>JAJTUV010000182.1:0-1264355 GCA_021653895.1 Mastomys natalensis | reverse complement strand
TTTTAAGGGGGTTTACCCCAAAAAAATTTTTGGGGGGATGGCCCAGCATTATGACAGAGGACACAGGTTTTTTTTCCCAACTGCTGTAACTCTAGTTTCCAAGGTATCTAGTGTATGACCCTGTGGGGACGCATGACAGGTACACAAAACATCACTCACACACTCAGCAAAGTAGGGCACCCCAAAAAAAATAATCTTTTGGGAGGATTTAAGGGGCCGGGGGGTTCAAAGCTTAAGGGACATTTTTAAAATGAATTTTAAGAACCCTCAGGACTGACAAGTTGTAAGTTCTGCCGCTGTTGGAAGGGGAAATGGAGAAGAAAAGGGGAAAAAACCCTGAAACACCAAAAACAAAAAAACAAAACAAAAAACCCAGAACACATGCCTTTTTTTTTAAAATTGGGGCATCAGTGGTGAGTCCGGGGGCAGGTGAGCATATCTGGGCCTGGCCAGCATTCAAAAAGAAAAGGGGAAAAGTTAACCCAGGAAGACCCCCATAACATCTGCCCACAACTGCGGGGGGAACCCCTTTTCCCCGGGTTTTTGCAACGTTTACATTTTCTTTCCCACATGTGTATGGCATGTTTAAAACTATTTAATTCTCTTCTTGATAGCCCTTCAAAAAATTTTGTCCATTTCACTAAGCTACTCCATCTCCATTTGTTCCTTTATGATTGTTTTGGACTAGATTTATCATTTCACAGAATTTTGTTAATTTCATATGTTACTAAATTTGTGACCATGGGGGGGTTTGCTTTTTTTTTTTTAAATTTTTAGTAAATATTTGAATGTGACTTTGCCTCAAAGGGTTCAGGTATGGGGATCACTTGGTTTCCAGCTGGTAGAAACTTTTTGAGGTTTTGTAGAAAACTGATATTTTTTCTGAGAACATGTATTAAAAAAATTTTTTTCCCTTCTTTCCCACTTGTCACATTTGTGTTTCTCTGCATTATTTTTCTTTTTTTTTTAGTTTGTTAAAAAGTGAGCATTACTGGGGGGTAAATAGCGCATCCCTTTTAAACCCCTTTCTCTTGGGTTTGGGGAGGCAGGTGGATTCTGTGTATCTGAGACCAGCAGGGGTTTTTAACCAGTAAACCACCGGCCAGCAAACAAGGCTACATACTGAACTTTTTCTCAGAAAACCCAAAATAATGAGGCAGTTTGGCCAGTGATGTGACTCACAGGGTCAGTGCAACTTCCACTAAGCCCGGTACCCGGGGGTGGTGGTGGGGGGCCTGAGGTTGATTCGCTGGGCACATGCGGTGGAAGGCACAAACAAATCACCTACAACTCACAAAGGGCATGTGTCCCATGTACGGGGGACTGAGCACAGAACCACTACTAAATACTTGTCCTTAAAGAGTGTTTGTTATAGGTATCGTTGAACCCATAGTTTTTAAGAACATGTCGAATTACTTGTTTTCAGAGATTCTATTCTATATCCACTGAACTCCATGTTGGTTTTTTTTTTTTTAACCTTGTTTTCAGAATTTCTTTGAATGAAGGAATATGGAGGAAGTAGGCTTAAACTCGTGAGCCTGAGTTTCCAAGGCAGGCCAAGCCCCTGAGCCCTATCCAGCGCTAATTGCCGTTTGTGTGTCCCACATGATATGGGGGGGAGTGTGTGCCTGGGACAGGAAGAGGGGATCACTGGGAAAGGGAATGAGGTGGGAAGCAGTGCAGCTTTTCCCTGGAGCGCAGAATCAGAGTGAGTGGGGCTGCCCCGGCCATCCTGAACATCACTCAGTCTCGTGTGATCATGGAGTGAGAGTTGTGGAAAACCACAAAGTACGGGACGCACTGTCAGTTGTGAGGATGTGTCTTACTCCCTTTCTCACCCATGAGTGGAGTAGTGGAAAACCACAGAAGTACGTGGCCACGCTGGTCAGTTGTGGAGATGTGTCCTTTCTCCACCCATTTGGGAGTGAGTATGCGGCAGGCAAAACCACAGAAGGACGTGGCACACTTCGGTTGTGGAGGATGTGTCTTTCACCTCACCCATTCTTTCATACCTAATATTGGAAATGTTTTAGGGTTTGGTGAGCTTTGAGGAATCTGGTGTGCATTTCACCCAGATGATTGGGATTTAGCTGGAGTCTTCTCAGAAGATCTGTACGGACCGTGATGCTGAGTACTTCAGTAGCTTCACTGCCATAGGTGAGGATGTCTTCTTACCTCCACTCTGTAAATAGAGAACTAGGTTTCTTCTGGGCGTTGAGTGTCACCTGCAATTTGGATGTGGAAAGGGAAGAATCATGTTGGATGAAATTAGGTGTAGTTATGATGCACAGCTTATAACTTATCATACATTTCTGGGACTGTGTTGTAGGATATGAATGGAAGACGGAGACACTTGAAGACCATTATGAAGAGCCTGAAGTAATCAAGGTAATTTGCATGCACAGGTGAAGCAAATGTCCCTGATGACATTTTAATGTGCTGTAAAAATTTTGTTTTTTAAGATTGTATTTATTTGTTTGTTTTTTTGAGACAGTGTTTCTCTGTGTAGCCTTGCCTGTCCTAGAACTTACGTCTGTAGACCAGGCCAGTCTTGAACTCGCAGAGATCCACCTGCCTCTGCTCCCAAGTGCTGGGATTAAAGGCATGTGCCTCCATTTGACTGGCAAGGATTTATTTAATTTATATATATAGGTTTTTGTTGTGTGTTTTTTGCTTGTGTGTTGTTGATTCTGTGCACCATATACAGCTGTGCCCTTGGAAAGCTAAACGAGGGCATCAGATTCCTCTGGAATTGGATTTACAGCTGATTGTTGCCCTCCTTGTTTTCCGCGGATGTGAACTGATCAAGGTTCTCTAAGAAGACAGCCAGTTTCATAGTAGACTGAGCCTTCTATTCATCCCCTATGTCATGAAATTTAACAACTAACTAAGAAAACAAAAACCCAAGTTGTAAAATTCACTTTATCATTAGAAGAAATTACACGCCAAAATATATTTTGTTAGTCTTTCACCGGGAATCGTTCTGGGACCCTGTATTAAACAAATGCTTGCTATTTACATCATGGGCTTATGGGAGCCATATCCTACAATCATCAGTTCGTTTATTTTCAGACTTTTCATTGACGGCCCACATTTTGCTTGTTTTGGGATTGCAGGTTGTCCAAGATGGTCTAATAGCAAACAGTAGATAACAGTTGTCACTAATATACTTGTTACTTTCATAGTAGTTAATATTATAGGTACTGCGATGATACTGAAGAAGGTGATGGAACAACCTACCCTATACCAATCTCATTAGAGCAGCAGTGTGGGGTCAAACATTTTTCATATGCCGTTCATCCTGTTAATAGGAACATCGTCCTCTCTATCTGAATGCACACATATTGAAGGGGATGAGGATATGAACAGAAGCCACCTGACTCCAGTTTTCTCACAAGTGTTTAAGGCTACATGGGAACTCACACAGTGAACGGGCCCTTCTGAGTGTGAGGTATGTTTTAAAACCAATGGACCTAATCAACCTAACTGTACAATGGACATCACAACACTGAGTACAAAAGAGTGTGTAGGAACCAACCTACGAAAAAGTATGAATGTAACCAGGTGGTAAAACTCTGAGTTCTTACAATTCTTCTTCAGAGCATCAGAAAATTCATATTGAAGAATGACGTTTAAATGTCACCAGTGATAGTAAGGCCTTCATATGTCTCAATGGCCCTTCAATCACATGAAAGAATTCATACTGGAGAAAAACCTAGGAATGTAATCACTGTGGTACTGCTTTTAGCAGACTTACTCACTGCATTTTTGGGCCCCCATGAAAAAGTTCATACTGGAGAGACAGCACCTATTAATGTAAACAATGTAATATCGTTTTTAAATCTCTGAAGTTTCCCTAATAGACATAAGATAATGCATGGAGAGACATCTATTAATTGAAAAAGTGTGGTAAAGTCCTTCATTATCCCTCTTTACCTTCAAATGCACGAAAGAACCACACTGTGAAAAAACCCTATGAGTGTAAGCTCTGTGGGAAAAACTTTTAGATATCATTCTTCCAAAATAACGATTTACATGAAAGAACTCACACAGGAGAAAACCCTATGAATGTAAACACTGTGGAAAACCGTTACACGTCCAGAGTTATCTTCAATTTCATGAACGAAGCCACACTGGAGAGAAGCCCTATGACTGTAAAGAATGTGGTAGAAGCCTTTAGACATCACCTTACTCTTCGATTACTGAGAGAAGACTACTGGCAGAAGGAGCCGTACCAGTGCGTCAGTGTGGCAGATCCCTTCAGCCGGCAGAGTTCCTTTAAGAGACACCAGTCTGTTCATGCTGTGGGAAAATTTCCACAGCTATGACAGACTGGTGTCTCTTAAAGAACTTTGCGGGGGCTGAAATCTCCCAACCTGGCCTTTGGGGTTCTCCCAGAAATTGGGTTAATGTTCAAGGTAAATTTTTCTTAAAGGCTTTCCCCATTTTTTCATAATGGTCTCTCCGTGTGGCTTTTCGCCAGGTTTTAATATCATAGGTTTTTCCCAGTTTTCATTAATAGTTTTTGTGGGGTTTTTATTAATCTAAAATTTTACACTAAAATTTTCCAAGGGGTTTTTTTCACCATGGGTTTTTTCATTTGAGTAAAGGATTTGAAGTAAATTTAAATTTAAAAATTCCTCACATCTTTTATTATAAAAGGCCTCAGATTTATTTAAAATATTTTGCCCTTAATTTCCCGGGTTTTACTTTTTAATTTCAAGGGGTTTCTCCGAATAATTTTTCATGACCCAAAAAGTGTTCCCCGTAAAATTTTAAATTAAACATTCATAAGGTTTTTCTCCTGTTTGACTATTTAATTAAGGTTTTTTCCATTAACCTATTCCTGGAAATTAAAACCGGTTTAAAAATTGTTTTCTAATTTTTCAAAAGGTTGGTCCTCAATTTTGCCACGGTTTTAATTCCTTTTTTAAAGGTTTTTCCCAAAAATTTTTACTCAATTGGAGGCCCTTAATTTGGATTTCCCATAGTTTTAAATTTTTAAAACTAGAAGGGCCGTTCACTTCTATTTCCCCATGTTTTTCCCAGTGAGAAACGGAGTCATTTGCCATATAAAATGTTCAACGGGTGCTTCATATTGAAAAGGTAGTTAAAAAAGGTGCCCAAAATTTAATTCGCCCCAATTTTAATATTGAAAAGAAAGGGGTAATTTGTAAATCACTTTTTCAGTTTCTTTAGACCATTTCAACCTCAATAAAAAGCAAAAGTTTATAAAACTTTTCCACGGGGGGTGGGGGGGAAGGGGGGGGGGGGGGGGGGGGGGGGGGGGGGGGGGGGGGGTGAGTTTTGGATATGGCTCCCATAACCCCAATGAGGGAAATAGCAGCATTTGTTAATACAGGTCCCAGAACTAAATTTTCCGGGTGAAAGACAAAAACAAAATATATTTTGGGTGTAATTTTTCTAATGATAAGTAAATTTTAAAACCCTTGGGTTTTGGGGTTTCTATTTTTGTTTTTAAATTTTTCATGACATAGGGATGAAAGAAGGCTCAGTTACTAGAAACGGGCTGCTCTTCTAGAGAACCCTGATTCATTTCCCACAGCGCGAACTTTGGAGGGCAACTTCAGCTTTTAATCCAATTCCAGAAAAATCTGATGCCCTCGTTTAGCTTCCCAAGGCACAGCATGAAATTTTGGTGCAAGATATCCAACACACACAGCAAACAACACACAACAAAACACCTAATATATAAAATTAAAATAAATCTTCCCAGCAATGGAGGCACATGCCTTTAATCCCAGCACTTGGGGGGGCAGAGGCGGGTGGACTCTGTGAGTTCAAGACTGGCCTGGTCTACAGAGTAAGTTCTAGGACAGGAAAGGGAACACAGAAAACACTGTCTCCAAAAAAACAAACAAATAAATCAATCTTAAAAACAAAATTTTAAACAGCACATTAAAATGTCTTCAAGGAACATTGTTTCCACCTGTGCATGAAAAATTACCTTAGATTTACTTCGGGCTCTTCATAATGGTCTTCAAGTGTCTCGTCTTCCCATTCATATCCAAACACACAGTCCCAGAAATGTAGATAAGTTATTAAAAGGGCCCATCATAACAACACCAAATTTCATCACCATGATTCTTCCCTTTCCACATCCAAAATTGCAGTGACACTCAACGCCCAGAAAACCTTTTTCTCTAATTTACAGAGTGGAGGTAAGAAGACATCCTCACCTATGGAAATAAATTCCTGAAGGTCTCCAGCATCACGCTCCGGTAAAGGGGATTTTTTTCTTTCCTTTGAGAAGTATCCAGCAAACCCCACTATCCGGGGTGAAATGCCACCACCAGTTTTCCCTCAAAGTTTCCCCAAAACCCCTTTAAAACATTCCATTTTAGGATATGAAAGAAGGGGTGAGAAAGACACATCCTCCACAACCGACAGGTGGCCACTTTCTTCTGTGGTTTTCCACATACTCACTCCATGGGGAGAAAGACACATCCTCCACAATGACAGGTGGCCAGTATTCTGTGGTTTTCCCATATCACGCCATGGGTGAGAAAGACACATCCTCCCAACACAGTGCGGCACGTATTCTGTGGTTTCCACATACTAAACCCTTGTACACACGAGCACTGAGTGATGTTCAGGGTGGCCGGACAGCCCACTCCCCTCATGACGCGCCAGGGAGCTGCACTGCTTCCCACCTCATTCCCTTTCCCAGTGATCCCCACTTCCTGTCCCAGGAACACCTATCATGTGACACACACAACGGCATTAGCGCTGGGGCTCAGGAGGCTGCCTGCCCTTGGAAACTCATGCTCAAGAGTTAAAGCCTCTTCCTCCATATTCCTTCATTCAAAGAAATTTCTGAAAACAAGGTTTAAAAAAAAACCAACATGAGTTCATGATATAAGAATAGAATCTCTGAAACAAGTACTTCAGACATGTTCTTAAACATATGGTAAACGATACCCTATAACAAACACTCTTTAAGACAAGTATTTAGTGTGTGCTCAGTGTACATGGGCACACATGCCCTGTGAGTGTAGGTGTTTGTTTGTGCCTTCCACCGCATGTGCCAGGAATCAACCTCAGGTACCGGGCTTAGTGGAAGTTGCACTGACCTGCTGAGTCACATCACTGGCCCAACTGCTCATTCATTTTGGGTTTTCTGAGACAAAGTTCAGTATGTAGCCTTGTTTGCTGGCCTGTGGGTTTACTAGGTAGACCATGCTGGTCTCAGATACACAGAAATCCACCTGCCTCCAGATCCCAAGAGCTAGGATTAAAGGCATGCGCTATCACACCCAGTAATGCTCACTTTTTAACAACTAAAAAAAATGAGAAAATAATGCAGAGAAACACAATATGTGACAAGTGGAATGAGGAAAAATTGTTTAATACATGTCTCAGAAAATATCAGTTACTACACAACCTCAACAGTTGCTACCAGCTGGAAACCAAGTGATCCTATACATGAATCCATAGAGGCAATGTCACATTCAAATAATGACTAAAATTATAAAAAATAAGCAACTCCATGGTCACAAATTTAGTAACATATGAAATTAACAAATTCTGTGAAATGATATATCTAGTCCCAAAACAATCATAAAGGAACAAATGAGATGGAGTAGCTTAGATGAAATGGACAAATTATTTGAAGACTATCAAGAAGAGAGATTAAATAGTATAAACATGCACATACACATGTGGGAAAGAATATGTAACAGTTGCAAACCGGGCAAGGGCTCCCTGTGCAGTTGCTGACAGATGTCATGGGACTCTCCTGGGTTAACTTTTCCTTCTCTTTAGAATGCTGGCCAGAGCCCAGATATGCTCACCTGCCACGAGACTCACCCACTGTGCCAATTTAACTCAAAGGCACTGTGTTCTGGGTTTTTTGTTTTGTTTCTTTGTTTTTTGGTGTTTCAGGGTTTTTTCCTCTTCTCTTCTCCATTTCCCCTTCCCAACAGCTGGCAGAACTTACAACTTGTCAGTCCTGAGGAGTTCTTCTAAATTCATAAAACTGTCCTTAAGCTTTGAGACAGCTCTTAAATCCTCCCAAAGATTATTTTTGTGTGTGCCTATACATGTGCATGTTGTGTGTGAGTGTATGTATGTGTACCATGTGCATGCCAGTCCCCACAGAGGTCATACACTAGATACCTTGGAACTAAGAGTTACAGCAGTTGGGAACTGAACCTGTGTCCTCTGCTCATAACTGCTGAGCCATCCCAAGAATTTAGCTATCCTTAAATTCTTAGTAATGAGACTAAGAACCCCAAGAGGGGACTCAAATTTCCATGTGCAAACCGGGCGTAACTCCCCAAAATTTCTAGTGACGTTACTTGTTGGTATGAAGCACACTGTTTTAGGTGATAATTTCAGGTCTTCAATTATAAAAAAAAACAGGAAGACACAGAAGACAGTAATGAACGTGTCAACTCTAAAATAAAGAATGATCAGGGCTGGAGAGATGCCTCAGAAATTAAGGGCACTGATGCTCTTCCAGAGGACAGGGTTCAATTCCCAGCACCTAAATGGCAGCTCACAACCATCTATACCTCAGTTCCAGAGGATCCGACCCTCACACAGACTACATGCAGGTAAAACACCAATGTACATAAAATAAAAAATAAATCATTAAAATTTAAAAAAAAAACAGAACATAGCAAGGGCCAGATACTGCAAGAAGTGAGCAAAAAGGTGATAGAGAAATGAAAGACAGGGAAGCCAAGTGGTTGTGCGCTATGAAGAAAGGCAGAACTGGACGCTCAAAGGCTGTTCCTGCTCCTTGGGAAATGGAGAGTTATACTGTTCATCAACAGAGCCAGTAACAAATGCAAGTGCCAGTGGGCCTATGGCTTTCTTCCTTTGAGAAAGTGGACCACTGGTGAGTTGCTGCAACTCCCAGAGCTGCATCCTAGTCCAGAGAAGAGCAGGCCTGCAGAGTGGAGACCACAAATGACTCATCTCTCTGGACGACACTATGTTGGAACACAGTTTTTCTGTGCTATATTTAACTCTGGCTGGGGATGTATTTCTCTGGACTCTTGGGCTGGAGAAACATATAGCCATCCTGAGTTTTCCGAATAAGATGTCATTGCTGGCACAGTACACTCAAGCACACTAAGATGAGAAGTATGTGTGGAAAGATGGACGAGAAAGAGCAGCAGGAACAGTTTATGCACTATGAGGGAAGCGGAACTAGAACCGTGAGAGTGGTAAGGAACAGCCTGATAAGTAGCCTGCACTTCCTGAGGCCATGGGGAAGTCCCAGCCCAGGCTGCTGTGGAGGGCCATGTCTGGGTCCATGGCGCTATAGCAGCAGCAGTCTGTAGCTCCATGTTACCACCAAAGGTCAAACAGACACTCTTTCTTGATTCCTGCCTAGGACCATGTAGCTGTCTGAGGGCTGAGCAAACCTGGCCATGCCCCTGCCCCTCACCTGTACTGCATGGAGAGTTGGCCTGGAGAGCAGGGGAACTGCACCCCCAGCAGATGCAGCACTGAAGAAAGTGGACACCTCCCCCCCAACTACCCCACATTGTACCTGGGCAACACAGTAGAGATGGCTGGGAGGTGTGGGGGGGGCACAGGTGAGCCAGCCCCTAGGGCAAAAGTTCAGGAGAGCTAGTTCTGACCCCACTGACTACAGCACGCAGGAAATAGGGTTCCACACACCTGGGCAGCACTCTAGTGCTAGCCCTAGTGAAATGAGAGTTGGTGAGCCAACCCCAACAGTGTGAGCACAGGAAAGCTGGTCCACCCCTCACCAGCCATGCAGTGGCATGGGTGCAGGAGAGCTGGCCCAACCCTTTACTTGGGCAGCATGGGAGAGCTGGCTCTGCACCTCACCTGGACAGCACAGTAGATGACCCCATAGGGAATGGGGGATAGAAGAGGGCATGAGGATAAGCCAGTCCTAGGGCAATGAACACAGGAGGCTGGCCTCACCCTCACTGGGAAGTGCAGGAGAGATGCTGAGCAGCCATCACCAAGGCCCATCATCAGGGTTAGCCCACTCCCATCTGTGAGCTGCTGGAGCCTGTGACACAGGGCAACAACAAAATACCTGAAAGGAGTCCCCATGAGGGTCCAGTATTTATAGTGAAGCAGAAACCAGAGGCCTGGAACCAGACCAATGACTCATTGCAATGAACATTTGCAAGGAAAGCTGTTTGGACACAAGTGTGTACACGCTGCAGCTTCCATGGTGATACTGTTTTTGTTTGTGTTTTCCCTTTCTTTTCTTTGCGAGGGGAGGGGGGGATAGAGGACAGAGGATAGATATGGAGAGATGGGGAATCAGTGAGATTGGGGTGCATAATGTAAAATTCCCAAAGAATCAATAAAAAAGTTTTTAAAAAATTAAAAACACGCCAGGCGGTGGTGGCGCATGCCTTAATCCCAGCACTTGGGAGGCAGAGATTTAAAAACACACAGTTAAATAAGAGAATGATGACTTTAAACTATGTTTAAGGTACACTAAGAAAACAGGAGGACATGGGTAGCTACCTGAGTCAGGGTTCTCTTGAGGATAGAAATAAAGAACAAATAACAAGGGAACTTAATACATTACCTTATCTAATTTACAGCTTACCTCATCAGGCCTGGATAGTCCAACAATGGCCGTCTCCATGATGGAGAGGCTCCATCCACGAAGGCTGGAAGCCTCGGAGCTTCAATCTGGCACTAAGGGCTCGGAAGACACGCGGACAGCTTCTTCAGTGGTCTTCAGTCCACACTGGAAAGTCCAAAGAAGCTGACTCCAATGTCAGGGAAGGATGCAGCAGAAGCGGCAATGAGACAGATACACTCACCGGCAAGAAGTGAAGGCAAGCAGGGAAAACACTGCTCCTTCTTTGGACTTCTCAAAGTGCCACCTACTCCAAGGACGATGAGACATCTTCTCACCTCAGTTAATCCTCCCTGAAATTTCCTGGCAGACCTGCACAGAGACAGGCCTGTTAGTTGACTCCAGAGCTATTCAAGCCGACAGTAAGGATCAGCCATCACACAACAACCAGAAGCAATACTCAAGACGTATGCACCCACTGAGCACTATTACCCTCACAACTTCGGCCTGCCTGTCTCTGCCCACAGGCTCCTCTCACGTCTTACCTCTGACTAAATGTGTCCAGGCCCATCACCACCAACTGACTTTCTCTAACCATTGGTTTACACCCTAACCTTTGCCTTTCCCTCCCAATCACACTGCTGGAGCAATCCTTGCACACAACCTTGAATGCAAGCTCTGTGACGGCCCTGGGCTCAGAAGGCCCAGAACAACAACTTAGAGCCTGAAAGTTATATGTAATACCAATATACTGCAGGGGGCATGGCATAAAAGGGAATGCGGGGACCTGAGATGGGGGAGGGAAAGGGGGATCTGTGCAAACCAATTTCCATACGAAATCACAAAATCCAAACAAAAAAAAGGACTACTGAAAACTTCTATGATACTCAATATATCAAAGACCGCCAGGCGGTGGTGGCGCACACTTTAATCCCAGCCTTGAGAGGCAGAGGCAGGCAGTTTCTGAGTTCAGGCCAGCCTGGTCTACAGAGTGATTCCAGGACAGCCAGGGTTACACAGGAAAAAGCCCTGGTCTCGAAAAACCAAAAAAAATATAATAACCTATATATACAAAAGACATCATTTCTATGACAGCAATGAACTGGATGTCAATACCAATTTATATTGATACCATTAATGAAAAGGGGGAAGATAAAGCCTTTAGGACAAAAATCAATTTTTCTAATGAAGAGAAAAACTAAACAAGTCAGCACCACAGAGGACAAGAACCTGTACTTAAGGACGTTTTTACACTCTTAACGGCCCTGCTCAGAGGCCTTTCCCATAAAGCCACAATGGTAAAGTTTTTAGATTTTGAGATCGCTCAGTTTTTTTTATTCTTAATTTTCTAGCAATACTTTCCCCTGCACCATTAGGAATGTGTATTTTTAAGATGCATTCTTGAAGTGCAGCAATAGGCGTCTCTGTAGCTTTTCTAGATCTATGTACTCACTGGATTTTCATATAGCTCTGTTTATTTATAAAGACGAACAAGTGTCAATGAAAGAAAACCAAGTAATAAAGTCATATAATCAGGAACTAACTAGAAATGAAATTGAAAACAAACGAACAAAAAAAGGAGGAAATGAAAACGTCGAGTTTACGCCAAGTAGATGCAGTGGATGCACAAGCAACCTTCACTAGGAAACAGGCAAGAAGATCTCGTAAGACGAAGCCTATCCGGTACACAGAGGTTTAATGAGACTCCAGTCCTAAAAAAAAACAAATTCACCACTGGTACTTCTAATACAAAGATCTCTAAATCTTTCTTTTTTTTTTTTTTTATGGTATTTTGAACAGTATTTCTAGTGTAGCCCGGCTGTCCTGGAACTCACTTGTAGATCAGCTACCTCTAACTTTAATTCGTTTGCCCTCTGCCTTCCCAAGTGCTGGATTAAAAAACGTGCACCACCACTGCACAGCCAACTTTCTGAATTTTAAAGTATGAGCCCACCATTCCCTAATAAACAAATTAGGTGTGCATACGAATGTACACACATACACGTACACACACATACACACACACACACACCACAAGCTGTGGATAGCCCCAGCAATGTATTTTGATCCTTATTCCACCCCCCTGAGAGGGACTCCAGAGGATTAAATCAATGTTGTGGATAGCCCCAGGCTTGTATTTTGATCCTAGTTCCACCTTCTAGGGGGGGCTGCAGAGGATGATTGAATCTGTACACAGAGAACATCTTGTAAACCTTCTGTCCAATTAAAACCTGTAAAATAAAGACTAGAGACAGAGATTGGGCAGTGAAGGGGAGGTGGAGAAAAAGGCTTAGGGGAGGAGAAAGTGAGAGGAATTCAATATAAAAGGCAGAGCAGAAGCGGAAGAGAGGAAGTCGGGAGATGGAGAAGGAGAAAGCAGAAGCAGAGGGAGAAGCAGAGGCGGCAGCAGTAAAAAAGGAAGTCGATGCAGAAGGAAGCCCGGAGGAGCCAGAGCTCAGAGGACAAGGACATGGCCTGGATGAACTGCAAGTTTAAAGGGATCTCATAGCCGTGGATTAGAGGAGTGCCAGTGGTAAATCTGCCCAATCTAGGCGTGCTATTTATACCATAAATATTGAGTTGTGTTTTTCCTTTACTGGTCTCCTTCAGGTGGGAGATTATGCCGTGACAAATTTGGCGGATTAATAATTTCTTCTACTACACACACACACACACACACACACACACCCATTACATATATGTGTACCACATTTTCGCTATCCATTCATCACTAAATGGACATCGGGGCAGGTCTCTTTTTTCTAGATATTTTGAATAGAGCAATGATGAACAGGGTTTTGAACAAGTTCTTCTGTAGTAGGATACACTACTGTAGGATTATAGAGGCAGGTGGGTATATGCCTGGAATGTAGTAATTGGCTGTGGTGCTTGAATAAGAATAGCCTCCAGAGGCTCCTGAAATTTGAATGCTAGGTCTCAAGGAGACACACTTGAGAAGGATTAGGGGGCATGGCCTTGTTAGAGGAAGTGTGTCCACTGGGGTGGACTTTGAAGTTTCAAAAGCCCAAGCCAGGCTCAGTGTCTCTCTCTTCCTGCTGATCTGGAAGTAGACCTCTCACTATTTCTCCAGCACCGTGTCCTTCTGCATGCCACCATGCTCCTTGCCCATGATGATAATGAACTAAACCTCTGAAATTGTAAGCTTGTCCCAATTAAACTTTGTTTATAAAAGTTGCCATGGTCATGGTGTCTCTTCACAGCAACAGAACAGTGACTGAGACCCTGGGTCATATGTACTCTGTTTGGTTTGAGGCCTGCTTCACAAGAGAAAATCCATACCTGACAGTGTAAACCTAGCCAAAACCTCATGGCCTCTAGGAGTAAACTTACTAACAGAGTTTAGCTTACTGTCCTGGACCCGGGTTACTTTCTAAACATCTATGTTCATACCCATAAACAAGTGCCACTCCTCGTCTTACTCAGAGAAGCCTCCTTTTGCAATGAGCGTCAGTGAACACAGACACGGGGTGTTCAAAGCACTGAGGATAATTGACAGTTAAGTGCTCAACCCAGATAGGGCATTTTAAAAATATTTTAATTTTTGCTTTTGATATTTTACTTATTTTTATTTTGTAAGTATGGATGTTATACCTTTCTATATTTCTAAGCAACCCATCTTCATGCAGTACAAAGCCAGAAGAGGAAACTGGAGTTACAAACGGTTGTGAGCTACCACTTAAGTGCTGGGAATTGAACTCTAGTCTTTTGAAAGAGCACCAGTGCTCTTAATTTCTGAATCAATTTCTCTAGCCCTGAATAGGACATTATACTATTACCTCTAAGGGATCACAGCACAGGAGGGGGTGAAAAATGTAAGAGCAGGAGAGGAGAGGAGAGAAGGGCTGTAAAACCCTGACTTCTGGGCATTGCAGCGCCATGCTGTCATGACCTCACAGTGGTGTAGTCACATCCAATGGTACTGCTCGGAACAGCACCAACAGTCAGTTACGGCCGAGGAGAGCCTTACCACGCTCTACGAGAGAGCCTACCAAGCTCTACGACTCCTCTTGATTATTGACCACGGGCAGATTCTGGAGAAATGAAGTTATTGTTGTCTTTAGTGTGGTTCCAACACAGAATTTAAGAAAGGAGATCAGAAAGGGAATTTGCAGGGGTAAGGCGGGATTGGAGGCGTGCTGGGATCAGAGAGGAAGGAGCCACAGCATGCATTTATACACATATGAAATTGTTAAGGGGAAATTTGTTTAAGTTATAAAAATTTTAAGGAAAAAAAGTATCATGGCTCATACTTGCTACTCCAGAACTTTGGAGGCAGCAAGAGAATCAGGAATTTGAAGCCATCCTTACCTATACAAGGACTTACTCAACATAATACAGAAATTAACTAAACCAAATCAAAAATTTACATACTAAACCAAGTAGAAATTAAGACAGGTATGCAAATCAACTAAAACTTCTAAATTCAAGCTGTGGAAAGAACCACAATGGCAGAGCACACAAGAAGCAGAGTTTAATTCCCAAAATGCACCTCCCTGAGAAAAGTTAAAAACAATGTAATCTATCAACAACAAGTAAGTAACAAAAATCAAATGAATGGGCTAGGGAGACAGCCCCAACGTTAAAAGGGCACTGGCTGCTCTTCCAGAGGACCCAGGTTCAATTCCCAGCACCCTTGTGACTCACAGCCATCTGCAACACCATTCCAGGAGATCTGACACCCTCCCTCTATCCTCCCAGGCACCAGTACACAGACTTAAATGTAGAGAATACACCCACAGAAATAAAATATAAAAATAATTTTAAATCATGATCATGCTATATTTAAGGGAGAATAAAACTGTATGTCAACAAAAGGGGAAGTAAGCTTCTTCAGAAGAATATAAAAAAACTGATTTTTGCCTCCCCAAAAATCTCAAAAAACAACAAAAATTCAAGGAACTAATGTAATACCATAGCAAATATATAGAATATACAATTCTATCCTACTCCTGAAACATTGCCAATAAGCAATAGGATGGTAAAAATAAAAACACTATGCTGCTTGTACACAATAAAGATAAATGACACAGAAAAAAATGTCCTAATTGTAACAAAGAACCACAGACATGCTGGGTGGGTGTTGCAGAGACAGGCAGATGGCTGTGAGATCCAGGCCACACTGGTCTACAAAGTTCCAGAGTTCCAGGTCAGACAGGTCACACAGTGAGACTTTGTCTAAAAAGACAAAATAAGGGGTTGGGAGGGAAGCCTGCAGACATTAACTACAATTTTCTTTTATTTTTTAATTATGTATTTTACATGTATGGATGTTTTTGCTCCCACCAAATTCATGCCTGGTACCCATAAGGGCCAGAAGAGGGCTTCAGATCTCCTGAACTGAAGTTACAGAGGGGTGTAAGCCACCATGTGGTCACTGGAAATGGATCTACAAGAGCTTATCCACTAAGCCAGCTCTCCAGCCTCACACTACAAATCACCAGTGAAAGCAATAAACTTAATAAATGGAATGCCACCACAGGACCCTGGACGTGAAGTGTTGAAGGGCACAGTCTACTGTGTCCTGTCCCAGTTAACTCCATGTTGTGAAACACAGTGGCTTCCTAGGCAATGCCTTGCCCTGAGTGACTCCATGTGACCCCATTCTGAGGGAAGAGAATGACTACAGCCCCTCAGTACACGCACAAACAATACTATCTGCTCCCCAGACAGCACAGACTGCTAGGGCTTGTTCCTGGAACAGAAGGGGAGCTATTCTATATGTTTTATCAGGTGAGCTGAGAATAGAGGGGCATGTGAATGAAATTACAACGTTATCAGGAAAACCAGGGAAGGGCCTAACTCCCTCTCCTGGCCTCTTTAAGTGATAGACACCTACTAGCACTAGGATGTCTGGCCCCAAAACAAACCTATCACCTGATAACTGGCATATAATTCAGGAAGGGACAAGCAGGAACTCCTGTCCTGAGGTTTCAATTCAACTAGGTCCCTTGGCTCAGTCTACTCAACTGCCTGGCCCTCCCACCTATCTAGACCTGGAACAAGAGCCCACAGTTGCTTGTTCCAGAGCCTGGTTTCTGCCTTCTGTCTAGAGCTAAGCAGAATGGCTGGCAAGCCTGAGTCCTCCCTGTTGACTTCATCAAAGGCCTCCCCACTGTGGCACAGTTGTTTTGTGTTCCTTATCGTATCAGTACAAGTTTCTACCTACTTTCTCTCAGCCTACTTCTAAGCCTTCTCTTTTACCTGCATTTACTTTATAAACTAAATATATGCTGCATAGACATACTGTGTGCTGTGACGTGAGAATTAACATTAACAATTAAGACTAGAATAAAACCCACATTAGCCGTGTCCTAATCACAAAAGTAAGTGAAATCATCTGAAAAATTGCTGCCATCAAAACCTTTTAAATTGCTTGTTATTCAAAAACATTCTGATACTTTGGGAAGATACAAATGTGTCCATCTATATTTCTAGCATTACAAATTAACACACCCACAAATGCAGAAATAAAAACAAAAATATAAAGGGTGTTTGACAGAAGAACAAAGTAAGTTCAATAAGACAAGTCATCTCTCCCAGAGCTGTTTCTAAACATCTTTGCAAAGAAACTCACTGAACTTTACAAATGTCGCAATATTAACCTAAAGAGGAGCCCATACTTATATGTGGGATGCAAAGTTCAGAACTTCTCGAAGGCAGCACAAGGAACCTAGACAGCCTTAGTCTAGCAAGCAGCCTTCACCCAACACCACAAGCAGGATGTGCGCACCAGCCCGGATAGTGACGTCATCCGCGTGCTGGCTTCCCACCTCCCTCCCCCGCAGGGCGGGGCCCTCCCGCTCGGCGCTGACGCGGAAGAGAATCAGGGCGGAAGTACCTACGGGCCCCAGGCGGAGGCCCAGGTCGCAGTTCTATCCCCGCGCCCACTGCCTCAACCCCGGGGAGGACCCACCACCCCGGCTCCCCGCAGCTCAGCCGGCCGCTCCTCCCGTCAGGGAACAGCGACCCTCGCTCACCATGGCGCAGCTCTGAGCTCACCCGCGCTCCCCTCACAGCTCCAAGCAGTGGCTCCCACAACGGCCTTCCTAAGCTTTGGTTAAGAACCTTTAGCTAGCATGGCGGCGGAAAAGAGCCCGCCCCCGCCTCCTAGAGGCTTCTGATTGGACAACGTGCCTGGAGGTCCTGATTGGCTAGAACTGCTCTGCATAGGCTGAGTGACAAAGATGGCTCTTCTGGTGGGTCACTCCTTTGGCTGTGAGCCTAGAGCCCTTTGTTTAGTGTTGTGGTGGCCAGCAGGTGTCAACATAGGCTCATGGCTCTTGTGTACCTCTATGTGTGGCCCTACTGAGTGATTCCAGGACCCTGGCTAGTGAAAACAGTTGACATTGTCAAGCTAGTTTTGTGACTCTGACATACCTAGGGACAAGTCTGCTGAAAGAACCAAACTAATGTTCCGTGCTGACAGCTCAGGAGGGCACTGTGCCATAGCTTCTCCAGAATATTTTTGTAGAGAGTCTTGCTGTATAGTGTATAAAAGCCTCAAACTTGAAATCCTCCTGCCTACTAAGTACTGAGATCATAGGCCCTGAGCCAATATGTCTAAAGCCATAATTTTGTTCTCATACAGTCATGAGAGAACTTGTAACTTTCTAGACTTTCCTCAGGTACTCTTCTCTTCCACATGTAAAACTGGAGAGTGTGTAATTAAGAGGCTAGCAAATGTGACGAGATGGTTGTCATTTAAGAGTACTACCTGCTCTTCCAAAGGACCCAGTTTCCATTCACATTGCCCACAAAGAGGCTCACAACCTTCTGTAGCTCCAGTTCCAAGGATCCAACACCTTCTGGCTTCCATAGGCACCAATCAAACATAGCAGGCAAACATTCGGACAAATCACCAATACACATAAAATAAAACTAAATATTTTAAGTGTAAATTGAATACTAAGAAAGTGGCTCAGTTGCCTAAACGCAGGAAACACTGGGTTCAATCCTCAAACTACATAAACTAACAAAGATGACATTTGCCTATAGCCCCCCCCACCAATGACAAAGATCAAAAACTCATAAATTCAAGGTCATTCTCCACTACAGGGTGGTTTTTTGAAGCCAGTCCTCTGCTATGTGACTCTCAAAAAATAAATAAATAAATTAATTAATTAATTAATAATTAAAAAAAATTAAAAACTAAGAGCTGATCACAACTTTAGTCCTAGCATTCCGAGGCAGAGGCAGGCAGATCTCTGTAAGATCTAGGCCAGCTTGGTCTACACAGTGAGACCCTATCTCAAAATAAAAAGCGTCCATCATTGAATGTTTCAATCTACAAATGTGCTGCACATACACTCACGTAAGGTCACACATATTGCATGTAAAATAAATATCTGCACTTTAAACCTACAGCAAGCCAGGCATCTAGTGAGAGTAAGTCAGATGATATCCTAGAATAAGAACCCAAATGATGCTTATAAGTATGTTCAAAGACACAAACAACTGAACAAAATACAGAAGGCAGTGGGCAATATGAAAGAGAAACTCAACAAAAAGGAAAAACCAGTCTGAAATGTGGAAATAAAGAACTGTGAATAGCTTCATTGATAGAATAGATCAAGGAGAGAACTGAATAGCTGAGCTTGAAGACACAGAGGAGGAACTGAACAACCCAACAAGGAAATAGATACCATAATAATAATGAGTAGTTACCAGTGAGAGTCACAGATAGGCACAACACTGAAAAGACCACATTTAGGGGTGCCAGGCATGTGTCTGACAGACTTTTCTAGAAATGTCAGAAGCCACATGCATGAAGTCTCATCAATCGTGACCTGAACAAGGATAGCAGTAAACATCCTAATGGGAAGAAAAGGCCACAGAGGTTTTAAGCCAGTCTGGTCCACATGGCAAGTCAGAGCTGACTTATTTTTGTTTTTTTTTTTTAGTTGGTTTGGGTTTGCTTTGTTGATTGGTTTTGATTTTGGCTTGGTTTGTTTTTTTAATGTATACAGTGTTCTGTCTGCATATATGTCTGCAGGCCAGAGGAAGACACCAGATCCCATTACAGACGGCTGTGAGCCACCATGTGGTTGCTGGGAATTGAACTCAGGACCTCTGGAAGAGCAGCCAGTGCTCTCAACGTCTGAGCCATCTCTCCAGCCCCTTGGGTTTTGTTTTTTCTTTTAGAGTTTTTGTTTGTTGGTTGGTTGGTTGGTTTTTGTTTGTTTTATTGTTATTGGGGGTTTTGTTGCTTTTGTTTAGTTTTTGATTTGGGTTTTTTGATGTTGTTTGTTTGTTGTTGTTTTAAGACAAGGTCTCTTTGTGTAGCCCAGGCTTTGAACCCAAACTCAGAGATCATCCACCTGCCTCTGTCTTCCAAGTGCTGGGATTAAAAGTGTGCACCACAACTGCCCATTTTTTTTTGTTTTATTCATTTTATTTTACTTTACATACACTTTTGAAATTTAAATAAAAAGAAGAGGTTAAACTGTTGCGTTACATGAGTAGATAATGCTGTTGTGTGACAAAACTTTCCTAGGGAGAAGCAACAAGCATGCCAACAGGGATCCCACAACACACCACAGTAACAGATACCACCAAAGTCCAACTTTGTAAACCAATGCGCTTTGCTGGGCTTACTTACAGGACCAGAAATAACTGAAAGACAACTGCATCACCAAAGCCCACCCCAGCATGAGCTCACCAAAGCTGGGAACCTAGAGCTTACTGCACAGCCTTCAGGCAGCTCAGCAGGTTTCTACCAGGAACACACCGCTGTAGTCTTGCTAAATGGACATGCTGCTGTCACCATGCCTTCTACATGTTCACATGTCTTAGTGCTTCTCTCAGCCTCAGTCAGAGCCGTGCTCCCTTGCAGCAATCAGCAGTCAATGCAAAGACTCCTAAGTGTTCAAAGTACTGAGAATAAGTAGCTGCTGCTTGCTCTGCCCTAAAGGAGACCTCTAAATCAGCCTCTTTACCATGGAAGGCAGCCAGAGGGGAGTGAGAGGCGTTGGATGAGGATCGCTGTGAAAATCATGGGCTATGCAATGGAGAGGTGCCACGATGAGCCCACTGCAACTACGGTCACCTGCACATAATCAAGCCAACTGCTCAGTCAGCATTTCAGCAAGCAATATCAACTGGACCGCAGGAGGAAATAAAAAGGACAAAACATGAAACTGGTAGAGGGGACATGATGTGGTCCCTGGAGGATGTGGGAGATGGGAGTTGGAGGAAGATACAAACAAGATACGTTTGAAAGTCTGGATAAGTCAGCCACACCATGCTTACATTGTAACTCCTTTCTTTAAGTGACTCCAGAGCATCAGGAGCGCAAAGGCAGAAGTGAGAAATTTAGCTTCTAAATCAATGAAATGTTGCTTGTGTCTCTTGTAGATAACGTCTGCCTTTTGTAATCAAGATTTCTAGGCTATCAAAGTATGAAGTCATAGGAAAAGAAAGCAATTTTTTTTTTGATACGGTCATTGATGGTGATTGTAAGTGGACCATTTCTATTTCCACCACTTCAATCCTGATATGAACACTAATTCAGAATATAGACAGATCTTCTAGAGGCCCTTGGTACCACTTCAGTCTATCCCTACCTCTACATTTTTAAAGATGTATTTTTTAAAAATAAAATTGTGTGTGTGTGTGTGTGTGTTGTGTGTGGTATGTGTGTGCTATGTCTGTGGGTAATTTCAGAGATCAGGAGAAGTGGTCAGGTTTCTCTGAAGCTGGAATTACAGGTAGTTGCTAGCATCCCAGTATGGTGCAGGAAACTGAATTTGGAGTACCCTGGAAGATCAGCAGATTCGACTAACTAAACCAATTCTTCCAGACCCATCAGAGGAATTTGGAAGAGTTTAGACTATCAACATAGAAGAGCCTGCAGCACTGACAGCTTAGCAGACCGCTCTGCTGGGTATTTGGTGACCAGAACACACAAAGTGGTGTGAGCTTTCTAACCAATGAGGTTTCATGAAGCAACAATTCTTGAAATGGCTTAGGAAAGGTCAGATTGTCCTGACCCTGTACTTCCTCCTGTCTGGAGCAGCATTTAGCCTGTAAACAAAAGACTTCTCACTTCTTTTAATGAAGTATTTTTCTACAGCAAAAGGTCTAGCTCCCTGCTGATAGAGGTACCTGGTGTGTACAAATGGCTCTTCTGGAGGAGGGAAGAGCCTGGTGTGATATTTTACAAGATCAAAAGGTTAATTGTATCTCAGTTCTAACACCTGATGTGATCTCAGCCTTCTGATTTTATTTTTTTATTTATTTTTTTTTATTTTTATTTTCAGCAAATCAAAAAATTTAAAAAGCATTCCAAACAGAAATAAAATGAAAAAGAAACAAACAAGCAAAATACCAAGGTCAGATATACTTATACAAGAATTCTATAGAGCCTTCAAACAAGCTATACTTTTTGAGTATGTTTAAAAAAATTCAGAGCCACAATAAGCTCCTTCACAAAGCAAATAATATTGAAAATAGTGAAATCAAGTGTAAACCCAACAAAAATATATAAATTATATAGTCCAGTATCCCTCATGAATATACATACAAAAATTCTCAATGAAGTAGTTGCAACTGAATACAAGAGATATAAAAAAATAATATTCCCATGAATAACTGAACAACTGTTTTTGTTTTTTTTTTTTAGAAGAACCGTACTCCATATACAGGCTGCATGTTTTGGAATACCCCCACTCCAGATGTTTCAGACCTGCATGAAAACCAAGCTGCACATTTACAACATATGTGCAGGGAGGCCTAGGTCCAGCCCCATGGAGGTAGATCTGTGTAGACTAGGTAATGCTCCACAGTTGGTGATTCAGTCTCTGAGAGCTCCAAGGGTTCAGGTTGGTTTTACTCTTGTTGATCTTCCTGTGCAGTTTCCTATCTCCTTAGGGCCCACAATCCTTGCCCCCTATTCTTCTATAAGAGTCCTCAAGCTCCATCCACTGGTTTGGCTCTGGATGTCTGTAATCTGTCTGAGTCAGCTGCTGGTAGAGCCTCTCTGAGGACAGCTTGCCCCTGTCTGTTTCTCAGGCTGGAGGTTTTAGATCCTGGGAGCTCTGGTTGAATCTTTTGATACCGTTCTAAAAAGGACAAAAGCACCCTCACTTTGGTTCTTCCCCTTCTTCTTGAGTTTCATGAGGTTTATGCGTTGCATCTTAGGTATTGTGTGTTTTGGGGCTAATATCCGCTTATCAGTGAGTGCATACCATGTTGTTCTTTTGTGTTTGGGGTTTCATCTCACTCAGGTTTGATATTTTCTACTCCATCCATTTGTCTAAGAATTTCATGAGCTCATAATTTTTAATGGCTGAGTAGTACTCCATTGTGTAAATGTACCACATTTTCTGTATCCATTCTTCTGTTGAAGGACATCTGGGGTTCTTTCCAGCTTCTGGCTATTATGAATAAGGCTCTATAAACATAGTGGAGCATGTGGCCCCTGTTGCATGTTAAATATCTTCTGGTATATACCCAGGAGGGGTATAGCTGGGTCCTCAGTAACCCAAGTTCAATTTTCTGAGGTGATCGCCAGTATCTGCTTTCCATAGTGGTTGTACCAGCTTGCAATCCCACCAACAATGGAGGAGTGTTCCCTCTTTCTCCACATCCTCGGCCAACACCCCACTCTGCTGTCACCTGTGTTTTGGATCTTAGCCAATCTGACTGGTGTGAGGTGGAATCTCAGTGTTGTTTTCATTTGCATTTCCCTGATGACTAGGGATGCTGAACACTTCTTTAGATGTTTCTCAATCATTCGAGTTTCCTCAGTTGAGAGTTCTTTGTTCAACTCTCTACCCCATTTTTTAATAGGGTTATTTGATGGTCTGGAATCTAGTTTCTTCAGTTCTTTGTATACCTTGGATATTAGCCCTCTATCAGATGTAAGGTTGGTGAAGATCTTTTCCCAGTCTGTTGGTTCCCGCTTTGTCCTGTTGACCGTATCCTTTGCTTTACAGAAGCTTTGCAGTTTTATGAGATCCCATTTGTCAATTCTTGATCTTAGAGCATACGCCATTGGTGTTCTGTTCAGGAACTTTTCCCCTGTGCCCATATGATCAAGGCTTTTCCCTATTTTCTCTTCTATTAGTTTCAGTGTAGCTGGTTTGCCTTCTGATTTTAAAAACCCTAACCTACTTTGTTTTGGCATCAAGAGTCTTTTCCAGGCATAAATCTGCTCTTGTCCAGCTGGCTAGAGGACTCACTATAACCTTCATTGGCTTAATAAAACTTGGTGGTCTGTAACTCTGACCTGTGGATTATTTTAGTTCCTTGGGGGGGGGGGCATCTTGCTACATTCTTCCTGTGCTGGGAGAGTTTGAGTGGAACTGAATTTTAAAAAAGTATTGTACAGCCAGGCAGTGGTGGCGCACGCCTTTAATCCCAGCACTTGGGAGGCAGAGGCAGGTGGATTTCTGAGTTCGAGGCCAGCCTGGTCTACAGAATGAGTTCCAGAACAGCCAGGACTACACAGAAAAACTCTGTCTCAAAAAAGAAAGCAAAACAAAAAAAAGTATTGTACACTTTTGTTTGGTAGAAGAAATGTTCAGGCAAGGTGGCATTTTGTGCCATTGTCACTGCTCACTGCTCTTGTCAAATTTTGAGGTAAGAGAGCATCAGTGAGAACAAACATGACGACATGCACCATTTGGGGAAGGTGCTATGCTTTGAATATGCTTGGCCACGGGAAGTGGCACTGTCAGGCAGTGGGCCCTGTTAGAGAAGTGTGTCACGGTGGAGGCAGGTTTTGAGGTAATTCTCATGCTCAAGCACTGTCCAGTGTGAGACAGTCTTTCCTCCGTTGCAGTCAGATCAAAATGCAAACTCTCAGCTCATTCTCCAGCACCATGTCTGCGTGGATGCTGCCATGCTTCCTGCCATGACGATGGACTGAACCTCTGACACTGTAAGCCATCCCCAGTTAAATGCTTATAAATGCTTTCCTGGGTATGGAGTCTCTTCACAGCAATGGAAATCCTAGGACAGGAAGGATTAGTCTGAGTTGCGGCACAGCAGCTGCCAAGACAGTAGCTGTATTGTCAAGGAGTTTGGCACCATTAAAAAGAAACCCAGGTTTTTTGCATTAGGAAACAGGAAGGTACCCTGAACACCAGACCCCACCCAATAAAAACTTTTAAAAATATAATTTCTCACAAAGGACAGCCTCAACAGAAACTGATATTGTAAAAGTTGAGCCAGATGGCTACATTATATCTCAAGCTGGCATTGGAACTTAACATCATCACCAGAGTCCTGAGACTGAAGGCATGCAAGATAGCAAAGTAATAGTCTTACACCAAGTTTCTGGAGGGGTCCTTAGGCCAGGCAATGAGAGTCACGAATGGGTTTGTGAAAAGGAGGAACCTCCTAAAGGGAGTCCCTGAGAGGCCACTGAGTGAAGCTGTGAAGGCAAAGCCTGGCTTTCAGTGATGACCTCATGATGTTGGAGATGCAAAGGCTGTGTTCTAGCCACTGCGGAAAGAGACAGGCCTGGAGTGAATCTGTCCCAAATGAGAAGCTATGTGAAGTGTGGGCAACAAACTTGGAGGAGTAGCAATGCCCAAGGCCCGATGGCTTACAGACAAGCTCCAGACACAGGATTGGAACGAATTGACTGGATGTTTTCTTTGTGTTTGTTTGCTTGTTTGTTTGTTTGTTTGTTTTAAGGGGTGTATGATTTGGAGGGTTCGTGGTTGTTTTGCTTTGTCTTGTTTTGGTTTTGGTTTTTTGTTTGTTTGGTTTTGTTTTTATGGGGGGGATTGTTTTTTTTGGTTTTGGTTTTGTTTTTGCTTTTTGAGACAGGGTTTCTCTGTGTATTCTTGGCTCTCCTGGAACTTGCTCTGTAAACCAGGCTGCCCTCGAACTCACAGAGTTCTGTCTCCCTCTGCCTCCCAAGTGCCAGAATTAAAGGAGTGTACCATCACCACCAGGTTTCATTCTTGGTCCTATCTTTCCTCTGCATGTTCTTGTCTTTTCATTTTGGAATAGGAATGTGTACCATGGGACACTGAAACATGTCATTTGTTTTGATGTTACAGGGACTGGACAGTTGGCAATTAAGAGTTCTTATTGCACTGGAGCAGAGGCTGTCCCTGAGCCTGTTGCCTGCGTGCCTGCTGATCCCACAACCTTATTCTTCATGTTAGGGGAAAGGGTGGGGGAGTGGTGCTGAGGGGACATGGGGGGGGAGGATTTGTGTAAAGGGTATTAGGAGAAAAGAAGGACTGATATGGGGGAGGATTTGTGTAAGGGGTATTAGGAGGAAAAGAAGGACTGATATTCGGTTATAAAGGGAATAAATAAATGTAATTTTTTAAAAAAAAGAGTACCTGTTGCTCTTGAGGACTTGGATTTGAGTTCCAGCACCTACATGGAGGTTCACGACCACCTGTATCTTCAATCCCAAGGGATCTAACAGGCATACATGTAGTGTACACATGCCCAAAGGCAAAACATTCATACACATAAAGTAAAAAAATAAATGTTAAAAAATAAAAAGGTTGCTTTGAATCTCAGAAGAGACTTTGGATTTTTGAACAACGTTCAGATTGTTAGACTATAAGAACCTTAATGTTGGGATAAATGCACTTTGAACGATGAGATGGCCATGATCCTATGGTGATCAGGCTCATAAGTTCAGATACTTGGTCCTCAGATGAGAGAAGTTCATGAAGTGAATCCTAGCTGGAAGAGTCATGTTGCTAAGTGTAGCATATAATTATTAAAAAATAATCCACGCTAACGCCAGCTATGGTCCATCAATGCTATCTTCCCTTCCCCATTGGGAGCGGCAAGCCGCAGTCTTCCCAATTTCCCCACGGTTCGCTTGCCACCACTCACATTCCAAGTCCTCTGTGGCTAGTCTGCCAAGACAGGCTCTAAGCCACGAGCCCTGTAGAAAGAAACCCCAGAGGCTTGTAATTTTTCAGTCAGATTTATTAACAGTAAATTCTCAACCCAAAATGCCCACTCAAAGAACTCAAAACTCAATTGATAGTGATAGAAGCTGCCCACCTAGATTGGACAAATAGTCCTACATTACTCTATTGCTCTTTTATGATATCCAGAGCTACCTGTAGCTGTTTCAGGCCACATGGATCCAGTTCATTTTCCTCTCCAATAGGTTCCATCTTGTTTCCTCATCTCGGTCTCCCTCTCTGTCTCTCTCTTTCTCTCTGTACCCGTCTCTAAAACTCTCAGCCCACCTTCTTTTTCTACTGCCCAATCCCAGGCTCTAGCCTTATCTTTCACTGTCCTCACCTGCTTACAGATGGCAATCTACAACTAAGGGCAAGGCTTTGGGTGTCTAAGCCAAGTCCTAATGCTCGGCCACTTTTCTGCTCCCGCTGTGGCAGATGGTGACCAGCTACCTCAGGCTTCTGCCACTTTTCATCCCACGTGATACTTACTGGACTTCATCCCTTAAACTCTAGTAAAAGGTACACTCTTCCTTCAGAGTTGCTTCTTCTCTGGTTTACTTGTTTCTTGTTTGTTTGTTTGTTTGTTTGTTTTATGACAATAATGAAGAAGGAAACTAATACACATTTCATGGCACATTTGGAAAGAATCATCCATCTTTTCTTACCAATTTCTAGTTATGCTTCTTCTGGTTTTCCCAACCGTCTAGCCAAAGCATTTAGCATTCAGTATCAGATATGTCCTGGTGAGTGGAAGCCCCTGTGACAGCCCATATGTAACATGAATCCCAACCACTCTGGTGGATTTATTCATGGGCACTTTGAGGGAATGACAGAAATTAGTAGACAACCAACCCATATATTACTGTCATGCAACACTAGTTAAAGTGGTTTTCAACCTGTGGGTTGTGACCCCCCAGAGACCATCAGAAAACACAGATATTTACATTATGGTGTTTCTTCACAGCAATGGAAACCCTAAGGCAGAAGTTGGTACCAGGGACTGCTGTATTGCTGTAATAGGCCTGACCATGCTTTTGTTTGGAGGAATACGGATTTGAGGACTCTGAATTAAGAAGCCAGTGGAATGCTTTAAGTGCTGCTTCATCAGTCCTCCAAGTAGAAGCATGAAAGAGAGTGGTGCTGAGGTGATTTGAACTGTGGGGACCTGGCTTGAAGTTTCAAAGGAGAAGAGTTTTAGACTGGAGAGATGGCTCAGCAGTTAAGAGCACTGACTGCTATTCCAGAGGTCCTGAGTTCATTCTCAGCAACTACCTGGTGGCTCACAAACATCTGTAATGGGATCTGATGCCCTCTTCTGGTGTGTCCGAGAAGAGTTTTAGTATGTTGCCTGTGTTCTTGTGATAGTTTGGCAAAGAATGTGGCTGCTTTTTGTCCTTGTCTAAAGAGTCTGCCTGAGACTAAGGTGAAGAATCTTAGAGTAATTGCATTGGCAAAAGAAGTCTCAAACAAACCTAGTATAGACTCTGCCCTGTGGACCACTCTTATGAAGAGTATTTTGATGAAGTGGTACAAGCTAAGCAAGAAAAATACAAAATGTATGGGGTCACAGATTAAAGGGAAAACAGGAAGTGGAATGGAGCTAAATCCTGTATTCAAGGAGACAAATAGATTAAAGATATGAAATGAAATTAAGGAAGTGGTAACCTCAGGGCAAGATCCCAGCCAGCTAAGCTACCATCCTGTGAAAGGAATTAAAGAACAGCTTAGGTTTAGGTATGGTGGTACATACCTTTAACTCCAGAGTTCCAAGGAGACAGAAGAATGCAGTCTCTGAGTTCAAGGTCAGCTTGGTCTACAGAGAAAGTTCCCGGACAGCCAAGCCTAAACAGTGAAGAAAACCATTGAAAACAGAAAGCTGTTGAAACTGTCATAGAAGAAGGGAGCCATAGCCGGGCGGTGGTGGCACACGCCTTTAATCCCAGCACTTGGGAGGCAGAGGCAGGTGGATTTCTGAGTTCGAGGCCAGCCTGGTCTACAGAGTTAGTTCCAGGACAGCCAAGGCTACACAGAGAAACCCTGTCTCCAAAAAAAAACAAAACAAAACAAAAAAAAAAGAAGGGGGCCATGTTCTTTCCCAAGCAAGCATCAGAACTTGGCAGCTCTGGCCACATAGTTCTGGCTTTAGAGTCAAGAATAGAAGAGAGTGGTTATGAAATCTCCCTCCATGACTAAAAAAAGCCACTGAGGCCAAGCATGTGGTAGGGGTATCCCTTCATGGAGGCTCAGAGAGGCCATTGTGTAAGCTGGGAAGGGGAATCCTGGATTGTGTTGAAGACCCCAGAGTCACAGGATACCTGCAAGGAAAGCCGCAACAGGGAGAGGAACCATGCCAAGAAAAACAAACGTGTTACAGTCAACAAGGCTGAAAGGAGTTTTGATGTCAAACATGGAGATACAGAGTTTGGAGTTTGCCCAGCTGGTTTTCTGGTCTTGCTTTGGTCCTGTATTTCCTCAATTTGCTCCCTTTCCTATGTGTTGGAATGGTAATGCATATCCCGTGCCATTGTATGTTGAAAGTATACGGTCTGTTTTTGATTTTGATATTATAGGGGTATACAGTTAGAGTGTATGAACATTTTATACATTGTTGAAACTGTTTAAACATTGCTGGGACTGTAGTAGATATAGGGACTTTTGAAGTTGGACTAAATGCAATTTGCATTATATTTTTTTATATTTGCTATAAGCCTATGAGGGCCAGGGAATAAAATGTGGTGGTTTGAATAAGTATGACCCCATAGACTTGAATGTTTGGCACATAGCGAGTGGCACTATTAGGAAATGTGGCCTTGTTGGAGCAAGTGTGGCATTATTGCAGGAAGTATGTCACTGGAGTCAGGTTTTGAGGTCATATATGTTCAATATATGCCCAGTTTGGTACATAGTCTCCTTCTGCTGTGGATGTAGAACTCTCAGTTCCTTCTCCAGCGCCATGTCTGCCTGGAAGCTGCCATGTTCCCATCATAATGATAATGGACTAAACCTCTGAAACTGTAAGCCAAGCCCAACTGAATATTGTCCTTTATAAGAGTTGCATGGTCATGGTGTGTCTTCACAGCAGTGAAACCCTAGGACAGACCCCTCTCTGTGTATACTGCCACCTCCCTGCCTGGTTAATCTTACTGCCTCTGTTAGTCCTCTCCAGAAAGGCCCTTCCAGATCATCTCTTCACCAGCACTTCCTGCCATGATAACCTCTTACCTTGTAATTAATCCTTAAGCTGCTTTATTGATCTAGGAGTGGAACTTGGGGTCCCTAGACTTCTCTCACCAATGTAATTTATTGAATACAACCTTTTTTTTTTTTCTTTAAACTATTGATTGCCTGTATAACTTGCCTGTCGGGGATGGTGTCAAGCTTGGCTTATTAGGGCTGCCACGGCTCACTCTCTGACCCTAATAACTCTGATGAATAGGATTAGGAGGTGTGGACTTCCAGTTCACTCTTTGCCTCTTGCCTGTCTTTCAAGATGTGAGGTTCTAGCTCCTGCCCCAGCCACCTGTTGCCTGCTGGTGCTCCACCATCTGCTGCCCTAATCCTCTGAAATCATAAGCCCCAAATAAACACTTTTCGTCTATATGCTGCCTTGGTCCCACTGTCTTCCAAACAACAGAAAAGAAACTAAAATAGATGTTGATTCATGAAAGCAGCTAAGTCAGCACTACTCCTCAGAAATTAGCTCTATTAGAAAGGGCTTGATCTGGCCTTGATGTAGAACAGCATGGGAAAGAAACAATACAATATGTGAGAGACAGCAAGAATGGAGCCTTACAGGAAAGAAGAGGCTTTTCTTTAAATCTGGAAAGGGGACAGAAATACTGGCACACCTTTAATCTAAGCACTGTGAAGTCAGAGGCAGAAGAGTATGTATGAGTTCTAGGCTAGCCAGGGATAAAGTAAGACCCTTAGTTTGCCTTCTATTGTTGTGCTAAAACACCAGGACCAAAAGCAACTTGGGGAGGAAAGGGTTTATTTCATCTTACACCTACAGTTCATCATGGAGAGACATTAAGGAAGAAATTCAAGGAAGGAACCTGTAGGACCCTGAAGGGCTGCTATGCCTTGGCTGAGACTTTCTGTGCGCGGCTACTAAGTAGCATTCTGTAGTTCCTCTAGGATCAAAACATACTGACTACCACCGGCCTGCAGCCTGCGGTGGCGCATCACTGTAGTGCTTGCGCTCTGTCGCTAGGGCGCTCTGTCTGTCCCGAGTTCGATCCTGCTGTCCTTCAGTGGGGAAAAAAAAAAAACCATCCTGACTAAGGCATGGTGCCCCAGGAAAGGGAATTTACACTTGACATCCTATTTCGCCCCCCCCCCCAGTTGAGTTCCTGTTTTTTTCCTGAGTTTGTGTTTTTCCTTTCCTGGCTTGGTATATATATTGAACCTGCACAGTAAAGGCATTGGCATTCTCTCATAATGGATGACCCCAGTCTGAGTCTTTCTTTAATCTCCCAGGCCTACGCCCAAGCTTGGTACCACAGGCAGCGCCAGAGCTGTCAAGTGGAGGTCCCACAGAGATAGGGAAAGAGAGGAGAACCTGATGGGATTGTTTCTGGAAGAGGCCGGCCGGCAGGCTCAGTGAGTGGAACCTATTGGAGAAGCAGCGTAGGATCAAACTGAAAGCAGTAAGTAGCACTAAGAGAGTTTGACCGTTTTGATTGCGCCATGGGAACTAGGAGTTCCTCCCTACAAGTAGTGGCACAGGATGACGCAGCTAAGAAATCCATGCATGAGGTGGAGAAGAGCTCCAGTTCTGAGGATGAGGGAGAAATTTTAGAAAAGGAAAAAATGAAGAAATGCAAGGTCAAAAAATTGGAAAGGGAGCCTGGAAAAGGGGAAATGAGAGCAGATGAGCTACTCAGTCCCACAGTTGGGTGGTGGCAGCCGGATGGCATGATGCCTGGGCCTGGGGGGGGGGCATTTTTGCTGCTGTAGCAGCAGTGGTGGCAGGTGGCTGCAGGAGCTGCGGAGGCCGCGGTCTGCCCCAGTCATGACAAATAAAAACAAGAAAGAGAAAGAACCACCAAAACTAGTGGAAAGTGGAAAAGGTTCAAAAGAAGGACAAGATACAGCAGAAGTGGAGATAGCCAGCAGGAAAAAAGCCTCGGAGCTGTCCAGTCTTCAACACCTACTAAAATAAAAGTACCAGTCCCTCAGCCAATCATAGTCCCTGTGAAGAAAGACAAATGGCAGAATTCTTCACGGTTTAATGCCAGCAATAATAGAGAACTGCAAAAATTCCCATCTTTACAAGATGTTCCTCCTGTGGGTCAAGAGAAGCTTTTCATCCAGAAGCTACGTCAGTGTTGTGTCCTCTGTGACTTTGCTTCTGACCCACTGAGTGACCTGAAGTGGAAAGAAGTAAAGCAAGCTGCGCTAAGCAAGCTGGTGGAGTATATCACCCACAACCAGAACGCGACCATAGAGCCCATTTACCCCAGAGCCATTCACATGTTTGCAGTTAATATATTTCAAAACTTGCCAGCCTCCTCCAATCCTATGGGAGCAGAATTCGACCCAGGAGGAGATGAACCAACATTAGAAGCAGCCTGGCCTCATCCACAGCTTGTTTATGAATTTTTCTTAAGATTTTTAGAGTCTCCAGATTTCTAGCCCAATTTAGCAAAGAAATATATTGATCAGAAGTTTCCATTGCAGCTTCTAGAACTCTTTCTCAGTGAGGATCCTTGGGAGAGAGATTTTCTAAAATCGACCCAGCACAGAATCTATGTGAAGTTCTTAGGCCTGTGCACTTACATCAGGAAACGGATCAATAATATATTTTATAGGTTTATCTATGAGACAGAGCACCACAATGGCATAGCAGAATTACTGGAGATCCTGGGAATTATAATTAATGGATTTGCCTTACCAGTAAAGGAAGAGCACAGATTTTCCTGTTGAAGGTGTTGCTGCCTTTATACAAAGTGAGGTCCCTGAGTGTCTACCATCCCAGGCTGGCATACTGTGTCATGCAGTTTTTAGAGAAGAACAGCACCCTCACTGAGCCAGAGGTAATGGCACTTCTCAAATACTGGCCAAAGACTCACAGTCCAAAAGAAGTAATGTTCTTAAATGAATTAGAAGCAATTTTAGATGTAATTGAACCATCAGAATTTGCGAAGATCATGGAGCCTCTTTTCTGACAGTTAGCCAAATGTGTTTCCAGCCCTCACTTCCAGGTGGCAGAGCGGGCACTCTATTACTGGAATAATGAGTACATCATGAGTTTAATCAGTGACAATGCAGAGAAAATTCTGCCCATCATGTTTCCATCCTTATACCACAATTCAGAGCCCTCCTGGGATATGTCCTGCTTTCTCTCTGGCTCCTACTGGAGAAATCCTTAGTTCTGTTAATTGTCTGTTTTTGTTTCATTGTTTTATGTTAAAAAAGTGTTTATTGGGTATGATTAAAAATTATCAATTTTGATAATAGAAAGTTGGTTTAAAAAAAAAAAGAAAGAAAGTTGGTTTAACTAGTAACTCTGGGCTGAAGAGATGGCTCAGCTGTTAAAGGCCAGGCTATAGTAGAAAGAACACATTTAACTTTGAAAAATTATCCTGAAAAAACAAAAAGGGAGGAGTTTACCTCACCTCATGAAAGATTATCCTTTATTTTATATATTTTAAATTTTTTATTAGTGGATAAGGATGCATTGTCTACTGCAGACAGACATTGGAAATGAGCCCAGAAGGCACTGGGCTTAGTGAAATGGAGAGAATTGTCATCAGGTGTATGGAAAGGCCCTGACTCTGTGTTACTCAGGGTGAGAGGTTCTGTTTGTGTTTTTCCTAAAGATGCTGAAAGTCCTGTTTGGATTCCTGAGCGTTCTGTGCACCCTTACCCAAGTGGAGATCTACTGGAGCCTTGTGAAGAGCCCCCCCCCCCCAGTTCAGATGTCAATGGGGATAAGCAGCTCGACTTGGCCCGTCATAGTTCCCACCAACAAGACTACTGGAAAAGCTGCTGCTAATTCTAAGAAACCAACAATTTCTTTATGTTAATATTAATGTTACTTGTGTGCAGCCTCTCTATGGAGAGAAGTTTTTAGCAGGCCTCAAACTGTCTGGAAGGCTCCTTAAAGGATGGGCTAGAGGTCCTTGTCTTTGGGAGTACTAGCCTTTGGGGCAGCCACAGCAGGACTGATATTTCTTTACTGCTTTCACAGACAGCAGATCCAGTCCCAGGCAGTTACTAAGCAGGTGCTCGTGTTGCTGGTACAAGAGAACCCTTCTGTGCAGGTTTGGCTCAGCCTTTACTGAGAATAGTTAGTCAATGACGGGCAACTCCTTTGCAGTCCTTACCTACCTAAGACAGGGGCCCTGAGGCTGGCAGGGATTCCCAATAACGGGCAATTGGTATTGACAGAAGATGACCTAAGACAGACTCTATTCACCTATAAAATAAAAACAGGGGACCTGTAGGACCCCGAAGGGCTGCTATACCCTGCCTGAGACTTTCCGTATGCTGCTGTCTACTAAGTAACATTCTGCAGTTCCTCTAGGATCAAAACATCCTGACTAAGGCATGGTGCCCCAGGAAGGGAATTTAGATTTGACATCCTATTGCCCCCCAGTTGAGTTCCTGTTTTTTCCTGAGTTTGTGTTTTTCCTTTCCTGGCTTGGTATATATATTGAACCTGCCCAGTAAAGGCATTGGCATTCTCTCACAATGGATGACCGGAGTCTGAGTCTTTCTTTAGTCCCCCAGGCCTACGTTAGAGCTCAGTACCTCAGGCAGCACCGGAGCTGTCAGGAACCTAGAGGCTGGAGCTGAAGCATAGCAATGGAGGGGTGACTGTCCTCTTATAGAACACAGGACCACCTGCCCAGGGGTATCACCATCTCAGTTAGCTGGGCACATCAGTCATTGATCCAGAAAATGCCCTGAGATCCCTTTCACAGATTATACTAGGTTGTGTCAAGTGGACAAAATGTAACCAAGACAGACCCTACTTGGAAAAAAAAAAAGAAAAGAAAAAAAGAAAAGAAAAGGGATAGTTTAAAGCTAAGATTAAGAGAGTTCGCCCCTACCCCCTCAATAAGAGGGGTTATAAAGGGGACTTCAACATTTCCCCAAAAAAGACATAAAGAAATATTTGATTTGTGTATATTAAAGAAATATTGGCTTTTGGGTGTCAGCCGTTTCAACACCATGAAGCAGAGAACTTAAGGGTTCTTTGGAGAATCAGTTGTATTGGATGGAGATTTGCTAGGGCAAACACATAAAAGAGTGTTTTTCCTGAAGCGGACACAAGTGAAAGGATGTTCTGCTAAGGCAAGCACACAAAAGGACGCGTGATGAAGGATTCTTTGCTAACAACAGGCTTGTATTGGTCTGCCCAACATTGTGTAGTTGAGCTGCATTTGTCAGGACTCCATAGAGAGAAACACACCAAAAACCCCCTGGTAGTGTGTTGACGTTCTTGCCGCTTCTGCAGACTTGGGCTGATTGTCACAGTGATGTCAGCTGAGACAGACGGACATGCTGAGGCAAAACGCCTGGAGGACACATGATGTTTGGAGGGTATAAAAAGGACTCAGCGAACAGTGCACGAGGCTGAGCTAGGCTTGCTTACAGAGCTAGCTGTGCAGTGCTTGTGGCTCTCTCATCTTCAGTCATCTTCCCTTCACTGAGAGAAACACAGCCAAGAACTCCTCCTGGCGTTCTGTTCTTGCTGGTTAGTCCCTTCTGCTGCTGAGGCTGAGGCCTGGCTGTCTCTGCTAGGTAGTGCCATTGCTGCTGATTCATGTTTGCTATCGCAACTCTATCAACTTGACTATTGGTGAATCTGTGAAGTGTTTATACATGGATCGAGCTGCTGTTATTGATGACCTGTGAACTGAATTGCAGATTTCCAGACAACACAGATGGGAGTTGCTCCAAAGAACCTTTCTAAACAGGTCCACTTCCCCTGTATCCTTTCTTTTCCACTACCTCTGGAGAGTGGTGGACTAGAAGGGAGGTTAAAGCATTTAAGAACCATCTTTAAAAATAGGTTTTGAAAAAATTAAAGTTACAACACCACATGATTCAGTCTAAGCCAGTGTGTGTGATAACGTGAGACCCGTGATTCTCACCCTTCCTAATGAAATGACACTTTAAATAGTTCCTCATGATGTGGTGACCCCCCCAACCATAATACTATTTTCTTGGCTACTGTATAATTTTGCTTCTATTGTGAATCATAATGTAAATAGTTGTGTTTTCTGATGGTCTATAGGGGTGGAGACACACAGGTCAAGGACCCCTGAATTAGACTGTCCAGGTCTGTTTCAGTATGAAGTGCATCTAGAGTTCACCAGTTACAGATAAGCAGTAGGTGTTGGCCATGTCTCTTCCAGCGGTGGCTGGTACCTGCCCATATCTGAGAGTTGGAGTGTTCCCAGTGGTCTACTTTGTAACTTAAACCATGATAAGGAAAGCGGAAGCTTCAAATCCCGAGTTATTCCTTAGATAAGGCTTTGTGTCCTAAGCCAGTGAGATGGAAAATTTGAGAAGATGGCAGAACTGGCCTATGAGAGACAAAGAACAGAAATTTCTCCCCCCCTGCCGGGGGGACTTAAAAAAAATTTCTCTCGAGCCAAAAATTCACAGCCATTTTTTGCCATTTCTCTAAGGTTCCGTATCTCTCTGAAGAATTGAATATTTAAAACTCCTTCGTTTTTTCTCCAGTCACTTGGAATTTGTTATTATCTTATTTCCAGCTGTGAAGATGAACACAGAGGACCAGATACTGGGCTGAATTATAAGTTAAGAGTTGTAAAATCAGGCCGGGCAGTGGTGGTGGACTCGGCAGGCAGATTTCTGAGTTCGAGGCCAGCCTGGTCTACAGAGTGAGTTCCAGGACAGCCAGGGCTACACAAAGAAACTCTGTCTCGAAATTGTAAAATCACAGTACAGATAGCGTCCTAATAACTCTGCCCCAGAGAAAGAGCTGCTGGGGGGCCTGTGTGTTCTGGCCTCTAACAATGACCAGAGTTTATGCAACTTTGGCTGTACCAGATTTTACAATGTAGACCAGGCTGGCCTAGAACTCACAGAAATCTGTCTTTCTCTGCCACCAGAATGAGTGCTGGGATTAAGGGGACTTGCCCCACCAAGCCCCACTTGACAGTCCACTATCAAAATCTTGGGCTTGCCTGAGTAGAAATCCAGGTTCGCACAGTACATCAGACTCAAGGTCCAATACCAATTCTAGGTCTGAGGCAAGAAACCTCTACACTGGACATTGAGTTGATAAACGCACTGTGGACAGCAATGACCCAAGACGAATAGGATCTACTCTTTGAGATGACCAAAGACTAAAGTACCCCTCAGGACTCCAGCAGGTCTGGCTTTTATGCAAATTTCTCCCGCGAGGTCCGGCCCTAGCCAATCAGGGTCTCCAGACAAGCCGTCCAATCAGGAGCACCAGGGAGCGGTGGGAGGCGGGCTCCTTCCGGCAATCCCGCTGTGCATTCCGCGGGGAAGCGGAGGAGGAGCCCTGGGTGCGACCCCTTCGCTGTGGCCACTGGAGTCCGAGCTGAGGGGAACGTGGGCGAGCTCGGAGCCGCGCCATGGTGAGCGTGGGGTCGCTGTCCCCAGACAGGGGAGAGCGGCCTGCAGAGCCGCGGGAGTCGGAGTGGTGGGTCCTTCCTGGGACTGGGGGAGGGCTGGGTTGGGCGTCTTGGAAAGTTCGGCTTTCTGCGAAGATTAGAGTTTAAAAGGCCCGGGGCCAGGTAACCGGGCGGCGTGCGGCTGGCCGGAGGGGCCCACGCTGACCCGGGGAGACGAGGGCAGCATGCTGGGGAGCCGAGATCCCCAGCGTGGGCGGGGTCGCTCCGTGCCTCAGCCGATCTGCCCACTGCTCTGTCGGCCGCGCACGTGCGGGCTGTGACAGCTTGCAGCTAACGCCGCACCCTGTTGTAACCCTGCGTGCAGGCTTCAGAGTAAGCCGGCAGCTGTGGGAGGAGAGGGGCCACCCCAGGCCGCCCCAGGACAAGGGAGGAGAGACGTGGAGAGGGACTCATGAGTGTACGGAGAGGAGGACCCCTACGGTGCGCTGCAGCCGCTCTCTCCTGCTGAAATAAGCCTTGTTTATTGGGAGGTGTGTGTATGTGTGTGTGTGTGTCCCAGTGTGTGTGTCCCAGTGTGTGTGTACAGTGTGGCAGGTGTGAGGTGACGGGACAACTTTATGGAATGAGTGCTCTCCTTCAGCGGTTAACGGATCGAACTCAGGTTGTCTTACCTTAAACTGGGCCATATCCCAGAGCCTAGTATAGTTTATTTCTTTTTCTTAAAACAAATTACCCCCACACACACACACAATCTGAGAGTTAAATGCAACAGCTTTGCATAGCATGCTGGGTAAGTGCTCTATTACTCCTTAGCTCTAACTGCAGCCTTATCCTACTGTGATGGTAATTGCTTTTAAGTTAGTTTTGAAATTCTGAATCATGAATCTCTGCTTTGCTCTGTCCCAGGGCTGTTCCCGTATTCTAACTTCCTTGCAATTCCATGAATTTCTGCAGCAGTTTTCAGTCTGACAAGGTTGGCCACTGGGGTTCCTTAGGTGGTGTGATCCTGCGTGGTTAAAGGCTATTTGGGGTCGCCTTTCATCCCAGCATTCTGGAGACAAGCAGGTGGATCGCTCTAAGTTCTAGGTCAGCCAGGTCTATGTAGTGAGTTCAGGCAAGTCAGGATTACATAGTGAGAACCTATCTCAAAAGAAAAAAGAAAATGCTTTAGATTCTTGGTTCCTCAGAATCCCTCAGTGAGTGGCAGCTTCTGCTTCCAAGCCCAAAGACCTGGGTTAATCCTTAGAAGCCACTTGGTAGAAGGAGAGAGTCCAGAGTCACAGGATTTCTTTTAACTTCTGTTCCTTCACCTCATACATGCATCATGGCAATGCATAGCCACACATGCACACAGAAAGGAATGTTTATTAAAAATCTGATTTTTTTTTTTTAAACAAGCCTTGCAGTTTTAAAACTACAACTTTACTTCTTGGGTGAGAACTTAATGAATGCTTTTCCAGCTACATTTTCAAGTATTTTATCATGTGTGTTAGAAGTGTGATTGAGTTTGTATACTCTGTTCCTTGACATTGGTGTGCACTTCCTCATCTTGGTTGGTCCCTTGTTAGGCATAGTGCTAACTGTTTAACTAGTACATAGTTATAACATAGTATAACTGTCCTAGACCCTGTTTTGGTGTGATGTATCTTCAACTTCCTTAAGCAAAATCACCATTTCAAAGTGTTTTGGAGTCCAAGATGCATCATTTTGCCATAAGGGGTAATGCTAAGAACCATCCCTCAAGTCAGGTGAATGCCATTAATCTCAGCGCTCTAGAGACAGAGACAGGCAAATCTCTGAGTTCAAGGACAAGCTGATCTACAGAGCTAGTTCTATGACAGCCAGGGTGATTCAGAGAAACCTGTCTCAAATGACCAAAATAAAGAGAAGATGGGAAGGAGGAGGAAGAAAGAAGGGAAGGAAGAAAGAATGAACCATTCCCTTTGTGGAATCAAGTCAATTGTTTTTATTTATTTTCAAGATGCAAGCTAAACTTGAATTAGAGATTTCCCTCAGTCACCTGATACCTGAAGTTAAAAGTGTGTCCCACCACATCTGATATATTTAGTAGCTTATAGTTCTGATTCTGGGAAATAGTGGCGTGTTTGGGTAGAAGCAATTGTTTGTTTTGAGGCAGAATCTCTCACAGTGTAGCTCTGGCTAGCCTGGAATTAGCCATGTAGACCAGGCTGTTCTCAGATCTGCCTGCTTCTGCCTTCCTAGTGCAAGGTTTAAGGTGTGGTGTGCCACCATGCACAGCCTAGACTCCTTTCATCCATAACTTCTTCCATTTGCCAGGTTCATTACCTCTGTGGTTGATTTCTGTTGATGTGTCAGCGTGAGAAGTCAAGTGCTTGACTTTTCACTGTTTCATCATTATCAAGGAAGTGAACCTATTTCTATACCAATAGTTTTCATCTTCATATATATATTATACACACTTATATTTGCTTATTGTTCCATTGTAAAGCTTGTGCTTATTTTATTATTTATGTGCGTCTGTGTTGTACTCAAGGAGGTCAGAGAGATGTCAGCTCTGTTCACTGTTCTGGACGCCAGGGGGAGGACTGTGAGACAGGAAGTAGAAATCACTGTAGTGAGAGGACTGGGGCAGAGCAGCAGCACATCCTGTGTCCTGAGCCCAGTAATGAGAGTGCTGCTCCAGTGCCGCTCCTTCGCATCCCTCGGTGCTTGCATGACAACTTCCGTGTGGTGAGGACGTGTGCATCCCACAGAGTGGTCAGTCACGTGTGTGCAATGTTTAGGTCTCGGTGAGCTTTGAGGACGTGGCTGTGCGCTTCACCCAGGACGAGTGGGCTTTGCTGGATCCTTCCCAGAAGAGTCTGTACAGAGATGTGATGCTGGAGACCTGCAGGAGCCTCGCTGCGATAGGTAAGGCTGTCATCCTACCTTCACTCTGTAAAGTAGGGAGCAAGTGTCTCTTAGTATGGATGCTCTTCCGGGATTGGGGCTATTGAAAGGCAGATTATGTTATAAAAATCAGACCAGGTTTTGATGTAAACCAACTCAAGAAACTACTTTCTTAGGAATTTCTAATTTATCTTAAATTTTTTGGGACTCTTTTTAGGATACAAATGGGAAGACCAGAACTTGGAAGACCATTATATAAATAATCCTGGAAGAAATCTGAGGTAATGTACATGCAGAGGTAGAATCAACAGGCTTTTGAAGAATTTTTTTTAAATTACTTTTTTATTTTTTTACAGCCTAGTCATTACCCGCCTCCTAGTCCACTCTCCCACAGTTCCCTATCCCATTTCTCGCTCTCCAACCCCCTCAGCCCCATCTTCAAGAAGATGTCCCCACCTTACCCCCACCCTACCCCACCAGGCCTCCCTACTCCCTAGGGCTTCAAGTCTTGAGGGTTAGGCATGTCTTCTCGCAATGAGGCCAGACTAGGCAGTCCTCTGCTGTCTTATGTGTCAGGGGGTGGAGTATACTCATGTATACTACCTGGTTGGTTTGTGGCTCAGTATCTAAGAGACCTCAGGGGTCCTGGTTAGTTGAGACTGCTGGTTTTCCTATGGGGTCACCCTTCTTTTCAACTTTTTCCAGCCTTTCCCTAATTCAACCACAAATGTCCCCAACTTTAGTCCATTGGTTGGGCGTAAGTATCTGCATCTGTCTCAGTCAACTGCTGGTTGGGCCTCTCATAGGACAGCAATGCTAGGCTCCTGTCTGTAAGCACATCATAGCATCAGTAATAGTGTTAGGCCTTGGAGCTTCCTCTTAAGATGAATCCCAAGTCAGGCTGGTCACTGGACCTCATTTCTCTCAGTCTCTTTTCCATTTTTGTCCCTGCGTTTCTTTTAGACAGGAACAATTCTTAGTCAGAGGTTTTTGACTGTGGGATGGCAATCCCATCCCACTACTTGATGCCCTGTCTTTGTACTGGAGGTGGGCTCTATAAGTTCCCTCTCTCCACTGTAGGGCATTTCATCTAAGGTCTCTCCCTCTAAGTCCTGAGAGTCTCTCACCTCTCAGGTCTCTGGTATATTCCCCCCACCTCTCACCCACAGAGGTTGCATATTTCCATTCATTGTGCTGGCCCTCAGGGCTTCTCTCCTGTTCCACCCCCATACCTGATCATGTTCCCCCTTTCCCTCCCTGTCCCCTCTCCCACCCAGGTTTCTCCCTCCCTCTGCCTCTCATGATTGCTTCCTACTTTCTCCCAAGTGAGATTGAGGCATCCTCACTTGGGCCTTTCTGCTTGTTAACCTTCTTGAGTTCTGTGGGTTGTATCCTAGGTATTCTCCACTTTTGTGGCTAATATCCACTTATTACTGAGTACACACCATGCATGTCCTTTTGCATCTGAGGTACCTCACTCAGGATAATATTTTCTAGTCTCATCCATTTGCCTGCAAAACTCAGGATGTCCTCATTCTTTTTTTTTTTTTTTTTTTTAAGATTTATTTTATGTATATGAGTACACTATAGCTGTCTTCAGACACATCAGAAGAGGGCATCAAGTCCCATTACAGATGGCCGTGAGCCACCATGTGGTTGCTGGGAATTGAACTCAGGACCTTTGGACGAGTAGTCAGTGCTCTTAACTGCTGAGCCATCTCTCCAGCCCAGTCCTCGTTCTTAACAGCTGAGTAGTATTCCATTGTGTAAATGAACCACATTTTCTGTATCCATTCTTCTGTTGTGGGACATCTGGGTCGTTTCCAGCTTCTGGCTATCACAGATAAGGCTATGAACATGGTGGAACACATGCCCCTGTGGTATGGTGGCTCATATTTTAGGTATATTCTCAAGAGTGGTATAGCTGGGTCCTCAGGTAGATCTATTCCAATTATCTGCGGAACCTCCAGATTGATTTCCAGAGTAGTTTTACCATCTTGCAATCCCACCAGCAGTGGAGGAGTGTTCCTCTTTCTCCACATCCTCACCAGCATGGGCTGTCACCTGAGGTTTTGATTTTAGCCATTCTGACTGTTGTGAGGTGGAATCTCAAGGTCGTTTTGATTTGCATTTCTCTAATGACTAAGGATGTTGAACCTTTAAGTGTTTCTCAGCCATTCAAGATTCCTCTGTTGTAAATTCTCTGTTTACCTCTATACCCCATTTTTTTTTATTAGGTTGTTTGGTTTTTTGGAGGTTAGCTTCTTCAGTTCTTTAGATATTTTGGATATCAACCCTTTATCAGATGTGGGCTTGGTGAAGTTTTTTTCCCCAATCTGTAGGTTGCCATTTTGTTCTATTGATGGTGTATTTTGCCTTACAGAAGCTTTTCAGTTTCATGAGGTCCCGTTTATCAATTCTTGATCTTAGAGTGTGAGCCATTGGAGTTCTGTTTAGGAAATTTCCCCCTGAGTCAATGAGTTTGAGGTTCTTTCCATTTTCTCTTCTATTAGATTCAGTGTATCTAGTTTTATGTGAGGTCCTTGATCCACTTGGACTTGAGCTTTGTGCAAGGTGACAAATATGGGTCTAGTTTCATTTTTTTACATACTGATTACCAGTTAGACCAGCACCATTTATTGAAGATGTTTCTTTTTTCCATTGTGTATTTTTGGCTTCTTTGTAAAAGATCAGGTGTCCATAAGTGTGTGGTTTTATTTCTGGGTCTTCAATTCTATTTCATTGTTCAGCGTATCTGTCTCTGTACCAATACCATGCTGTTTTTATCACTATTGCTCTGTAGTATAGCTTGAGGTAAGGAATGGTGATTTCCCCAGCCGTTCTTTTATTGTTAAAAATTGTTTTTATGGGCTGGAGAAATGACTTAGTAGTTAAGAGCACTGCCTGCTTTTCCAGAGGTCCTGAGTTCAATTCCCAGCAACCACATTGTGGCTCAGTGGGATCTGGTGTCCTCTTCTGGTGTGTCTGAAGACAGCTACAGTGTACTTATATAAATAAAATAAATAAATAAATCTTTTTTAAAAATTGTTTTTGCTATCATAATTTTTTTTTGTTTTTCCAGATGAAATTGAGAATAGCTTTTTCCATGTCTTTAAAGAATTGTGTTGTAATTTGATGGGGATTGTGTTAAATCTGTAGATGGCTTTTGGTAGGATGGCCATTTTTCCTCTGTTAATCATACCAATCCATGAGCGTGGGAGATCTCTCTATTTTCTGAGGTCTTCTTCAGTTTCTTTCTTGAGTGACTTGAAGTGCTTGTCATACAGATCTTTCATTTGTTTGGTTAGAGTTACCCCAAGGTATTTTATATTATTTGTGACTATTGTGAAGAGTGTTTTCTTTTCTTTCTCAGCCTGTTTATCATTTGTATAGAGGAAGGCTACTGATTTGTTTGAGTTAATTTTTATATCCAGGCATTTTGCTGAAGTTGTTTATCAGCTGTAGAAGTTCTCTAGTAGAATTTTTGGGGTTACTTATGTATACTATCACATCATCTGCAAATAGTGATACCTTTATTTTCTTCTTTGCCAGTTTGTATCACTTGATCTCCTTTTGTTCTCTTTTTGCTCTAGCTAGAACTTCGAGTACTATATTGAATAGATATGGGGAGAGTCTTACTGAATAGATATGGACATCCTTGTCTTGTCCCTGATCTTAGTAGGATTGCTTCAAGATTCTCTCCATTTAATTTGATATTGGCTGTTGGTTTGCTGTATATTGATTTTATTAGTTTAGGTATGAGACTTGAATTCCTGATCTTTCCAATACTTTTAACATGAAGGTGTGTTATATTTTGACAAATGCTTTTTCAGCATCTAATGAGATAGTCATGATTTTTTTTTCTTTTGAGTTTGTTTATATAGTGGATTACATTAATGGATTTTCATATATTGAACCAATCTTGCATCTCTGGGATGAAGTGTACTTGATCTTGGTGAATAATGGTTTTGATGTATTCTTGGATTCAGTTTGTGAAATTTTTATTTTTGTATCAATATTCATAAGTGAAATTGGTCTGAAGTTCTCTTTCTATGTTGGGTGTCCATGTGGTTTAGGTATCAGAGAAATTGTGGCTTCATAGAATGAATTAGGTAGTGTTCCTTCTGTCTCTATTTCATAGAATAGTTGAGGAGTGTTGGTATTATGGTATTAGCTCTTCTTTGAAGGTCAGGTAGAATTCCACACTAAAGCCTCCTGGCCCTGGGCTTTTGTTGGTTGGAAGGTTTATAATGACTTCTTCTATTTCCTTAGGGGAAACAGACCTGTTCAGATAGTTTACCTGCTCTTGATTTAATTTTGGTATGTGTTATCTGTCTAGAAAACCATCCATTTCATCTAGATTTTCTAGGTTTTTTTTTTTTTTTTTTTTAAAGCACTAAAGCTTTATTACAAAAGGAGCTAACTGCTAGAGAGGGCCCTCTCCAGTGTTTCTGTGTCCTCTTCCTTCCCAATATAGACCTCCAGGGGAGGTCAGTGGTCCATCATAGAAGAGGTGTCTGGGAAAATGAAATATGGTAACATTTTTCCCACAGTCCTCCAAATCCTTCTAGGTGCTGTTGAGAATCTTCTGGTGAAGATGTGGGAACTTTAGCTCTCGTCTCCACGATCCTCCATGTGCACATCCTGGGGAGCTTTTGTCTTCTTTTGTCGTTTGGGCTGTGGCTGACTAGTCCTGGTTGACTTGGAGGGGACTTCCACTTCCATGGCTGCTTTTTCTTTCTGGGCAAGACGGATCTGCTGCAAGAGTTTCCTGCGCTTCTTCCCAGATAGCGTGATGTTGGCACGAGCACTGGACTCACGCCCGCTTCTTGAGGTGGTGCCTTGTAGTCAGCCCTTCGTCTATCACAGCCCTGACTACCCGGGGCTTCAGTCGCCGATCCCTGCTTAGTACCCTGCGGCGCTTGAACAACCTCTTTTTCAGCTCCGTCTGGGGACGATTGATTTTTCCTCCGGGAGGTCCCATTGCTACACTCGGAGCTAGATTTTCTAGTTTTGTTTGAGTATAAGCATTTGTAGTAGGATCTGATGATTTTTTGAATTTCCTCAGTTTCTGTTGTTATGTCCTCCTTTTCATTTCTCATGGTGTTAATTGGATACTGCCTCTGGGCCCTTTAGTTAGTTTGTCTAGGGGTTTATCTATCTTGTTGATTTTCTCAAAGAACCAGCTTTTGGTCTTGTTGATTCTTTTTATTGTTCTCTTTGTTTCAATTTGGTTGATTTAGGCCCTGAGTTTGACTATTTCCTGCCTCTACTTCTCTTAGGTATGTTTGCTTCTTTTTGTTCTAGAGCTCTCAGATGTGCTGTTAAATTGCTAGTGTAGGATCTCTCCAGTTTCTTTACCAGGGCGCTTAGTGCTATGAATTGTCCTTTTAGCACTGCTTTCATTGTGTTCCATAGTTTGGGTATGATGTGTCAACATTTTCATTGAATTCCAGGAAGTCTTTAGTTTCTTTCTTTATTTCTTTCCTGACCAAGTTACCATTGAGTAGAGAGTTGTTCAGTTTCCATGGGTATATGGGTTTTCTGTTGTTTTTGTTGTTATTGAAGTCTAGCCTTAGTCCATGGTAATCTGATAAGGTACATGGGATTATTTCAATCTTCTTGTATCTATTGAGGCTTGTTTTGTGACTGAAATATATGGTCAGTTTTGGAGAAGCTTCCGTGAGGTGCTAAGAACATACATTCTTTTCTTTTAGGGTGAAATGTTCTGTATATATCTGTTAAATCCATTTGGTTCATAACCTCTCTTAGTTGTACTGTGTCTCTGTTTAGTTTCTTTTTCAATGATCTGTCCATTGGTGAGAGTGGGGTGTTGAAGTCTCCCACTATTATTGTATGGGGTTCAGTGTGTATTTTGAGCTTTAGTAAAGTTTCTTTTATGAATGTGGGTGCCCTTGCATTTGGAGCATAGATGTTCAGAATTGAGACTTTCTTTTGGTGGATTTTTCCTTTGATGAATATGAAGTGTCCTTCTCCATCTTGCTTGATAACTTTCGGTTGAAAGTCTATTTTATTGGTTATTAGAATGGCTACTCCTGCTTGTTTTTTGGGACCATTTGCTTGAGAAGATTTTTTCCCAGCATTTTACTCTGAGGTAGTATCTTTCTTTGTCATTGAGGTGTGTTTCTTGTATGCAGCCAGATCCTGCTTACATATCCAGTCTGTTAGCTTATGTCTTTTTATTGCGGAATTGAGTCCTTTGATATTGAGAGATATTAAAGGCAGATGGTTGTTAGTTCTTGTTATGTTTGTTGTTGTAGGTGGCATTATGTGTGTGTGTGTGATTCTCTCCTTTGCTTTTGTTATTAGATGATTAATTTCTTGTTTCTTCTTTGGTGTAGGTACCTTCCTTGTGTTGGAGTTTTCCTTCTAGAATCCTCTGTAGGGCTGGATTGGCAGATAGATATGGTTTAAATTTGGTTTTGTCATGGAATATTTGGTTGATTGAGAGTTTTGCAGGGTGTAGCAACCTGGGCTGGTGTTTGTGTTCCCTTAGGGTCTGCATGACCTCTGTCCAGGCTCTTCTGGCTTTTAAGGTCTCTGTTGAGAAATCTGGTTTAATTCTGATAGTTCTGCCTTTATATGCTACTTGGCCTTTTTCCCTTGCAGCTTTTAATATTCTTTCTTTGTTCTGTGCATTTAGTGTTTTGATTATTATGTGACAGAAGGATTTTTTTTTTTTTTTTTTTTTTTAGGATTTTCTTTTCTGGTCTAATCCATTTGATGTTCTATACACTTGTACCTTTATGGCTATCTCTTTCTTGAGGTTGGGGATGTTTTCTTCTATGATTTTGTTGAAGCTGTTTTCAGGTTCTTTGAGCTTGGAATCTTCGAGCTCTTCTATTCCTATTATCCTTAGGTTTTGGCCTTTTCATTGTGTCCTGGATCTCCTGGATGTTTTAGGTTATGAGTTTTTTATGTATTGTATTTTCTTTGAACGTTTGTGTTAATATCTTCTAAGGTATCTTCTGTGTTTGAGATTCTTCTATCCTTGTATTCCGTTGTTGATTCTTGCATCTGTAGCTCCTGACCTCTTTCCTAGGTTTTCCATCTCCAGGTTTGCTTCCATTTGTGATTTCTTTATTGTTTCTACTTCCATTTTTAGGTCTTGAACTGCTTTGTTCAATTCCTTCACCTGTTTGATTGTATTTTCTTGTATTTCTTTAAGGAATTTCTCTTTAAGGGCTTTTACTTGTTTACCTTCGTTTTCCTATGCTTCCTTCAGTGAATTATTTATATCCTTCTTAAAAGACTCTATTATATTCATGAAAAAGAATTTTAGGTCAACATCCTAGTTTCAAGTGTGTTGGTGTGTCCAGGGCTTGCTGTGGTGAGAGAACTAGGTTTTGATGGTGCTAAAGTATATTGGCTTCTGTTGCTTATAGTTTTGCGCTTACCTCTCATCATCTGGCTATCTCTAGTGTTAACTGGCCTGGATGTCTCTGTCTAGAGTCTGCCTCCTAGGTCTCTAGGTTGCTGCAGGTTTCCTGAACTGGCCCTTGCTGTAGCAGATCTCCTGGGAGGCCTTCAGACTGTGGGGTCTTCAGAGGGGCAGACAAGCTGATGATTTGCCCCAGCAGAAGGTGCAGGCTGGAAGAGAGGTGAAGTTTGAGCAGAGGGTATGGGTACTGAGTACACTGGGCTCTTGAGGGATTCCCAGCTGTTGCAGTTATTTGGGTGGGTCCCTTTCCTGTTGCCTAGGGTGCAGCAGATCTCCTGGGAGGTCTTTAGACCGTGAGATCTTCAGGGGCCAGACAAGTTGATGATCTGCCCCAGTGGAAGGTGCAGGCCGGAAGGACTTAAAGGATCTTATTTAACATATAAACATTTATTGACAGGGGACAGGCTTGTTTTGCTCCCGCTTTCCTCCTGGCTGCTAGTATGTTGCCCAAATTTTCTTCCTTTGTCTTGCATAATGTGGATGGTTACCCATCCTCTTCATAATGAATCTGAGCACTTTCTTATCCATGGAAACCTTGACCAGTTTCATGAATAGATGCTCATAGGACACAAAGCCCCACCTCTCCTGATTGTGTCCCACATGAGCTTGGTGTGTTCGGCACCAGCTCTACCTCAGCTTGCTCTTGCCTTTTATTACTTTGTGGTTCTTGGCTGCCAGTGCCTTGTAGCTTGGGATCAGGAACCCTGGCTAAGGGTGGTGAGGGAGTGAAGAAGGAACATTGAAGTTTTCATCGGGTAATGTTCTCTAGCAGCACTACCAACACCGCTGCTTCAGCCTGGGACCTTGGTGTCTGTTAGCTATAGTACAGGGAGAGGTTAGCTAGTCTGGATAGGAGAGCTCTGTAGAAGGACCATCTTAGGCTGTAAGTGGGGGGTGGGGGAGGAAGCTGTAGCTGCTAGTCTTTATATACACATTGATTAGTTTTGTTCATACACACTCAGTCTCAGACTCCCAAAGAAAGCTTTGCCATCCCTCTTAAGTGTGTGTTGTGAGTAATGGTTGCCAATTTACCATGGGCCAGGTAGTCTTAGAGTCTTCAACAGGTCAGGCCATGTCAAAATACACATCTCAGGACTTCACTCACTCAGGGCTTCCTCCATTCTATACAAATGCTCACAGGGTTTGAAGAATTCTGTTGTTCTTCAGTGGGGACCATGACAGGAAGTTTTTATAGGAATTTTGATGTGCTGTGAGATTTTACAAAGAACCAAACCAAACAAATAGGCTCTTTTACCAAAACAGCAGTAATAGGTACTAAAATGTAAGCATGCTGATGAGTGTACCCAAGCATTTCACTTGGGAATATTCTAGGGACTTGAACCAATGAATATCACTTTTTTGATCCAAGCTCTATGAGAGTCAGCATGTAGGACATCAGTCTATTGAGCTAATGACCACTCAGATCTGGCAAAAGGCATAAACTTGGTCTGAGTTTTGGAACTCTGTGTAACCTAGACCTAATAAAAGGTCAGTAGTAAAACAACTATTGCTAAATTGCTCGTCCTTTTTCTGTTGTGATTTATGTTTCCTTTACAGAAGTTACATGTTTCAGGCCTTCTGTGAGAATGAAGGTGGTGATCAAGATGGAGACAACTTGACTTGGAAACAAAATGTCAATATGAACATGAGAAGTCCCACTGGGTTAGCCCTATGGGATCACAGTGTGTGGGGAAAGGCTTCCCCAAGTCATTTGTCTTCTATGCATACCACACCTCACTCTCAGTGTGATGCACACGAGCAGGAGAGATATGTGACCAAGCAGTATAACTCGGATTCTCTGAGAACCTTCCAGCGTTACATGAGAACTCACGTTGTGAATGGGCCATGTGAATGTGAAGTATGCTTAAAATACTTTGGTTTTCCAGGTACATTGGAAACAAATCAGGAAACTCATAGTGGAAACAATTCCTGTCACTACAAGGAATATAGAAAGACCTCTGTGGATATTAGTTCACTGTGCGCACATGAGGAAACTCTGGCTGTGGGAAAATGTTATGAGTGTAACCAATGTGGGAAATCTCTGAGTTCTTATAGTTCACTTCGAAGACATGAAAGAATCCATACTGAGAAAAAGCCATATAAATGCAAACAGTGTGGGAAAGCCTTTCGATACCACAGTTACCTTCACTTACATGAAAGAATTCACACTGGTGAAAAACCCTATGAATGTAAGCGATGTGGGAAAGCATTTATATTTCCTGGTGCCTTGCAGGTACATGAAAAAATTCACACAGGAGAAAAACGTCATGAGTGCAAACACTGTGGGAAAGCCTTTAGACGGCATAGTGATCTTCAAGTACATGAAAAAATCCATACAGGGGAAAAACCGTATGTATGTAAACAGTGTGGTAGAGCTTTTAGACTGAACAGCCATCGTCAGAGACATGAACAAACCCATACTGAAGACAGACCCTTTATATGTAAAAAGTGTGGCAGATCTTTCGAATGTTACAGTAATCTTGAGTTACATGAAAAAATTCATACTGGAGATAGACCTTTTGTTTGTACGGAATGTGGCAAAGCTTTTGGATGTTACAGTAACCTACAATTACATGAAAAAATTCATACTGGAGACAGACCCTTTGTATGTAAAGAATGTGGTAAAGCTTTCATATGTCATGGTCATCTTCAGAGGCATGAAACAACCCATACTGGAGAAAAACCCTATGGATGCAAACAGTGTGGCAAAGCCTTCAGTCGCAACAGTCATCTTCAAAGGCATGAAAGAACTCACATGCAAATGTCTACATGCACCAGAAAATGATTCCACCAAAGTCCAGCTAGTCAAACCAACGGTTGTATTAGGATTACTTCTAGGACCATGGACAACTCACAGACAGCTGCATCTTCAAAATGCTACTCTAGCCTGAGTAATCACTCACAGGAACTACTACTCTGGAGATCTCTGCAAAACTTGCAGGCAGCTAGCTCATCTGATGGGAAGGTCTCTTCTCACAGCAATTATTTACTGCTTTTGTAACCTTTGAGAAAGGCCTTGTTAATCTTTTAAGGCTTAGTTTTCTGCAGTTTGTTAGTTGTTTACTTCCCAAGTCTCCAGCCTCCCCGTTTCAAGTCAAAGGAAATTGTTAGCAGTCCATCTTACTGTTACATTTTGTAATGTTTTTGAACTTTGGCAGGTGGTGTAAACAGCCAGCTATTACTAAGCATTGAGATCTGTACCACAACCCTCATTCAGCAGCTTCACCAGTGGCTATGGGCTCTTAGGCACCAAGGTCTTACCATCTAGTTTTGGTGTGAAACCAGGAGCAGTGACAATAACCTTTATGGTTGTGGTACCTCGGGGGTCTCCTTGGCCAACAAATTAAAGCAGGTATCTCATTCCTGGCACTGGGATTTTATTTAGCATCCACAAGGAATGCCCTCCCCATATAGAATACTTTATTACTTTAACAGTTTAGCTGGGTTTTTTTTTTTGTTTGTTTGTTTTGATTTTTCAAGACAGGTTTTTTCTGTGTAGTCCTGGCTGTCCTGGAACTCTGTAGACCAGGCTGGCCTCGAACTCAGAAATCCGCCTGCCTCTGCCTCCCACGTGCTGGGATTAAAGGCATGTGCCACCACTGCCTGGCGAACAGGTTTATTTATTTAGTGTACGGTGTTCTGTTTGCATATATGCCTACACACCAGCAGAAGGCACCAGATTTCATTATAGCCACCATGTGGGTGCTGGGAATTGAATCAGGACCTCTGGAAAAGCAGCTAGTGCTCTTAATCTCTGAGCCATTTCTCCAGCCCTCAGGTTAGCTGTTAATAACCAACTTAAAAAAAAAAAATCTAGCCTCAGTGGATTTATAAGCTAGGTAGATGTATGCACCTGCTGTCATTGGACTGGTTCAGTGTATCAGTGTTAATGGCTGTCCTTGTCTCTCACTCTTCTGTTGGTACCTATACATAACACTGAATCGGGTAGGACCTTTATGCATGGAAATGCTTATACGAGGCCTGTGGCAGTGTCCACACAGGTGAGAGCTCATTTACATTCCTCATTCATAAGTATAGGGACCATTTAGTATCTCAGTCCCTCATGGGGCAAGATGACTTCCTATCATAGCATTGATCAAGGCTACAATCAGGAACAGGCCTAATATGGTGACACCTTTTGCTTTTTGGCTAGGATATAAAGATACCTTAGGAGAAAACTCTCCTGCTTAGAAGTGTTTTCTTCTTAACTGCTCAGTGTGTCTATTGCTGTGAGCGTGCTGCTGCCACAGTCCTCCAGATACATCCTTTGGCCTTCCAACATGCACACAATAGCAACAACTCTTGAAGAATTTTCAGGTCTTTACTGCCAGAATGAGACGGCTCAGGCATCCAGTTTCACAGACTGAACAGCTACTGGTCAGTCCATCATACACAACCATCATTGAACTAACCAGCCCCACTCTATAAGCTCTCCTACTGAATCCCCTTTCATTACACACATACAATCTATTCATCTGCTCTCTATAGAGTCCTTTGTAAAATGACTTTGGAACAGAATGGGCTGTAGAGAAACAAAATAGATGGTTAATGATGTAGTTCCTTTGGCACAATTCTTCTGAGTATGCACAAGTATCTGGATGGGGTCCTGTGGACCAAATATACCAGGTAGGAATAAATGCCTTTAAGGAAAAGCAATTTTTAAGTGCTTATTACAAAAAGGACTTAAACCTCAAGCTGGTTTAGTTTTATTGGAAAACAAAAGTCTCCAAGACTGTTCACGTTTGCTGTCATTGCTGTTACATCAGAATTCTATTAAAGTTAACATGTTTGCTATTTATTTATTTAGAGGCAGAGTCTCACCAAGCTGGCCTTAAATTCACAGATGTGCTTGCCTCTACTTCCCAAATGCTAATACCAAAGGTTTGTGCACCATGCCTGGCTGTTTCCTAACATTAAAAAAAGAAGAAGAAAAAAGAAAATGAAAATAGAAAAATACAAATAAGTCATCAAATAAGAATATAAAATAGCCAGTAATCGATAATAGATAAATATTTTTGGTAGGATATTAAAGAGAAAAATGCTATTAGATAAAAAAAAAAAAAAAAAAGTGGAAGATTGGGTCTACATGGTAGAAATGTTGTTACAGCTATTATCCTGGCTAGCATTCACTTGCTACACTGGCTGTACAAGCTAACTCTTGCTACAACTCAAGAGTTAACTAGGGATAGAATCTCAACTGAGGAATTCCCTAAATCAGATTGACCTGTGGGCATGTCAGTGGGAGATTATCTTGATTGTTGATAGACTAGGAAGGCCCAGTCCACAGTGAGGAACACTGTTCACTAAGCATGTGTTCCTGAATGCTCGTTCAGCTTTGGCCTGCCTTGCCAGCAAGCAACATCCTCTGGAGTTCTTGCTGCGCTTTATTGGCTGTGAAGTGGGTTCTTGGGCCAGAGGTAATAATGTGTGGCCTACCTTCAAGTTCTTTCCTTGAATTCCCCCAGTGATGGACTATTACATGGAACTATAAGCCAAATAAACTCTTCTCCCATGGAGTTTCTTTTAAGATGTTTTATCACAGCAACAGAAATGAAAGCTACCTTTCTTCATGTGCTATAGGATGGTTTTACTCCTTGTTATGGTGTTTTCGGGCTTTATGAGATGGATGATAGGATATGCAACCAAAACCAAAGCTCTCTTGTGTAGTGTGTAATTGTCAGCAGTATCAGGGAGGTCATCTTCTACTTGGTATTCAGTGCCATGTCTTCCTATGAGTATAGGCGTCTCCTCAACATGGATTAAAGAATGTATTGCACTGGGGTGTGGTCATGCATGCCTTAATCACAACACTTGGGAAAAAGAGTTCTGTGAGGTCCAGATCTACCTGGTCTGTGTAATAAGTTCCAGGCAAGCCAAGACCTGTGTCAAAAAAAGAAAAATGAAAAACATTTCAGTCCCTGAGCTTATTTATGTGGTATAAACTTACGTAGGATATAGTATGAGTTGCATAGTTTGCTGGCTGGCTTATGTTAACACAAACTACAATCACATGGAATGAGACACTCTAAACTGGAAAAAAAAAATGCCCTAAAATATGAAGCAAGCTTGCAGGCATTTTCTTACGTAGTAATTGGTGTTGGAGATGGCCTAGCCCATTGTGGGTGGTTCCACAGCTGAACTGATATCCCTGGATGCTATAAGAAAGCAGACTGAGCAAGTCATGATAGACCAAGACAGTAAGCAGCACCCTTCTGTGGCCTCTGCATCAGTTTCTGCCTCCAAGCTCCTGTCTGGCTTGTTTTCATAATGGAGTGTGGTATGAAAGCTCTTTCTTCCCCAGTTGCCTTTTCTTACATTTGGCAGGATGCAAAGAAAAATGTACAAATTAGATCTGGGCTAAAAAGTCCTTCCTCCGATCCAGAAAAGTGGATGCAACTCATCCAGCCAGGGCTACTAGAAAGGCAAGGGGCACAGTACTAGCCCGCAGCCTGTCAAAATCAAAGAGTCTAGTTCAGTGGCGGGCTTAGCAGGCTGGATTGAAGACTTAGGCCTGAAACAGTGCAAGTAACACAACCCATCCCTGCCCCAGCCTATCAGGGATGGGGAGATACATTTGGCTTTTGTGAGATGATCATGACCTTATAGAGGAAAGGGGAATAATGTGATTTGAGTGAAAAATGTTCCCTTAAGCTCCTGTGTTTCAACACTTGGCCCTCATATGAGAGCAGACATTGAGGTAAAACTCAGATGCATGACCAGTGGTACTTAGGGCAGAGTTTAGGTGTCTACCCTTGTATTTGTGTCCTCCCTCTGCTACGTGCTGTGGACAGAGTGTCACCAGTTGTATCCTAATGTGATGATAATAGCCATTAAAGTGTGAGCCAAAATGAACCTTTCTCCCTTAAGTAACTTCTTATAGGTCTTTTTATCATAGTAGTGAAAAGAGAGAGAAGGATATAGAAACACACTGCACATTGAGAAATGCCCATCACCTCTGATCACCAGTTTTCCAGTCAGGCTCCTTCCAACTCCCTACCCATCAAGCCAGAACACTTAGTCAGCAGCAGCCTCATCCAGGTCAGGCTCAGTGACTGACCAGCCACATAACCAAGCCCATCCACCTCATGTGCCACCATGGTCTTTCTGTCCATGGGGCCACTGTGCTATGACATATACCAGTACACATATCAGTCTGTGATCACTGAGCTGGCCCTTAACCCTAATGAAAATGTAGGATGAGGTACACAAGCCAAATTCCTACCCACTGAAAATTTCCCTTCATTATTGTCCCTCAGGGTTGTCCCCCAGAAAGGGGATAGAATGATGCAGCTGTCCATTTCTGGGTGATAATTTAACAAACAGCACCATCTGCAAGCAATTCATAGTTCTCTTCCTCAATAGGCCAGGGAGATTGAGTCTATATTGTAAAGCCAAAGAAACCAGAGTCTAGAGGACTAGATCATCATTTCAGACCGATGAAGATGAGACGCTTTTTTAAGCATCTGGTCATCAGAGTCAAGAGAAACTTAACCCAACTCCTGTTTCTGCCCCTTTCTGTTTTGTGTTGCCAGGCTGCACAGCCTCTAGTATTATGAATCTATGTCCTGGAGTCCTTGAAGGGACAGCTTTTGAGCTATTCGGTAAGTTATTTTGTCAGGAGCCATAATGGGACAAGCTAATAATTAGCAGGTGATCATCCTGAAATGGCTTGCCTTGGATTATTATATAATCTGCAACAAGTGAGTCCTTATTCAGCAAGGTTGTAAGGGACTTATTTTAGGAAAGATTTCTGCTATTATGCTTTTCCTATTATTATTATTATTATTATTATTAAATATATGTAACAATCATTAAGCAATAGCACACCCCTTTGGAGCAGATCTCTGTAGATCTATGAAGATGTACTGTCTTGTGGTGATGCTATATAGACAAATAGATGACTTCTTAAGTCTTAATGATGATCCTATAAGAATTCCTAAAATTATATCAATGATTATTAAGCTCTTTTATAGTGGGACTGCTATTAGATCCTTTTCTGATAGTTAAAAATACAATGAGAACTCTGCCAGTCTCCCAAGTGTCATCAGTTAGTTGCTCTTAGATAGAAACCAGACTTTCTCCTACTCAGAGCACATTCCAAGAAGTTGTGAAAAAATTAACCAAAGGTCATTAGAAGAGAACTAATGATTTATTATAGGTGGTAGGACAGAAGATAAAATATTGCCTGAGTTTATCTATACAAAACTTCACTAAAAACTTAGTTATAGTTTTAAACCTTCAGTGAATCTGTGGAACTAGATAATTACTCCTAATGGATATGCATGTAAACATTCTCTGTTGTAAACTTCTATTTCAATTTATGATTTGATTTTTGGTGTGAACTTGTGATGAACTTTGTAACATGTGACCATGTATTCTGAAAGATGTATAAGTACTGAGGACAGAGAGATGAGAGAGAGAGATACAATGGAGAGATAGAATAGAATTTTTTACCTTTCCCCACTTAGAGTAGTATATAGAATAGAATTTTTCCCTTTTCCCAGATAGAAGTTTTCCTTTTCCCCATTTAGGACCTTTCTGCTTTTGCCCTTAGATAGCTTTCATAGGAAACTTTTTACCCTTAGTAATAAACTCTATAATAACTTCTCTAAGTGTCTTTTCTTCCTGAGACCTCAGACTAGCAGGCATAAGTTACAGCCCAGCAGTTCCTGCTGAGATAGAACAAAGGCTATTTACTTAATCCTTAGCTGTTTTTAGGATGTGGTGCTAAGTGCCAGAAACTGGTTTCTGGTCTCAGAGAATCACAGAAGGCAGGTCAGCTACAGTAGCATAGTAACTTAGATAAGTAAACTTTTATTATACAGCAACCCTAAATATCTCATAAGACCAATTCTTACCCCCGCCAACATTCTTCCGCCTCTGCTGCCTCAAGAACCAACAAGAAGAAGAAAGAAGAAGACTTCTCACCCCCCCCCCAAGCCGGGGCTGGCCCCCGGCATTATTGAGCTAGAAGGAGCTTCATGGCGAGAGAGTCCTTTCTAGCTCTTGGCATTCCCCATCTCCTTCCACTTCACACGTTGCGGTGTGGCTGAGCATCTCGGAGCAAGCTTTTATTTTAGTCTCAGCACTCTGGTGGCAAAGAGAGGGATGATTTTTACAGTTTGGGATTTTTGTAGGAAGCTTGGGAAAAATTCCCTTTTCTGTTTTCTAGTCTTTTGTAGTAACCATCCTGGCAGGCCTGGAGGTATTCTGAAGACACAATTCCTTTCATGATTAGACTAGTGAAACAGTCATCCCCAGAAATTAATTTCCAAAGAATCTCATCCTTGGAAAAGAGAAAAGTTTGTGTCAACAGAGGACTTTGTCCCTGGGAAAGAGAGTTCACACAGTTCTAACTGTAACAGGCCCCTAGACTTTAGTAGACCTGATAGCTTAGGACAACTGTCTCCATGATGGAAATACCATTCAGGCTATAAAACTCAACATGTAGACAGTACCACCTACCAAAACAAAAACAAAGACTTAATCCATCAAAGTCCATAGTACTGGGAAAATCTCTAAATATACTAATCTTGTTTTTGGCTTCTGTAGTTTGAATTCTGGCTAATTGTTTTTGTTAACTGTCAATACGGGATGTGTGGTGTGTGTGTGTGTGTGTGTGTGTGTGTGTGTGTGTGTGTTTAAAAATTTACCCTAAAAATGACTCAGAACTACACTGGAATTCCAAACACCCAGTGTGGTCTCTGTCCAGCTGCTACAGACTATTATTATTATATTATTATATTTACATTTCAAATGTTGTCCCCCCCTTCCCAGTTTCCCCTCCATGAGTACCCCACTCCATTCTCCCTCCCCCTGTTCACCCACCCACACACACACTCCCCACCTTACCACCCTAGCATCCCCCTACACTGGAGCATCGAGCCTCCACAGAACCAAGGACCTCCCCTCCCACTGATGCCAGATAAGGCAACATATGTAGCTGAAGCCATGGGTCCCTTCATGTGTACTCTTTGGTGGTTTAGTTCCTGGGAGCTCTGGGGGGATCTGGTTGGTTGATATTGTTCCTCTTCCTATGGGGTTGCAAACCCCATCAGCTCCTTCAGTTCTTCCCCTAACTCCTCCATTGAGATCCCTGTACTCAATCCAATGGTTGGCTGTGATCATCTGCATCTATATTGGTCAGGTTCTGACAGAGCCTCTCAGGCGACAGCTATACCAGGCTCTTGTCAGCAAGCATGTCTTGGCATCAGCAATGGTGTCTGGGTTTGTTGCCTGCAGATAGGATTGAACCCTAGGTGGGGCAGTCTCTGGATGGCCTTTCCTTCAGTCTCTGCTCCGCTCTTTGTCCCTCACTTCCTTTAGACAGGGGCAATTCTGGGTTAATCTTTTTGAAAAGGGTGGGTGTCCCCAACCCTCAACCAGGGGCCATGCCTAACCACTGGATATAGTCTCTACAGGTTCTCTCTCCCCTTTGTTGGGCATTTCAGCTAATATCATCCCCATTGGGTCCTGGGAACCTCTCACATCACTGGTGTCTGGGACTTTCTAGTGGTTTCCTCAGTCTCCACCCCTATACTGCTGCATATTTCTATTGATTCTCCTGGCCCTCTGTTGGCTTAAAAATATGTCTGAGCAATCTTCTCTTGAGTACCCCATAAGAGATGTTCATAAGAACACACTTAGAGAAAAATAGAGCTGACACAACCATGAGCCTATAGTGGGTGGTGTCAATTCTTGATGAACTATGTGGTCATGCACCCCTCTTGCCCTGTATTTAAAACTAAAGTTCTGACAAGACCCAGAACAAGGACTTAGGGAATGTCACTGGGCCTCTCTGCTTCTCTTCTTTTTTTAATATTTTATTTTATTTTTCCTTATGTGCAGTGGTGTGAGGGTATCAGATCCTCTGAAACTGGAGTTACAGACAGTTGTGAGCAGCCACGTGGGTGCTAGGAACTGAACCCTGGTGCTTTGGAAGAAAAACAAATGCTCTTAACTACTTAGCCATCTCTCAGCCCATCTGTTTTTCTTCTTGATATGGACCTTGCCAGATACAGGAAAACATTTTTTCTCCATATTTATTAGAGATGCTGATCTGGCCTCAGGTAAAAGACATTGATGGTGCTGATAAGTGAGCTCTTGTAAGAGAGCTGGGGGTGGGGTGAGACCAGCTCTGATTTTAGCCTTAAGAGCTTCCCATTAAACAAAAGGAGTTTCTTCCTTTCAGAGTTTCCTTTGTAGAATCAGTGCTGTAAGGTAACATATGGGTTCACTGTGAAGGATAGGTGATTTGAATCACTAAGGTTGGGTGAGGTAGATACAAGTGAGGCCATAGCTCAAAGCTTTTGTGAGCCGGATAGCCAGGATGTGCTTGTTGTAGAGCAGAGATGGAAAGGGACCCTCATTAGCACTCTGCTTCTTACACCTAAAGCAGTTGAAACTAGGGCTTCAGTGAGACATGGGTGGATTGCTCTAAGTGTCTGCATCTGTTTTCTTTTGGAGATACCATCTCACACTAAGTAGATCTGGCTAACCTGGAACTCTGTATACCAGGCTGGTTTCAAACTCACAGAGATCATCTGTCTCTGTCTCCTGGTGCTAGAATTAAATCAAGCACCATTACACTGGGCTCATACTGTTTTCTTGAGACAAGGGATCATTTAACTCAACTAGCCTCATGTTGTGGATAGCCCCAGTCTTGTATTTTGATCCTAGTTCCACCCCCTGAGAGGGGCTCCAGAGGAGGATTGAATCAATGTTGTGGATAGCCTCAGCCTTGTATTTTGATCCTAGTTCCACCCTTCTGGGCGGGGCTGCAGAGGATGATTGAATCTGTACACAGATGACATCTTGTAAACCTTCTGTCCAATTAAAACCTGTAAAATAAAGACTAGAGCCAGTGATTGGGCAGTAGAAGGGGAGGTGGAGAAAAAGGCTTAGGGGAGGAGAGAGTGAGAGGAATTCAATATAAAAGGCAGAGCAGGGGCAGAAGAGAGGGAAGTCACCGAGACGGAGAAGAAGAAGCAGGAGGAAGTCGGAAGAAGCAGAAGGAAGCTGGTGGTAGAAGGAAGCCCACAACGGAGGAGCCAGAGCTGGGAGGACAAGCATGTGCAGCCTGGAAAAACCACAAGTTATAAGGGATCTCATAGCCGGGGATTAGAGTAGTGTAGTGGTAAATCTGCCCAATCCAGGCGTGCTATTTATACCAACAATTATCGAGTTGTGTCTTCCTTTACTGGTCTCGTTCGGGTAGGAAACTTACAGCGACAAATTTGGGGGTTAAATAATTCCTTCTACTACAGCCTCAAACACACTCTTAGAACATGGACCTACCTCTTAAAAGGACAATGATGACTTGACACCCTTGTGCTGTGACCTAGCTACTCTTAATATACTGTACTTGGCTCTTCCATGCTGTTTGTCAAGTATCTGTTGAACTGCATCAATGTGTAACTTCTTGCCAGCTCCCCCAAACTTGTAAAACTCTAATACATTATGAGATTTGAATTCACAGTACAGGTAGCTTCTTAACTCTGTGTCCCAGACAACTGCAGGGATATGTGGCCTGATCAGTGCAGGCTGTGGGATCTGGCCTTTAAAAGTGACCATCGTCTTTTAGGGGCAGGCCTATGTTCTAACAGTGGAGTGCCTTAGTGGAAATTCTGCATCCCTGGAAGACATTGGCCCATAGGTCTCGCACCTCTTAGAGGTCCAATAGGCTAAAGTTCTTCATCTCTGTGATGGAGACTTGCACCTTACCAACTGGAATCCTGTCAGGTGCTCTTGGAATGCATCCTTTGAGTTCATCAGAATCCTTAGCAATTCTGTAAATAGAGCAGCTGTTAAGGTGGCTTCAGGGTGGCCTGCGTAGAGTGCTATGTGTGCACAGTGGGCACAGGTGAAGACTGCAGGCTTCCCAGTATGTTACTACAAGGTCATGTGCACAGCCCAAGCCAAGTAGGTTCCAAATTTAGTAAGCTACTCTCTATGTGTGCCTCCTTTTCACACCATGCCATGGATTTGAAAAAAAACTTTTTTTTTTCATTGTATTTCATTTCCCTGTTCTTGAAGTATGTGTAGTTATCCTTAGAGAAGTTTGTAATTTAATCTCCAATTGTTTAGGGATTGTTCCTGTTTCTTATTTGACCAGATTCTTATGAGATACTTTAGGGTGTAAACTACCCTTTTATATCTGTGATTTAGAATGCTGCTTATCTTGTTGATTATTCTATATGAGCTTGGGAAGAATATGTGTATCTTTACTCATGTGAAATATAGCTCTAAATTAAATGCAGATAAATGATCACACTTCCTTGAGTTAAACTCTATTCTATTTCACTGACCTATTTCATTAGTTGTTGATTGATAGGAATTTTATTGATTTTCTGACTATTGTGATTTTTAAACCACCTGTTCCCAATTTCTGAGACAGATTCATATGCTGTAGCTCCAGCAGTTGTACTGTAACTCAGTGTACCTTAGGCTGGCCCTAAGCTTCTATTGAGACATCCAAAAACCTTAGGAATAAAATTTTTCACTTCCTCAGGAACCAAACTGGGCTACTCAAAAGGAGCCAATGATAATGGGTCAGTTCCCAGCACCCACGTGGCCACTCACAACTGTCTGCAACTCCAGTTTCAGAAGATCTGATACCCTCATACCAACGAAGTTAAGGTAAAATAAAATAAAATAAAATGTGATTGCTTTTCTATTTTGCCCAGGGCTACATTTAAATTTTGCCCTTTTAGTTTATTTACCATGAAAGTTTTTTTTTTTTTTTTTTTTTTTGGTTTTTCAAGACAGGGTTTCTCTGTGTAGCCCGGGCTGTCCTGGAACTCACTCTGTAGACCAGGCTGGCCTCGAACTCAGAAATCCGCCTGCCTCTGCCTCCCAAGTGCTGGGATTAAAGGCGTGCGCCACCACCGCCCGGCTACCATGAAAGTTAAATTCTAATTTAAGTATTAATTAGACAAACATTATAGAATGCCATCCATATACCTTAGGAAATTTACATTGGCTTAGGTGCTTTGTGTACATAATATTGACATATAGTGGGGCTATTTATCATCTCCTATGGTAAAACATTCCATTAGCTGTAGATTGTTTAAAGTAGAAAGAGATAATGAATGCAAAATGTTCCTTATCATCATGATGGAAGAGTAGAGAAAAACTAGTCTTTTAAGTCAAGTGCAATAATGTGCTTAAGGAATTGTGGTAGAGCAGGGAGCCCTGGCTGGAGAACCTCTGTTGTTTTCCTGTCACATTTATGTCCCTGAGATCATGTAAAGGTCAAATTTTATTCTTTGTCCTTTTATGAATTACAAAAATAGAGGAGTTCCAAGGAATAACTGAAGGTTCAATATGTCCTAGTTGCAATTCTTCTTGCACTAGAAGTTGGGCCTGTTTTAATTTTCTCCCATGAAGGGGACATTCATAATCTTTAGTGGACTTTGTTTAAAGACCTAAAAGACTGACATGCACAAATTATTTCAGAAAAGAAGAAACTAGCAAGAAAGATTAAAGGAAAAAAGTGGGAAATAAAAACCAATCTAGAATATAATAATTTGGTGGAAATGTTGAAGGGATTTTGTGAACCAGGCATGCAATTTGATGAGCAGCCTTTCTTGCTTAGGGTGAAGATAGCAGAAGAGGCTTGCAGAAGCACATCAGTATGAAGGTGATCATTAAACCTTCCCAATCTTCTTCTACGAGTTCACCTAGGGACACAAGTGAGATGAAGCAGTCTGATCGCTGCACAGGACGTTCCAGCACACAAAGGAAGGACAGGAACCGCTTTCTTATGCTATATGGTGGATTTCTCTTTAGCTCTTGTATTAGTTACGCTTCTCTTGCTGTGATAAAAAGTTTGCTGAGTTCCTGTTTCCCGAGTGGTATGAGTCTGTAGTGTCTGACAGAAGCTGAGAGTTTGCATCTCCATGGCAAACAGGAAGCTGAGAGAGATAACACACAGTGTCTCAAAGCTTTAAGCTTAATGTCTATCACCAGTGATGCACTACCTCCAGCAAGGCCCCATCTCTTAAACCTCCCCAGACAGGACCACCAACTGGGGAATTGCCTAGTGTGATCAGGACAGAAAGCTGAATATGACAATTCTCTCAAAAGAAAAATTAAGAAACAAAGTTAAATATATTTTTGTAAAAACCATCTCCATGAAAACTAGTTCCTCTGTTATACAGGAAATGTTTTCAGTTGAAATAATACCTTGAGTTGAATATCCTTGCTTTTCAAAACACTTGTAACTACTTCTATATTGTAGGGGAAATCAACAATATTAAATTAAGGCCAGCATGCACATAGAGCCAAGTGTTTTCTTCGTTTATACGGGGAATTTTGAGTAGTGTTTTATTTTGTGTGTATGTCTGTGTTGTGGATAGCCTCAGCCTTGTATTTTGATCCTAGTTCCCAGTGGATAGCCCCAGGCTTGTATTTTGATCCTAGTTTCACTTTCCTGGGAGGGGCTGCAGAGAATGATTGAATCTGTACACAGATAATGTGAACCTTCTATCCAATTAAAACTTGTAAAATAAAGGCTAAAGCCAGTGATTGGGCAGTAGACGGGGAGGCGGAGAAAAAGGCTTAGGGGAGGAGAGAATGAGAGGAATTCGATATAAAAGGAGGTAGAAGTAGAAGCCGGAGGTAGAAGCAGAAGGAGAAGCAGGAGGAAGCAGAGCAGAAGGAAGCCGGAGGTAGAAGGAAGCCAACGACTGAGGAGCTGGATCTCGGAGGACAAGCACACAGCCTGGATATACCGCAATAAGAGATCTCATAGCCGGGGATTAAAGTAGTATAGTGGTAAATCTGCCCAATCTAGGCGTGCTATTTATACCCATAATTATTGAATTGTGTTTTCCTTTACTGGTCTCCTTCGGGTAGGAGATCTTACAGTGACAAATTTGGCGGTTTAAATCATTTCTTCTACTACATGTCTGTTTTGCCTGCACATATATATGTGTGCCACTTGTGTGCCTGGTGCCCACAGAGGATAGAAAAGGGTATTGGATCCTCTGGAACTGGAGTACAGGTGTTTATGAGCTATCATGTAGGTGCTGGGAATCAAACCCAGGTCCTTTGGAAGAGCAATCAATGCTCTAACTGCTGAGTCATCTCTCTGGCCTCCAGAGGGAATTCTTTTTTTTTTTTTTTTTTTTTTTTTTTTTTGGTTTTTCGAGACAGGGTTTCTCTGTGTAGCTCTGTCTGTCCTGGAACTCACTCTGTAGACCAGGCTGGCCTCAAACCCAGAAATCCACCTGCCTCTGCCTCCCAAGTGCTGGGATTAAAGGCGTACACTACCACCACCCCCTGGCTCACAGCCCATCTCTTAAGAGCATCTAGAACGTTGAGATTGCCCTACTGAGTTCTCATGCCAAGTTCACATTTCCCCTTGTCTAGTGCCACTGCAACATGGCTGATACTAGACTTGCTTGTGCACAACTCACTAGCAACATAGTCACACAGGTGCCTTTTACATCCTATACATGTGATTATCCCTTTCAGGAACAGTTTTAGGCCTTCCTAGGACTGTTGGGGATTTGATTTGTGCTTACATGGGAATTTGCACATATGCTGCAGGTCCCTGCCATCATTTAGTTTTTGTTTTGTTTGTTTGTTTGTTTGCTTTACTGATCAATAAAGAGCCAACAACCAATGGCTGGGCAAGGGGATAAAGGTGGGGCTTTGAGGATTCCCAAGAGGAAACTCAGGAGAGAAGCAGCAGAACCGCCACGATGGGGAAGCAGAGAGATCAGACGTAAGAGCCCACGAACATGTAAGAATCAGGAAAGTGGCCCCAGGGACCACTCCCCCAATTGGGTCTGGGGTAGCAGAGATGAAATATAGATTTAACAAGTATCAACTCAGGAAAATTGGAGGGAGAACGTGTTAGCTATATGGAGGTTCAGGAGTGACCCAGTGATTGCGCTAATAAGGGATATTAAAAATAATGCTGTGCACATGTGTCTTTTCATTCATGAGTCTAGAGAACTCTGCCAGGTAGCAAGAAGTGCAATCACCCTTAGCTGGGCAGTGGTGGCGCATGCCTTTAATCCCAGCACTTGGGAGGCAGAGGCAGGTGGATTTCTGAGTTCGAGGCCAGCCTGGTCTACAGAGTGAGTTCCAGGACAGCCAGGGCTACACAGAGAAAACCTGTCTCAAAAAACAAAAACAAAAACAAAAAAAAAAAAAAAAAAGAAGTGCAATCACCCACTGGGAACTCAGTGCAGATTAACATTTAATTGGGGCTAGCTTACAGGTTCAGAGGTTCAGTCCATTATCATCAAGATGGAGCATGACAGCATCCAGGCAGGCATGGTACAGGAGGAGCTGAGAGTTACACACCTTCATCTGAAGGCTGCTAGTGGAAGACTCACTTCCAGCCATCTAGGGTGAGATTCTTCTAGCTCACACCCACTGTGACACACCTACTCCAACAAGGCCACACTTCCTAACAGTGCTACTCCCTGGGCAGAGCATATACAAACCATCACACTACTGAATGATGACATCTATGGGAGGAAGACATAAGCCTTAAGTTTTACTTTTCACTTGAAAAGAACTTACAGGTCCCCAAAATAACTTCCTTAAACCACATGGATAAGCCCCCCTCTTATGTCTGAAAGTTTACTGCTTTGGATATTCAGTACAAGGCCAAAGTGTAAGTGCAGGCATCCCCTTCCTGCAGGAAAGGAAAGGACCACTGAATCATCTGAGACTTTATACTAAACAGTCTCTCTAGAAATAGTAAATACAACACATACCTGTCAAATAAAAGTAGAAACCCACACACTCTGCATTCTCATAGTGGTCATTTTCCTCACTGATGTAAAAAGTCATCTAAGGACAACTTCAGGTGTTGTTTCACAGTGTCAGGGTACACTGTAATATAGGGGGAGACCTGGAGCAGTTCCACATATGGTGCCAGGAGATGAGGTGGCTTCCCATGATGAATGTTTAGTCAGCTTCCTTCTTTCTTCTGTTTTTATTTCATCTGGATTCAAGTCACATCAGAATCTGGGACCAAACTTTACAGGATTCCCACATTCATAGTGAATGTTACCGCTGGCAATGTCCATATATACACTAAGTAGTATCTCTGGGTGATTCCAAATTCAGTCACACTGACAGTGAAGAGAGTGAACATCACATATGTATGATGTGACGTCTTGAAGGCTGCACAAGGCCACAACTCAATAACATCTTTTGGTGATCCACCGTATCTAAGAAGACACAGCACATTGTCTTACTCCAGTAGAATGTATATGGAGATGCAAGCATGAGCAGACCAGTCTCTCTGATGACCTTTATTCTTGAAATGTGTGGATACACATACATACCCACTGTAAAATTCAGAAACACAATTTTTAACAACTGCACACCAAGCACCAGGAAACACCCCGCCCCTCAAACTCAGTAGTAATTGCATTGCTGTCCACGCCTCTGCTTCACCCTATTCCACATAGTGCATCAATGCATTCACATGGTGCTGTCTCATGAACCAAGGTAACCATGTAACAATGGCCATGTGAGTAGCAGGTACCTGGGGCTCTGTACAATAAAGTTTTGTCTGTGGGTTGAGGATAATGTTGGAGGTAGAGGATTTTATGAAAATGAATTTGGCAATAGATGAGGTAAGCTATTCTAACCAATATGACCAGACCCTTCAATCTCTTCCCTTCTTTCTAGATGGCTTTGTCATAGTCACTGTTCTATTGCTGTGAAGAGACACCATGGCCATGACAACTCTTATAAAGGAAAGCATTTTTAATTGGGGCAGGCTTACCATTTCAGAGGTCTAGTCCACTGTCAACATGGTGGAGAGAATGGCAGCATGCAGACAAACATGGTGCTAGAAAAGTAGCTGAGAGTTCTACATCAGATGTAAGCAGCAGGAAGAAAGGAACTGGGACTGGCTTGGGCTTTTGAAAATTCAAAGCCCACTCCCACTTCCCTAAAGGCCACACATCCTAATCCTTTCAAATAGTGCCATTCCCTGGTAACCAAGCATTCAAATCTATAAGCCTATATGGGCAATTCTTTTGAAACCACCACATTCCACTCCTTGGCCCCCAAAGGCTTGTAGCAAAAATGTATTCAGTCCAACTTCAAAAGTCCCCATAATCTAATAACATCTCAACACTGTTTAAAAGTCACAGCAGTCTCTAAACTGTATCCCCTGTAAAATCAAGATTAAAAAGCTGATCCCATACTTCCAACATACAATGGCACAGAATATACATTACCATTCTGAAAGGAGGTACAGTGAGGGATTACGATTGAAAACAAGCAGGGCAAACTCCAAATTCTGCATCTTCATGCCTGGTGTCAAAGCACTTTTCAGACCTCTAACTCTTTTCTGCTTGGCTGATTGCAGCAGACTTCTCTCTTTGGCTAGTTCTACTCCATGGTGGCAAGTCTTGTTGGTAAGTATCCCATGACTCTGGCTTCTCTAAAATCTTGATGTCTCCAACACAATCCAGGCTTCACATTCATAGCTACATGGCCCCTCTGAGCCTCCATGAAGAAACCCCTCTGATACATGACTGACCTCTGGCTTTTCTTACCCACAGAGGGAGATTCCAGAACCATTTTGTTATACCCTTGACTCTAAAGTCAGAACCACATGGCCAAGGTTGCCAAGGTTGCCAAGGTTCCCAAGGTCTGCTCTTTCTGGGGCTAAAAGTTGGTCCCTTTGTTCAATTACTTGCATCATGTTTCTGTTATTATTTCCTTCATTGCTTAATTTGTTTTCATAATTTGGAAGCTTATCTGGGTGGGGTCCTGCCCTGAGGTCACCACTCCTTTTATTTCATTCAGCATCTGGGCTTTTCCTTAAACTTTTTATCTCCTTGAGCACAGAACTTATCTCCTCTATTACATCTCCTGGCCCTCCTTGTCTCCTCAAACTGTACATTTTGTATTTTTCCTTACTCAGTTTGCTCTTATTTATTATTATAGATCTGCATAAGTGTGGCCACTAATGACCTCATGACAGAGTCAATACTAGGCTGTCTTGAAATCTCCTCTGTCAATGTCATTAACCCAAAACTATTCTATTTAATGTCAGGCATAATTTTTTGGACAAGGGCAGAAATCAACCACATTCTTCACCAAAATATCACAAGAATAGTTTCTGGACCACTTACTAATATTCCTCTATTTTGAAACTCCTTGAGCTAGACCACTACAGTGGCTTTTCTGAGTTCAAAAAGCCTAGTAATTATAGATACAAGAAGCCCACCTGCTGGCTTGGCATTCAAAATGACATAATTCCCTAGACTGTTGAGTACATGTTACCTTACAGAAACCCAAAACTGAAGACAAGATTCAGCAGGGATTGTTCTTACCACAACTATACAAATCAGGGTAGTGGAAAAGAGGTACTGGTTATAGAGTCCTAAAAGAAAACAGTCAGCTCCCCCAGTGTCTGAAGTTAATGGTAGTCAACATTGTCAAATCACCCACAGTTCAAATCACCCTCACCATTGTCTTCCAGCTCCTACTAGTATAGTCTACTAAGACCTGCTTAAAACATCCAACTACCTTCATAATCTCCATATCCACATTCCAGCAACACACATTATGGTCAGGACTGTGACAGCATTCTCTTGTCACAGGCCTGTCATACACACTCCCTGGTGCCAACTTCTCAGTTACTGTTCTATTGCTCTGAAGAGAGACCATGACCACACCAACTCTTATAAAGGAAAGCATTTAATTGGGACTGGCTTACCATTTCAGAGACTTAGTCATCATGGTGGTGACAATGGTCACAAACAGAAAAAACATGGTGCTGGAGAGGTAGCTGAGAGTTCTACATTTGGATCTTCAGGCAACAGGAAGAGAGACACTGGGACTGGCTTGAACTTTTGAAACCTCAACCCTCAACCTACCCCCAGTGACACGCTTCCTTTAACAATACTATACCTCCTAAGCCTTTCAAACAGTGCCACTCCCTGGTAACCAAGCATTCAAATCTATCAGCCTATAGGTACCACTCTTTGTTGTTGCTTGGGAAAGGTTTGTTTGTTTGAAAATAGGGCTTCTCTATATAGCCCTGGCTGCTCTGAATTCATTCTGTAGACCAGGCTGACTGGTCTTGAACTCAAGAGATTGGCCTGCTTCTACCTCCTGAGTGCTGGGATTGAAGGCATATGCCACCATCATATGGCTTTTATTTTTCTCTCATGCAATACATCCCAACAACAGTTTCCCCTCTCTTCACATGTCATGGTCCTCCCTGACCTCCCTCTCCCCCAGATCCATTCCTATTCCTTGCTTACCTCCTACCCCCAACCCCTAAAAAAACCAGGCTTCCCAAGAATTCCAACCAAACATGGCACAAGATACAATAAGACCAAGCACAAAACCTCACATGAAGGCTGGGTGAGGCAACCCAGTTAGGAGGAAAGGGTCCCAAGAGCAGGTAAAAGAGCCACTCCCACTATCAGCAGTCCCCCCAAAACACCAAGCCAAAAAACAAGTATATGCAGAGGACCTAGCACAGACCATACAGGCTCTGCAATTGCTGCTTCAGTCTCTGTGAACCCTTATGAACTCTGCTTACTTGATTCTGTGGGCCATGCTCCCCATAGTGTCCTCTACCCCTCTGGCTCCCACAATCCTCCTCACCCTCTTCCGAGTGGTTCCTTGAGCTACGGGGGGCGGGGGGGGACCCAATGGAGACCTCCAACCAGAGCTCTCTTTGCCTAATGTTTAGCTATGGGTCTCTGCAGCCAATCCCATTAACTGCAGTAGGCAGCATATCTGATGTTGATTGGACCAGGCACCAAACTAGAAGTATAGCAAAACACATCATTAGAAATCATTTCATTAGTCTTTTTTCTTTTTTTCTGTAATACGTTTTGTTTTGTTTTGTTTTGTTCTTGGCAGTAATGTTTGGCTTTACCTTATGACTATGGACTTTTCAGCCTCCAGTTCCTGGTCATCCAGGCAGTTTCCATAGGGCTTCAAATTAGAGCAGTCATTGGTTGGCCACGCCCACAAGTTCTGTGCCAACATTGCCCCAGCACACATGCAGGAAGGTGGAAGGTTTTGTGGATAGGCTGGTGTCCCAGTCCTACCAGGAAGCTTTGCCTGGTTAAAGATGGCCAGTTCAGGCTCCATGTCCTCCATTACTAGAAGTCCTCACTAGGATCATTCTTGTAGATTCCAGGGAGTTTCCCCTGCATAGGTTGCTCCTCAGATGCTTTCCAATTCCAGCCATCTCTCCCTGTACTATCTCCCTTGATCCCTCTCTACTACCTGATCCCTCCAAATTCCATCCCCACCCACCTCCATCCCACCCACACAATCTATTTCCTTCCCAGGGAGATCCATGCACCCCATCCCATAAGGGGCAGTTCTGTTGCTAAGGTCCTGTTCCCCAACTGGTTCTTGGTCTGTCAGTAAAGAAAGCCTTGAGCCAATTGCTGGATGGAAGGTACAGGTGGAACTTCTTGATCCCAGGAAGAAAAGGCAGATACTAGGAAGGAGAGGTTTTTTGCCATGCTTTGGAAGGAGAAGGAGCCAGCAGCCATGTGAAGTCTTGGGAGAATCTGAGGCCTGTGGCCACTACTATAGGTGGGTGGTCATGGATGTTTGGCAGGGGCTAGGTGAGACTAGTCACTTCAATTTAGGGGAGGGGAAGGAGCAGAGATAAAAATATTACTAAGAGTACACTTTTCCAGGTAGAAGATAATAACACTCAGAAATTGTGTCCTAAGGCAAGTTGAAAAGGAACAAACTGTGTGTGTCTTTTATCCGTGGATGAGTGGTGGCTGGTAGCATGGTCACCTTCTGGAGTAAAGGCAGTAGCTTAAAGCTACATGCAACCTACCCCCATCCTGCACTTAGCCCTCCTTTTTCTTAGCCTCTCTTAGTCTGTAGATTGTAGCATGATTATCATTTACTTAACAGCTAATATCCCTTATGCATACATACAATGTTTGTCTTTCTGGGTCTGGGTTACCTCACTTAGGATTTTTTTTTTCTAGTCCATCCATTTGCCTACAAATTCCACAATGTCTTTTTTTCCCTTCCCCCAACGTAATACTTTTATTATTTGAGAAATTTACATAATGCACCCCACCACTTTCACTTTCTAGTTCTCCCAAGTCTACCCCCACCACCATCCTTGTTACATCCCCACCAAAAAAGGAAAAAAAAAAGAAAAGAAAAATGGGGGGGGGGCGGGAACCAAAACAAGTCCAATTCATGTTACCCATATACTCACTGAAGCATGGTCAGACTGCCAGTGTCCAGCCCCTTAAAGAAAACCGAGTCCTGCCCCACCTCCACCCCCCATGAGAAGCCATCAACTGTGAAGAACTACACTTCAGTATCCCTACCACAATTTTAAGAGTTCTCTTCAATGGCTTCCTGTCTAGGCTGTTACTTTTTTTGGTGGGAGGGAATTAGAGATTGTCACAGAAGCCTTCTATCTTTCATTCTCAACTGTGAGTCTGCAGTCATTGATACCACTGCAAAAGAAGCTTCCTTGACCTTTACCATCAATGGTAGCACCAATCATGAACTTGCACATGGTTTCTGTCACAAGGACCACAAGCATTCACATGGCCACCATAATCAGGATGAACCACAAACCTCACCATAGTCTCCAGTACAGTACAGGGCTCTTAACAGCCACCCTCCCACCAGGTGTACATATGCATTTTCATGTGGACACTGAGCTCCAGAATCATGTTGAAAACTTTAAAAAAGGTGTGGCTATCTTCTTTGACTTCAGATATTACAAGCCTAAAAGGAGCTTTACCAGCACCAAATGCTTTACTTTATGAAGAAGAATGAAATGAAACCTGGGTTGATTGTAGTAGAACTACTCAAGAAACACCCTGACTTCAAAAGAAAGATATTGCAGTTATTGGCTAAGAAACTTCATTATTTACATCTACAACAAACTTTGTAATGGAATGGCCATGGTATAACCTGTAACATCTGTAAATTTTAATCCTCAGAAACCATCATAGTTCTGGGTAACTCTAGTGGCAGGATAGACATGGGGCAGTTTTGCCCAGTAGTTAGCATTACCATAATCCAGGTGGAGTCATCTATGTCCCATCATACTTTTTGGAGACCTTAGGATCGCCACTAGGAGTTGGAACTTCTATCTCAGGAAGCCTTTTCATTAAACACTTTTAAGTGTCATATTCAGCAGATCTCTGAGGAGTTTGAGGACCATAATCTATTAAGTATACCTGAGCCAAACAAACTGATTATATTTAGTTACTTGCTTTAGGCTTAATCTTGAAAATATATACATTTGTACTCAGAATGACTATGAACTCACTTCTGAGTACATTATGGAATTTGATTATTTATATCTTCTGTCCATTAACTTCCAAGTCTTAATTATCTTTAAGTTTATAAGAAGTTAGTGGCTCATATCAGATTAGAATTTTACAGCTTTTTCCCTGTTAAGTTTAAACCTTAAAATCTTTTTTTTTGAACCTTAAAATCTTGAGCTGAATATTTAACTGAAGTTCTTTTAGCATAAAAATAAAACTTTATCCCATAGTGAGGAACTTTACAAAACCATAAACATGGTCCATAGAGAGACTGGGAAATGTTCTGATCCCTTTAGAGTATACAATTACAGAATATCAGTTTCTTGTATGACTCAGTTTATCCAAATAGCTGAAGATTAACAAAGTTTGCAAAAGCAAAGAGGCTAGACATATATTTTCAAGTCAGTTACTGTTAACCTGAATACACCTTAGAAATTTATGAACCTTATTTATCAAACATATCTTATTCAACAAACATGCTGTTCCTTACTTAAAATTTTACAGAAGCCTGGTGTTGAACACTGTGAACAAAAATTTAAGTGGTTAGACAGGTGCTCTATGTCAGCTTCTGTTAGTCTGAATACACATTTAGAAATTTATAAACCTTATTTATTAAATATTTATTAATCAAATATTAATCAAATACATATAGTTTATATTTAAATTTTTTAGAGGACAGTGTTAAATAGGTAGCAAGAACATAAATAGTAAGATACAAATCTCTAAATCAGCTTTTGTTAATCTAAGTAGATCTATAGAACCTTAGGTATCTATCTTAAAATAATCCACACTAATCCAAAATATCTTAAGAGACCTGCTGTTGCCTACTGACTCTTAAAGGAGTCACAAGGACTGACTCATGAGGAATAATAGGTTTTACAGGTGTTCCCTTAGTTGGCTTATACCACATCTAAATTAAGATGGTGGTTAAGGCACATGGACTACACCCTTTTACTTTAACCTTAGTAAAGATGGCTGCCAACCACATTTGTTTCTATCCTAACAAGGTCATCAGCCACGATGGAGGCTAGTTAAAAACATCTATTTTCCAACTAGATCTATTTTTTAAACAAGAGTTGAATCCAAGTTACACGTGTGTGTATGTGTGTATAATATATACATAATATACATATACATACATAATATACATAATAAATATACATAATCCTAAACAAGAGTTGATTAGCATATAACATGCTGTAGTAAATTAAGATTACCTATGTATAGGTTTTAAACTATCATCTTTTGTTACAAGCTTTAAGCTAACTTTTTGTTAGTTTACAGATAATTTTAACCATGCCCAGTGAATTTAGAGATCCTAAGATGAAGAGTGTTGACACAATAGTATTAAGAGATTTTGAAGAGTGGAAAGTAGAAACCTTTGGGTTTGTAGAACAGAGAAACTTTAGATAGAAGAGATTTAGGGATCTTTCTTAGGTTGTGCCAACAAAACACCATGACTAAAAAGCAAGATTGGGAAAGGGTTTATTTGGCTTACATTTCCACATTGCTGTTTATCACCAAAGGAACTCATGACAGGAACTCAAGCATGACAGGAACCTGGAGGTAGAAGCTGATGCAGAGGCCATGGAGGGGTACTGCTTACTGGCTTGTTCCCCATAGCTTGCTCAGTCTGCTTTCTTATAGAATCCAGGACCACCAGTGCAAGGATGGCCCCACCCACAATAGGCTGGGCCTTCCTCCATCAATCACTAAAAAGAAAATGCAGGGTATTGGTGGCACACACATTTGATCCCAGCATTCAGGACGTAGACACAGGTGCATCTCTAGGAGTTTGGAGACAGCCTGGTCTATAGAGTGAGTTCCAGGACAGTCAAGGCTACACAGAGAAACTTTGTCTCAAAAGAACAAAAAAAAAAAAAAAAAAAAAAATAATGTGTTAATGTGTTTATGTGTGAGAGAGAGGGGAAGGGAAGAGGGAGGGAGGTATGGAGGGAGGAAGGAGGAAGTGTGTTGAGCCTTTGGTGACATTTATAGAAATTTGCGGCTTATAGAAATTTGACAAGTACTTGTCACTGGGCTCAAGGAAGTAGACTCAGTTAAGACTATTCACATTTGGCCTAATGCAAGGCTCAAGGTAAGCACAGCCAAGGAATGTGTGACTTCCCTTTTGTCTGGGTAATCCTGATAAGCCCCCAGACCCAGTGACTCAGGGACTTTGTTTATTGCTTTGTTTGATTACTACCTGGTGTGATGTCTTTGTTTATTGCCTTGATTACTTTGTCTTTGATCTGAGAACTGACCCTATTCTCTGCAAGTACCTAGAATGGTATAAAAGCTGACTGGGAAAAATTAAAGCAGCTTCAGCCTCAGTACTGTTTGGTGTCATGTTATAATTTTTGTCTAACTGCCTTTTCCTTTTCAATCCTCACTCCTGCACTTGAGACCCTGTTGACTGACTGAGCTGGCCTAGTCAGATGGCACCTCAGTGTTGGAGCTCAAGTAAGTGGGACAGAGTGAAGGACACTGTGGGAAGTGACGCTCCAACAAAGGCAACAAAGGAAAGGAAAATAAAGAAGATTTGGGCCAGTACTGAATAAACCTTGTAAAAAGGGACACGGTAATGGTAGAATGTTTTTTGTGTATGTGTTTAGAGTTATGCTAAAATCTAGAGGAATGAAGATAATTCACATAGATGCTTTTAGTCTTTGGATCCTGATTAAAGGTAGTTTACATGAGAGAGAGAATGGATTTCAGAAAAGCTGTCATCCCCGCTGTCTGGGACGGTTTGGTGAAAGAGAAGGAACATGAACAAAGGCTGTTCCAGAGCTCTCCTAGGGACAGGAGGAGGTCGGGAGATGTCCTGACTCCTCTCTGGCTCCTACTGGAGGAAAGCTTTGTTCTTGTTCTGGATCCCTTAGATAGGTTATCTGGTTGCTTTGACACATCTAGTTCTCCTCTCTGTCTGTTATTTGTCCTTGGAGCACCAATCTGTTCATGTTTGTCAATTTATGTCTGTGCTTTTGTTTCATTGTTTGGTTGTTGCTCTGTGTTTCATGTTGAAAAAAAAAAGAGTAAAAAAAAAAATTTGTCTAGTCTAAATATATAAGATGTGTGTGGCCACTCACGTTGTGTTTGTTTCTGACTCATCTTAAATGTATAAATATGTTCTGTATGTCTTAGTTCTAGATTATTGCTTTATAAGTTATTGGTATGATAAAAATAATATAACATTGGTAACGGAAAGTTGGCTTACAACTGGTAACACAGGGTTGGAGTCATTCAGAACACCACCACATGGCATGAACCAACCTAGGAAGATAAGTTTCTACAGATATCTCTAAATTAGGACAATATTTTATGTAATTCTTCTCCTTGAAACCAAACTTATGAAAGATAGAATTTAAAATAATGAGGTATTAAAAGCTGCACCAACATGCATTCATATATAAGAACTTGCAGCCAAACTTCGTTAACATGAAAGTCATGCTCTTGGTGTTGATTTTAGAGAGAATGGGTTGTTTACACTGTTAAAAATTGAGTTTTACTTTCTAAAATCACAGTTATGCTCTAATATTGCAAAAGAAACTTAAAAATTATAGTTAAACTCCCAATGTTTCATTAGCTGCAGTTTACAATTCAATCATAAGCTCAAGATTTTAATTCACCTATATTTGTAATTAAGAAGAAATCAGGCAAGTGGAGATTATTGCAGGATTTACAAAAGGTCAATGAAACTATGGAACTTATGGGAGCATTACAACCTGACTTACCTACTCCAGCTGCCATTCCAAAAAATATGCACAAAATTATTATAGATTTAAAAGATTGTTTTTATACTATTCCTTTGCATCCTGATGGTTATAAAAGGTTTGCATTTAGTGTGCCTGCCTCTAATTTTAAAGAACCAATGAAGTGAAGCAATATCATTGATAAGTTTTGCCACAGGGAATGTCTAATACCCCTTCATTATATAAATAAAAGGTTTGTTGCTCCTTTTTTTTTTGTTTTGTTTTGTTTTTCGAGACAGGGTTTCTCTGTGTAGCTCTGGCTGTCCTGGAACTCACCCTGTAGACCAGGCTGGCCTCGAACTCAGAAATCCGCCTGCCTCTGCCTCCCAAGTGCTGGGATTAAAGGCGTGCGCCACCACCGCCCGGCTTTGTTGCTCCTTTAATACAAGAAGTTAGGACTTTAAATCTTCAGTGTATATTATTCATTATATGAATATTTTATAAGCTGATCCCTCTGAAGGAGTTTTACTATAAACCTTTGCTCTTATACAACGAGCTTTAAAATTTTGGGGAGTAGTTGTTGCTCCAGAAAAGATTCAAAGACAATATCCTTTTCAATATTTAGGACATCAGTTATATTCTTAAACAAATTGTGGCACAGAAAACTCAAATAAGAAAAGACAGTTTACGGGGGGGGGGGGGGGGAAGAAAAGATAGTTTACTTACTTTAAATAATTTTCAAAAGCTTCTAGATGTTAATTGGCTAAGATCTTAAGCTTACCACAGGAAGACTTAAGCCTCTGTTTGATGTTCTCAAGGGGGATGCAAATCCTAATTCCCCTCAACAATTAATTGGTAAAGGACAATAGCTTTGCAGAAAGTAGAGAAAGCTATTAGTTAACAACAGATACAGACTATGATGAATTGTTGGCTGTTTACACCCACAACAATCCTTTGGCAAAAGGGGTCATTAAGGTGGCTTCATCTTTCTTCATCTCCAAAGAAAGTTTTAACACCCTGTTCTGAAGCTGTTGGTGTGTTAATATAGAATTGTAGGTTAGAATCACAAAAATATTTTGGGAAAGAACTTGATGAAACATTCCTTATTCCAAACAGCAACTTAATTTGCTTATTGCAGAATACTGATATTTGGCCTATTACATGTGCATTTCAGATGTTTTGTCAACAATTTAATTATCCATATTACTGGGATTCCTTATAATCCTCAAGGACAAGGTATTGAGAAACAGGTATCGTGGAACTTTAAAACAATATCTTCATAAAATAAAAAAGGAGTTATATCCCCATACACCACAAATTTATTTAAATTTTTTAAATTTATTAAATTTTTATTTTAAATTTTAAAATTCAGATGCCGCCAGGCAGTGGTGGCACACGCCTTTAATCCTAGCATTTGGGAGGCAGAGGCAGGCGGATTTCTGAGTTCAAGGCCAGCCTGGCCTACAAAGTGAGTTCCAGGACAGCCAGAGCTATACAGAAAAACCGTCTCAAAAAAACTACCAAAAAAAAAAAAAAAAATCAGATGCTAAGGAACTCTCTGCCGAGTGTCTATGGCACCCCACAACTAGGCATACTTATGCCTAGGTGAAAGGGAAGGATCCACTTACTGGCATGTGGCCTGATCCTACTCAGGTATTTAATATGGGGAAGAGGGCATGTTTGTGTTTTTTCTGCAGGATGCTGAAGGAGTGTGCTAGCTGCCAGAGCAATTGATGAGACATGCTGATGCTGGGACAAAGAATAATGCTGACCTGTGAGCTTGTTGAGTGCCCTGACAATGGTGATTGGGAAGCTGTATTGAACATATGTTCCTGACCCACCTTTGCTTGCCTATATCCTAGATTGGATGCTTTGCCTCAATCTTTTAGACTTTGTGGAACAGAGAACATAGAGACTCTAGAAACTGACTTCAAAAACTTAATCAAAAGGAGGAGTTGTAATGACTCTTCTCTTTCCTTTAATGTGACTAATTATTCTGACTCAATCATGGACTGGTCTAGAAATCAATTCAATATTGGAAAAAAGGAAATGACAGTCTTCATTTGGAAGGCTGGTTCTGGACATTTTCAGAGACATTTGAAAATTGATAGCTACCTTGTATGAAGTTACATTTGCAATGGATAAAAATGAAACAGGATCTGGATTACAAACAAGTGTCAATGCATGTGTTAAGGCTTTAATCTTTTATTAATTGGTCATGTTAAAAATTACTTTTGTTTCTTCCACTGAATTTAATATAAGTTGTATTGATTGTACATTTTCTATTTGTGTGTGTTGAACTCTGACATGTCTGTTATGGTAGTCTATCAACCAGCTTTTGTTTTATTGCCTGTGAGTATTACAGGATCTTGGTATTCTGAAAAATGCTTGTAAATACTGGAAGAAGTGAGACTTTAAGCAGAAGTAAAAGGGTAGTTGGCTTGATTATTGCTGGTATAGCAGCTTGAATTTCATTGCAATTTCTTTGTGACAAGAAGTTAAGACAGCTACTTTTATTAATCATTTAGTAAAAAATACTACTAATGTTCTGAGTATTCAAGAGGATTTAGATAGGCATTTGGGACAACGGATTGATGCTCTTTATGATACAATTCAAATTATTGGAGAGGAGGTTCAGAGTTTAAAAGTAAGAAGCCATCTCAAGTGTCATGCTAAATACCAATGGATTTGTTTTACTTCTAGAATTTATAGTGACAGTCACTATAATAGGGAAAATGTTCAAAGACACTTGCAGGGTATTTGACATAATTCTAACACCTCTCTACATACTGAGATTAATTATTTAAAGAATGCAGCTCCACTGAGCTTTGATGCTGTAGATATTGCTGATAAAATTATTCATGGCTTTAGATTAATATTTCCATCGTGGTCATGCTTCAAGAATGGCTTATATACTTGAATATATTAGCACATGGTCATATTAGCCCTTTTTGTCCTGGTAATACTTTTATTCCTGCCCATTGTGGTAAAGCTTACCTTTTAACAACATCAACATATTGGCAGCCAGAATTCATGGCTTGAAACTAAAAATGGATCCTCATACAGAGTTATTAATTTAACAGGCTGTTAGTCAATGAGGGGTGTCTGTACAGTGCCTTACCAACCTGAGACAGAATAGTATTGCTTTTGAAACTGCTAACTCCACAACAGGTAAGGAAGGCATTTTTGTCAGAACAACCTAAGACACAGTCTGTTTATGAAATAAAAGAGGAGAGTCTTTGGTGCCACTTATAGAAATTTGCTGCTTATAGAAATTTGACAAGTACTTGTCACTGGGCTCAAGGAAGAAGACTCAGCTAAGACTATTCACATTTGGCCTAATGCAAGGCTCAAGGTAAGCACAGCCAAGGAATGTGTGACTTCCCTTTTGTCTGGGTAATCCTGATAAGCCCCCAGACCCAGTGACTCAGGGACTTTGTTTATTGCTTTGTTTGATTACTACCTGGTGTGATGTCTTTGTTTATTGCCTTGATTACTTTGTCTTTGATCTGAGAACTGACCCTATTCTCTGCAAGTACCTAGAATGGTATAAAAGCTGGCTGGGAAAAATTAAAGCAGCTTCAGCCTCAGCACTGTTTGGTGTCATGTTATAATTTTTGTCTAACTGCCTTTTCCTTTTCAATCCTCACTCCTGCACTTGAGACCTTGAACTGGCCTGGTCAGGGGAGGGGAGGGAAGGAAGGGAGGAAGGGAGAGGAGGGGGGGGCAATGCCTTACAGCTGGATCTTAAGATGTATTAGAGAAGACTGTTAGTGCAGGCAGAAAGAAGATTGAGTAAAGGTGAGAAAAGAGAAGACAGTTGACAGAAAAGAGACTGAGCAGAGGGAAAAGAGAAGGTAGTAGAGGCAGAGAAGATACTGTTAGGAGACAGAAGAATCCACAAAAAATCCACAGAGTAGCAGACAAAGACAAACTCTTCTCCTTCCTGTGAATATTAGAAGAGATACCATGACCATGACAACGCTTATAAAACATTTAATTGGCTGGCTTATAATTTCAGAGGTTCAATCCATTATCATCATGGCAGGAAGCATGACAACATGCAGGCAGACTTTGGCTGGATAAGCTGAGAGTTCTATATTATGCTCTGAAGGCAGCAGGACGCTGTAATTCTACACTGAGCAGTGCTTAAGCACAGAAGACCTCAAAGCCTGCCCCCAAGTAACACTTCCTCCAACACCTCCTAATAGTGTCACTCCCTATGGGCCAACTAAATACATGAAACTACGGCAGCCATTCCTTTCAAGCCCCCACAAGAGACTTCATCTCAATTGAGATTCTCTCCTTTCAGAAAACTCCAGTTTGTCAAGTTGACATAAAACCAGGCAGCACAGAATCATTTGTTTCTGCAATGGCATAAGTTATTATGATTTGGGAGAATCTGAGACTCAAGTGTGCCGTATTTGACCATTGATGTTACACTGCAGGAAGGAGAATAGTTTGTCTTCGTCTGCTACTCTGTGGATTTTTTGTGGATTCTTCTGTCTCCTAACAGTATCTTCTCTGCCTCTACTACCTTCTCTTTCCCCCTGCTCAGTCTCTTTTCTGTCAACTGCTTTCTCTTTTCTCACCTTACTCAATCTTCTTTCTGCCTGCACTAACAGTCTTCTCTAATCCTACTCAATTTCTCTCAGCCTCTGCTGGCTTTTTTTATCCTCTTTTCCCAGAAGTCCAAGAGGCAACTAACACTGAAGGTCATAGGGTCAAGCAGTTCTAAAAGTTCTAAAGTTCCCAAAGGGCAAGCTGACTGGCAACTGGGGATCTTTTAAAGGGCCAGGCACACAAAATAAATCACACCACAAAGGAGGGTCAAGAGAGAGGATGAAAGGATTCGGGGGGGGGGGTGCCCATTGTTTAGGGGTAACCAGTGAGTTCAGTTAAAGGATGTTAGGTGATAGATGACTCCTGGGGGTCCACAGAGCAGGAGAGTCAAGGATCTCAACATACAAGTTCATTTGTTTCTGGGAAGTAAAACTGCTGTAGTTACAGAAACCGGCACAGCTCAACTCAAGTGGAGAAACTACAAAAATGGCAGAACCCTGGCTAACATTCTTTTAGTTTTTGCTAGACAGGTGAAAAGTTGGGCAGTTACTGTCCTTATAATTTTTCTGCTGGAAAAAATAGTAGCTTTCTCATCAACAGATCTTTTTATTGTTGTTTGTAGATCCACCTATCAAGTACTGGGAATAAAACTATATGCCAACACACCCACCCCTCATCAAAGGATGTTTGTTCTGTTTTCTATTGCTTTTCCATTTCTTGTTTTGGAGAACAGGCTTTCCCAGTATAGTCCTGGGACATGCTCTGTAGACCAGCCTGGAATTCAGTGTGGTGACTGTGATAGACTTAACCCAGTTTTTACTATGATGATCCAGAGGTCCCATCTGAAAGTTGAAAGTTGTTCATGAATAGGACGGTAGTATTTGGCACTTAGTCTGATTTTTTTTTTCCCCTTATAAAGCAATGGAGGCAAGAATAGAATAAAAACATCAGTACATTTATGGTTATGGAAGGCATGAAAAGTCCTTTAATAGTTGACTCTCTTCTATAGTATACACTGGCAAGTCTTTCATGGGCTCTCCAGAGCCTCTCAATACAAGAGGACAGGTGACTCACCATAGCTCCACGACTCTGAGAGATGCCCCATGGTTTCCTGGGACCTAGCTGGCTTTGGAGGATAAAGATCAAAATACAGTCCCATTTACACCCTCTGACCACCCAGAGTAACCTCCACGAATGGATCCTGTACACACAGATTAGTTATACTAGTATTGAAAAACCACGCTTTAAAATTTGGCTGTTATATGACACTTAAAGCTTAGCAGGAGCAGATTCTTAAATAAACCTGACTTAAGATTTAAGTTTTCAATCAGGTGATGAACAAAGCAAAAATACTTTGTGAAAGTTGAAAGCACAGGGTTAAGTTTCCCCCTCTCCTGACCCCATTCTAGGAATAGCAGAGCCTAGAAGATCATCTCCCAGATGCGAGCAATCATCCATGAGGGTGAAGCGGCGCAGTAGGAACAAAGTATCATGTTCTAAGAGCCACTCGATTTGTCCAAGCAATGGGAATGTTTTTAGGCTACATATTGGATGAGAACTGAGACAATAATTAACCAAGTAGCCTCTGAATGATTATCTAGCTATTCTTAATTTTAGTTATATTGTGAAAGTAATGAAGATAAAATTGGCAGTCTTAATTCATATGACCATCTGCTTATATGCCATTTTGATCCCATGTAACTATAAACACATGTGCATGTAAACATTATGTATACCCACCCACACATGTACTTTTCTTTAACCTAGACAAAATAAGAACCTTAGAAAAGCTTTGACTTTTTATGGCTCCCAGGAGTCCATAGGGAGTAACACTAATAGGAGGTGTGGACTTACGGAGTAGGTGTGGCTTTGTTAGAGGAGGTATGTCACTAAGGGGTGGGCTTTGAGGTCTCAGAAGCTCAAAGCCAGGTTCCGTGGTAGGATCTGATGCCCTCTTCTGGTGTGTCTAAAGCCAGCTACAGTGGACTCATACATTAAATAATAAATAAGAAAATCTTTAAAAAGCCATTTAAAAATGTTGGTACCATGTTACACATAGAAAGCACTATCTTAGCCCTGCACCATCCAACCTCTCTTCATCCTCAACCCAGGGACTGCTAAAGGCCTACTGTGTGCATCTTCTTACTACAACTGCTGCACATGTGGGTAAGCTCCTGCCATCAAACACCTCAGCCTCAGTTATACGTCTCGTTGCCTGCACAAGGAGCATTACCTGGTGGCATAGTCTGTCCCACACATGCATCTTTCAGGGGCTATAGGAGTCTCTAGACTTTCCAGCCATATGGGGGAGCATCCCCACATGTGCCCTACTGTGGGGTAGTGGGTTGTGAGAGGCAGCTAGGCGCCTGGTCGAGCACAGGCCTCGAACCCCAGGCCCTAATGGGACAGTAGGTGTTCGGCTTTGCTCCTGGTTCCTTTCACTTAGCTTAAGCCCCCCACAGCCCCTCCCACAGAGAGGTCTATGGCCACCAGTCACATGGGAACAGTGCCTCAGGCTCTCCCACATGTTGATGAGGTATCTTCAAGCTCTCAGACCAAGCCTATAGGTGTTATCTGCTGCCAGACCCTGACCCAGCCCGAAACTGCATATAGGGAGAAGTAAAGGTGTGCGAGAATCATCCTGGTGTCCAAGAGCTTCTGTAGCAAGAGCTGTAACCCTTGGAAGAGATCTGCTCTCCTGAAGCGCCTTCAGGACCCTCCCCTCCCTGCTAGCTAGCCAGAACAGCTCCGCACAGAGACAAGTGCAGCACCTGGGAGGCAACAGCGGAGACAAGGGCAGAGGCAGCAGTGGAGGCAGCAGAGGCAATTACCCCTCCCTGCTTGCACTCTATCCCCTTGGCCTGGACCCCAGCACCCAGCAGGGCCAGAGGAGAGCTTCGTGGGAAGCCCTCCGGAACAGGGACCCACACCCTACCTCATCTTTCAGAGAAATGGCTGCAGTACACAGGAGTTGCTCAGTAGGGATGGTGAAGCTGGCAGTGCAGCAGGAAGGCATGCCAGTCCATGGCACTTTGGAAAAGACCCACACTGGGCTTACTGCCATGGATGCTGAACCTTCAGAAAGAGCCCTTCAGTGACTTGTCACCACTCACATCAGAGACAAGGCAAGTGGTCCTACCAAATAACTCATCTTTGGTTCTGCTGTGTGCAGATCCAGGCAGTCTTAGCTTCATTCCTGTGGCTGTGATAAAATACCCTGACAAATCAATTTAGGGAAGAAAGGGTTTATTTCAGCTCACAGTTTCAGGTTACAATCCATTACTGTGGGCCAGTCATGGTGGCTGGAGCGTGACACAGCAGCAGACACAGTCCCAAGGCAGACAGCACAGAATCTCTGCACTCAGCTGCTTCTGTCCTTTGTATTCAGTCCATAAAACAGTGCAGACAGCATTCAGGATGGGTCTTCCTACCTCAATTTACCCTAGTAAGAAAATCCCTCACAGCTGTGTCAAGGCAAACCAAACCCAGACATGTGAGTACTGAGACTCTCTTCCCAGGTGACACCAGACTGCACGGAGTCGACAACTGAAGCACCACCCAAGAGAGCAGCACAGCACTGTAAGCCACTGCCTCGCCTTCTCCTCAGTGTTTCACACTGATGTAAACACAGCACAGCTTTAAAAGCCTGAAGACATTTATGAAGGTCTGCTCATCCCAGACCGTGCATCAGTGACGGGGACCAAGAATGGTTCTACCCAAGTGTGGCTTGAGGACTCCTTGAGTTTAGTTTGGGGTATTTACAAGAGCACAGGCCAGTCATGAGAAGCCACTGCAAAGGAAACATCCATCTCCCAGCAACCATTAAGTTCTCACCTCCTACACTTACAGAACTGCCCACCTTCCATCACCATAAACTTCTTAAAGAACTGTGACCCTGAAGGCTTCACAGCTGCTTCCAGTTGGAAACTTTCCCAGTTGGAATTCATTCACAGAATCTAAGGAAGCAATGCTATCTAAAGGTTTTAACATATCTCACATTCACATTCTCTCTCCAACATGACATTTCTTCCGTGCTAATGAAAGGACTGTGACACCTGAAGGCTTTTCCACATTGTTTATATTCATGTGGGGTTTTTTCACCTCTGAGTTCTTTCATGATTTTAAGGCAAAGAGATAAAAATGAAAGATTAACCATATCTTGTACATTCATAGGGCATTTGCCCAGCATGAATTAACTTCCTAAGCTGAAAGGAAGTGTGACAAGCAAGACTTAACACATTGGTAACAAACAAACTTTGGCCAACAAGAATTCCTTCTTTGAAGGTCATTGTGACCCCTGAAGACTATGCCACACATTTTACATATAAAAGTTTCCTCCTTGTCTTGAGTTCTTGCATGTGTTTTATGTGGATGGGAATATTTGCTACATTGTTTACATTCAAAAGGGTTGTTGCCAATCTGTTATTTCATTTCTTTGAGGGAAACGGGGATAATGGAATTAGATACTGTTCATATGGGCTTTCTCCATGAACAGACTGGTGTCTCTTAAAGGAACTATGACGACTGAAGGATCTGCCACACTGAACGCACTGGTACGGCTTCTCCCCAGTATGTCTTCTCTCATGTGATCGAAGGTAAGAGCGATGTGTGAAGGTTTTCCCACACTCCTTACACTCGTAGGGTTTTTCTCCAGTGTGGCTTCTTTCGTGAAATCGAAGGTAATTGTAACTTGAAAAGGCTTTGCCACAGTGCTTACACTCATAGGGTTTTTCTCCCGTGTGTGTTCTCTCGTGCAATCGAAGCGAGGACTGACACCTAAAAGCTTTCCCACAGAGCTTACACTCAAAGGGTTTTTCTCCAGTGTGAGTTCTTTCATGCACTTGAAGTAAGGAGGGATAAATGAAGGACTTACCACACTCCTTACACTCATACAGTGTCTCTCCACCATGAGTTATTTATGTCTATGATAGGAAGCCTGACATCTGAAGGCTTTCCCACACTCTTGGCATTCATAGGGTTTCTCTCCAGTATGAATCTTTTCATGTAACTTCAGAGAAGTAAGCCATCTAAAAGCTTTCCCACATTCTTTACACTCATAGGGTTTTTCTCCAGTATGAATTCTTTTATGTAATTTAAGGGTCCTGTGACTTCTGAAAAATTTCCCACATTGCTTACATTCATAGGGCTTTTCTCCAGTATGAATCCTTTCATGTAATTTGAGGGCCCTGCTATATCTAAAGGTTTTCCCACACTGTTTACACTCACAGGGTCTTTCCTCAGTATGGATTCTTTCATGCAATTGAAGGGCACTGAGATACGTGAAGGCTCTCCCACAACGCTTACACTCATAGGGCTTTTCTCCGGTATGAATTCTTTCATGTAAGTGAAGGGCGCTAAGACCTCTAAAGGCTTTCCCACAGTCTTTACACTCATAGGGTTTTTCCCCAGTATGAATTCTTTCATGTAACTGAAGGGCGCTGGGATACCTAAAGGCTTTACCACACTCTTGACACATATAGAGCTTTTTTCCAGTATGAATTTTTTCTTCTTTTTGAAGGGAACCAGAAGTTTTCTCACACTGATTACCTTCAGAATCATTTTCCTCAGTCTGGCTTCCTCTGAGCTCCTTGTAGTCATAGTTGTGATGTCCATTGTAAGTTAGGTGGTATAGTCCAAAGGTCTTTAAACATACCTCACACACAGAGGGTCCACTTGAAGTCTTAGTTTCCATGTATCCTTCAATACTTGTGAGAAAATTAGAATCCGGTGGCTTCTCTTCATACTCCTCCTCATGTTCACACTGTGTGTATTCAGAGTGAGAGACGATGCTCCTATGAAAGATGAACGGCATATGAAAATGTCTGCCCCCACACTGCTGCTCACATTGACATTGGTACATGGGTAAGGTTGTTCCACCCTGACTACCTTCTTCAGTATCATACAGTGTCTACAAACATAACTACTGTGAGAAATGACCCAGCCCATCATCAAAAGAGCAGCATTCCTTAATGCAGGGTCCCAGAACTGGTACCAGAAGACCATGCAAGATCTCAAGCTCACATAAAGGTATACATTTGGGATAAAAATTTTCTACTGATGAATAAATTTAAAGTTGGGCTTTTTTTTGTTAGTTCTTCAATTTTCATGGCACATTAAAATGTCTTCAAGGAACATTTGCTTCCACCTGTGCATGCAAATTACCTTAGATTTACTTCAGGCTCTTCATAATGGTCTTCAAGTGTCTCGTCTTCCCATTCATATCCTACACACAGTCCCAGAAATGTATGATAAGTTATTAGAATGTGCATCATAACTACACCTAATTTCGTCACCATGATTCTTCCCTTTCCACATCCAAATTGCAGTGACACTCAACGCCCAGAAACCTTGTTCTCTAATTTACAGAGTGGAGGTAAGAAGACATCCTCACCTATGGCAGTGAAGTTCCTGAAGGTCTCCAGCATCACGGCTCCGTACAGACTCTTCTGAGAAGTATCCAGCAAATCCCACTCATCCTGGGTGAAATGCACCACCAGATCCTCAAAGCTCACCAAACCCTAAAACATTCCATATTAGGATATGAAAGAATGGGTGAGAAAGACACATCCTCCACAACCGACAGCGCGGCCACGTACTTCTGTGGTTTTCCACATACTCACTCCATGGGTGAGAAAGACATATCCTCCACAACCGACAGCGTGGCCACGTACTTCTGTGGTTTTCCACATACTCACTCCATGGGTGAGAAAGACACATCCTCCACAACTGACAGTGTGGCCACATACTTCTGTGGTTTTCCACATACTCACTCCATGGGTGAGAAAGACACATCCTCCACAACTGACAGCGTGGCCACGTACTTCTGTGGTTTTCCACATACTCACTCCATGGGTGAGAAAGACACATCCTCCACAACTGACAGTGTGGCCACGTACTTCTGTGGTTTTCCACATACTCACTCCATGATACACACGAGCACTGAGTGATGTTCAGGGATGGCTGGACAGCCCACTCCCCTCATGACTGCGTCCAGGGAGCTGCACTGCTTCCCACCTCATTCCCTTTCCCAGTGATCCCCACTTCCTGTCCCAGGAACACCCTATCATGTGACACACACAACCGCATTAGCGCTGGGGCTCAGGAGGCCGCCTGCCCTTGGAAACTCATCTCAAAGTTAGCATCTGCTGGCCTGAGGCAACAGCATCCTGTCTGAGAGACGGCACATGAACATACATAAGGATAAATGACTCAGCATGAATGAGTTGTACAGAAAGAGCCGTTAGGAACACTCCGTTTTCCTTTTGATAGTCTATTAATCACTTTTAAACTCAGAAGCACCTATGCAGGCCGTGTGACGGAGAGTGCCTAGGTCTTCCAATGTCAGCCTTCTGTATAAAACCAGGTCTGCTCCTGGCAGGACGCACTCTATCCTCTGCTCAAATGTTTCCAACTTCACCTCTTGTCTCCACTCTTGGCCTTATTCCTTCCTCATTTCTTTTTCAGTGTTCCAGCAAAGAACCTCTGTTCCTCAAACACACCTGGCTGCTGTAAAAATGTACAAATGTGGGTTCCCTAGATGGGCCCACATCGGGGTGCACCAACTGCTACATCAGGTAACCTTACTTTGGACAACCTCAAAGAGTCCAAGGAAACTGCTGCCCCATATTCCAAAATGGTAGTTAGGGCTATCTCTTCAATGGGAGAAATGAAGGAAACAGGAAACAAAAACAAAAACAAAAAAAAAATGGTACAAGCAATTTAGAGATTTGGGGGGTTGGAGAGGGGAGCTTGTTTTGTGTCCTGGGAAATAAGCTGAAATGTCCTTGGGTCCTTGTTCTATGTTGGCTTGGAAGCCAGAAATGCCAGAAATATTAAAGGTTCTTGCTTTGCTCTGGTTGCTAAATTATTCTTCACAGGAAGAAATGTAGCACTGGAAGCACCGTTAAAAGCTCCTTCCCATCAAATAAAATCTAAGCCTGGTGGAGACATGCCATTGTGCATAACATTAAGAATTAATAGAGTTGATTTCATCAATAGCTTGGCCTTAGGGAAGGCTGAATTGATTAGCTTTAAGCTAAGCTAAAGGACAGGAGGAATTATTCCTTTAATGAGTAAAACTTGTTTGCCCTCAGAAACATCCTCTCTATGCTACAGAGCAACTGCCAAGAGGTCTCTTGGGTCTGTCTGCATTTCTGAATACTAAGACAAAACTTAACACTTTTTCTTGAACTCTTTGTTCGGTTTCTTTGAGATACCGGATGGAGCCATTTACAATGCTTTTTCTGGTACTTTGGGCTGTTTCCATTTTTCTCTGCAGGTCCCCTCCCTGCTATATGGATAGCTGTCTTCTCTGTGGTTAACACTGTGCTGGCTTAACTCAAATGGTTTTTCTCTTCCTCTCCATCACCATTCTCTAGGCAGATGTCAAGATTTATGCCTGCTTCCCTGGGAGTTTTTCTTTTACACTCTAATAAAAGTTTCCTCAGGCTTCCCTCTTGGCTCATTCTTAAATTCATGTGACTAAAAACTCTGTGAGGGCAAAAGTTATGTTTCAAGTTTAAATTACTATACTTAAGAGATCCATAAAAGAGAAGTGCCTCTAACCCACTTGGCAAGGATAGGTAACTCCTGAAATGCTGGGGGCTGTTGTTCATGTACGATACCAGACCACGTTTTCCACTCTATAAACAACACTAGTTGCCCCAACTGCACAGGACGTGCTTGATCACAGAGGTGGGAAATAATAGGTAAGAAGTATGCAGGTGGCAGATATGTTAGGATGTGTGCTTGCCCCTGCTTGGACAAAGGCAGGAAGTACATAACCTTGTGGGTTTGCCTTCATGAACCCCTGTCTAGTATAATTTGATGCCAGGGAATCCCCACTACAGAGCTGGCCAGTGTCCATCATCCTGGCCAGTATTTAATAAAGTCTGCTTCAAATGTGGCTGAAAAATTGTAGTTGTGGTCTTATTCTCACCCAGTAGGATTAACAACTCCAGGAAAAGACCCCAGTTTTTACAGTAACATCTAGTAACTGTGCCAGGGCTTTCCAAGTGCACATAGAAGTGTGTGTTGGTATTAAACATACTGTTCTGAGTATTTTAGGCCTTTTATGGTTAAGAAAATGAAGAAAGTATTTTTCTTATGTGGCTTATATATGCAGACTATAAAAAAATGGTGATTTAAAAATAATATTTCAGGTGAGCTCATAAGAAAAAGAGGACATGGGTTGGGGATTTAGCTCAGTGGTAGAGTGCTTGCCTAGCAAGCGCAAGGCCCTGGGTTCGGTCCTCAGCTCTGGGAAAAAAAAAAAAAAAAAAAAAAAAAAAATGAATTGTTTTTTAAGCTGGGCGGTGGTGGCGCACGCCTTTAATCCCAGCACTTGGGAGGCAGAGGCAGGCGATTTCTGAGTTCGAGGCCAGCCTGGTCTACAGAGTTAGTTCCAGGACAGAAACCCTGTCTTGAAAAACCAAAAAAAAAAAAAAAGAAAAAGAGGACATAGGCGGCCACAGAACAGCTCAGGGCTCTCTAGCATAAGAGAACTGGAAGAATTAACAGACATGAGTACATATTAGATTGGCTTACCTGATCAGGCCTGGATAGTCCAACAATGGCCGTCTCCATGATGGAGAGGTTCTGTCCACAAGGCTGGAAGCCTCTGAGCTTCAATCTGGCACTAAGGGCTCAGAAGACACTGGGACAGCTTCTTCAGTAGTCTTCAGTCCACACTGGAAAGCCCAAGAAGCTGACTCCAATGTCAGGGAAGGATGGCAGCAGAAGCGGCAGTGAGACAGATGCACTCAACAGCAAGAAGTGAAGGCAAGCAGGGAAAACACTGCTCCTTCTTTGGACTTCTCAAAGTGCCACCTACTCCAAGGACGATGATGACATCTTCTTCTCACCTCAGTTAATCCTCCCTGAAATTTCCTGGCAGACCTGCACAGAGACAGGCCTGTTAGTTGACTCCAGAGCCATTCAAGCCGACAGTAAGGATCAGCCATCACACAAGCAACCAGAAGCAATACTCAAGACGTATGCACCCACTTAGCACTATGTACCCTCACAACTTCAGGCCTGCCTGTCTCTGCCCACAGGCTCCTCTCACAGTCTTACCTCTGACTAAATGTGTCTCAGGCGCCATCACCCACAACTGCACTTTCTCTAACCATTGGTTTCCACACCTAACCTTGGCCGTTCCTCCCAATCACACTGCTGGAGCAATCCTTGCACACAACCTTGATGCAAGCTCTGCTGACGGCCCTGGGCTCAGAAGACCCAGAACAACAACTTAGATCCTGAAAAGTTATATGGTAATACCAATACTACTGCAGGGGCATGGCAATAAAAAGGGAATGCGGGGACACTGAGATGGGGGAGTGGCAGGGGGATGCTGTGACAACACAATTTCCATATGGAAAATCCACAAAATCCAAGAACAAAAAAAAAGAAACTACTGAAAACTTCTATGCTACATCAATATACAAAAGACCATCATTTTCCTATGACAGCAATGAACTGGATATACAAATACAAATTCTACATTGTATACACATTAATGAAAAGGGGGGAAGATAAAGTCTTTAGAAAAAAATCAAATTTATTTCTAATGAAGAGAAAAACTAAAACAAGTCAGCACCACAGAGGACAAGAAGCCTGTATATGTAAGACGTTTTTACACATCTTCTATCTGCATTGTAAACTCAACACATTCTAACATTCAAAACCAGACTACATTGTAACTGATTGTAAGGAATACATGAAGAGGAGTAAAAAGAATGTTCAACACAACTCTGACACACACACACACACACACACACACACACAGGCAACACAGGACTTTTAAGACTTCCTACAAAACAACCACAAACATACAAGTGCATTCGCATGTGGTAAGCAATGAACAGCTCACTGGAGCAGAAAACCCAGGAACAAACCCACACAGACCCAACTTTGGACAAAGGAGCAAAAGAACCTCAATGAAGAACTGGGCTGCCTTGGCAGAGAAGCCAGGTTGTTCCTAGCACCCACATGGTGGCTCCTAACAATCTGGAACGCCTGTCCAATGGGATCTGACACCCTCTTCTGATCTCCATGGACACCAGACATACACAGGGCACAGACATACATGCAGCAAAATACTCATACACAAAACTAAATTCTAAATTTTTAATTATCAAAACAGTAACACTATGAGTTATAAATGCAGAGAGCTGCTGAAACGTAAATGTAGCAAGGGAGACTCTGAAGGTATGGCAGGTGCACAAGCCTGGAAGTCCAGCTTTCAGGAAGCAGACAGCAGGGTTCCAAGTTCAAGGCCAGCAGGAGCAACCTATAAATTCTATGTCAGCCTGGGATACAGAGTAAGACCATCTCCGGAAAACAAAAATAAATAGATAAAAATAAAATAAAGACAGCACAATCAGACATTATTCAGTATGTTTCTTCCTTTCCCCTGTATACCCTCACAGCCCACCCTGCTCGCCCAAGCTCAAACTTCTCACCCTGAGCGAGTCTTCCTGTTTGTTATCTGTGCTACTATTTCCTCCATCCTTACCAGCAGCTCCCTGGTGGCCCTTTTCCTTACTTCTTCAAGCTCTGCAAGTTATGACACACCAATCAAAGGATGTGCATGAAGCTAAGACCTATAGGAGAGGGACACAGGGTGTTCACTGTCCCAGCTCAAACTATCAGCTAATTCAGTATGTTTATCTAGTTTCATCCACTAACCTGAAAAATTCCTAACTTTTTCTTCACAGCTGAAAGGAAGCCCTTTATGTATACACGTTTTAAACATCTACTCAGCAGCTGGACATGTAGGCTGTTTTTATTTCCTGGTTATTACAAATTAAGAGTGACAATGAACATGATTATACAAGTATCTCCTGGAGTAGGATACAAAGTCCTTTGACCATGTATCCAGCAGTGCCACAGTGAGGTCATGTGTAAGCCAAGACAATGATAACAACAAGGGGGATATCCTACAACAGATGATGCTTCTGAAAGCCAATGGTTACTAAGCCATAACTCCGGAGCAGGAAAGAGTTACCTCCTTATTAGCCATTGGTCAGGGAGACCTCATAGGCTCTTGTGCTCTTCTTGGTTGCCCTCCAGAACTGGCTATTACTACTGAAGACACCCCACACACTGGTTACATTGCGGAAGGAAATCAAACTGGCACTGAGCTGAAAGCTTCCTCCCTGTTGGCTTCCATAGTGCTCTGGGGCACTGTGCAGGCTGCTGGGGAGGAATGACAGGCACAGAATGTCTTACCCAGACCTCTACAACATACAAAACCAACCTGCCAAGCAAGGTACATCCACCTGTGCAACAGGGGTTTAACTGTTCTGAGGATAACAGCAGGAGGCTCTCTAACTGGACTTGAGGCTCACTCCTTCAGAGAATCCATGCCTGGCATAGTAAACTAAGCCTGAAACCCATGTCTGTGGCTGGAGGGATAAACTTAGCACTGCTGTTTAGCTAAATTGTCCTGGTGCCCAGTGACCTTCTAAATACTGATATACCCACAGACCAACTGCTCCTCCCAGTCTAAAGTAGAGAAGCCCCTCTGCCGGCAATGCACGGCTCCTCAAGAGCTGAGAGTAAGCTGACACCTGAGTGCTCAGTCAGAAACAGGACATTTATATCACCACTTCCAGGACACTGCGATCAGTGTGAAAGATGAGGCATAGACTGTAAGGCCCAGAAGACAGTGAGACAGGCTGTACAACGTTGACTTTTCAGCATTGCTAATGCTGCTTATGACTGACTTCACTTGACAACAGCAATGCCATGGACCTGACACAAGACTGGGCCCATCAATGGTCAACCATGATTCAGATACTGAGGGATTCTGGAGAAAGTCATTGTCTTCAACGGTGTACCCACTGAGGTGCTCAAATGGATAGGTTGGAACCTGCAGTCACATGATGATCCTGGTTAAAACAGTGGGCCTCAAAACAAAAAAGGAGACGGAGGGGGCAGGAAACATGGGATACTTCACAGGGAGCTGTAAGCAGGAGAGGACAAAGAGGATGAGAGGGAAATTAGACAGCAAGACATTACAATAGTCAGATTATAACATTCTTTATACATGTATGAAATTGTTAAAAAGAGAACTCAGGTGTCGTGGTGCATGCCTCTCACATGAAATTATATATGAAACTCCAGCACTTGGAAATAGAGGCAAAAGAATCAGGAGTTCAAGGTCATTCTTGCCTACACAAGTTCTATCTCAAAAGCACATGCTAATTAAAAGAAAAGGCTAAAGAGGTGGTGTGGTTCAGTGGTTAAGAACACAGATGCTATTTGTCAGAGGTCCGATTCCCAGCATACACATGACAGCTTACAACCATATTTAACTGCAGTTTCAGGAGATCTGATGTCCTCAGCTGGCTTCTGCAGGCACTAAGCATACAAGTGGTGCACAGACATATATGCAAACAAAACACCATACACAGGATACAAAAGGATCCAACTCCCTTGTCTGGCCTCATAAAAGGATAGACATCCAGCACTAGGATGGTGTGGCCTGAAACCAACCTATCATCTAATATTTGATGTGTGAGCCAAGTATCTAGTCAGGGACACCTGACTGTTTCACAGCTTCAGTTCAACTGGGTCCCTGTCTGTCCACCAGAACCTCATCTCAGTCTGCCTTTCATATTATAGCTAGACCACTACTGCCACTTTCAAACCTGATGTCCCCAGGCTTCATTCAAAGCTCCCTCCCTGTGGCTCCCTGGTGTGTGTTCTAATTTATCACATCGACTGAAACACTGCCTGCATTTCTCTCAGTCAACTTCTAGGACCCTCTGGACTCTGCTGCAGTCTCTGTAACTTACATTGATTCTGTAAACAGCATATGCACATAATTATATATGTACTGTGTGATATGAAGAAATATTAGTAATTAGGATTTGGAAAAATAGAACCTGCCTTAGCCTTGGCCATATTACCACCAGATGCATGATACCTTTTTACTTTCTATTCAATAAATGTTGACATTGTGGAAAGACACAAACGTGCTTGTCTATTTCTGGTACAACATCCTCATGACCAGATGACACAATCCTAAAATGTCACTCCCAGTTTCAATTACAGATTTAAGATAATTCCCACAAAAAGCTAAAAAAAAAAAAAATCCTATCAGAAACATGAGATTACTATTTTATATGTAAATAATTTTAAAAAAGAGCCAAAATGGTTAGCACAATATAGACGAACCGACGACACTCTCCTAATATTTCCAATCAAATACACAAAACACACTATTTAAGAAGAATAAACAGATCCACAAACAAAATAAAAAAACCAGGAGACAAGCTGACCTTCGATAAAGTATCACAATCTTTTCTAGAACTGTTTCTGGAACACCATCCGAAAGAAACCCCTGGACAAAGACTCAGAAAATTTCACAAAATTAACTCACATTTGATGCTAGACCTACAAAGCCCACGTCTAACCACAGCGCAGGGAACACAGCGGGCATAAGTGCGACACCAAAAGCACAAACAGGGCGCCAGCACTGGGCGGTGACGTCACCAACCCGGAAGCTACCCCCGCATTGGGCGGAACCTTCCGCTCCCCGCGCTTTGCGCAGACATGGCTGGAAAAGCGGAAGTGAATAGAGGCCTCCGAGACAAGGACTGGCCGGTGATGAGGCCCACGTCGCCCCATGGAACGCACAGGATGTCCGCTCGGCTGGCCGGTCCCACCCCTCCCCCAGCCCCGGGAGGACCCACCACCCCGGCGCACGCGGCTCGGCCGGCCGCTCCTCCCCGTCTGGGGACAGCGGCCCCGCCCTCACCATGGCGCGGTTGCCGAGCTCGCCTGCGCCACCCCTACAGCTCCCACACCGCAGCTTACGGGATCACGCGAAGCCTGCTTAAGACTCGGAACAGAATCTGCAGTATGGCGGCGGAAAGCACCCACCTCTCGTCTCCGGCTGGTGCTCTTGATTGGATATCTTGCCCCGAAGCTCTGATTGGCTAGAGCTGCACCACAAGTCTGATTGACAGGAGTTCCCTAGACGTTGCTGCGTGGATGACCCGACTCCATTGCTCTAATTGGCTAGCACGCCCTGAATGATGAAGCAGTTCCTTTAGGCGCTCGTGAGTGGCCTGGCCTGAAGGTTCTGATTGGCTAACACTGACCCACGAGGACTGAGTGACAAGAACAGCTTCCCTTGGTTCTTGTGAATGAATGGCCTGCCCCCAGATCCCTGATTGGCTAGTGAGACCTGAATAACCATAAGTGGATGAACTAAAATTAAAAGACGTGGACCACACAGCCCTTCCTAGCTCTGGCTTTCACCCAAGTTCGTGCAGGTCAGCTTCAAGAAGATTTGATTGAAGCAGGACTTTTTTGTGCCTCCCAAAACTGTCACTGTTGTCTTCTTGCACTCAGTAGGTACTTAAGGTACAATCCATTACACACAATACCCAAGGTAGCGATCGCTTTGCCTCACAGCTAGACCAGGGACCAATTCACCCCCATCAAACTGGAACAGGACTTGATGTCCTCCGGGTTTCAGGAATTTCAGCAAGTCACGGCAAAGATTGTTCAAATTTTAACAAGTTGCACATTTTCTTTTTAACCAGAGAAGAGAACCCATTCCAAGGTCAATGTGCTGTTGATATTCCTGCAATCCCAACAAAGGAGATGGAAGCAAAAGAACCAGGAATTCAGGATATACTTCATGAAAAAATTTCCAATAACAATCACAGACTATTCCAGAAGTAAGAATCAACAGAAGGTATTTGAGGGATCCTTACACGCTGAAGATGCCTACATCCACGAGGCCACGGAAATGACTAAAGCACACTAGAATAGTGAGGAAAGGCAGGAAATAGCTAGTTTTTAAATAGGTAGATAAAAGAGAGTGGCCCTGGGTCAAATCAAACTGATAGGAGTTCATCCACTTTGGATCCAGGGACTTATTCCAGACTCTTGCACAAGAGAAGCTGCCTCGTGGCTGAGGTTTTATTCATCTCAAGCACCTGGGGCTAACTTCACACATACACCACACATGCATGCTCATCAGCACTCTTAATTTTATAGAAGAAATGCTAATGGGCTGTAGAGGTACAAATAGACTGTGACCCAATAGCAGTGTCAATAGCATGCACTTGTGACAAGGCAGATGATCAAGCCAAAACGACAAAGAAACATCAAAGATAAATATCAAAAGTTGAGACATAGGGAGCTGGAAAAAACGAGTCAGTGGCTAAGAACACTGGCTACTCTTTCAGAGGGACCAAATTTTGGTTCCCAGCACTCATATGGTGGTTTACAACCATCCATAACTGCAGTTCCAGGGGATCCTACTCCCTCTTCTGACCTCCAGAGGCACTAGACACAAACATGGTGCACATACATATATGCAAACACAGCATTCATACACAGAGTATGAATTCATATATATTGTGTGGATTATATATAGTTCCCTCAGGTAAACATTTCCTCTGCACTGCTCCGTGCAGAGCAGGAAAAGAAAATGTTCCACTCCTTTCTCTTTCAAGATTTATGTCTCCTTTTACCCAATGATCCATAAAAACCACCATTCTCTTTAAAAAGTTTTCTTTTTAATATGCTCCTGGGCTGGGAAAGAGGAACACTGCCAGACAACACAACCTGGACAGAAAGAGATTTTCTCTTCTGTTCAACACTGACCAAGAAAACTTAAAAAAAAAAAAACTTTCAATAGATTCTTTTTAAAGGATTAAAGATATCTGCTAAAATGATTTCCTTTTGCCAGGTGGTGGTGATGCATGCCTTTAATCCAGCATTAAGGAGACAGAGGCAGGCAGATCTCTGTGAGTTCGAGGCCAGCCTGGTCTACAGAGGGAGTTCCAGGACAGCCAGAGCTACACAGAGAAACCCTAGCTTGAAGAAAAAACATAAACAAAACAAAAAGAAATATTTTCTTTGTCATCCAGTCAGTCCCAGTTATTAGAAAAGGTTATAAAATTTGGGAATGTTTGAAGGTATAAGTATGTCCCGGCTGATGGAGGGAACTGAAAGATGATGACTGGGACAAGAACTTCTGCGTAAACAAAAATCCACCATTTACCTTCTCTGATGATGAGGCAGACTCACAGATATCCAGCAAAAGTTTGGTGTCTCATTCTCTGTCAGAAACAGACACCCCAGGACTGGCCCAACACCAAGCACCTATAATTGTTCAACTAACTAGTTCAGCTACCTCCATCCAGATTAAACTATATGCGATGACTCTGGGAACAAATAGGAAATTAGTCCATATTGCCTGGTTTGAAGAGACGGGCATCCTGGTGCCCTGCCAGTCATCCTGGAACATGCCTCTCCTGCCTGTGAAGAAACTTCAGACATCAGATCCTCATGAGTCTGATTCTTGCAGAGAAATATGAACACTGTCTTGGACCTGAAATATGCATTCTTCAGCCTCCCCTTGGCAGAGGTGAGTCAACCCATCTTTACTCTTAAATGGACAGACCCAGTCGGAGACTTCAGCAGGCAACATACCTGAAACAGGTTGCCCCAGGATTTAAAGACACTAAATGCAGACATCTGATCCTTCCATTAGAGGTTTCCTGAGAAAATGCATCCTAAAAGGACTGAGTGACTGTTGCAACAGTTACAGACCCCAGGCTACAAAATGTTGGCTAAGAAATTCCAACTTTGTAGAATATTGTAATCGCTCAAAAGAACTATTTCTAAACAGGTCCACATCCCCCTTTGCCCTATAACCTTTCCTTTCCACTACCTCTGGTGGGTGGTGGGCTAGAAGAGAGCTTAAAGCATTTAAGAAACCTTAGTAAAGTACGTTTTGAAAAATCTAAGCCTACAGGTAGCTCCCAACACATGGCTTAGGCATTATGGGTAACTCTGCTTCTAATGTACTAGAGGAAAAGGCAGGTTTTGATGGGTTAGCAATGTTATTTAAGGAGGTTGCCAAGATGGCAGCTGCTGCTGGGTAGTCTTCTTGCCTTGCTCCCAGAGGAAGCTTTTAGGTTTTGCTTCATAGTTTTCATGTATACTATTTTCAAAGGGTTTATGGGGAAAGCTGAGAATTCTCTGCTCTTAGAGAGTTTGCAGAAAGAGGTAGAAGTACTTGGGAAGCATAAAGGGCCAGAGGGAGGAGAACAACAGGGCTCAGGCTTGACGGCTGAGACTGGGAATTCACCACACAGTGAAAGTGGGAAAGCAAACTATGGTGGCAGGTAAACTGCCACCCACCATGCTCCATGCACTTTCACTGCCATGTGTCCAGGGCACCTATTTTTCCTCTATGTTTGTTGTAAAAATGAAATGTAATAGCTGGGCAGTGGTGGCACATGCCTTTAATCCCAGCACTTGGGAAGCAGAGGCAGGCGAATTTCTGAGTTCAAGGCCAGCCTGGTCTACAGAGTGAGTTCCAGGACAGCCAGGGCCACACAGAGAAACCCTGTCTCGAAAAAAAAAAAAGAACAGTTAATAAGATAATTCAACCAATGGGTCCTTTATGGGCTGGAATTTCTTTACCATCTTTGTTACCAAAATCATGGCCTATAATAATAATTGATTTGAAAGACTGTTTTTTCTCAGTTCCTTGCATGAGAAAGGTAGGGAAAGGTTTGCTTTCTAAGTATCTAATCTGAACCATAGTCATCCACTATAAAGATACCACTGGAAGATACTTCCACAGGGAATGTTAAATAGTCCAACTTTATGTCAGTATTTTGTGCAACAACCATTAGAAATAATTCATAAGCAATTCCCTTAATCTATCATTTATCATTATATGGATGACATTTTATTGGTTGATTCTGACAAAGATGTTTTAGAGAATATGTTTAAAGTAACACAAAGAATTCTGCCATGCTAAGGGTTATAGATTGCTCCAGAAAAATACAAAGAGGAGATTCACTTAGTTATTTGGGTTATAAAATCAGTCAACAAAAAATTCAACCACAAAAAAAATGTACAGATGCATAGGGACCAATTGCAAATTCTTAACAATTTTAAAAAATTAATATGGGAGATATTAGCTGACTAAGGTCTACTACCACTGGATTAAGTGGTAGTATGAGTTAAGCAATTTGTTTCAAACATTACAAGGAAATTCAAATTTAAACAGTACAAGATTCTAACAGCTGAAGCAAAAAAAAAAAAAAAAAAAAGAGTCAATTCTTGTAGAACAAACACTGCAAGGTATATATGTGGATTAAATTGACCCTAAACTTCATTGTATTTTGGTCATCTTGTCTTCAACTCATTCTCCTACTGGGCCCATTATGCAAAGGGAAAATAGTATTATGTAATGTATTTTTAGCTCATAAACAAAGTAAAAATTGAAGACATATAGAAAAGATTTCTGAATTAAGTATAAAAGGCAGAATAAGATTATGACAATTTTCAGGAATAGATCCAGCCAAAATTGTAGTACTTCTTACAAATGCTGAGATTATGTCATTATGAGTGATCAATGAAAATTGACAAAGTGCTTGTAGTAACTACTTGGGTGAAATTAATAACACATATCCAAAAAGCAAACATATACAGCTTATAAAAAGGTCTAATTGGATTCTCCCATGTATGGTAAACAGAACACCAACTCCAGAGGCACCAACATTCTATTCTTATGCAAGTAAGATGGGATGGCAGGTTATAAGTCAGACAAAATAAGCAAGGTGATCAAAAGTCCATCTACATCAGTTCAAAAATCATAATTGTATGCAATCCTTATGGATTAGATTATCCCGAATCTCTTAATTACTGATAATTACTGATTCTTTATATGCAGAAATAGTTGTTTTGCATATAGAAACAGCTGAGTTTGTACCTGATAATGCAGAATTAACTTTGTCACTTATACAACTGCAACAGGCCATCAGAAGTAGAAACCATCCATTATATATTCCTCATATTCAGTCTCATGCATGTTCACGTGGTCCATCAGCTCAAGGAAATGAGAAAATTGACCAGTTACTAATAGGAAATGTCTTAAAAGCCTCAAAATTTCATAAGAAACATCATGTTAATGGGAAAGTTTTAAATTTTTTTTCATCACTTGGTGACAAGCCAAAATATCCAATGTGTTCTCTCTACAACCTAACCCTGTTACCTGCTAGTAGTGACCCTAGGGGTACCAAAAGAAATGCCATCTGGCAGATGGATGTGTTCCACTTTGCAGAATTTGGAAAACAAATGTATATACACCATACTATTGACATGAACTCAGTGTTTCAATTGGCAACTGCTTTTTTTTTTTTTTTTTTTTTTTTTTTGGTTTTTTCGAGACAGGGTTTCTCTGTATAGCCCTGGCTGTCCTGGAACTCACTCTGTAGACCAGGCTGGCCTCGAACTCAGAAATCCACCTGCCTCTGCCTCCCAAGTGCTGGATTAAGGCGTGGCCACCACTGCCCGACTGGCAACTGCTTTAAGTTCTGAAAGGCTGATTGTGTAATTAACACTTATTGGAAATAATGGCAATTAATGGTACTTGCACAAATTAAAACTGACAATGATACCCACATGTGTATCCAATAAGATGAAGCAATTTCTTGCATATATAATAAAAGCATTTACTGCTATACCACACAATCCCACAGACGAGCAGCTATAGAAAGAGCCAATTGTACTTAAAATAGATGCTTATTAAACAAAAATGGAGATAAAAACCCTCAGAGGCAGGACTAATATGCTTCATTAACTCTAAATTTTCTTAATGTTGGTAAAAAAAGAACAACGAGCTGAGAGACACTGGGTTAAATCAAAAAAACTGAGGAACTAAGCCAACCCATATACTATAAGGATGTATTGACATTAGAAGGAAACCTGCATGGTTTTAAGATATGGAAGTGGTTATACCCTTATATATCTACAGGAATGAAAAATATGGTTACAATAAAACTTTTAAAGACTAACAGGCCAGAGAAAACCTTTTATCATCTGGGACATGGATTTTTAAAAAGCAAATAAGCCCAGGTGATTCACAAACTGTCTCAGTTACTGAGTTCTCCAAAATATGATGCAAATCACGTCAAAAGGCTCAGCCCAAATGATTGAGCACACAAAGACTGACAATAAACATAGACTGACAGACCACAAAATCTGGACAACAACAGACTAGACAACAATACAGAGACTGGATAAACACAAGACTAGGAAACAAATGCTACACTAGCTTTTTACATATACAAACCATTTTCCCCTTGTGCCTGACAGAATTCCTCACCCCAATTGCACAACTCAATTATAATAAGACATCATTCCAATCCCTTAAGTTGGATGGATGGCTTTGGTCCTATGATGTGTTATGGTTGTTATCATTTAGGTGAAAAGTTTGGTTTTGTGTTATTGATAGAAATTAATGTTGTTTTGTTTAATGAAGTGAATTAATAGAAATTTAAGGTTGTTTTATTTAGTGATGGTGCCGGGCGGTGGTGGCACACGCCTTTAATCCCAGCACTTGGGAGGCAGAGGCAGGCGGATTTCTGAGTTCGAGGCCAGCCTGGTCTACAGAGTGAGTTCCAGGACAGCCCGAGCTACACAGAGAAACCCTGTCTCAAAAAAAAAAAAAAAAAAAAAAAAATTTAGTGATGGTTTATTGATAGAAACTTAAGGTTGCTTTAATTATTGTATACTGATAGAAATGTAAAGTTGTTTTCTTTGAAGTATTATATATTGATATAAATTTAAGGTTGTTTTGTTAGACTATTATTTGACTATCTTGTACATAAGCTGTTTATTTAAGGTGTGATTTAATATTCTAGTTTTGTGGTTCTTATAATTGTTTCTATTGTGTATAGATTGTTAATGGTAGAGAAAAAAAAGACAATTTTTTAAACAGAAAGGAGGAAATGAAGTGGAATTTCCTGGTCTCTTTGGAGACTCAATTGTATCACATGATGTTTTTCTGGAGACTGTCTTATGAGAGAATGTTTTACTGAAGCAGAGACGTGGGAGGATGTTTTGCTGAGAAGAGACATGTGGTATTTTTCTTGAAGCTGCCTGGGAAAAGGGCACGTGGTTTTGCTAGAGTGGACACTTGAGAGGACACATGATGTTTGCTAAGGGTACAAGTGTAACCCAGAAGACAGTGGACAACACTGTGTGGCGGCATTAGTTTGCCTTGTCACTCTTTGCTGGTCTTCGTTGGGCTTTGCTGACACTGGTCTTCACTGTCAACACCGTGGCATTGGTTGACCTTGCCTTCTTCACTGATCATCATTTGTCCTGACTTTGTAGAGAGAAATGAATGCATCAAAGAACTTCTCATGATATTGCAGCTTGGGCCAATTGGCAGACCCTAGCAGTTTCTTCTAGATTGAATTGCCAGTGCTGATTCATGAATGGTGTTTGCAAGTGGATACAAGGAGCTATCACTGCTGATTCATGTGAACTGAACTGCTGATATCCTGACAACAAGACTGGAATTGCCCAAAAGAATATTTCTAAACAGATCCACATCCCCCTTTGTCCAACCTTTTATTGCTGCTACTCTGGTGGACTAGAAGGGCAGATAAAGTATTTAAGAACCCTTATTAAAGTAGGTTTTGAAGAATCTAAACCTACATAGAAGAATACCTATCTTGGCTACCAACTAAGGGGAGGCAAGAACTTGTCTCAAAGTAGGATTGCTGCCATCCTTCAGCAACTCCAAAGACTAAGAGAAGAATTAAGACTTCCTAGGTGCAGCTCAATACTGCTGCCTTTAGATACTAAAGTTTATGGAAATACCAATGTTTCTATACACCAACATAAAAAGGGGAGCTTCTTGCCTCCTCCATACAATCTAACCTAGGCCTAAAATGTTTCCAGCCTCTGACACTTCTCAATAAGCTTATCCTTTCTTGTTCTTTCTGACCCCTGCTGGTTCATTCACTCTATTCTGCCTCAAACTCCTCTTCATGCTGACTGATTCAATCTCGCTTCTCTTGGCTTCTCCTGAATTGCTCTGCTTGGCCTCATACTAAGTTTGGCAAGATGTTCTAATGTTCTAGCTCGTTCTTATTCTCCAGTTTTTTCGGTTTTCACCCGTATGTACCTTGTTCTCACTCTCACCCTGACTCTGTGGAACTGTCCTGCATCCTTCTTCTTTTCTCTCTGTGCTGCTCTCTCTTAAGTAGTCTCTCTGTTCTCATGAGAATTGGGCATATCCAATTCTGTCAAATCTTTCTCTGATTCATCACTTTGTCACTCAATTAGATATCACTTTCAAACATGAGTGCTTCCTTCTACAAACTAACTTTACCTTCATTGTTTTGGATTTAAAGTGTGTACTAAGGGCATGTCTGTATTCCAGCCAGAGGAATTAAAAGTGTGGCTGAGCCACACCAAAACTAGAAAAAGCTTTTTTCAGTAAATAACAGGAGCCTGGGGTTCACAGTGTGAGCAAATATTCTGTAACAGGGCACTGAGCTCTAATGTGGACTAAGACTAAACAAAAGCATTTGAGGCTTTAAGAAACAGCTCTGGGAGTTGGAGAGATGGCTCAGCGGTTAAGACCTCTTCCAGAGGTCCTGAGTTCAATTCGCAGCAATGACATGGTGGCTCACAACCATCTGTAATGAGATCCAATGCCCTCATCTGATGTGTCTGAAGACAGCAACAATGTATCATATACATAAAATAAATAAATCTTTTTAAAAAGAAAGAAAGAAAGAAAGAAGAAAGAAAAAGAAAGAAAGAAAGAAAAAGAAAGAAGAAGAAAAGAAAGGAAAGGAAGGAAGGAAGGAAGGAAGGAAAGGAGGGAGGGAGGGAGGGAAGAGAAAAAAGAAAAGAAACAGTTCTGACTCCTGCTCCAGTCTTAGAACTTCCAAGCAGAAGGAATTTTAACCCAAACTTTGGGGACATGGAAACCCTCTGTGATGAGTGGACCCTGTAGCCACAGGATGGTCTACCTAAGAGCTGTGGTAGCTACTGCTAGTTTTAATTTTTTAAAAAAAAGAAAGCAAACAAATTAACTCTGTGTCAAGATCTTATACTCACAGCACTCCACAACACAGCTGAGGTCCTCCTCTGAGGAACACCCAAATGCTGGATATCTGATGACTGTATGACACAGTATAAGGCCTTACTCCTGGCCCATCCTCAACACTGTTGAGAAAACAGTCATTATCAGTCTTCTTGCCTGATGACTTGGGTGACTGTCACAGGATGGAAGGTGAAACCAGACACAGGGGAGCTGAATGTTTAATTTAACTAAAACAATTTGGGCCCGAGACAGATTCTGTCAAATTAGAATCAGCCCAGAGAACAGAATTGCTTGGTCTGACCCAGACTCTCAGATGGGGAAAAAGAAAGCCCACCACCATATACATGGACCATCAGTCAGCATGTTTTTACTACCAGTTATGTCCATGGTATATTCTATGAAAAAAGAGGGCTTCTCACTGCTGGGAAAAAAGGGGGGACATTTAAAAAAAATCTTGGCCCTTCTAGAGTCTATTTGGCTTCTCCTACAAATTGCTGTCCTCCATTTCCAGGCTGCTGACCTATCTGGCTGCCCAACAAAGGCCCTAAAACCAGAGGGGCCTATTGATATTTTGATGATATACCATGACCCTGTGCTGCCCGAGACTTCATGGTAAAGAAGAAATGGACAGCTCAAACCCGCAGGTTGGTGGAGGACACTAGAGGCAAAGACCATTCTCTCAGAAACAACTGACAGGACTGTGTAACCTTCACTAGGCTACTCATCTGGGATCCACAAAACTCTCTGAGGTGCTCAGATCAAAATGCATTCTACCTAGACAGGACAGCTTGGTGCAGGATGAATCCAGAACAGAGAGCACTTACCCAGGGCAAGTCCAAGTGAGAGCAATACCCAGGTGAGCTCTGGACAAACTGATGTCACCAAGATTTGGCCTGCTGGAGACGAAGATAAGTACTTGCTACTTTTTACAGATATCTTTTCAGGTTGGGTAGAGGTATTCCCCACCCAGACTGAAACTGCTCAAATACTGGCTAAAAACTCCTTCAGGAATTGATCCCCTGATTTGGCTGCCTCCTTGCAATGGGGTCTAACAATGACCTGGCTCTTATAGACAAACATCTCTCAGTTAACAGCTAAAACTTTAGAATAGATTGAAAACGTCATTGTGCATGTACACCTCAGAGTCTGGACAGGTAAAAAGAATAAACAAGACATTAAAGGAACATTAACAACACTCTCATACAAGTCTACCAAAGAATGGATAGGCCTCCTTCCTTTGCTTCAGCCTGCCACACCCCATACAGGGAGAGATTTACCCACCTATGAGATTATGTTTGGAAGACCTTCCAAACTGCTTCTGGAGGCCCAGAGACTACCAGTTCACAGAATGAACTCTCCCTCTCTCCTCTCTCTCTCTTTCTTTCTCCCTCTCCTCTCTGTCTCCCCCCTCCCCTTGGATCCCCTGGAACTGGACTTATAGACAGTTCTGAGCTGCCATGTGGGTGCTGGGAATTGAACTTGGGTCCTCTGGAAGAGTAGCCAGTGCTCCTCACTATTGAGCCATCTCTCCAATCCTCTTGGCAGAACTCTCTAAGCATTCCTTTCAAGTCACCACAGACACTCCCATCCTCCATAAAGCTTTCTCACTGGACTGAGAGACCCAGCCAACCTCCCAGTCCACCACTAGTTTCCCCTGGTTCTGTCTGCATCAGGCAGGTGGCCACTGGGGTCCTGAAACTGACACAGAAAGGACTCTACACAGTGATTCTCTCCACTCTTGTGGCTCTAAAAGTAGCTAGCATTACACCATAGATCCACCACAACCAGATGAAGAAAGTGGAAGCCACAGATGTTGCCAAAAAAATGGACTGTCCCAGAACAATGGACCCATTGAAAGTAAGGTTTCACTAGGTCCCAGACCCTTCTGCTACCTGCCCCTCTAGAACCTTCTGGGACTTATGTCTTCTATGAATAAAGGATTATGATCCAACCTCCTCCACACTCAGGCCTGGACTGGAAACTGATGAAGACAAATACAGGGAAGGTATTAACTAGTGTGACTACAGACAGAAACCGATTTACCCTTTTTTTGTTTGTTTGTGTTGTTTTTGTTTTTTGTTCTTATTTTTCGAGACAGGGTTTCTCTGTATAGCCCTGGCTGTCCTGGAACTCACTCTGTAGATCAGGCTGGCCTCGAACTCAGAAATCCACCTGCCCCTGCCTCCCAAGTACTGGGATTAAAGGCATACACCACCACTGCCCAGCTCCAATATACCCTCTTGAACTTGTTGATGCCCTCTTTGTCTGGTTGCATGGAGAAAAAGAAAGATGTGGGAATATATCTTTTGAGACAGGAATACAAAGTTTACAGTTCTATATATGTCCTATGGCCGGACCTGCTGATTGCCAAAAACAAGGTAGTTTCCATTTCAAAACTGGGGTCATAAAACCAAGGTTTTCTTTAAAAATTCTTTTTTTTTTTTTTTTGGTTTTTCGAGACAGGATTTCTCTGTGTAGCCCTGGCTGGCTGTCCTGGAACTCACTCTGTAGACCAGGCTGGCCTCGAACTCAGAAATCTACCTGCCTCTGCCTCCCAAGTGCTGGGATTAAAGGCATGCGCCACCACCGCCCGGCTAAAAATTCTTTTTAAAAGATTCTGACCTTTGAGAAACAGAGGAAACTTGGGCGATCAGACTCTATGCCACAGGAAGGGACCCTGCGCATAGAGTTAATCATTCCCAGACAGGAATTGGCCAGGATTGCTGGTTATGCTTAGACACCCAGCCCCCATAGTGCATAGGGACAGGAACTAACCAGACTGTAAGCCCATTCACTAACAAAACTGTGACTGAGGACAGCCTAAAGTAACTTTACACAACTTATAAGGGACTAAAACTTGTCTAACATCCAAACCCTTAACCTAGGCACTTGCCCTTATTTTGATGCCTTATGAATTAATTCATCTGGGTAACAGCAATATTGCTGAGCCCCTGAGACTACTGGGTGGGCATGTACCAATGGTTTGACTAAATGTGCCTCTTCTGATGCTTCCCAAACTAAATAGACAGATTAATACTTAGTTGTGTGTATATATATATATATATATATATATAATATATATATAATATATATATATATATAAAAATTAACTATATATATAACAACCGTTGTATCTCCTTGCAGAAATGGTCCTATCAAATTGAAGAGGCTTAGACTTACTTCTCAAGCAATAAAGAAAGCTAAGTTCAGCTTTTGGAAAAACCTGTTGTTTCTGTGTGAATTGATCAGAAGTAATTAAAAAAAAAATCTTGCCATGATTGAGAAAGAAAAACAAAAGACAGACATAAATCAAATAACATACCAATCTCTGTTCTCTTGGTCCCCGATAGCTAACTACTCTGCTGTCAGCACTGGTTCTTAGGACCAACTACAACTCTTTAGAGCAGGATGAGTCCATAGTTTGACTCATTCGCTAGGACCAGTGGGGAATGTAACAGAGTCCCAGATCTTAGTAGGACCTGAGACCTTAGCACAACTGACTTCATGATGGAAGTTCCATTCCAGCTATAAAACTCGGCACACAGACAGCACCACCTGCCAAAACTAAAACAAAGACTTAATCCATCTGTGATGGCTTAATAAAAATGGCCCCCATAGGCCTACAGGGAGTAGCATTATTAGGGGGTGTGGCCTTGTTGAAGTGGGTGTGGCCTTGCTGGAGGAAGCGTATCACTGTTAGGGCAGGCTTGAGGTCTCAGAAGCTCAAGTCAGTTCACTTCCTGCTACCTGCAGGGCAAGATATAGAGCTCTCAGCTCCTTCTCCAGCACCATCTCTGCCTGTGCATTGCCATGCTTCCCATTATGATGAAAATGAACTGAACCTCTGAAACTGTACAACAGCCCCAGTTAAGTGTTTTCCTTTATAAGAGTTGCCATGGTCACGTTGTCTCTTCACAGCAATAAAACTCTAAGACACCATCAAAGCCCAAAGCTCAGGGAAAGTCTCTAAATATACTAATCTTGCTTTTAAGCTTCTATAGTTCTGCTTCTGGCTAACTATTCTTGATAACTGAAGTATATCAACACATAGCATGGTTTTTATGACTAAAAGCTCATCCTGAGAAATGCTCAGGGATCCTGAACACCCACTGTGGTCACAGGCTGGCTAATAAAGACTTTTTCTATTGTCTTAAACCCATGTCTGAGCAGTCTTCTCTGAATACCCCACAACATTTTTCAGTTCATGCCAGACCTGAAGAAGTAGGCTCTAATGCAGTGAAGGAATGGACTTGCTAGCAAGGTGAGGGCAGCAGGCAGAGAGCAGGTGGTTTCTTTACCATGTCCTTCTGTGGGCTTCCTACAGAAGGCATGGGCCAGATTAAGGGTGGGTTTTACCAGCTCAAAAGGTCTGGATTAAAGATATGTCTTCCCATCTCACACTTCAAATGAGCCTACTTGTCACCTCCCAATCCGACCAGCGGACAGAAGACAACGGACACGGGAACTCCTTCTCAGCACCGTTTATTCTGGAACCCTTAATGTTTGAAAAAGCCCGCCAACCATCGTTCCCCGCCCTTAAATCTCTGTCTCCTCCAATCAGAAGCCATTCTGGATTGGTGCTCCGCCCATACTTCAAATGGCCTGATCTTATGTACAAGCAATATTCACGCACAGTAATGCCAGATCTATGTGCCCTGATCATGGTGCAGCAATGTCCAAGCTAGGGCTGGCAGATTGCCAGCCGTCATCTTGTGACACCAGCTCTCCACACCTACTAAGCAAAAAAACCCTCACATTTTTGTGTTTTAATTCATTCCATATGTAGCCAAGTTGACAAACAAAAATAGCCATCACAAGGGCAACTGCACACATGTGGTACACATGCAAGCAGGCATACACACACAAACATAAGAATGATATCAGTCGGTGTGCTGGTTGGCTTTGTGTCAATATAACACAAGCTAAAGTCCTCAGAGAGGGAGGAGCCTCAGCTGAGGAAATGCCTCCATGAGATCCACCTGTGGGCATTTTCTCTATTAGTGATCAGTGGGGGAGGGTCCAGTCCACTGTGGGTGGTGCCATCCCTGGGCTGGTGGTCCTGGGTTCTATAAGAAAGCAGGCTGAGCAAGCCATGGAGAGCAAGCCAGTAAGCGGCATCCTCCATGGCCTCTGCATCAGCTCCTACCTCAGGTTCCTGCCCTGTGTGAGTTCCTGCCCTGATTTCCTTTGGTGATGAACAGCAACATGGAAGTGGAAGTGTAAGAATGTAATTTCAGGTCTCAGCTTGAGCTTAAAATTAAAAGATCCTTAGGTTTGAGTTTCGGTTTGCACTCAAACATTAACTGCCCCAGGACACATCCTGGGAGAAGCACATTCCAAAGACACATTCCAGAGGAAGGGCCCAAGATAAGGGGTAATCAGGAAGCTGGGCCCTTAACACAGAACACCTGGGTAAACAGAAGCCACTTAAGCTAACCCTCATTGTATAAAGATCAGGTGCAAATTAGAGTTACCTAGAAACCAGGCCTGAGGACGGCTGTTTGAAATCCTTTATGGGTATTGTTTCAGAAGTAATTAACCGTCCTTGTGAACTCTGTAAAAATGGTATATAAGCTGCTTTTAGCTGTGGCTCGGGGCCCCTCTTACCTGTGCGTAGGGGAGCCCCAGTATACTAGTATCATCTTATCATCAATACACCTTACGTTATTGCATCGAATCTGCTGTCCGTGAGTACTTCTAGGGGAGTGTTTGGATCCTTCGGTCCAACATAAACTGAATAAACCCTTTCCTCCCCAACTTGCTTCTTGGTCATGATGTTTTGCTGCAGCCAAAAACCCCCTAAGACAGTCAAGGTCCTTTGTTTTCCCAGTTATCAGTCTATCCTGTGACCTTCCAGGTGTTTTCTCTGCCTCCTTTGTCATCATAGGCACATTAAGATTAATCTGCCCTCCTTTCTCTTCTTAACAGAAATGTAATGTTCCAGTGAAGACACAGCAGTGCTTATGTGAAGCAGGAGAGCATGCTAACTGTCCTGAAGACAGTTATTTTCACAATTAACCCTTTTGTTTTGAGATTTAAGTACTCTCATAGCAGGCACTAGAAAGTGTTTTTCTTGTGAGGCATTTGTTTCTCCCCAGCCCAGCATAGTCGTCCATGGGATTAAACTCAGGTGTTTGTACATGATACAGATAAACTGTGTCCCAAAAGCTACATGGCCAGCCATCAGTTTGGTTTTATCCTAACCCTTCTTTTATCACAAAGTATACCAGAGAATTCTGAGGACAGAACAAAATGTATGTATGTGATAGAAGGAGATTCCGTATATGAACTTACATGGTGGGGCTGTGTAGCCCAACTAAGGACATGTTGTTAGATTTCAGTGCAGCAGCTTAGACAGACAACATCAGACCTGATGGTTCGGGTGGAAGGCAAAGGTGGGGGAGAGCGGGGAAAGCGGGAAGAATGGTGGGAAGAGAGAGAAGAGAGAAGTGGAGGCCGGCCATGACCACGTGAAGAGAGGGGGAAGGGAAGAGGGACGGGACAGAGAGAACCTGCAGGCGAGAGCTCAAGAGAGCAAGAGATATGGGAGGGGGCAAGCAGCCCCCTGTTATAGTGGGCAGGCCTACCTGGCTGTTGCCAGGTAACTGTGGGGAGGAGCATACCTGGCTGTTGCCAGGTAACTGTGGAGGTGGTGTTTAGACAGAGTGCTAACACATGTGCATGACGTAGCTTCTCAGTCCATGAAGCTTCAGATGTCCATGAAGCTTCAGAATGCCCGTTAGTCACAATTCCAGCAGGGAAGGCCTGGAAAATCCCTAGAGTTGTCACTGTTCAGTAAAACAGAAGCCAAAGGGGCTACAGTCTGATGTCGCTGCTAGATTGGAGCAGTAACAACAGCAGCCACCACAATAGGCACACTGGGCAGCAATAAGCAAACACGTGCAAATGTTAGGGTAAAATATTGAAAACATCTTGAGACACAGAGCAAGGAATTCATGGTCAGCAGAGGCCACTAACAACTTGTTAAAATTAGCCATAATAATAATAATTTTGAGCCTCTTCAGGGGCAGAGTGACCAAAAATGAAAAAGAAGCAAGGACGCAAAGACATACAAGTCTAAACAAGAAAATGAGTAATGGGTCATCTGGTACTCTTGAGTCCAAAGATTCATGGTCAAAAATAACTGATCTATGCAAATTGCTGATGTTTAAAATATCCAATTATGTGTAACTGCCCCAAATCTCCCTGCTCTTCCCACCCCTACCTATAAAAGTTCCCAACTTCCTGGGGTCTTCGTTGAATCCCCTGTCTCCTGCGTGAGATATGATTCGAACCGAGGGGCCCCTCGATATTAAAAACTACCTTTTTGCTAATTGCATCGAGATGGTCTCGTGTGTCCTTGGGTGGTGAGCCTATTCCCATATCAGCATGAGGGACTCCCCCTTGTGAGGCCCTTTCACAAACAGGAATTGTTTTTCTTCATGTATCTTCATATCTAGGCTACAAAGCAGAAGGTGCTACTGTGTGGCAGAAATTTCCATGCCCAATCTATTTGCAGCGGGAGGCCTATGATTGGACAGGAAAAAGGAAAGTGGAGCTAAGGGTGGCAGAGAGGAAGAGGCAAAAACAAACAAAACCGCAGGGAGAGGGAGGAAAGCAAAATGGTTGCGAACGTGGACCCATGTGGCATCAAGTAAATAGGTAGATATGAAATCTAAAGGTTAGGGTAATTGGGATAACCTTCTAAATTGTGTGGGCATCTTGTGTATTGAGATGCTATTGATATATATAAGTCCATTGGTTAACTTTAAGCATCTAGAGTTTTAATTTACTGGGTTACTGGAAGGTGGGTCCGCTGACAACCGACTGGTTATGGCTTTGAAGGAACTAGCTGCTCCAGGGACCAGCGAACCGGAGCTGGCAGCATAGCAACTGGTCGCTACAGGGCTGACTAGAGAGAGTAGCCCAGAGAACACCCAGCTGAGATCAGGCAGCCCGCTAGTGGCTGGCAGTAGTGAGGGAACATGGCGGCTAAGCCAGGAGCCAGCCAGACGTGCCTCCTTTCTAATACCTCCTGCTACACTACTGTAGGTGAGGGTTCTTCCCAATTGAGGTCTTGGTACATAAAGGCTCTGACAGGATATATACATAAGCTGTTGTCCCATAAAGGAATGACCAGCAAGCTATATAGGACCTAAGCCTATGGGTGAAGGATGCAAACATGCCCTCATCTGAGTACAGGCTGCCCGAGGCATCTTACAAGCATTTCCATGCAGGCAAGGAACACATGAAGCCACCATCAGGGTCTCACCCAGCTCAGAAAACTGTCAGTGAGTGAGGTACTCATGTCACAGACACAAGCACACAGACCTGGACTAAAGACAGCCAGGCAGAATGGTACTCTCACCCATCTTGAAAAGATACTGAGATTAGGTTCAATTTTTTTTTATATAATTTACTTTTATGAGCATTGGTGTTCTGCTGTTTAAGTACAGGATGCACCCTAGTGACAAAAAGCCCATTCAGGTTGTTGAATGAGTATCTCACTATCAAAGGCAGGCCACCTCTATTAATTGTTGGCCAAGGCCGATCCTGAGGCGCCACAAACCATGTTGCCACTGCTCTTGGTTATATGCGGGAAACAGAGGATAAGACCTTCATGCTGAAGACAAGCTCTTTGGCAACAGGACATGAAAAAACAGCATAGAAGTGAGCCAGAGGTTTCCTTCATACTTGCTAGCTTTCACAGTGACTGGTGTTAGGCAGGCTGTGCTTGTGGTACAACAGTGACATGACTATCGTGGGTACAACAAGCTTTCTCATTGGATTCAAGGCAACTCTACAGGAGGAAATTCATGTCTGCTACCATAAGCCAGGACAAAGTCTGTGGCTGACACATCATGGGCCCCAGCTGCAAAATAACTGCTACTGTTTTATTGATGGAAGTGATGTCTGACAAAGTGTCTTGTGAACACCCGCACTTATGCACATGGGTCACTGTGATTGGTGTCTGCAGTTTGTCCTGGGAGGAAACTTTACAATGATGGTGTACCTCAGATTCATAACCACCAGTGAAATTTCTGATAGCAGTGTCACCCTTCCAAGACTCAAACGGTAATTAAAAAAAAAAAAAGGTCGGAGTCACAGGAAAGGATGAATTATTATCCAGCTATATCCTCTAAATTGAAACATTCTCCTAGGAGGAAGGAGAAAGGCTCATCAGACTCAGGAAGTGAATGAATTATCTTGTAAGTCCCAGAAAGCTAAGGCTTAAAACATTCAGAGCACCTCCTCACGGTTATGGACCAGTAAACAACTGCTGATAGAAGAGACTCTGACCAGCTGAGTCCCCTCCAAGTTGTGCACATCTCTAGGGTGTAGTCAACACTCAAGCCCGCATGGGTGGTTCACTGATGCACATGCTTGTGAGTTGTCCATGGTCCTATAAGTAACCCCAACAGAATCACTACTTTACCAAGCTAGGCTTTGAAAGACCATTTTTGGTTCCCATCTGAGGTAAGTAAATATTACCTCACATATCCCAGTTAAAAGCCCCACATGACATTGTTGCTGAAAGCATGACACATGCCTTTTCCAAACTATTTACATTCTTAGTTTTATTGAGTATGAAAGAACTGAAGAGATCTATTCTACACAAATGAGTATATACATATTATATATATATATTCTCTCATATATATATATATATATTATATATATAATATATTATAAAGTTTTTCTCACTTGAGTTATATCATATCCAAAGAAGACTGTAGTAGGTTGACCTAATGTTGTTTGTATTTTAATGTTAATTTGGGGCCCTTAAGATTAGTTGTCTCAGAAATAAGAGAGTGACTTTGTCTCCAAGTTATTTTTGATTGGTAAATAAAGATGTTAACAATTAATAGTTGGGCAAAAGAGACATAGGTGGGGTTTAAGTTTTATGGGCTTAGCGTTGGAGAGGGATCATGAGGAGAAGAGTGCAGGAGGAAGGAGAAACCACCATGGATTAGGAGTCAGGAGAATGTAGCCCTGAGGGCTGGCCAATTGGAGTTAAGAGCAGCCCAGATGAAACATAGTAAGCAGTAATAAGTAAGCCCAATAACTTGGGCTTATAAATAGGAAAGTAGATTCCAACAACAGAGAGTAGTGGCTGCCCAGCTCTTGTGCTGTCTAAGGCTTACAAATATAAAGGTTGTATGTGTCTTTCATCCGGGAACTTACATAGTAAAGGTGGGGTAGAAACCCCAGGTTAGGATTTAAATACTTTGGAAACAGAGCACTGTGATGTGTGGCCTTTGGCCACAGTTTACATTCAGAGAATGTCCTTCCAGCAGGAGTTGTCACTGTCAAGTGTAATACCTAAGAGCTTCACCATAATGTCCACACTCACACAGCCTTCTCCAGGATAATTTTTTTTTATGAAGCTGAAGATGACAAGCACAATTAAAGACTTCATCAGTGTCTACTTCATAGGGGTTGAATCTAATAAGACTGATTTCATGTAAGTGCAAGGCTTTCCAACATTGTTTACACGGGCAGCATTTTTTTTCTCCAGTATGAATGTGTTCATGTAACAGAAGAGAACTAAGAAGTATAAAGGCTTTAGCATGTTATTTACATTCATGGGGTTTCCCTCCAGTATGAGTCCGTTCATGTCTCTGAAGATGACTATGTCGTCTGAAGGCTTTCCCACACTGCTGACACTCATAGGGTTTCTCTCCAGTATGAATTTTTTCATGTAACTGAAGATGATAGTGACGTCTAAAGGCTTTCCCACATTGTTTACATTCATAAGGCTTTTCTCCAGTGTGTATTTTTTCATGTAATGGCAAGGAACCAGGAAATCTAAAGGCTTTCCCACATTGTTTACATTCATAGGGCTTTTCTCCAGTGTGAATTTTTTCATGTAATGGCAAGGCCCCAGGAAATCTAAAGGCTTTCCCACATTGTTTACATTCATAGGGTTTCTCTCCAGTATGAATTCTTTCATGTAATCGAAGGTATTTGGGATATCTAAAAGCTTTGCCACAATAGGTGCATTCATAGAGTCTTTCAGTATGAATTATTACATGTCTTTGAAGGGAAGTAGAGGAACTCAAGGCTTTACCACATATATTACATTCATAAAACTTCCCCATAGTGGAGCTTCCTCCATGTGCATAAACAGAGGTCTTTCCACACTCCCTGTATTGATAGGGTGTTTTTCCACTATGAGCCTCTTGATGTATTCCTAATGAATGTGGAAAACAGGACGATCTTAAGCGTCCCTCACATTCACAAGGCCCATCCCCAGTGTGGGCTTCCATACACCTTTGAAAGCTGGTGAGAGAGTTCAAGTCATATTGCTTGGCTCCACATTCCTCATGCTCATGTGGTTTATAACAAGGGAGTGATGTAGCACGCCTATCGGAGGATGGATGACGCCTCGAAGCCTTCTCACATACACTGGATTCACATGGTCTTAGTCCTGGAAAAACTCTCATGATTGTATGAAGACTTGCTCTCCATGTCAGACTTTCTTCAACCTGATCATGTGCTGTCCTCTCACAGGGGGTCACTAACAGAGAACATCTGAAAAAGGACAAGTTCATTAGAGACACTGCTCTACTACTTACTGCTTACTAGATTGATGTCGTACACTGCTCCCCAAATCAGGCCAAGGATGTGCTTTCTGGCACATCTGAACAGTATGAAACCAAATAGGTTGATGGTTTTATAGTGTGGATCCCATGGAACAGTAATCAGAAGAGTAGCATTCACTGGTACAAGTTCCTGAATGCGTTTCCAAGGGAAAACCCTTGCAAACACTGATTGGTGCTCTAATATTTCAGCACACATTTATAGTGTCATAATATAGGGATAATTCTTCTAATAGTGAAACAACTGAAAGCTGTTTTTTTTGTTTTCTTAAATGTTCATGGGACATTAAAATTCCTTCAAGTTCCTTTGCTTCAACTTTTCATAGAAATTACCTCATATTTCTCCAGGGATTTTTATAACGGTCTTCAACAGTCTCTTCTTCCCATCTGTTTCCTATAAGGCATTCCCAGAAAATTTAGGATAAATTATTAGAGATCATTGAAAAAATTAGTTTCTAACTTCAACATCCACAGAAAACATGCCTGATTTGTTCACCATATTCTTCCCTTTCAATAGCCCCAATCCCGGAAGAGCATCCATACTAAGAGACACTTGCTCCCTACTTTACAGAGTGAAGGTAGGATGACAGCCTTACCTATCGCAGCGAGGCTCCTGCAGGTCTCCAGCATCACATCTCTGTACAGACTCTTCTGGGAAGGATCCAGCAAAGCCCACTCGTCCTGGGTGAAGCGCACAGCCACGTCCTCAAAGCTCACCGAGACCTAAACATTGCACACACTTGACTGACCACTCTGTGGGATGCACACGTCCTCACCACACGGAAGTTGTCATGCAAGCACCGAGGGATGCGAAGGAGCGGCACTGGAGCAGCACGCTCTCATTACTGGGCTCAGGACACAGGATGTGCTGCTGCTCTGCCCCAGTCCTCTCACTACAGTGATTTCTACTTCCTGTGTCACAGTCCTCCCCCTGGCGTCCGAACAGTGTCAACACTAGTAAGCAAGAGCCTACTTGTCCTTAGAAATTCCTCCTCACATTGTTTAAAGTTTGATGGCATGAGGGAACTTCATATTTTGATTGGGGTTCACATGAATATAAAGGATAAATCACTCAACGTAAATGATTTATGCAAATACTAGGAAACTTTCTAAACTTCCATTATCCTTCAGTAAGAAAATTGTGGCTCATGAGTCTAATGAGCTACTCTAGTGGACACTTCATGTGTAGTATGACAACAGTTAAATAGGTAAATGAGACTGAGCATGGTGGCTCATGCCTTTAATCTCAGCACTCAAAGAGGCAGAGGCAGGTGGGCCTCTATGAGTTCATAGCCAGCTGGTCTACATAGTGAGTTCCAAGACAGCCAGGGCTTCACAGAAAAACCTACCTTAAAAAAATAAAAGTTAGCCGGGCAGTGGTGGCACATGCCTTTAATCCCAGCACTTGGGAGGCAGAGGCAGGTGGATTTCTGAGTTTGAGGCCAGCCTGGTCTACAGAGTGAGTTCCAGGACAGCCAGGGCTACACAGAGAAACCCCAAAAAAAACAAAAAAAAAGAAAGTTAAGATAAATTATTTTTAAAAGATGAAATTATCTATAGACTGTTATGTAGCAATTCTCTCCAACATTCCTTCCTGAATTAAAACTGAAGCTCAGGAGAGTTGGGAAGTAATTTCACCTCTTTGGGAAAGCAGGAATTTACAAGATTCACAGGCTACCCCCCAAATTTATAGAAGTGGCAAATGACTTCCAGAGAAGAGATCTGTCCAGCTGTAGTGTGGCCTACAAGCCCTGCACATACGTCCTGCATAGTGCCCCAGGATGCAGCCTTCATGAGGCCTGTGTCGGGACAGGCCTTTCCACGATGCTGACTTCCCCTCATCCCTGCTCCTCTAGAAAGTTCTTCAGCCATATGCCTCTAAGTAAACCCAACAGAGCCACTGAGTCACCAAGATGGACACTGGTGGAACTTTGGTTTATACTTTGGTTTATCCTTGGTTCTCTATGTGAGGGGAGCAGCATTTGTGTTATGTCTCTGCAGGAAAGACTCATACAACATACTTGGCAACAGAGCAAGGAAATGACAGATTCGTTGAGTGTGGGAGGAATGATGTCATGGTCTTGTCAATGGGTAACAAGGCCTGCAACCAAGGCTGACCAGGCTGAGAGTGAAGGAAATTCTGATAGGGCCGTCCTTCCTTATGTGTTAAATGGTAGTGTGCCTTCTTGCTATGGTAGACGTTGTATGTGTCATGGGATAGGTAGTGTGAGCCAGATGGAACCCCTGGGGCTGGAGAGATGGCTCAGCGGTTAAGAGTGCTGACTGCTCTTCCATAGATCCTGAGTTCAAGTCCCAGCAACCACATGGTGGCTCACAACCATTTGCAATGGGATTTGATGCCCTCTTCTCGTGTGTCTGAAGACAACTACAGTGTACTAGTATAAATAAAATAAATAAATCTAAAAAAAATTTTTTAAAGCCTAAAGGAATTGGGGGGGGGGTGCGGAGAATCCAGGCTGTCAGTCTTCTGCTATGTGGTAAGAAGCAGCATGCTTGCTTCATAATTGGGGCCTGCCATGTGAAAAATACTGCAAGCCCTCCAGAACAGCATGTAAGAGCAGATTTCCAGCAAGCTGCCCGGGAAGTTACCTGAATGCTGTGTTGTGTAATAAGAAATGTGTCTGAGGCTGAGATGGCTATTGCAGGAGGAATTCTAATGTGGAAAGGACATGTGTTTGCTAGCCTCTGCATTAGCCTCTGATTTGGAAAACAGGAAAGACAGAGAACATAGACTAGCCAATCTCAAAGGTGGCAAGATATGATGAAAGAATTATGTAAGTTAGATCTAAGGTTAAAAGGCTTTTCTGGTACCCAAAACATTAGAACCCAGGAGACAAGTCAGGCAGAAAGAGAAACAAAGCAGAGAGCGTGGGAATGAGAGCAGTGCCACAGGATGCCCAGCTCTCAGGTGGACTGGACTAAGTTCAACGGAGAGCTAAGAAAGATGCTAATTCAGCAACGACCATGAGTGCGGTGTGGAGCTTTAGTGGCTTTGCTGAGCTACTTAGAGGAACTCAATGCTTGGGATGCAGGAAAAGCACTGAAGGATCTCAGAGATGGGCTAAAGTGGATCTATAAAGTGATAAGGCCATGTAGAGAAGCTGAGAGAAGGACAAAGCAAAGAACATGGTCTACCCACATCACTTGAGGTAAATGAGGCAAGACTTGTGTGGAGCTGGAGTTCTTAAAGAAAAGTGGACAGAAAGCCAAATGCTAGGCTAGTGAACTTCTAGAAGGCTGTAAAGTCTTAAGAATGGCTCACAGAAAGCAAAAATAGCAAGACAGTGCAAATGGAAAAAACTGAGTGGGTCCTGTGGCTGTGAAGTGCTGGCCTACCAGTGAGCTGTGTTCTTCTCTCCAGCATGAAAGTAAGTGTGGAGTAGAAACGGCTCCCCTTCCAAAGGCTCACAGAACCAGGCAGGACTGAGGGAGGGACAGTGAAAGTGGCTGAGTCTAACAGAGCCACAAGAGGCACAGTCAGGCAGGTGGCCCTGTGGTAAGCCAGTGAGCTTGGGCCAGCCACACCACGCTCACAGGGTTAGGAAAGGCATGAAGGCCAGATGAAGAATGGACAGGGGGCCACTGAGATGAAAAAATAAAAGTTCTGGGTAGAAAGGTTTTACGTCAGAGGATCAGGGAGTTTGCTGAGAGACTCGGTCTCCTAGGAACATCTCATCACTCATAAAGTCTATCCAAACATGAGCTGAACAAAGACACCAATGGACATATGGGTAGGAACAAGCCCACATGCCTCAATCTTACACAAAGAACTACAGGAGCTAAGGAAATCTGGGAGGTGGAGAGATACTCTTCCCCAAGGTAGAGCACATGGATTGCTTGTCCGATGCTTTTAAATAGCCAGCCCTGAAAACATACACACAGCTAACATCCCATGGACTGAGCAGATTATACTTAGGAATATACATGTTACATGCATGCAATAATAATTAATGAAATAAGAAACGGCCATGAATGTGAAGGAGAGCAGGGAGAATTACGGGAGGAGGTTTGGAGGGAGGAAAGTGAAGGAGAAATGTTTAATTGTATTATAATCTCAAAAATAAAAATTTTTAAAGTAAAACACATAAAATACAAGTCTTTTCAAACAGAAAATTCGCTGGGCAGTGGTGGCACACGCCTTTAGTCTCAGCACTTGGGAGACAGAGGCAGGTGGATTTCTGAGTTCGAGGCCAGCCTGTCTACAGAGTGAGTTCCAGGACAGCCAGGGCTACACAGAGAAACCATTTTTCAAAAAACAAACCAAAACAAAACAAAAAAAAAATCAAATAGAAAATTCTAAGACCAACAAAAACTCAAGGAAATAATAAGAAAATTTTTTGGAATATAAGATTAACACAAGAAGTCCATCATTTTCCAGTATAATAGCAAAGAGCAACTGAATGGTTAGCAATTTCACAGACTACATAGCACCACAGCTCAAAGGAGACACAAAGAGAAGCATATACTAAACAAACATAAATATAAACAAAGGCCTTTGGATGAAGATAAATTTCTTTTTCTTTTTTTTTGGTTTTTGGTTTTTCGAGACAGGGTTTCTCTGTGTAGCTCGAGCTGTCCTGGAACTCACTCTGTAGACCAGGCTGGCCTCGAACTCAGAAATCTGCCTGCCTCTGCCTCCCAAGTGCTGGGATTAAAGGCATGCGCCACCACCGCCCGGCTAAATTTCTTTTTCAAAAAAGAATCAACCCAGGCATGGTGACACAGTCTTTAATTCCAGCACTTGAGAGTCAGAGACAAAGGATTTCTGTGAACTCAAGGCCAGCCTGATCTACATGGCAAGTTCCCAGACAGCCAGGAATACATAGAGCAATAGTTCTGAACCTTCCTAATGCTGGGGCCCTTTGATACATTTCCTCATGTTAACATGGCCCCCCAAACCCGAAAATTATTTTTGTTGCTACTTTATAATTGTAATGTTGTTACTGAGTGGTATCTTGGGGTTCCTTTTTATATGTTTGTTTGTTTGTTTGTTTTTCGAGACAGGGTTTCTCTGTATAGCCCTGGCTGTCCTGGAACTCACTCTGTAGATTAGGCTGGCCTCGAACTCTGAAATCTGCCCGCCTCTGCCTCCCAAGTGCTGGATATCTCAGTTCCTAAGACCATTAGGAATTAGTGTTTCCAATTGTCTCAACCCAAAGGTTGAAAATCACTGACACAGAGAGATCCAGTTTCAAAAAAAAAAAAAAAAAAAAAAAATCAAATAAGTAAAAAAAAATTATTTATCAGGCAGTAGCCTGATAAATAAAAGGTAACACCAAGATGTTGCTTTCCTCAATTTAAACTATAAATCCAAAACACTATCCCAACAAGAATGCCAATCATATTGTGTAACAGCAGGAAGCTGTTCTAAAGTTTATATGTAAAGGGAAAAAAAAAAACTCAACATTCAACAGAATTCTAAATAAATAGTACACAAGTAACAGACTTTATCTTTACAAAAAAAATTTAATAATCAAAATAGTGTACGAATATTTTGAAATTAACTTATCTACAAAACAGTATTTAAAAAAAAAAAAAACCAAAACCCACGAAACAGTCCATTTTTTTTTAAAGAGCAAATTAAACTCAATGAGAGTAATACTATCCAATATAGGCATAAATAAGCAAAAACTTAAAGAGTTTACAACTTCCACAAAATTAATTCAAAGTGGACTCTCCACCAACATGTGAAGATAACTCAGGGAACCGGCAAGACCTTGAGTTTAGCAAGCAGCCTCCAGTACAAGACCAAAACCACTTAGTGACCGGGAGGACACCGAGACGGAGGGCGGGGCTTCCCCTGCGGCGCCCTGAGCTCTGCGCAGACGCGGCCGAAGGGCGGAGCTACACAGCGGCAGCGGCCGGGTCGCCGCCAACCATAGTGGGCCTCGCTCCACTGAAGCCGAGAACCACCAACAGCTGCCACTCCTCTCCGTCTGGGACAACGGCCCTGCGCTCACCATGTCGTGGCTTCCGAGCTCGCCCGCGCTGCCCACACAGCGGCGGCCACAGCGCAGCACACGCACCCACGGGGCCTCCCTCAGCCGCAGAGTTCAGTCCACAGCATGGCGGCCAGAGAAAACCCGCCTCCCGCCGCCCTATAGCGCTCTTGATTGAGCGGTATAAGCTTGGAGGCCCTGATTGGCTAGGTCCACCCAGCGACTGCTGATTGACAGCGGGAGCTGAAGAGATGAACATGCAGTCTGCCCTGGACTGCATTTTACTCCAGCACAGGGTCAGGAGAGACTTACATTTAAGCAGAACTTGTTCTTTCTCTTGGAGAGCTGGGCCCTACTGTCTCGATGAACTCAGCAAGCACTTCCTACCAGATGGTTCTTGTAAGCCGTCTAGTTACCAACTCAGTGTCCAATATAATGGCCCCCATGCCTCAGACCTAGGAGGACAATCAGACCACTCTCGCCAATAGCTGGAGAGATAGTTCAGAGGTTGAGAGCACTTGCTGCTCTTCAGAGGACCCAAGTTCAGTTTCCAGAACCCATATCGAGTGACTCCAAACAGCAAATACAGCTCCAAGAGATTCACTGGCCTGGGTGGGCGGGCATCTGCCCTTAATTCTGACCAAGTTGGGAGTCACTATTGCTATGACGAAACACTACCAAAGCAACTTGGGGAGAAATTTTTGTTTTGCTTATGTATCCTGAATCAATCACAATCCACTGAGGGAAGCCTGGGCAGGGACCTGGAGAAAGGAGCTAATGCAGAAGCTATGGGTAAGTGCTGCTTACTAGCTTTCCCCATGACTTGTTCAGCCTGCTTATTCACAGAACCCAGAACCACCAGTCCAGGGATGACCCCAGCCACAATGGGCTTTCCCCATCTCTAATTTTTTTTTTTTTTTTTTTTTTTTTGGTTTTTCAAGGCAGGGTTTCTCTGTGTAGCCCTGGCTGTCCTGGAACTCACTCTGTAGACCAGGCTGGCCTCGAACTCAGAAATCCGCCTGCCTCTGCCTCCCAAGTGCTGGGATTAAAGGCGTGCGCCACCACCGCCCGGCCCATCTCTAATTTAAAAAATGACCCCACAGGCTTGCTTACAGCCCAAGCTCATGGAAACATTTTATCAATTGAGGCTCCCTACTCTGATGATTCAAGCTTGTGTCAAGTTGACATAAAACTAGCTAGCACAAATGCACATACCCAATGCAAACAAACACATAATTAGAGATGATTAAAAACAGGAGCTGGAGAGATAGCTCAGTGGTTAAGAGCACTTGCTGCCTGACATAGTTACATTTCTATTGCTATGATAAAACTTCATGATCAAAGTAACTTATAAAACAGTTCGGGCTTAGAGTTCCAGTCCATGCTGATGTAGTTAAGGCTTGGCCACAGGCAGCTGGAGCATAGCTGAGAGGCAGAGAGCACACTGAGAATTGGCACCAGTCTTTTAAAACCTCAAAGAACACCTCCACCAACAAGGCCCACCCAATTCTTCCCAAACAGTTCCACCATTGGGGACCAAAAACTGAAACATGGCCTATGGGAGCCATTCTCATTCAAACCAGCACCTTCTACTCCCTGGCCCCAGAGACCATACTATAATGCACATTACATTTAGTCCTACATCAAAAGTCCCCATAGACTTTCATAGTCTCAACACTATTTAGATCCAAATATCTTCTAAGGCTCAAGATAATCTCTCCTTGGCAGAGGTCTCATGGCTCTAGGATCTCCACTGAAATCCAGGCTTCGATTTCAAAATGTCTCACAATGGCTTCTCAGTACCTTCTGTGCAGGGCCTACACTGCCATACACCTGCTCTCAGTGGCTCTCCATAGCTAAAGAGGAAGATTCCATGACTTTACCAATGTCTCCTTCACAACTCTAAAGCCAGAACCACACAGACATCACGGCCAAATTCTGCTGCCTTCTTGGGATGAAGCCCAGCACCACTGAATCACGTTTGCTGCAGTTTTCCTTTGTCATGGTTCTTGGAAGTAGGAACTTCCTCAGGCCCTTCCTTTTCACGTTAGCTTCGCTGGTAGGGTCTCGTCCACAGGCACCTGTGGCAGCTTGAGTACTAGGCCCCCATATGTTCATCTACTTGAATGTTTGGTTCCCAGTTGATGGACTATTTAGGAAGGATAAGTGTGGCCTCATTAGAGGAAGCATGCACTCAGGGTGGGCCTTGGGATCTCAAAAACCAGCGCCTGGCCCAGTCTGTCTATCCCAACTCTCTCTGGGTATGGGTGTGGGTGTGTCTGCCTGCCAGCCAGCTTGGCGCCTTCAGTAGAATACAAGCTGTCAGCTACAAATACAGCACTATACCTGCCTGTTGCCATGCTTCTTGCCACAGTGATGAGACTCTAGCCCTCTGAACTATATATAGTAACCTGAATTAAATGTTTTCTTCTACAAGTTGCCTTTGTCATGGTTGTCTATTCACAGAAATACAACAGTAACTATTCTGTTCTATATATTCTGTTCTGTAAACTAATGTAACTATTTTCTTACATAGATTAAAACAAGACAATGAGGCCTTTATCCCAATACAGATTAGGCCTTGCTTGATCTCTCTCCACCCCTGCCCTCTCTTGGTTGTTCAACGCAGGGTTTCTCTGTGTAGCTTTGGCTGTCCTGGAACTCACTCTGTAGACCAGGCTGGTCTGGAATTCAGAGATTTACTGCCTCCTAAGTGCTGGGATTAAAGGTATGCACTACAGCTGCTCAGCTCTTCTCTATTTTTTAAGGATTTATTTTCATTTTGTGTGTATGAGTATGTTGTCTACGTGTATGTCTGTGTACCACAGGTGTGTCAGGTGTCTAGAGAAGCCAGAAGAGGGCATCAGATCCCCTGGAGGTAGAGAAATAGAGCTTCCCTGCCCTTGGTGCTGAACTTAGCAATATGTAAGAGTCTCCCATATGATGTTAGTTTTGGCAGCATGGAAGCTGCAAGATGGAGAGAGGCTGAGAATCAGCAGCATGTGGGAATGAAACCTATGTTCCATAGTTGCACCCAGTGCTTTCAACCACTGTACCTTCGCCCCAGCCTTGGCCTCCTCTTCTCTTTCAGCACAACCCTTGTTTCCAACACTACTTGTTCTGGTGTTCTTTTTCTCTTCAAATTCCTTATTCCTTTTGGCCCCGCTTATTCATTTTCACTGTAGAATCTGTGTAGGACCCTGAAGGGCTGCTATGACCTGGCTGAGACTTTCTGTGTGCTGCTGTCCACTAAGTAACATTCTGCGGTTCCTCTAAGATCAAAACATCCTGACTTCCTGGGTGCCCCAGGAAGGGAATTTACACTTGACATCCTATTCTCCCCCAAGTTGAGTTCCTGTTTTTTTCCTGAGTTTGTGTTTTTCCTTCCCTGGCTTGGTGTATATATTGAACCTGCCCAGTAAAGGTGTTGGCATTCTCTCATAATGGATGACCCGAGTCTGAGTCTTTCTTTAATCCCCCAGGCCTATGCCCAAGCTCAGTACCGCGTGAAGCATGAGAGCTGTCAAGTGGAGGTCCCATCGAAACCGGGAAGAGAGGAGAACCTCATGGGATCGTTCCTGGAAGAAGCCGGCTGGCCAGTGCAGTGAGAGGAACGTATTGGAGAAGTGGTGTGAGATCAAACTGAAAGCAGCACTATGTGAGTGTGAGTTTTGATCACGCCATGGGGATTGTAAGTTCTTTCTAGGAGTAGTGGCACAGGATGGTGCAGCTAAGAAATCCTTGATGAGGTGGAGAATAGTTCCAGCTCTGAGGATGAGGAAGAAACTTTAGAAAAGGAAATAGCCTATTTAAAGGAAAGATTGAAGAAATGCAAGGTCCAAAACGGAGTGGCTTGGAAAGGGGAGCGACCACCTAGTAAAAACCCTTTTGTGGACTCTACAGAGGCCACTGCTCCTCCAGCATATGATGAATGCTCTTGGAAGCAATCTTTGGTGCGTAGCAGAGCCCATCCTTAAGAAGGGGGTAATTTTTTTTCTAAAGCAGGTTCCAATTATGCTTACCCTGTAATGGAAGTCCCTCACCCCAATAACCCTGGGCTAATGCTGAGGCAGCATGTGCCTTTGTCTTTTAAGGAATTAAAGAGCCTTAAAGAAGCAGTTTCCTCCTATGGGGCCTTGGCACCCTTTACTTTGCCAATTTTTGAGTCCTATAGCACCTTTAATTTAACATCAGGAGATTGGCAACAACTATGCCATGCGATATTGAGTGGGGAGACTGTTTACTGTGGAGGGGAGAATATCAGGAGCAATGTGTTGCCTTAGCAAGATCAAATGCACAGGCAGGGCAGCCCCAGAGAAATCTGGAAATGCTAACTGGATCGGGACAATATGCTGCTCTCCATCAGCAGATTCATTATGATCCTGCCGTTTATGCCCAAATTGCCACTGCAACCATTAGAGCCTGAAAGGCCTTGCCTAATAAGGCGGCTAGAGGTCAACTATCCAAGGTGGTCCAGGGACCCTCCAAGCCCTTTGAAGAATTTGAGAATAAACTACTCCAGTTAGCAGAAAAACTGTTTGGGGATGCTGATACCACCATGCCTGTAGTAAAACAGCTTTCGAAAATGCTAATAAATGGTGCAAAGAAGCCATTAGACCACATAGATAAAAAACCTTAGATGATTACATTAGAGTTTGCAAAGAAATTGATGGAAATTTTATTATGGGACAAGTACTCACAGCTGCCATGCAAAAGGGATCTAGCAAGAATAAAACTTGCTTTGGATGTGGCCAAGCTGGAAATTTTAAGAAGGATTGTCCAGGGAACAAGGGGATTATGGGTCCTGGCCTGTGCCCTCGATGCTGAAAAGGCCATCATTGGGGTAATGAATGCAGGTCAAAATCATTAGGCACGCTAATGGCCACCCTCTCCCCACTCCGGGGAAACAGGCAGTGGGACCCACTCCGGGGCCCACAAACCAAAGTGTACGGAGTCATGAATACCACTATTACCCCTACTCCAGTTCAGTTTGTGCCTCAAACCAACCCCTTATGTCAAAGACCTTGTGAGAGGTAACCCAGGAAGCGCAGGATTGGACCTCCACTCCTCCGGCAGAGCAGTATTGACAACTCAAATGGGCCCTCAAGCATTAGGTACTGGAGTATATGGCCCTATTCCCTCAGGGAGTGTAGACCTTCTCCTAGGACGCAGCAGTGCCTTGTTGAAGGGAATTGGAATCCTTTTGGGAGTAATAGACTCAGATTTTACTGGAGAAATTAAAATTATGGTTACTGTGGATAGGGGAGTTGTAGTTATTCCCAGGGAGATAGAATTGCTCAGCTAGTTCTCTTGCCACAGTTACCCACTAAACATACTACAATTAAGGATACTAGAGGTGATGAAGGATTTGGATCCACAAGGACTGCTGCCTTCTGGGTTTCTACCCTCAAGAACGGCCCTACCCTTACCCTTTGGGTTGATGGAAAGCCTATGTAAGAAATTCTGGATGCTGGTGCAGATACTACTGTGATATCTAAAACATCTTGGCCTAGTAGCTGGCCCCTGGATAGATCTTCCACCTTACAAGGAGTGGGGACAGCTGCTGCAGCCCTCAAGAGCAGTAAGATCTTAAAATGGAGAAATGAGGAAGGACATGAATTATTATGAAAGGGGATTCATCCTCAGAAGTTACAGATCAGGACAGATATTCTGAGAACTTTAAATGATTATCAAACATTGTTAGGAGACATAAATTGGTTAAGACCTTCCTTACAATAAGCACAGGACAGTTAAAACCTCTCTTTGATATTCTTAAGGGAGATGCATCACCCACTCCCCCAGACAATTAAATGAAGAGGCCAGGAATGCTTGAAAATGGTACAGGAAGCTCTAGAATAAGCTCATTTAAATTATGTAGACTATTCAAGGAAACTGTTATTTGCGGTTTTGCAACAAAATATTCCCCAACGGGTGGCTTTTGGCAGGAGGGCCCTATTTTATGGGTTCATTTGCAAGCTTCACCCTCCAAGATTCTTTTATTTTACCAACAGGCAGTACACTTCATTCATGTTACCATTGATACCTTTTCTGGTATGATTTTTGCCTCAGCTCAAAGTGGGGAAAAAATAAAAGATGTTAAGAACCATTACCTGGAGACATTTGCCTATTTTGGGGTTCCCCACCAAATAAAGACTGATTTAATATAATGGCCTAGCCTATTGTAGTGTGTCCTTTAATAAATTTTGTGATGAATATAATACTACCCATAAGACCCGGGTTCCTTATAATCCACAAGGCCAGGCTATAGTGGAAAGTGCACATTTAACTTTGAAAAATTATCTTGGCCGGGCGGTGGTGGCGCACGCCTTTAATCCCAGCACTTGGGAGGCAGAGGCAGACGGATTTCTGAGTTCGAGGCCAGCCTGGTCTACAGAGTGAGTTCCAGGACAGCCAGGGCTACACAGAGAAACCCTGTCTCGGAAAAAAAAAAAAAATTATCTTGAAAAAACAAAACAGGAGGAGTTTACCTCACCTCATGCAAGATTATCCTTTATTTCATATATTTTAAAATTTTTATTAGTGGATAAGGATGCATTGTCTGCAGCAGACAGACACTGGAAATGAGCCCAGAAGGCACTGGGCTTAGTGAAATGGAAAGAATTGTCATCAGGTGTATGGAAAGGCCCTGACTCTGTGTCACTCAGGGTGAGAGGTTCTGTTTGTGTTTTTCCTAAAGATGCTGAAAGTCCTGTTTGGATTCCTGAATGTTTTGTGTGCCCTGTCACTACATAGCCTCGCCCAAGTGGAGATCTATGTGGAGCCTTGTGAAGAACCCCCCAATTCTGATGTCAACGAGGATAAGCAGCTCGACCTGGCCGGTCATAGTTCCCACCAACAAGACTACTGGAAAAGCTGCTGCTAATTTTGAGAAACCAACAATTTCTTCATGTTACTCATCAGTTATTAATGTTACTTGTGTGCAGCCTCTCTATGGAGATTAAATTTCTAGCAGGACTCAAACTTGCCGGAAGGCTCCTTGAAGGATGGGCTAGAGGTCCTTGTCTCTGGGAGTCCTAACCTTTGGGGCAGCCACAGCAGGACTGATATTTCTTTGCTGCTTTCACAGACAGCAGATCCAGTCCCAGGCAGTTACTAAGCAGGTGCTCATGTTGCTGGCACAAGAGAACCCTTCTGTGCAGGTTTGGCTTAGCCTTTACTGAGACTAGTTGGTCAATGACGGGCAACTCCTTTGCAGACCTTACCTACCTAAGACAGGGGCCCTGAGGCTGGCAGTGATTACCAATGACGGGTAATTGGTATTGACGCAAGGTGTCCTAAGACAGACACTATTTGCTTATAAAATACAAATGGAGGACGTGTACGACCCTGAAGGGCTGCTATGCCCTGGCTGAGACTTTCTGTGTGCTACTGTCCACTAAGTAACATTCTGCGGTTCCTCTAAGATCAAAACATCCTGACTAAGGCATGGTGCCCCAGGAAGGGAATTTATACTTGACATCCTATTCTCCCCCAAGTTGAGTTCCTGTTTTTTTTCCTGAGTTTGTGTTTTTCCTTCCCTGGCTTGGTGTATATATTGAACCTGCCCAGTAAAGGCATTAGCATTCTCTCATAACAGATGACCCAAGTCTGAGTCTTTCTTTAATCCCCCAGGCCTATGCCCGAGCTCGGTACTACGGGCAGTGCCAGAGCTGTCAATCTGCATTAAGACAGATCACTAAAAATCACACCACAGAGTCAATATTTATTATCATTTTTGGGACCAGGCATGGTTGCACACTTTTAATCTGAGCATTGGAGAGGCAGGTGCAAGCAGATCTCAGAGTTTAAGGCCAGCCTATTCTTTTTTAAAATTATTTATTATTTATTTAATGCATATGAGTACACTGTAGCTGTCTTCAGACACACCAGAAGAGGACATCAAATCTCATAACAGATTGTTGGTAGCCACCATGTGGTTGCTGGGAATTGAACTCAGGACCTCTAGAAGAGCAGTCAATGCTCTTAACTGCTGAGTCACCTCTCCAGCCCAAGGTTATTCTAAAGTGTGACTTTCAGGACAGTCAGGGTTCACAGAGAAACTCTGACTGAAATATATGTTCAATATATATATATATATATATATATATATATATATATATATATATATATCCCAATAATATACATGTGTGTGCATGTATTACTATAGTTCTGTATAAGATTTAATAACAAAATTAGTTTAATTTTACATTTAGTCTCAGGCAAATTCGTACAAGGGTAGAAAGCTGCCACATTCTTTGCCAAAATATCACAAGAATGGTGTCGAGCCCAGTTTTGCCAATACTGTTCCTTCCTGAAACATCCTGAGTTATGCCTGCATAGTCAGCAGAGCAGCTCTCAGTGCTCTGCTTGCAGGCTCCTATTAGGGAATCCTGTAAAGATCTGCTTACAAACCACAACTACTTTCCTACGACAAAGTCCCAGTCTTGTACATTCCTCCAAAAATCAACATGGTCAGGTTTGTCACATTAGTGGTATACTTTTTGGTACCAAATTTCAGGTCCTTTTCTATTACTGTGATAAAACAGCATCAAGGCTGGCAACCTATAAAAGAAACATTTAATTGGGCTTAGAGTTTCAGAGGGTTGGAATCTATAAAGGTAACAAGTACACAGTGACAGGGAGATGGGATAGTAGCTGGGAGTTCACATCTTGACCTGCAAGCTGAAGGTGGAGAGGGAATGACTTGAGTCTTTTGAAATCTCAAAGCCTAGTGTGATGGTTTGAGTAAGTATGGCCCCCACAGATTCATGTGTTTGAATGCTTAGACATAGGTTGTGGCACTATTAGGAGGTATGACCTTATTTGGAGGAGGTGTGGCTTTGTTCAAGGAATTGTGTCACTGTGGAGGTGGGGCTTTGTGGTCTTAAATGCTCACACTATGCCCAGTGTGAAAAACATAGTCTCCTTCTGCTGACTGTGGATCAAGATGTAGAACTCTCAGCTCCTTCAGCACCATGTTTTCCTGGATGCTGCCGTGTTTCCCAACAAGATGATAATGTACTGAACCACTGAACTATAAACCAGCAGCAAGTCCTTTTGTTAAGTCCAAAGTAGGTTCCAAAATGGCAGTGCTGGTGATAATGTCCTAAAAGAAGGACTCTGATCAGATAAACAGAAGGACTGTTATTCGGTTTAAAAAAAAAAAAAAAGTCACCAGGCAGTGGTGGCACAAACCTTTAATTGCAGCACTAGGGAGGTAGGGGCAGGCAGATCTCTGTGAGTTCAAAGCCAGCCTAGTCTAAAAGCAAGTTCCAGGACAGTCAGAGCTACACAGAGAAACCCTGTCTTTTAAAAAAACAAAAACGGTGGTGGCACACACCTTTAATCCCAGCACTTGGGAGGCAGAGGCAGGCGGATTTCTGAGTTCGAGGCCAGCCTGGTCTACAGAGTGAGTTCCAGGACAGCCAGGGCTATACAAAGAAACCCTGTCTCAAAAAACCAAAAAACAAAAAATCAAAAAATGCAAAATAAAAAAAAAACTCAAAGCATTTCAATGGTGACCAGTTCTCCATCTTGTTGGAATAGGTGCAGCCTTGTTGGACAAAGTATAAGCAGGCTTTGAGGTCTCCTAGTGCTCAAGCTCCAACCTTGGCTTGAGCCCAGTTTTGCCAATATTGTTCCTTCCTGAAATGAAGACTCACCTCCTGGCTGCCTATGGAAGACAGCCTCCTGGCTACCTTCAAATCAAGATGCAGAATTCTCCTTCTCCATTGCCATGTTGGCCAGTACCCTGACATGCTTCCCACCATGATGATAATGAACTGAACCTCTGAACCTGTAAGCCAGCCCCAATTAAATGTTTGCACTTATAAGAGTTACCTTGGTCATGGTGTCTCTTCACAGCAATGAAACACAAACTAAGACAAAGAGAAAAGAAGTAAAAACAAAATCCCTATTCCAGATGACATGGTTCTTCCATAACAGACCCTAACTAAACACTCCACCACAAAACTCTGAGCTCACAAACATGGTCAGCATAGTGGCAAAATACAAACTCAACACACAAAACCCAGCATCCTCCCTATAGACCAGTAACAGTCTAAAGGAAATCTATTTACAATATGAACAACAAGCCTGACCAAAAGAAGAAAAGTCTTCTACTATAATAAAACCTTTAAGACTCCAAAGAAAGAAACAGAGGAAGACATTAGATTTGGAAAGACCTCCCATGCTCATGGATTGCAAGAATTAATATTGTCAAAACAGTCATCCTACCAAAAGCAACTACAGACACAATCTAATTTCAATAAAAATGCTGCTTATAATTTGTGTTGTAGAATATATGGACTCACATTGCTTTAAGGTCATTGCTTTAAGGATTTCTTCCTATATTGTTTTGCTTTGCTATTAGGGGACTACATGCCTAGCCCACACTTGCTGTCTCCTATATACAGGCTAAAATCTAGTTGTATCTTTTTAAAGGGAAGAGGTGACTGTCACATTTAACCTGTGTGATGTATGAATCCCGTGGGGGCATGTACTCTGATGGGGCATAGGCTCATTTTACCATGGAGCTATACTTAACACAACCAAAAATAAAACAACCATGCCACTACATTACCACCTTAGCTAATGACCTCATCAAGATGGTGAGAACCATGAAAATTCACCACTATCTCAATGAATGCAGTTACATGGGATGAGCCAAAAAGGTGACAACAAAATTTCCTGGTCCTACCTTAAGAAAACACCTTTAAAAAAAAACAGACCTCCAGTACTGTTTAATTTTGAAACTTTTCCATGATATAGTTACTGGTTCTCAATGGAGACTTAAGTTTTCCTAGTCATGGACCTCTGTCACTAGCCATCTATCAAAGGGAGCTGACTCTCTGAGATGGCTAGATTTGGAAAGCTGACAAGAATTTGCAGCAGCACTGAGAAAATGTAAAAAAGCACAGTTTCCAGCCAGGACCCAAAGAATCGATGGCTGGATATTGGAAGAGCTGCAGTGGCCGCTGGAGGCTGAAGAGAAAAGCTATGTTAGGTCCTACTGCCTGCTCCTCTGCCCAGCATCTCTAAACCTGTTTTTCTTTCCTTTCTCAAGACTCTTTTGCTTCATGCTTATCTGCTTCTGTTTCTGCTTCACCAAGCTCCAACTACTCATTCTTACTGTTGCTTCTACACTTCAGTTACAACGACATGAATAATAGCCAGGTGTAGTGGTGTTTACTTTTAATCTCGGCATTCAGAAGACAAAGGCACTGGATCTGTATGCACATACAGCCAGCCTGGTCTACACAGTGAGTTACAGACCAGCCAGAGCCACACACTGATACTCCATCTTTAAAAGGAGGGGGATAGGTAGAATAATTGGACCCTCATCTGAGTATCCAGAGATAGGGAACTACCTCTGCAGCTATAGGAAAGCCATCATCCATATTGTCAAGACTTTCCAGTATGGCGGCTTTTGGATCACCCATACTACTATCAACAATCAGCAGTCTCTCACCTATCCTAAGTCCAATAAACCTACTGCTCTCTCAGGGTAAAGTTTGATGACAGAGAACTTAGTTTGTCATTGGACTTTTTTTTTTTTTTTTTAAAGATTTATTTATTTTGTGTTCATGAGTGCTCTATCTGCATGTACACCTGCGTGCCACAAGAGGGCATCAGATGCATCATAACCATTATAGATGGTTATGAGCCACCATGTGGATGCTTTAATAAAGAATTTGTGAGCCGGGCGGTGGTGGCGCACGCCTTTAATCCCAGCACTTGGGAGGCAGAGGCAGGCGGATTTCTGAGTTCGAGGCCAGCCTGGTCTACAGAGTGAGTTCCAGGACAGCCTGAGCTACACAGAGAAACCCTGTCTCGAAAAACAAAAAAAAAAAAAAAAAAAGAATTTGTGTAAAAACATTAACACAGCTGAATGTTTCCTGAATAGTTGGCTTACATAAGATATGATGGTCTGAATAAATTATTTAAGATCTATAAAAGATGGGTTGGAGAGATGATTCATCAGTTAAGAGCACTGGCTACTTTCTTTTGTTTCTTTTGTTTTTTGTTGTTTTGTTTGTTTTTTTCAACACAGGGTTTCTCCGTGTAGCCCTGGCTGTCCTGGAACTCACTCTGTAGACCAGGCTGGCCTTGAACTCAGAAATCCATCTGCCTCTGCCTCCTAAGTGCTGGGATTAAAGGCGTGCGCCACCACTGCCCGGCTCACTGGCTGCTTTCTTAGAGGATCCAAGTTCAAGTTCCAGCTCAAAACTGTCTGTAATTCCAGTTCCAGGGGATCTGACACCCTCACACATCCATGCAAGCAAAACACCTATGCTTAAAATATAAAACATAAAATAAAAACATATTTTTAAAGAGATATACAAAAGATGAGACTTGGAGATTATATTAAACTTCCTAAGGTCATAGTTCAGAACACTGATATTATTAAATCCATGGAACTACTGATCAATAACAATCAGTAACAATCACAAGGAGTGGCTTAAGAGCACCAATGTGAGCCTGAACGAATTTAAGAAGTGTCTGAAGTGTCTGAGCTGAGCTGTGATGGAGCACACCTTTAATTCCCAGCACTTGGGAGGCAGAGGCAGGGCAATCTGTGAGCTAGAGGCCTTCCTGTCTAGCAAGTTCCAGGACAGCCAAGGCTACCCAGGGAAACCCTGTCTCAAAAAACTAAAAACCCAAATAAATAGATAGATGATAGATGATTGATAGATGGATAGATAGATAGATAGATAGGTACATACATACATATATACATACATAAAGTTGGTTTTTGCCCAAGCTCTATCTAAATATTACACAGTAATTAAAAGTACCATCCAGGCTTGATGGCAAAGACCTTTAAACCCAGTACTTTGCACACAGAGGCAGGTGGAAGTCTGTGAGGTGGAGGTCATCTTGGCTTACAAAGCAGGTTCTAGAACAGCCAGAGCTATGTAGCAGACACCCTGTCTCAAAAAATGTAAAATAAAATAAAGGATACTTAAGGATATATACAGGATATATACAGGAATTTTCTTCATGGTAAATCCTTTTGTGATGTCAAAAAGGAAAAAAAATCCAAAGCCCTTTATATCCATTCTTTATGTTCATTAAATCTGTATTCATTAAAATCTCACCCATGAGTTTCCCCATACATTCAAATGGAATTAGGAAGTCTGAATTTTTTTCATAATATTCATATTCAAACCATTTTTCCTCCAGCATTTTTTGTTTTTATTATTTTCAAAGAAAGCCACCCTCTGCCAACATCAGCTTTTATTTGGAGATCTGTTTTGCCATGTGAGACCCACAGACATAGGCGATAGAGGTGGAGGATAGAGGAGAGATAGAGTGGAGGACTGGCCGCCTCACTCACCTTCCTCAAGCTCTCCTGCTTGTTCAGTACACTCTGGATTACAAGTAACAATACCACACTTTTACTTTCCAGGAAGTACACTTATAGAGCAAGAACATTCAAACAATAGGGGCTGGTAAGATGGCACAGAACCTGCCCCTAATATTTATGGCCTGAGTTTGGTCCCCAGGACCCACATGATCTCTGAACACTTAAGTATGCACATATATACAAACACATGCACAAAAAATTAAGATTTAATACAAAAGTAAAACATCTACAGGCAGGTAGATGCTTTCGAGTTCCAGGCTAGGCTGATACACATGAATTCTATGCCAGCCAGGGGCACATAACATACTGGGACTCTGTTTCAAATAACAAACAAGAATAAACAATAAGCCACAGACAGAATTGGTAGGTGGATACCAAAACATGAGACACTGACAACATCCAGCAAAGACTGAAGCAGCACAGTCAGAAAGCAAATGGGGGAGGGGGATGAGGGTGGGCAGGGGCTAGAGAAATGGCTCAGCATTCAAAAGTACTGGCTGCTCTTCCACAGGACCTGGTTTTGATTCCCAGCATATACACAGCAGCTCTCAACCATCTGTAACTCCAGTTCCAGAGAATCCAAAACCTTCTTCTGGCCTCCCTGGGTATCAGGCACACATGTATATAGACCTACATATAGGCAAAACACCCTAATAAATAATAGATGGAAGGAAGGAAAGACAGAAAGACACAAAGTCAGAAAGAGAGAGAGAGAGAGGGAGAGAGAAAGAATTGAGACTTAAAAAAAAAAATCCAGCAGAAATAAACTAAAAAAAATCCAGCAGAAATAAACTGGGGAAGCATTGTTGAAACCAATAAAAGGCATCTGGCTTTTTATTTCCACTGCAATCCTGAAATAGTTTACTACTATCTGTGCACAAAGACACTACCATGCTTTTTAACACCCATAGCTACTGCTGAACGACTTTCTCCCGGTTGCAGACCAGCCTACCCTGGATAGGAAGTAATAGAGAAAACTTGAGATAAACATGTGTCTGAAAAAAGGGAGAATGTGCTCCCTTCTCAGTGTCACTCACAACAAACTTAAGCAACATGACAGCCTGTCAATACAGTACATATGACAACAGAGCTGTGTGAACCTTTGTGGGGTCTGAATGTCCGTTCATCTTTGACAAGGGCACCAAACACAGACACATGGAAAAGATTTGACACAAGTACAGCTTGATGAAGCAATTATTTTAATTAAGGTTACTTACAGGAGCATGGGTGAGTAGTACTGACAAAAACATGGCAAACTTATAGGTAGGTAATTCACTGAAGAGAATAGTCCTCTACCAGCAACAACTCTCTGGTTTTATATCCAGAGGAGGGGAGGTCATGTGACGCCCTCCTGTCTAAGTACCATTAACTACCTAAAGGTATTCAGGGAATAGGTTGGACATAGTGATGCACACCTGTAATCTCAACACTCAGAAGACAGAAGTAAATGGAGCTCTGTGAGTTCGAGGCCAGCTTGTTCTACATAGTTTCAGGACAGCTGGAGCTGCACATTGAAACTCTCTCAAAAAACAAAACAAAACAAAATATATTCAGGGAGAGAAAAAGATCTCATAGCTGGGCGGTGGTGGCGCACGCCTTTAATCCCAGCACTCAGGAGGCAGAGGCAGGCAGATTTCTGAGTTCTAGGCCAGCCTGGTCTACAGAGTGAGTTCCAGGACAGCCAGGGCTACACAGAGAAACCTTGTCTTGAAAAACAAAACAAAACAATAACAACAAAAAAAATCTCATGATCCCTCCTTGTAGTGAGCATTACTGCCAGTAAATCATCAGGGATGCCTCCAAGGCTCCATGCGCATGCCTCCACACAGACACTAGATCTTGTGTAGGCCTCCTGTATGTCATCACAGGTAATGAGATTTCAAAAAGATAGGCAAGGACAGCATTCCAAAACATGACATTCCTTCCTCTGGTGCATTCCGCCCTTTTCTAGAATGTGCCAAACCTAGGAGGGGGTGAAAAGTCTCCTCAGTAACTATTGCTTACTGCAAAAAGAAGCTTCTCTGTTCAAAAATGACTGAAACAATAATCTACAGGCATAAACATAGAACTTGAAACAGTCATTTCACAGAAATATATCCATCTAGCAACATTACTAGGGCCTTATAACTGTCCAGCTGTGGGTTGTGATTGGGTCTTACACATGTGAGTGACCCCTGGACAGCAAGCCTTAAGTGTAACCAGAAAGCAGTTGGCCACGCTCATTGAGTCATGTGGCTACAGTACTGGATCTTACTGCGTTTATCTGTGTATTGTGGAGGGAAGGTGAATGGCATGGCCTGAGTGAGGGGATCAGAAGACAGCTTGCAGGATTTGCTTCCATCATGTAGGTTCTAAGGTCTAACTCAAGTTGGCAGCCTTGGCAGCGAGCACCCTCAACAGCTGAGCCATCTCACCAGCCCTAGTAGGCACATCTTGCTTGACATAGTGCCATGCAGGCTCCAGCGGGAGTGTGCCACAGAGGCCTGCACCTACAGGTCCTATGAATGCTAGCCAGCGAGGAAGAAGCTTCCAGCTCAGTCTCAGATTGTTTTCTCTACGAGCAACCAAAGCATGTGGTGTCTTTGGGAAGTCTTACATGTAGTTCCGGGGACAACTAATAGCATTGGCAATAGTCTGTACTGTTCAGGGGAGGTCAGGGGCATCTGTGGCTAATACCTTCTGCCCTGACACTGCATCTTAACTAAATAGCCTATCTTCTGAATGTATCTTTTCCCATGCACACAGGGTCCCTTCATCCAAGCTCTTCAACTCACCTTTTAATGTTGAATGCTAGCCACAGGCAGTGAAGGATTTCCCTCATTCACCTTGTTTGGTGTCACCTGTGTTATCCAACCATAGAAATCCCAAGAAATCCCCATGTGCCTGTCCTGTGCACATGTGTACCTCCCTTCTGATCTCCCCTCTTTCAGCTCACCTGGATGGTTTTCTAAATCTGTAGAGCACTCACAGCCTAGCATTATATCAGCATGATGCAAAACCTTTTTCCTTTTTACAAAGGGATTTGGGGGAGAAGGGGTCTCAGGGTCACTGAAGGCTCACAAGCCACCATCCCAAATAAGTGCCAGCTGAACTCAGGAGTCAGCAGCTAATGGGGCAATAAATAAAATATTAACAAGATCCAACGGCATGAAAAGACTTGTACCAAGTATCCTCTCAATGCTGACCTGAGGACACAGCACAGCTAAGAGTGCACACATGGAGCCTGGGTTAGTCCTGACGCATAGGAGACCAGATGGGGTGTACCATGCATGCAACCCCAGGATTTGGGAAGAGGAGGCAGGAGGATCAGGACTTTCAAGATCATCGTCATCAGTACTGTGAGTTTAAGAGCAGCCCAGGCTATGTAAGAATTTGCCTCAGGAAAACAGAATAAATACAAGCCAATGTGGACACAGTGGGGAAGACTGTAGGTTGTACCTTATCCTGCACATGTCATTCCTCAGGAGCCATCTTGCAACCTCATCCTGAGTGTAGCCTTGGGCCTACAGATCTCCTCACCTCCAGCAGATCTGCTGGGGAAGGAGCTGGCCCCTGTTCTCTAATTGGTGTAGGGCCAAGGGGAAACCCAGACATGCTCACCTGCTGTATCCCCATGGACTGCCAGGGTCCGACAGTCTCTGGGTTCAGACTGTAGCACACTGCTGCCTCTTCAGTGGATGCCCTGGCTGCTGAGAGGTCTCTGGGCTGAACAAACAATTTATATACAAATATCCTTTCCAGCAGGAGAGTACACTGCTTACTCTGTGGGAAACAACCCTAGGGAAAGCTCAAATGTTTTAGCTGCAGTGCTCTATCATGTCTTCCTTCACTGATGTTTTCCTCAAGCTTTACAGCCTTCCAGAGGCAGAATATTTGCTGACCATCACAGCCTCCTTTACTGGTTTACTACTTAGGCCTCCATTCCCAGGTGGACCCCCAATTTCCTACTCCTCTGCATTAAGGGTCAGGGCTATGGGGTGAGCTGGGTCACTTCTACTCACTCCCTTTGAATAAAGTGTCCTTGCTGTGCAGGATTTTACACGGGCTTCAAATCTTAGGATCCCAGTGGGACTACTGAGCAGACAGAACTTCTGCTTCCCTTATGCCATTCCAGCTGTAAGAAACCAGAGGCCAGCAGCTGCATCTCATTCATCGCCATCCTCCCTCCCTCCCTGTCTCCTCCTCTTACTTTACCTGCCAGTTCAGATGCCAATACAGTGGACAGCATCTGTGCATCTTTTCCTCAAAGTGATTCTTCCATTAGAATCACTATTAGTACTAGAATTCCACTGGAATTCCATGTTAGCAGATAGCTAAGCCTTACTTGCACGTCTTATTACCCACAGCAAGGGCCATGCACCTATGCCTACTTCATCTGTCCCACCTGTGTTAATAACTGTAACACGCTGTCTAACCTGACATCTGTATGGGGATATCCATACACTTAGGTGGCAAACTCATTTGTCACAGAGGTGGGCCACTCCATACTACAAAGGAGTTGCATGGAACAGGCAATGCAGCAGGCACTGCAACATGAAGGCACACCGTTCCACGGCACACTACAAAGGACAGACACTTCAGAGCGAACTCTGCAGATGCTGCACCCAGAGAAAGCTTCCCTTCAGAGGCCATGTGTCATCACCCACAGCAGAGGCAAGGCCAGTGCTCCTTGTCTTTGGTTCCGCTGTGCCTCCCATTCAGATGCCAAGTGCTGTGTGAACATTTTCTGGCCGCATGTGAACAAATGTCTATTCACCCTAGACAGGGCACCAAGGCTAAAAGCAAAGAAATGATTCCAGCCAAGTGCAGCTGGGGAACCACTGACTTTAATTGGGCTTACTGAGCACAGGCAACTTACAGGTGGCTGCACTACTGACAAAAATGTCTGTCCATCCACTGACAACCAAAACTTACCCCATTCTTTATATTTATATGTATAAGGCTTTGTCCCACCATTAATAGCTGTACATCTTTGAAAGGAACTGAGCTTGATGGTGTCACGGCTCTGTCTCGCTCACAGGCATTGTTCCCAACAGAAGTTTGTTCCTGGAGTCTATGAGAGCAATGACATGTAAACATCAAGGGTTTCTCCTCCGGTAAGATGTCGTTCATGAAACCGAAGGGCCCTGCAGCTCTGGAAGGCTTCAGCTGTTGACACTCACAGCATTTTGCACCTTAAGCTTTTTCATGTGCTTGAAGCAAACAGGGATAAAACACTAACCATACTGTTTCCATTCATAAAGCATCTCCCCAGCATGAATTCACTTGTTTCTGTGAAAGGAAAGCGATCAATAAAGGACTTACCACACATCGCTTACATTTGTAGAAACTGTGCCCAGCATGAATTCCTTCGTGCCTCTGAAGGCTAAACCATATCATTTATGTGAATAAGGCTTATCCCATGACATCTTCTGTTCTTACATGTGATTTAAGTGGATACAAATAAACACTTTAGCACTGTTCACATTCAGTGTCTCTCACCAGTAAGAGTTGTCGGATGCATTTGGAGGAAACAGGGGTAAAGGAATTAGATACTGCTGACACTCATAGGGGTTTTCCACAGCATGAATAGATTTATGTCTCTGAAAGGAACTGTGACGGCTGAAGGCTTTCCCACATTGTTTGCATTCATAAGGTTTTTCTCCTGTGTGTGTTCGTTCGTGTAATCGAAGGTAACTGTACCGTATGAAGGCCTTATCGCATTGTTTACATTCATAGGGTTTCTCTCCACTGTGGTTTCTTCCATGCAACCGAAGGGAAGAGTGATGTCTGAAGGCTTTCCCACATTCTTTACATTTGTAAGGTTTCTCTCCAGTGTGGGTTATTTCATGTAATCGAAGGGAAGTGTGGCGAGTGAAGGCTTTCCCACACTGCTGGCACTCATAGGGCTTTTCTCCTGTGTGAGTTCTCTCATGCAACCGAAGGGAAGAGTGGTGTCTAAAGGCTGTGCCACACTGCTTACACTCATAGGGTTTTTCACCAGTGTGCGTTCGTTCATGCATTTGAAGTAAAGAGGGATAAAGGAATGACTTTCCACACTCCTTACATTTATATGGTCTTTCACTAGTGTGAGTTCGTTCATGCATTTGAAGTAAGGAGGGATAAATGAAGAGTCTACTACACTGCTTACACTCATAGAATGTTTCTCCACCGTGAATAATTTTGTGTCTATGATAGGAAGTTTGACATCTGAAGGCTTTCCCACACTGCTGACACTCATAGGGTTTCTCTCCGGTATGAGTCCTCTCATGTAATCGAAGGTAACTGTGACACGTGAAAGCTTTCCCACACTGCTGACACTCATAGGGCTTTTCACCAGTGTGAATTCTTTCATGTAACTGAAGGGCACTGTGACATCTAAATGCTTTCCCACACTGTTGGCATTTATAGGGTCTCTCTCCTGTGTGAATTCTCTCATGCCTTTGAAGGGAAGTGGAAGAACTCAGAGCTTTCCCACACTGTTGGCATTTATAGGGTCTCTCTCCTGTGTGAATTCTCTCATGCCTTTGAAGGGAACTGGAAGAACTCAGCACTTTCCCACACTGCTGACATGAGTAACATTTTCTTACAGTGTGAGTTCCTCCATGTGTGTAAAGTGAACTATGATAAACAGAAGCCTTTCCACATTCCTTGTAGTCACAGAAGGTTTGTCCACTGTGGGGTTGGTGATACATTCCAAATGTACTTGGAAAACCAAAGGATTTTAAACATACCTCACATTCACAAGGTCCACTCACAGTATGAGCACCCATGGATCCTTGAATACTTGTGAGAGAACTAGAATCGTATGTCTTGTTTCCGCATCCCTCCTGCTCATCCAGTAAATATTCAGGATATCTGTCAGATATGACATGCCTATTAAAGGATGAATGAGACGTAAAACCCTTTTCACTAACACTATATTCATAGAGTTTAATTTTAGTAGAAAACTTGATGCTTATATTGATGTTTGCCATAAGGGTTAAGGTTTTTGTAACCCTGACTACCTTTCACCCTGAGACCACAATCTCATTGTCTCTAATATGCAACTTCTATAAATAATAATAATAAAATGACAAACTTGGTGGTACATGTCTTTAATCCCAGTACTCGAGAGGCAAAGGCAGGTAGATATTTGTGAACTAGAGGCCAGCCTAGTCCAGAGTTACATGGTGAGACCCTTTCTCAAAAACAAAAGCAACCAAATTAGATTCTACTGACTGCTTATTATTATCAAGGTGGAGGTCAGACACAGCTCTCAAGATGAGGCCAAATGTACATTTTCTGCCACATCTGAATGGTGTGAAACTACGTGGATTGATGGCTCTACAATATGCCTCCCCAGAGCAATAATCTAACACTGTTAAATCTAATAATTTAACTCAGGTCCAAGTGAAGTGTGCTGCAAACATTGAATAGCATTCTTACACTGAAGCACATAGTTTTGCTGACAAGTTTCTAATGATGAATAAACTTAAAGTTATTTCTTTTGCTCATTGTTAAATTTATATGGCACATTAAAGTTTCTATACATGAAAATTACCTTTGAATTCTTCCAAAATTTTTGCAGTCATCTTCAACATTCTGTTCTTCCCATATATACCCTAAAAAGCAGTCCCAAAATGTATGATAAATTATTAGAAATTAATAAAAATAAAACTGGATGTGGAGGCATATGCTTTTAACCTCAGCAGAGAGAGGCAGGTAGTGTCTGTGACTTCAAGGCCAGCTCATTTACATACTGAGATCCCAGCTAGAAAAAAAAAGGGTCAGAAGTTCCTGAAAACCAGGAGGGAGTTAAAAGCACTTACTGTTCTCAAAGAAATATAGCTCTGGTTCCCACTTCTCACACTGGGCAGCTCACAGCCACCCGAACCTCCAGCTCGAGGAATCTGAGGCCTGCCCTCACATACACACTGCCACACTGCCCTCCATGGGCACCTGCCTCATATACGTACACGCTCCAAACCCACACACAGTGTTATTCATGGCACCTGCCCTCATATGCACACACATGTCCCAAACCTGGCCCTATACACAGATAATTTAAAATAAATCGTTTCTTAAAAGAAAGGGGGCTCAGGAGTTAAGAATATTTACTGTTCTTGTAGAGAATCTAGGTTTGGTTTCCAACACCTTCATGGCAATAAAAGCCACCTATTAAGTCTAGTTCCAGACAATCTGATGCCCTATTCTGAGGGCTCCTACACACATATGGTGCACATATTAGGAAAATTATTTTTTAAAAAAAATAACTGGGGGCTGGAGAGATGGCTCAGTGGATAAGAGCACTAACTGCTCTTCCAGAGGTCCCTGAGTTCAATTCCCAGCAACCACATGGTGGTTCATAACCATCTGTAATGGCAGCTGATGCCCTCTTCTGGGTGTGTCTGATGATAGCTACAGTGTCATATAAATAAATAAATAAATAAAACAAACCTTTTTAAAAATTCACTGAAAAGTAGTTTCTAGTCTCAATATACATTGTAATCATGTCATTTTTCTTAAAATATAAGCTCTGCAAAAGCAGGGATTTTCGTGTGTGTGTGGTGTGTGTGTTAGTTATGGGGGTGCACATGCCACAGAGCACACATAGATGAGAGGATAACTGTGGGAACTGGCCCTCCTGTCCTACCCCATGGTTCCAGCAGGCTTGTAGAGTGCGTGCCTTTGACGTGGTGAGCCATGTCACCTCCATTATGATATCACATACTCACCAGATCCTTCCCTTTCTACACCCAAATTGCAGAAGACCATTCCATTCCTAACAGGAAAAAAAGAGAGAGGAGCCTTACCTATCGCAGCGAGGCTCCTGCAGGTCTCCAGCATCACATCTCTGTACAGACTCTTCTGGGAAGGATCCAGCAAAGCCCACTCGTCCTGGGTGAAGTGCACAGCCACGTCCTCAAAGCTCACCAAATCCTAAAACATCCCAAACGTGTATATGAGAGAACTGCCAGGACTGCAAGGGGATGCTCAATCGATAAGATGTTCACATGTCTACAGTCTCCACACATGTGTTCCATGACAGAGACACGCTAATGCAAACATCATTAAACAGAAACAGCAAGTGATATAAAAAAGCGCTCCTCTCACTGAGTGCCCTGTTGGGGAGGGAGGTACTGCAGCTCTGCCAATTCTCATTTCTGTCCTAGACACTCTGGCCACCTGTACACACGACAGCTGTCTGTCCTTACATGTCTATGTGCACAGAGTTTAAGCTTTGCTGGGTGGAGAGCTCACGAGTGGATAATGTTAGTAAGTCCACGATGACACAATCCATGAGTTATGGATTCATCTGTTACATATGCAGAGAAACCTTGAGGATCAGACATACTCTCAAAAGACAATGTGTGTAATGAGCTTCCTGGTGGGCACTATTTCACAATGCTGTCACTACTTGAATGGGCAAATGAGCCAATCCTATGTGCCAACAGAAAAAGAAATCATTGAGATTCCAAGTACAACTTACTCCAGTCCAAACGTTACAGTAGAAAAAGCTCCTGGCCATGGGAATAGTATCTCAGATCTGGGTGTAACCTAATATTCCAGCTTGGTTGATTACAACACTTTGGCTAAGGGACCACCCCTAGGAAGGCAGACTCACCATAAACCTTGCTAAAGAGACAGCCAAGATACTAATTCTTGCCTTCCCAGAATCCATAGCCCTAGTGCAGTCATGAGAGGCTGGTTTTGTTGTTTGTTTCTCTTTTTAGCTCCTTTTTAAGCATTCTTGGGCTCTCACCCACACACACATTTTGCGTTTACTTAACTCCTTCTGTAAACCTTCCCTCCCCACCATACATTGTCGGCCATGCATCTGGCATCCATGCCAGCTTCAATGGCATGGCTTCCTCCGTTCTCCTCCAAGATGCTCCTCTGCCCTGAAGTTCCTCTTTTAAAGGATAAAATCATCCTTGTGCTTCCATAGTACATTCTGAAATTCTTTTGTTGATGAGACAAAGAACCCCAAAGGACAGTCCAATTTCCCCTGTATCACAAATTTAATCAAGTATTACAAATATTACATGATCGCTACTTATAGATATAAACCAAGATGATGACAGACACATTAATACCAGAGCTCAAGAGGCAGAGGCTGGCAGGTGTCTGTGAGCTGGAAGCCAGCCTAGTCCACACAAGAAGCTCTCAAACAGCCAGGCATACAGAGTGAGACTCTGACTCAAAATAAACAAACAAACAAATAAATCTCAAAATAACTTTTAAAAAGAATTTAATTACATTCTTCCAGGTCCTGGCTCCAAAACAACCAAAAAGAAACACTTTTCACCGTAAAGGGGGCCTCAGCCACAAGCAGCAACTCACTAACTCACCAACTGGGGCACCAACCGAGCCCAGTAAGTGCCCAAGGGGAAAGGCATTAATAAGTTCATCACTCCAAACACAGAGGCACTGCCACCAGGGGCATTCCTAACCAAGTGGCTTAGGCACTTAGAGGCTTCCCGCATCTATGTCTAGCTGCACTACTGCATGAGTGCTGTCACTCGAACAAGGCGGTCAGGAATTGAGCATGAAGCCTGCAAGGACCAAACACACCCACCATGATTTAAATCCACCGATGCTGCCCTATGACCACCCAGAACGCCTATGTAAAGAGCTAGTTTCAGGGCTGGAGACATGGCTCAGCGGTTAAGAGCACTGACTGCTCTTCCAGAGATCCTGAGTTCAATTCCCAGTGACCACATGGTGGCTCACAACCATCTGAAATGGGATCTGATGCCCTCTTCTGGTGTGTCTGAAGACAGCTACAGTGTACTCATACATTAAATGAATAAATAAATCTTTAAAAAAAAAAAAAAAAAAAAAAAGAGCTACCCTGCAGTGACACACTCAAACGCATAAACCTGTGAAGCTGTAAGAGCTGGAGACACGGCTCAGCAGTTAACACGCTGTTCTTAAAAAGTATCTGCCGTGCGCTCAGTCAGAGCAGATGCACCTAACCCTCAAGAGACTGGAGGCCCCAGGGAGTTTAGAGGTCTGGTGGGGTGGGGGCTGGGAGGTAGGGACATCCTCGTGGAGACAGGGGTGTAGGGAGGAGTATGGGATGTGGAACAGTCTGAAGGTGGACTGAGAGGGAACAAACTCTGCAGTGTAAAATAAATAAAAGATTTTAAAAAAATTTAAAAAAAAGCTGACTTGATTCCCAGCACCCACATCAGGAAGTTCACAACCTGAAGCTCTAACAGGGGTCCTGACATCTCTCTGACTTCTTTAAACACACACATAAACAAACAATAACAAAAAAAAAATTTTTTAATTGAAGCTGAGTAAACTTTAAGCGCTAAACCATATGTTTGAATGTACAAAAGCCTGGATTCACTCGCCAGCACCCTAAAAGAAAAAAATGCTAAATTTCATATACCATCAACAATGAAGTAGAAAAAATGATTATACCAATAACTGGAAATTTATGTGGCAGAGGAGGTAGAGAAATGGCTCCAAGGAGTACCTGCTGCTCTTCAGGACCCAGTCTGAGCTCTGGAGCCCACACGGCAGCTTACAATCAACAGTGACTTGTTTCAGGAGATCCAGCAGGCCTTCTGGTCTCCACAGGTGCCAGCTGCGCACGCAGTGCACTTACATGGAGGCAAAACACTCATGCACATGAAATCAAGTAAATCTTTTCAAAATGATTGAGTTGAGGGCCAGGAATGGAGGAGCATGCTTTTGATCCTAGCACTCTGAAGACAGGGACAGCCAGATCTCTGTGAGTTCAAGGTGAGACTGTTTGCAGAGTTCCAGGACACCCAGAGCTACATAACAGGAGTATGGATGAGCAGAGCATGGTGTCAGAGACCTTTAATCCTAGCATTAGGGAGGCTGACAGATCTCTGAGCCTCATCCACATAGCAAGTTCTAGGCCACCCAAAGCTATATAGCAAAACTTTGTCTCAAAGAAAAATGACAACATTAAAGGGGGTGGGGGGTGTTTTGTTTTAAGACAAGGTTTCTCTGTGTAGCTCTGGCTGTCTTGGAACTAGATCTATAGACCAAGCTAGCCTGGAGCCCAGAGATTCATCTGCCTCTACCAGTGGCGGAAATAAAGGCATGTACCACCACGGTAGGGGTTGGAATAGGTTTCTTTTCTTTCTTTCTCCCCTCTCTCTCTGTGTCTCCCCCCCGCCCCCCCCCCCCCGTACACTCACACACACACCACACACACGGCAAGAAAGGGGATTAAGGGTGATATTAGCATTGAGAAGAGTAAACTGTTTCCTCACAATAAATTCCAAGAATCAACAAAACTCATTGAAACAATAAATTATAACCAGTAACTCTTAACAAATCATCAAAATGTTAAAGATGAGTATAATATCCATCAGCTTCCTGTAAAACAGCAGTGAGCAGCTGGATAACAATATCGAATAGGGCAACACAGATAGGAAAAGACACAATGGAATATATACAAATTTAATGAAGTCCTTAGGCAAGAACTGTAATTTTTAAAAAAGATTTTAATTGTTTTAAAACCTTTCAAAAAGTTTTTATTAAGAGCAAAGAGGAAGTACAAATTTTAGACACATTTCCAAGAGAGGCAATGGGCCTCTTTGAATGAGAGAATACCAAGGGACCTTACTTTGGCTTTGTTTTTCTGACTTATGCAGATCAGGGGTTTGCCAGCGTGTACGTGGCATCTGGTGCCTGTGGAGATCAGAGGAGGCCTGGATCCCAGACTGGTTACAGAAGGTTGTCAATGACCGTGTGAGTGCTGGGGATTCAGTCGGTATCCTCTGCAAAAGCAACAACTGCTAAGTCACTCTTAAGGTTTAAGTGTGTGTGTCTAGGGATTTGTGTGTTTGAAGAAGGTGCCCTCAGAGGCCTGAAGAGGGCATCAGATGCTCTGGTACTGGAGTTATAGGCAGTTGTGAGCCACCAGAGGTGGGTGCTGGAAACCAGACTAGGGTCGGTCTTCATAAGAGCAATACCCTCTTACACGCTGAGCCATCCTTACAGGCAGTCCACCTCCTCATCTTTCTGACAGGGTCTCACGATGTACCTCTGGCTAACCTGGAATTCTGTAGCTAGGTAAACCTCAATCTGCCTGCCTCTTCCTCCCAAATGCTGGATTAAAGGTAGACTAACCAATCCAGCAAGGACTATAATTTTTAACAAAACAAAACCAAAAAACATGCAGGGCAATGGTGGACAATTCCTTTAATCTTGGCCCTCAGGAGGCAGAGAGAGGCAGGTGAATCGCTATGATCTCGAGGCCAGCCTCTTCACAAGTGACTTTCAGGTCGGCCAAAGCAGATCTAAAAAAACAAAACAAGAAAAAAAAAAAAAAAAAAAAAAAAAGACTACAACAAAACCCAACCAAACAAAAAACAAACACAAAATAGTGATATCCCATAGTTATGGCGATAGGAAGCTTCAGAATTGAAATGTCATGTTTCCTCAATTTGCACTAAGAATCAAATAATCACAATATAAATCCTAACAATTTATGAAAAAAAAACTGATTCTCAAGTTTATGTTGAGAGCAGGTAAAAACGAAAATGATCCACACAATTCCAAAGAAACAGCACACAGACTTAAAGTGTGTATATAATATATATTTATATATAGCGTGTATATATATAATATATATTTTATATACACACCAATATAATACACCCACACACGCCTTTTTTGACAAAGTAGCAACGGAAACTCAACGAAGAGGGGAATGGCAAAAGGTATTGAGAGAACCAATGTCTATATCCAAATTAAATGGATAGAGTTTCACAATGTTAGGGTTGGAGAGATGGTTCAATGGTTGGGAGAACTGGCTGCTCTTCCAGAAGACCTGGGTTCAATTCCTAGTCCAACGTGGCAGCTTACAACAATTCCAGAGGATCTGACATCCTCACAAAGACAAAACACCAATGCACAAAAATAAAACTAATTTTTTAAAAAGTTTAAAATTCACAGTATTAACTCAAGTTGAATGCTTGACCTAAATGTTAAATGAAAATTCAGAACTTCTAGAAAGTAACAGTACAACCTTCTGATGAGACACCCAAAGCAGGACCCTATAAAACGCCTGCCCCGGACCAACTCTTCGCAAGGCGGAGCCTCCGCGGCGAGGCTCAGCGCTCTGCGCAGGCGCGGACCACGGGGAAGAGGATACAGGGCCCAGCGCCACAGCATTGAAAGCCGCTGCCGCTGCCGCCCCGCCCCCGCCTCGGGGAGGATCCACCACAGCGGGCAGGGACAGCCGCCCTTGCTCACCATGGCGCGGCTTCCGGACTCGCCAGCGCTCTCCTCAAAGTCCCGGCAGCGGCGCTCACAGCACAGTACACCGCATCTCCCTGTGCTGCGGAGCCGAGCCCACAGTATGGCGGCCGAGAAGAACCCGCCTCTTGCCGCTTCTCCCGTGCTCCTGATTAGACGGCACGGTCCGAGGGCCTGATTGGCTAGCAAAGCCTGAGTGACACCAGCTTCCAAAGGCCGAGGCGTGGAATTCAAATAACAGCCATAGCCCCGCCCTCCTAGGCTAGCTAGGCTTTCACTCCTGGCCTGACCTGGTCTACCTCCAACATTTGCGTCTAAACAAAACTTGCTTCTCCCTGGTTAAGCTGTACTCGAGCAACGAGTCGCCACTGTGCACACTTTCACTGTACACACTGAGTGCTCATTGCAGTAATCCTGCTGCCTCACAATTAGAAAGGTGCCTAGAGCACCCAAGATCAAATTATTACTGGACCCGATGTTCTCCAGGCATCAGGAATTTGAGTAAGGGACATCTATGTTTATACATTTGTCTCAGGCTGCACGTTAACACAAGTATTCATTTCCTCTGTTTTCATAGCATGTGTGTTCTTCCAGTTACGATCTCTGTCCTTTCATCCCACCCCCATTTCTCCTGTCCAGGCCTCTACAGACATTCCAATTTATACAAAAGCAAAAAAAATTAAAAATTAAAAAAATTGAAGACCTAGGCCAAGGAAATGACTTAGTAGGTTAAGCCTGAACATAGTAGAAGAAAACCAACTCACAAAAGTTGTCCTCTGACCTCCATAAGTGTATTCTACACACACACACAGACACACAGACACACACACATATATACACACAAACACATACATACATAGCCACTAAATCATTAGAACATTTTATTATTTTATTTATTTTTTGGTTTTTTTTTTTTTTTTTTTTTTGGTTTTTCGAGACAGGGTTTCTCTGTATAGCCCAGGCTGGCCTGGAACTCATTCTGTAGAGCAGGCTGGCTTCGAACTCAGAGATCCACCTACCTCTGCCTCCCAAGTGCTGGGATTAAAGGCATGCGCCACCACCGCCCGGCCTAATTTTTGGTTTTTCGAGTTAGACTTTTTCTGTGTAGCCCTGGCTATCCTGGAACTTGTTCTGTAGACCAGGCTAACCTCAAACACAGAGGTCTACTTCCGTCTGCTTCACAAGTGCTGGGATTAAAGGCATTCACCCATTTTTACTAAAGAAGAAGAAAAGTACTGGCAGTAGAAACAACAAAAAGGAAAAACACAGGCAAAGATAATGGAATCAATGACTAGAACAGTGAGTGGTATTCAGTGGTGTAATGACTAGTCTTGATCGTCAACGTGATAGGCGCAATCCTCCAGCATGTATGTAAGGGTGTTTCCAAATAGGGTAGTTGAGGCAGGAAGACTCTTCCTAAAAGTGGGTGGTATCATTACCTGGACCACAGTCAGGGACTGATTGAAAAGAGGGAAGAAAGTGAGGGTACTGGAGAGATGGTCAGTACTTTCTGCTCTTCTAGAGGACTCGTTTGGTTCACATCTGGTGGCTCTCAACTTCCTATAAATCCAGGTCCAGGGGATGCAACTTCTCCTGGGCTTCTCCATTGCTCACACGTACAGAAATCTCCCATACATGTAAATAAAAAGAAATATTCTTAAAATTATCATTGTAAAATATCTTTTCTCCTCCTGATAGTTCCAACTCTCCCTCTTTAAGATCTCAAATATTTCTGAAATATAACTATTCCTAAGACAAGATTTAACATAATAAACAGAATACACCTAAAAGCCAAAGTTAAAACCCACTGTTAGTGCCAGCTAACCATCCATGAGAACCGTCTCTCCATAACCTCTTCATAGCTTTAGACATTTTTTCAACCCTAATTTTTTTTTGGTTTTTCGAGACAGAGTTTCTCTGTGTAGCCCTGGCTGTCCTGGAACTCACTCTGTAGACCAGGCTGGCCTAGAACTCAGAAATCCGCCTGCCTCTGCCTCCCAAGTGCTGGGATTAAAGGCATGTACCACCACCGCCCGGCCCCTCAATCCTAATTTTAATAATGATTCTTAAATGCTTTAACCTCCCTTCTAGCCCACCACTCACCAGTGTTGGAGATTGGTTCTAATGCTTTGAATCTGCGAGTCCAGACATTGAAGGTCCTTGTCCCCAATTGGTTTTTGATTGATCAATAGAGTTGCGAACAGCCATTGGCTGGACATGGGACAGGACACTTAGAGTTGCGTGGGCAAGGATGCAGAGAGGAACAAGGGAGATGCACCATGACTTGGGGAAGAAGAATGGGATACAACAGCAACAGGAGATAAAGCCAACCAGCCATATGAGATTTTGGTTCGGTTAGGTGGTCATTGGGGTAGCAGAGGAAAGTTTAGGAATGCCCAGCCTTTGAGGTAGCCAAGACATTTAAAAAGTTAAGCTAATGGGTGTGTGTCTTTCATCTGATGATCAAAAGATAGCTCTTGGGTGGGTGTGCATGTGCAATCCTCCAGGAGCCAAAGTGGTGAAGCAAAAACTCACTGCAACACACCAGAGGTAGTGGGAAAGAAAGGTTATTAGGATACAGGGAAGTGGACCTGTTTAGAAATTGCTCTTTGGAGCAAATCCTATCTGTGTTGTCAGGAATCAGCAGTTTGGTTCACAGAAATCAGGAGCAGGAGCTCGAACCACTCACAAACACATTACAAATAAACCAGTAGTCCAGTTTAGTAGTGTTGGTATAGCAAACATGAATCAGTAGTGGTGGCACGACCTAGCAGAAATAGCCATGTCTCAGCTGAATTGGCATGAGTCAGCTAGAGTTACCAAGACCACCAGGGACACCAGAAGTTCTTTGCTGTGCCTTTCTCAACAAAGTATAGATCAGTGAAGACTTGAGACCAAGAAGCATTGCAAGGCTAACTATGCAAGCAAGCCAAGCCCTTGTCATTGTCTGTTGAGTCTTTTTTATACTCCCTTCAACATTCAACATTACATGTCCTCCATGGGTCTTGCCTCACCACACATCTTGCCTCAGCACAAGTTTGTCTTAGCAATACTCCACGTGAGTTTATATCATCTGACATAACTCTGCCAAACTGCCCGAGTCTGAGGAAGCTGCAAGAAGCCACAGGAAGTCACAAGAAATTTTTTGGTGTGTTTCTCTCTATGGACTCCTGACAACTAGAGCTCAACAACGCAATGTAAGGTAAACCAACACATGCATGCCATTAGCAAAGAACCCTTCACCACAGGTCCTTCCATGTGACATGCATGCCATTAGTGAAGAACTCTTCATCACAGGTCCTTCCATGTGCTTGCTTTAGCAGAAGCTCCTTTCACCTGTGCCCCACAAACGTTCCTTCATGTCTGTGCCCCAGCAAAACCCCATCTGACACACTGACTTTCCAAAGACACCAGAAGTTTCCACTTCAGGTTCCCAGCATACACGTCAGGCTGCTCACCTCTAACTACACTACAGGGATTCTATCCTTTCCTCTGGCCTTTTCAGGCCCCTGAATACATCTGGGATACATTCACACAGAAATGCACACACACATACACATAAATGAAAATAAAAACTTTAAGAAATCTAAGCAGAGGCCAAGCATGGTGGAACATGCCTATGATTCCAGCACTCATGAGGTAGTGAGTTCAATGCCAGCCTGGTCAATATAGCAAGTTCTAGTCCATCCTGAATTATTAATGTGACCTGTCTTAAACCAATCAAGTTTAAAAATAGGAGAGATGGTCCAGTGGATTAAATGATTGCTATACTATCATTAGAACCTGAGTTTAGATGCCTAGAACTGATGTTTGAAATAACCGAGGAATGGTGGCACACTTGAACCCCACTGCTGGGGGAGGTAGAAACAGGAGAATCCCCTAGACTAGGTAGTCTAAACAAATCAGTCTCAACAACAACAACAAAGGTGTAAGCGATTAAGGAAGAATCATAAAGTATGGCTAGGGCCTGCAACAGACAAGAACATTATATTTAACAGCATATTGACAGTTAAACTTAGAATGTTACATTACAATACAGTGTAATTTAAACTCATCTCTCCTTTAACAGATTGATAACTTTGTTATGTTGGTCTCACACAGAAAGAAAAGAAATATGTATGGTAAAAAAAAAAAGTGTCCTAAGCCTGACTGCATAAGGGTTGATGTCAAAAGTATCCCCTCTCCAGGAAAAAGACATGGGGATGGGTAGGCCCTCATGCTTCATTGGACAACGACAGGAGGACTGGAGCCATTACAAGGTCCCCTTCAATTATTGGAGGTCAGGCCTCTATCCCTAACTTCACAAGATTAGGATCGCCATGGCCCTTCTATACTTAGGGAAGGGAGGAGATGTCAGGGGCAGCCCTGCTTATACACTGAAGGCCTAAAATCAGCAATAGGCCTGACATACATACATGCTAACACTAAGTCTTGGATCTCTGTGAAAAAACACTGAAACAGATGGCTATAAGCTATTGTAAACAGGCAGCTTTTGTGGAAATTTACCAGCCTGAGTAGTCATAGACCTTGTAAATAGGTAGCCTGGGGGATAGTACCAACTTAGATGAGGACAAGTGAATCATAAGTAGAGTCATGGTGACCTGTCCTCTGAACCTTCACCCGGCTGATACCCTGTTCTGAAAGATATCTGTACTCCCCCTGAACACCTATGCCCCAGTGTCATCCCCTTCCCCACATCCTGCATTTTTGTGTTTATAACTCCTGTGTGAATAAGTAAAAATTATGATTTGATTTAAATTAATAATAATAATAAAAGTGTCCTGTGGTCAAAATATTTTATTTCATTTTTTTTATATACAAGTGTTTTGACTGCATATATGTGTACCATGTGTACACCTAGTGCCTAAGGAGGCACTGGGAGGTAAAGGCAGGTAGATCTCTGAGTTCGAGACTAGCCTGGTCTACAGAGTGAGTTCAAAGACAGCCAGAGCTAAACAGAAAACCCTGTCTCAAAACCCACCTCCTCCAAAAAAAGATTTGTCGTATTTTATGTGTATGAGTGCTTTGCTCTCATGTATGTCTGTGAACCACATGTGTCCCTGGTACCTGTGGAGGTCAGAAGAGGGCATCAGATCCTCTGGAACTGGAATTACAGATGGTTGTGAGCCACAGTATAGATGCTGGGAAGTGAACGGAAGTCCTTTGTAACAGTAATAAGTGTTCCTAACTGCTAAGCCATCTCTTCAGCTCTTAGAACAAAATTTTATGTTTAAAAGAAAAAAGAGCCATGCGGTGGTGGCGCACACCTTTAATCCCAGCACTTGGGAGGCAGAGGCAGGCAGATTTCTGATTTCGAGGCCAGCCTGGTCTACAGAGTGAGTTCCAGGACAGCCCAGGGTACACAGAGAAACCCTGTCTCGAAGAAACAAAAAAAAAAAAAAAAAAAAAAAAAAGAAAAGAAAAGAAAAAAAAAAGAAAGAAAAGAAAAAAGAAAGGTACCCTACTTTTGGAAGCTGCTCCTGCTATACAAGAGCTCTCACTTCTGTGTTTCTCTTAAGCTTCCACTCATAGTCTTATAGTAAAAGCCCTTTCTAAACTCAAAAATGAAAGAAAGGAAGGAAAGAAAGAGGAGGAACCCTTGCTGCAGACTGACAAGAGAAATAATGCCTTGCATTTAAGGGTGAATCCATTATTCAAATATGTATGACTTCACTTTATACCTTTGAGGCAGGATCTCTCAATGCTCCAGAATCTGGAGCTAGGCAGCCACCCAGTAAGCATCAGTATCTCACTGTCTCTGCCACTCACAGCACTTGTTCACTTGTTCAATAACACCTAGATTTTCACTTTTTATATTTTATTGCATTCAAATTTCTTATCTGGGAAGAGGGATAACATGTATGCTGCTGTGTATATGTAGCAGTCAGAGGACAGTTGTAGGAATTAGTTCTCTCTTTCCTTCATGTAGGTCCTAGGGACCTAACTCAGGTCATTAGGCTCTGTAGCAAGCACCTTTACCTGCTAAGCCATCTCTCTGGCCCCATGACTGGCTTTTTATATGTGGACTGGAATCTAAACTCAAGTCTTCATGTTTGTGAGGCAAGTGTCACTGAGCTGCCATCCCTAGATTTTCTTTTCCATTTATCCTCAAGTAAAATGCAGTTGTTTGATAGCGCCACCTGTTCTTCAGGGGAACAGATGCCTTTGGTGTCTGAATTGCAATTACAAAGTTAATACATAAATGTGTTTGATACTTTGTGTATTTATTTCCTCTCCTGCTTTTTTGTTTCTTGGCCAGCTATGCAGAAATGGAACACTACATACCTCTCAGAGTCTTCTGAAACCAATGAGTCAAAGCATGTAAAAGCACCTCCTTAGGGCTGGACAGATGACTCAGTATTTCAGAGCCAATTCTGCTCCCACTTAAGATAGGTCAGCTCCAGGGGATCTGAAACCCTCTTCTGGCCTCCACAGGCACTGCACTCTTGGACAAATATCCACGTGTAATTAGACATGTAGTGGTGAATTTAGCTACACCACTCTGGTTCCCATCAGGTCGCATGTGCACACCCACCCAGGAACTATCTGGATTCTTGAATGGAACACACATACCAGTTAACTTTTGACATGCTGGGACTAGCTCAAAGGCTGGTCACTCCCAAATTTTCCCCTGCTAGCAAACACTCCCCCCGAGTACTCCTGAGATTCCTAAATCTTCCCCTGCTACCCCAGGCCCAATCAGGGAAGTGACCAGTGGCCATAATTTTTACAAGGCTTGCTGGCTTTCTCTCCTGCAGCTCTTATGTCCCATCCTTCTTCCCTGAGTCACAGCGATTTGCCCTCCTCCTTCCCAGTTCCTAGCCCATGCAATCTAAAAGTTCCACCTTTCTTTCTCTCTCTCTCTCTCCCTCCCTCCCTCCCTCTCTCTCTCTCTCTCTCTGCCTAGCCATTGGCCATTGGCTCTTTATTGATTGATCAAAAACCAGTTGGGGACAAGGACCGGACCGTCAAAATTTGGACAAGCAGATTCTTGAATAATTCAAAGCATTAGAACCAACCTCCAACATAGACACACATGCAACACTTTTTTTTTTTTTTTTTTTTTTTGGTTTTTCAAGACAAGGTTTCTCTGTGTAACCCTGGCTGTCCTGGAACTCACTCTGTAGACCAGGCTGGCCTCAAAATCAGAAATCTGCTTGCCTCTGCCTCCCAATTGCTGGGATTAAAGGCGTGCACCACCACTGCCTGGTGCAACACATTTTTAAATAAGCCCTTTAAAAAAGATCTAAGTAGTATCCAGATGTGGTGAGTGCACACCTCCAGCACTCAGGAGGTAGAAGCAAGTGGATCTCCTATGAGTTTGAGGCCACCCTGGTCTATCTACATACTGAATGCTAGGTCAGCCATGGCTATATAGTGAGACTCTCTCAAAAAAAAAAAAAAAAAAAAAAAAAATCCAAGGAGCAACAAAGTTGGCTTAGAATCACCAAAAACTAAGGATGTTAAAATTTAACAGGGGCCGTCTTAAGGTGTTCCATCACGTTTTCAATGTACAGCTTATTGATGTGTATTCAACTCTTTATTTTTATCTTATTAATTCATTTATTTATTTTTGAGACAGGGTTTGCCTGTGTAGCCCTGGGTGTCCTAGAATTCACTGGCCTCACACTCAGAGACCCATCTGCCTCTTCCTCCCACATGCTGAGATTAAAGGCATGCGTCATCGCTATGCTTCAACTTTTCTTTTTAATGTGCATTGATGTTTTGCCTATATGAGTATCTGTGTGAGGGTGTCAGATCCCCTGGAACTGGTGTGACAGAGTTGTAAGCTGCCATGTGGGTGCTGGGAATTGAACCCAGGTCCTCTGGAAGAGCAATATATGCTCTTAACCACTGACACATCTCTCAGACCACTATGTGGCTGTTTGTATAAGAATGGTCCCCACAGGCTTGGTGGAAGAGTTTGGGATGAATTAGAAGAGGTGGCCTTGTTGAAGAACGTTGTAGTAATTATTTAAAACAGCCTCTGGCTCAAACCGACTATCTAAGCTACAGTCGCTCTGCCTAACTCTGCCTAGCCCAGCTGCCATGTTTTTCGGCCAGAGGCCACATGTGTGCTGCAGCTAGAACCGGCCACCAGAAACACCAGCCCTACCACCCACTAGATGCCACCATGAGAGATGGCTCTGCCAATCTTCTACGCTGTCTCCGCAAGGCAGGGCATTGCCCAAACCATTCCACCATCCATGCAGGCCCAGTAAGAGAATGGGACTCTAATTCTTATAGATTAATCAAAGCTTATATATTTGGCAATGATTAATAACAAGATGCCCATACAAAGAGAGTTGTATCCCAATTAGCTAACCTAATTATAAGTTTATAAGTTGTTCCCCATGAGTGCTCTCCATACCTATGTGGCTCTCCATCCTCCTACATCTCTGCCTCTCTTGCTCCTCCTCTTCCTTTTCCTCTTCCTCTCCTAACTCCTCTTCCTTTTCCTCTTCCTCTCCTAACTCCTCCCACCTTAGCTCCTCCTACAACTAGTGGTGGGGGGGTATTTTGAGGTTTCAAAAGATGAGATTTCCAGTGTCCTTTGTCTCCTAGTTGCAGATCAAGATGGGAGATCTTAGCTATTCCTGCTGTCATGCCTTTATTCCAGCATCATGAATCCTAACTCTCAAACTATAAACTCAATTAAATGCATTATATTATGTTGCCTTGGTCAGAAATAGAAAAGTAACTAATACACCCTATTTCTGCATATATATTTGTGTGTATGTATAGTCATGTATATGTTCAAAATATGTGCTCACAAATGCATGTGTTCACATGTGTATGGAGATCACATGACAACCTCAGTTTTCAGAATTGTAATACATTGTTTTAGAGACATCCCCAAACATGAGCTAGCTCTTGTTCATCAAGGAGATCGGATACCCCTTACCAATCAAAGCAAGATGGTGACCCTGGGATTCCCCCCATAGATGTCAGATGGCTCAGACATGATTGCTTGTCCTATCATCTATTGCAGTTGTATTGCAAACACTACTATAGCAGGGAGGTGTATCATTCTCCACCACAGGGAAAACTAGCCATAATGAGATTCACCCACAGATGTTCTGCTGGCACACAAATCAGCCTCAGGTCCAATCTCAGCACCCACTGAAGGGAGCAGGCACTTACCTCACCCTATATTTGGTTCTGTCAGTCCCCGTTGTGCAGGCATCATTTATGCTATGTAACACTATTCCTACAGAGATGTGAACAAACATCACCCAGAGATGAATGTAATAAAACCACTGAAGTTCAACTTCATGAATCAGAGAGCTTATTGGAGTTATCGCAGGCATATGGCTTAGGAGCTGCTTATACTTAGCTGGCAAGGATGACAGAAAGGTAGGTGTGTCACCCAAATAGGTGATGACTCCAAGCTGCAAACCTGGAGTTCTCCGTATGACTTGCAATCAACTTGACTGCTTATATAACTTTGGGGAGGAGTGAACCTTGTGTGCCTGCTAAGTTTCAGGAACTTCTTCAGACTTTAAATTACTTCTTGACTCTTAATGGGCCTCTCTGTAGTCAGGCAGTGAGCAAGCTCAGTGCTTAAGAACACTTGCTGTCAAGCCCAAAGACTAGAGATTAGTCCCCTGGGGTGGGGTAGAAGGAAGAGAAGAGGAGACAAGGCTGCCTTTAGAACTTCCTTAGTCCTCTTATCAAACTTTCCTCCAGTCGTTTCAACTGAGAGAAAATCACTATGCAACTGCAGGCTGTAGTCAGAGGGTTATGTGGGTTTTTCTATGTGTTTGTTTTACAAACAATCAAACCCAGGGTTTCAAGAATGCTAGGCAAGTACTCTAACACTGAACTAGCCAACACTTTTATTATTTTTTTAAATTTGGAAAAAGTCTCATTAAGTTCCCAGAATGACAGCAACTACATGGTGGCTCACAACCATCTGTAATGGGATCTGATGCCCTCTTCTGGTGTATGTGAAGACAGCTACAGTGTATTCATCATATATATAAAACAAATAAATAAAATCTTTAAAAAAAAGTTCCTAAGATGAACTTGAACTTGTCATTTTCCTACTTCAGCTTTGCTTATACATGAGACCTGCACTACCAAGCAAAGTTAACATTGAAAAAGAAAAAAAAAATAATCTATGTTGGACCTGGGCAGGGTGGCACATGCCTTTAATCCCAGCACTCAGGAATCAAAGGCAGCAGCCACTAAAAGCACTGGCTGCTCTTCCAGAGGACCTGTATTTAATTCCCAGCACCCACACTCACAACTAACTGTAATTCCAAATCCAGGATTCAGATGCATTCTTAGGGTCCCTATAGGAATTGCACACAGGTGGCACACGCACACACAGAGATAGGTAAACACATAATTTTTTTTAAATCTTCAAAAACCTTCTTATGGTCGTGTTCAAATAACAGTACTTGTACAGAATAGTTGGATAAAACATCATAATACATTTCATATAAATATCTAATTTTCCATTTATGTTACTGTGACCATTCTGTGTACCTTATTACAGTACGGCTTGCAAGGAAAAGGCACCCTTACCTCTACCTTGCGAAAGCTCCGCCTCCTACCAAACCCTGCCCTCAAAAGGTCCCACCTCCTAAAGCTTGTATCTTTAGGTAAGCTTTTCTCCTTCACGTACGGAGGATCGTTCCTAGTGACTGATAGATGCCCTAGTAGTTGCTAAGAAGCGCCGGGCTCTTCCGTTTCAGGTTCTCTTGATGGTGTTAAGCCCGCCCTGCCTTCCTAATCTTTTCCGGTCTTAGTCTGCCGTGGCCGACCTTAGCAAGCTGATTTGGACCTTTGATACCTTCTTTGTCATGGCAGCGCTCTTAAATCTCCTTCCAGCCACAGCCTGTCATGGCGGCGCCCTGAACAGACACTTCCTAACCCATCTAACGTTTTAACCTAGGCGCTTCCTATTCCTGAGGCCACTCATGGTGGCGCTCAGGCCTCACCGGAAGTAATATACCGGAAGTGAGGCGGTGCCTCTGCCGGAAGCCAGCGCAGCGCTGGGAAAGATGGCGGTGGTGGGCAACGCGGTACCTTGCGGAGCCCGGCCTGGCGGTGCCCGGGCCAGCGGGTCTCCTCAGCCTGGGCCGCGATTGCGGCCGGGCCTAGCTGCCGGGCCAGCGCTCATAGCGAGCGGCGACGAGCTGGTGGCCGCCGTGTGGCCATACCGGCGGCTAGCGCTTCTGCGGCGCTTCACCGTGCTGCCGTTTGCCGGGCTGCTGTACCCAGCCTGGCTGGGCGCAGCCGCCAGCGGTTGCTGGGGATGGGGCAACAGCTGGACCCAGATACCCGAGGCCGCACTGCTGGCGCTCGCCACCATCTGCCTCGCGCACGCACTCACTGTCCTGTCGGGGCATTGGTCTGTGCACGCGCACTGCGCGCTCACCTGCACCCCGGTAAGTGCGCGCGCCCGACCCCCGACTGGGACCCAGGCACAATGGGGCCCAGCAGGGATTCTGGACTGCTGTGGGCTTGCGTGTCTCCAGTCAAGTCTTCAGCCTTCCCGCGGCGCCCCTGCCCTATGGCTCAGGCCTAATTCTGACCCCGCTGTGACTCGCCTTGCAGTTGTGGAGTGGTTATTTTGACTCACAAGAAACACCTGGAACAGACTTAGAGCAGGACACATATGCTACTGCTTGTGTGAATTGTTATCTTAGCTCCCATATGGTATATTGTTCTTGGAATGGTCCTGCCTTGCTTGTCCATCGTCTCCTATCTTGGTTTTCTTTCTCCTTTTTCTATAAGACAGGATCTCACTATGCAGCCTTGAGTCGTCTAGGACTCACTAGAACCACCTATCTTTGTCTCCAGAGTGCTGGGGTTAAAAGCCTATGTCACCATTTTTGGCTTCTACTTTTGTGTTTTGTTTTGTTTTCCTTTTTTTTTTGAAGTGTTAGACTAGACCTGTGGGGTAATTCCCCAAATGTATGAAGCCAAGTCCTCCGGCCCAGTGTTCAGCCTCTGTCCCTTGCCAGACCCAATAGAGACTGTAGTTCATCCCAGTGCTGAAGACGGCCAGGAGCTATTTGTAAGTGACTTACTAGCTTAGAGTCTCAGGTTATCTGTAAGGTAAGAGTGGTTAAGATGAAGGCTTATCAGGATTTGCAGCAAGACAGTGCAGTGATTCTAAGTTCAGAATTCTAAATACAGTGTCACTACAGGAGGCACTGACTATAAGGTACTCTAGGTTGACAGGTAATACCTAGTGACCACACCACAGATCACACCTAATTTGAAGCCTGGGGCACCGATATCTGCTTTGGGTTGGTCTTCAGAAAAGGGAGGCAGTGTCAGTGACTGCAGGAAAAACCCGAATACCCTCATATACACCCTTTCTGACTGTGTGTGTGCATTGAATTCTCAATGCCAAGAGAAGACACCCAGTTTCCTTCATTAATATTTATCCTGTAGAAGGCCGGAATTTCTGAGCTTGGCACCCAGCATTAATGGATGGGGTGTGTATGCGTGTGTATTCGCGTACGTGCACGCAGTCTCTAGCATTCTAGCTGTCTTTTGGACTGTAGCTAAACACGTAGCTGAGAACTTCCTCTTCTGGGAAGGAGTGGGAGGAGCTAAGCAGTCTTGGGTGAAGAGACAGATCAGGGCTGGCTTCAGTCCGGGTTTCTCTGGGTTTCAGTTTCACCGTACTGTAAAGTGAAAGCTGAAGCACCTCCCTCCAGAGTCAGAGGAAAGTCAAGGTACCCTGTAAAGCGCAGGCCAGCACCCTCCATGGCACCTTTACTTGTCTTCCACTGTTAGTTCATCCTTGTATGTTAGTTTCAGGGCCACCACTGTGTGTGCCACAGCCACCTCCAGTCATTTCATGGGGAAACGTTTCTTGTGTCACAAAAGTAGCATGGATAAAACTATTGTGGCAGAGGATGGACTTATTTGTTACTGCGGAAGACAGATAACAGTAAGAGGAGGCCCAGGGAACTTTAGATGGGGCCATCTGAGTAGGACTCCTGAGTAGGTGACATCTAAGCAAAATCCTGAGCGGATCAGGGGAGCTAGCTGTGCCAGTGTATGTACTTTGTGCTGTTGTAGAGGAAGGAGGCATGACACCCCCTTGATGTCACAGCAATGTAGTCATAGCATAATTACCTCTGAGGAACCTCACAATTAAGTTACTAAGAGAAAAAAACTCATGATATTTTAAGTATACTTATTGTTTTGCATCACATCCTTAGCTGTCTTTGGCTGCATGTGTCCACAGACTGTAGGTGGGAACAAGACTCTTAGCTCAGAAATAGGCAAGCTGAGTGTCCAGTGTACTGGGGAGCAGTGAGCAAGCCAGAGAGAGCCACTGTGGAGGCAAGCCGGCGGTGATGAGATGTGGGTCGTGTGAGTGGGGTTCCATATGGACTGGAGCACAGGTCCAGAATCCTAGGTGGTTGAGTTTGCCCTGTGACTTCTGCCTTGTAATACAAAACAGTGATCAAGTGTGGTATGGCCAAGCCAGCACTAGAGCCAACACTCCTGACCCTATGAAGAGTATGTTCTTCTGGGTTAAGAAGGACTCAGTAACAATCTTTGGTTTTTGACAGGAGTATGATCCCAACAAAGTAACCTTCGTGAAGGTGGTGCCAACCCCCAACAATGGCTCCACTGAGCTGGTGGCCCTACACCGTGACAAGGTAGGAAGGGATATATATCCTGCAGGGTAGCTGGAACAGACATTCCTGTGGTAGTCCTGAGCACCAATGTTCCCCAGGTCAGGGCCTTCTGCCACAAACATACCTTCCACCCCAGGGTGAAGATGGGCTGGAGGTGCTGTCATTTGAGTTCCAGAAGATCAAATATTCCTATGATGCCCTGGAGAAAAAGCAGTTCCTCCCAGTGGCCTTCCCAGTGGGGAATGCCTTCTCTTACTATCAAAGCAACAGAGGCTTCCAGGAAGACTCGGAGATCCGAGCTGCAGAGAAGAAGTTTGGGAGCAACAAGTGAGTCCCTGTCTTCCTGTGGCCCACTGCTGCCCTGCTGTGCTCCTGGTCATGGAGTCCTGGCAACAGGGCTGAAAGCTCTGCTTTTTAACCTAGAGTGCTAAGTGACTGTGGCACTACTGGACAAACCTGCTCTGTTCTGGTTTCCTTCAAATTTGTTTGCCAATAGGGCCCTCAGACGGCCAGGAACTAGAACCCTCTGCTTTGTGGTGTGAGACCTTGGTTGGGAGGGTTGCCCTGTCCTTAGTGACATGTGTGTGTCTGTTTCCTGACTTTTGTAATTCCTCTCTTGAATGGGGGAAGGGGGTTCTGCATGTGTGTGCAAATATGTGTGGAGACTGAGATCGGCTTCAGGTGTCATCCCCAGGAGCCATCCACCTTGTTTTCTAAGACAGGGTCTGGCCTGGAGCTCACTAAATGTATGTACTAAGTAGCAGCATCAGTGGTGCTCCCATCCTTACCTTCTGTTAGTGCTCTGTCTGTGCTCGACCCCACAGTAACCTGGCAACACACTATACAAGGGGCTGCTTGCCCCCTCCTCACTCTCTTGGTCTCTTGCCTTCTTGCTCCCACTCGGTCCCCTCGCCCCTTCCCCCTTTTTTCCCCATTCCCTTTACCCTATCTCTGTATGCTCATGGCCAGCCTCTACTCCTCTACTTCCCTACTCTCTCTGCCTTTCTCTGCCTCTACTACCTTCTTAACTCCCCTCCCCATGCCCTGAATCAACTCTATTCTACACTATACCATCGTGGTCCCTCAGGGGATGGGGATGCCTTGGCATGGGCCTGCTGAGACATCCCCTTCTCCCATACCTCACCACACCTCCATAGAACATATCCCCTCTTCTCTCTTTATCTTTTTATAAACACATCACCTTCCCAGTGCTGGGATGTTAAGTCCCTGCCACTGTGCTTGGCTTTTTCATGGATTTTGTTACTTGACTGTAGGGCCTCATGCTTTTGAGGCAAGCTATCTCTTTGGCCCGCCCTTCTCCACAGTCATAGAATTAGATTTTTTTTTCTTTATTTTTCTCCCTTCCTTCCCCCACCTTGAGACAGGGTTTTTCTGTGTAGCCCTGGCTATTCTGGAACTCACTCTGTAGACCAGGCTGGTCTCAAACTCACAGAGATCTGCCTGCCTCTGCCTCTCTCTGCCTCTGCCTCTTGATTGTTGGGATTAAAAGCATGTACTATCACTACCCTGCATAGACTCAGATTCTAACCTGAAATTTCTGTTCAATTGTTTGCTTATGTGCATCTCAGCACATTAGAGATGGTGGTGACGCACTGGGGCATAGCTCAGTGGCTGAGTGCTTGCCTAATGGACAAGAATAATTCCACCCAAACACTGCAAAAGGAAAACAAACCAAAACACATTGGTGCCTCTTTGATACTGGGTAGGACAACAGATGTTCCGTACAGACTTTATCCGTTAACCTTTTGCTAGAACAAAGGTGCTTGGGGCTGGAGAGATGGCTTATTAGTTAAGAGCACTGACTGCTCTTCCAGAGGTCCTGAGTTCAATTCCCAGAAACCACATGGTGGCTCACAACCATCCGTAATGAGATCCGATGCCCTCTTCTGGTGTGTCTGAAGACAGCTACAGTGTACTCATGTAAATAAAATAAATATTAAAACCAACAACAACAAAGGCGCTGATGTGCAGCTACAGGAGGACAGCCCAGATGGGCACCATGGCCCGCATGGTGTTGGCCCTTGACAATGCTTAATCTGGGAACTTGTAGAGATCTTAGCAGATTGTTTTCTCTCTGGGGCTGTAAATGGAACCTGGTGTCTGGAACATGCCTGTCTCAGTTGCTTTTGGGTAAATGTGAATGTTACCACACCCAGTCTGAGTTAGAAGCATCATTTGTTGGTCTCTGCAACCCTGATAATGACCACATTAATGGCCTGGGACAGATTTTATGCTGTTTCTGTGGATGTTTTTGTTTTTAAACTATGGGATACTCTGGTTTCCTCTTCTCAGATCCCACCACCTGTGGGAAGCCTGTGAGCGTCCTTGAATTTTAAGAGTAGATCAGAGGAGGCCCAGGTCAGACTAGGTGACCACATGCTGCTGCAAAAGTCACCCTAGGGACAAGCTACTTGAACCCTAGGACTTATTCAGAGAAAATATAACAAATTCCCAAGGCCAGCAAGATGCTCAGTTGGTATGGGCCCTTGTCATCAAGTCTGACAACCTGAATTTGGTCCCAGGACCGTGTAAGGAGATCCCACACCGTGTAAGGAGAGAACCAGCTCCTACAACTTTTTCTCTGACTGTCACACATACACTGTGTCACAGGCATGCCACCCTCTCTTTTACATACAGAGGAAAAATATTTTTTAAAGAGGGCCATGCATTGCAGTGTTCATCTTTAATCCCAATACTTGGGAGGCAGAAACAATTGGATCTCTGTGAATTCCAGACCAGCTAAAGATTCATAAGTGGGAACCTGTTTGAGGAAAGAAAAGAGGGGAAAATGCAGTTCTAGGGGTGGGGGCTGGAGTTCCATCCCCACCACCACAGGGCCATGGGGCCACACCGTTGTCTTCCCAGCACTCGAAGACAGAGGCAGGGATATCAGGAGTTCAGAGGATAGCCTGGGCTACTTGAAACTCAGAAAAAGAACATCCCGTTCCAGTGGGGAATGGGCTATGTCACCAGGGTCCCATTCTCCCAGATAGCCCATCCTACTGTCTCATCTTGCCCGGGGGCAGTGTTGGGAAGAGCCACAGGGCTCAGCAGAGCAGGGTGTCAGTCTGGGAGGATTGCCACCCAGTCTGCACCTGGCTGGTGAGCTGTCGGGGACCCTCACCTTGGGTGTCCTATGTCTTCAAAAAGCTGCAGAGGTTTCTAGTTGGAGGTGTCAGAAGCAGGGCCTCTACACCGTCAGCCTCACCCAGGAATTGGGATATGGTTTTTGCAGGGCCGAGATGGTGGTACCCGACTTCTCCGAGCTTTTCAAGGAGAGAGCCACAGCCCCTTTCTTCGTGTTTCAGGTAACACAACAGCTCTGGCCCTTGTGCCAGCTCCTCCTTTGGGACTGTCACAGCCAGAGTGAGTCTGACTGCCACTTCCAAACCCCAGAGTCTCTCCCTGTCCTCGGGAATCATTGGTATTTGCCAGGGTTTCTGGTCACAGGACAAGTAGGCAAGACCTGACAGGCTGCTGATTCACAGGTGTTCTGCGTTGGGCTCTGGTGCCTGGACGAGTATTGGTACTACAGTGTCTTCACTCTGTCCATGCTGGTGGCTTTTGAGGCTTCCCTAGTGCAGCAGCAGATGAGGAACATGTCAGAGATCCGAAAGATGGGCAACAAGCCCCACATGATACAGGTGTGACTGATGGGACAGGTGGGTGGTGACCCTGCCCACCCAAGTGGACACCATGCATATGCTATGCTGACAGACTTCCCCCACTCATATTTCCAGGTCTACCGCAGCCGAAAGTGGAGACCCGTCGCCAGCGATGACATTGTTCCTGGGGATATTGTGTCCATCGGTGAGGCAGGATTCCGACCCCCTCAGGCAGAAGTCCTTACCTTAGCCAGTGGCTGACTCTCTTGCCTGCCCCTTGCAGGCCGCTCCCCCCAGGAGAACCTGGTGCCATGCGATGTGCTACTGCTCCGGGGCCGCTGCATTGTGGACGAGGCCATGCTCACTGGGGAATCTGTGCCACAAATGAAGGTGATGGATGGGATCCGTAGCTCCTTCCCCAGCTCATGAAGAACGGCATAGGGCAGGAGAGACCAGTGGCCAGGCGGCCCTGCCAGACACGAGTGGCAGAGGCAGGTGGGCTGCAGTCATTTGCCGTGGGTGTCTAGAGCCAGGTGGAAAGAAATCAGGATATTCAGTTGAGATGGGCATAGGGATTCCAGGGGATTCTCTTTGTATCGTTGACGAGGCCAAATGCAGATCACAAGGCATTAACTCCGCAAGTCCTGTGGTGAGGAGGCACCTACTAAGGTGAATGGGACTTGCTGACCTAAGTAGAGGCCACTCATGGGAGTCAGGCAAGTCTTTGGAGGAGGCAAAAGTAAGGCTGTCATCCCAGTCTGATGCTGTCTCCTTTTCAGGAGCCCATTGAAGACTTGAGCCCAGACCGTGTCCTAGACTTGCAGGCTGACGCTCGGCTGCATGTCATCTTTGGGGGCACCAAGGTGGTGCAGCACATCCCCCCACAGAAGGCCACCTCGGGCCTGAAGCGTAGGTGCCTCAAGGGTGGCTTGGGTATCCTGCACCTGCTACAGTATGAGGGAGGTGGGACGGGGGTGCTGACAGCAGATGCCTCTCTGCTTGTTCCCTCAGCGGTAGACAATGGTTGTGTGGCCTTTGTCCTGAGAACTGGATTCAACACGTCCCAGGTATGGTGTTTGGTTCCATGTAGGAGGGTCCAAAGTGTGTGACGGCTCCTCTCAGAACGCTCACCCTGAGGCTGATGTAGGCCTGCTTTTCCTGGGCTGTGATAGCAGTAGATATGCCCCAGGTAGTCTGGCTGTTACCATTCCCAGGAGATAGATGTTAAGTGAGGTGCTCTCGTAAATGCTTCAGGGTTCTGCCTGAAGGGGTGATGGAAACCTGACTTCTTCCTTTGCATTTCCCTGCCCTCCCCCGTGGCCCTGTGGCTGGCCTTCTTAACTCCTGGTGGAAGCCTAATTCCTTGTCTGCCTACTTCATTGTCTGAGGCAGGCATTGCTGTTTCGTAGATAGAGAAGCCAGCCTCGTCACTTTCAGGGAGCAGAGGCCACTATTCTCCACAGACCTCTCAGGAAAGACTGTCCTGCCTATCCTTGCAGGGCAAGCTGCTGCGTACAATTCTCTTTGGAGTAAAGAGGGTCACTGCAAACAACTTGGAGACCTTCATCTTCATCCTCTTCCTCCTGGTGTTCGCCATTGCTGCAGCTGCATATGTGTGGGTTGAAGGTAAGCACCCCGAAAGCTCCTGTTCCGCAGCTTCAGCCCTGCCCCAGGCTGCCAGGCCCTATTTCCACAGGGACCAAGGACCCCAGCCGGAACCGTTACAAACTCTTTCTGGAGTGCACTCTCATCCTCACCTCGGTTGTACCCCCTGAACTGCCATTGAGCTGTCCCTGGCTGTCAACACTTCCCTCATCGCCCTGGCCAAGCTCTGTGAGTGCTGAGTGATTGCTGGGGCATTGCATAGGACAGGCAAGAGCCTGGATGGAGGAGCCCTCTGACCCCAGCTCACACCCTCCACCCCCAGACATGTACTGCACGGAGCCTTTCCGGATCCCCTTCGCTGGCAAGGTCGAAGTGTGTTGCTTTGACAAGACGGGTACCTTGACCAGTGACAGCTTGGTGGTGCGAGGCGTGGCAGGGCTGAGGTGAGCATAAAGAAATTCTGTCTAAAACCACCCCCCCTTAGCAAACAGACCCAAGCTTGATGTGAGCCTCCATTGGAGCCCTGCTCTGAGGTTCCATTAGCCAGGGTCCTATGTGATGATCAGTATGAGTGACATCCGAGGTAGATAGGAAATTAGTTCAGTCCCAAAACAGCTAGCCACAGACCTGTTTCCTCATCTGTTGGAACTTCAGGAGTCATCCTTGAGGCCAGTGGTCTCAAAGGACTCTTCTCCCCAAGGTATCCTTAATGACTAGCACACTGAGTACTGGCAGCTTGGGGTGGTCTCTGGTAGTATTCCTGAAGGCTCCCAGGTCCCCTGGTGGCGGTGGAGGTGCAGTTCACCCACCCACCTCTATCCACCTTGTAACCAACTGTCCTCATCTTTGCAGAGATGGGAAAGAGGTGACCCCAGTGTCCAGCATTCCCATAGAAACACACCGGGCGCTGGCCTCCTGCCACTCGCTCATGCAGCTGGATGATGGCACCCTAGTGGGTGACCCTCTGGAAAAAGCCATGCTGACAGCTGTAGACTGGACACTGACCAAAGGTGAGGGACTGGCATCCAAGGTCTGGCATGGGTGGCCTCTTGTCCTGGGCAGGCAGGCCCATGATGGTGACAATCCTCCAGGCTAGTGCCCAGGCTAGCTTCACATCGGTATCTTCTTGGGTCTGTTGGTGTCCAGCCTTCACTGCCTGATCTACTGTATCTGCTGTGTCCAGCAGGATTCTGGGGATGCTGGAATGGGAAAGCTGGGGCGGGGGGTGGGGGGGCTTGGCTACCTCTCTGGAGCGAAGCCCCTCAGGACTCCTACTTATTTGTTTCCAGATGAGAAAGTATTCCCCCGAAGTATTAAAACTCAGGGGCTGAAAATTCACCAGCGCTTTCATTTTGCCAGTGCCCTAAAGCGAATGTCTGTGCTCGCCTCCTACGAGAAGCTTGGCTCCACTGACCTCTGCTACATCGCGGCTGTGAAGGGGGCCCCCGAAACCCTGCACTCTATGGTGAGCCAACCCCAACCCTGGGGTTAAGGGTCAGGCAGGGATCAAGCAGTGACGTCCCCCCTGTTCCCTGCAGTTTTCCCAGTGCCCACCTGACTACCACCACATCCACACTGAGATCTCTCGGGAGGGAGCCCGTGTCCTGGCTCTGGGATACAAGGAGCTAGGACATCTCACGCATCAGCAGGTAAGGGCTGGCCACACTCAACAGCCCTGTTAGCCCACCACAGCTTTCTCGGCACCTGCCTCCTCTGTTGTGGGATGTCCTGGGTACCTCCTCAGGGAAGGTCTTAGTGGATCCACGCCCATCCATTCCTGACCTCCACCTGTCCCCACTGCCCTCTCACTTGCTTCCTGGTCCTGGTCCAGTCTGATCACCCCTACAGCCAGCCATCCCTCTAGAACTTATGTCAACTGACAGCCTTGACTATGGAGGCCATTCAAGCCAGGACACAGCCTCTCCTCCTGCACTGTGCTTGCCTTGCTGCTGTTCTGAAGAACCCTGTTTGTCCCCCTGGGCCTGTCCAACCTGAGCCCCACCTTGACTCTTACCTCTGTGATCTTCATCACCTGCTTTCCTTGATACTTCTTGGTTGCCCCAAGGGTGGTGGCCTTGCATAGTCCATGTCCATAGTCATGAGGTGTAGTAGGTACACTTGGGTCTAGACCCCATCATCAGTAGCTGCACCCCACTTTGCACCTGCCTTGCCTCTCCCCTCCTGACTCTTGACATTCCTCTTCTTAGAGGACAGGGCCTCTCTTCTCCCAGCACCAGCACACATGCACAGTGGCTCTAGTTGCTGAGGCACTGACTTGCCTTCCTCACTGTTCCCTCTGGAAGATGGGAAGAGGCTGGTTGGAAGGGCAGATGGTAAAGGTATCCCACATCTGTTAACAGGCCCGGGAGGTCAAGCGGGAAGCACTGGAGTGCAGCCTCAAGTTTGTGGGCTTCATCGTGGTCTCCTGTCCACTCAAAGCTGACTCAAAGGCTGTGATCCGAGAGATCCAGAATGCATCTCACAGGGTATGAGCAGACCGAGAGGTAGGGGTAAGGAGGTGGCCACAGAGGACTGTGCCACCCTCTGGGTCTTGACAGAGAGGAAACCACAGGTTTTAAGCTGGGAGTGGATATAGCTGGCACTCTCAGAGTTAGGTAGAGAATTCTCTTCAGCGTGCCGCCTCCTGCATCACACATCACCTCCCTCCTCAGACTCTGAGGTAAGAGATCTTGAGACCATGCCCGTCCTTGTGAGCAGTCCCAGCTCTCAGCAAGAGGCAGATAACAACTGGTCCCCAGTTAGCCCCCATAGGTCACTTCCTACCTTCCTCCCTTTTCTGTCCCTAGAATGTTCTTCGTACAAACAAGTACAGACTCTGGGCACTGATACCCAAGGGCTAATTTTTAACTTGTGTTTTAAGTTAAATCCCAGCACTTGGGAGGCAGAGGCAGGTGGATTTCTGAGTTCAAGGCCAGCCTGGTCTACAGAGTGAGATAGCCAGGGAGGGCTATACAGAGAAACCCTGTCTCAAAAAAAAAAAAAAAGCAAATTAAGAGAACTTGCCACTTAAGAGTTTGGATCCTAGCACCCACAAAATACCTACAACCTCAGCTGTGAGCGACCTGACATCTTTTCCACCTTCATATTCAAAGGTGTACATATCAAAAAGTAAATTATTTTAAGACGCAGTGCATTGAGACTGAACTGTGACTCAGCATGTGCTTGGTGTAGGCAGCCCCGGGTGCCAGCCTAGCCCCATGGCTTGTATAGCACTCCCTGGGCGTAGGCTGTGCTTACCAGAGGGGTGGCCTTTTCCCTCATACTTTCTTAGGAGGAGCTGTGAGGCCAAGGTAAGAGCTGTGCCCAGCATGTCTTGCCTGCTAAGCCCTGTGCCTGTCCCGTAGGTGGTCATGATCACAGGAGACAACCCACTCACTGCATGCCATGTAGCTCAGGAGCTGCACTTCATTGACAAAGCCCACACGCTCATCTTGCATCCTCCTTCAGAGAAAGGTAAGACCAGGTAGCTGGGGCCCTAGTCCCAAACCAGTGTGTGACCACTGTCCACTGCTGATCATAACTGATGTCAGCCCCATTCTGAGGGGCCTCAGAACATGGGCAGTATGTGTACGGTGCTCTGAGGGCCGTCATGGCTTGTTTGTTTACAGCAGGCCTCATGCACACTCTCAGAGGGCTCGTGCCTCATCCTTGCCCACCCTGTGCCATTATCCAGGGCATGCCAGGTTCCCAACACCTGAATCAGGCACCCACCCGTTGCCCAGTGCTGAAGGTGGCAGATCCTAGGTAACAGGCATGACCTGTCGTTAGCATATCTGTCTGCCCAGCCCTGCTCCATGGGCAGCTTCCACGCACATTGTAGGAGAAGAGCTAAACTAAAACTTGCTGTTGGCATCTTGCTTTAAGTAAGGAGGCTGGGGACTCAAACTGGAGTCCACTTAGCTCATGTGAGGGTGCACTCCTATCAGCCCAGCAGGAAGATTGCTGTTATCCAGACCAGCCTGGAATACACAGTGACTTCCAGGCACGTTTTTGCATACATGTCTCTAAGACCAGCCTTAGAACCCTTCCTGCATAGGTAAATGAGCCTACTTCTTACTCAGGTCTCTTGATGTCTCTCAGAGCAAGACCTATGTGAAGAGCAGTGGCTACCCCAACACGGGTGGTAGGTGCATATAGCTAAAAAGGCTTCTAGAACTTTCCACTGCCTCTCAGAGAATTTGGTCACCACTCTGAGTTGTTGGCCCCAGGTCTCCCTCCATGCTAGCTTCATGGACCATGTTCTTGAACCTAAGGATTGTGTATAGGTGACCCTAAAGTGATAATTGTTAACTATTGCTGGATCTGAGCTTCAGAAATAAAAGCAGGTCCCATGAGGCTTAACATGGGTGGAATCTGGTTCCAAGAGTGCTGGAGTTCAGGCTGGTAGTGGAGAGATCTGTTAGATGAGGGACCATCGTCAGAAGGTGGCTTCATGCCTGAGACCAGGCCTTTTGTGTTTGCATGCAACGTTGTCATGCAGCTACTGGAGCAATGCTCAAGTTCCTCACCTGTATCTGAGGGTCTTGTGTGTGTTCCCTGTGAAGTGTCCAAAGCAGGGCCAGATTCTGGGTGAGGCTGTGGTGTTGTCCCAGGAGTCACAACCCTAACCATAGATGTGACCCACAGGCCAGCCATGTGAGTGGCGCTCCATTGATAACAGCATCGTACTGCCTCTGACCCTGGGCTCCCCCAAGGCACTGGCCCTGGAGCACGCGCTATGCCTCACAGGTGATGGCTTGGCTCACCTGCAGACTGTGGACCCCCAGCAGCTGCTCCGCCTCATCCCTCATGTGCAGGTGTTTGCCCGTGTGGCCCCCAAGCAGAAGGTATGTGCAAGACCCTAGGGCTGGGCACTGGGGCCCTTGGGGATGGCTATAACCCCATCTGTGTCATATCTGCCATGCAGGAATTTGTCATCACTAGCCTGAAGGCGCTGGGTTATGTGACCCTCATGTGTGGAGACGGCACCAACGATGTGGGCGCACTGAAGCATGCTGATGTGGGTGAGCTCCAGTAGCTGGGAGCTTTGTCTCCTTCATCACTAGTGTGGGGACATCTCACCTGGCCCTGTCACTCAGAGACTGGCACATTTGATAGCTGGTGGTGTGGCTTTGTGTGTGGCTCCTGCCTAGAATCCTCCAGTGAGAGGCAGGGGATGTACCTTAGCAGTAGATGTCTTCCGTATATGTGCAAAGTCCTAGATTTCATCTCGAACACTAAAAAAGTAAGTCATTTTAATTAACCTCCATGGGCAGTGGCACTCATTCAGCCAGAGGTCTGTCATCCCAGAGCTCAAGAGAACCAGGGATTCAAGTTCATTCTTGGCCTGTGCAGTAAGTTCAAGGCTGGCCTAGTTACATGGAACCCCCTGTCTTTATAAAAGAAATCTTGAGGGGCTACAAGGTCAGAGAAGGGCATAGACATGAGGAGCAAAAGGTAGGAGGAAAGAGGTAGTTGGGGGCATTGTTTTGCAAATCCTACCACCAGGTTTACTTGCCACAGGTCACTGTCAGGACAAGGGTTGACAGTCCTGGACTCCAAAAGCTAAATAAGCTTTGGTCTTTCTGCTTTTTTCCATCTTCCCTGCGTTGTCTGGAGTTCTTGCCCTCAGACTTTTCTCTCGAGTAATTAGTTTCTTTGGAGGCCAGCAGTTTTCAGTTGCTCGTTTTAGGGTCTGATGAGACTCTCCTTCCTTCCCCCAATCCCCCCCATGACAAGGTTTCTCTGTGTAGCCTTGGCTGCTCTGGAACTTGTTCTGTACACTAGGCTGGCCTTGCACTCAGAGATCCACCTGCCTTGGCCTCCCAAGCTCTATGATTAAAGGCATGTGTCACCACTGCCTGTCTAAGGTTCTGATGAGATTTTTGTGCTTGTTTGAGCCTGGATCTCTATGTATTGCATGGCCTAGAGCTCAAGATCCTTTTGCCTCAGAGTCCAGAGGATTGGGATAACAGGTGTGCCTCCACCAGCGTGGTTTTGACACATCCAACTGGCGTTTTCTTCTTGTGGCTTTTACTTGTTTTTTTGTTGTTGTTGTCGTTGTTGTTGTTGTTATTTTTAAATAACAAGTGCTTACAATTTTATGGGAGCAATGCTAGTTCTCTTTTTACAAACTGAAATTACTGACTTTTGTTTTAATGGTTCTGGCTGGGCAGTGGCGGTATATGCCTTCAAATACCAGTTCTTGGGAGACAGAAGCAGAACCATAGACCTCTGAGTTAGAGGCCAGCCTGGTCTACAGAGTAAGTTCCAGGACAGACAGGGCTACACAGAGACACCCTGTCTCAAGAGGTTGCAGTTCTGATTCCGGGGTTGACTTTGGGCCTTGAGCATGGGGGCAGACACTGCCACTGAGCTTTGGCCCCAGGCCTGCATCATCTTTCCCCAGGGTGTTACGACACATTTATTAGTATGTATTAGTGAGGACACGCCTGCCACTACATGGCAGTAAAGGTCAGAGGACAGCTTTACAGAATTGGTTCTTTTCACATTCGCATGGACAGGGATGTGTGGTAAATGCTTTAATCTGTCAAGCCATTCACCAGCAAAACAAGGTGACCAGTCTCTGAGGGTATTATAGGGTACAGGTGAGATGACAGTACCTTGGAACTGGTGGGAGGGAGGGAGGCAGGTGGGCGGCCTGGGGTCTAGCTCTACACCTGAACCTGCACCTGACCCTGGGCCCTTTCCACCCCTCCTTCCCAACGCCTTCTCAGGTGTAGCACTCCTGGCCAATGCCCCTGAGAGGGTTGTAGAACGGCGGCGACGGCCCAGGGACAGCCCTGTCCTGAGCAACAGTGGCCCTAGAGTCTCCAGGTCGACCAAACAGAAATCGGCACTCCTCTCTCCTGAGGAGCCCCCAGCCTCCCACAGGGTGAGTGTTCAGATCAGAAATACCCACAACCCTTACTAGCCAGGGCTGACCCCTGCTGCCCACCCCACAGGACCGCCTGAGCCAGGTGCTGCGGGACCTGGAGGACGAGAGCACCCCCATTGTGAAGCTGGGGGATGCCAGCATTGCAGCGCCCTTCACCTCCAAGCTCTCCTCCATCCAGTGCAGTGAGTCCCAAGCTCCGAGCCCCGTTGCCCAGCACCCTACCCAGCTGTGCCCAGAACCAACACCCATACCCACCAGCATCCTGGCCACTCATCCCTGCTTCCCCACAGTCTGCCACGTGATCAAGCAGGGCCGGTGCACGCTGGTGACGACGCTGCAGATGTTCAAGATCCTGGCCCTCAATGCCCTCATCCTGGCATACAGCCAAAGTGTCCTCTACCTGGAGGGAGTCAAGTTCAGCGACTTCCAGGCCACCCTGCAGGGGCTGCTGCTGGCTGGCTGCTTCCTCTTCATTTCCCGCTCCAAGGTGGGCCCTGGACCACCTAGGGCTGGCCATAGGACATTTCAAGAACTCTTGTGAATTGGAATTCCCCAAGTTATAGACAGAGACTAGAGCCCAAAGGCAGGAATGTCCCTGAGATTGTGCAGGACATACAAATAGGGTCAGGCCTGGCTAGCTGCCAGTGATATAGCTTAGGGTCTGCCACTGTCCGAGCTTGGGGTTCAGGCAGCTCACAGTCCTAGGGCAAAGGAAGTGATGAGTGAAAGCAAGCAGAAGACACGGCACTGTGAGGGAGAAAGTGTGTCACAGGCTTCAGGGGCTGGCCTCAGGGACAGCCAGGGAGGCCTCCTGAGGAAAGGACACTGCCACAACCAGGAGTCTTCACTGGTCGCTGAGGTGGTGAAATAGAGGTCCAGGGGCCGGAGGGGGTGTGTGTCAACTTCCCATCAAGGTGAGGAAAGGCGCACAGAGCAACTTGAAACACAAGATCTGCCCTGACTGAAGCTTCCAGAAGTTTCAGGCCATATTTAGAGCTGCTCACCTCATGGTGGCTACAAGGGGAAGGCCTAGGGTTGTCCCCAAGGCAGCACCTTTATGCAGGCCCCACCATCTAAGCTCTTAGATGTCTGGGCATGAGGCCAGAGCCTTAGGTCACTTTCCAAAGCCATACCATAACATGTTCCTTGAGTCATTTGGGGATGTTTCAGAGCCCACCCTAGTAAGAAAGGTAGTAGCAGGCTGCATAGACCAGGCACACTCCCAGGCCCAAGGCTCTGACTGCTCTCTTGGAGTAGAGAGTAAATCTGTTTCCTGACAGAGCCCTCCATTGCTAGCATGGAATACACACTATCTTAGACATAGGCTACCCCTGGGTCAGGACCAAACAAGATGCCTGAGGCAGAAGTATCACCTTACTGTTAAGAGAGTGAGCTGGCTGACTGTCAGTTCTGCCCCACAGCCTCTCAAGACTCTTTCCCGAGAGCGGCCCCTGCCCAACATCTTCAACCTATACACCATCCTTACGGTGATGCTGCAGTTCTCTGTCCACTTCCTGAGCCTGGTCTACCTGTATCGTGAGGCCCAGGCACGCAGCCCTGAGAAGTAAGTGGGGTTCCGGGGAGAGAGGAGGCAGCAGGAAGCTACAGTGGGTGCCTGAGCAGGAGAAGGACACTGATAACCATGTGCCCTGCAGGCAGGAACAGTTTGTAGACCTATACAAGGAGTTTGAGCCAAGCCTGGTCAACAGCACTGTGTACATCATGGCCATGGCCATGCAGATGGCTACCTTCGCCATCAACTACAAGGTGAGGCCCTGCATGCCTGCCCATTCCCACCTGGCCTAACCCTGCTCAGCCCTCCCCAAGCAGCAGTGTCTTTTCATTACAGGGCCCACCCTTCATGGAGAGCCTGCCTGAGAACAAGCCCCTGCTGTGGAGTCTGGCAGTGTCAGTGCTGGCCATCATTGGCTTGCTCCTTGGTTCCTCACCTGACTTCAACAGCCAGTTTGGCCTTGTGGACATCCCTGTAGAGGTGAGTGGCTCTGAGCAGTGGCCCTGGCTCATCCTGGCCCAGCTCAGCCACAGGCCCAGCTCAGCCTGCTTCCTCCTTGATAGTTCAAGCTGGTCATCGGCCAGGTCCTGGCCCTGGACTTCTGCCTGGCACTCCTGGCTGACCGTGTCCTACAGTTCTTTTTGGGGACTCCGAAGCTGAGAGTACCTTCCTGAGAAGATGGTGCTGCTACCCACTGCCTACCCTGGCTGCCGCTGACCAGGAAAACCAACCGTGGTTGCCCCAGGAGGGAACACTGCTCCCATCTCCACAGTGAGGCAGCCCTGCCTTGCTCTTGGAAGACTGAGTTGGGACCCTTGTGGGCATCCCCTGGCCGGGCTAGTAGAAGAGTCCTGGCTAGCACCTTTGGTAAATAAATCGGCGTCTGCAATTTTATAAAGCTTGGTTCCACTTATCTTTGCCACACAGGGCCCCTGGGAATTGGAGGGGCCAGGAATCAAGCAGGACCTGGTATCACCACAGGCCCAGAGGAGAAAGACACCCTCTGTGGGCATTCAGCACTTTGTAGGCTAAGCCTGGACCTAGGATCTCACGTTTTCTAGTGTCATGCACATCTATATTTGTTGGGTTTTTAACCTGTCAGGCCCTGAGAGGCTGACAGTGCCTTCGGAAGTGCTGACAGATCTGCCCTGAGGGCAGGTCTCACTCAGGTTGTAGCCACCGTCTCATACCACAGATGTGGCTGTCGCTGTCCACCCTGGATAGTCTGTTTGTGACCCTGCCTGCCCCTAAAAACACTGTCTGCTTTGAAAGGGAGCTGACCACCTCAGGAGCCTCACCCAACCAGACAGTGGTTTGCGCTTTTTTTTTTTTTTTAAAGATTTATTTTGTGTATATGAGTACTCACTACTCACTCTGTCTTCATGCTGAAGAGAGCAGCAGATCCCACTACAGATGGTTGTGAGCCACCATGTGGTTTTTGGGGATTTTACTCAGGATCTCTGGAAGAGCTGACAGTGCTCTTAACTGCTGAGCCATCTCTCCAGCCCCAGTGGTGTATATCATTAATCCCGGCATTCATCAGGCAGAGACAGGGGATCTCTGAGTTGGAGGCTAATCAGGCCTACACACCGAAATCAGACCAAACCGGGCCAAATAGCGAGGCACCTGTCTGCAAAAACAAAAAACAAAACGAACAAACAAAAGCCTGTCCCAGGGTTCTAGGGACTTGGGGTTCATTGCAGTCCTCATCAGTTCTTCACAGGGACGCCCTGAATCTAAAAGCCTAGTCTGGGAGTTAAGTCTAGTCGCTGAGTGTGGAAGGTTCTGGGGCAGGCACCCCAACTTGTTAGAAGAGTGCTACAGGGACTTAGGGTGCTGCAGAAATCTGCAGAAAGGACCCCTGGCTTGCTGGGGCTTGGCTCAGTGAACCCAGCGGCCGGTGAACTCTGGAGGCTAGTCAGAAATGCGACGGCAGCTTCCGGGAGGGGCGTGGTCGTCTCGAGGCGTGGCATAGGTGGGGCGGGGCGACAGCACTTGGTCGGCAGAGGCAGGAAATCGGGGCTGGTCCCGGGCAGCAAGCAGCCCAGTCCCTATCTCGGCTCCACCGCGCGTTCTCCACCCCACCCCCTGCCCCCGGGCTCGCCATGGACTCAGCGGAGACAGGTAGGGGGGTGGGGATCGAGGGGGGCCTCCCACCACCGCTCCTCAGATAAACCAGAGAGCCCAATTTACCCAGAGCTATCTGACAGCCGGGAAAGGAGTACTGGCAGGGGAAGGAACGAGGGGATCCCCGAGCACCTTGGAGACCCTCGAGGTGCACAGTGCTCACGACACCAGCCCCCGACCCTCGGATTGCCCGGCAGAGCGGGCACCCCGGATGCCTGGGGGAAGGGGCCCAGGAAGGGGAAGTGGCCGCTTCTGCTTCTGATTGTACGATGGATGGGGGCAGGGTGTCATGGCCAGTATCCCTGCAGGTAGCCCCAAGGCATCTGGCCAGGGGGCGGCGGCAGAATTGTGACTAGAACTGGGTTATGTTTCCGGCTGTCTTTGTGTGTTCGAGTGTCATTCAGTTCTGTCCCTCGTGGTTTCAGCCATACTCGCGTGTGTTTATACCGCAGGCTAAGTGCCTGTGTGTCCCACGTGCTTTTCCATCTGTCTGGCCTGGGGTCCATGTGGCTCCATTGTCAAGCCAGCCCTCTCTACTCCAGCATTCATATGGCAGCTGCATCTGTTTCCTTCCTTTGCTTATGGGTCCTCCCCTGTGTGATGGCTCTGTTGCTGTGAGCAACCGCTTCTCTGATTTTGCCTGGATCCATCTGTGGGATCAAAAATGACCCCACCAAAGCACTCTTTCTCTCTCTCTTTCCCTCTCCTTTTCCTTTTCTCACTCTCTCTTTCTCTCTCTCTCTCTCTCTCTCTCTCTCTCTCTGTCTCTCTCTTTCTCTCCCCCTTTCCCTCTCTCTCTCATCCCTCACTAGTCTTGGACTCACTCGGTTGTCTGTATATGTTCTCTCTCTCTCTCTCTCTCTCTGTCTCTGTCTCTCTGTCATCTGTCATCCCTCACAAGTTTTGGACTCACTCAGTTGTCTATATGTTCTCCCCCACACACACACACTTCCCACCTCGGCTTGAGAGTGGTTGAGGTATATCTGGATTGGTTTGCCACTACTGTGGGTGGAGGGAGATACTGGTTGGCTCATGTTTTCTTACACTTCCCTCCCCCAGAGCTAACCCCAGCTCCTGAGGGCAGGAAGAGATACAGTGACATCTTCCAGAGCCTGGACAACCTCGAGATATCCTTGGGGAACGTGTGAGTCTGAGCCTATGTCGCCACGTGGGGCTGAGCTCCCTAATTATTTGGGTATCATGCTGCCCCACATCTGGACACCCTGACTTCCAATCTCCTGAGCCTAAGACAGCCCCCCAAACACCTGAGCCCTCTGGTATTCTAGATACACAGGTATTTGGGGTCTATCTCAAAAGTGATACACACACATGCGCGCGCGCACACACACACACACACACACACACACACACATGCAACCTCATGATCCCTTAAAAAAATGATTGAAATAGCTATGAGCAGGAATGCTGTGAGCCCCTAAATTGCCTGTGGTCCTTCCAACCCTTTCTCAAGTCTTGTTTTTAGAAAAGGACCTCCTCACCTGGAATGGGAATGTAGCAGGTGCATAGCATTCATAAGGCCCAGGATTTAATCCTGCCTGTACCACAAAAGGGAGGTGGGGTGAGGGTCAGTTGATAGGATGCTTGTCTGGCATCCACAAAGCCCTAGATTCCATCCATAGTAATGCATAGACTAGCCAGGCCGCGCTGTGTGAATGTAACTCCAGCACTGAGGAAGCAGAGGCAGAGAATCAGGCCAACACTGAGGTGAAGGCCTGCCAGGAGACAAGAGCTTCTGCTTCAAAACAAACTACTGCCTCACCTCCCTCCCCTAAATCCTCAGATCATACCTTCTAAATCACAGATAATATCAAAGACTATCTCCTCCTTCTCCCTCAACTGTCCTAGTATCCCAGGACGTTTCCCCAATAAAGGACAGTTTGAACAGAAATGGCTTCCTGACACCATTATCTTTCCAACCCCCAGGACTTTTGATCCGCTGGCTGGAGACCCTGTACTCAGAGAAGACCTGGAGCCTGACAATGCTGACACAGTCACTGAGGAGGTAGGGGACAGGATCAGGGTGCTTGGAGAGGAAGCCGGCTTGCTGTTTTGCTTGTTCCTGAATGCTGTCTCTCATCCTCTCTTACCCTAGAACACTGAAGCCAGTTGTTGGAGTGATCCCTCCCCAGAAGGTCCCGCAGCCCTCACAGGTAGGGGAGGGTTTCATACAAGGGTGGGGGAGTAAGGAGGTCACTCCTTCATGGAGACATCACAGATCTTGTTCTGTGCCCGATGCAGGGGACAGAGCAGAATCCACAGTGGATCCGTGCCCCAGTCTTAGTAGAGAATTTTTAAATTATGATGCAGACAATGATTCCAAAGGGAGCTTTAGGGAGCCATGAAAGTGTGGAACAGAAGCCATGGGTCTTCAGCGTTCAGGGAAGACTTCCACGGGGGGTGGGGGCAGGAGGCTAGGGTGGAGGGCCCTGGGCTCAGGGATTTCCCTATTTGTCCCAGAGGAAGAACTGGATTTGAGACTCATTCGGACCAAGGGTGGTGTGGATGCTGCCCTGGAGTATGCCAAAGCATGGAGCCGCTATGCTAAGGAGCTACTGGCCTGGACAGACAAGAGAGCCAGCTATGGTGAGGCTTCCTTCTGCCCAGCCTCTGATGGCAAGCATGACCCAAACCCCAGCTGCCTGTAGACCACTGTCTCTCCTCCCCTTAGAGCTCGAGTTTGCTAAGAGTATCATGAAGATCGCAGAGGCTGGCAAGGTGTCCATTCTCCAACAGGTACCAGCTTTCCCCAGAGCCCAACCTCCCCAGATCCTCCACCCCTATCTGTTCAGTTCCTAAGCTAGCCCTGTACTCTACCCCAGAGCCAAATGCCACTCCAGTATATCTACACCTTGTTTCTGGAGCACGACCTCAGCTTGGGAGCCCTGGCCATGGAAACGGTGGCCCAGCAGAAGAGAGACTACTACCAGGTAAGCCCTCCCCTGCCACCCAGGAGGAAGCCCCTCTGCAGTCTCAGGTGGGAGGAAGCTGGAGCCCAGAGATGCTCGGGATCTTTCCCAGTATTCCTTCACTGAGATTCAAGCCCACCTTTCTGTGATAGGGAAGATATTTCATTTGTGTGGGTATATTAGGGAAGTCTCTGCCGGAAGAATTACATCCCTGGTCCCAAATCTTACAAAGTTCTTCAACTTAGAAATACCAGTTTCACAGGGCATAGTGGTTCACGCCTCTAATCCCAGCACTTGAGAAGCAGAGGTAGGTGGATCTCTGAGCTCAGTACCAGCCTGATCTATATAGTCAGTTTCAGGACAGCCTAAGACCCTGTCTTGAACAAACAAAACTGAAACGCTGATTTCAAGCCTAGCATGGTAGTACACACCTTTAATTCCAACACTGTGGAGTCTGAGGAAGGTAAGAATCTCTGAGGTGGTGACCAGCTAAGGTCATATCTTATCTTAAAAACAAAGAAACAAACAAAAAGATTTGTTTCAGGGAGAGCAGATAGTTCAAAAGGTGAAGGTGCTGTAGCTGTCTTTCTGCTTTGTGGGTGCTTTTCCACACCCTTTCCTCCCAGCACCCTCTCCTCCCAGCACCCTCACACCCCACCTCCAGTTCTCCCTAACACTAGTTAGGAAAGAAGGAAGGATAGAGGGGAAAGAGAGAGAGACAGATCCCTGAATTTAATTTCTTTCCTTTTGTTTCTTCTTTGAGCACGACTACTAACAAACTACGACCAAGCCCCCAGAACGACCCCACCTTTTGGGGTGCTAGCATTTATATACCATCTGAAAAGTTCCCAGAATTCCAAACATCACACAGTCACAGAAACTATCTGCAGCTGGCAAAACCATGCCTCTGCTAGAGCACGAGGCAAATCATGGTCAGACTGCTGGGGACAGTCTGAAGCGGCCCCACATCCTCTCACACCTGCAATTAAAATGAAAACACATTCTTGTAATATTTCTCTGTTTTTTAAAGAAACCAAGATTCTAGAATTCTCACTATAGGTGCTTGCTACACAAGTCTGAAGACCTGAGTTCAATCCCTGGAACCCACATAAAGATAGAAGGAGAGATATAACTTTACAATGCTGTCTTCTGACCTCCACGTACATATCATGACATGTATGCCTTTGTACACACATCATAATAATAAATAGATTTTTTAAAACAAAGGACTGGAAATAGAGCACAGTAGTAGAATACTTAGCTAGCAAGGCCATGGGTTCAAATCCCCAGTAACAAAACAAGAAAAAGAAGAACCGATTGAGTTAGCTCATTCGGTGAAGGCACTTGCCACCAAGCCTAGTGACCTAAGTTTGATTCCTGGAACCCACATGGAGGAAGGAGATACCTGACTCCCACCTGTCTTCTGTCCTCCACAGACATGCCCTGGCATGAATGTATCTCGATGCATACACAAATACGAAGTAAATAAATAAAATCAGGAAGCTAGAGAGACTCTGGTGAGAGCACACAGTACTCTTGCAGAGGGCCTGGGTGTGGGTCCCAGCACCCATGACTAGTAGTCTACAACCACCTGTAACTCCTACTCCCTGGGGAGCTGATGTGTCTGTTCTCCATCGGTGCCCACAGTCGTGTGCACATGCCTGCACACATACACACAATTTAAGACAATATATAGCTGGGCGGTGGTGGCGCACGCCTTTAATCCCAGCACTTGGGAGGCAGAGGCAGGCGGATTTCTGAGTTCGAGGCCAGCCTGGTCTACAAAGTGAGTTCCAGGCCAGCCCGAGCTACACAGAGAAACCCTGTCTCGAAAAACCAAAAAAAAAAAAAAAAAAAAGACAATATATATTTTAATTAAGAGAGTACATCAATAGTGTCAGGATGAATGTTTCTCAGGAATAAAAACCTCAGCATGTCTGGGTTCCTGAAGAAAAGACGGGGTGATCACACAACTTTCTGCTCATGTACTTGGACCTAGGGTAGAAAAGGCCTGGTTAGGAAAAAAGAAGAAGAAGAAAACAGATTCAGAAAAGGGTTCGGGTCTGGGCTATCTAAGGGTCGGGCAGGAAACAGAACAGATGGGGTCCTGAAGCTGCTTTTCCTACCCATGCCCATCCTCCACTCCACAGCCTCTGGCAGCCAAAAGGATGGAAATTGAGAAGTGGAGGAAGGAGTTCAAGGAACAGTGGCTGAAGGAGCAGAAACGCATGGTAAGGCCAGGACAGGTGGGCCTTGCATGGAAGAGTGGCATTCTCTGCAGGTCAAGGGCTTACGATCCTCTTATTGCCTCCAAGAATGAGGCGGTGCAGGCACTGCGGCGCTCCCAGCTCCAGTATATTCAACGCAGAGAGGACCTGAAGGCACGCTCCCAGGGGTCCCCTGAGGACCCTCCTCCCCAGGCATCTCCCGGATCCAACAAGCAACAGGAGCGCAGACGGCGCTCCCGAGAGGAGGCACAGGCCAAGGTCGGAAACACAGTACCAAGATTCCCTAACGTCCGGCTATTCCCACTCCCCAACTCTAGTCTGCTGAAGCCCTCTCTGCCTTGGTTTCCCCAGGCACATGAGGCGGAGGCTCTGTACCAGGCCTGTGTCCGGGAGGCCAACACACGCCAACAGGATCTGGAGACCACCAAGAGGCGGATAGTGTCGCATGTACGCAAGCTGGTGTTACAAGGAGACGAAGTGCTTAGGCGGGTAAGGCCCTCCTCCGTGGTCACCTTTGGTTCATTGTCCTTGGGCACCAGTGTATACTCCTTTCCTCTGTCCCTAACTCAGCCCTGAGGCCCCAGGACCCTGACGACAACCCAAACCTAGTCCTATAGCCTACCAGTGACGGGCCCCGCCCTCAAACATTGGCTTTGCCTGTTAGTAAGGGTTGGGCTCAGTCCCCTGGACTCTAGGTCAAATATTCATCCTTGCAGGTGACGCTGGGCCTGTTTGAGCTGCGAGGGGCGCAGGCAGAGCGAGGACCCCGCTCCTTCTCTGCTCTGGCTGAGTGCTGTGTGCCCTTTGAACCTGGCCAGCGTTACCAGGAGTTTGTTCGGGCACTGCAACCTGGTGCCCCACCACCAGCATCTCCCGCCTTCTGCTTCCAGGAGTTCACACCCGTGCTGCCCAGGTGGGCCCTAGGGCTGGGCTTGGAGTAAGCCCACAAAGCCTGTGCCAGGTTTTAATATATGTATATACTATACTTCACCTCTACTGCCCTCTCTTGCCGTGCTCCCTGGCTGAGTCCCTTACTTTCCTAACTAGTCTCTATTTACTTCAATGTTTTGGAAATGTTTGTTTCTTTGTTTTTGAGACAGAGTTTCTCTGTGTAGCCCTGGCAATCTTGGAACCCACTAAGTAGACCAGGCTGGCCTCAAACTCAGAGAGATCCTCCTGCTTCTGCCTCCCAAGTGCTGGGATCAAAGGTGTGCACCATGACTACCTGACCCTGGGATATATTTGAAACAGGGTATCTCTAGGTAACCCTGGCTGTCCTGGAACTCGCTTCATGTCTTAATATTTAAAGAATTATTTTTATTGATAAGTATGTGTGTACGCCACCTGCATGCAGGTACTCTCAGAGGCCAGAAAAGGCATCAGATCCTGTGGGACGAGTTACAGGGGGTTATGAACCGCCAATGTGGATCCTGGGAACTGAACATGGGTCCTGGAAGAGCAGCCAAGAGCTCATAACCACTGAGCCACCTCTCCAGCCCTCATGTGTTTGCTTGCTTGCTTTTAAATGGCTCAGTGGCTTTCATTATGGGTGCTTACAGGATCGTGGGAGACTTTTGATGAGTTATCCCAGTCCTAGGATGTGGGGCTAGGACACTTAAGGGACCAAGATGGTCCTAGACACCAGAACTTTTGGACCTATATCCTTGGAGTTGGGACCCAGACGCCATGCCTACTTGCTGTCACCCAGGCCAGTTCCTGGGAATCAAGCCCTCGACCCTCTCTTCTCCCAGTTTCCCTCAGGACACAAAAAAGAAGTTTTCAGGGCCTCTACCTACAAGGCTGGAGGAGGGTTCCTCTGAGCCTGGCCCTTGGGAGGATGCCAGCCTAGGCAGCCAGGGTAAGTTCTTTGAGGCCTGTGGGTAAAGGGACTAGGCTTGGGCCAGCCTGACTGACCTGTCCTCACACAGGGATCCCTGGCAGTGATGTGGACAGTGTAGGTGGTGGCAGTGAGTCCCGGTCCTTGGATTCTCCCACTTCCAGCCCAGGTGAGGGTAGGATCTGACCGTCCCACCTACTCCACACCTGTGCCCTTTTACCCCCCACCCTCTGTCCTCCGGCTCCTAGCCAAGCACTGATCTGTAATCTCCAACCTATCTCTTGGCCTCTGATCTACCTCACACACCCTGGTCCTCAAGTGTGGACCTACTGACTGTCTCGGTGGGAATTTCCTCTAAGCTACCAGACAATGGCCTGGCCCACTCCTAAATTCTTAACCTCTGGTCCCTGACCCTTTCTCCCAAGGATATCTCTGGGAGTTTTTGAAAGTCCTGGAAACCAAATCTGTCTCCTTAGACCTAGCCTGTCCCATGACCACCATAATCCTACTTCTGTGCTCCTCTGACCCCAGGTGCTGGGGCCCGCCGGCTTGTAAAGGCATCCTCCACAGGCACGGAGTCCTCAGATGACTTTGAGGAGCGAGACCCCAGTGGTAAGGCTGGACATAGGTGGCCAGGTGGGCTTGTAGGGACAAGAGGGTGACCTGACAGCCTTGGCTTCCTTCCTTGCAGATCTGGGGGATGGGATGGAGAATGGAGTAGGCAGCCCCTTCAGGAAGTGGACACTGTCCACAGCCGCTCAAACCCACCGACTACGACGGCTGCGGGGCCCGGCCAAGTGCAGAGAATGTGAAGCCTTCATGGTCAGCGGGACAGAGTGTGAAGAGGTGTGGCCTGGACTAGGGACCTAATGACCTCTGCAGACTTTCACTAGACACACTGACCCAAGATGATCCCTACAGCCTTTTTGCTCTAGGCCTACCTTTGTCTGAAGCTCTCTCTCTCTCTCTCCCTTCCTCTTTCCCTTCCCTCCCTCCCTCCCTCCATCTCTGTTCATTTGTGTGTGTCTGTGGCGGGGGCGAGGTGCAGTAGTATCCAGCGTGAGTGAGTGTTAGAGGATAGTTTAAAGGAGTCATTTCTACCTTCTTGTCTCCAGCTGAACTCCTAACCTGTGACCCCCCTGTCCCCAGTGCTTTTTGACCTGTCACAAGCGCTGCCTGGAGACCCTCCTCATCCTTTGTGGACACCGGCGGCTTCCAGCCCGGATGCCTCTCTTTGGGGTGGACTTCCTACAGCTCCCCAGAGATTTCCCTGAGGAGGTGCCTTTTGTGGTTACCAGATGCACAGCTGAGATAGAACACCGTGCCCTGGGCTTGCAGGTGGGTGACATCCTCATTCCTGATTGTCCCCACAAGTGACCTGTCCCCACTGATAGCCAGATGACAAGCCAGGCATCTCTTACCCCGCAGGGTATCTATCGGGTCAGTGGGTCTCGGGTACGTGTTGAGCGGCTGTGTCAGGCCTTTGAGAATGGCCGAGCACTGGTAGAGCTGTCGGGGAACTCTCCTCACGATGTCACCAGTGTCCTCAAGCGATTTCTTCAGGAGGTAGGTGGCTCCAGGCCAGAGGTGGTGGGCAGAGCCATGCAGCCTCGGGTTGAGGCCCGAGAGCAGCCCGCCCACACGCCTGTCCCCACCAGCTCACTGAGCCCGTGATCCCCTTCCACTTGTACGGCGCCTTCATCTCTCTGGCAAAGACCCTGCATGCAGACCCTGGGGACGACCCTGGGACCCCCAGCCCCAGCCCCGAGATTATCCGCTCGCTGAAGACCCTCTTGGTGCAGCTGCCTGACTCTAACTACAGCACCCTGCGGCACCTGGTGGCCCATCTGTTCAGGTGTGCATGGGTCCCTAAGCTTTGAATCATGGCCCTCTTTCCCTGAACATGTAACTGCTTACCTGTGTGGTTCATACTAACCTCTGACCTTTCATATTTCTTCTGAGCTCTGAACTGTGAATACTCACACCTAACTCTAACGCTGTCCCTGTGTCTAGCTGGTTTCAAGCAGTGGCCTGGCCAAGTCACCAGCCTAGCTTACGGTCCTATGCTTATCCTCCACTGATGTCTCCAGTCCCATGCCTGATTCTTCTCCCTACACATCCTCAGGGTGGCCGCTCGGTTTGAAGAAAACAAGATGTCTGCCAACAACTTGGGAATTGTATTTGGGCCTACACTGCTGCGGCCACCAGATGGACCCAGGGCCACCAGTGCCTGCCCTGTGGCCTGTCTGCTGGACTCCGGTCACCAGGCTCAGCTTGTTGAGTTCCTCATTGTGCACTATGAGCAGATCTTTGGGATGGATGAGCTCCCCCTGGCCTCTGAGCCCCTGACCCAAGACCCTGCCTTGGCTTCTGCACTCCTCAAATCCAGCCCCCAGCACCCAGACTCACTTCCTGCCCAAGACACACAGCTCCTGACCGTAGCCTCAGATTCCAGCCCAGACCTCAAACAGCACAGTGCCCTGGAGAAGTGTCCCGAGGTCACACCTCCTGAGGTAGGAGCTGGCTTGCCCCACAGATGTGGGGAGGGCCCTGTCTGTGTTTAATTCTTCTTCTTTTGCACAACTGGATATTGAATCCAGGGTTTGCACCCCCAGTACTCTCTTTGAGTTTATTTATTTATTTATTCATTGTATATATGTGAGTACACTGTAGCTGTCTTCAGACACACCAGAAATGGGCATCAGATCCCATTACAGATGGTTGTAAGCCACCATGTGGTTGCTGGGGATTGAACTCAGGACCTCTGGAAGAGCAGCCAGTGCACTTAACCACTGAGCCATCTCTCTAGCCCTGCAGCCAGTGTTCTTTTTTTTTTTTTTTTTTTTTTTTTGCAGCCAGTGTTCTTAACCAATGAACCATCTTTCCAGCCCCGACTTCCTGACGTACTTGCCTATTTATTCTGTTGTTTTATCTGACTTTGAGATAGGGTCTTTCTCTGTGGTCTTCCTGCCTTGGTGCTTTGAGTGCTAGAACTGCAGTTAGATGGGCACCTCCTTTCTGAGCATCTTCTTTTTGCTTCAAAATTTGTTAGGCTAAGCATGGTGATGACTTTAATCCCAGCATTTGGGAGGCAGAGTCAGAGGCAGAGTCAGAGGCAGAGGCAGAGGCAGAGGCAGAGGCAGAGGCAGAGAGCAGAGGCAGAGGCAGGTGGATCTCTGGGAGTTCAAAGCCTGCCTGGTCTACAGAGTGAGTTCCAGGATAGCCTGAGGCTGCACAGAGAAACCCTGTCTTGAAAAACAAGAAAGAGAGAAAGAGAGAAAGGTATTTTCTTAGCGTGTGGGAGTACATGGGTGCATGATGCTGTGGAGGTCAGAGGACAGTTTTCAGAATCAGCTGCCTCTTTCCACTCACTCTTGCTTCTGCCGTGCTTACACTCCAGGCTGGCTGACCCTGAGGTGTCTGGCGAGTCTCCTGAGTGCTTTCCATCTCGCCATAGAAGAGCTGCTATTATGAGTATTTACCCCCCAAACTCTAGGGGTTTTAACTTATCTATTTAGTGGGAGGGGGCACACAGGCATAGGTGTGGAGGTTAGAAGACAACGTGCAGGAGTCTGATCTCTCGATCTACCTTGTACAGTCTGGAGATCAAACTGATATTGCCGAGTTCAGCAGCAGTTACCTTTATCCTCTGAGCCATTCCCCAGCTCGGACTTTTGACATATGCTGGCTGCAGGGGATAAACATTGGTATAATAAACAGCTGGGCCAGCTCAGCACCCATTGTTAGAAGTATCAGGTACCTGAGTGAGCTAGAGAGATATTTAAAGACTTCCCTCTTTTGGTGTCTAAATCGGAGAGGAAAAAGACCAAAAATAAGCATGAAATCGGGCACGTGCAGCATTATGAGATCCTGTGAAGAAAGGAAGATGCAGGAAGGGCTGGATGCCCACGGTGAGGTCTGGAGGCATTTGTAGCAGGAAATATAACATGGGCAAGTCTTTTGGGACAGGTGGCTTTGAGCAAAGACTGGCATGATGACATGGGGGCAGAATGAGGCATGGTCAAATCTGGGAAACGCTGTACCAGGCAGTAAGAACAGCCCAGTGCAAAGGCCCTGGGCTGGGAGCCATCTGCAGTCCTGTACACAGTACAGGACTGTGTGGGTAAGAGAAGCAGGGAGGAATAAAGAACCAGCCTGCAAATGAGTCTCGGTGGCAGTGCTCGTTAGCATGTGGGAGGCTTTGGGTTTGGTTCTCAGCACCAGAAAAGAAGGTGTGGCTCTGCTAGTTCCAATGAGCACAGAGTGAGCAACAAATGAGCACTGCCTATGTACAGACTGTGTGTACTGAGACAGGATCACTCATTGAACTTGAAACTGAACTGGCATGCCAAAAATCTCCCAGGAGCCCTGTCTCCACCCTACAATATAGAAGTTACAAGCACTCCCAGACGTGCTGGGCATTTTACAAGGATGCTAGACATTTCAGACTTGGGTCCTCATGCTTCCACAGTGAATCCTCTTAATTCACCCAACTTCCTCCAGAAATCCCTGAACAGGGGCTTTACCATCAGGAGTCACAGTCTGGGTTTCTTCCTCCAGCTTGCAACTCTGCAGAGGGACCAAAGAGAGGAGGAGGCGGAAGACACCAGAGATGGGGCAGGGGATGGTGAGTGTACTCGGGAACCCTCGCTTTGCCCCAGGGTTGCTTGGCTGACGGGTCACTCCTGGGGTACATCCCAAAGAACTTGAGGACTCGGCACTTATCACTTCACAGGGTCCAGCCACTACCCTGAGGACGTGCTCCTGGGGGCACAATCTCGGGGCCACTTCAGCCGCCAGCCAGTGAAGTATTCCCGGGGAGGCGTGCGACCAGTGACTCACCAACTCTCCAGCCTGGCTCTGGTAGCCTCCAAGCTGTGTGAGGAGACTCCTGTCCCTGTCTCAGTAGTGCACCGAGGTAGTTTGAGGGGCCGAGGTCTGGGCCCTGCTGCTGCCTCCCCTGAAGGTGGCACCCTGCGACGGAACCCTCTGCCCAAGCACTTTGAGATCACCCAGGAGACAGCCCGGCTACTCTCCAAGCTGGACAGTGAGGCTGTGTCCAGGACCACCTGTTGTGCTGACCCAGAGCCTGAGGAGTCTGAGGAGCATCTCTGACTACTCACCATCCTGAGAGACCCAGAACTGAACTGATGGTCCTATATGTCTCCCTACCTGACCCAACCTGGTGACCAAACCAATTCACTGGGGTGTGGGGAGAGATGGGGTTGGTTACCAGAGAGTTCAGGTAATGAAGATTACCTGTGGGAGTCCCTAAAACACTTGTCCCAACATCTCCCTGCCAGAGGAGATATAAAACAGCTAGGCAAGACAGGTGCAGGTGATTTGGGGTCAAGACACAGTGGTCAATACAGGTCAGTAGATCCTTGGGGTCTACCCCAGTCTCTGACCGCTGAGACAGGTGTCTGACTATTCCAGTCATAATGGCTCTGGCCCTGCTACATTTGCCTCCTTGACAGACTCCAAGTGAATAGGTGGCAGCAATTCAGCCCCCTCACCTTGTTTTACTCCTTTCATTTTTTGTTTGTTTGTTTTGAGCCAAGGTCTCATTGTGTAGCTCTGGCTGGTCTGGAGCTCCCCTTGTAAACCAGAAATCCTCTGCCTCCCCAACGCTGGCCAACTCTGTGTTCTTACAACCTCCAAATCAAACCATATCCTGCAGCAGCAGGATGGCTGAACACAGTAGAGCCTCAGTAGAGCCTCACAGAAGACCTTCATTGGATCGCCAGACCCACTTAGTAGAAGGAGAGAACCCATTCCTGCCAATTGTCTGACGTATGCACATGCACAAATAAAATAAATGTTTAATTTAAAAAATCCGCTGGGCGGTAGCACCACACACCTTTAATCCTAGCACTCAGGAGGTAGAGGCAGGAGGATCTCTGAGTTGATGCCAGTCAAGTCTACAGACTAAGTTCCAGGACAGCTAGGGCTACACAGAGAAACCCTGGAACGAACCAAGGCTTTTAAAACACACCCTGCGAAACCTACAGGCAATTAGTGTAGGGCCTGGAGCCAAGATGAGTCACTCAGGCCCTGCCAAAGCTGTGTGTCCCTGATCCGGTTCTACACAATCAAATACAACTCGGTGCAGATAATCGGGACAATGGGCTGTGTGCTACGGACGGGGGAGGTCAAGGGAGGAGGCTGCATGCCAGAGCAAGCTGCAGGCTGGGGCGAGACCACGGGAAGCAGGGTAGAGCTGCAGCAGTGGGGCGAGGGTCCACCAGGGAGATTGACGACAGCAGAGTGGGGCGGGGCTTGCAGCTCGATAAACGATTGGGCAGAAACAGGGGGGCCGCCCACAGAGGCCCCCCGCTGTGGATCTCTCCAACCGCCAGGTGACTCAACCCCCAAAGGCGCGAAAGGGCAAGCACGTGAATTGTGAGGGGAACGGAGTGGAAAGGGTGTCCCACGTGGGGAAGCCGGGCTGTGGGGAGGAGGTGGAACAGCCAGTTTCAGGAGACCGTACTTCCGACGTGGGGGTGGGACTCTCCAGGGGGCAGGACACCTCCCCTCCAGGGCCAAGAGCTAGGGCAGGTGGGGGCGTGGCCTTGAGGCCCCGCCTCTCCCTCCTCCTCAGCCAGGGGCTCCAGGCACACCGGACGCTGCTGCGCAACCGCTGGGTTGCAGGGCCATGGGTCTCCGTCCTGCCTCAACCCACCGCGAGCCCGTCCCATCTGCAGTTTGACTGGAGGCCCAGGTAAGACGAACACCAACCGGTTCAGGGTGGGTGCAGGCGGCCGAAGAAAGCGAGGCGCGCCCCCTCTTTTCCACAGCTCCTCTCCTAGCCCAGGGTTGTCTGCAGTACCCTCTTTTGTCCTGGAGGCCTCCTTGGTCCTCGGTCCCACCCAGGAATGGACTGCCTTCAGAGCTCTTGTGCGAAACCCTGTCTGTAACCCAGCCTCTGGGCGGTCTCTCTGTCTACTCTGCTCGCGCTAAGTCCCCTCTGTGCCTTGGCACTGCCCTCCGGGTGTTGACCACGAACCCCGCTCTGGTGTGCACACGCCCCCTGGCCTCTGCGCTGTGCAAGGACCCAGGCACGAGTTTTCTTCTTAAGGCTAACCCCTGCAGCTCACGCCGCCTTTGTGCTGCCCCAACCAACCCATCCACACCCATCGGAAACCACAGGTGTCCAACCCGGTCACGGATTAGTGGTACGTGGCACGGAATTGCAGTGCGGATGCATTTGCTCTGAGTTCTTAAGATATTAAAAAGGGAGAGAAAAGCCGATCAGAGAACCTTTTTAAATTGTTATGGCAGCATTCAGCAGAGGCTAGCGAATCTCTGTGATTTTGAGGCCAGCCTGGTCTCACAGCAAGTTCTCGGCCAGTTGGGATGCATCGTGAGACCCTGCTTTATGAGTAGATAAACAGAGCTTGCTTTTTAAGGTCATTTGGCCACAGACTTCGCCACAGACTTCTTGCACAGAGGGCCTCTGAGTCTGTAGGTTGCACTCACCCAATCTTGATTCTTGTCTCTGGCCACTGCGTTGTTCAAGTGTCCTTCCGTCAGGGGCCACCTGCACTAATCTGTCTTTCTGTATCCACAGGTGGTCATCATGGGCCAATGCTACTACAATGAGACCATCGGCTTTTTCTATAATAACAGTGGCAAGGAGCTCAGCCTTCACTGGCGCCCCAAAGATGTGGTGGTGGTGGCCCTGGGGCTGACAGTCAGTGTGCTGGTATTGCTCACCAATCTGCTGGTTATTGCAGCCATCGCCTCCAACCGGCGCTTCCACCAGCCCATATACTACCTGCTTGGCAACCTGGCTGCTGCCGACCTCTTCGCCGGCATGGCCTACCTCTTCCTCATGTTCCATACTGGCCCACGTACCGCCCGGCTCTCCATCAAGGGCTGGTTCCTGCGACAGGGCCTGCTGGACACCAGCCTCACGGCATCAGTCGCCACGCTGCTGGCCATCGCTGTGGAGCGGCACCGCAGTGTGATGGCGGTGCAGCTACACAGCCGCTTGCCCCGGGGCCGTGTGGTCACACTCATCGTGGGTGTGTGGGTGGCTGCACTGGGTCTGGGGTTGCTGCCTGCACACTTCTGGCACTGCCTCTGTGACTTGAACAGTTGCTCACGAATGGTGCCCCTGTTCAGCCGCTCTTACTTGGCTGTGTGGGCCCTATCAAGCCTGCTTGTCTTCCTACTTATGGTAGCCGTCTACACACGAATTTTCTTCTATGTGCGTAGAAGGGTGGAGCGCATGGCGGAGCATGTCAGCTGCCATCCCCGCTACCGAGAGACAACACTCAGCCTAGTCAAGACAGTTGTCATCATTCTGGGTGAGTGGGTGCTCTGACAACAGCTTTAGGAGGAATCTCCACAGGACCCTGGGAAACTGAAGAAGTGACCTGATGTAGCAGCAAGGGAGGGGGTGTTTCTCAAGCAGACTCCAAAGAGGAAAAGATGCCCCGCAGATAGCCTACGTAGCTATTCAGTTTTCATCTGTTTCTCAAAGGAAACCATTTAGCGTCTTTTTTGTGTGATTGTGTTTAAGGCAGAGTGTCTTGTAGCCCAGGCTGGCTTCATGACCTTGGATTCCTTATTCTTTTGTCTCTCAAGGGCAAGCAATCATTCTTCCAACCAATTGCCATCCTCAGCCCTGGTTGGTTTTGTTTGTTTTGTTTTTGTGAGATAGAGTCTCTGTGTAGCCCTTGTTGTCCTAGAACTCATTCTGTAGAGCAGGCTGGCCTCGAACTCAAAAAGATCTGCCTGCCTCTGCCTCCGGAATGCTGGGATTAAAGATGTGGTCACCATATCCCCAGCCTTCCTTCAGATTTATTTTTTATTTGTGCATGTGTGTTTGTGTGACTATGAGATTGTGTCTGGGTTTGTGCAGATGTGTGCGAGTACATGGTGAGGCTAGAGGCACCCTGGACCCCGTGGAGCTGAAATTACGAGCAGTTTTTAGCTGCCTGATGTAGGTGTTGGGGACAAGACGCTGGTACCTGCTCTTAACCATTGAGCCATCTCTCTCTAACCCTGGTTGTTACTTTTGCTTGTTTGTTTATTTGGCTTTCTTTTGAAGTTGGATGTCACTGTGTAGACCAGGCTGGCCTCAAACTAACACATTCATGCCTCTGTCCCCCCCCCCCACACACACACACACCCTCCCCCAGTGCTGGGATTAAAAGTTCTGGGCTTTGGGTTCTTTTTTTTTTTTTTTTTTTTTTTTTAATGCAGGGTTTCGTGATGTTCAGGTGGGCCTCAAACTCTGTGGCTGAGGCAGGCCTTGAAGCCCTCCCTGATCTTCCTGTTTCTATTTCCCTGGGTTGATGGGTATGTGCCAGCACACCTGGCTCCCCTTTGGGGTTTATTTATTTGGGGGACTAGAAAGATGGCTTGGTGATTAAGAGTACTTCTGTTCTCCCAAAGGACACGAGTTTAATTCCCAGTACCCACATTAGACAGCTCATAACCTGTAACCCTAGCTCCAGGGGATCCGGTGCCTTTTTCTAGAACAGCACCTCCATGCATGTGGCCTATGCTCATACGCTCATACCCACACATGTAAATACGATAAATCTTTTTGTAATTGATTTTGTGGTTGTGCACGCACATACCACAATTATTCTGAGGACAGCTTCCGCGAATCAGTTTTCTCCTTACTCTGTGTGGGCCCCTGGGATTGAATTTGGGTCCTCAGTCCCTTTACAGGGCTTTTAGTGAGGGATAGTGTGGTTATTTTGGCTTTGGGGTACAGGAAGACTACTATTCCCATCCAAGATTGATTCTCCCCAGTGATACCTGCCCCCCTCACTCTGTAGCCAGCTTGTCCTGTGATGAATTCCTGTCCCATCCCTTATTAAACAAATCTTCTATATAAGGCTCCAAGGCCCTGGGATACTTTATCCCAGTTAGGAAAGGTGTCATGCTGGCAGACAAATTAGAGAAAGGTATCTGTCCCCTCTTAGCAGGCCTACCCCTACAGAGAGCTTGTGTGGGTTGTGCCACTCAGTTGGTCACTGCCTGAGCACAGAGCTATTTGGACAAGTCTCCTGGTGGCTCACACAGTCAACCCCGTACTCCCACCCCACTAACCCCACTCCCTGCCTTTGTCCTGCAGGGGCATTTGTGGTGTGCTGGACACCGGGCCAGGTGGTGCTGCTCCTGGATGGTCTGGACTGTAAATCCTGCAATGTTCTTGCTGTGGAGAAGTACTTCCTGCTCCTGGCTGAGGCCAACTCGCTGGTCAACGCGGTGGTGTACTCCTGCCGAGATGCTGAGATGCGCCGTACCTTCCGCCGCCTTCTCTGCTGCATGTGTCTCCGCTGGTCCAACCATAAGTCTGCCCATTACTCATCTTCTGCCCGGACGGGTGCCAGCACCAGAATCATGCTTCCTGAGAATGGCCACCCACTGATGGACTCCACCCTTTAGTACCTTGGACCGAGACGGAGCTTCATCTGCAGCCCATGACCACTTGCAGAGCCCCTGACTCAAGCCAGCCTAGCAGATGCATGGCTCTTTAACACTCCCTGCCCCAGGGACAGGGAGTCTGCCTGCCCCAGGACACAGGGATTTGGGAACATCTCCGTGCACCCGGCGAGAGTATCCAACTGGGATTGGGCAATCTGCCTCTCAGTCATCTCAGGTTATAGGTTTTGTTAACAGACATTTTCATATTTTTACTGTATATTTCTGGTATGTCTGTGGACTGCTGCTTCCTACATGGTGCTGTAGCTGTTGGTATAGAAAAGGTGAGAGTTACCCCAAGCTATATCACCCAGGGTTACAGGGTAGACCAGAAGGGTACTGTCTTCCTGATGCTACTTTTGGTTGTTTTGTTTTGCTTTTGAGACAGGATCTGTTGTAGCCTGCGCTGGCCTTGAATTCACTGTGTAGCTAAGGATGGCCTTGAACTCTTACTCCACTCCCAAGTACTAGTACTGAAGCTGATTCCTTAGAAGTGTTGAGTGAGCTGCCTGAGGGCTCACATGACACAGAGCAAGCCTTTACCCTCTGAGGTTGCAGAGTTGGGTTTTGGTTTAGTTTGGTTTGGTTTTTTTCCACTGTTTGGTGGGTGTTTTGCCACTAATTCAGTCAGTCTGTCCCAGTGTCCTGAAATTACCTATTATGACTCAGGGCTGCTAAGAATCCTTCAACATGGAATCCCATGGCCCAGGCTAGCCTTGAACTTGCTGCATAGACTAGGCTGGTCTTGAAATCCATTGTCCTGCCGGACATTGGTGGCACATGCCTTTAATCCCAGCACTTGGGAAGCAGAGGCAGGCGAATTTCTGAGTTCGAGGCCAGCCAGGTGTACATAGTGAGTTCCAGGAAAGCCAGGGCTACACAGAGAAACCCTGTCTCGAAAAAACCAGAAAGAGAGAGAGAGAGAGAGAGAGAGAGAGAGAGAGAGAAGAAAGAAAGAAAGAAGTCCATTGTCCTGCCTCAGAATCCTATATGCTGGATTAGAGCTATATGCTACCATGCCCAGCTTCTGACTCTCTTCCTGGAGTCTTACAGATGTTTCTTGACTTTTGCCTCTGTCCTTCCTCCAACTGTCCTACCTATCTCCCTCTTGAACCTAGAATGATTTCTGGTTTGTATAAGCCTTTTCCTTCTGCCTGCCCCGCCCTCCTTTTTTTTAGAGTCAGGGTCTCACAATGTAGCCCAGTCCATCCTAGAACACTGCAGCTCAGGACAACTTTAGACTCTTAGCTGTCTTCCTGCCTTGGCTCCCTGAGTGCTGGGAATGACAAGCCATATTGAGATGTAGCCTGTGTCTGGCTGCACAGCTTGGAAAAGCACAGATATGCCAGGGGGGACCAGAAGACTCATGAGGAAGGGGCTTCAGTGTCCCTAAGTCACAAACTTACCTGGACTTTCTACTTATGAGTCTCCCAAGACCTCAGATATGCCAGGCCTGAGGTTAGCCGCCACCCCCACCCCACCCCTACCCCCTGCCTAGAGAAGCCTCCTGACAGGCAGGGTGAGCCATGAACTTGCCTCCCTGCTCCGCCTCACCAGAGAGGAGTCAGGGTTATGTTCTCACTTCGGATTCACATGCAGGAATTTGAACCTCTGTCTTATCTGAGGCCAAATTCTTAAGGCATTAAAGCATCCTTTTCTAAAGAACTGGAAACGTCTCTGTCTTTATACAGTCGGTGTTCCAGCTTTTCCCACTGCTGGGACCTTGCACGCTCTAGGCTAGTTCCCCAGCACAGATCTTGCACACATGAACCATGTCCAAAAGGAAGACACTGCAAATGGAACTGAAGGGCTGCATTGGAGTGCACCTTTCCGTCTTTATGCATTCTTCTTTTTCCCACCCTTTATCCTGCTGGATTCACCCCATCACTAGATAGAAAAAGAAAGAGGGAGAAAGATATTGAAATCTTTGAATCTAATTCTTTCTTCCGGTGTCTTCTTTGAGCACAACTACTAACAAACCACAACCAACCCCCACACCACCTATGGGGCCCTAGCATTCATACCCCCTCAAAGTTCCTAGACTTCTAAACATCAGACAACCACAGAAACTCTCTGCAGCTGGCAAAACCACGCCTCGTGTCCATGAAGGATGGTGTCCCTACCTCCTAGGAGCTCCAGGCCTACTAGACATGGGTCACTGTGAGTATGGAGGCAGCCAATCAAATCCTGAGTTGGGAACCTCTGATGGCCTGCAGCAGTCAGCTCTGTCTTCCCTGTCCTCGGTGGCTGTCAGCACCGTCCACATCCTGTTCAGGGATTATCTTGTCAGCCTTTAGGTTTTGTTTCTCTTTCCCACTTATTAGCAGTGTGCTTTTTGTTTCTATCTGAGACAGGGACTCACTGTTTGGCACTGGCTGGCCTCTAACTCACTCTGTAGACCAGGCTGGCCTCACACTCACAAAGATCAGCCTGCCTCTGCCTCCTGAGAGCTGGGATTGAAGGAGAGTGGCTCGCCCTACACAGAGGTACTTGCACCTCTGTGCATGTGGAGGCTGGAGATGTGTCAGAAGTCACCCTTGAAGGCAGGGCCACCTTAGTCAACATAGCAGGGTCTCCGTCAAACCCAGAGCTCAACAACTAGTCTCATGGGCACCTTGTAAGGCAGGAGTTACTCCATTGCTCCGCCTCTGCCCCTGCATTTATGTGGATTGTTGAGGTTCTGAACTCTGGTCTTCACACCAAGGAGCAAATGCTCAGCCCAGCTTTTCCTTCTTGGCTACTCTGCTGGTGGCATCCAGTTTTTGTCTCTCTTAGGCCAATGGAACTTAAGTCTATCCGCACCCCCACCCCCATCAGGCCTGTGCAGTGATAGGCCGCTGTCTGACCTTTGGAATGTACAAAGCACACTCTGAGCCAACCTCAAGGCTTCTATTACTGTCTGTGGCTGGAGCCAAGCCTAGGGTTTCCTTTGTGCTTACACATTTGAGTTTCTTGCTGGGTACCCTGTGAGGTCTTTCCCCCCCACACACACATACACATGCTGCTTGAGTTTCCTCTTCAGTAACAACAAAAGGAAGGTGACTGACTTCCCAGTAGTGCTGACCCTTCACTAATCCTTCTTCACCTGAATTCTGTCTCTGAGCAAACATTCTGGGAGCTCTGTGACCCTGGAGAAGGATGTGTGTCCTTTCATTTTTCTCTATTTGAGGAATCTCAAACAAGAGACACAAAAGGCCTATGAGAGTTCTCTGTCTTGGGGTACACCCAAAGATTGGTATTCAGCAAAGTCTTCCTTTTTTAGTCATGTGCTAGCATTTGCTGGACCTGGAATCCTGGGATTGGAAGGAATTATTCTCTGATCTCCACTTGTGCTATGGTGTGCAAACACACATGCAGGTACACACACACATACATGATGACAAAAAATTTTTTAAAAGAATTATTTTTTGTATATGAATACACTGTACAGATGGCTGTGAGACACCATGTGGTTGCTGGGAATTGAACTCAGTCAGTGCTCTTAACCGCTGAGCCATCTCTCCAGCCCGACAAAATTTTTAAAAGAACAAACAAGTTAAGGTCACATAGAGTTGACTTCTCCAGCGGAGGAAAGTACTGGGTTCTAGCTTCCTTCCTGCCATGTACACAAATCTATACTTTTCATCTGCCCCTCAGCCTGATAAAGGTTTGGAAATAGAAAGGGTTAGAGAAAGATGGTGTAGAGATAATCTTTTTGTGCACTGTGTAAAGAATGTCTTTGTATTATTCAGATGCTGATTTTGTAAACACTCCCTCTCTCCCCATCTGACTGATTTTCATAAGCTGATATCCAAAGCCTACAGTAAAGTGGGAGATGGTTGGCAGGACTTCCAAGGGGAGATTGAACTCGGAAAGAGCCAGGCTCTAGAAGCCCAACACAGAAAGAAGCAGGCCCCAGTACTAGAGACTGAGAAGCAACAAGCCATGAGGCAGACATAGAATAATATAAATTGGTTAGTAGAAGTTGTACACGTTACTGGGCACCAGCCTAGCTCTAAGGCATAGGTATTTATAGATAAATATGTCTCTGCATCTTTATTCAGAGCTGGGATGGGCATAGAAGGTCCGTATGGTTATAACAGGATTCTGGTGACCAGCCAAAGGAGACTATGCTTGAGGGGCCAGGACTTAGGGGAAACAGTTGTATAGCTATCCCTCAGGCTGGGTGTGGTCACTGCCATGTTGAATCAAAAGTTGTGTTCACGCATGACCTCACAAGTTTGGACCACTAATATGCTTTTGTAGAAACACAGGCCATATGGATGGGACCGCTCTCCTCAATGAAGGTTATAGCCGGTGGTGATGGTGGGGGGAGGGGAGTTAATGACACATTTCAGTGCTGTAGCTGCCCACGCTCCTGTGAGGAGCCTCAATAAAGTCTCTGGTTCACAAAACTGAACTTGACGGAAATTGTTTCCTTAGTCAGGTTAACCTCTTCATCTAGAGGGGTTCCCCCAGATAAAGTCACATAACGGGGACATTGATGCTCTTGAGGTTGGAAGAGTTCTGAGGAAGAGTGAAGTTCCCTGAGGGCTGCTGGGGAAAACTCCAGATGTGAGGGACTGTGAACAGGAGCAGAAATGTGGAGCCTGGGACGCAGGTGTGGGAGGCCTTGAGAAAGAGGCAGGACTGGGGAGTGGGAGTTCTGAGGAGCTGTGGGGGCTGTGAGAAGGAGCCACAGCTCTGAGGCATTCACTGGGCCAGTGAGGGAAAGGGGGAGGCAGGAGATCAGTTACTAGTGAATTTGGTGTCAGTTTAGACTATATGAAGCACTGTCTCAAGAAGTCGAAATCTTAGGGTGCAGACATAGTTAAGTTGGTAGGTTTGTCTGGTAGGCCTGCTGCTGCCCTGGATTCACCACACAAACAGGGCCCTGTGGCACACACCATTTAATCCCAGCACTTAGGAGGTAGAGGTAGAAGAAAGTTTGAAATCATGCTCCAATCATAGCAAATTTGGTCAACCTTCATTACATAACAAACAAACTTGCGTTCAACATGGCCTTTATGAGACTCTGTCTCAAGTTATTTTTGAAACAAGGTCTGCATAGCCCTGGCTGTCTGGAAACTATGTAGACCAGGCTAGTTCACAGAGACCTGCCTCCCTGATGCTGGGATTAAAGGCTTATGTCACCAGGCCCACCCACAAATTTTTGAAGTTCTGAGGAAGGGAAGTATGAAGATGAGGAGCCAGCAGTGAGGATGCAGGCCTCTGAGGAAGGAAACTCAGATGTGGATGGCTGTGAAGAACCTGGTCCCTGTGGAGAAGTGATAGCCTAAGCAGATCCAGGACCACAGAGAAGGCAGAGGCATTGGAACACGCCAGGGGTGAGGGCCTGTGAGGGGGAAGGGAGCCATAAAGTGCACCAGACTTCAGCAGATGCTGGCTGTAGTCGTTACCATGGCAACCCCCAACCGGGTTCTTACTGGCAGTTGAGAAAGCAAGTTTCTAGCTAGTCGCTGGGTGGGGGAACAGTGCATGGTGCTGATTGGTGACGGCGCCCACAGGGGGCGTGTCCCGGGGGATGGGAGGATCAGAAGAGAATCCCTGTTTTCTAGACAACCCTTAACCCTCAGCAGCCGTTGAAAAGGCTGTTTGGGGCGCGTCGCGAGGGAGAGGGCGGTGCACTGCGAAGATTGATGAAAAGGGCGTTTCCGTGGGCAGTGCGCAGCGGCGATTGGTCGGTGGGCTTGAAGGAGGCGTGGCCCCTGGGCCTGCGGCGGTTGGCTGCTGCGCAAGCGCGAGAGGTCCCCGGCCGGACCTGTCCTTCTGCGCTCGCTCGGCCCGTAGCCCATGGCCGCCCCTCTGCGTCCCGTGCCGCCACAGCCCGCCCCGCGCCGCCCGCCGCCCACAGCTCCACTGGGCCATGACACGAGCGACGTCCTGCAGCAGATCATGGCCATCACCGACCAGAGCCTGGACGAGGCTCAGGCCAGGTGCGGCTCCCGGGCAAGAAGGGAAGGGGCGGAGGCGGGATGAGGATGGGGACAGGTGCAGCTGAGCTTGGAGTGATGGACAGGAGGAATGGTCTGAGGGAATGAAGGATACAAGAGCTTGTCCCGGACTTAAGGGTGACTTCGTGAGGAAAGGCGGCGTCAGAGTTATGGGGGTGAAAGCCTGGCCCTAGGAGCACGAGACATTGGAAGGATAAGTGATCTATTATTGGCGGGCGCGTGGGGGCTGGGTAGAGCAAAGACCGCAAGTTTGCTAGACACACAGTTGAAGAGTAGAAACTGAAGAACTGTACTAGAATCATCTGATGAAAGATCCATTGAGAACTTTCAGAAATGGATATGGAGCTGGGTGGATAGAGAACACTCATCTTTTTTAAAGATTTTATTTATTTTATTTATTTTATTTATTTTATTTTATTTTATTTATTGTGTATAGGTGTGTGCTCCCGACGTGTGAGTAGGGAACTCAAGTTCTTTGGAAGAATAGCGAGTGCACTTAACCACTAAGCTATCTCTACAGTGCACCCCACCCCCAACCCCAGGCTTGCCTCAAACTCACTATTAAAAGATAACCTTGAGAGGATATCTGAGTTTAAGGCCAGCCTAGTCTGCAAATCGAGTTCCAGGACAGCCAGGGCTACACAGAGAAACCCTATCTTGAACCACCCAGGGACTCAAAAACACCAACCAAACAAAAGATAACCTTGAACTCCTGACCATCCTGTTACCTCCATAGTGCTGGGGTGAGAGGTATATGCCACCCACTAACCACATGCCAAGGATTCTTTGTCTTTATATTTATTTGTCTGTTTGTTTTGGAGAGGACCTAATGTTTCCCAGGCTAGCCTGAAACTCACCACACAGCACAATATATAGCCCAGGCTGATCTACCTCAGCCTCCCCAGGCTGATCTACCTCAGCCACTCGCTCCCAGGCTAGGACGGCGTGCACCGCCACACCCAGCTCATGTGGTGCTCAGGATTGAACATAGGGTTTTGTACGCCACCACACTAGCCGTCAGGGACCCATTTTACATTTTTTCTTTCATGCATGTGTGTGTAATATATGTGGCTTTGTGTGTATGTGCACATGTGCATGCTGGTCCACGTTGTGCATGTGTGTATTGAGGTAAGAGGTCGCTATCAGATGGTCTTCCTCGATCACGCTCTGGTTTTTAATTTACATTTATTTATGGAATAAGGCATGTATACAGATTTCAGAAGCTTTGAGAAAGTTCTTTCCTTCCAGTCTGTAGTTTATGAGATCAAATTGGGATTTGGATTATCTCCCTGCCTCGGGTTTCTGTATACTTGGACTGACTGCAGAATTGCCACTTCAGCGATGCAGAAGGGGAAGAAGCCAAGAATGCATGTAGTCCTTGCAAAGGACACCTCAGGAGATGGCATCTGGTGCACAACCCCGCCTCCTTTATTGTTTTCTTTTTTTTTTTTTTTTTTTTTTTTTTTCCCCGAGACAGGGTTTCTCTGTGTAGTCCTGGCTGTCCTGGAACTCACTCTGTAGACCAGGCTGGCCTCGAACTCAGAAATTCACCTGCCTCTGCCTCCCAAGTGCTGGGATTAAAGGTGTGCGCCACCACCGCCCGGCCCTTTATTGTTTTCAAGACAACGTTTCTCTGTGTAGCCCTGGCTATCCTGGAACTCCCTCTGAGACCAGGCTGGCCTCGAACTCACAGAGATCCTCCTGCCTCTGCCTCCTGAGTGCTGGGATTAAAGACATATGTCACCACATCTGACTTCAGAACCCATTTTTATTATCTTTTAATTAAAAATTTTAAAGATGCCTAGCAGTGGTGGTGCACGCCTAGGCTCTAAATAATAATAATAATAATAATAATAATAATAATAATGAGGAGGAGGAAGAGGGGGAGGAGGAGGAGGGGGAGGAGGAGGAGGGGGAGGAGGAAGAGAGTATTATTATTCTTTATCTGTTAAAATAATTGTGAAAATTGGCCCCTGACACTTGTGTGTAGCTTTTGAGATCTTGGAGGCTCTGTTTTCTTTTTCTTCTTTGAACTTTTCCTGATAGAACCTCAGAGTTGTAGAGATCACCCAAGTCCTGAGGAAGCTACAGTCCTTAGCTTGGCTGGGCCTTTTCATCACAGTGTAGCCCCGCCCTCTGCTGTGGGGCTCTGCAGCCTCAGATTCAACAGATTGGCAAAATGGGATAGCAGGTCAGGATGCCTGCTGCCAAGCCTCGTGACCCGAGCTCAGTCCTTGGGACCAAAACGGTGGAAGAAGAGAACTAACAACCAAGGTTTGTCCTCTGACCTCCATGAATGTACCACTGTACACTATGCGTGCACGCACACACACACTAAATGGAGTAGAAAGGACATATATTGAATATATTGAAGGAAATCACTTTAAGTGATTCCTGATCAGCCTAGCCTGGGATACAGAGTGAATTCCAGAACAACTTGGGCTACACACTAACACCTTTTCTCAAGAAATAACATGGATGCATGCACACATGCACGCACACACACACACACACAACCCTTCCCACACATACACAGAAAGGAAACAGAATGAGGAGGCCCTCACCTGTGTTATCTCAGTACTCTGGAGGCCGAAGCCAGAAGATCAGGAATTTCAAGTCATCCTTAGCTACATAGGGAATTCCAGGGAAGTCCAGTTAATTTTAACCTGCTGTCCCTCACCCCCAAAAAAGAAAGGAAATTTTATACATCCTAACAGAGCATGTACTTTCTTTCCCAACAATTCTCTAAACAGCAGTGGATATAACAGCTGCAAAAATGTCATTTACACATTGGATGCTATAAATAATTGAGATATGATTTAAAGTACATGGGAATGTGGCGGGAGGGTTGGCTCAGTGGTTAGGAGCTGTTGTTGCTCTTGCTGAGGACCAAGGTTTGATTCCCAACACCCACCTGACAGCTCACTGTCCTCTGCAGCTTCAGTCCCAGGGAACCCAGTGTCCTCTTTGACCTCACAGGCACCAGGCATGCACCATGCATGTGGTGCACATACACACGTGCAGGCAGACCACGCATACACATGAGTGCATAGCGGGTTGGAGAGGTGGTTCAGAGGTTAAGAGCTCTTGTGGTTGTTGTAGAGGACTCCAGTTTGGTTGAGCATTCATGTTGTGCTGTTCATCTGTACTTCCATGTCCAAAGGATCCTGCGTTCTCTCTGGCCTCTGTGCACCTGCAGTTGACCTGCATACCTCCCCACACGCAGAAATAAAAAACAAATCTGGACTACATGGGAAGGTGTGTGGAGGACGTATGCAAACACTCTAGTGTCTTGCATAAGGGAGTTGAGCATCTGCCTTTTGGATGCCAAGACACAAAGACTCTGGAGCCTGATTGCCTGTCAATGCAGTAGGTCGAGCCAACATCATCTCTCCTGGCAAGTCCATCAACAACTTTCCACCCCACCATGTGAGGCCTCTCATCCTTATTATCCTGTCAAAATTTTTTTTTAAATTTTTTCTTTTTTGTGAGTTTCACATCATGCACCCCAGTCCTGCTCATCTCCCCATCCCTTTGTACCAGCCCTCTGCCCGTGCAACCTCCCCACCAAAAGCATACAGTCTCCTTGTGGAAGCTGTAGTGTGTCACAGTGTCCCACAGTGTACCACCCTCTTGTCCGTACTTCTTTACTTGTCATTTTTCATTGCAGTGAATCATTGATCTGGTTCGAGGCCTCTGGCTTCTACACTTATCAATCCTGGATCCTCACCAGGACTTCTCAGATATCCTGCTGTTGCCCTGTGACATGGAGATCCTGCAGCTTTGGATCTGCAGACTGGTCCCTTCATGTGCTCCAGCAGTTCACAGATGAGGTAGATGCTGGGCGGGCCAACTCAAAGCCCTGGATCTGGACCTGGGTGGTGGCTGAGTTGGTCATTCTCCAGCTCTCCTGCATCCACACCCCATGTCGAGCCCTCCAGCACTGTCCTGGCTCAACCAATGCCCTAGCTGGCAAAGACAGAGCCAGCTCTCTTCCTCACATGCCCTCAGAGCTGGGTCACCCTCCCCCACAACAGCAGGGTCAGCTTTATTGTACTGCCCAGATGAGGTGCAGGCTGGCTCTCCTGAGTGTTGCAGCACATGAGGGACTGGGTCAAGTGTGTTTAAAGACAGGAAAACAGGGATCAGTGCAGTGGCTCAGCAGGTAAAGGCACTTGCTTCCAAGACTGATGACCTGAGTTGACTTCCTGGAACCTACTTGATGGAAGGAGAGAACCCACTCCCCCAGGTTAACTTCTAATTTCCAATCATGTACACACACACACACAGTACACTAAATAAAAAATTGTTAGAAATGTAACAATATAGCAGCTAAAAAAAAAAAAAAAAAAAAAAAAAGACCAACAAACCAAGGGAGTTATTTATTAGAAAGTCAAGCTACAAAATAGAGACTAGAGAGATGGCTTGGAGATGAAGACCGCGCTGCTCTTGTGGAGAGCCTGGATCCAGTTCCCGGCTCCCACATGGTGTTCACAACCATCTAAAACTCCAGTTCTAGGGAATCTAGCACCTTCTAGCCTCTGTGGCCACCAGGCATGCACCTGACACACATATATCCAAGCAGGCAAAACACCCGTACACATAAATAAATTTAAGAGCATTTTCAGAGCCAGGCAGTAGTGGCACATGCCTTTAATCCCAGCACTTGGGAGGCAGAGGCAGGCGGATTTCTGAGTTCAAGGCTAGCCTGGTCTACAGAGTGAGTCCCAAGACAGCCAGGGCTACACAGAGAAACCCTGTCTCGAAAAACCAAAAAAAAAAAAAAAAAAAGCATTTCAGATTTTTAAAATGAAGTAAATGTGTAATGGATTTTAAGTTACACTAGCCTATATATATAGGCTAGTACTATAGTATATATATATATATATATATATATATATATATATATATATATGTAGGCTAGTGCGGCAGAAGCCACCTCACCAGCCCAGGAGCTAGATTTTGAGACTATTTCAGGCATCCCAAGCTGGCCTCAAATTCACTATGTAGTCAAGGATGGCCTTGAACTCCTGATCTTCCTGCCCCTACCTCCTCAGGGCTGGGAAGAGACCTATACAGTTCAGAATCACTTTTTCTGTTTCTGTGAAGACTGATGATGGAATTTCGATGGGGATTCGTCGACTCTACAGATCGCTTCTTGCCATATAGATATTTTCACAACACTCCACTGACCCGTGCACATGGGAGTTTTTTCTGTCTTCTGGTTTCTTCAGTGTGCCATAGGTTATTGTCCTGACTGTTCCCCACTCCTTGGTGAGCAGTTTCTGAAGGTTATCTCTTAGGACTCTGAGGACTCTCCAGGTCCTCGATCTGTGTTTGAGTCATAGTCTCTCTAAATGTCTGTTGAAAGGTCTGGGCCCTCCCCAGGGACGCTGTGCAGGCTGCATTTTCTTGGGACTCCTCAGGCAACTGAAGCTCTGAAATTTTAAGGTAATCCTGGTTGCCAGGAGCCAAAAAGCTTCCATTCAGCAAAAGCATGCAGACTCAGCAGTAGTGAGCTACTTCAGAAGTCAGTGTGAGACCCCAAGTCTGGGAATTGCTTGGGGGTAACTCCAGACAACCTGGTGGAAATAGAAAGCAGCATGGCTGATGGGTTATCTGGAGACACAGGTCTCTGTACCTCACACTGTGGCAAAGGTAAACTTATCTGAGTCTATCTGAGCAGTCTGATAGACTTCCCTAGGTCACGTGGGTTGACAGTCAACAGTGAAGGCAGCTGTGGATTCCAGGCCTGGTAATAGCTGCTTCCTTCTTCCGATGGCTCAGGGGCAAGGTGTTCTCTGGTGCTTTACCTGCCCAACACCCCCTCCTCTCAAGGGGACCCTTTAAAGATTTTATTTTAAATAAACATGTAATATGTTAGATATTAATGACATTCTTGAACATGGTGTGTTTTTGTGGTTTCTTTCCCCCTCGTAGCCTCCTCATCCCAGGCTCTGCCCCTTCCATCCTTCCTCGTAGCTGTCTGTAGAGCTTAGACTTCACTCTCACCAGTTTTCATTACAGGCTAGGGTCTGAATAGGAAGGGGAGAGACCCTTTTGTCTTTCTTTTTTAGACTAATTAACATCTCTCTGTTTCGGAGGGTTGGGCACATGTGAGGTCAGAACACACTTTGCTCTGCAGTCTCCCCTCTCCTGCTTCATGTGGATTCAGGCTTGAACCCTTGCTTTTCTGAGTTTGTCACTCCTTTCCGGAGCTATCCAGTTTCCTGCAAAATTCACAATTTTATTGTTCTTTACAGCTGAATAACGATCCATTGTATATATGTATGACTTTTTAAATTTTTCAGTTTTAACCTTATTCATTTTTTTATTGTATATGTCTGGCTGGTTGCCTGTATGCCCCACATGTGTGCCTAGAAAAGGTACTGGATCTTTTGGAACTGGAGTTAGATGTTCATTAGCCACTATGTGGCTGCTGAGAGTTGAACCTGGGTCCTCTGAAAGAACAACAGCCAGTACTCTTAAGCTCTGAGCCATCTTTCCATCCCTACACTACACTTATCTTCTCCATGTATCTGTTGATGGGCACCTACATTGTCTTGCCATCATGAATAGAGAAACCGTGAACATGGATGTACAGGTGTCTCAGTGGTAGGGTATGGGCTGTTTTGGGTAGATGCCCAGTAGCTGGGTCATATGATAATTCTATTTTTAATCTTTTTGAGGAAGCTCAATGGATTTCTATAATGGCTATACTAACTTAATCTTCCACCAGGTTCCTTTTGACATCTATTATTTACTTGTGTGTGTGCCTCAGCACACATACACTCAGAGAACAACTTACAGATTGGTTCTTTCCTTGCTCCGTGTGGGTTCCAGGGATGGAGCTCAGGTCATCCGGCTTGGCTGCAAGCATCTGGGCAGCTGAGGCACCTCCTCACCATGCTTCTCTTCCAAGGGCATGGGGCTTTGTTAGGAGGCTTTCCACTCGTGACCTCATCAGCCCTTAATGAAGCCTCACTTCCAACCATGCTGCTCCTGCCGCACTAGGCTTCTGTGGGTGGGTAGCTTAGCGACAGCACCTGTCTGGTATGGCCGTCTGTTCCATTCCCAGCACCACAAGGAAACAAAACCACCCAGAACATTCAGTCTACACCACAACTGCATAGGGCTGTTCCCTCCTCCAGCTTCTTTCTGTAGGGGACAGTAGGCTATGCTGTGATTGGCAGGTCTGGCCTCCACCACTGTCTGATCAATTGCATGCAGGTACACCAGAGAACGTCCTGCCTGATGTGCCACTGTATTGTCTTTTAGATATTATTTAATGCTTAGCGTTTAGGGCATGATATACTATATGGTTCAGTTTCACTTCAGAGTTGCCTTCTGCCTCAGCCTCCCCAGTTCTAGGATCACAAGTCTGTGCTATCCTTTCTATGGCAAGAGAAGCTCGAAGTAGGGTCTTACTCTGTAGCCCAGGCTGGCCTTGAGCTCAAGGCCCTCCTCCTGCCTCTGCTTTCGGAGTCTTGCGATTACAGGCGTGACTAGGTTTCCCGGTGGGACTTACTTCATAAGGTTAAGGATGGTTTCTCACTCTCTGTTCTCCAATGGTTCATGAAGAGGCTGGACATCTGTCGGGAGCCGACTCCTAGCCGAAAGCGGCTATCATCTTTGCAGCCATCTCAGGCCATGTACCCTGACAAGAGACTTGTTTTCAACAGCCTACAACAGCTGAGCACAGTCTGATAAACATCTTGTTTTTCTCCCATACTTGTTTTGCTGTTTAGTGCCCCCAGTTGCAAGGCACACGTGGTAAAGTGGCTTCAGCTGCATCCCCCTGCTTGTGCTTATATATACCTAGAATGTCCTTTCAATAAAGGGGCGGGACTTGAACAGACCCCCTGCCTTGTCTCTATTTTTTGAGTCTCTCGCCCTTCCATCCCCACTCTCTCTTGTGCTAGACCCTGACCCGCAGACTGAAGCAGCAGCTCAGGCCGGGACAAAGTGGCCCCAAACATGGGGCAGAACGGGCTGTTACAGACATCTGCTAATGTTTTCAGCAGGTTCCATCTGTGAGATTTTTAGCCTTTAAATATGATAGACTACACTGATTTTTTTTTTTTTTTTGGTTTTTCGAGACAGGGTTTCTCTGTATAGCCCGGGCTGTCCTGGAACTCACTCTGTAGACCAGGCTGGCCTCGAACTCAGAAATCCGCCTGCCTCTGCCTCCCAAGTGCTGGGATTAAAGGCGTGCGCCACCAACCGCCCGGCTACACTGATTTTTTGTTTGTTTGTTTGTTTGTTTGTGTTTTTTCGAGACAGGGTTTCTCTGTGTAGCCCTGGCTGTCCTGGAACTCACTCTGTAGACCAGGCTGGCCTCAAACTCAGAAATCCACCTGCCTCTGCCTCCCAAGTGTGCCACCACTGCCCGGTGACTACACTGATTTTTTACTTATATTTTTTATCTGTGTGTTTGTGTCTATGTGTATCTGCTGTGGGGGCTGGGGTGGGGCTGCCCTCAGAAGCCTGAAGGAGGCATTGGATCCTTTGGAGCTGGAGTTCCTGTCATTTGTAAGCTTCAGGACACAGGTGCAGGGAGCTGACCTCAGGTCCTCTGCAAGAACAGCCAGTGCTCTTAAGACCACTAAATCATCTTTCTAGGCTCCTGACAGTAGTTGATTTTTAAAAATGTACAACATCCTAGGATAATTCACTTTTTGTGGTACTCATGAGACAGATCAATTTTGTAAAATTTGTATTGTTTTTATTGTTTGTGAGTGGGTGGATGTCATCAAGACAATGACAAGAGTTCTCCTTCCTCAGTTGAACTCAGGATCAGGCATAGCAGCAAGTTGCTACAGTTACCTTGATGGTTGGTAGGTTAAATATTTTTTTGTTTTTTATTTTTTGTTTTTTTAGTTTTTTGAGCCAAGGTTTCTCTGTATAGCCCTGGATGTCCTGGAACTCACTCTGTAGACCAGGCTGGCCTCGAACTCAGAAATCTGCCTGCCTCTGCCTCCCAAGTGGGATTAAAGGTGTGCGCCACCACCGCCCTGCTAGTAGGTTAAATTTTAATTACTAAGGGGTTGGGGATTTAGCTCAGTGGTAGAGCGCTTGCCTAGCAAGCGCAAGGCCCTGGGTTCGGTCCTCGGCTCTGGGAAAAAAAAAATATTTAATTACTAAAGGGAGATGGTATAGAATGCCCTTCAGAAGAAGCAGCGAGACAGACCACTGTGCAGGCTGCATGCACACAAGCATGTCTGCCAAGGTAAGCATGGACCCCTTCAGAAGGGAGACCTGCTTCAACTGCTGTTCAACTGAAGTTGCTAAATGAGAACAGAAAACATTTTTTGAGTGGTGTGTGTGCGCGAGTGCGTGTGCGTGTGTGTGCAGGCCAGAGGAAGACATTCTCTACTGTATTCCTTGTACATGGGGTCCTCACTGAACCCGAAGTTGGCCATTTTGGTTCCACTGGATGGCCAGTGAACTCCCAGTCTTCCCTCCTCTGACATTTAGCCCTGGGCTATGTAGCCATACCTGTGTTTTAATTTTCTTTATGTGTATGTGTGTCTGTTTATGTGAATATATGCTATATGTAGGTAATGTGGAGGACCCTGGTTCACCCCTTCACTGAGACATGTCTTAGATAAATATACATACATATTGGGACTCTGGACCCTCCTGCCTCACTTCCCAGTGAAAGATTGTGAAAGAAAAGTACACCCCAAGTACTATCAGAATCCTTTAAAACTAATGTGGAACTGCCATTACAGAACTCTTTAAAGCCAGGTGTGGTGGTGCATGCCTTAGTCCCAGCACTCGGGAGGCAGAGGCAGGCAGATCTCTGTGAGTTCGAGGCCAGCCTGGTCTACAGAGTGAGTTCCAGGACAGCCAGGGCTACACAGAGAAACCCTGTCTGGAAAAAACAAACAAACAAACGAAAAACAAACAAAACCAATTCTAAAATTGTATATCCAAAGTTCTTAGACTGAAGCTTGATGCTGTCCCCAACAGCCCTAACTTAGTCCTTGTCCGTGTGGCAAGCATCATGAATGGGCTACCACATACAGGTCACAGCGGAGGACCAAGGAACAGAACTGTATCAAACATAAGCCCCATTCTACCAACAGTAGATCACAGCTCCTGTTTTTTACTTGTAACTTCCAGACAGCTCTAAGTAATTATGTGGCAGCTTGCTTTTGTTTGGGAGGTCTGATTTTAAATCCCTGAGAGTCTGATTTTAGAGATCTGTGCAGATTTCTTGCCTCTGCTTGACGGGCAATCCTTGAGCAGGCCTCGCCAAGTGTAACAATGTTGCAAAACAAACTGAAATCAGCTAATTGTTTATAGTTAGGTTTTATGAAAGAGCCAGTAAGATTAAAAGAGATGACAGTTAGAAAATGCCACATGTGGAGGACCAGCCCCTGCTTGGAGAGGGGTTCTGAGAGAAGGGGTGTCTGGGAGCTGTGGAAACAAAAGACTCAGACGACTTTCCAGGCTGCACTCTGCTCTGCTTTCTGTTTTTCTGATCTGCTCTCTCTGGAGACCTCCAGACAGCTAATTCGAGCTTGCGTTGTTCAGCTTGACACAGTTCTCCAAGCAGTGCTCTCTTGCTTTTCTAAAAACTTGCTCTGGATAGCTGGATAGCTCATCTCCTGCAGATCATTAGTGAAGTCTTAGTTTACCTATCAATCCAGTCATTTATTCCAGATTTCCTTTGTTTACGGGATGTTTCAGCATCCCGTGTGATCCTAGCCCTTAACTCTCAAGAGATAGCAAGCATACATTTCCTTTTAACATTGCAAAAGTATTCAGAGATCTGCCTGCCTCTGTTAAGATATCTGGGTGGGGCCGGGCAGTGGTGGCGCACGCCTTTAATCCCAGCACTTGGGAGGCAGAGGCAGGCAGATTTCTGAGTTCGAGGCCAGCCTGGTCTACAGAGTGAGTTTGAGTTCCAGGACAGCCAGGGCTACACAGAGAAACCCTGTCTCGAAAAAAACAAAAAACAAAAAACAAAAAAAAAAAAAAAGAAGAAAAAAAAAAAAGATATCTGGTGGAACCCATTCCTGAAATTACCAATTTCTACCACACCTGGGCTTGGACTTGCTGTGTCCCAGGCTGACCTTGAACTCAGGCACTTGCTTGTCTTCATATCTTTCTGACAAACTGGCTCTTTAATGCAGCTGCCTCTGTTCCTTTAGGTTCGTGAAGCTCTGCATAATTCATATTTCACCCATATATTTTGCATAGTTGAGAAATTATATCTTTTCAAACTCATGCTTTTAGAGTTCTTTCCACAGCCTTAAGGGCTGTCCTGAAGGTCTTAGCATTTACCATTTTGCTGAGACATTAGCCACACCTTTGGCTCCTGGACTTGTGATGATTATCATGGAGTGAACATTAACAGGGAGGACATTCTTTAAAGGAGAAATGCAAAACATGTACATTATTATCAAACAAGCTTTATCAAACAAGCTTTATGCCTACGGTAGCCATTGACACTCATGGACCCACGTCGGCTGGCCCTGTGCCCGGTACAGGTCATCTGTCCCCACCAAGGCCATGCTGGACCCGCCATCCTAGCACTTGGAGGCAGAGGACTTGGAATTCCAAGCTAGAAATTCAGAGAGAGAGAAAGAGAGAGAGAGAGAGAGAGAGAGAGAGAGAGAGAGAGAGAGAGAGAAACCGACCCCACCCAGGAGTCCAAGCCTGGTGACATCCAGGCCAGGAAGATGGCTCCACATCAACCCCATTTTCCTGCCTCCCACAGTGTACTCACTGGTCTGAAGTCAGCTGAAGAACATCAGCTCTGTATTCCTGTGGAACAAATCCGACGGAGCTCACTGCTGAGATCCCCATGCATGGTAGTGCACACAGGCCAAGGGACGGCGCTAGTCTAACAAGCATAAGGTCCTAGGTTCCATCCCAGTACTACAAAAAGATAAATTAATAGCCAGATGTGGTGGCATATACTATTACCCCAGCACTTGGGATGCTGAGCCATTAGTTTCAGGAAAGAAGAAGCCCTATCTAAAATTAAAAAAAAAAAAAAAAAATCATAAAACCTTAAGTATTATTGTGTTTTAATGTGTATAGATTTTTGCCTGCGTGCATGTATGTACCACATGTGTGCCTGGTGCCCAAAGAGGCCAGAAGAAGGAAGAAGGCACTGGATCTCCTGGAACGGGAGTTACAAAAGGTTGTGAGCTGCCAGTGTGGGTGCTGGGTCCTCTGGAAAAGTAATGAATGTTCCTGCCTCGGAGCCATCTCTTCAGCCCTCACAAATAAAATGATAATTAAAATAAACCCTACATTGTGATCTCAGAGTTTTGTTGTATCAAGAATCTGGGCACAGAATCTCACAAGCTGAACAGAAAGAGTGGCCTGGGTTGTTCCTACCTCGTTCTCAGACCCTCGTAGTTATTAACAGTTCAGTTCCCTGCAGTTGTGACTGATGTCCCTGACCCTTAACCCTTAGCTCCTAAATGCCTCCCAGTGCTCTCTGCTGTGGCTCTCTCGAAACCAGGCACCTGGCTTTTCATCAGCTCAGTGAACTCTGAGATAGCATGACAGCCACATTTCCAGTCACAGGTTCTGCTTTGAGTCAAGGTAAGAGTATGAGGCCAGCAAGGCTCACCTTAGGGTTTGCCAAGTCATGGCGAGGGATGAGGTCATCTCTCCCAGTAACACTCTGCACTCAAAGGTTGCTTCACTAGACTGTGGTTTGGGGATCTGTAGGCAGCTGCTTGGGACATGGGCCAGTGACAAGTACAAGCTTAGAATTCCTCCAGAGAGAAGGACTGAGGGTGTGGCTCAGGTAGAACCCTTCCCAGAATCCTCCAGTGAGGGACTGGGGCCATGACTCATCAGGAATGTTCCTGCTGGAGGCCAAACATTAGCAGATGGCTCGCCTGGGTTTAGCCCTTCATCCTGTCCACAGTCCTCAGCTAGTGAGTGCTCTCAAGGCCAGGCTTGGCTTAATGAGACCCTGTTTTAAAAGGGAATGGGCTAGAGACATGGCTCAGCAGTTGACAGCACTTGTTGCTCTTGCAGAGGACCCAGGTTCAATTCCCAGCACCCACATGAGGACTCAAAGACATCAATAACTCCAGTTCCAGGGAATCCAGTTCCCTCTTCTGACTTCCGTGGGTGCCGTGTGTGTGACATGGTGCACTTAAGCTATACACAGGCAAAACAGGCAACACATAAAATTAAGAATTTGTTGTTGTTGTTTTTTTCGAGACAAGGTTTCTCTTGTAGCCCTGGCTGTCCTGGAACTCAGTCTGTAGACCAGGCTGGCCTCGAACTCAGAGATCTGCCTGCCTCTGCCTCCCAAGTGCTGGGATTAAAGGCGTGCGCCACCACTGCCCGGCAAGAATATTAAAAAAAAAAAAAAAAATGTATCCTGAGTCTAGAGAGATGGCTTAGTGGTTAAAAGCAGGTGTTGCTCTTACAGAAGACCCAAGTTCAATTCTCAGCACCTATATGACAGATCATAGTTGTCTGTGGCCATAGCCATGTGGCCATGGCCCTAAAAGTAGGGGCTCCAGGGGTCTAACACCCTCACATAGATATACATGCAGGAGGCATTGAGGCCAGCCTGGTCTACTGAACAAGATCCAGGATGGCTACAGCTACACAGAAAAACCCTTTCTACAAAAACAAACAAAACCACCAGAAGAAAAGAGAAACATTTATTTTAGTGTGTATTTCTGTGCATATGTGTCTTGTCTCTGTGGGATGTATGGATGTGTGAGTGCAGTATTCCCAGAGGCCAGAAGAGGACGTCAGATCTGGAGCCCAGGTGGTTGTTCCAGGTGGTTGTATTGCCCAACATGGGAACGAAGTTTGTGCTGTCCTCTGCAAGAGTAGTGCAGTGTGTTAACCTCGAAAACACCTCTCTACCTCCATCCTGACTGGATTTGTAACACATTTGTTTGAATTAAATGTGGCAGGCTGACACACATAGAGGCAAGCACTTTTGAAGGAAAAGTTTGCTTACAGCTCCCAAGAGGAGGGGATGAAGAAACTAAAGTAGGTCCCAAAGTAGGGGTGTGTCTGTCTCAGTCTGTATATCTGTCTGTCTAGGCCAAGAGCTTTGGTAGAATTTTTCCAGAACGAACTGGCTGGGCTGGGCAGACCAGTTTGAGCCTTCCTGGAGCTGATGGAGATGAGCTGCTCTAGTCTGGGTCATAGCAGGTCTCTAGCTGTCTAGGATCGAGCCCCATAGGAGGCAGAGGACAGGAGAAGCCTTCGTGTTGGGTGAGATGAGTTGGGGGGGAGGGGGATTTTGGATTAGTGGATGTGCTTGTGGAAGGCAGGTGTTTGCTCTGTCTGGGAGTTCGCTGGCCCTGGCCAGCTCTGCCAAGCCTCTTAAAACAGGAGTAGAAACCCAGCTCCTACACACGTCATGCTTCTTCATGCTGGTTCCTGCCGCTCTCCTTCAAGACAAGGTTGCTGAGTGCATAGCTGCTGTTTCTGCTTCCTCCACACCTTCACTCTCTCCCCACGCTCTGTGCTCCATCCTCACTGAGTCACCCTGGAACTCTAGGAGGTCGCCTGTCCTGCCATGCTTTTCCTTTGCTCCTCCTCTTTGGCATTTGGGTTCCACTACCTCCCATACGACCTTTTAAAAGTCCTTGAACTTCAGTCTGGGTCTGCATCTCCTCCTGTGGAGATTTCCTCAAATCAGTCAGTCCTGTGCTAGTTTAGCTCCGGCCTAGGAGCTCACGGGATGCACCTGTGACCTGATGATGCCTCCATGATTACTGCTCAAGCGCAGTAGCCAGGCAGTGCTGGGTACTTTGTAGTCTTCTTTTCCCCCCAAAACTTTCACTCCTACACAAAGGTCCTACAGATCCACTCTCCAGATTAAAGGTCCATTGTGTCTGTGCTAAGACCAGGCTGGCCTTGAGTTTACAGAGATCTGCCCCTCTGCCCCTGCCCCTGCCCCTGCCCCTGCCCCTGCCCCTGCCCCTCTGCCTCCTAAGTGCTAGGATTACAGGTGTGGGCTAACACTTTCAACCTACAAAATATATTTTCAGACTGTTTCAGACTGGCTGTGGTAGTACGTGTCTGTAACCCCAGCAGGTGGGAGGCTGAGGAGGCTGAGGCAGGAGAGTTCAAGGCTAGCCTGCACAGTCTAACAAGATGTTGTCTCAAACTGAAAGTAATGAGTAAAAAGGCCTCCCCACTCAACTCAGTGTAGGTGGATGCCCTGTCTGTGCAAGGAGGGGTCTGGGTTCTGAGTTGCCTTCCAATACATACACATACACACACACACACACACACACACACGCACACACACACACACGAAAACTGATCAAATATCTAAATAAGAGCCAACTTTGTACCATTTAATTTGACATCATCTTAGCTCAGGCTCCCGTGACGTACAGTGATGCGTCTGCCTTAGCCACCTGCCTGCCATAATAGAGGCATGAGTCTCCACACCTAGCCAACCTGTAAAACACTTAGAAGAAAATGCTTATACACATCTTTGGTTTTTTTGAGACAGGGTTTCTCTGTATAGCCCTGGCTGTCCTGGAACTTGCTCTGTAGACCAGGCTGGCCTCAAACTCAGAAATCCGCCTGCCTCTGCCTCCCAAGTGCTATGACTAAAGGCGTGCGCCACCACCGCCTGGCTTATATACAACTTAACCTGGAATTAGGCAATGATTTATTACAACTGAAATTTAACCGGAAGGTGGTGGTGGGCACACATTTAATCTCAGCAGAGGTAGGAGGAGCCCCGAGTTCAAGGACAATCTGATCTACAAAGTAAGTTCCAAGACAGCAGAAAACCAAACCAAATAAACAAAAGGAATAGTACTTAAACCCCAATTGAAAAACCAAAATGAAAGGTCAATTAGATTTCATCTAAAAGGAAAGGTCTGGACCCAAGCAAGGGAGTATGTGTGTCGTAATCCCGAAGGCTTGGTTGTAGGGTTGGGAGGTAGAGACCAGCCAGATGCTGTCTTGACAATAGTTAAGACAGACTGAAAGCTGGCCTCTGATCTCCATACATGTAGCCACACTTTCCCCTCACATACAAACACATATACTAATGGTAATAAAATTAAAATAAGTAAATAGGGGCTGGAGAGATGGCTGCATAGTTAAGAGCACTGGCTGCTCTTCCAGAAGACCCAGGTTCGGTTCTCAGCACACACTGCATCCAACAAACAACCTCTTATGGTCTCCACAAGCAGCACATACATGATGTATAGACATACATGTAGAGCAAACACCCATACGCATAAAATAAAATTTAAATTAATAAAATATCATAGCCACACAGCCGAGAGGCCCAAGTCAGACCTTAGTTCTTACAACTCACTGGTAAGACATCAACCCATCTGAAAAGTGGGCAGAGCTGGGACAAGACTCCCTAAGTCTAGTCTCAGGGATCCGACGCCCTCTTTTGGCATTTGTGGGCACTGTACACATGATGCACAAACAGGCATGTGAACAAATGTTCACACATAAGAAATAAAATGTGAAGAGTAAAGGTAAGCCAGGCTTGGTAGGGCACGCCTTTAATCCTAGCACTCCCAAGGTAGAAGCAGGTGGATCTGTGAGTTCAAGGCCAGCCTGGTCTACATATGGAGTTCTAGGCCAGCTAGGGCTACACAATTGTGACCCTGCTTCAGAAAACCAAAAAAGATTCTGAGTTGGAGGCCAGCCTGGTGTACAGAGTGAGTTCCAGGATAGCCAGGGCTACACACAGAAACCCTGAATCAAAAAACTAAAAAAGAAAAAAAAAAAGCCAAAAACTGCAGTGACCTTGACCGTGGACTTCCTGTGGCAGCAGCTCTCCTCCAGCGTACGCTCACTCTTGTTCACACTTGTTTCCAGCAGCATCGTCTGTAATATCCCAAAATGAAAACAAATCAACTCTCTCAAGAGATGAATGAGGGCTGGGCAGCTCATGTGCTAGAATTGCACTCAGCACCTCATAAACTATGTGTGGCGCACGCCTTTAATCCCAGCACTTGGGAGGCAGAGGCAGGCAGATTTCTGAGTTTGAGGCCAGCCTGGTCTACAGAGGGAGTTCCAGGACAGCCAGGGCTACACAGAGAAACCCTGTCTCGAAAAACCAAAAAAAAAAAAAAAAAAAAAAAAAAAACCCAACAAACAAAATCATAGGGAGTTAAAAGCCAGCATATACATGAGGCCCTGTCTGCTGAGGTGGGGTGGGGGAGGGGCTGGAGACATGGCTCCATCATTAAGAGTGCTTAACAGGTGTGGTGCACAGACCTGAAATTCCAGCATTCAGGGGGTAGAGGCAGGAGGGATCAGAAATTCAGTGTCATCCTCAGCTACACAGAGTTTGAAGCCAGCCTGGACCGCATGAGAGCCTGAACAAAGGGTGGGCGAGGCCAGAGGGTTAAGAGCAACTGTTGAGAGAAGACCTGGTCTCAATAGCACTGTGGGGCTGAAAACAAGGGGATTGTTGGGGCTTCACAGCCACCACCCTAAGGAGGAGGGGGTGGGTTGGGAACAAACACACTCCAGGTTCTGGGAACCTCAAAGAAATAAGACAGTGCGAAATACCCGGACTTCCTCTGACCTCAGCACAGCAGTGCTCAGATGTTACTCCCTGTCTCTGTCTCTGTCTCTCTCTCTGTCTCTCTCTCTCACACACACACACTTGCTCTTACAGACTCACACAAAGAGAAGCAGTTCCTAACAATGGATGTGGGAATGGACGAATGAGCAAGCTGTCCTCTGCCCATAGGAAAAAATAGTTGTCAAACCGGGACAAGGAGTGACAGCTGTCCATGCTGTATGTCAGGAGGCCATGTGTTGTATGATTCTCCCTGTGAAAGAGTCCACAGGAATGGCATCCAGAGACAGAAAGATGGATGACTGCTGGATGCAGAGAGAGTGGGGACCAGCAGCCAGTGAGCATGGCTGTGCATTCACTCAGTCACTGCATGGCGACTGCACTATAAACTGTAGACCAGAGGCTTCAGAAGAGGGAATTAGGGTTGGGAAGATGACTTCATGGGCGAGAATGTCTGTTTGCAAACGTGAGGCCCGTGTGACACCAGAAAGATGCGCAGGAGCTTCGGGAAGTGGGCTTAGGTACATGCCTGTGCCCAGCCTTGTCCACTAGGCACAGGAGGGTGAGTGGTGTTTCTGACCTTGAGGTTACTGTCCTCCTCCTCCCTTCCTCCTCTTCCTCCTCCCCTCCTCTTCTTTCTCCTCCCCTTTTTCCCTTCTCCCCTCCTCCCCTTCTCCCCTCTTTCTCCTCCTCCTCTTCAATAAATGTTTAGGTTTATTTTTTGTGTGTGAGTATCTTACCCCACATGAGTGCCTGAGAAGGTGGTGAACCTCCGTGTGGGGTTTGAAAATCAAACCCAGGTCCTTTGCAAGAACAAAAAGTGCTCTTAACCACTGAATCACCTCTGCAGCTCTGAAGGTGATGTTCTGGATGAGCTGTGGGCAGCATGTAAAGTTTTCTGTGTAAAGGGAGCTGCTGTATTTGTAAAGCATCCCTCAGTGTCCAGCAAGACCTGGTTCCAGGGCTGACTGCCCACTCTGCAGCAGAGGTAAGAAGCACAGGTATCAGGGTTCTTTTGTTTGTTTGTTTTTTTGTTTGTTTGGTTTTGGTTTTTCGAGACAGGGTTTCTCTGTATAGCCCTGGCTGTCCTGAAACTTACTCTGTAGACCAGCTGGCCTTGAACTCAGAAATCCACCTGCCTCTGCCTCCCAAGTGCTAGGATTAAAGGCGTGTGCCACACTGCCTGGCTTGGGCCTGGTTTCTTGGGAAGGAGGCCCTGCTCCCGGATGAGCTAACATTCACACCTCTCCTCTGCTGCCTCTTTCAGAAAGCATGCTCTGAACTGCCATCGGATGAAGTCTGCTCTCTTCAGTGTGCTCTGCGAGATCAAGGGGAAGACTGGTAGGCGGCTCTAAGACTGTCCACTCTGGCCTCGAGTAGGCTGCATTTGTAGGACCCTTCATAGCTCTCTGGAAGCACATGGTTCTGCCATCTTTCAAAATTTAAAAAGATAGAACTTTATTCTAGCTCAAGAGTCCAGGGTTATCCCCATGGAATTCTTCAGCCTCTGCAAATACTTGTATGATGGGTTTCGGTGGACTGGCCGGATAGCTAAGTAGATAAAGGCACTTATCACCTGATGACCTCAGTTCTATCCCAGGACCCACATGGTGGAAGAAGAGAATTGACTCAAGCAAGGTCTCCTCTGACCTCCACACATGCATCACCGCGCATGCCCCATCTCACAAATAAAGAAGTAAAGTAAAATAAACTAAATGAAAAAGAGGTGTGGTTGGAGACAGCTCAGTGGTTAAATCACTTTCCATGCACACTTGAGGGCCAGAGTTGGATTCCCAGCACCTGTGTAAATGGGAGGTGGGGCCTGGTCGGAGCCTGTAATCCTAATAAGATAGGATCCAGGGTCAAGCACGCCTTCTAAACTAGCCAACCAGGTGGCTCTGGAGTCAAGTGAGAGGCCTTAATATGTAAGGTGGAAGGGCTGGAGAGACAACGGCTCAGTAGTTAAGAACACTGGCTACTCTGCAGAGGACCTGGCTTCAGGTCCCTGCAGCCATGTGGTGGCTCACAGCCATCTGTAATATCATATCCAAAGGATATGAAGCTGTCTTCTCCACCTTGCAAGCAGACTGCTGTCAGGTGCACAGACATCCAAGCAAGCAAAACACCAATACACTGTGTGTGTGTGTGTGTGTGTGTGTGTGTGTGTGTGTGTGTGTGTGTGTGTGCTAATGATCAAGGAAAACATTGATGCCAACCATAGGCCTACACACACATGAAGGCACACCTACACATACTACACACACATATACATGCAAAGGAGAGGCCAAGCCTCAGAGCACAGCCCTACCATCAATCCAGGAAGCTGAGGCACAAAGATGCAAGTCCAAAGTGACCCTGGCCTTCCTTATAAAACCTATCTTTTTTTTTTTTTTTGGTTTTTTCGAGACAGGGTTTCTCTGTGTAGTCCGGGCTGTCCTGGAACTCACTCTGTAGACCAGGCTGGCTTCGAACTCAGAAATCCTCCTGCCTCTGCCTCCCAAGTGCTGGGATTAAAGGCGTGCGCCACCACCGCCCAGCAAAACCTATCTTAAAATTAAGTAAAGTGCACACCTTTAATCTTACACTTGGGAGGCAGAGGCAGGAAGATCTCCATGAGTTCAAAGTCAGCCTGGTCTACAGAGCAAGTTCCAGGATAGCCAGGGCTACATAGAGAAACCTGTCTCAAAAAAAGGAAAAAACCATTAAGTAAGAAAGGCAGCATAGTGACTCACACCTTTAACCCCAGCACTCGGGAGAAGAGGCAGCCAGAGCTCTGTGAATTTAAGGCCAAGTTAGTCTACACAATGGTTTCCAGGACTGCCAAGGCTACAGAATAAGATGCTCTCTCAAAAACATGGACCTCAAACTTTTGATCCTCTTGCCTCAGTCTCCCAAGTACTGGGATTAGAGGTCTACACTACTAAGCCTGAGAGAGGATATCTGCTTCCAACAGTTTTATGGCTCCAGGCACTTCCTGCGAGGGACTGACTGTGAATTGCTGGTGCTTTTGCACCTGTCTGTTTCAAGGGGGGGAAAGGCTTCAAACATATCTGTTGTAGCTTATATAATTTTGTCATGACTGAGAGGCCCAGTGGTGTTCTACTGTGTGCTTTTTGCTTTGTTTGAGACAGAGTCTTATCCCAGGCCGGGCTCAAACTATGTAGTTGAGGCTGTCCTTAAACTCCCCGTCCTCCTGCCTCTGCCTCCCGAGTGCTTGGATGCCAGGTACACATCACTGCAACAGGTTTATGCAAACCTGGAGGATGCAGGACTTCATGCATTAGACAAGTGGCCCACTGAGTGTGTCCCTGCCATGCTCCACGGTGTGCATGACCACATTTTGTGTATCCCATGTTGTGTGTCTGACAGATACATGGGTGTGGCCTTCTTAGCCATTGTAAGCAGTGCCGCCAGTGCCAGGCATGTGCAGACTTCTGCCCAGGTCCCGCTGCTTTTTGTTTTTGTCCTTTTCGTTTTGGCAGCGGCCAGAGGGACCCAGGGCCTCTTGAATGCTGTGCTGGGTTAGTTACTTCTCTTGCTGCTGTGATAGAAACCCCTGGCTAAAGCCACGTGAGGAGGTAGGGTTTCTTGTGGTCCTTGGTTTAGGGGACACAGTCTACCTTGGTGGAGGAGTCCTCTCAGCACTGTAGAGGGCACGTGAAGCAACTGGTTACTCTTCCTTATGTCTACCATCTCCCAAAACATTGCTGCCAGCCAGAGGTTCTGTGCTTAGACACAGGGCCTGGACCAGTGGGTTTGATACCTGGGACCCAAGTGGCCCAAACGGTGGGCAGAAAGAGCCAACTACACACACGGGGGGACGGGGCTAGAGAGAAGTAAGAAAACATGAAGAGCATATTTTAGGTTTTTTTCTTTTTTCTTTTTTTTTTTTTTTTTTTTGGTTTTTCGAGACAGGGTTTCTCTGTGTAGCTCGGGCTGTCCTGGAACTCACTCTGTAGACCAGGCTGGCCTCGAACTCAGAAATCTGCCTGCCTCTGCCTCCCAAGTGCTGGGATTAAAGGCGTGCGCCACCACCGCCCGGCTGGAGAGCATATTTTAAACTCGTGAGCTTTCAGGGCATGTTTGACCCTGGAACCCTCCCTCTGGGCTCCGCCTAGCTCTCCTTACAGTGCAGGGAGACCCAGTTTGTCTTGTATAGTGCCTGCCTGTCATCCTCAGGAGGTGGAGACAGAAGGATCAAGAGTTTTAACCTAGCCTGGGCTACATGAAACACTGCCCGCTACCACCACTCAAAATTAATAAAAGCTGGGCATGGTGGTGCCCATCTTTAACCCCAGCACTCAGGAGTCAGAGGGAGGGAGGTCTCTGAGTTTGAGGCCAGCCTGGTCTACAGAATACCAGGACAGCCTGGGCTACACAGAGAAACGTCACAAAGCAGGAGAGCAAAGGAGTCTCTGTTCTACTGTACCAGAAAAGGCCAAGGCTCAACACAGAGAAACTTCTTCATGGTCTGACCTCTGATGCCCACAGCCCGTTGGCCAGGGCTCCCTGCAGTCATGGTTAGGATATGTCATAGTGAAAGACAGATGACACAGAGGGAGCTACACTGAGAAACACAGGAAATGGTGGAGCACACCCACACTAAGAGGTGGGCATTTGCCTGCATGTCTGCATCTTGTGCAGGCCTGGTGCCAAAGGGGGCCAGAAGACAGCACTGGAATTCTAGTTCCAGGGGAACTAGAATTACTAATGGTTGTGAGCCGAAGTGGGGGACTGAGAACTGAGTCTGGGTCCTCCGCAAGAGCTGAGCCATCTGTGGAGATCAGAGGACAGTGTTACAGGGGCCTAGTTTCTCCCTCCACCGTGTGGCTTTAGGGGCTGACCTCGTGTCGTCAGGCTCCTTGTTTAATGCTGCTCATCTCACCAACCTGGGAATGTTCTTTTAGGTTTTTTAAAAGTTTTGTTTGTTTGTTTGTTTGTTTTGGTGTGGTTTAGTTTGGTTTTTCAAGATGGGGTTTCTCTGTGTAGCCCCAATCTTTCCTGGAACTCACTCTATAGACCAGGCTATCCTCAAACTCAGAGATCCAACTGTCTCTGTCTCCCTAGTGCTGGGATTAAATGTGTGCACCACCACCATCACCCTAAAGGTTTTCTTTTTACAGTGTGTGTGTGTGTGTGTGTGTGCTGAGTGTGTGGCATGTGTGTTTGTGAGCAGGGTGTGTAGTTTATGTGTATTGTGGGTATGCATGTCCCTGTATGTGGTGCATATGTTCACATGTGTACACGCATGTGCAGGAGTATATATGGAGGCCAGAGGTTGATATTTGATGTCTGTCTTGACTGGACTTCCCTTATTTTTGTTTTATTTTGAGACAAACTCTCACTGTGTAGCCTAAGCTGGCCTAGAACTTACTTTATATATAGACCAGGTTGGCCTGGAAGTCAGACATTGGCCCGTTCTGTCTCTCAAGCTGACTTGGAATAAAGGCATGGACCACAGTACCCAGTCTTTTGTTTTTGGGTTGTTTTGTTTTGGTTTTTGGTTTTTCGAGACAGGGTTTCTCTGTGTAGCCCTGGCTGTCCTGGAACTCACTCTGTAGACCAGGCTGGCCTCGAACTCAGAAATCCGCCTGCCTCTGCCTCCCAAGTGCTGGGATTAAAGGCATGCGCCACCACCGCCCGACTCTTTCCTGATTTATATGAGTGCCACCCCACCACACACACACACAGATGCATACATGCATACACATGCACAGAGACATGGACACATGGGTACATAGTAGAGCCCGTCAGTGCAATACTATGCCTGGTCCCCAGGACAGGCTGTTTGCCTTTAATGTCTTTTCACTTCCATTTATTTTGTAGGACAGAAGGGAGAGGCACAGGTAGATCAGAGGATGAGTTGCAGGGCTTGGCTCTCTTTCCACCACATAGGCCCTGGGGATTGGTTTCAAGCCATCAGGCTTGGCAGCAAGCTCCTGTACCCACCAAGCCATCTCACCAGCTCTGTGCCTGCCTTTGCATCTGCACCCACAGCAGCGCGGCCCCTCCCAGCACTTAGGATGCTTGTCTCACTCAAGACTTTCCTAATACCAGGCACCTTCCCTGAAACCCATCCAGCCTGGCTGTGTTCTCACATGGTTGTCAAGTTCTGCCCACACAGGCTGCCCTGTCCCAGTGTCCTCTCCTCAACCAGAACTGTGCACTTGGATTGGTGTCCCAGTGGGTCACTAGGTATTCCTGGTCCAATGTGGTAATAAAGGAACTGGAGGTTGGATTGGGGGTTAAGAGTGTTTCCTGTTCTTGCAGAGGACTGAGTTCAGTCCCCAGCACCTACACTGGGCAGCACACACGTGCCTGTGAGCCCAGCTCTCAGGGTCTGACGTGGTCTTCCTGGACTCCCAGGGCACATGTACTCACACATGCACATACCCGCACACAGACACACTCATAATTAATATTTTTAAGTGATGCCCAGCTATGATGCCAGTGCCACTTGGTCCTGGCCACTTTTCTCTTCAGAGAGCACATCCTGGTCTGCCTCTGTTCCCTCTAGCAGTGAGCATCCAGTGTCAGGAAGAGGGCCCTCCCGACGCCCAGCTGCTGAGGTTGGATAACATGCTGCTGGCTGAGGGTGTGTCCAGGCCAGAGAAGAGAGGACGAGGAGCAGCGGCAGGCGGCACAGCGACACCAGGTGGCTGTCCAAATGACAATAACATTGAGCACTCAGACTACAGGGCCAAGCTGTCCCAGATCCGACAGATTTACCACTCTGAGCTAGAGAAGTATGAACAGGTGATCTTTCTGCACGCAAGAGTTTGTCATGTGAATGTGCACTGGCCACAGACAGATGTGGACACGAGCCCCCTCCTCTGTGGCAGATCAGGGACAGCCCACCACAGTCAGTCGCTGCTCCCTCCCTCCTCAGAGCTGACCTGAATGTGAGCTGTGGGGTGGCAGATGTGGCCAGCTGTGGAGCCGACTGCCTTCCACCACTGGCTGCTGAGTCACAGGCTGGCCCATCTTTCCCCACCCTAGGCCTGTCGTGAGTTCACCACGCATGTCACCAATCTTCTCCGGGAACAGAGTAGGGTGAGGCCTGTGTCTTCCAGGGAGATGGAGCACATGGTGGGCGTCATCCACAGCAAGTTCAGTGCTATCCAGAGGCAGCTGAAGCAGAGCACCTGTGAGGCGGTGATGACCCTGCGCTCACGGTTCCTGGATGCCAGGTCAGGGGCCGAGTGCCACTGGGGTCCCCAAGGTCAGGGGCCGTGTGCCACCGGGTTCCGCAAGGGTTGGCCCTTAGATAAGAGAAGCAGGATCAGAGCAGGGTAGCTCTGATGTCTGTGTCATAGTTGTTGCTGAAGATTGAACTCGGGGCTTTGCAAGCGCTAGTCACATGTTTTCCCTACTGCTGAGCCCCAGCCCAGCTCTGTCGTGGATTTAAGTCTGTCCAGAGGGTCTAGCCAGGCCTCACACAGCTTCTTTGGGAGAAAACCCAAAGTACAGACTGCTGGTTTGTTTTGTGTATGTGAATGGCAAGGGACTGTGCCATGGCACAGCATGTAGACATCAGAGGACAGCCTCAGGTCCTGGTCCTCATCTCCTCCACTGTGTGTCAGGTCAGCCGCCCACCAGCTTCAGAGGATTCTCCTGTCTACCTCCCATCTTGCCCCAGGAGCTCTGTGACTACAGACATGCACTGACATGTATGGCTCCCACCTGGGTTCAGGGAACCCAGACTCGGGTCTTCATACGTGTTCTTTACCCACTGGGGCATCTATAAAGCTCCTGATTGCTGTTTGTAAAATGCAGATGATCAGGATGGGAAAGCAGCTCGCTCAGTCAGGTGCTTGCCATGCACACAGAAGGACCTGAGTTTGCATACTCAGCACCCATAGAAAAAGCCAGAAAATGGCCAGCAAGATGGTTCCGGGGGTAGAGGAGCTTGCTGCAAAAGTCTCAGGACCTGAATTTGACCCCAGAATGACCTGAACCTACAGGAATAGGGTCCCAAGTGCTGAAGTGTTAAGTGGGAGGGTCGGGAGGAGATAGGCAGTAGCGGGGACCAGGAGACCTCGTGTCAGTGACGCTTACACCCTGTGGGTTTATTCAGAAGTATATCGCCCTGTATACTATTTGCAAGGCCGGGAGAGAGCAGAGTCAAGCAGTGTTGGCAAAGAGTGCACGGGGTACTCAGGCAGAGCTGCTTAGGGACTGATAACCATGGCTGGGGGGAAGAATCAGGCCCCCAGAAACTGCAGCTTCTCTGAGGCACTGCCCCAGCCTTGCCAAGCCTGCTGCTGGACAGCACACAGAACTAGCGCTCTCTTTGTCCTTTTATACGGACTCTAATATGCGCTGACATACAGACACAGACACACAGACACATATACACACACAGACACACACACACAGACACACACACAGGTTTTTTAAAGCCAAGAGCTGCTGCAACCCAGGCACTGGAATTATGGAGACAGGCTGGCCCCTGGGGCCTGCTGATCACCAGTCTGCCCAATCAGTGAGCTTCAGATTCAGTGAGAGACCCTGCCTCAAAGAAACCAGGTGGAGAGTGATAGAGGACACAGGCATCAACCTCTGGCCTGTACATGCACATGCATGCACACATGCACAGACTGCCAGGAGATGTGCCCCTACCCCAGCACAAGAGTGGTGCAGACTGAGGATCTCTGTCTGTAGGCGCAAGCGGCGGAATTTCAGCAAGCAGGCCACCGAAGTGCTGAATGAATATTTCTACTCCCATTTGAGCAACCCTTACCCCAGTGAAGAGACCAAAGAAGAGCTGGCCAGGAAGGGTGGCATCACAGTGTCCCAGGTGAGCCTCCTGCCCCTGGGAGAAGTTAAGTCTTATGAGAACAGACTCCTAAGAAACTGCTTCATGTTGGAGAGGACTACTGGAGAAGTTACTTACTGTGTGGGGAGGACTCCTGGGAAGTTTACTTACTGTGTGGGGAGGACTCCTGGGGAAGATTACTGTGTGGTGCTGGTCATGTGCTCAGCCTGGCTCTGCTCCAATCCCAGCTCTGCACTATGAATTAGAATATTGGTGGGGACTTTGCTCCCTCTCCTAGAAGAGGAGTGTGAGAGTGTCATGGCGTTTCAAGGTGCTGGTGTGCACTCTAGGAGACAGTGGCAGCTCAGGCTCCTGGGACCCATGTGGTTGTGGCAGGAGCAGTCGTCGTATGGGCTCCCTTGGGTGAGTGAGATTCCTGACATTGTGCTTGGCAATAATCACCTTCGTCTTTCTTGGAATTCAAGGCAAAGGAGAGAGTCAGCAAAGGCCAGAGTGCTAAGAGAACATTCCTGAAGGCTGCAGAGTGATTCAGTCAGTCCAAGCAACACTGTAGTGGGAAGGCGGGGCCAGAGCACCAGAGCAAGGAGTGCAGGCAGCCTAACAGTGCAGCTGAGGGCGGGCTCTGCTGAGGTGCGGGTCACTCACGCGGCTCCTCTACCTCTGCCACCCAGTAGTGATGGACACTGAGACTCTGACAGTTGTCACCACAGCCCTGTCACATGCCTTATTCCTCCTTGCTTCACAGTTGGAAAGGGTGAGTGTCCCGCTCTTAGTCCAGGCTGTTCAAGTTGTGTCTGTGACAGAGCCCAGGGTCATACAGGATCCAGGCACAGCTGCCTGTTCTTCAGGGAGCAGTCCAGTGTCCTTATAACAAGGCCAGAGCTGAGGGGAGGGCCTGATCTCTGGATAGAGGGTAAGCCTGGGTGCTCGGGCACCAGGAACCCTGTGAGTAACAGCAGATTCACCCCACCCCCATGCCCCTGGAACTATGTTGCTGGTGCCAGGTCCTCCAGGGAACAGAGTAATCAAGGTTCAAAGGCCTTGCCACATTGCAGGGGCTGTCCTTTTGGGTGACCTGGGCCCTGAGACCATCCCCACCAACTGAGTTTTGTGCTAGACTCTCCACTCCACTTCAGTGTATTCCCTGGTAGGTGAGAGGACCTACTAACGTGGTCTGCCATATTGGTTACGTGAGGTTTTGAAATTTGGGGTACAGGTAAGTAGGCCATGAGGTGCATCTCAGGAGAAGTCAAGAGGAAGGAAATACCATTAGGGCATTAGGGGCTGAGGAAGCCCAAGGGTGCTGAGCTGAGGGTGAGGTGGGGTCTCCCCATGGAGATGAGTGTCCTGCCAGTCACCGAGTCCTCCACTCCCACTCAGCAGTGTCCAAATGCCCTGACTCATCCACACTGAAACTGCTCTTTGTCTAGAGCCACGAATAGTTGAGTTGCCTGTGTCCTGGCTATACTTGAAGATCACTTGAACCCAGGAATCCCAGTCCATCTGAGTAGCACAGCTAGATCCTCATCTAAAAAATTAAATACCAGGCTGGGCCTGGTAGAGCATCCCTTTAATCCCAGCACTCAGAAGGAGATGGCATGCAGATCTCTTGTGAGTTCAAGGCTAACCTGGTCTACACAGAGAGTTCCAGGACAGCCAGGGCTACACAGAGAAACTCCATCTGGGGGTGGGTAGGATAGGAGGAGGAGGAGAAGGAAGAAGACAGTAGTAGTAGTAGACTAATGGGTGTCGTCATAGATGTTGTCACAGACATAGTCATAGTTCTATAGTGGAGTTAAGAGCTGGCTCAGCAGTTAAGAGCACTGATTGCTTTTCTAGAAGACCCAGGTTCAGTTCCCAGCACCCACATGGCAGCTCACAGCCATCTTTAACTTTAGTTCCAAGATATCCAGTGTCCTTCTCCCACCTCTATCGGTACCATCCATCCATCTATACATACATACATGCATACATACATACATGCATACATACATACATGCATACATGCAGGAAAGTACCCAAGCATGTAGAACAAAATGAAATCATCTTAGGGAGCACTAAGCACCCTGGAGGGGGCATGGCCCTTCCCACAGCACAAGGGGCCCTGTAGTTATCCGGGACCTTTTCCCTGTTTGGTTCAGTTGGGTTAAGTTGTTTAGCTAAAGTCTCACTCCAGCTTAGACTGGCCTTGAATTTACAGCAATCCGGGAGGCAGAGGCAGGCAGATTTCTGAGTTCGAGGCCAGCCTGGTCTACAGAGTGAGTTCCAGGACAGCCTGGGCTACACAGAGAAACCCTGTCTTGAAAAACCAAATAAATAAATAAATAAATAAATAAATAAATAAATAAATATAAAATAATCCTTACCAGATTAATTAAACTATTTTAGCCAGGCGGTGGTGGCACACGCCTTTAATCCCAGCACTTGGGAGGCAGAGGCAGGCAGATTTCTGAGTTCGAGGCCAGCCTGGTCTACAGAGTGAGTTCCAAGGACAGCCTGGGCTACACAGAGAAACCCTGTCTCGAAAAAAAAAAACAGATTTACAGCAATCCTCCTGCTTCAGCCTCCTAAAATTTAGGGTAACGAGTATGAGCTATTAAGCTGGTGCCCTTGGGTTGTTTTGGGGTTTTTTTTTTTTTTTTTTTTGTTTTTTTTTGTACTAGGGTTGGTATTTTTTATATTTGTGTGTTTATTTGTGGGGGGCACAGGTGCTTGCGTGCATAGTCTCTTCTCCCATTAATCCATGCGTCGATCACTGTGTGTGTGTGGTGCCTGTCACTGCAGAAATGGAGAAATCTGAGGACAGCTTTGCAGTTATTTCTCTCTCCTTCCACGGTGTGGCTCCTAGGAATTGAACTCAGGTTATCAGATTTGGCAACAAACACCTTTACCCAGTAAGCCATCTCGCCAGCCTCTGAGAGGAAAGGTCCCTGATCCAACCTTCATACGGTTTGTCCCCAGGATGGCTCATGCCAGGACAGTGTCATTGTCTGTCCATCTATCCACAGGTCTCTAACTGGTTTGGCAATAAAAGAATCCGGTACAAAAAGAATACGGGAAAGTTTCAGGAAGAAGCCACCATGTACACGGGGAAAACATCCACAGTCGCCAAGGCCCGGGGTCCCGGGGGTCAGACCAGCTACCAGTCCACACCCAGCCCAGGTGATGAGGCCATGGCCTTCTTTATAAGCTTTCTGTGGGGTTAGGTGTGACCCAAGTCACCTGATCCCTGTAGACAGCCAGTGCCAGCAGAGGGACAGACAAAAGTGTCTTAATTTTACAGGCCAGTGTCACCCACACAAGGCCAGGGTAAGCACAGGTGACCAGATGCTTTAGGGGTCAGAGCCAGAATCTGCCTCCCCTCTCTTCCAAGACAGGCTTTCTCTGTGTAGAACTCACTCTGTAGACCAGGCTGCCTCCAAAGTACTGGGATTAAAGGCCATTCCACTTGGCCCAGAGTCTCTCTTAATGAGGGACTGAGCGGATGCCACCCAGAAATGCTTGTGACTGCTGACCCAGATTCTGCTGTGACACCCCCAACTGACTTCGCCCATTTCTCACAGGTTCCTGTGGCCCCTTCCCACTAACCAATGGAAGTGACATGGTCCTCACTCTTCGGACCCTGGCCTTCCTCCAGCCCCCATCTGGGGGGGTCTGCCTTCAGCCCCTGGTGAGTCAGCTGCAGCCACCCTGGGACCCCTCCAAGGCTTAGGGGAAGTAGAGACCCTGGTGCTGGTCTCTGGGGAAGGAAAGGGGGAGCATATAACCTCTGGACTCAGACCCGCCTGTCACCGGGGCTCCTGGTGGGGTGGGGGTGTCTCACACTGGAAGGGCATCTGTCAGGCTGGGATCACGTTGGTAACTGGGGTCTAGACAGCCAAGCTGCCTCCAGAACTTTGCCAGGATGACAGCTGTCTTCTTTGTAGAGCCTGTGACCTCCCAGTCTGTCCTGGGTGTCAGACCATAGCTTCCTCCCAAGGCCCTGTGAGGGCCCTGCATAAACCGAGTGGGCCCAGTTGTTTCCCAGAGGCTCCCTTAGAACCAGCCCCAGGGCTGGGAATAGTGCCCACAGGGATGGAGTTGAGTGAGTCCGGCTCACTCAGGCCCTGCCTGCCGCCACCTTGAGTCCCAGCCTAATGCAAGCTTCAGGCTGAGGAGCAGGGTCTGGGGCCTGCTTCATGCACACCTGAAGCTAAGGTGCTTGCGGGGCAGACCCAGCAGGAGTGAGGGAGGTCTGAACCGAGCACGCGTGTCCATTCCAGCCCTGAGCCAAGAGTCAGATGGGGGGAGGGGGAGGGGAGGAGCCAGCCCTGCCCTGCAGGCACCCCACCTAAGTTTCCTTTAAGTAAAACTTGTCCTTGTTGTTTATTTGCTTGAGATGATCTCTCTACATAGCCCTGGCTGTCCTGGTATTCTCTTTAGACCAGGCTAGCCTTGAATTCTCAGAGGTCTTTCTGTCTCTGTCTCTCAAGGGCTTAAAGAAGACACCATCATGGCAGACCCATGCCAGCACCTTTATGCCCATTTAGCTGGTTCTTCTTAAAGGTCACTCTGCCAGCATGGTCACTGTCCTTCTACACAGCCTGCCATGGCCTCCCTCACGGAGCCTCTAGAACACATTCCCTACCTGATACACTGGACAAGGACAGTGTCCCCTGAGCTTAGCACACCCACCCAGCTGTCCTTAGATGGGCAGAGCAGTGGCTGTGTACACTGCCGGCAAGCAGAGGCTCCTGCTCCTGTGAGGAAGGGCTCTTGTCGCCCATGAACCATGACCCCGCACAGGTCACTGGTTCTGACACCCCCAAGGCTCTGTGCCCACCTCTCACCCTACTGCCCAGCTGGCTCTTTCTGGAACTCCTCTACTAGCGTGTTCTGTGTACCTCTGGGGACACAGGAGCTGGGTGCTCACCCACTCTCATGCTCTGTCTCTGTCTTTCCAGGCCCATGGTAACTGGCAGACGGCCACCACCCCACGGCCAACCTCATCACCTGCTGGAGATTCGGGCAGCTTCAACTCAGATGCATCTAATTAAGCTTTTGGAACCTGGCTGAGTGCCCTGCTCATTCCCTCAGAAGCCATGGCTGTGGCCCTGCCCTTTTCCAGGCCACTCAACCTCCCCACCTGGGTGTGGTGTTTTGTTTTGTTTTGTTTTGTTTTAAAAAAACAAACCATCAATTGAGTGGCTGACAATGGACTGTCCATCCGGGCTTGTTCTGAGCACCCCATTAAAGTTTTGACCTGTTTGCATTCCAGTGTTTTCTTTTCTTTTCTTTTCTTTCTTTCTTTTCTTTCTTTCTTTCTTTCTTTCTTTCTTTCTTTCTTTCTTTCTTTCTTTCTCTCTTCTCTCTCTCTTCTTTCTTCTCTTTCTTCTTCTCTCTTTCTTTCTTTCTTTCTTTCTTTCTTTCTTTTTTGTTGTTGTTGTTTTTTGAGACAGTGTTTCTCTGTATAGCCCTGGCTGTCCTGGAACTCACTCTGTAGACCAGACTGGCCTCGAACTCAGAAATCCGCCTGCCTCTGCCTCCCAAGTGCTGGGATTAAAGGCATGCACCACCACTGCCCAGCATTCCAGTGTTTTCAATACAGGCTTGTCTAAGTGACAGGTGACAACCTAGATGCCATTCTGAGCTCTGAAACCTTGTGGAGCAGTGGCATGGCCTCTGCTCTCACTGGGATGGGCTTGCTAGTTGTTTGTGGTTGTGTTTGAGCTCCTCTGTGGTTTGGGGGTTTTGAGAATTTGGGAGAATTTGAGACCTTGTCCCGCTTCCCCTCTGCAGCAACCAACAGGGCCTTCTCTTCCCAGCCTATCCCCTGGAGCCACTTACCAGTCAGTGTCCCTGTCAGCCACCATCACAACAGTGACAAAGTGCCCCTTCTCTTAACATCCTGGGAAGAGCCCATGACAAGTGGGACATCATATCCCTGGGACCTGGCCAGGTGCACTCCCCCACTCCCTGCCCTGTGAGTGTCACAATGGCTCTGCTGACCCTGAGGGATGAGGAGGGGCTTTAGCAGTCACCTGTAGTGATTGGACACTCCCATCCTCCAAAGGATCTGTCCCCACCAGCCCTCTGTCCCCACGAATGTCCCCAGGCCCTGGCAGCCACTCATCTGGGCTCGCCCAGTGTCAGTACAGCATCAGTGCCCACATCCCCCCGGATCCCGTATCTAGCTTCTGTCACTCACACTTTTAAAGTTTTGCCATATTATAGAATGGATCAGAGCCTCTTTTTAAATTTTTATTTAAATACTTCCACTGAATTAAAAATATTTTATATAATAGACCATCCTGCCTGCATGTATGCTCATGCACCAGGCATGTACCAAGGGTGAGTAGACGGTGCCAGGCCTCTGGAAACTGGGGTTACAACAGTTGAGAGTTAGGATGTTTTGTTGTTGTTTTCTTGAGACAGGGTCTCTGTGTAGCCCTTGCTGCCCTGGAACTCGCTCTGTAGATTCCACTGGTCTCAAACTCAGAGATCCACCTGCCTCTGCCCCCTAAATGCTAGGTTTAAAGGTGTGCACCACCACCACCACTGGCTACAGTCAGTGTTCTTAACCACTAAGCCATCCTTCCATTTCCCAAAGCCTCACCCTTTTCCACAACCAATTAATATACCACTGAGGAAGGTGTCTTTGGAGACGAACCCCACTAAAGTGCAGAGAAGCTGAAGGCAGTGGACACTGCCATCCTTCGCATCCCTGGGGTGCACAGTGACCACATCCCAGCCACTCACATGCTGCAGGGGAAAAGCTTGAGATTCTGGAAGCTTCTCTGGCTTAGGAGAGGCACAGGAATAGGTGGAGGAGGGTATTGCCTGCCCAGAAGCCTGGCAAGGGCCAACACCATCCTAGAACCGTTGACAGACCTGCATTGGAAGCTCCCACTGTCCCTGTGAGCCCTGCTGAGACTACAATTGTCTCAGCCTCTGAATGGAGAACGGAGTGGGGGTGGGGCAGACAGAGACAGAGAGAGGGAAGAGACAGAGGAGAGAAGAGAGATGGGGAGAGAGAGAGAGAGAGAGAGAGAGAGAGAGAGAGAGAGAGAGAGAGAGAGTGTCTCAGGAAAACTGGCTCAAGGAAGGAAGAGCAACGGCCATGTAAATGAAGACAGCAAGAATGAGGAATGAGGAGAGATAGGGAGGGCTTGGATCTTACTGGAGAGGACAGGTTTTACCCTCAAGAATTTCCATGACGACCCAGTGTAGATGCATTCAAGCCCCCCTGATGCCTCTGAAGGAACTGTGGAAGCCATGGAGGATAACACGGTGAGGAGAGCGAATAAGCCAAATCAAGGGAAAGCAGGAGGGACCTTAGGGGACCTCGCATGGCTCAGTTGCAGTTACATCTTTTGCCACGAGGCGGCGCAGTCAGCCTAAAAAACTCAATCTTATCTCCAGAATTCTAAAGCAATCTAAAAACTGGTAGTCTTCCGAGCTTCATTTTCCCTATCTATAACGTGGGAGATCACAGATCACAGGAACAACCTTTCCGGGGTAAGTCTGTGAGTGGAAGCCAGGAAAACACGTCAGCACCCAGCACAGAGGTGGAGAAGTAAGGCATAACTATTGGGCTGAGCCCATGGGGTCTGAGGACTAGCAGAGGCCCAGGTGTTCCAAGGGCGGGGAACATGGAGGTGGAACTGCTCTTCAAGTGTTGGAAGGCCAGCAAGCCGGCACTTCCTGGGGGGAAGGAGATCCAGGGACTGGAAAGGAATGAGTTCAACGAGGCCATACAAACAGATTGGAGGTATGGGGAGATGTGTTCTCCCAGGATACCCAGGAGGCTAGTATCAGACTGGCTGCAGGAGCCCCGCCCAGCGGCAGGTGCCAAGGCCTGCCAGCGACATTCCTCTGTGCCCGGCGCCAAGCAGCCGCTCCTGCCGGATGAAACGTAAGCTGGGCCTGGCCACGGGGGCCTCGTGTTTTTCCAACAGCGTCCTCAGCCACAGCCTGACCACAACCTAGATTCCGTAGGGCTAGCCACTTCGTGTTTGTGTTCAGCCTGGCCAGACAGTAGCGGGGCCAGACCGGGGGCCCGGGCCTCCTGGATGGTCTGGCTGCCTGGCCTGAGGCATGCTTTCCTCCACGGAAAAGCCCTGGTTATAGCTACTCAGCTATTATTTCTTTTACTTTATTGTTTTTGTTTTGAAACAGGGTCTCTCTATGTAACTCTGGCTGGCCTTGAACTCACTCACTACAACAGCCTAGGGAGGACAGAGAATTCCTGATCTTTCTATCTCCACCCCTCAGTGCTGGGGTGATAGGTGCCAACATGCTGGACCTGGCTTGCTTGCTTTCTTCTTTTTTTTTTTTGGTTTTTCGAGACAGGGTTTCTCTGTATAGCCCTGGCTGTCCTGGAACTCACTCTGTAGACCAGGCTGGCCTCGAACTCAGAAATCCACCTGCCTCTGCCTCCCAAGTGCTGGGATTAAAGGCGTGCGCCACCACCGCCCGGCTGGACCTGGCTTTCAAACCTTAGAGTCAGCTTGGGATGGGGTGGTAGCAACTGCTGCAGATACAGTCCAAGGTTGTGTGTGACTGGCCCACCTGTGTATGAGACCCGTTCCTGCCATCCCAGCCTCTGTCTCATCTCCCTAGCTGTGAGTTAGGGATGCTGTTAAAACACAGGCATGCAGCTTTAATCCCACACCGATGGCACTGAAGCAAGAGGCTCTTAAGTTCCAGGGCAGCCTGAACTACTCCAGGGCAGCCTGAGCTACATTGCAAGCTCCTGCCCCAATAGACATCAAACAAGCAGGAATAGCCTTGTGTTCAGGTGTTGGCAGGGTCTAGCCCAATCTAACCCAATAGAGTGCCAGCTTGGACCCTAAGGTCACTCCTGCCGTTTCTGCTGAGCATGGCTTTGCCTCATGCACCTCACTTAAAGCTCCTGGGGCAGATGCTGGTCTTTGGAACGAAGTCATGGATCAGAGCACCGTCTGGGGTCCCCCTCGTGAAACCTTACAAACAAAAGGAAAACTCAATTGAAGACTTTTAGGCTTCTAGGTCTGGTTTTGGAAAACTCACTCCTCTTCACCTTTGAAATTTTCTGTATTGAAAATTCCCTGTTCTCCCAACCCCTGACCGTTGCTGGCCTAACCCTAGCCCTACAAGGAGGAATTCTTGTGCATATTTCGTTTTGGCTTTCTGACTTTGACTCTCGAGGTTCCTGGGGTCTTTACTCTTATGTATGCTCTACAGGTAGCCCTCTTGTCAGTAGGGTGTGACCTGTGTGTGTGCCAGTATGTGTCTGTGTTCCACACAGGACCCTCACAAGACCAGAGGTTAACATATAGACTTCATGAAAGACAGATAGTCTGGCCCTCAGTGTGTGTGTGAGGGTCATGTCTCCAGAAACCCTCAGGCAGGAAGAGGGGGTGGGGGCTATGGCCTCACCTCTGCCTGGCTGGTCCTCAGCCCAGCTCAGCCATGCTCCAGCACCGTCTGGGGCCAGACAGCCTTTAAGGACATAGCTGAGGTTTGGCGGTGCTGCCTGCTTGAGTCAGCAAAGGGATTCAGGCCTCTACTGCAAAAGCAGTTGGGATCTTGGAGCCCTGGGGTTCCCCTAGCCCACTCCTCCCTTGGGCTTCCAGGGGGTGGGATGTGCTTAGAGCACCCAGATGTTGACAGTTGGACTCTGTAAGACATACTTGGAGAAGACTTGAGGCAAGCCATCCACCATCTGAGGCTAAGGTGACTATGGGGCACAGGTGGTTGTGGTATGGCCCCAGGCATGGGGTTCCATGCTGGGGTGGCCATTCCCTCCTGAGCTAGAGGTTACATTGCCTGCCTAAAGCGTTTGCAGGTGTCCTGGGATGACAGACACTACTACAGTGACCAGAAAGTGCTGGGTGGTAAAGGAGGGAATATCTGACTGTAAGGGACAGAGATAGGGCGTGGCCAGGAAAGCCTGACCTTGGCTGATGACGGGCAGGCGGGTTGGCTCTGACTGACACCTTGGCTCTATGGCCTGGGCAGAGGCCTTGGGTGAGGCTATGTCTGTCTTCCTGTGTCTACCTCCAACAGCTGGGAGTCCGCTCTCCCCATGCTGGTCTCCTTCCTATCACCTGCCAGTGCCCCCCATCTGGAACCTGGGCCTGGTCTCTGTTCTGGCCTCAAGGTATCATCCCTTCCCCACCCCCACCACCCAGTGATGTCCCTGCATCCTCTGCTAACTGAAGCCAGTGCCTGCCAGGCCAGCTCCAGCCCTTGGGGTCTGAGACTGGGACAGACCCACCTCTGAGGCTGATGAGAGAGACAGACAGTGGGGAAGTGGTGGGTGGCCACGCCAGGCCCACGAGGCTCCTACAGAAGAGCCAGATATGTTCTGCCAGGTCTGAGCAGAGAGAGGGAGTGCTGGGCCGTGTGGGGAGAACAGACCCCAGTGCCACCAGAGGAGCTCGTCCTAAAGGCTGAATAGAGCCCCCTGGGGTCATGGAGGGGTAGGGCAGGGAGGAGATCTGTCCTAAGAAATTGTGTAACCCAGGCTGGGCCAGCAAGACTGCTCAGTGGGTAAAGGAGCTTGCTGCACAGGCCTGAGGGCCTAAGTTCAATCCCTGGGACCCACATGAGGGAGGAGAGAGAAAAGTAATCCCATGCTGTCTGGACTCCATAGTCATGTTGTGGCATAAATGTGCCCATACATACACAAATGGCCAAAACGAAAGAAGAAACTGACTCTAAGTGTTTCTGCACCTACAAAGGGCTTTCCTCCATCGGTGTCGCTTGCTTGCCCCTCCAGCCTTTTCACACGTTGTCCCAGCTGCCTGCCCTGCCTTTCCTACCTCACCTTCTGGCCAAACACATCCTTCAAGACCAGTTCCAAGCAGGGAGTAGTGGCTCACACCTGCCATTAGCTCTCAGGAAGTAGGAGGTGGGAAGACCAGAAGTTCAAGGCTATTAATGGCTGCATAGTGAATTTGAGGGTAGCCTGATCTACATGAGGTTCCATCTCTAAGGAAACAACTAAACCAAACCCAACCCAGAAATAGCCAACTACTTTATCCCCAGGTTACAGTGTCCATGATAGCTCTGTGACCCAAGCAGTCATTCTCCCTAAAAACAAATCTTGGGACCCCAACACACTATGTATACATTAAGCAAGTGTAGTCTCAGGGTCTCCCAGCAGCCCTCCCTGAATGTCTGTCTTGCAGTCCTTCCTCTTGGATTCTGCTATTTTCAGACTTGTTTTAAGCATTTTACTGGTCCAAGATTTTTCTCTAGGCCATGGTGTGAGGAATTTTAAGAACCCTTGGTTCTAAAATTATAAAATCTAAAGTGTCAGGGGCAGGACATTGGGCATCCAGTGCCCTGAGCTGACCTCAGGGAGGCAGGAGCTGGGTCTCTGGGGGGTCTTGGCCCTGATTCTCCAGCCAAGGGATGTATCCTGGCAGCCTTGCTGGGGGCGGAGGGAGGCGATGGATTTTCCAGAAGCTATGACTGAGGTTCCAAGAGGGAGGGCTGGGACAGAGCACCAGGACAGAAAGAAGGCAAAGCCACTGCCAGCACAGGGTAACTCTCCCTTCTCTGGAGTCTTAATTTCCTCATGTAAAAATTGAGGGTGAATTCTGCCCTGTCACTGGATAGGCAGAGAGGGAAAGAGGTCCACAGCCCTCTGGGCCTAGCTAGAGAGGGGTTCCCACTAACCCCACTCCAACATTAACAAAGACAACAGGTCCAGGTCAGTCGCCCCCCCTAAAACTCAGCCGGCAGCCAGAGAAGCCCCAGCACTTTCTCAATGAAAAGTATTTGGCAAGAAGGCTGGACACCTCATCAGGGGCCTGGACTTCGCGGCAGGCTCCCCATTCCTTTGCCGAGAGCTGTAGCACCAGATAATCCTTGGACTGCCCCAGACAGCCCTGCAAAGCTCTAACTGAGCGGGGTTCTAAGCCTCTGTCATCTACAGTTCCAGCAGAGCCCTGGGATCATCTCAAAGGCCAGGGTCTGCACTTGGCAGCTTTCTGAGCCCTCAGGACCCACATCCCTGAGGGTACAGGAAGGTGCTCCTGCCGTGCTAAGAATGGCCTCCACCAGGAGGTGCTCACTACAGAGGAGCTTGTGAGTGGCCAGACAAAAGCAAAGTCTAGGAGTGAGTTAAAATGAGACACCTGGGAAATGGCCACTCCCTGGAGGCCACAAGAGCTGGCCCCTAAGGGGCCCTGTGTGTATGGTTGCTCATGGGCTCACGCAGCTAGTCACCTGCTGCCCAAACTTGCAAGATGGGTAGTAAAGGGGTGCATAGGCCCTAAGTGAAGAAGTGCCCCATGTCCTACTCCTTGACAGGGCTCTGCTTCAGAGAAATCAGGCATAGGACCCCCCTTTCTTGGAGTTAGGGACGAGGCTCAGTTGACAGAGCACTTGCCTAGCACACACAAAGCCCTGGATTCCATTATAAACTGAGCATGTCTGTCATCCCAGTACTGGGCAACCGAGGCAGGAGGATCAGGAATTCAGTATCATCCTCAACTACATAGTGAGTCAGTGGGCTCAAACCAAAAAGACCCTTTTCCCAGAGACCCACCGATGTCTCCAGACTAGCTGTTGTAGGGGGCATGAGGGGCCACTGGAGAGCCCCACTCCTGTAGGACTCAGCAGTTTCTCTGGAGAATTGGAGTGTGATCAGAAGCACACCCGTGCTGTAGAGTGTCCACTGAAGCTGTGAGCAGGCCTGCCATGTCCCAACTTCCCACTACTCTGAGGCTAGGAAGGCCCCAGTGGTGCCTGTACCCCATGGTTGGCCAAGGTATGGCTGAGCCTCAGCATGAGGTGCTTAGGCCAGCAGAGGCCTGCACTGAGAAGTCCAAGGCAACAGTGGTGGTAATGGCAAGGGGAACTTTCCCAGCAGGACCCTTGTTGCCCTGTAATTCTGAGCGACTAGCCAGGCCCAGGAGCCATGAGGCCCCAGCAGCTGTGGAGCTACCATGTCCCTAGTTAGAGACATCTCTACACTTGCACACACGCACACACACATCACAGCCACGCACCTGACAGAGTAGTGCCATGCCACACAGGAATCCCTTAGCTGCCGACACACAGGACCCTGTGTGCCTCCAAGCCCTCTCTTCTTGTTTGGTGGGTTTTGGTTTTCAGAAACAACTGGCTTTGTAACCCAGGTTGGCCTAGATGTCAGCTCCTGTCTCAGGCTGCTGGGATCACAGCCTGCTAGGTCTCAGTCCTGTGTGTGACTTGGCCCCACCCAGCCTTCATCCTTTTCAATTGACACAAGGGGTTGGGAATTATAGCATTTTAATTGAGCCCGATAGCACCTGCCCCCAAGATCAGAAGGCATTCCCAAGCACCGTGGAACCGTCCCCCCCTGCAGCCCTAGCTCCCCCTGCATGGCAACCTCAAAGCACCCTTTCCCCACATTCCATGGGGCCAACCTGTATCCCGACTCCTCACTGGAGCTTCATCTCAATAAATACGACCTCAGAACCAAAGCTGGGGCAGGGGATTTCACAAAAGCTGCAACCCAGAGCCTGAGTCAGTCAGAACCTGCCTGGACTGAGGCCCAGGCTTTAAGGGGACAACCATGACCCCGGCCCTGGCCTCATCTACAGCTGGACATTCTGTTTCTGGTCACAGAACCACAGCTGCCTCCCCAAAATTTCCACCAGCACCCTTAGTTTTCATCTTTACCAAATTCTTGGCCGAGAGGGGGAGGGGATTCAGAACCTGGGAGCCAAAGCAGGAGGCTTTCCGAAGACACATGAGTCCAAAGCAAGGCAAACAGTGAGGCCAGAGACCAGGTCACTGTCCGGGGCCGGAGGAGCTCGTGTCTCCCGCCTGGGGTTGGGTAACCCGGGAACCGCGGGTGGCTTGGCCCATCTCCCTACGGATGTCGCCAAGCGCTGATGCGGGGTTCTCCAGCAGCCTCTGGAAGAGACTGGGTCTGGCGGGCGGCTCACGGCACTGGAAGGTGACAGCCGTGCCCGCGTCCGCTTTCATCTCCCGGGAGAAGCCATCGGAGGAGCCGTCGAAGCAGCGGCCGATGGCGATTTCCTTGGCCAACCGTGGGCTCTGGTCGGTGACCGTGTAGACGCCATAGTTGTGGCCCAGCGCGTCAAGTGGAGCCAGCATGGCGAAGGCGGCGGGGTCGTCGGCGGGGGCGAGTGGCGGGTGCCGGGCCAGATAGTCCTGCAGGAGTGTGTTGACGGCCACGCGACGGCAGCTGCCCTGCGGAGTCACAGTCACCAGTGTCCTGTCCACCTGGCGCTGGTCAAACAGCATGCCGCCGCACTTGAACTCCACGCAGGCGGCCGAGGCGCCGGGGTGCTCAGGGTGGCGCACGCTGCGGGTGTCACGCAGCCCATAGAGGCGGCCACGTGTGTCTTCGTGGGTGCCACCCGCGTTGTGCGAACGCACCATGTACTCCTGCGGGCCCTGCAGTCGCACCTTCAGGAAGCACGCGCGGAACTCCTGCGGGTTGGGCCACCAGGCCAGCAGGTCGCCGGTCCACGAGGCGGGCGCTCCCTCGTGGAATGGCACTACGTCGTACTCGTACTTGTCCGCTTCCACGCGCGAGAATCGGAAGTGACTGTCGGTGACCGGCGCGTCCTCGCAGTCGCGCAGGCGGCGCCAGGGATACACAGGCCCGTGCGCCTCGGAGTCATGGCCCGCGCGTGGACGCGCAAGGTTCAAGCGGAAGCCGGTGCGCTTGAGCGCAGGATCGTCGTGATCGGTGCGCTGGTAGCCTAGGCGCTCCAGGTAGGGCTGCGCCACGCCCACGGTGGCCGCAGTCGCGCGTGGCCGCGACGGCGCGGCCTCCAGCTCTTCGCCTCCCAGAGCCGCGGTCACAAAGGCCGTGTAGGCGTCGGGCCGCTCGGCGTCGCAGAAGGCCGGCACGCACGCGCCGTTGGGCCCTGTGACCGCGCTGTCGAAGCGGCCCCACGCGCGTGGGTTGGCCGTGAAGCCGGGCGCGGGCTCCAGGTTGAGCAGCGTCACCACCACGCCCTGCACCTGCTCGGCGGGCGCGAAGCGATCGGTGCCGTAAGCGCGAACCTTCACGAAGCAGCGGCGCCGCTCCGGCACGTCTAGGTTGAACAAGCGGCGCTCGCGCACGGTGAGCGCGCCCACGAGGAACGCGCGCTCCTCCCTGCGTACGCGCGCCGCCGCCTTCTCACGCCGGAAGCCGCCTCCTCCGCGTTCAGCCCCCTCCCCCTCCACAGCCCGGTCTCCGGGTCCAGCGACCAGAGGGCCAGAGCCTCGGCGTGGCCGGGCATGCGCACGTGGTCGGCGTCCACGCGCACGTCCGCGCGCGCCACGTGCAGCTGCTCGGGGGAGCCGGGCGCGCGCAGGTCCACCGCAAACATGCCATAGGTGCGCAGCGGCGCCAGCTCACCCGCGCTGTCCAGGAAGCGCAGGTCGCTGGACGCCGCAGCCGCCGACGCCAAGTCACGAGGGTCCACGAAGGTGACACGCGCCTCCACGGGCCCCGCGTAGGGACGGCCGTCGGGGTGGTGGAAGGTCCGGGGTGGTAGGACCAGCTCGCCTAGCGCTGCCGCCTCCTCTGTACCGCCCAGCGGGATTTCACCGCCCCGCTCCGCGTCCAGCAGCACAGCGGCCGCCTTGCGCTGCGCGCGGATCTCGTGATACACACCGGCGCCGCGAGGGTCGAAAGGCAGCACGCGGACGCTGTCCACGAACTCGCCACTCGGGTCCACGAAGGTCACCACGAGACGCTCGGTGGCCGGCGGTACCTCGATGGTGAAGTCGCCCTGGTAGGAGGTGAAGCCGATGGGTGCGCGGCCCAGCAGAATCCTGGCGAAACGAAGGGGCTCCCCGGAGTCCGCAGCCACCACGCGGCCCCGCACCAGTCCCCGACGGGGCAGGCACTTGCGACAGCCACACTCTGCCACCACCTTCACCGGGAGCACGTAGCCGGAGCAGCGGATGTCCCTGCTCTCCAGGCGCAGCACTGAGCAGCAGCGAGAGCCCGCGTCCCCACAGCGAGGGCCGGAGCCCACAGGGCCCGGGCAGCGCGTGTCCGCGCACAGACCCACGTCTAGATACGTGGGGCCGCCGCCTGGCTGGCCGCAGTCGTCCGGAAGCTTGATCAGATGTTCCTGAGGTCGGGGGTCACAGGCCGGCTGGCCGGGAGCTGGGGATTCCACACAACCAGGTCATGGGAGGGAGGCTGAGGGGCTTGGGGCTTGGGCTGGGCTCGGGTGGGGCGGGACTGGACCACACTCACCAAGTATCGTGAGGTGGGCGGCACGGGATCGCACGGTGCCCGCGTCGTTCCAGGCCTTGCAGTGGTACTCTCCTGCCTGCTCCTCGAGAAGTCCCTGGAGCTCTAGGTGTGGCCCAGACCCCTGCTGGCGTCGGTCCATTAGGGTCCCGTTGTGGAACCTGAGGAGGGCAGGAAGTGCACAGCATCATGGGACTTTAGGAATGGTGGCTGAACTGTATCTGTCTCTAGGAGGGAAGAGCTGGAGAGTGGCTTCCTGGAGCTCAGCCTCACCCCTGAGCATCTGCAGTTTTCAGGGAAGACAGAGACCTGCATTTACTCCTAGGAGGTCTTTGTTCTGTTGAGACAAGGTCTCCTGCATTTTAGGCTGTATAGCAAAGGGTGATTTTGAACTCCTGATCCTCCAGCCTCTACACTCTAAAGGCGTGCCTCACCAGGCCCTCTCTGCTTTTTCTTCTTTGGCAACATGGTTACACACACACACACACAATGTAACCTGCAGGATTTCAAGATTATGACAATCCTGCCTCAGCTCATGATCTCAGTGCTGGGATCATGTGTTCGTCATCACACCTTAGTTTTAAAACGCTTTGAAGTACCACACAGTACCGTCCTCATCAACCCAAAGCTGGCCAAGTTCCCTGAGTTTGCTTGGACACTCACCAGGAGTATTTCTTGGGCATGGGTGTCCCCGAGGCCTTGCAGCAGAAGGTCACATTCTGACCTGCCTGTCGAACTCGAGACTCAGGGTGCTTTACCAGGTACGGCTTCCCTGAGGGGGTCAGAGTTGGCCAAGCTCACGACCCTGTTATACCCCAGGGACCCGTTTTTCTTTGAACTGTCTCAGGGACAGCCCGCCTCATTCTGTGCTGTCAACAAGTGAGTCACAGCTTATTTCTCCCCCATGGCCTGGAACATCTTCCTCTGTAACTCACATGTTCTTGGCTGCAGGGACACTCACCTAACTCTTCAAGGATGATGGTGACTACAGCTGAGGTGGAGCTGTTGGCATGGGCCTGGGCTGTACCAGCAGAGAACCCATTCATCTGGGCGCTGACATTGGCCTTGCTGCCAGCGCAGACTCCAGGCACTCGGAAGGTTCCATGGGTACCGCTGGTGGCTATGGTGCCAGATCGAGTTCGCAGGGAGACCCTGGCTCCTGACAGTGGGCGCCCAGATGGGGTGACCACCGAGCCCAAGAGGACGTGGTTGGGGCACCTGCAGGTGTCAGAGCTACACCCTAGGGGAACATGGGAGCAGCAGAGGCAGCGAGAACTCTTGGGGAGAGCTTTGCACTTATATAACCCTGCCTCCCATCAGTTCTCCACAAGCTTCCTGGGCCTGGACCAGGGATAAGTGGGCCGAGCTGGAGCAATGTGAGGAAGGTGGGCCCATAGATGCCGGGGAGAAAGCCCAAGAGCAGACCACAGAGGCTGATTCTTAAAGATGGTGAGGACTCTTCGGGCAGGGATACCTAGGTGGGGGCTGGGAGCGAGGGGCTGTCTTGGACAACATCTGTCTCACTTCTAATGCCGCTGCTTCTCCACACAGTGGAAAGTTCCAGTGGAAACTTCAGGGCAGAGGCACCGGGTGGGGTCCCCACCATTAGCCACATTGTGCCCCCACTATATGAGGGCCCTGCTGCAGCTGTCTGCAGACCATGTTTGTGGAGCCCAGGCCCGAGTGGAATTTCCAGTCCCCTCCTGGCTGGCCTGCTGTCTGGCACAGGGAGGGCCTGGGCATCGTGTCTGCGTGGGCGACCAGGAGAGGCAGAGACTGACGGCTGCATGAGTGGATGCAGAGTATGCAAGTGGCTTGTGTCTACCTACACACAGGAATATCTTAGTGTGTACACTAGGGGAAGTAACTCCTCAGGTCTTCCCGTGCCTGCCCTGCACCCACAGACCCCCTCGGTATAGTCTCCTTCCCTAGCGTGTGCATGGTCTCCACTTCAACTGGTCTTCTTATATGGATCCCACCCCTGATCATTCCCTCCTCTGGCCTCTTCTCTGGCCCCTTCTCTCCTACCTGGGCAACGGGATCTCACGCACTTCTGCACCTCCTGGGAGCTCCCGGGACACGTGTCCCCAGACGAGCTTTGACAGCTGCGGCGGCGTAGGCGACGGCCTGGCCCGCAACTTTTGGAGCAGAGGCCCCAAGCGCCCCAAGCACCCCACGCCGCCTCTGCGGAGCAAGGAGGGAGATGAGGTGGATCTGCCTACCTAGGGCAGCGGGCTTTCTGGACTACGTGGGTGGGTTCGGTCCCCAGCATACACCCTCCCTGACTGCAGTTCTGCACAGACTCACCTGCCCCGCACCCCCCCCACACACACACCGCCCTTGCCAGTGCGGTCCTGATTGCCCTGCTGTTTCCCATTGGCTTCATATGAGGGCTTAAGGCGTCTAACACGAGCTGTTCAGGAGGACAATGGATCCTAGCATGTCAGTGCACTACCTACAACAACCTGGCAATGTTCTCATGCTGATAGGTGTTCTCAGCTAAGCCACGCCTACAACGCAAACTCCGTGCACGCCCGTGCCCTGCCATCATGGACCTTGCTCTTAGGTCGCACTGGACCGCCCGCCCAAGCCTATGGCCCCGCCCTTACCCAGTGGGCAGCGGAAGCGCACGTGGTAGTTGGAGCAGTGGCGGCCTCGCGGCTGCTCGCGATTAAGACACCAGAAACCGCGCTCTGGGTTGGCGTGCACCCTCTCGCCCATTGCAGCTGGTAGCGCCCAGTCGGTGGTGCGTGCCTCCAGCGCCAGTGGCCTCGGGCACACGCGCGCCGGACCGTAGTAGAAGCGAATGGCAGCCAGGCTCTCGAAGTCGCCATCTCCTCCCGGGTGGTCCACGTTGAACCACGACGTCCACTCGCTGGCTTCTGCGGGCATCGCACGCTGAGCCCGAGTTCCACCTCCCGCTAGTCCCTCCAGCTTGGAGCCTTGAGGTCAGGGCCTCCAGGAGCTGTGATGTCCAAGGACTCCTCACTCTCCCTCCCCTCCCCGCTGACCCCACCAAGCCCAGATCACACAGGCGAGTTGCTGAGGTGACTCACCCTCCCAGTCCTCGAGGGCTGGCGAGGGCTGGCCTGGGTCTGGCAGCCGTCCCTGAAGACCCCTGGCGGTTACGGTGTGCTCCTCGGTGTGGGTGGCGTCTGTGGGAATTCGAGGAGGCACAAGATAGGGACCACTGAGACCCCCTTTTGTTGCAACATTTCACGGGGTAGAAAACTGAGGATCTGAGAGGCCAACTCTAACACAGGACTGCAGCAGCACTCACTCTAGGAAGCCTTCCCATTACTGGCAGCAGATCCTGAAGCCCAGTCTCTCCACAGATTAGGTGACTCTTCCCACCTCTACCCCTGTAGGCTCAAATGTTCATCAAACACAAGTCGAGCACATTCAGCTCTGCCTCTGCCCGCAGACCACTGCGGTCTCTTTCTGGAAGTCCCTCCTGCCATCTACTCCCCCGGGTCTTTCTAGGTGGGAAGCAGGGTGCCAACAGATAAGTCCTTGGTTTCTCTGGCCTTCCAGCTTTACAAGATGGACTAGGAAGGTAGACAGGTTCAGATAAACCCCTTCTTCCTGGAGCCCCAATCTTCTGAGAAATGGGACTGTTACCAACCCCGCGAAGGGACAGCTAGTACCCCTTGGCACAAATTTGGAAACCTGAAGATTTACAGTTCAAAGCCTTGGCCCGGTGGACCTTCCTAGGAGGATGGAAGAGGTCTCTTTCACCCACTCTCCGGGACGCTCAAGAGATGCCCCTCCCTTGCCCGCTTTTCTGCGCTCGCGGCTGTTGGCCTCCAGGGCCCCAGAGGCATCTCACCTCTCGCTCCCGCTAAGTGTGCGGCGGCGACGCAGAGACAGAGCAAGGGCAGAGGTGACGCCATCGCCAGGTCCAAGCTGCTCTGCGAAGCTCTGGGATCCGACTGGGGCGGGTCTGGCGGCCACTTGGAGCTAAAGAGGCGGGACGCGGCCGCAAGTCACGCCCCCGTACACCACGCGGGGTCGCCGTTTTTCTCTGCCTCCCGCGGTGCCTCCGCCCTTAGACCTCCGGGTGCCCTGCTTTCCCCCTCCTTCTCCAACTGAGTCCTGTCCGTGTGCTGGGCTCCCTCTGGTCTTAAACTTGAAGTTGCTGGGCGCCCTAGGATGCTGGACGTTCTTTATATTGTTTATATTGTCCTAAGTACTGTAGGCCACACACACCCCACCCCCGCAGCCTGGAAGTTCCACTAGGGGTCTGCTTTCCATTCTAGGAAACTCCGCAGCACAGCTCCTCTCGTAAGCCTGGAGGGAAGTTCCCTCTCCACCCGTCCACCCCCTGGCCTGGTGCACAAAAGAGGCAGAGGGAGAGGTGGTGGAGATGTTTATTGGTGCCGGTCACAGTGAGGCCACACAGTCAGTGCCAGTATATTTTGGCAGGTGCAGGCCAAACTTTCGGCGCACGTCGTCAGGCACGAACCTGCAGGCTATAAAGTGGTGACGTCCAGAGAAGTGACCGGCGCAGCTTTTGGGCGCCGCAAAGGACACCAGCACATCGGGCTGCACCGCGTCCTTCTCGTCGCCGCCAGCCTCGGCATCCCAGCCTGAGGGCGGAAGAGGGGAAGCTGAGAAGACCTCGGGCCCCGGACCAAGTCTGCCCTGCCTCCCTCCACGCACACGGGTAGTGGTCAGACCTGCTGACCGCAGAACTGCCTCCACCCTCCGACTACACCATTTCCACGCCAGCCTGCCAAGACCCAGCCTCTGCCTTCTGAGCCGTGTCTCCCTCTGCAGCGGTCAGGAGCCGCCTCGCTCAAATCAGACCTTCCTCACCCACCTCCAGTCTGACCTCAGCTGCCCTTCTTGGACTAAGTCCCCACCCTCTACTGTGACCCGAGACCCCCTCCTTCAGAACTGTGCCCCACATCCCCACCGGATTTGACTTCCCCCTCCGACCTGAGACGTCTTGGCTCTCTGACCCACCCCGTGTTACATTTGTCAGGACTCTACCCTTTCTCCAAACCACCAGGAGTTTCGGTTCCCCCAGTCCACGACCCAGCAACCTGGACTTCTCCGCTGCCTCAGGCACTAACCAGAGCCTCCGGCTCCTCTCTCTGACTGAAGGATCTCTCACTTTTCCAGGACCACCTACTGCCTCCCCGCTCGGACTAGATATGCCTTGGCTTTGGTCTGGGATGGTCTTGGAGCCATCTAGCTGGGAACACCCATACGCAGTCCCTACGGAAGGCTGACCGGTATTTGTCCCTAGCAGCTGTGGCCTGGCAGGCGTGGCCTCTGCCGAGTGAGCTCACGTCTGTCGAGCAACAGGGCTGGTGGTAGGTGGTGCCCGTGGAGCTGAGCACCCGGACCAAGGGGACACTTGGGGCAGCCGCTTGTATTGCTCCCAACCTCAGGGCAGGTGTGAAACAGGATGAGGGCAGATGCGGAAACTGAGGTCGAAGGAGTTGGACGAGAAAAACCGAGGGTGGGGGAGGTGCAGACGGGAGAATTTGGGATGTATGGAAAAAACAGGCTCGGGTAACCAGGCTGCCCCTGGGTGACGTGCCTGAGGGGACGTCCAGGCTCACAAGCGGGATGGAGAGTCGCTTCAGCGTGGCCAGCGCGCGCACGCAAGGCCCGCCTGCCTCCGCCAGCCGCACCCCTGGCCCAAGCACGGCGTCCACCACCAGCCCGTACGCGTCGTCGATGAGCCGCACCTGGGGAGAGGGGCGGTGTCAGGTGCTACGCTCGGACAGGACAGGGCAGGGGCAAGGTGGGCGCCTCTGACCTCGGCGGGCAGGAAGGACAGGAAGGGGATGTCCATCTTCTCGCACTGCGTGGTCAGGTCACGGTGCAGCTCGTCGGCCGAACGCACGGGGCAGAAGATGCTGGGCTGGTATTCCTGGGACGAACCCGGGTTCGGTGATGGAGGCGGAAGGGAGTCCCCTTCCTGTTCCCAGCGGGACCCCAGTCCCATTTCTGGCCCCCCTCCTGCATCACCAGCCCTGTTACTCACGAACACCCGCAGGTGCCGGGCACACACCAGCCCCACGGCGCCATTCTGCTCCGGGCCACATACGACCAACACTGTCCTCTGTTTCCGCGACAGCGAGGGCAGAGGGAACGCCTAAGACATGACACAGCAGGGCGGCTCGATGGGGGGGGGGGCGCTGGGGCAGAGGGATGGAGCCGTGGCAGAGAGGTGGTCTGTATGCGGGGCGGAAGACGGACCCTGCCTCGCGCCCAGTCCCAGTGCGGTTTGTCTACTCCGTATGCACTTAGGACACATCCCCACGTCTCTCGCCCAGCTCCCTCAAAAAGGTGAAAAGTGGGGTGATCCCGGAGGGATGTCCGCAATTCGGCAAGAGTGGCGCCTAGGCCATCTTTCTCTGCCCCACTCCTGCCTTTACCTTTCAGTATTTCCTATCTGCTTTCTATTTCAAACGATCAGTCTGTGCGCATAATTTTTGTTTTAGAGGTCCTCACTAACTCAGGCTAGTCTTGAACTTGCAGCAATTCTCCTGCCTCAGGCCCCCAACTGCGGAGTTAGCAGCAATGAACCACCACGAAGGCAAGCTGGGCTACTGAAGAAAGCCAGCGAAGTGGCTCAGCTGATAAAGGAACTTGCCCCCAGACTCTGAAGGGACCGTAGTTTCCTGAACCCACATGGTAGAAGAACCCTAGCTCACAAACTATCCTACCCACCCCACATGCTTACACTCACACCCAAGGGCGTCGGGGTAAAAAGAAATGGAATTTAAAACCATGAGAAGCAGGGCATATGCAGTGCCGGCGCGCGGGGCGTGGGGGGGCGGGGGCGCTGGTACCTTGGTCACAGCCACCGCACTAGCGTGCCCACATAATTCCACCAGCTGCTGCCGCCCGAAGCGGTACTCCTCCAGTAGCTCCCGCTCCAGGGCGGCCGCCTCCGAGGTGCTGCAGGCAGAGTCAGACAAGCTCAGGGGTGCAGACAGGAAGCAGATACTCGAGGATGGCTGCCCAGACCCGGCCAAAGACCCTCGCTTTGTTGTTACCCAAGAGGAGTTCCAGTGGCCTTGAGTCACGGGTCCACCGTCTCTTGCCTAGTTTTCCCATCCCACAGCATGGTTTGAAATGGCAGCCTGCTGCGCGCGAGCCCTCTGGTGGTCAAAAACTCAATGGTGGTTTTATTGCCAGAAAACTGAGCCCAGCGACTCAGAAGATGAATGCAGATTGAGCCCCGCACGCCGCCAGGTCTCACTGCATAGCTCAAGGTGTCGCCCTTGAATGAACGCTTTGTCCTCCTCTCTCAGATTTATAACTGTTGAGCTCACTCACCCCAAACCTTAAAAGAATTTAATTTCTGATACAGGGGCCAATGAGGAAGCTCCAGCACATTGGAGGGGGCCGACTCCGGCTTGTCAAAGTGAGCTGGTTTTTGAAGTCTGCAGAATTTAGCTCACTCAAGAAACGGGAGGGGACCTTCAACTGGACAATGAAATTAAGATATCTGAACTAGGCTAGGTAGCCTACTCCTTTAATCCCAGAACTTGGGAGGCAGAATGGTGAGCCAAGGGTACATCATAGTGAGACTTTTGTTTGGCTGGTTGTTTTGTTTATTTGTTTGTTTTAGTGGGGGTTGTTTTTGTTTTGTTTTGTTTTTTTGGTTTCCCTGTAGTCTTTACTGTTCTGTCTTGGAACTAGCCTTATAGACCAGGCTGGCTTTGAATTCAGAGATCTGCCTTCCTCTGCCTCCCAAGTGCTGGCCTGTGCCACCATGCCTGGCATGAGACCCTATTTTTAGTAAAGAAAATTAAAATATCTGAGACCAGAGAGATGGGCTGCTGGGCTACGTGGCTTTACCAACATTTGATTGAGGACTGTCTGCAGCCTACCTCTAACAACTGAAGGCAAGAACAAATTACATAATTCATGAGTCTGTTCAAAAGTCATTAGCGCCGGGCGGTGGTGGCGCACGCCTTTAATCCCAGCACTTGGGAGGCAGAGGCAGGCAGATTTCTGAGTTCGAGGCCAGCCTAGTCTACAGAGTGAGTTCCAGGACAGCCAGGGCTACGCAGAGAAACCCTGTCTCAAAAAACCAAAAAAAAAAAAAAAAAAAAAAAAAGTCATTAGCAATTTAATGTTGGATATGACTTGGCAGAACACCTGTCAAGCATGTGTGAGGCCCAAGGTTCTACACACACAGCACCAGGGAAAAAGATAAGTTTTAGAAAGGGATAGCAAGTACAGGCACCAGGACAGAGGCTGAAGAGCCTCCGCCTGCTGACAGGGCTGGCAAACTGGCAAGGTGGGCACTGCACTACGGAACCAGGGCTGGGAGGAGGACAGGGTCTACTTGATGCTAACAACCCTCTTCACTTCCTTTCCAGGTGTGGACTGGTTGTGTGGGGTGCATACTACCCAGCAAGCACTGCCAAGACATGGACCCCAGGCAGGGCATCCTAGAGGAAGGAAGGAGACAGGAATGTCAAGATAGGAAGGGAAAGCACCTGGAACAAGTCTGGTGTGGGGAACAGGGTAGGAAGGGCTCAACACACCAAGACACACTTCAGAGCTGGGCAGTTCTGCATGACTTTCACCCCTGTGCTTAGGAGGCAGAGGCAGGTAGATCTCTGTAGGTTCAAGGCCAACCTGGTCTACAAAGCAAGTTCCATGACAGCCTGGGCCACACAGAGAAACCCTGTCTCATGGGGAAAGGAAAAGAAAAGAAAGAAAACAAAGCTGTCAGGCTGCTCAGGAAGATGGGACCACAGGTGCAGGGCAGGAGGCCTTGAGGAAGAAGGAGTGTGTGGAGGTAGGAGAGAATGGAGAAGCCTCGGCCAGCTGTACTGGGCAGCGTGCTCAGTGTGGGGTGAGACCCAGACTGTGGCACACACTTGAATCCCAGCACTTGGAAGGGTGAGGCAGGACTCTCACCAGTCCTGCTTAGTGAAATTCTGTTTCAAAAACAGGCTTAGGGGCTGAGAGATGTCTCAGTGGCTAGTAGCCAGAGCTGCTCCTGCACGGGACCTGAGTTCAGCTCCCAGCACCCACATTGGGCAGTTCCAGTGTCAGGGGACCCAATGCCTATTTCCTGTACAGACACCTTCACAACAAATACACAGATATGCTTTAAGACGGCAAACTGCTGGCTTTTCACTCAGTTTAATTCCTAGAACCCGCAGGGGTGGGGTGGAGGTGGAGAAACAGCTGGGAACAGTAGGTATGCCTGTGACCTGTCAAGGGACAAACAGGAGTATCTGTGGACTTGCTGGCCAGCCAGTCTTGACAATCAATTGCCTAGGTTTAGCGAGAGACTCTTAAAAAATAAAGTGGAGGAGACTGGAGGAAGGCAGACCTGATGGGTTCCTCTGGCCTCCATTCACAGGATGTGGAGAGGCTCAGTCCCACTTTGGTCTGACAGTCATGGCTGCTGCCTCTACAGGGCTAGGGGTGCTGATCTCTTCCCTGTCTTCACCTGAAACTAGGACAGCAGGGGCAGTGAGCAGTCCTAGAGAACAACTCAACCGAGGGGAGAGTGGATCTGTCATCTGGGGCCGGTATTGGGGAGGTCCCTCTCAAGTCCAGCTCCTAGGACCAGAACAGGCAGGCTTAGATCTCTTTTCAGGTCCAGTGTTGAAGGGAACTTAGCCTGACAATCCCAAATTACTTCTAGGAAGGCAAGGAACCATCCAGCAACGGCACCTGGTGCCCTCTGCATTACTTGTTCACCTGGCATCATGCATATACTCTGTACTTCAAAATGTGCCAGGGGCTTTGGCAACACATCATAACCCCATCCTGAGCCTCCTGTGGCTCCCAGCGGCAGTCGATATTCAAAGCCTCTGTGTGACTCCCAGCCCCTCGCCACATCTCAAACCATTTTTCTCTGATAATGAGAACCTGATGGGTAACTATGAGGGCTGGCTCGCCTGGAATGCAGTTTCCCTGGCAACTCGGCACTGGATGCACCTGCAAGCTCCCGCTGACCCTAGTCCCCAGGGTCACCTGCCTCTAGCCTGCCACCCTGGTCACGACCCCATCACCTGCTGACCTGAGAAAGCGCCTCTCCTCCGGCAACTGGACAGGGTCCATGTTGTGCTCACTGCTGCTCATGGTCGCATAGGCAAGCTGGCTCCGCGCTGCCTTTTAAGCATGGCCCAGGGGGGCGGGGCACTGTGACTAGGCGCCTGCTAAATCAGGGCCACTAGGAGAAGCTGCATACAGCCATTGGCCAAAACCCCAGGGTGACTTAACTCTGTGATGACTGGGTGGCAGGCCGGGTGTATAAGATCCGCAATAGAGTGAGTCCCCATAGAGTTGCAATAGAGTCAACAGTTTATTTGACTATTCTTTATTATTTGCACTGGCTCAGGCCCTAAGTGTACCAGGTGAAGCCGAAGTTGGCGTTGTTCATCTCCTCCTTGGTGCGCAACCAATACATCTCGCCAATGAGGGGCGGTACCCATCTCGTGGTGTGGAACACAGACTCCCCCACCTTCCAGTCGGGCACATCTTTCATGATGATGGCCTCTTCCTCCAGGTTCTCCCGAAGAATCTGCAGGGTCCTGTGGCCACAGAGCATGGCTGAGCTCAGGCAACCACTCTGTCTCTTCCTTGACGAAGGGGCCCCTTCCCAGTCCCCGATAGCACCACTGGACCCCCCCACCCTACCTCCGGTCCTTCTCTGCCTGGAAGAGCGGCATGAGGGCGATCCTGGCCTCCAAGTCCTCAATCAGCAGGCGCCTGGAAAACCAATACCCAGTAGGGTCAGATGTGGCCACTGGGAGAGCGTGGGATACAGACATGACAGGGCCACAGGGTGCTGGTGGGGAGAAAGAAGGTAGGGCCAATGCTGGTCACCTGAGTTGGGACAGGAGGGCAAGCTAGGGCACAGCTGGCACAGGCTACAGCAGCCACAAAACTGTTGGCTTCACACTTTCCTTTCAAAAAATTTTTTTTTAAATCCTAAAAATAGCCCTGCTTGATGCTCTGGATGGAGGGGGAACACTCATCACCAAGCTCTGGGCCTTACAAAACCAATTCCCTTTGTTCTCAAAATAGCAGGGTGCCGGGCCTGCCACCTTCCGCAGTTCCTATTATCCTCACAGGGAGTGGGGAACCTCTCAACTTCAGGGGCTGAGGAAATCGAACCCAGTGATATGGCCCAGGAAGAGGATTTCTTTTCGTCTATGACACTCTTGGTCTTGGGCTCTCTTTTACCAGAACCAAGCCCACCATGTGCTGGCTACCACCCACAGTGCCAACTGTGAAGCCCAAGTCCAAGAGCTGAAGGTCTGCTCCCAGCTCTTGGCTTCAGGAAAGGAGGTAGGGTTGGATACACACTTCCTCACCCTGGATGGCCAGTCAGCCCTCATCCTCACAGAACCCCTGGTGGTGAGCAGGCCTACCTGCGCTCTTGGTTCCACTTCATCATTCTCCAGTAGCCAAAGATCAAGGCCCCGATGCCCACAGCAAACATGCTGTACCCTGCAAGAGACAGGAGACCCTCTCAGCATGATGCCCTCCAGGACCCCACTCAGGAACACTGGGTCATTGTACCCAGTGAAGCACCTGCTGGCTCTGCCTTCTACACCCTCCACAGGTGGCCTGTCCTTCCTCAGCCCTTCTCCAGGACAGTTTCTGCCTCTTCTGCTGTTAGTCAGGGTACAGGCAGTCTGAGCTGCCACACTTTTGGAAGGTATAGGTCAGCATGGACACAGGAGAGCCCCAGAATACAAAACAGCAGTTCTCGACCTGTGGGTCCCATATCAGACATTTGCATTACAATTCCTAACAGCAGCAAAATTACAAAGTAGCAACCAGATAGTTTTACAGTTGGGGGGTCACCACAACATGAGGAACTATATTAAAAGGGTCTCAGCATTAGGAAGGTTAAGAACCACTGCTCCATAAGGAAAAGACCTGGTTCCCAGCAGAGGCTGGAAGCACCCTGGGTGCCACACAGCCTGCTCCTGACTCCAGGAGTGGTGTAGGCACCTCAGGTTCAGTGTGGTAGACCACCTGCCCTACACCCAGGGGAGACAGGGTCCACCATAAATAATTACTTAAGACCAGCGGGGGCAGTGCCAATCCTGACTGGCAGGACAAGCCCCAGGGGTTACCTACCAGTGACTACAGATGGTATGGAGGCTGGGCCACAGGCGGGTAGGACAGGCTCTGGGGTGCAGCCTGACTGGCCCTGGATCTCAGCAAGGTTCTAAGGGCTACCGGGATCCTCTGCTAGGCCAGGAGCAAAACGTTTCTCCCCAAAACAATTCAAACCTTAAGGCTTGTGTGCAGAGGCTAGGTCCTCCAGCCATGGGCATCAGAGTGGGTGGATGCCAGGCTGAGAGGTATAAGCTCTCTGGGGAAGCCCAGGTGCTCACAACCATCTGTGGCCAGCTGACCGTAGTGTAGGAGCAGTGCTGCACCCTCATTTTCAACAACTAAAAGCATCGTAGGGCCCCAACCCTAGAATACGGATGGCCCTTGTGGGGAGTTCTGGTTCTTACATGTGGGCACCCAAGTGTGCGAAGCCTGGGATGAGGGAGTCAACGTGCCAATGCCCAGCCTTTTCCTGCAATTCAGTGGTTACAGTGATCACTGAGGTGGGCTGCATTTCAAGAGGTGCCATGAGGTATTGGGGCAGCACAGGCACAGAAGTCACATCCTTCACTTCGGCTCCCCAAGCAGCTGAAGCTGTAAGAGTGTACTGTCACCCTGTGTCATTCTTTGCTGAATCAGTAAGCTTGTGAATGGGTGGCAGTGCTCCCCCACACTGTGTACAGACCCAAAACAATCCCCATAAGAACCACGGCCTTCTTCCCCTTGCAGAAACCCATAGGCAGGTCAGGAAATTCACAAGGAAGAGACAAGGGAGGTGTTGGCTGCTTTCAGGAGCAAAGTTTCAGGATTTGAATGCGACAACTTCAAACAGCTGTGTGTGCAGAAAGACACGCTGGCACAGGGACAGTCATGTTTGCTAGTAGACAGAACCAGGCGTTCACAATCCACAAAAATAAACCCTCACATTTTACGGCCAATTGGCTTTGTACAAAGATGTCTCAATAATTTAATGGGGGACAGCATGAGATGCACAGTGGCCCTGCCCCCTGGGGCTGGCTCAGCTGGTGGAGTGTTTGCCTGCTTAACTCCCTCACCTCTTGGGTTCCATCCCTAATAGCACAAACCAGGAGTGGTGGTGACTGCCTGTGACCCCACCACTTGGGAAGTGGAAGCAGGAGAATCAATAGTTCAAGGTCACTCTTGGTTACATAGGGAGTTTGGGGGCCACCTTAGGCTACATGAGATCCTATTTCAAAAAAAAAAATAAAAGTAGGCTGGGAGTAATATAGAAAGGCGTGAGAGGCAGAGGCAGGTGAGCACCACCTACATAGAGGTCTAGAGCAGCACTCCTATAAGCTGCTCAGGAGGTGGGGCACAAGAACCACTACTTGAGGCTTCCCTAATTTACTCCAAGATCCAGCCCAGCCAGGAACACATAGTGAGAATCTGGTTCAAACAGAGGAGACATGCACAGCATAGTATTCCTGATCTAACTCACAAGTAGATACATAAGTGCACTCCAGAAGAACACAAATGTAATTCCTTAAATAAGAGAATCAGTCCTGTTGTAAATGACACCATTAGCTCAACAGGCCACAGGGAATGACAATATTTGCAGAGATGACACATGACCCAAGATACAGATTCAAGTCAGCAATAATGAAAATCATGTAAGCTGCCTGGTGCAGTGGCTCAACACCTTTCTTTTTTTTGGTTTTTCGAGACAGGGTTTCTCTGTGTAGCTTGGCTGTCCTGGAACTCACTCTGTAGACCAGGCTGGCCTCGAACTCAGAAATCCGCCTGCCTCTGTCTCCCAAGTGCTGGGATTAAAGGCGTGCGCCACCACCGCCCGGCTGCTCGACACCTTTAATGCCAGCTCTCGGGAGGCAGAGGCAGGGGAATCTCTGAGTTCAAGGCCAACCTGGGCTACAAGGTAGGTTCCTGCCCAGCCAGAGCTACACAGTGAGACTGTTTCAAAACCCCAAAATAACAACAATGAAAGCTGCCATGACCCAGAACACCAGGAGTGTGCTGGAGAAGCTGACTGGAAGGAAGCCATGTCCAGCAGGAGAGGAAGGGAGGTGCAGAAGACAGGCCAGTTCTGAAGCCAGTCTGGGGGATGCACACAGGGAGGCTCCTCCTAGCTTCCCCAGGCTATCGCAGTTCCCAGCAACCAGGAGCAGAGGCACAGTAGGAACGCTGCCACAGTGAGTCCCACCAGCTAGTTTGGGAGCTCTCTGGGACAGGACTAGCCATGTGCAGCCAGGCTGTAAGTGCAGTTGAGAGCCAACACTGAACAAGCACTGCAGTGTCCTCACTCATGCAGTCAGCAGGGACTGTGGTGGGTCTGCACAGAGCAGGGCTAATGGTACAGCTGTGTCATCCTCACACTCAGGAGGAAGGCCACCATTGAGTACACAAAAAAACTACCTCAGAGCTGAAGCCATGGTTCGGTGGTTAAGAGTGGGGACAGACAGTTCTGTTCCCAAAACCCACACTGGGTGCCTTACAACCCCAACCCCAGGGAATCTGATGCGGTCTTCTGGTGTCCATGAGCACCTGCATTCATGGCACATACAGACACTTAAATCTTATCCAGGTGTGCTGGTGAACTTCTTCAATCCCAGCACTTGGGAAACAGGGACAGGTGGGTATCTGTGAGTTTGAGGTCAGCCTGGTCTACATGGAGAGTTTCAGGACAGCCATGGCTACGTAGTGAGACTCTGTCTCTAAATAAATAAACAAAAATTTAAAAACAAACAATGACACCTGAGTGTCTCAAAACAACAAAAAGGTGCAGGGCACCAATGCCCAGAGCAGCTGTGTCAGGAACTGAAGAGGAGGGGAAGGCACACTGTGACTTCAAAACAAAACCAAGGGTCAGGCACATGGCTGAGGCTGTAGATTGCTTGTCTAACAGGCACAAGCCCTGGGATCCATAGCCAGCAGCAAAGAAGCCAGGCTTAGTGACACACACGAAGTGTCACCCCAGCACACAGAGGGCAGAAGGATCAGAAGCTCAGGGCCGTCCTTGTCTGCAGAGAGAATTCAAGGGCTACAATGAAACCTTGTCTCTAAATATAAATGCAGGAATACAAACATTTAAAAACAAATAATGCCGGGCAGTGGTGCACACCTTTAATCCCAGCACTTGGGAGGCAGAGGCAGGCGGATTTCTGAGTTTGAGGCCAGCCTGGTCTTCCAGGACAGCCAGGGCTACACAGAGAAACCCTGTCCCAAACAAACAAACAAATAAGCCACACTGACTTGAGGAGACCACCACCTTAGTCTAAGTGCAGGCCTGAGTGGATCACAGGCCTGGGTGTGTCACACTTCAGAAAAAGATGAGAGAGGCTGGCAAGATGGCTCTGGTGGTCAACACTCTCCCAGCAGAATGAATCCACAGAAAGATAGAAGAAAACTGATTTTGCAAAGCTGTTCTCTGACTTCCACACATTCCCATGCTCCCCACAGATATTCAAGCAAAATAATAAATACTAAAAATGAAAAGAAAAAAATAAAAGCCAGGCAGTGGTGGCACACCCCTTTAATTCCACAAGTTCCTCAACAGCCAGGTCTCTATGGCTGGTGGTGGGGTACCTGCTGCTCTCGAAGAGGATGTAGGTTCTGTGTGCAGTACCTACGTGGTACCTCACATGACTTCAGTTCCAGGGAATCTGATGACTTCTTGTGGTTCGCAGTTTGTAAATGGTTTTTCTTGGTTTGTTTTTTTTTGTTTTTGTTTTTTGTTTTGTTTTTTTGAGACAGGGTTTCTCTGTGTAGCCCTGGCTGTCCTAGAACTCACTCTGTAGACCAGGCTGGCCTCAAACTCAGAAATCCGCCTGCCTCTGCCTCCCAAGTGCTAGGATTAAAGGCATGCACCGCCCAGCTAGTTTGTAAATGTTTAAGGAAGAAAAAACGATAGAGGCTGGCAAGATGGGTAAAAGAGCTTGCTGCCAACTTGAGACACACGGGGTAGAAGGAAGCACACTCCTCAAGTTGTCCTGTACCCTTCACCTGCAAAAAGGCACACGCGCATCTGTACTCGTTCACACACAAAATCAAACAGAAAGACGGAAGAGACAGGGGAGAGAGGGGAGTGGACGGAGGATCTGCATCGCTGCCAGAACAACAGATAAGGCCCTGGGAATGGGGAGGGAGTTCTAGCCTGTGATCTGTCTTTAAAAGTCCTGGAGCTGGGACACCAACTTACCCACGTTTGTACTAGGTTGTCCTGGCAGCAAAACACTCTTAACTCCAACACGGCCCCCGGGGTGACTTTTTTTTTCTTTTGGTTTTCGAGACAGGATTTTTCTGTATAGCCCTGGCTGCTCTAGAACTTGTTCTATAGACCAGACCAGACTGGCCTTGAACTTAGAGATCTAGCTGCCTCTGCCTCCTAAATACTGGAATTAAAGGTCTGTACCATCACTGCCCAGGTAGTTTTGGGGTTTTAAAAGCCAGGTTCTCACAATATATTCCTGGCTGGCTGGAACTTGACATCTGGTTTTTGACCCTGGGACAAGGGAAAGAGGTTCATATTTTACATATCAAAGCAGTCTAACCTGGCCTCCAGGTTCTCCCAGCATCCCTCAGTCCATACCTGGTACATCCAGGGGCTGGGCTACCCTTCCCCAAGAGGCTCTTCTCTATAGAAGCCAGAACCAAACACTCTCCACATAGCCTAGGCTAGTCTTGAACCTGTAGTGATCCCATCTGCTTCTCATGTCTGGGATCACAGGTGAGCCATCACATAGGACCTGAAGATTTTGTTTTCTTAGTTGAGACACAGTTTGCATAATATGCACAGTAAAGTCTGATGAATTAAAAGCTAAAAATCTAAATTCATAGAAGGTGGAGTTAGCAAACTCAGGTCTTTTAGAAGAGCATCAAGTGCCCTTAATCATCAAGCAATCTCTCAGTCCCTAAGTTCATTTTTCTTTTTTCTAGGGTGAGATGGGATCACACACAGTAAGATGGGTGGGCACCACCAAGTCCTGTGTATGCAGTGCTGGGGGTGTGACCTAGGGCTCTGAAATGCTAGGCAGGTACTCTACCAATTGGGCCCCAGTCCCTAACTACTGTATTTCTGTAACTGTGAGCACTGACAGTGGGGACTTTAACTTTCTTCATATTCTTTCCCTGTTGAAATTGATAATGAAATTCTAAATGTTTATTAAAAACTTAAAAACACAGCCTAGTGTGGTGGGCACATGCCTGTCGCCCTAGCACTATGTTGCACTATGAGGCAGAGAGCTGGAGTGGAGAGGTGTTCATAGTTTCAGGCTGGCCTGGGCTCCATGAAAGCCTGTAGGGGTGGAGGCTGGGGGTGGGTAGAGAATGACCGAAGAGAAATCAGCACTAGAAGCTAGAGCGTAAGACTAGCTTGGCTTCTATGCTACATTACAATCGACTCACATCCTGCCTTGAGAGGACCTGTCTGTCATCCCAGCAATCCACTGGCAGATTCAGGATTGCCACGAGTTTGAGGCCTGGGCTATATAGTAAGCTCCTATTTGCAAAATCCAAAAATTAAAAAAATATATTTTTTTAAAAGTATAACGGCGCATACCTATCAGCGTAGCCTTCGGAAGTGAAGGCAAGAGATCAGGAGTTCTAGGTCATCCTCTGATACGGAGTTTGAGGCCAGCCTAAAACAAAACAAAGAAGCCTCCAAATTCCAGGTTAGCGCTTCTTACAGGCTTAGTTTCCCAGCCCGTGGAAGCCAACTGGAAAATAGAGGACACGAACAGTCTGGCTCCCGGGATTTGCAACAGAGAACCGAGTCCAAGTCTGCCTCCCCTCACACTGTGCACTCTGAAGCCCGCAGGCTCCCCTCCCACGCCTAACAGCAGAACAGAAGTCCTGGTCTGCGACGAACAGGACGACACCGAGACACTGACCCGACACTCCCCGGCGGGGCAGGTTCCGCTTGTAGTCGATGGGGCCGTAGCCCCCTGGTGGGGGCATGTCCTGCTTCACCTTCGACGCCGCCATACTATCAGGACCCGCAACTTCCGGTCACCAGCGGAAGTGAGGCAACGCGTGCCGCCATTTTTAGTGTGGCGGAAGTTCCGTCACCCGAATGGTTCTCCCACAATTCTGAAACGTTCCGCTAGCCTTTCTGCGGTCCGGAAGTCAGTCCTTCCTCGCTCTGACCCTAGGCAGGGCGTAACTGTGGTTGACATCTAGAGCTCTCTTGGGCGCCTGTTCCTTGCACCTTGCCTTGGAGTTCACCTACTTTCCTTCGTGAGCTATGGTGGCCAGGCTCGAGGTTTGCAGATTGCCCCTTTCCACCCCACCTCCAAGGACCAAGGCAACAGGCTGGTTACCCCCCATCACTTCAGGGAGGGACTTATCCTGTTCCACATTAGTGGTCAGTCCCTTCGCCAGTGGCTTCCCATGAGGGACTGACCATTCAGGGCGATTGAGTCACAAAGCCTAAGAAGGGTTTAGGGAGCCCGCGGGCGGGGGAGGGAGGGTCCCCACCCCAAGGCGAGTGACGCCCGCAGTCACATCACAAGGCAGAAATTGTTACCCGGGCAATAAAAGTCATCGCGGCTGTAGGGCCTTGGGAGTGGGCACATGGGGGCACGGGGGTGCAGGTGCCAAGCACCATGGGTTAGGCCCGAGATTGGAGTCCGGCCGCCCCCCGACAGCAGCCGCCTCCTGCTCCCCGCGCGCCCCGGGCGCCACCATGTCGGGCGACAAACTCCTGAGCGAACTTGGCTATAAGCTGGGTCGCACGATAGGTGAGGGCAGCTACTCCAAGGTGAAGGTGGCCACCTCCAAGAAGTATAAAGGGACGGTGGCCATCAAGGTGGTGGACCGCCGGCGAGCGCCTCCGGACTTCGTCAACAAGTTCCTGCCTCGAGAGCTGTCCATCCTGCGGGGAGTACGGCACCCGCACATTGTACACGTCTTCGAGTTCATCGAAGTGTGCAACGGGAAGCTGTACATCGTGATGGAGGCAGCAGCCACCGACCTGCTGCAGGCAGTGCAGCGCAACGGGCGCATCCCGGGGTCGCAGGCGCGCGAACTCTTCTCGCAGATCGCGGGCGCCGTGCGCTACCTGCACGACCACCATCTGGTGCATCGCGACCTCAAGTGCGAAAACGTGCTGCTAAGCCCTGACGAGCGCCGCGTCAAGCTGACGGATTTCGGTTTCGGCCGTCAGGCGCACGGCTACCCAGACCTCAGCACCACCTACTGCGGCTCGGCCGCATATGCGTCACCTGAGGTGCTCCTGGGCATTCCCTACGACCCCAAGAAATACGACGTGTGGAGCCTGGGCGTTGTGCTCTACGTCATGGTCACCGGGTGCATGCCCTTCGACGACTCGGACATTGCTGGCCTACCCCGGCGCCAGAAGCGCGGCGTACTCTACCCTGACGGCCTCGAACTGTCGGAACGATGCAAGTCCTTGATCGCCGAGCTGTTACAGTTCAGCCCGTCCGCCCGGCCCTCGGCGGGCCAGGTGGCGCGCAATGGCTGGCTGCGGGCCGGGGACTCCGGCTAGGAGCCGGGGTTCTCGCTGTTCCCGCCACACCAGGCACAGAGCCAGGGCGGCGCACGCGCGAAGGGCGAGCTTCGGGAAACCCGCGAAGTCGCCGCGCGCCACTGCGCACGCGCCCTGTCCCTTCCCCTTCCCCCACGGCGGCGGCCCACAGAGGCCGGCTGTTGGATTCTGATTCCTCCTGCACAACCCGATTGCTGGAGAGCGCATGCGCATCCTCGATTTCTGGCGAGAAGGCCCCGGGAGGGGCGCAAAGAGAAGAGAGAGAAGCATTGCGCCTGCGCGGAATGAGCTGTTGCACGGTGGGTTACCGCGGTGCAGAGAAACTGCGGGCCGACTGTGCACGCCAAGTTCTAGGTTGGAACCTGCAATAAATTCGCTCTTCCTCGCAAATGGCTCTAGCGATAGAACCTTGTCACTGAGTAGGGGGTGGGGAACTTCCAGCAAATTAGAGAAAGGCATGTATATTGAAATTCTACCTTTAAACTTAAAAACGGGAGTAGGGACATCCGAACCCTGATCCTTCACGTCCCTAAACTGACAAATTCCTAGAAGTTCTATAGTCATCCCCGGGATCTGATGACGCTTGAATTGGGATCCGCGGGACTGCCTGTTGACTGGAATAGCATTTACAGATGCGGGAACTGACCCCATATAGATGTCAGTTGTGCAGACAGCTGTGGTCTCTTGAAACTGGGAGTCCTGGTTGACGGTTCTTTTCCCTTTGGGTAGAGTTTACGGGGAAATAACAGACCCAGCTACTGGTGATCTGTTTGATTTGTTGTCGTTGTTGTTGTTGGTGGTAATGGTGATTTTGTGTGTCAATGTTAGATCAAGGCGTAGTTACTCTAGACATCTCACTATGCAACCCAGGCTGGTTCGGAACTTGGATTCTCCTGCCTCCGCTTCCCAAGGTGTGCATCCCAGTTCTGCTTGTCTTGAACCAGGTCTTGGGACTTCGACAAGAGGCTTCAGCCACCTTGCCTTCAACAAGTATGAAAGTGCATGCCAAGTAAAAGAAGAGCAGAGATGTGGAGAAAATTCTAAGTTGTGAGGAACGCCCGTGGGCTGTGGTATCCAGGGACAGACTCAAGCTGTTTAGGGCTGAGCCAAGCCATTTAAAACAACACACAACAGAGTGACGCTGGTGAAGTTCCAGAGGCTGGAATAGGAAAGGAATGAGAAAATGTACTCCAAAGGGGACCCTGAAGAGTGAGTGAGGAGGCAGCTGGGAGTCTTGCCTGTAATTTTACAGGGGTTTGGGGACAGCAACTGTCTGGAGAACATGTGTGAGGCCCACATAGTCTGAGGGCTGCCTGCTGTGGTTCTTGCTGGGTTTAGCTCCAGCTCCCCTCAACTCCACAGGTTTCTGTTGCCCTGGAGGTTGAATATGAAAACTCTTTCCTCATGCTGGGCCCTAACTGCCTCATTGGCAGATGGGGAAACTGAGGCTACAAGAGGGGAAGGGCCTAAACTCTGGGGCTAGCTGGAGTGTGCTAAAGTCAAGAAAGACCCCCACTCCCAATGGACAGAGGGAGCCAATGGATGCGGGCTTTGCTTTGTACTCGGCAACTGAAAATAGGGGTAAGACACCATCCTTGGGGCTTGGGGAAGGGTGTAGCTCAGTAGACTCAGGCGTCTATAGTTCTGTATTGTCTTTTGAGATTCCAGTATACTCAGAGTAAATTCCTATTTTCATACAAGTTGACTACACCACCCACTTCCCATTGTCCTTCTCTCTAGAGTTGGAGTTGGAATCTAGAATCTTATTGTCACTAAGCAGGTGATCTCTCTCAGAGCAAGCCCCAGCCCCTCACTGGGACAGTCTAGGCATGGGTTGTACCACTGAGCCACAGCCCCAGATTTGTTTTTGAGACAGGGTTTTGCTATGTAGGCATGGCCAGCCTGGACTACTCACCATGTAACCCAAATAGAAAAATGGAGCAATCGGCTTACCTCTGCCTCTTAGGCAGTGAGATTCCAGGTATGCACCAAGACCCATTTTTCTTCTCTGTCTGTCTGTCTATGGGTTTTTGTTGTTGTTTGGTTGGTTTTGTTTTCAAGACTATATATATATAATCTGGCTATCCTGGGACTATGTAACTACCAGGCTGACTCCAAACTCAGAAAGATCCACCTGCCTCTGCCTCCTGAGTGCTGGGACTAAAAGTGAGCACCACCATGCCTGCCTTCTCCTTTCTTCTCTTTCTTCGATGATCTAGGTGTCAGCTGACAGCCTTTACACAGTCCGCCCCCCCCCCATCAAGTGAGGTTCACTTCAGAGGTCATAGGGAACAGAACTAACTATTCCTGTTTCTCAGCTTAAAACACTGCTCCAGCCCAATAGCCTATAGCTGGCCTTGGTGCCACCTGGGCCACTGAGATTGTGCCTGACTCACAAGGGCAGAGTCCTGGAGAAGTGCTCAGAAGTGCTGGGTCCTGGCCATCAGTGTAGATGCATCATGGAGCAAGACAAACCTCCACTTGCTCTGTGCCTTGCAGAGGTGAGGTAGAGACTGCAGGGAGCAACATTGGCTCCAGCCCAACCAGGGTTACATGTAAGTAATACAGTCTCAGAATTAAAATGTGTTCAGGGTGTACGTGAGTGTGTGTGGTGTGTGTGTGTGGGTGTGTGTGTGTGTGAGAGAGAGAGAGAGAGAGAGAGAGAGAGTGAGAGGAAAGAAGAGAAGTGTTCAGTAAAGAGAACTCCCATTTTTTTCAGAGAACCTGAATTCAGTCCCATGTTGGACAGTGGACAGTTCACAATTGCCTGTCACTCCAGCTCCAGACTCAGTAGACAAAGGCACTGGCTGCTCTTACAGAGGAGCTGATTTCAGTTCTAACACCCACATGGTGGCTCACAACTGTAACTCCAGTTCTACAGGATCTAACCCTCTCTTTGGGTATCAGGCATGTATATGGTACAAAGGCATACATGAAGGAAAAACACCCATACACACAAAAAAGTTAAAAAGCTGGGTGTGGCAGTCTACCTAGTAGTAATCCCAGCAATGAAGCAGGCAGATATTAAGAGGCTAGCCTGTCTACATAAAGTTCCAGGCTAGCCAGGGCTACACAGTGAGATCCTATCTCTAAAAAAATTTTTTTTCTTTTGACTAGGTCTATATAAGCTAGCTAGCCTGAAGCTATGTAGACCAGACTAGCCTTGAAATCACAGAGATCCACCTGCTTCTGCCTCCTGAGTACTGGGATTAAAGGTGTATGCCACTACATCTGGCATCAATTTAATAACTTTTTAAAACGAGAAATGTGGCACTACACACATTTTGGGTGCAACTATAATCACAGCATCCGAGGGGCAAAGGTAGCAGGACTGTGGAATTCCAGGTCAGCCAGGCTAAGGGAAGGCCCTTTGCTAACAGAACACTCAGTTTCACAGCTCTGAATGGTTTAGAACCACCAGCTTTGTGCCTCAGTCCTCTAGGCTGACATGGGTTGGATGACAAACATGAACCACAGCTTGAGCCTCTGACTCAGTATTCAACATCCCACCCCCCACCCCCACACCATGGCAGAGTGCACTGAGGGTGTCTGAGAGGTGGAACTGGCACATGCAGACAAGATACATTTTTTGATTGATGATAACTATATGTAACCCTGTCTTGGAATTCTCTTTGTAGACTAGGTTAGCTTAAACTCACATACCACTGCTTCCTGAGTACTGGGTTAAAGGTGGTAGACCATCAAGCCTGGCTTCATTTTATTACGTGTATGAGTGTTTTGTTTGCATGTATGTCTGTGCACTGTGTGTACAGAGCCTGCGGAGGCCAGGGGAAGTATCAAATCTGCTGAGACTGGAGTTCCAGATGGTTCTGAGATGCTGTTGGTGCTAGGAATAGAACCTGTGTCCTCTGGAAGAGCAGCCAGCACTTTTAGCCACTGAGCCATCTCTCCAGTCACCAGCTTCTTTTAAGTAAAATATTTCCAATGGTGCTGGATGCCTGTCATCCTTACACTTGGGAGGTGGAGGTAGGAAAATCAGTTCACAAGCAACCTGGGCTACACCAGATCCTGCCTCAAAACAAAATTAAATGTGGTGGATGCAGACCTGAATGTGGAATGAGCCCACAGCTGTCTGTGCTGGGAACACAGGGCTGTGGGAAAGAAATCACTCCATGTAGCCTCAGAGGGGCAGAATTCAATTGGGATTCTCACCTGAACCCCCTGCCTGTTGAGGTCAAATAGGATGCTACAGAGTTCAGAGTGGAGGGATGCCATGTTCAAAAGGAATGTGCACCCCACCTTTTACTCCCCCATATATGAAAGGGCACCAGAAGCTGGGACCAAACACTGGGGCCCAAGGAAATTAAAGAACAATACAGTTGACATTTGGTCCATTTCTTTATTGTCCTTCAGGGTTTCAGACTTCCCCATGACACAGTGGCTACCAATTTCAGCTCGTTTCTTGGAACATCTATTGCAGTTTGGTGGCACACTTTTTAAAAACATGTATTGTCAAAGGTTCAGTCGCAATAAATACAAGTAGTAACTGCCTCAATCCCACACCCTGCACTAGTATAACTGTTACACATTGAGGATTATAAAACTGACCACTTTTTGGAAACAATCCAAGGTCTTCAGGCTAACATGATTCAGAATGGTGAGGACCACCCTTCCCCTGAACAACACTGAGGGCTGAGACTCTGGCGTGGAGGTGTGTGTTAGAGCCGGCACTTATAACCTTACAACTGCCTGGGGCAAGCTTTCGCTTTCCTGAGGTGGTGGGGAGAGGTCAGTCAGGTCTGGAGGCTGCTCATAGGACCACTGTCCCAACAACCCTAGGTCACATGTCTGGCAAAAGTCTGGTTCCTGAGGTCTCCATATGCTGGACATCAAGAACCTAGGGGTGGATCAACAGATACAGATGTGTCTTACGCTTGGTCCCTTCAAACCTGCCCCTTCCTGCAACATGTCCCCAGCAATGAGTAGAGGAAATTGAGTTGCCTGTGACCTTGATGACCAGAGCCATTGATATGTTTGCCTCTGAGAAATCAATGAAGTAGGAACCATCACCTCCATCTTCACCTCCCAAGTATAGATAGGAAAGTTACCATGCCAACCACGTTTAATTTTTTTTAAAAAAGTTTTAAGCCAGGTGTGGAGGTGCAAGCCATTAATCCCATCACTCAGAAAGCAGAGGCTAGTCTATCTCTAGGGGGTTTCAAGGGGCCCAGGATTCAGTCCATTCAGGATAGGGTAAAGCTTTGGTGGGGGTGGCAGCTTTGTACCCTAAATACCTGGTCCTCCTGACCCAGTCCCCAGTCCTATTTTAGGGCTTGCTGCATAGGCCAGTGAGGTGCAGAGGGACAGGCAGCATTTTCAAGTAAGGTAAGTAAGCTAAGGCCTCTCATTCTCTAGCCCTCCTTAAAGAGACTCTCATCACAGCTTGTCATCCTGGCAAGGGAGCTCTGTCCCTTGTGAGGTGCATAAACTGGGCCCACAAGGGTTAGATGACAGGTGGATGGGAGAAGTCACCAGACTTGGAAGTCTGGAGGGGAAGGGAGGTCACAAATGCACCAGGACAACAGAGCCCTCTTGGTCAGACCTTCAACTCAAGTGGAGGTCTTCATCCAGTTCTAGGTGACTTGGTCTGATCAGTGAGTGCACAGGAGCGAGGACTCCTGGCTGACAGGCTACCTAGTGCTGCTGTTCCGAGGAGCCAAGACTTTGGCTGAGGTCACTGACCAGAGGCCCAGACACTCAGGAAGGGAGGATAACAGGAACTGACTTGCCAGGCACAAAAATACTCAAGGACTAAGAAATGCTTGCATATATTTTCATGTTTTTAAAAACAATGCCCCCTTTTAAAAAAGTCTATTTCTGTTAATCCCCCCAAATCCACCCTGGGAAGTGACACACTCAAAAGCACTGAGCAACTTGAGTACCACACAAAAGTTTTCCAAAACTCACAATTCCCACATGTGATTTCTAAAGATGGAGGATTTCCACACAGGTGAGCACGGAGTTAAATGAGCCTTTATTAGGAGGAGGCAGGGGCGTGTCTGCAGCGGGCGGGGCCACAGAACAAGGGTTTAAATTAAAGTCCCTAACTGTATTGTATCAAGGGAAACCAGGGCTGGATGGGGAAAGGACGGCGACCAATCACATGAGCAGAAGGCCGCCCTGTGTGTGCTGGACACACAGCTGCTTCTGCCTTTCACCTTGGAACCAATTGTTAAAAGAGTGGGGGGAGAAGGAAACAAAACAGAACAAAAGTACAGTCGGCCTTTCAGACATCCCTGTGGATTGAGAGGGAGCAAGCCCTGCTGACGCCAGACCTAAGGGCTCCGGCTGGGCCCTACCTGGATGCCTTGTGGCAGGCACGGGCATCTTGAGATTGTGTCCATCAAAAGAGAAAAAGGATAGACATTTTTAATAAAATAAACCACAAAAAGTAACCCAGTGGTCTCCCAGCCAGCAACCAGCTCTGGCTCCAGCACAGTGGACCCAGCATCCCTCTGGAGCCTCTGGATGTCAGACAAAATCTGGGCTGCAATTCGTTCTGCTAAGTGTGGAAGCCAGGGTCTGCAGTGAGCAGCAACAGGCATGACTAGAGCCAGGGTGGCACCAGCCATCTCTGGTGCTGTCACTCTGACCATCCTCTGGGTTAGACTGCCAGACTGCACTGTGTTCAACAATGACCCTGGGTCTATGCAGTTCACTTTTAATTCCATCATCATTATGAGGTGATTATAAAAAAAAAAAAACAAAAACAAACAAACAAACAAAAAAAAAACCAATAAAACCCAAACTTCAACCTATAGATGGCCATGAAGAGGCAGAGACTGGGGAGCTAAGATGGGAAAAGCCAAAAGAAAACAAAACCCGGCTCAACTTCGGGAGCCCCCGGTGCTAGCCTGGCCCGGGTGTGTCACAGTGTCCAGGGTGAGCTCCCACCCACGCTGGCCAGGCAGAGCTGGCCCCAAGGTCCAAGTTTCTGCTGGTGTCGGGCAAACTAAAGGCAAAAAGGAAGGAGAAGGCCCATGGGGAAGGTCCCTGGTTCTGATCCTGGACACCATGGTGGCACACTCTCCTGGACAGCAAGGCAACAGCCAAGGCCTGAGCTGTCTCAGGCAACTTGCTAGGAGGGCAGTCTGCGTGTCCTAGACCAAGGGCCTCGGGAGAGAAGAGGGCCTGTCCTCAGCTGGGCCGGCTCCCACTATTTCCATGTGGCTGATTGGGGGATGGAGCGTGGAGGAATCATGTCCAGGAGGTATTCTCGCTGTCGGTCCACAGCTGAGGAGGTCTTGTGCACTGCTGCCAAGCTTGGGCTGACGAAGGCAAGGGTCCCGCCTGCAATAGAGCACAGTGATTGGCAATGGTGAGCCAGCCAGGCAAAGCCCTGGGTGACTACAGCCTAGACTCACCTGTCTCAGCACATACCCAGTGGACCCATGAGCAGGACCATGAGCCACAGAACCTCCACACTGCCATCAACCCCAGATCCCATTGAGGTGACCTAAGTATGGATCAGTGCTAAAAGATCAGTAAACTCAAACAAGGGCTTTTGTATCAATGCAACAGAACTTGATGGAACAGTGCGACTATGGAAAGAAATTCTCCCTCATGTCTGATAGCATATAAATGTGAGATGAGGGCACATACATGTGTGCTGGCCAGGCTGGCCTCAAACTACTAGCCTTAAGAGATTCTCCTGCATCAGTCTTCAGTTTGTTTTTAAAGGTTTATTTTTAATCATGTTTATGTACAGTGTGTGTGTAGGTACCGTCCGAGACAGTATTGGAGGTTGGATCCCCGAAACTGCAGTTATAGGCTGTTGTGAGCCACCCAATGTAGGTGCTAAGAATCAAACAGGTCTTGTAGATTACCCTGTGCTTTTAACCACTAAGCCTTCTCTCCAGCCCTCTGCTTGGATTTTGAGGCCCACTACAGAGGCCAGGTAGGTCTCCTATTAGACCTGTCTGCCTCTGCCTCCCAAGTGCTGGGATTACAGGCCACTGGGGATGGATCCCAGGGCCCACAAGTGAATACTTGATCACTTGGTGCTATCTTGAACTCTTCTCTCTAGTTAAACAGCAATTCCTACATTGCCTAGGCTTGTCTCAAATTCTTGGGCTAAAGTGATCCTCCTGTCTCAGCTTCCCAAGTAGCAGGGACAACAGGTGAGTATCCCTATGTCTGCACTCTCTACACAGACTACAGATGTGAGCATCATGTTGAGCTTAGGCAAGCCCAGTAGTTCTTGGCTTTGTGTTGTGAATATGGCAGGTGTGCCCAGACTGCTGTGCACCACTCCACCATACTGCCTGCTAAGACTCTGCTGGCTCCTGACTCTCACTGCCACACCCATGCCTCTAGCTGTTTTTCCACAGGCTGTAAGGAATGCTGAGCCCAACAGAGTGGGTTATGGGACACTAGAGTTGGGGGCTAAGAGGCCCTGCAGGGATTTCTATGCTCTGAGGACGACATCACTGCTCCATCAACACCCAGCACACCCCACCCTTCTCTGGGTTCATAGTTCTGCTCTGGTCCACACAGGGGTGGAAGAGAGATGGGGCAAAGGCTGACAGCTGGTACCACTAACCTTTAGGGCAGGGCAGCAAAGCACCACTAACTGCTAGAAAGGGTTGAGGTGGGTGGGGTTAGGGGAAGGTGAGAGAGGCTAAAAGGAAGCCATGAGCCAAGCCCTTCTATTGGAGGTACAGTGTCACTTGCCTCAGGAAGGAGCAAGAGGCTGTGCTCTCGGGAGGGGACAGGATGTAGGCCCTCTGTACTACTTTTGATAATGTCATTATTAAGAGTAAGGAGGAGGCTGTTGGGGAACCGTGTGTGTCAGACTGCATCTCACAAATAAGGAAAGGTGGCCTCGTGGCAGTGGACCCCCACAGAGGCAGAGGTGTACCTGTGCTTAGAGGCGTCTTTTTCCAGTTGGAGGCGGTGCCCTTGCTGGTGCCAATGACTCGCTCGGAATGTCTGCCAGTCCTGCTTACCAGGGCCGTAGCTGAGGCTGCGTTCTGCAGTTTGGGTGACTGGCTGAAAGTGTGCAGAACACCACGAGGTGTTGTGGCTGAGCCCCGGGACAGCTGGCTGGAAGCCTATAGGAGTCAAAGAGAACCAGGTTTATGGTGGGCAGGGGTGGGCAGGTTACTTTGAGTAGCCTCTCCTTGTCTGGCTGACCTCTTCCCACCCACTTGGGTCCTTAAGAGTCCAAAGTCAAAACGGCCATGTGAGTTATACTAAGGGACAGAGAAAGAGGGAGAAGAGGAGACAGAGAAGGTCTGCAAAGAGGAGAGAGAGAGGAAAGCTCGCATGAAAGCATGTAAGAGCACGAGCACACTAAGAGCTGGTGTCTGCAGTCGTGTCTGCAGTCGGGTGAGGCCCTGGCTGGGTTCTGACCTGTAGTGAGGTCCCGTTATTCCAGTCACGGGCCTCTCCTGGGCGGAATGCCAGCTTACGTCGGGGCTTTATGACCTACACAAATGGGATTGAAAGGTATGTCAGCAAGGTCCGTGACACTAATCCAAACTGCTGCAGGGTACCCTATCAGGCCTGGCCATGACAGCAGTGCCAACACCCGCTGGTTCCAGATACTGCAGATAGTGGGGGGAAAATGTTTTTGGTGAAGTACAATGTGTGAGCAGACAGAAACCACAAAAAGGAGCAGAACAGTGGCCATGGTGGTGGACATCTTAATCCAAGCACTCGAGAGGCAGAGGCACGTGGGTCTCTGGGAGTTCTAGGCCAGCCTGGTCTACATGGTGAGTTCCAGGACAGCTAGAGCTACATGGGGAGACCCTGTCTCAAAAAAGAAAAGGAAGAAAAACAGGTGGGTGGGTCCAGCCCACTTGGTGTAAGGACAAGCAGGCTCTGGAGAGCGGGCCTCATACCCACTCCTCTCCTCCAGCTAGCCAGGGTGCTCCTGCTAACGCCCAGCACGGTTCTCACCAGTCATTTTATATACACAAGTGCTTGTCAGTGCACTGGGGGTGAAAGCTACAGAACCTAAAGAAACTGCAAATTAGTGTTTTCACTGCCAAACGCCAGCATTAAGTACAATTTATAGTCTGCAGTTAACCACCAGGTGGGTGGGTGGAAGGGGACGCCTTCAGAACATCCTGCATCTAGGGATGGCAAGAGCTTCGGTTCTCACCTGCTTCAGCGTGGGATGTGGAGCTGCAGGCTCGGCCTTGATGCTGGCAGTACCCATGCCCTGCTGCAGCAGTCGCTGTTCCATCTCCTGCTCTTGTTGTAGCGCCTTCACGAAGGCGGCCTTCAGACGACTGGTGTGCTCCACCTTGAGTGCCTTCTTTTGGTTGGATGTCATGCAGTTCTCACACATGACAGCTCCACCCTTCTCTCGCCAGCGGCATGTGAAGTCTGTCTTACACTGCACACACATGTAGGGCTCCCGGGATAACACGGCAGCAGCTGCAGTAGCAGAAATCCTGCCCGCTGCAATAGATGCAGTGCATTTGTCAAAGTAACTTCTAACAACTGTGGGCAGTGGCCTGAGTGGGCCCCTCCCACAGGTACACAGAGGCCACAGTGGACTTCAGAAAGGCTGTGTCTGAGCATTCCTGGGACTCTTCAAAGACCCAGTGATACTGGCCTAGCTTGGCCTTGCCATGGCAGGTAGGGTATTCATTCTCTCTTCGTGGAGATAGGATACCCAACCTGAAGACTGCTGAGGCCAGGAGATAAGCAACCTCCTCCTCGTATGACGAGGAGAACTGGGCGGGCCCCAGGAGAAGCTGCATTACTGAGGTGCTGACAGGTACTCTTGGCCTCACTCTAGGCCAGAACATGGATGGGACAGAGGGACAAACGTACATCGGGGGACTTTGCAGACACAATTCTGGGGAAGTTCAGAGGTAAGACACAGTAGTGGCATTGGCTGACCACAGCCCTGACCGCACTCTACCTGTGCACATCAACAGTGAACCTGACTGGACCTGCCCTGGGCCAGTGCTCTGGTACAGAGCAACAGGAGAAGAAGGCTGACCCCAACGACAGGGTGTCAGAGGTGACCGCTGGTATTCCATAGTCCCTCTTGTTAAGAGAGGGAATCCAGAACTTGCGTGCACTTAGTGCTCTTCATGAGTGGGTACCTCTCTCCAACAGTTCTTTGCTCAATGTCACCCTACTACAGAACGCCAGCACCCAGGCTTCCTAGCAATGCACACTTAGTCTCTCCTGGAACCCCAAGAGATGTAGGTTACAAATATCATGCCACAGAGTGGATGGTTTAGCAACTCTGTGCTTATAGAGTGCTGCGGAAAGTTATTGAGAAAGTATGCAAACCTTCCAGACTGTGGGCCGCCAGCACTCTAGGGTGCTGATAGGTGTGGCCCTAACTCAAGTGTGTGGGGCTAGAGGATTCTGGAAGTCTGGAGCATACAGTTTTTTTTTTTTTTTTTTTTAAAGATTTTTTTTAAAAAAATGTGTATGAATACACTGTAGCTGTCTTCAGACACACCAGAAAAGGGCATCAGATCCCATTACAGGTGGTTGTGAACCACCATGTGGGTGCTGGGAATTGAACTCAGGACCTCTGGAAGAGCAGTCAGTGCTCTTAACCGCTGAGCCATCTCTCCAGCCCCTGAAGTATATACTTAACCCAGCAACAAGGAGGCAAACGGGCAGAGATGTGCATGCATTCATCAACACTTTCCTCTTTGCACCCCGGAGTGAACAGAAGCCCTTCTGTGTGCACACTTGTCCCTCATACTGGTGTCAGAAGAGAGAGCACTAAGGACCAAGGCGTCCTGGATCCAGTCATGTTCACCTCCTTTTCTGCTCCTGGTATCTGACACAGACACTTGAGGAAGGAGGTGAGGCTGACCACCACTAAGGTGCTTGGCCCGTGTCTGGTGCCAACTGGGTCATCCACACACTCTTTCCCTTCTAGTGCTGCTTCAGTGGGGTCATGCAGATGTCCTACCCACATCATCCCAATGGCAGTAAAGAAACCTGATCCAGGCTTTGAAAAATTCTGCCTTCATGTAACCCACACTCATGCACGAGTCAGTCCCCTGCAGATGATCTATCTACCTCACTCCTATCCCCAGTAGGGACTGACTGACAGCACAACTAGGGGAAACTCTAGAGTGTGTCTCCCCAGAGGCTGCAGTGCAAGGTGAAGCCATCTACTCACCTTGCGTCTCCAGCAGGTTCTGCACCACTTCCTCCAGGCCGACCAGGTAGATGAACTCATTGTTGGCAGCACTGGGCAGGAAGTTCATCTCTGGAGCGGGGGGCTTGGGAGGGGGGATCTCCAGCAGTGTCTTCTCCAGCTGCTTACGCAGTGCTAGCTTGGCAGCTGCCTGTCGACTAGCTGGAGACTCAGCAGACGCCACTACAGAAGCCACACTGGTGGGAGTGGAGTTTGCCTGAGCAGAGGCAACTGTTGTCCCCTTCAGGGAGGCTGCGGCAGGCTGTGGAAGACAACTAGGTGAAGCTGGGAGCACTCCCTAAAGCAGGCTCTGTGCCAGATGCACACTGGAGTCCTTATAGGGTTAAAATTGAGTTGAGTATGGCAGTCCACTCCTCTAATCCCAGTTCCAGGAGGCACGAGGAGGCAGATCGAGAGTTCGAGCCTGGGCTAAATAGTAAGATACTGTCTCAAAAGCAAATTAACAAACACAAGTAAATCTAAGTGGCTTGCCTCCACATGGGTCCATGGCTACAAGGACAAGGAGACAAAGATACAGCCAAGCCCAGGACATGGCCAGGCCACTCAGGTTCTGTGCACCCAGTCTCGATCAGAGTTCAGCAAGAGAAAGCTGGGGAAGCTGCACTAATGGTCCACACCCAGATTGCTGCTTTTAGGAGTTCTGAGTGTGCATAGGTCCACAAGGAAATGTAGCTCCTGTTCGTTCCTCACCACACCAGCTTTATATCCACCCGCCCTACAGCTGCATTCCTGAAACCAAGGCTGACCATGTCAGTGATTTCCAGAAGAAACAAAGAGGACTGTACACTCTTTCCCTGGGTAAACAGTTACCAAAGGCCCCAAAATACTACCCTCCATGAGGCTCTGGATGCTATGGCCTCACTCAGCAAGGGACTTAGCTCAGGTCTCCAGCGTGTGACTAGCCAGAGCTAGCAGAGCTCCCAGGTGGCATACTGAACATAGCAGAGGTGGGACACGGGTGTTGAAGTGTTACCCATTCTCTAGAGCTTTTGTTTCAGCTGGGACACATGCCCTTCCAAGGAGGTGGCAGAGATGGCCATTGTTTGTGCACTAAAGATGGACCTTAACACAGGCCAACACCCTTTGTCAGAGTTGTCTAGAATCCAGCCTTGTCTTGTCTAAGGGGGCAGGACGTGACAAACAAGGAAGAAAGAACTTGGCTCATCAGCAAAAGGCCTGCAGACTGGGTAATTTCATCTGTCAGACAAAACTGCCCCTTTCTTCCCATCTCCACCTCAGAGGCTCTGTATAGAGGTGGAGGGACACATGGCTAAGAATAGCCAACTGTGCTGTAGGAGAATATGTGACATGCTGTCCTCCCAGTCTGCCCAGAGGAGCTGAACAAGTCAGCAGGAGGTGGGGGGAGGTGCTGCTTTTCTGAAGGCTGACAAGTCTTCAGAAGGCTCCGGTGTCCCTCTAGTGGTCTCTCCATTTTTTGCCTCAGTTTTTTCTCAAAGCCTGAAGGAGGCTCCACTTTCTCAAAAGGTCCCTAACTGCTAAAGGCTAACCTGCTTGTGATTTCCATACCTAGAACTCCACCCCTACCCTCAGAGGGTCCAAGGCCCCTCCTGCCTATCACTAGCACACACAATGGTACTGTGAGACCTTTCAGGACTTGATCCCACACCAACCTCCCACCTAGGTTCTGGCCTCACCTGAGGGATGTTGACGAGCAGACTGGTGTTGGGGACATTGGTGACACGGATAAGTCCCTGCTGGATGATCCTCTGTCCCTGAATCTGCATGCTGGGCACTGAGGCACGGGGGGCCAGGAGGAGAGGTGGTGGCCCCGTAGAGGAATGCTGTCTGATGTTGTGAATCTGTGGGGAGATAGGGGAGAAAAAAATGCCACTGAGTCTAACTAACCCTGGCAGGCCACAGAAGGCGTGGGCACTGGCCCTGCCCCAACATCCATACAGCACATATACCTGACTCACCTGGGCCCCCCTGACAAGTGGTGGCATGACTACTTGAGAGCTGGCCTGTGGTCCCAGTTTGGCAGACACCTGCTGCCCACCTCGGACCAGTGGTGGTGGGATGATGCTGCCGGGTATTCGTGTGGAGGAGGTCTGTCAAAGACACCAAGGCTTTATATGAGGCTTCCTTTCCTCGTACAATTCCTTCAGCCTTTACCTCCCTTTACCAGTGCTGAGATGAGAGATTTATGGCAACATTCTAATTTATGTGGTACTGCTGATGGAACTCCGGGCTTTCTTTAACTTTGTTTTTTTGTTTGTTTGTTTGTTGTTTGTTTGAGACAGAGTTTCTATGTGTACCAGCTCCAGCTGTTCTGGAACTCTGGAGACCAGGCTGGCCTCAAAGTGACAAGAGATCCATCTGCCTCTACCTCCCGTGTGCTGGGATTAAAGGTGTGAGCACCTGGCTTCAACTCAGGGCTTTGTAACATGAGGCAGACATTCAACCAATGGAAGCCACAGCCCTAGGCTGGTTTTTGTTTTAAGCTAATTAAGAGTGGGACAGAGGCCCCGAGTCTGTGGGCAGAGGCCTGAGCTGAGAGGCCTCAGTAAAGCCTACCCAAAGGGTGTCTGGCTCACTCTAGCCATTCTTTCAATCTTACTGGTCAATCACCACTGACCAATCTTCGACACTGATAGTAGCCTAGTTTGGTAGTGTAATTTGAGGTACATGTGACACTCTGGTCCTTTAGTCTGGGGAGGCCCCATGCTACCTTACTTGGAAGGAACAAGCAGCCTTTGCTTCCACAGGATGGAGGACTGGGGTTGCTCAGGAGCTTGACTATAAATAGTGGCGGTGCTGGGCAACAAGCAGAAGGATACACTAACCTGAAGTGATGTCTTGCCAGCAGGAATGTTCTGGGTACCCCGCACGAGTGGGGGAGGGGTGGTCACAGTGCTCCCTGAGGAAGCTGTAGGCTATAAGATAGCAGGATGCATCAGCAGGAGTTGGTGTGTGAAGTCACATGCACACACACACCATCACCACCACCACCCGGCCTAAAATTACTTTCTGCTTGCCCCTTGATGCCATACAATGCCACAACACCCTGGGGTTGGGCCTTTGCCCTGGGACCAGCCTCTCTAAGTAAGGCTCTGGGGTAAGCAGAGCACAGGTACCTTCTGCGCAGTGGCTTCCTTCTGTATTTGACTCTGTCGCAGCTTCTTCAACAAGACCAGTTTTGCTTCCTCTAGCCTCAACTCCTCCTTCAGCTGCTTGATCATCCGTTCTCGCTCTTCTGGGCTGCTTTTCTATGAGAGCAAAAGCACAAAATTGGGGAAAGCCTCAGCAGAAGCTCTGCAAGGTGGGGTCCAGGCATGGGCATGGGCTCTGCAAAGGCTCACCAAGAGTGCCTCAGTGCTGGTGTCTTTCAAGGCCACCGTGGTCAGGCCATTCACCCTTGGGCTTGATGGCTGCTCGCTGTCAGAGAGCACAATCACATCAGGTGAGGGAGGTCTCTTCTCAGACTTCATGTCACTGTCAAATGGAGATAAACAGCTGCTTAGCAGGGTAGAACACTAGGTAGGCCAGAGTACAACAGAGCAGTAGGTGTACAGCATTAGGCACTGCCAGCCTACCCCAGAAGCTCAATCACCCCTAGGTGCCTCCTCTTGCCACCTGCATCATGGATATCATCATTGGTCATCAGGGCCATCCACACCAGATGGTGTGGCTCCATCTTTGAGTACTCAGGTGTAGCATGGATGCTTCAGAAAGTGCTACTTGACCCCAGAGCTCTGTCACAGGTAAATACAGAGCTTCATATTTTGGTCTGCTATCTCAGTTCCTGAGTGCTGGGTAGGATGGATGTGCGCACTCCAAAGCCAAGGGTTCATACCAGAAACGACAACAGGAAGCCCACCCCTCCCTTAATTCAGTCCCATACAGCCCCCAGAAGACCAAACAGCACAACAGCATACTGTAAGCTTTTGCTCTCTACCTCACAAGGAGACCTGGGGCCATTTACTGCACCGTCCTACTGAGGACACATGACAAGTGGCTGCAGTGGCTACAAGTTTTCAAACTCAAAAGAACCACTCTTGCAAAGGCTCGGGCCTCTGCCTCACTGACTTCATGCTCAGGTCTGTAGAGTGTGAGGACTCTGCCCTCAACCCTGCACACTCAATTTTCAGAGGAAGTTACATCATGGAACACTCACCACTGTCACCAACCTTCTAACACACATCCTGTGGTGTGCAGGAAGTTCACTTTTCCCTGTGAGCAAACAGCCAGTCTCCCTAGGAGCTCAGTTGTAGCAGGAGTGGCACACACTGTCAGTTACCAGAGTTCCACAACACTGACCACTCTTTCCACACTTGCTAAAGACCAATCTCTAAGCTGCTGGCCCAATTATCAATTAACCCACACAGGAGCACCCCAAAATGAGACATCCCTCTTTGTGAAGGGTATTAGAGGACATACACATTTGTTGCTTCTAAATCATTAAAACCAATGTGCTCTGTTGCTGTAACACAGGAAGAGGGTGGAGAGAGGCAGCAAGTCCTAGAAAAAGTACTGTCCACAGAGGGCAAGCTACAAACTGCCTGTGGGTGTGTATCCCAGCACCCTGCTAAGTACCCAGCTCACTTGTGGAAAAAAACAGCTCAGAACATGTCCACTAGGTGGCACTGTGACACAAGATAAAGTTAGGTGGAAGTCACAATACAGATCTGTTCCTATGGTTTGGGCTAGAGCAGAGTGAGGTGAGTGTGATGAGCCTCTGGGTCCCCATCACCGGCTCCTACCAGCTATATTCTCAAGAAGAGTAGGCATGGTGGTGGGGGGCCCGGTGGCAGAGGCTAACTCACCAGATACTGGCTGGCTTCCTGGTTCCCACATGATAGCTATACATGAACACAGGCTACAGCCCAAACTTTTTGACAGTAGCTGCCTGATCATCAGCCCAGGGGTAAGAACAAAGTCTGAAGGCCCAAGGCTGGGGCCTACGGAGCCTGGGGGTTCTTGAATGTCAGGCTTCAGCAGCCCAGAAACCAGTCATTTAAAAGGAACCCTGGAGGGGCTGGAGAAATGGCTCCGTGATTAAGACAACATAGGTTCAATTCTCAGCACCCACATGACAGCTCACAACTCTAACTTAATTCCAGGGATTTGGACAGCCTCCCACAGACACACAAGCAGGTGAAACAACAATGCATACAAAACAAACACACAAACAAACATTTAAAAAACTGAGAGAGCTGGTGAGATGGCCCCACAGTTAAAAGCACTGGCTGTTCTTCCAGGACCTGGGCTCAATTCTCAGCACCAACAATGGCAGGTCACAAGATTCTGAATTTCCAGTTCCAGGGCACCCTCACAGAAACATACATACAGGTAAAGCACTGCTGTGAGAGACCCTGGGCATCTATCTCCCTCAGGTCTCTTCAAACACTCCAGGCCTGTCTCTCCTAATGATAGTCCCCCGACCTGAGGTCAGGTTTCAAAGTGATCCAACAGCTTCAATTCTGGGCCTATCGACTGTGCACGCCATCAACTGCATACTGTGTAGTAGAGGCATTACCCAGTGCTGTGGCTGTGGTAGTGGCCCAGGAGGGTACCCGAGTGGACTGAAACAGCTAGGCCTAAGAGGTACCTAAGATAGAGTTACAGTCTAGGACTGGCTTCCTGGGCAGACTGAAGGACTGTGGGGTTTATCTCTTCTCTATCTTTCTGAGGTGAGTTGTCTAATAAAATTTGAAATTTCTGTGAGGGATGAGGGCAGGGGTGGGGCAGAGACTATCCTGGGCTTAGGTTTCCTTGGAAGACAGCCCTGACCACTGTGCTCCCTAACCCCATCTTAGGCCCCAACTAATCCATAACATCTCAGAGATGATGTCACTGCTATCAGTATCGCTCAGCATTCTCGAGACAGCCAGCCCCCAGTGAACTTCCTCTATGCTAATCAGGCCACCAAAAGTCATGTGACAAAGGCATTTCCCTCCCTGGTCATGTGACCCTTTAACTGTGCCTTCCAACGTGAAAACCATGGCAACGGGCAGTTCTAACCGGTTTGTGACACACAGCCTTCATTTTGAGAAGAGAGGTAAGGGTTCAGGTGCTGTCAGAAAATGGAGGCTCTACTTTCCCCTTTCTGTGCAGCCTCCAGGCATCCAGTCGCCTGTGGTCATCTCTTATAAACAGAAGAAACCACAAGCCCCTCTCCTTCCAAACTGAAAAGCTTTCCAAAGCTCAGCTTTTAACAGAAGTACCTTTAAGATTCTCTGTACTTTTCTAGACAGCTTTTAACTTAGGAACCAGAACACATGGATCAGTAACAGGCAAGGTTTCAGAGGGAGCCTTTTATAAAACCCACAGGCAGGAGAGTAAAATGAAGAGGGGCATGGAGAGCGGCATGCAGAGCTCTGGAGCGTGGCCAGGCCGTCTGGGGCAACTGCACTTTTCTGGATGCTGTGTGAACCTGTCCTGCCTGCCTATGTTGAGAATACACAGTGAAACGCAGTTATAAAGTGGCTGCACATCACCAGTAAAAATCTCCGGAAGCAAGCCAGTCTGGTCATCATCAGCACCAAAAGCTGTCTCCTACCAGGGATGTGTGCCATGTCCCGCAGAAGGGGCCAAGCTCTTAAAACTGCTTGCCCTGGAATAGCCCACGCCAGAGGAGGTGCTCTGTTCCTATCCATGTCCCCTCAGCTTGATCGGAGGAAGAAACTTCATTGGAGGAATTGTCCTTGAAGAGAGTAGTTCTCAAACGGGACTTCTCAAACCCACATCTTCTTGGTACCCAAATGCAGTGGGACTCTGGCTATGACAAACAGTGGCTCTAGTTTTAGTGTCATGGCCCACTGGAACATACAAGAAACAGGAGAGAAGACAAGTTCACAGGCAGCAACAGAATGGAAGCAATAAAGAAATAATGGCTCTAGGGACTGGAGAAAAAGCTCAGTGGTTAAGAGCACAAACCAGTACTGCAAAGAACGTGAGTTCAGTTCCCACCACCCACACTACAGCTCATAACTATCTGTAACCCAGTTCCAGAGGATTGGATACAACTTTGTCTTCACAGACATAGCACTCAAGTACACAAAACCAAACATATACATACACAATACTTAAATATAAAATATTTAAAAGAAAAGAAAATCACCTAAACTTTAGTTAAGGGGACACTCATCCAAGCCCTACAAACCCCAAAACGTAAGCACTCCCATGCACCTCAAACTGCAGAAAGCCAAAGAAAAGGTTGTTGCCTAGACCCCATACTACACATGAACAGCACAGCACCTAAGGTCCCCACAGTGTGTCCAACATGTCTCTGAAATATTGTGTGTGTGCAGTGCACCTGACTCTGAACCAACCATGGCTTACAGCCCAAAGACACCTACATCACTGAGGACCAAGTCCTCCTCAGAGCCAACTTGGCTACCATGGCCTATCCACCTACTCTTCTGCACCCAGACCTTGCACCACAAAACAGACTAGCTTGTCTTCCACGCCTGTCCACCAATCCCCAGCCAGCCATGATCTGTCTATATCACCCTTCAATAGACCTCTGGCCTTTGGAATAGCCTGAGTTGGCATTCATTAGCCCCAAGGCACATAAGCCAAAGGAGGACATCAGACTTGGGGGGGGGGGGCAGGGCAGGGGCGGGGCAGCGCTTAGTTTCTCAAGGGACTGCTTTCAGATGTTGCCTTTGTCACCTAGTGTAACAATAATCTGTGAAAACTGACAGATGGGACAGCATGGACAAGCACACCTACCCTGCCCTCTGAATAGGCCTGATGTCCTTGTCTATACACCACGTGTGTCTCTAACTCACAAGGAGGGATTCTCCACCCTGAGCCTATCCCCCTCACACAGGAATAGTACGGTCTCAGCTCCCAATAAGGGCACAACAGAAGGATCACGGTGCCTCAGTGCCAGGGTCATGCAGTTCTAGAACAAGTGTTCCCAACCACCCCAACCTTGAGGTTGGGAAGGTGGACTCACCTATGACTAAGCTGACTTGAGTGGAAGAGGCCATGGGGCTTCTAAACAAGGCCAGAGGCCTGTTCCCATAGCGACACTCCTATAGGCATTAGCATTTTCCTATGGAGAAGAGATGCACCCACAAAGCTGTGACTTAAGCTGTTCAAAGTGCTCCACAAAGTGAGAGAGGCAAGTTATGCTGACTTACTTCTGCCTCCTGAGGGACACTATCTTTTCCCCACTTCTCTCAGGGTTCTGAAGGCGCAGATGTCTCGGCACCAAGCAGAGTAGGCGTTCTACTTCCCCAAGGCAGTGGGGCAGCTTTGCTGGCCCTAAAGAACCTGTTCCACCTTGACAACATGGGCTGTCTGTGCAAAGCAAACTCTTGAGACTGGCATGTTCTGCTACCAGGCCACAGTGGCTGCCTCTCCAGAGCAGGCAGGCCACTGTCCTGGAGGCCACAGACAGAAGTGTTGGACTATATCAGACTCCCCTGACAGATACTGACTGACACATAGACCTGGGAGCCTGAGGCCTGAGGCAGGGTTAGTACTCCAGTAGTGTCTCCAGCCTCGACTATCTGGATTAGAGGGGAGGGTTCCTGAGCCCTAATATAGTCTAGGGGAGATGCCTGTTCATCTTTACAGGCTGGCAAAGGGTGTGAAGAATGGGGTCTACACCTCAGCCCTGTCCATTCAGGCTGCACATGTGGTTAGCTATTAAAACACCAAACCATGAAAGGGTTTCACACTGCTGAATCCTTGGGCCAGGTCAGAGCAGCCTGGCAGCTTCCATGCAGGTTTTCAGAACACAGGCACTAGGGGAAGTCTAACTGTTCTGGGCCACAGGGCTGCAGGGATAAGCTCTTTGTCTTGGGGGGACAGAGATGGGTTTGACCATTGCCAGCCACTGCATGTGACTGATGGAGCCAGCACAGCCAGGACAGCTGAGCCGCAGAACCACTGAACAGTGAAGTATTAGCTTCAAACTATTACACTAGGCCTATGCCTCCTTCCTTAGACTGTCTCCACAAACAGGACACTCACTGGGACAAAGCAGGGATCAAGGAGGCAGGCAGGAGCTGCCAAACCCACACTCGGAAACTCCCCACAAGGGCAGTGGAGGCAGCCTTCTGTCTATAGGTAGGGCAGGCTGAGCCTAGACAACCAGAACAGCAGGATGGATAAATTGTCCCTGGGTCCATGGGGGACAGGAGGGCACCTCTACTTCAGGCACCACCTGCAGCACCTCTAACACAAAGCTAAGAGCAGTTCTATCCATCCCATTCATTGTACCATCCAAACCCAGACCCATTTCTAGAAAGTCTTATTACAGAGTCCCTGTTTTTGAAATTGAGTTTCTTTGTATAGCTCTGGATGTCCTGGAACTTGCTATGTAGACCAGGCTAGCCTTGATCCATCTGCCTCTACTTCCCAAGTGCTGGGATTAAAGGAGTGCGCCACCATGCCTGGCACCTACTAGGGAGCTTTAACAGCGAGCATTAGTCTCCATCAGACCGATATGGTAGCCCCAGGTGACACTTTCCAATGACCTTTCATACTATTTGTGCTCAACAGCAAACTCAAATGGACACCTAACCCACAAGAGCCTGCTGCCCTCTGATGTTTTTTTCCTTTAGGGACACTTGTGACAACGGCAGTCCTGGCTGGCCTGTCTTGGGGTAAGTAGACACAAGACAGGTGCTGTAGAGCCCATCTGCTCCTTGTCAGCACCTATCATCATGCCTCCCAGCTATAACCTGAAGGCCCCTGGCTGGAAAGCTAGGATGCAGAACACACTCTGCCTTTCTACCATAGAGGTAAGCAGCTGGGTGGGATTTCTGAAAATGATGTCATCACATTCCTGGAGAGTTCACATCTGCTGCTTTGGAGGCTCTAGCAGAGTAAGAGTAAGGAGAAGCAGCATGTGGTCTATGGGACCGCACCACAGAACAACAAGGCTAAGTGGTACCCAGCCTGCATTGTCACCTCCTTCTAGATAAGGATAGAGAAGAGCAGCTGAAGGTTGTAAAAAGAGCTGGTGTGTGTGTGTACGCTTTCATACACACACACGCCACAGCCAATGTGTGTACATGCCAATGGGCTCAGAGGCCTGTCACCTACCCAAGAACAGCTGGTGCCTTAGAAAAGCTAAGTCCTGTATGCTTGGCTCAGAAACACAGCAGAAGCCATCAGTAGGAACCCTGGCCACCATGCCAACCACAGTGTGCCCTTCTTTCCAGTGTCCAAAGACAGACACAAGTCACAGGAGGTCTAAGTGACTTCCCAGGGTCACTCAGCCAAGCCCTGCAGACAACTTGGGATCCCTGGAGATGAGACTGCCACTGTTGGAAGATGGGGGAGCCTGGGAGTTGCTCAGCAAAGAACATTTGCACAGAGAAAAGCTAGTCTCATGCACTGTCAGCTCTGACAGGTTACCACGTCTCATTTATAGTGTCAAGTTAGAGCTCATCTTTATAGCTTCAGTCATGGACCACCGGCAACATCCACATGAGTACCCGCAAGCTGATAAGAAAGAGACAGTTGAAGACAGGGATGTGGCCCTCATATTTCCTTAGAAAACAGAAACTTGTTCCACAGCAGATCACCAACTAATAGAACACTGGGGTGACATTTGGTTGGAGGGAGGTCCACAAGAGTGTGAAACCAGGACACTGGCTATAGCACTAACCCAGCTTCCTCCTGCCATGGATAGGCCAACTCCCCTCAGAGAAACACCACACAATGAATGCCCAGCAAAGTAGAAGCTGGACCCACAGCAAATGATGTAATCATACCTCCCAGAGAAGAGACCAGCTTGCTCAACAGCAGAATAAAATTGGTCTGCATGCTAGGAAAAGCTAAAAGGAGCCAGTACAGCTGCCTAGTGTATCCTTCAGATATCTAAGCTTCAAGATGTACCCAGCTACAGGTCAGGCAGTACATGTCTCAGTGTATGGTCAGTAGGGGCTAAAGTCATGATGCTCAGTGTTCCATCTGTGGCACTTGAGTCCTGAAATGTGTTTTCCAATATTCTGTGAAGAAGGGGGACAGATAGGTGAAGTAGTCCTATGGTGTGACACACGCACTTTCCTAGAAGAAAAAAAGGAAGTAAAGACTTTATACACGTCCCTCAAAGTTATCAACACAAAGACCATATAACATCACAAAAAAAATCCCTGCTGATGATTGTAACCTGAAATTAAGTAGACTCTTCTGATGAGCAAAGTTCTGTAATGTAGGTTATGTGGAGTTGGAAGCCTCGTGGACACTCATGTGGGGCATTTGGAGTCCCTCTGTGCCTGCAGAAGTGAGTGTTGTAACATTGGCACCACCAACACATGTGAGTTCACAAGCATTCAGGGAGAACAGGTTCAACTCTCAGGAGAATCCTAGGAAATTAAGAATGGACAGTCTGCCATTGGGGAGGTGGCCCAAAGCCCACACATTAGCACAGGCAGTGCAGGGGTTTCTTTCTAAAGGGTGTGTGTGATGGGAGAGGAGAAACATCCAACGCGCTAGCCTGACAAGAGGCTCAAGACTGGTGCTAGCTGCAACTGTCTGCTGACAGCTCGGGGTCCCCAGCCCTGCTGAAGCCACAGACAGCCCACCCTGGAGAAGGGGCAACAACACAACAGTTGCTCAGCAGACCTCAGAACAATCTTGAGGAGTGGAAGATGTGCTGAAGACCACATACCACAGGGGTCCTAGAGCATGAACAGGACATTGGGGAAAACTAAAGCAATGGGAGCAGTCCGGGCTGGCTGGTCCCTGTGAAGTTCCAGTCTTCTGCTCACGTTGAGGGACACAGGGTTTTGCAAATACTGGACAAACTTAAGCTTTGGAGCTAAAGACACAGATCAACAGATTTACAAGTGTTTATAGCTTTTGCACTGACATGATGGTTCAGAACAGCTAACTCCAGTTCCAGAGACCCAGTGCGATTTCTGACCTCCACACACATAGTGCACTTATATACACGCCAGCAAAAAACTCATACACACAATTTTTTTTTTTTTGAGACAGGGTTTCTCTGTGTAGTCCGGGCTGTCCTGGAACTCAGAAATCCACCTGCCTCTGCCTCCCAAGTGCTGGGATTAAAGGTGTGCGCCACCACCGCCCAGCTTACACACAAAATTTAAAAATTTTTTTAAAAAAAAAGCTAACTTACTTTTAAAAATATTTCTTTGGGTCAGGTATAGTGGCTCATACCTGCAATCCTAGCACCAGAGAAAAGCTACGACAGGAAGATTACAATCAATCTGAGTATAGCCTGGACTACAGTGAGTTGGTCTTAAAAACAAAAAGGTTTCTTTTGCTCAGTGTGCAGGAATGAAGTCCACACAACCATAGGGGAGGCTCATGGGGAGGTAAAGCTGTAAAGGAGCACCTGTGATGGACAGACACACAGCTACTATTCTCCACCCACAATGCAAGCACTGGCTTCTTGTACTCGCTTCCACTCTAACAGACACCATCGAGTACAGAAGTGAAGAATGGCCCAGCAATCATGTGTTCCAAGAGAATTACTGAGCAGAGGTGGTCCGTACCTTAGGACTTTTGCTTTATAATAATAGAAAATCAGGAAGCACAGTCATAGGCCCAGGGACAGAACCCCCCGGTTGTTAGGTGGATTCAAAATGAACTGACTTATATAACTTGCAACTTTTTTTAGAGCTGAGGACTGAACCCAGTGCATTACACTTGCTAGGCAAGTACTTTATCACTGAGCTAAACCCCAGCCCCACAACTTTCAACTTAATATAGGTATATTGAGACATATCCCATCAACCAGTCAAGGAGCATAAAAATACCATGTATGTATGCTGCTATTTCAGAGGCTTATTACAGTCACTTTAATAAAATGAATAATTATTTTCAAATTTTCTACCACATTAGACATCCACAGTCATATTCCACAAATCCAAAGTTGCCTGGAGCCATTGGATCCATGAAGCTGTATTTACAGGCAAATGTGAGCTGCCTATCCTGGGTGCTCTGGAAGAGCAGCTAATGCTCTTAGCTGTCAAGGCCATCTCTCCAGCTTCAAAAAAAGGTTTCTCTTCCCCAGGGAGTGGGTCACTGGTGGATTCCCAATGCATCATGACCCATGGTGACTTTTCCTGCTGGCTGTCAAAGCAGTGTTTCCAAATACAAGCCACTGCCAGATGTGGTAGCACACACTTTTAAACCCAGTTCTCAGGATGCAAAGGAAGATCTCTGTGAGTTCAAGGCCAGCCATGGCTACACAGTGAGACTTTAAATTTAAAAAAAAGTTTGAGCTATATGCTGGTATAGTGACATGGGCTTGCCATCTCAGCACTCTGTAGGTAGAAGCAGGTCATAAGTTCAAGGCTCTCCTCAGCTACATCATGAGGCTAGACTGGGCTACTGTAAACCTTGTCTCTAAAAAACTAAGTACTTGCTTTGGCAGCACTTATACTAAAAACAGAACACTAAGAGCTCAATTAGGTTGGGCAGTGGTGGCGCACACCTTTAATCTCAGCACTTGGGAGGCAGAAGCAGGCGGATTTCTGAGTTCCAGACCAGCCTGGTCTACAGAGTGAGTTCCAGGACAGCCAGAACTACACAGAGAAACCTTGTCTCGAAAAAAAGCAAAAGGGGGGAGGGCGGTGCGGGGGGGCTCAATTAGTGTAGTTTCTATGAAAACCTACCAAATGTTCCAAATGTAGAACTAGGCATACACACACACAAAAAAAAATCATCCCATGGTTTGGGATCTAAGAATATGAACACACAACAATTACTGAGATGTCTATCTCTCTAGCCATCAAAAACTACCTTCACTGGTTCCAACTTCTGAGGGAATATGGGGCCTTCTTTGTCACTATGGTACCTGCCTAAACCTTAGCCACAGGAAACTCAGACATCCTCTGGCTTTGTGTGCCCTTTCTCTTTTAGGCGTCTAGGAGCACATCCCCTTTTCAGTCTCTTATTTTCAGAAACTCAACACATCTGCCTCTTCTCACAGAACTGAGACATCACACCAGGGCTGTCAGCTCTTCTTCTCTGCCAGTCGGTCACCACAGACTCGCTATTAGGTTCTTGGGCTTATCTTCTTGAGACAGTATCAGTACAACCCAGACTCCCTTCCCAGGGGACCTGCCATTCTTTTCCTAAAGCACCCTCTCACAGGCTACAACAGTCTACCTTCTGGTGTGACTCCTGCTAGAGCACCTGGGCTCACCAAACCTTTTAAAGTCTTAGTTAGCATTCACTCTTGCTTCTACCTGTTCTATGTACCCAAGACCCTTCTTCACTCTATTCTTCCACAGGACAGGAGGCAGGACTCCCTCCAGAGCACAGGGTCGGAAAACAGTACCAATTAAAAAGCAACAGATGGCTCTTTCTAAGCTGGCATTCCATAAGGACGAAGCCACGTTCAGCTCAAGCGCCAAGATTGTGAAGTCCAATGGCGAGAAGCCGGACGAGCTTGAGTCTGGCATCTCTCAGGCGCTGCTCGAGCTGGAGATGAACTCCGATCTCAAGGCACGGCTGCAGGAACTCAACATCACTGAAGAGAAGGAAACTGAAGTTGGTGGTGGTCCGAAAGCTATCATAATCTTTGTACCAGTACTTCAGCTTAAATCTTTCCAGAAAATCCAAGTCCGGCTAGTTCGTGAATTGGAGAAAAAGTTCAGTGGGAAGCATGTAGTCTTCATTGCTCAGAGGAGGACTCTGCCCAAGTCAACTCGGAAAAGCCATACGAAAAATAAGCAAGAGTGCCCCAGAAGCCGCACCCTGACAGTAGTTCGTGATGCCATCCTTGAGGACTTGGTTCCCAAGTAAAATTGTGGGTAAGAGGATCCATGTGAAACTGGATGGCAGCCGGTTCGTAAAAGTTCATTTAGACAAAGCACAGCAGAACAACGTGGAACACAAGGTCAAAACTTTTTCTAGTGTGTACAAAAAGCTCACAGGCAAGGATGTTAATTTTGAATTCCCAGGGTTTCAGTTGTAAAGAAAATGACTGAAGTGTCATTCATAGTTTAAAAAAAAAGCAACAGATGGGGTTAGAGAGAACTCAGCTAACAATCACCTGTACACCTCCAGTTCCAGGGATCCGACACCCTCTGCTGGCCTCCATGGGCACTAGGCACATTTGTGGTATGCATATATAGATGTGAGCAAATGCTTATGAATATAAAATAAAAGTCTTAAAAAACTGAGTTAGCAGTGAGCCCCCTGTGTCCCTGCATATTTTAGTTACCTGCCACAGTGACTGATAAAGCAGCAGCTCCAGGAAGGTGAGCCCAGCAACACGTGACCCAATTTGAGCAGGAATGACAGAGGCCTACCATTAGAAACAGGAAGCACATAACCACTCACACATTACCCCCAACATCTGGGAGGCTGAGGTAGGAGGACTGTCAGTCTGAGGGTTGCCTGGGCCATTGTCCTAAAAGAATAAAGTGAGAGGCTCGATGACCAGCACTCACAGCAGCCTAGAAAGCTTATCGTGGAGTAGATACTGTCTGGGAATTCTGGGGTCTCTCCACCACTCAAAGCTGATGTAAGAGAAACAGCCCAGATGGGCTGGGTCACTTAGAGGATACTGAAACACAACACCCTAGTGTCTCAGACAACCCAGTATACAGGCAGATCCTCTCATCTTAGTGACCCACAGAGAAAGATGTAATAAAGGCAACAGGCAAGAAGCCCATAGTGAAAAGAGGCAGAAAAGTGAGTCAGAGATAGAAAAGCCCATGAGTTAAGAGATAGCAACTGGAACAAGAGAGCACCAGGAACTAGTATTAAGGGCATATACCTAGAGTTCCCAGAGTAGAACTTGCCTACACAATAGCTAAGAGACAAGGCAGCCTACAGACTTCTCTCTGAGCTTTAGGCATTCCCTGTTCTTGAAGCCACCCAGTAGCCCAAGGATAGGTTTCCTGATAGGGACTGTAAGAGGTGTGAAGTGAAGGATCACATATGCACATGCTGCGATTTTGTCTTGAGACATCACCCTAACAGCTGGGACACGGGTGTTTATTCAGGATGAATTACAGCAGACTGCTGGAAGGCCTAGCCTGCACGCTAGGGAAGCTGATATCTAACCTGTCCCCATGGTTAGCTTGTGTGTGGTTACCCCAAAGTGTAGTGTATGATGGGCAGTCACCAGTGACCTAGTGGCAGAGTCCTAAGAAATAAGCTGCCACATACACTAAAACCAAGCTGGACATTTTTAGGGAAAGGCCCTTAGCTTCTTTAACATGACTGGACCTGCACACCCCTCAGGAGCTTGCCATTAACTGCTAGGCATGGAGCAAGGGTAAGGCTGGTCACTGTCCAGATGATCACATGATAGACACAGCAGTATTCAGCCCATATGAGAGCTGTACAGAAGAATGGGGCTGCAGAACTCAGCCCACACCACACACCATGGTGAGCAAAGGGAAGCCAGGAAGGTAACGAGTGTGTGGAGTACTGTGGAAGAAGGTTCTGGGTGATACTTTTTTTAAACCTTGCTGCTTCAAGTGTATGTGCCTGTCAGAACTCATTATAGGGTAGAACTAGAGGAGGCTCTGCCTATAAGCCATGTGTTATGTATCCACAAAGATGACTATGGGACTTTCATTTCTCCTACCCCCAGCCATCAGAAGCTGGGCAGCTTCCTCTACCTATACTTCCCACCATGGTGTGTGGCTTTACCATAGTTCCCAGAACACAACCACATCCCTAAGGGATAAGTAAGCTTTCCCTATGTGTGTATATTTTACCTGTGGTGTGCATGCATCTGTGTGTGGAAACCTATCAACTGTATGCACACATCTGAGGTATGTGTACACGTGTGTCAATTGTATACATACATCTGAGGTATGTGTACATGTGTGTGGAGACCTAGAGTTTACTTAGGGCCATTTTCCTTGATGCCAATTCTGCACTTGATGCACTAAGACAGGATGTCATGCTGAACCCCAGTGTCCGCCAACTCAGCCTAGTCTAATCTAGTCAATTAGCTTACCCTGCAGATCCCATTTCTGCTTCCTAAGACCTGTGGTTCCAGGTAGCCACTATGTCCTGCCCAGTCTGGTCCTCAAGCTTACACAGCAAGCAACTTAACCATTTCCCCAGCTACTCTGCTTTCATCTCTCTTCTCTCTCTTCTCTTCTCTCTCTCTCTCTCTCTCTCTCTCTCTCTCTCTCTCTCTCTCTCTCTGTGTGCGTATGAGAGAGAGAGAGAGAGAGAGAGAGAGACAGACAGACAGACAGACAGACAGACAGACACAGAGAGGGAAGTGGAGGAGGGAGGGAAGGAGGGATAGGTAGGTCTCAGTGTGCTGTCCTGGAACTCTGAGACCCACCTGCCCTTGCTTCCTGCGTGCTGGATTTAAAGCATGCACCATGCTGGGCACTTTCCTCACTGTGCCTTGCTGACTGGCATGGCGTCTTTTTATGGGGTGGTTATTCCAAATTTGCCTTTATGTCCTGTCCTAAGCAGACACTGGTGAAGGGCATTTCAGTGAGGACCTGACCTGCTGGCTTTGGCAGCGCGCATACATTTTGAGGCCTGTCCCATCTCTGTAGAGGAAGCAAGGCCACCCACACAGGCCTCCCTCTGCACACTCAGAGCCATTTGGCTTTTGTGGAAGACACAGGAGCACTAGTAGGTGTCTTGTGTGCACATACTACATATGTGCCACTTCAGTCCTTTTTCAGTGATCCTGTCATGGAGGACATGGACACCAGCGCTGTTAAGATCAAGCACTAGGACCTCAAGTTCCCAAAAGTTGAGGCCCATGTTGGCTGAATGGAAGGTAGCCACAGCCTGTACATAGCAACTGACACAAAGGGAAGAGGGAGAAGAAGACCCAAACTCCTGAAGGGCAGGTGCCAGCACTGACTTGGGACAGGTTAGAAAAAGACACTGGATTCTAAGTTGGCCTTGGAGGCCACAGACCTACAGCCTCCTCTCAGGGTAAATGAGGGCATGGAGATAAGTCTTGCTGGGAGCAGTGACATTCCCTTCAAGTAAGTCACACTGTTAGTACTTCCTCTCCAAGAACAACACAAACACAGTACATAGGACTCACCCTACAGCAGTCCATGATGATGCCACAGAAAAGGTTCAAGTAAGTTCTGCACGGTGGCACACCTATCATCCCAGCAGTGAGGAAGGGGAGGAGGGTATAGAGGAGTTGCAAGGCCAGCTGGAGCTCAGCAGAGATCCAGACTAGGAGTGGGGTTTAGGGTAGCAGGCAGCTTCTTCTGTTTGTACCAGCTCAGAGGTCCAGGCTGGGATGGGGCAGCAATGCCCACAATCTCATGGCTGAGGGACCTCGCAGAACAAGACACACAACCTGGGGTAACCTCTATGGATTGTTTCCATGAATGCATCATCATACAGATACCATATATCTGGTATGGTAACCATACCATAGGGGATCCCTCCTCCTCATTTTTTTTTTTTGTTTTTTGTTTTTCGAGACAGGGTTTCTCTGTGTAGCCCTGGCTGTCCTGGAACTCACTCTGTAGACCAGGCTGGCCTCGAACTCAGAAATCCGCCTGCCTCTGCCTCCCAAGTGCGGGATTAAAGGCGTGCGCCACCACAGCCGGCTCTATTTAAAATATTACTATCATGTTTGTAATGATAGAGGAGAGACACATGAACAGTGTGCGTATGAAGGGCAGTAAACAGCTTTATGGAGCTGGTCTCTCCTTCCACCTATTGGGTTCTGTGGACTAAGTACTTTTTGACCCACTGAGCCTTTCACCAGCCCATGATGATCTATTTCTTATAACTTAGTTTAAGACTTGGGCATTCTGGCTCTGTGTTTACGTGCATATGTGTCATGATGGTTCCTTCCTTATCAAATCTTTATAAAAGTCCTTCTTTGAGCTAGTGCATCACCTTTAATTCTAGCACCAAGAAGCAGAGGGAGAATTTGGTGCTGTGTAGGACAGTCAAAACTACACAATGAGATCCCCACCTCCAAAGCCCCTGGCTAGCTTGGCTCAGATGCTGTGAGACGAGTCTTTCTATGGCCTGTCACTTAGACCATGTGTGACTGATCAGGACTTTATGTCCATCCAGCCTGCCACCCCTGCCACTGGCTGCTCTGTAGATACATCTGCCTTTTTTTTTTTTTTTTTTTTTTGGTTTTCTTCGAGACAGGTTTCTCTGTGTAGTCCTGGCTGTCCTGGAACTCACTCTGTAGACCAGCTGGCCTCGAACTCAGAAATCCGCCTGCCTCTACATCTGCCTTTTTTCTTGTTCTTTTTCCTCGGCAATTTTGTCTCATTTTGTGTTAACATTTTCAGTTGATCATTTTAATTCTGTATCGCTTACTTCTTCATATTTTCGTTATTTCCCTGTTCAAGATAGGCATCGCTATGTTATCCCAGGCCATGCTTTAACTCTTGGTCCTCCTAAGCGCTGGAGTGACAGCTGTGGTCATTAACTTTTCAAGTTAACGGACCAAATCTATGATGGACAGAGAGCTGCCTCCTACCCCACACACCAAATAAACTGCTGGTCTTTGGCCTAGCCTCGAGAAGGAATAGGAGAATGTGTAGCAGCGCCAGGTCACACACCACATCTCACTGTTCTCTCACGGAAAGTTCTTGGGAGAGTGCTTCCAGGGAAGATGCTGTGAGCCCTGGAAGGCTTCTACATACCAAGGAGTGCAGTTCCTGTCTTGCTGTGCCACTCATTGCCTTTTGGGAAGGAGATTTGATGCTTTCTTCAACATAATCCCAAGTTGCCCTCCAATCGCAATTATTCCAAATATAAAATACACACTAGGAGACTGACAGAAAAACTTTGAAGTGAGATGGTCATAGAGCCCTGGCCACACTGCTATATTTGCCACCCATATTACATGTAACCTGGCTGCAATAAGGCACACAAACATTCACAGAGATTATCACTTAGTGATTTTGATTTCAACCTAGCCACCTCCTCAAAGGGAAATCCCATGTCTCTGCCACCCTCAGAGCCCAGCAAAGGCTTCAAAATGCACACGGTGAGAAGCCTGAGGAAAAAGAGAAGGTTTTTTTTGTTGTTGTTGTTCTTTTTTCCAAGACAAATTTTTTCTGTGTAGCTCTAGCTCTGGCTGTCCTCCAATTCACAGAGACCTACCTGCCTTTGCCTCTCAAGAACTGTGATTAAAGGTGTACACCACTACATGCCAATGAAAAGAGAAGTTTTGAAAGAGCCAAATATAATTCTAGAAGCAGGCTGGAGAAATGGCAAAGCAGTTAAAAGCACACACTACTATTGCAGAGAGCCCAAGTTCGATTCCCAGCACCTGCCATCAAGCAGCTCACAACTGCCTGGAACTCCAGCTTCAGGGAGCTGACACCCATTCTTGGGTACACATACCACCACACATACATAAGAAAAGAGAAAAGAAATTCCAGAAGCATACATCTAAAACCCTTGGTACCAGTGGCCTGATACCAGGTCTTCCCATCCCAGATCTGAGAGGTTCCAACTTCTGGTATAATGTAGCATGACTATTTACACAGAATCTCTACATGCTGTGTTGTGCATCAAAACACCTGACTTAACATGAATGCTGTAAGCAGGTATGTCACATTGCTTAGGAACTAGCAAATAGTAAGTCCTCACAGTTGATAGGTACACTTAGTATAGGCACAATCACAGAACCACTGCTGACCAGATGCCTCACGTGCAGGTTTCCATGCCTCTCTGACACAGTGGATTATATCCTCAAACCACTAACCAACTAAACTTTTCTCTCCTTAAGCAGATTTTGTAGAGTATTTTGTCATAGCAGTGAGAAATATATTACTACTATTACATCCACCCCTACCCAATCCTTTCTGATTTGTGATTGTTGAAACCATTAGTGCAGAACCCACAAGGACAGAGGGCACTGTCTATACTGTGAAGCAGTGCGCATGAATCTCACACACATGGTGTGGAATAAAAGCCAGGCATCAAAGACACACACACAGAGACAGAGACAGAGAGAGAAGAGAGAGCGAGAGAGAGAACGAGAGAGAGAGAGAGAAGAGAGAGAGAAGAGGAGAGAGAGAGAGAGAGAGAGAGACACGTAAAGTCCACAGACAAACAAAGCTAATCTATTGGAAGCTAAGTTGTCCAATCAGGAAATGGAGCATCCTTGGAGGGTAATGGCCACATCACCAGAGCATCATCCACGCTCAACTCTTGGTCTGGGCTGACCTGAAGGCATACATTTTTTAAAGCTACAGAACAGGCACTGAGGAAACAGCAGGACTTGGTGGCACCTATAATCTCAGGACTGGGAACAAAGAGAAAATTGGGGTCGCTGAGGCTTGCTGTCTAAAGAGCCTGGCCAAACAGAAATAAGATGGACAGCTTCTGACTAGTGATGCCCGAGGCTGACTTCCAGCCTATATGAGCACACAGGCTCCCCCCACCCCCACCCCCACACAGAGGCACACACAGGCGCATACCCTTTTTTTTTTTTTTTTTTTTTGATTTTTCGAGACAGGGTTTCTCTGTGTATCTTTCGCTGTCCTGGAACTCACTCTGTAGACCAGGCTGGCCTCGAACTCAGAAATCCGCCTATCTCTGCCTCCCAAGTGCTGGGATTAAAGGCGTGCGCCACCACCGCCCGGCAGGCGCATACCCTTGTATATACACAAGTTAACAAAAACTCAAAAGAGCCAGGCATGGTGACACGTATCTTTAACCAGCAATGGAAAGCAGAGGCAGGAAGATCAATCTTTTTTGAGTTAAAGGCTAGCCTAGTCTACATCCATAGTTCCAGGCCAGCCAGGGCTATCAGTAAGACTTTGTCTCAAAAAGGGGGGGCGGGGTAAAAACTCAATTATTTTGGCTGACGTAACACCCACATGCCCCTCTAGTTTGGTCCTTTTAACTGCAGAACCTGGAAAGCTGTGGCCACTAATGTGGTGTACATTGGTCCTTATATGCACATAAATGTATACACAGGGAAATATATGGCACTAAGCCTGCCAGGCCTTGTCTGTATGCATCTAATAAACTGCTGTGGTGAGCTCAAAACAAACAGTGCCTCAGCCCTCACTACCCTGGGTCGACGAACTCACTACATGAATCTGCTTGGAATCCAACTCCTGTCTGATACCCACAGAAACACACACACTGCTGGAGGGAGATCCCTAAAGGTGACCCTGGCGAGACACCCCAAGGACAACTTAACAGAAAACAGGGCTGTTCCCTTCAGACTGTTCCCATACTGCAGAGGTTGCCACCAAGAACACACTTCCTTCCTGTCACTTTATCAACCTGCAAAGCAGAGTGACTATTTCACCAGGAAGAAATGTGGCTGAGATGCTTTGCCCAGGCAGAGCTGCAGCATGTGACCTGGCCCTCACTCTGCCCATTGGTCTTCAGGGCTTGGTTTCTTCTCCACTCTTACATCTGCATCAGCCAGAGCCCTTGGGGTCTCTAGACTCTAGGCAGCTCTCAATCCAGGATATCTGGGTGATCTGCTCCCCAGATTATCCTGAAATATGAAGTATGTTGTAAGAAGTCACCAGTAGAAGCTTCATCAGTGAATGCCATATCTAAAGGACAGTTTGGAACCAACAATTCTGGGAGGGCCCCAGAGGCACCCCTGGGTTTTGGCAACAGAAGAGGGATCTTCCACACCTTAACACTTAGAACTTTGGACTTCGCCATCCCACCCCACAAGGAACAGGCCACAATAAACAAAACATGGAGCATCCTGGCATAACCCCAAAGAACCTCTCTCCACCTGCTTTGAGAGCTTACCCATCAGAGGTCTCACCAGACAGCTGAGGACCCACAAAGTCAGAGAAGGAGGAAATGCAGCCTCAGCTTATCACTGTGACTTATTCTAAAATAAGCCCTTAGTTTTAGAACAGGGCAGTAGAAAGCAGTCAGAGAAGGAGAGAAGTTTATGAGTGAGCAAGAGAATCATTACTAAGACAGAGTCCTGTGTTCCAGGCTGGCCTGCAACACATATGTAGCTGATAATGACCTTGAACTCCTCAGCTTCCTGTCTGCATTTCCTGGGATGATGGGCAGATCCTGCCACGTGTGCCCAGATGAGAGAAGCCTTTCTAATGGCAAGTTCACAGAATGTTCTCAATAGAAGGAAGGTTGGAGTTTCACAGTGAACTCCAAGTCCTCAGAATTCTAAGGCACAGTGGCTGATCTGGAAGCCCTCAGGATCCTGACAGCAGATTTGCACAAAACTGAAGACCGAAACCCCTGTACACATCAGGGAACATGTGGAGAACTAGCTTCCCTCTGCACTCCACCAGTGCAAGGCATCAATGAGTATAAGTATGAGGTGGACGAGAACCCCAAAGGTACAGGATCCCAGTGGACAGAAGTGAGTCAGGCTAAATATGTACCACAAGATGGGAGGCTGTATCCTCAGTGAGAATCTGGGGTAAATGATTAAATGATCCATTCTAGAGTGTTCTGAAGAAAGGGTGCTGGGAAAAACGGTTTCTGAGTGAAGTTGTGGTGAGAGGTTGAGCCTGACTTCCCTCAGCCTTTCACCTGTGAGTGTCATGAAGCCTGGATTCCAGCAAAGTTCCTAATTGGTGATGTACAGGAGAAACCCACAGAAGAGATGACAGAAGCTGGGCGGAACAGGGAGGCGCCTCCTTTGAGGAACGGCACAGACAACTCGTGGTAGCTGGGCCTCCCTGATACACTCACACCAAAGGAATGTTTAAGTCCTCCCACAATCTCAGAGGCAGCAGACCCAATGACACCAGGGGACTTCCTCCCGGATGAGACCCATGGACCTGCCACTGACAGCATCCCAGCCTAAGACTCAGGGACATCCTGCCCTATAGCCTCCTAGGCTCCAACCCAGCCCACTGCCCTTTCTCACTCACCTGTGTGAGGTACGCATGTCCACAGGCCCGTCTCCTAACAGCCCTTCACCAGATCCTGTGCCCATGGCCTCTGTTGTCCTCAGCAAGCCCTGGGCTGAGCCTGCACTCGGCTCTGGCATCACCCTGCTGTCTCCGTCCACTGTCAGCTCTGATGGTCCTCTCTCCATTTTCATTTTCTTGCTCTCCACATCATCCTCCGTGAGGTCAGGTTCAAGGGCTCGCTTCTGATTGCGGGTTCGGCATGCTTCTTCACTCATTCTGTATGTGAAAGGAAGGATACAGCACTTGAACCCCTTCTTGAGAAGTTTAGTTTGAAGGGTGGTTTTGTTTTCCTCACAGAGGAGGCTGGCTAGAAAAGGGACAACAAAGTCAGGGCCATAGAAGCCCCTGCAAGATTTCCTTCACACCCTCAGGATGGCTGGGCAGGAAGGAGCCCCACAGGCCTCTGGGGTGTGGCCAGCCCTGAGAAGCCATGGAATCCAAGCGGGAGAAAAGCAGTGGCAGCTGTTACTGGTCAGGGTCCTGTGGAGGATCAGTGCCTATTATGGGTCTGAAAACCAGCCCAAGGAGCTGGCACCTGTATTGTAATGATGTGTGTAGGACCTGGACAGAGGTGACCTCAGGTGCTGTGTGCCTGAGCCCTCCAGGGAGCGGGAAGCGAGGGTCATACTAAGCTCTTTGGTTGGCAGAGATACACTCTGAGCACAGTATGGACTGGTCCAATCCAAGGTGCCACCACCATGGCCCTGTACCTGTAGCACACACATATCTTGATTCAAAGAAAAGGGAGAAAAATGCTGAGTCAGTTTTTGATCCCATGACATCACTGGGCTCCACATGACCCTTCCCAGGATTCAGTCAGAAAGACAAAGCACTTTCCAGAAAACCAGTCTGAACCGGTTCCAGACAACACAGCTGAAGTGAAGTGTTGTTAACCCTCGCAGAGACAGGAGGACAGCTTGCTGGCATTCCACAGCGGAGTCTGGGACAAGGCGCTCTTAAAGGGGCCGCTCAGAAGCCAGGTCTTACTTAACACTGCAGGACACCAGCCTAGGGAAAGTCAGAGAGAACTCAGAGTTCACTAGGGACAGGAAAAAAAAAAATCTGGCTGGGCTCTGGCAGGATCCAAGGGACAACTCCATGAGATATCTGGCATTGGGTATAGCCCCGCAGAGAACCTCAGCTCATATCTCCAGCAGGCTTGATGGGGAAGCCCTCTGATTCTGCATCCTAATGGAGGGATACCTCCTTCTAGGTGCCTCAGTTTTCCCACTGGAAAATATGGTAGAAAAGGCCAGTCCTGGACAAAGTCGGTTCTGGAAGACTAGGGCATCATATCAAGGACGCATTTCCACAGCTAGACCAGAGTGCACCCTCACCTTCGTGGTCCAGCCCCCCTTCCATAGACCTTGGACCCAAGAGCCTCCTCTTCATCACCACCTAGGTTAAAATCAATGCTTTGACCTTAACACGACTCTCTCAAGTGTAGAGATGAGGATAGGGTCACAAACCTCAGTGGGCTTCATCTGCCCACTCTCTTCTGCCACCCCAACCTGTACCCTGGGCAACTGCCCCCAGATACTAGAGCACTCACCACATCCCTCCACTCTAACAGCATTCCTCTCAGCACTGGAGAGTTCTATGGCTTTGCTCTTCCTCCAACAAGCCTGACCACAAACCTTGTCACACTTGCTGACAATCTGTCTTGTCTCCCAGCGAAAGCAAACAAGTCACTGTCCTGGGGTGTCACAGTACTGCCTGAAGCAAAGCTGCTGAGTTCTAGAACAAGAAACAGCAGACTGGCAAGTATCCTCAGACAGGGTATAAACCATGCTCAGGCCTGGACAGGAGATAGATGGAGAGTTCAGGACCTCTGACAATAAGGCATGTAGGAACTGGGGGGCACCATGGCTCTCAGAAGTGAAGCTCACTGGTGGTGGCACACTTCTTTAATCCCAGCACTTGAGAGGCAGAAGCAAGTGGATCTCTTATGAGTTCGAGGCCAGCCTGGTCCACAGAGTTCCAGGCTACACAGAAAGACCCTGAAAACCGAACAACAAAAAAGAATGAAGCTCTAGGTCTGGCCCAGCTCCCAAGTTCTGCCATCATAACTCAATAGGAGCAAGGCAGGGCGTTAGGCCTTGACCTCAGCCTCTCCTAGCTCATCTGAATCCACCAGAACCCCTGCCTGAAATCTATTTTCTCCACCCCACTGCCTCATTTCTTTGTTGCTATGAAAGAGCTAAGGAAAAGCAAGGGTCTACCAAGGGATGAGGGAACTGCTTTTCATATCCCTAGGATCTGCCCATTGCATGGAGATAGATACCTACTCACAGCAGGGCCCAGACCCTTGAACCAACCTCAGGGTGGGTGTGGATGAAGGCAGGAGAGGGGACACCTGGGATTGCCTCCCCACCTCCAGAAAGACAAGCACAGTTGGAGGGGTGGGCACCAGAGAGAGGTCCCAGTAGGCTGTGCCCTCCCGACTAGGGCCTGAGCTTCCGAAACAGCCGTGCCTCTGAGGAGTAACGAATCCAGCCCATTGTGATATTCTGTGTTAAGAAGAGTCCCAACCCCCTCAAGGCCACCAGGAACAAGTTCTCCCTGGGACAAGCACTAATAGGCACTGTAGAATAGGCACAATGTGGGCAGGAAGAAACCAGCTTCCCTTAAGAAGCATCCTAAGAGGCAGAGAAAGGGTTTAAATAACTCACTTGTTAAATGGGGGTGGGTTTCAAAATCCCCAAAGGAGGGGAAAAGAAAGCTGCCACACCAGAATAGCTACCAAAGGCCTGTTCAGGGGTATGGGTCTCAGCAGTCATTGCCTATATAGCAGCAACACAGGAAATGGTTATTTAAAGAAATATGAAGGTCACGAAGGCCATCCACCTACCAAGGAATGGGCTAGGACGTTTAGAGCAAGCCCCAACATCCTGGGCTGGGCCCCACACCTGCCTTGTGCAGTAAACCCAGCAATGTTCAGTGAGACCTAAAGGCTGGTGGGTAAGTGAGAAAGCACTGGGCTTTCTCAACAAGAATCCTACACAGGTGCTTCTGCCAGCCCTGGGACCAAGGGGCCTGAGTCCTTGTGGTACACAAACGGTGGATATCTGGGGCAGTCCAAACATTACCTGGATGCTGCCTCCTTTCAATAAAATACCACAATGCAACTGAAGGGAGAACCTGGGACAGGAAGCTGACTGAACGAAAAGCTTCTCCAAGCAGCATGTCAACACTCAACAGGTTTTAGACTTTGGTGTCTTTTGTTTTGACTGTGGTGGTTCAACCTCAATTAGCAATTCTCCAAAATGTGTATTCCAAACATGAATGGAGGAGTGGCAGTAAGTGGGTAAGGCACAGACAAAACCCACAGCTGATGTTTGTAACCTGGGGAACCTTAGCACTGTGAGAGGGAAAGAAGAAGGGGATGTTAAGAGGGGGAAAGAGAAGGGAAGGAAAAACATTTCCCGCTCCTTCACTCAATGGCAGCCCTGGGCCTCTACCAGAGGAGCTGCTGTCCTAAGGGCTGGGGATTACTCGGTGCTCAGGAATGCACAGCTGGGCAAAGACCGAAATGACCAAGGGTGTCAGGTGACAGGACTGAATGGTTAGAGCAAGCAGAGCAGCAGAGGCCAGGTGGGAAACTCAGTCCTAATGGAGACAGTCCAGATGGCCTGTGGGGAGATGATAGGATCATGATGATCAGGGAAGCATGGGGGTCTGGACTCGGATCACAGAGATCCACCTTACTCTAAAGTAGTACCTGGCTGATAGGTAGTGGGGCACTGAGGTCAAATGCTGTGGGAACAGATTTTCCTCCCTCCTAGGTGTGCTCTCAAGCTCCGATAAGCATGGATGGGGAAAAGGACACTGTTCTACTTTTATTTGGTTCTATTCAGACTCTTCTGAAACTGGAATGGAAAATTCAAAACTACAGTTTGGTGCAACTGTGGAACACTCCTTGATGGTAGCCTCTGCCCTGGGGTTTTAAGGGGCCATTACTTCCTGTCTTACTTCCTGTCTGGAAGAAAGCAGGCCTTATGAAGCTATCTGCACTAGGTAAGATGACAAGGACAGGACAACTGAAGAACAAGCCAAGGTGCCATTGCCCCAGGATCACATGGAACACAGACGCTCTGCTGCCCGGCTCCTCCTGGCCTGCAGTGGCACTTTCCAGAGAGTTGTGCTCCAAGCTGGAGGCCAGGTCATCCCCCATCAGCAACTGGGGCTCAGAAGTCATGTTTGCTCTGACCACACAGCACAGCCAGGCTTTTATAGCCACGCCCAAAGCAGCTGGGGAGGTACAAGGGAGATGACAGCTAAGCTGTGACAAGCAGGCTTCCTCCAAACCAAAACAGACACTTAGACCTGCCTGGGTGGGCCCACGCCACTTCCTGCCACACATCCAAATGACAGAGTGGCAGGGACTCTTCTGGAAGAATTCAGACTCGAAAGCCCAAGTCTCAACCTTTAAATACTGCCTCAGTGAGGCCAAGTAAAAAGAATCCAATTCAACTTAGGAGACAAAAAGGTGATCTATCTAGGGCAAAGAACAGAGTGCAAGCTCAATGTCTCCATTCATACCTCCGCAGCATATGGAAAAGACATGGAGTGATACCAGAAACAGACTGAAGGAGAAAAATTCAAGTTGCTGAGTAATAAGTTTTAAAATGCTTATCAGTAGCACTTTAAACTATCATCCCAACCTGAAAAGGACTGAGGCAGAAAGCTTGTTATGAGTTTGAGACCAGACTGAAATACAGAGTGAACTCCATGACTTCCAGGGCCATATAGTGAGTTCCTGTCTCAAAAACTGGGGGAGTAGTCTAGTGCCTCTGATATAGGGTCATGTGCTATCTGTGGGAGGACTCTGTCCTGTGGACCCAACTGTACATACTCCAATGGGCATGCTGTGCTCGAATAAAACTATGCACCATGATGAGCCACCAGCCTTCAAGGCCATCTAGGCTAGTGTTTCTGGTTTTATACAAAGCAAATTTAACCAGCCCAGCTTCCAGTATCTTTTAACACAGCAGTTAACAGGCCTGCTTTCCCAAATACAACCCCCAAAGCACATCTACTTAGAGGAAGGAAGGTTCAGAAAAAGACATGCAAACCAGCAATTTCAACCCAAATTCAGGCCCAAGCCTTAGTCTCTAAAAGAGTAGACAAGCAGCTAGCTGCAGGGTTGGCTTTAGCCTTTCCTCACACATACGTGGAACTCTAAAGGCAAAGAGGCCCCATTAGACAAAAAGATGGTGTGGTACAAATTAAACTGCTTCAGAGAATGAAACTTTAACCCACTTATAGTGTAGAGCTCTGCCAAAGACTTCAGGGATGCCTCTGTGAGATTGGGGGTTAAATAGAACCTGAGCACACTACAGCCAAGTGTGTGGACATCTGGGGCATCTAAAGCTTGGGGAGGGACCATGTGCCCCAGTGAACTCTGAGATGGGTTATCTGGCAGGTTCATCCATGAGGATGGGAACCACACTCCATCTGCTCCTGGGAGGGTCCTGAGGGAAGGACAGAGAGGCCCCAGAAAGAAATCTATACTGGGTGTAAGCTCTGCCACACAAGTCTGCCACCCTCCTCAGGAACTCTAGACCTAGGTGAGTAAACAGCACTCCACTCAAAACCATGTGGGGCACCTTCTCCAGCCCATGCTGGGGCTCTGGAACTTGGAGACTAGACAAACTTCTGAGGTTTTCACCTAGTGTCTGAAGACAGACTAGGAGATGGACTCAAAAAAACAAAGTATGTGACCCACAGGTGCTTCTGTCCTGTGGGACAGGATGTGTGTACTTCCAAAACTGCCTGTCAGCCTCCAATGACTACTTGAAGGCTCCCAGACCTGAGCAGGGAACACTGGATGACATCTAAATGCCAAGGAGAGAGGCTGGGTCCAGAAACAAGATGCCCGACTGCAGAGCATCAGACTCACTAGACAATAAAACACACAACAGAGGAAACTCAGACACTTCTACACCCTCAGCTCTAGAATACCAAGCTAGTGGCATACAGATCAGCCTTGCACAACATGTACAAACATACACATATGCACCCTAATGTTCACTGGCATGTATGTACATACACAACCTGATCAGCTCCTCCTCCTGCTTCCATTTCGTACCCATTTCTCTTAAGTAAAGGTCTGTCTTCTATAACAATGCTGACCAAAGACAGCTCTAAGCCCCCAGTATGCAGCTGTCTCAGGAGTACAGAAAACCACCTGCGCATAGTGGCACCAGTCATCTCAGCACTCAGCAGGTCAAGGCAGGAAGGTTAAGTCCAGGCCTGACTACAGAGTGAGAACCTGACTAGAAACAAATACCTCAGGGTTGAGGAGACCTCAGTAATTGAGCACTTGCCTTAGTGTGTGCAAGGCTGGAGTTGGATCTGGAGAAGGAGAGAGGACAGAAGGTTCCAGTGTCTGCTTTTGCAAATAAACACTTTTGTACAATCTTATTAAGGTGGGAGATATGTAAAAGATGCTTCCAAAATAAGGTCTTAAGATATATTTAAGAAAATTAAAGGCCAGGTGTGGTGTTGCATGCTTTTAATCCCAGCACCCAAAGGTAGAGGCAGGTCAACCTAGACTACACAAAGTTCCAGGAGAGCCAGAGCTATATAGAGATCCCCTATCTCAAAATAAATAAAAATAAATTACAGAGAAAGAAAATTAAGGTGAAGAATAAATTGTAAGTAGTTTTAAGATATTCAAGTACATTGTCAATATTTAAATAAAATTTTAGCCTAAGTGAAGCTTGGTGGCTGCACCCATCTATCCTGTGCTAGGTCAAGAATTCCTTCCTCAGCACTACAGAATCAGACTCCTTTTGCATGGGTTCCTACATGCAGCAATGTACAGGCAGCCTTGGCAAAGAACAAACAGTATTGGAGGAACACGTCATCCTCAGAAACATCACAGCCCCCAGTGAAGCTACAGAAGCCCCCTAGACTCAGTGAAGTGCTGCAAACCTCAAAAAGACAGCAGCCACACACCAGTCTGGCCCACTGTGCACTTTTCTTTGTACAGTCCTGGCCTCTCAGCCCCTTCTAGGAACAGCCACCTCTTAAATCCAGCCAGACAACAAGAAATGGCCATGCATCGAATCTGACCTGATCAGAGCCCCAAGGGAGGCAGGCACAGAGTAAGGTCTACAAACAGTGAAAATGCCAGCTATATGTGTGTCCTCTCAAGAGTCCTCAATCTCCCCAATATGTCTGTGTGAGACCAAGCTAGGAGTGGCCCCACATAAGACAGCTGACCTCAAGCTGCATCCTGTGCAGGCCTTCAGCCCAGAGAGAGGAATGCTATGCCCAGGGTGGCCATGTGAAGGAAAATTGAGAGCTGTGTAATGACCTAAGTTCTTGATTTGAGGTATCGCTGTGAAGATGGACTAGCAGGCCACAGTCATCTCTTAAGCCTGAGATCGCCAGTATCATGAAACAGAGTCCATAACCCTTATAGGCAGACCACTCCTGTAGGACCTAGCCATGATGGTACCTGAAAAGGACAAATGGTTTTGCACACAATGTCCCCAAAGGTTCAGATGGAACATCTCCATAAGGACATGCTGAGTAAAAGGTGAGGGACCAAGAGGTATCCCATATCCCTTTCACATAGGCACCCTTTGCCACAGTAGTGCTGCTGGTTGTTGCTCCTCCCTGCAGGAGGCCCAGGGCAGGAAGAAAGGGCTTTGAAGCCCACTTGTAAGAAAAAAAAGGTTTCACAGCCCATGACAAGGAACAATCGGGTTCCACCTATGGGAAATACTTTCCCATCTTTGGGAAATACTTCCCCACCTTGCACACACCTGCATCTGGAGCTGCAGCCACCTCCAGTCCACAGAACTGAGCTGCCAATATGAGGCACATCACAGAGGAGGTTATGAGCCTCTGGTGGCCCCTGCCACCCTACAACCCACCACCACTCCCTCATCCTAATGGAAAGGCTGGCTCTGCTCCCTGCCCACAGGACTCTTCCACTAGGTCTCAGCTAAAACTTGCAACTTCTATCTTTATGTTCATCTGTTTATATATTGCGACCTGACCCCTTTCCTGAGATAGGAGACACCTCTTTATTCCATGTTACCAGGGCCTAGTGCAGGCACAATGCTCAGTACAAAAGACACACTGGATATACATTCACTAAACTAAAAAAGAACTAGAGCACACTTGATTTCTCTCACTCCCCTCCTCTAAACTAAGCCAGAAGGATGCCAAGAAGGAAGACATCGACTGAAAGCAAACAAAAGCCAGTGGGCAAAGCAGCACTTCTGCAGCCCAGTCCTCTACAAGCAGCCTGAACAGCCAAGCAAGGCATCTAGAAAACCAAACCTAACTGGGAATAGTGGATTACCACGTAGTATTCCTGACAACTGGGAAGCTGAAGAAGGAGGACTGTGTAAGTTCAAATCCAGCTTGGGCTACAGAGTGAGACACTGTTAGAAAAAACAACGGAAACTACTCAAAATGGATCAAAGAACTAAATTTATAGAATCTTAAACCACAGGTGAGACTTCCTATCCTTGGAGTTGGCAGTAGGTTCTCACACATCTCATCAAAAGCTATCAACAGCAACAAATAGGGCAATCTGGAGCCAGGGAGAAGTGCTGACCTTGCCACCCATAAAGCACACTTTACAAAGCGCTAGGGTAATAGCATGAGTGCAACTGAATCACAGGGCAGACAGTCTTGCCTGCTCGGCCAGTGAAGACCTGTTCTTAATAAACAAGGTGGAGGGCACCTAAGGAATACTGAGGTTATCCTCTGGCCTCTAGGCACACGTGCATGCATGAGTGCATGCGTACACACTAAAAGATAATTTAAACTGCATCAAAATTAAAACTGTGCATCAATCACTACTGTCAGCTACAGAGTGAATCCCAGGACACACAGGGCTACAAAGTGAGTCCTTGTCTCAAAAAACAAAATACCAATACAGTCAAACAGACACACAAAATCTTCTCCTTGAGGGCCTAGTATCCAAAACATCTTACCAATAGAGGAAGAATTCCTACAGCTAAGGGAAAGTCAAGGGAGCTTGCTGGGTTCACAGCAGCTCCCCCTCCAAGGAAGAACAAAATTACATGTCAATTCAAAACTCAAAGGACTAGCCAGGTAGATTTGAGTTTGAGTCTACAAAGTGAGTTTCCAAGACAGCTAGAGCTACACAGAGAAGCCCTGTCTCAAAATACAAAATGACACCCCCACACCCACCAGGGTTCTTGACCACCACCCACCCACCATCCACCAGGAAAACACCTGAATAGACATTTCTTGCAGCCATTCAAATGTCTAATAAGAGGACCAGAGGGACAGCTCACAACTGCCTGCCAACTCCAGCTCCAGGTGAATCCAATGCCTTTGAGCACCCACATACGTACATATACATAAAAGGTAAGATTTTAAAATGTTTTGGCGCCGGGCGGTGGTGGCGCACGCCTTTAATCCCAGCACTTGGGAGGCAGAGGCAGGCAGATTTCTGTGTTCTGAGGCCAGCCTGGTCTACAGAGTGAGTTCCAGGACAGCCAGGGCTACACAGAGAAACCCTGTTTCGAAAAACCAAAAAAAAAAAAGTTTTGGAATAGCTGGGCGGTGGTGGTGCACGCCTTTAATCCCAGCACTTGGGAGGCAGAGGCAGGTGGATTTCTGAGTTCGAGGCCAGCCTGGTCTACAGAGTGAGTTCCAGGACAGCCAGGCTGGCCTGGAACTCAGAAATCCGCCTGCCTCTGCCTCCCAAGTGCTAGAATTAAAAAGGCGTGTGCCTGGCTACAAGAGCTGGTTCTTAAGGAGAGATGTTGATGAAGTACAGCTCCAGAGCCTGTAGCTACCATGCCAGCAATGGCAGCTATCAGGGAACCCAGACTACTACAGCAGTTAACCACACAAATGGGATTATGAGCCTTGCCCAAGAGCAAGCTGCCAATACCCAACAGTGTGGCCTGTGGAACATGCATGGGACAGAAACTCTACAGCGCTGATTGGGGAAAGCTGTGGTCCCTTGCAGTTCTAGGCACCATTTAAGATCCTCTTTCAAACTAAACAAGGGCTTTGGTGTGGGAGGGCATGTCTTTTGATCCTAGCACTATAGAAAGACAGGTGGATCTAAGAGAGTTTGAGGCCAGCCTGAACTGCACAGTGAGTTCTAGGCCAGCTAGCATTACTTAATGGGACCCTGGCTTAAAGACAGACAGACAGATGGACAGACAGCTGGGCCGTGTTGGCACATGCATTTAGTCCCAGCACTTGGGAGGCGAGGCAGGCAGATTTCAGAGTTCAAGGGAAGCTGGTCTATATAGTGAGTTCCAGGACCACAAGGGAGACACAGAGAAACCTGAGGGTTGCGGGGGGGGGGGGGGGGGGGATAAAAGAACAAAACTCCTGCTATTTGAGCTGCTGGCTTGAATTTCAAGAAAATCATTAAATGACTTTTTGGCTTGGGATTGAGTTTCAAAGTGTCTAAAATCTCTCAAAGGTGTCTGAAAGTTTCAAAAGTTAACTCCTGCCATCTTATACTATGTATTTATGAGAAGTGGCCTTCTTAGCACTAACAATTTTAAAGTCAAGGAATCAACTCTTGCAGACACTGAAGATACTGTAACAACACATACTCAGCCAAAGCCCAGCACCTGCTGCTGAGGCTAAGGTTCAGCGGTTCACTGCCTGGAGGTGGAACACGCTAACATTTGGCTCTTATGGTGAAGTTCTTTTTACCTATTGAGTCATCTTGATGACCTTAAAACTTTTGTTACGGAAAATTCCAAGCACACCAACAAAGCAGTAGTGATTCCATGATGGGACATGTTCACTCCCCAGGTCCCTCACCTCCTGTCTTCCATGCCCACACTGACCTTTGTGAAGCCAAGGCTTTGAACATACCCTTGGTGACACTTTCAACCACGTAACAGCTCACCCCTCCTCTGTGGCTATGCTTCTCCTCCTCACCACCACCCCTAAATTAAGTCATTTGTTTACCACAGTTGGGTTCCGTGAGTGAGGTTTCTGCAGTTAACATGGTATGAATCCAATTTCCTATAAACTGATCTTTGAGACAAAACGGCCAGTGCACATCCTTCTGGAAGCTCATACCACTACTCAGCCCCACTTCTAGACAGTGGTAGTCATTCTGAGCCTGGCAGTAATGACACATACCTTTAATCCCAGCACTGGGAAAGTAGAGGCAGGCAGATATGAGTTTGAGCCTCATCTATGAAGCAAGTTCCAGGACAGCCAGGGCTACCCAGAGAAACCTTGTCTTAAAAAGAAAACAAACAACAAAAATTCATTCTGCAGCTGTAAAACTAAACTCACAGTTCTGTACGTTCACAGTAATTAGTGAATGTGACAGCTGCTATGCTGGCCACTGAGGGTACTTAATATGCAAGTCCACACATTACATATACCAATGACAGACTAGTCACTTGTGTACAGAGCTTCCTCAAGCTGGTGTAGTGACACATGACTATCATCCCTGCAATGAGGAGGCTAAGGCCAAAGAATTATGTGTTGAGACTAGTCTGGTCTATACAGCAAAACCGTGTTTCTGGAAATAAACATAGGTTCTGTGGTCTATGTTGATAGGTCTCCCTCTTCTATATACTGGTACTACCAAGTTCAGGCTAGAGAAGCACGGTACATGCTTCATCTCCGCCACATGTGAAACCACACTGGCTCTCCAACATCCGCTAAAGGAGAATGGGAATTGCCAGCTTCTTTTTCTCAGAGAGCCGACATGAACTTGGGAGACTTTTTATATCATTTATTCATTTAGAGACAGGGTCTCCCTCTGCTGCACAGGCTGACCGAGACTCCTGGGCTTCAGCATCCAAGGAGCTGGCACCTGGCTCACCGTCAGTTGTGGGTTTTCTTTCACATGTACTATGGACGAAGCCAGGGTCTCGCTAGGCCAGCTCTCTACCTCCAAGTTGCGCCACTACAGTGGACTCAACACGGTAACTCTAGGACTTGTTGCTGCTACCTGTCCCACTTGATCTGTGCTACCACTGTGGGCCTTTCTGACACAACTGTCATGTTCCTAATGCAAATTCAGAATTCAGTGTGATCTGGTTTGACTCAAGTTCTGCCCTTCTCTTTTGGTCCTTAGAGACATTATCTGTTTCTACTACAATATCTAACAGGAAAAACAAAACAAAATAAAAACAATAAAAGTGCAAAAACTCAACTCCAAAAACCAGCTTTACAAAACTGCCATCTACCCAGCACTTGGGAGATAGAGGCAGGTAGATCTCTGAGTTCGAGGCCAGCCTGGTCTACCGAGTGAGTTCCCGGACAAGCCAGGGCTACACAGAGAAACCCTGTCTCAAAAAACAAAAAAAAAAAAAACAACAAAACAAAAAAAAACCCTGCCATCTAGTGTAAAAATGCAGGAGAAAACATGACCTGACATGTTCACCCTGCTATGCTGTGCATATGCCCTTCACATGGCACTTACGTTGTAACACACAGTAATGAAATTTTTAGTAATAAAGAACAAATGCACACACACCTTTCCTTAGGAAAATAGATTCATGCTATACTTTGTGTAGGACTAAAAATGATAGAATCCTGCACAAGAAGCTCTGGCGAGCATTATCTCTGCTTCCTTCATCTTATCTTTGCTGTCAGCAAAGAACACAGGATCACTACCCACATCCTTCACCCAGGTGCTGGCATAGTAAATAATATGCTCCTGTCAAAATCCTTTCCCACCACCCACAGGTTAGCTTTGGTTCTAAGTAAACACACAATAGTTCTATGATTCCGGTAAGGCCTGACTGATCTCCTGCACAGAAGCAGCCAGAGCCTGCAGCTGGGTGTTTTCCAGCAAAGATGTCTCAGGAACTCTGCAAATGCACAATTTTCCTTAGCAGGAAGACAGTGCTGACTGGGCTACAGCTATGTATTACTTTCTCTGGGAAGCATGTGCTTTTCCTAAGTCACATCTCACTTGAGATCTCTAATACCCAGCACATGTGTGACCATCATCGCTACCAAACAAACAGGACACACACACACACACACACACCTGCACCCCCAGCAAATGAGATTCAAGGATAAACACTTTGTCCACAAACCTGAGCCAGCAGAAGGACCTGCTAGGGTGGACATGTGGTCTGTGTGCACCTTGGTAATAGCAGGAGTTGCCTAGCACATGAGGACAAGGGATCAGGAAACTCCAGCTGCAGCAAAAGGTAAATATGGCCTAGTATTAAACCAGGACACACCCTAGAAAACATACATTAAAACCTACAATCCCAGCACCTGGAGGCAGAGGCAGGAGGATTACCTGGAGTTCAACTGGGGCTACATAATAATATTCTCTCAAGAAACAAGCCAGAGTTGGTGGTACACACCCTGTAATCTTAGCACTTACTTGGGAATCTGAGGCAAAAGATCAAGGTGAGTTCAAGACTAGCCTGGACTACATGGTAATACCCTGTCACAGAAAACAAAGTAAGGGGCTGAAGACATGGCTCAAATAAGAGCACTTGCTGCTCTTGCAAAGGACACAGCAATTCCTAACTCCCACATGGTGGTTCAGAGGCATCCTTAACTTCAATACCATGGGCTCTGATGCCTTCTTCTGACCTCCTCAGGTACCTGGCATGTGAATGGTAATGTGGGTACACAGACCCACATGTAGGTATAACATTAATACACATAAAAAAAAAAAAATTAAAAAACAAAACCCTAACCCTAACACTGTCACAGCCAGTGTCCAGCATAGCAGGGATGTCTAGAGCAGCCAGATCTCACTCAGTAGCCAACCAGATGCCGATGGGTAGTGATAAACCATTTGGCAAGACACCATGTTACAGTATTAGAGTTTTAAAATTGAAACAGCTGTCCTAGGAAGTTTTGAAGCCACGTCCTATTTCTAGGATACCACTCAATTCCTCCTCCTTTTTACAGGTACATGGTGTTGAGCTAAAATGTCACTGTAAGGCCCTGGTGGCAACAGATAGGCCCCTCCTCCCTGTGTGGAGTTCTGGCCTTTTGCATTGTGCAGAGCTGAAGTTTCTGTGTTAGAGCTAGCTGGGCAGTGGCTAAAGAAACATAGCCATTTGGGAGGAGATACAGCTGGAGATCAAAGGTTAGCCTCTACCTGCACCCCCCTACCCCCAAAGGCAGGAGACCAATAAACATGGTGTCTATCCCAAGGCTCAAGGGTCATACCTGATGCCACAGGGACCCAACTCCCTGCCTTCCTTCCTGAGCAGGGCTCTATCAGATATGTGGAGGTTGTCTAAGCTAGCTTTCCATTCCACAGACACCAGTCCCTAGCACTCACCTGGCCTCAGGGTCCAGGACACGGGTCCTACCATGCCGCCATGGCCACAGTTCTGTCAAAAGGCAACTTATGTGGATGTACTGGCTCAATGTGATGGGCAACCTAAACCAAAAGACAAAAAAAAAAAAACACACTGAGTTCCATAAAATGGTTGGGAATCAGGAAATTTCAAACTTCTCCGGTGCTGGGGTATAACTCAGTGGTAGAGCATGCCAAGTGTGAGCAAGACCTGGGTTCTGTCTCTAGCATCCACAATAGAAGAAAATGCCTCCATCCACAGGACTAGTGAACTCTGCCATTACTGTCCTCCACAACAGGAGCCCAGAGAAGCAAACCAATTTCTAAGGCCTAGTGGACATGGAGTAACCTGTGAACAACATCCCAAACCTATCTTCAAAGCTCTCAACAAAAGCATGACAACAACACTAAGTAACAGGCTGTTTTAGTCGGGGTTTCTATTCCTGCACGAACATCATGACCAAGACACAAGTTGGGGAGGAAAGGGTTTATTCAGTTTACACTTTCACATTGCTGTTCATCACTAAAGGAAGTCAGGACTGGAACTCAAGCAGGTCAGGAAGCAGGAGCTGATGCAAAGGCCATGGAGGGATGTTACTTACTGGCTTGCTTCCCCTACCTTGCTCAGCTTGCTTTCTTATAAAACCCAAGACTACCAGTCCAGGGATGGCACCACCAACAATGGGCTCCCCTTGATCACTGAGAAAATGTCTTACAGCTGGATCTCATGGAGGCATTTCCTTAACTGAGGCTCCTTTCTCTGTGATAACTCCAGCTTGTGTAAAGTTGACACACAAAACCAGCCAGTACACAGGCCAAGTGCAGACGTCTCATTTATCACCCAGAACACACAGTAAATGCTTGCAGGGCTGTCCCCACAGCTAGCCAGGAGTAACAGAATGGTTAAGACCAAGCTGACACAGGTGCTGATCTAATGTGGAGATGGCCTCGGGGCAGACCCCATTTTATATAACAGAGACCCGATACATCAGATACTCAGAAAACCTGCCCAGCACAGAGACCAGTGGGGTCCCTGCTCTGAACCACCACCAGTACTTGTACCACAAGTACAGGCTTGTCCCTGAGGATGAGGAGGGCACAAGAAATCCAAGGTCAATGGGCAGAGTGGCTCCATGACAGGCCCCAGAGTCAGGTGTCAGGTTGGGTCCAACTTTTGAAATTTTATGCACTTGGCTTGCCCAGTATCAATACCACCTCTGTTCTCTTTGTGTCCATACAACTGCCAGGAAAACATACTAATAAGAAACTGGCTTTGTTGTTGTTTTTAAAGGAATGGCTCAGCAGTACTTTTGTAGAAAACTAGGGTTCAGTTCCTAGCACCCACATGGTACACATATATGTAAAAAAACACCCACATACACTTTTACAAAGAAACCTTTTCTGTTTAGTTTTCAGTTTATAATACAAGATCTCACCATATTACTCTGGCTGATCTAGAACTTGGAGGTCTGCCTGTCTCTGCTTCCCAAGTGCTGAGATTAAAAGCACACACAACCATGCCTACCAATAAATCTTTTTAAACAACTCAGTTCAGTAATCTGTGACTCATGGGTTTAAGAAATACTCTCACAGGAAAACTTGCCTAGTAAAGCCAGAAGTGAATGCCAGAAAGACCTTTGGGTATCATGGAGCACAAGGCTCCTCCCATGGAAAGGCCCTTGCCATAGACACTACCAGCGTCTTCCAGCTCAGTGCAGACTGGGAAATCCAACAAATGCTACTAACCCTCACTTGCTTGACCCACCAAGTTCAAGCTTCTCAGTCAGAGGCAGGAAACCCTAGTATAGGTGCCCAAACACCTGTCCCTCTTCAGGATCAAGGCCAGCACAAATAGACCCCACCCTGTGATGATTTCAACTTTACCATGGAAGAAAAGCAACAATTTCTGTAGAAACCACCTTTCAGTTCTGAGTCTCAACTTGTTCCCAGGCTAGCAATATGCAGCCTGATCATGTCTCCCGGTTGGTGGCCAATGCCCACACCTCTAGTTTACAGTTCCCACGCCCAGGAAAGAAAGCAGTGAAATTGCATATAGAGGTCAGAGGACAACTTTCAAAAGCTGGTTCTTCCCTTCCACTATGTAGGTTTTAAGTATTAAATTCAGGTTGAGTGGTCAGGTAAACCTTACTGGCTAAGTTATCTTGCCAACTCTTGCTTGTATGTTCTCAATTTGTGATGGTCTGAGTTAAGCAAGACCCTGGCCTGGGTCAGTCACAGGCCATTAGTGCACAACGTCAGCTGTGTTTCCAGACACACATCAGTCAGAAGTGAAGACTATAACAGAATCTGTTTACAACAGCATGAAAACATGATGCAGAAGGAAAAAAAAAAAAAACCTAAAGTCATGTTGAAGTGGCACTCACCTAAGACTGAGACAGGAAGATGGTTTGACTCTAGAACAAGACAGAGATTTTGTCTCAAAACAAAAACCACAGAGCTGGGATGTAACTCTGGCAGAGAGCTTGCCTAGCAGGAATCAATCCTGGGTTCCATCTCCAACATCACAAAAGTAAACAAAACAAATGGAAAGAAATCCCTTACTCATGATTAGGGGTACAAACTCTCTTCCCAACTGACCTATAAATACAACCCATCTGCTATCATAAACCCAAGGCAGAGGCTGGGCACATATTTGTGGTTCAAGTGCTTATCATACAAGCATGGGGCCTCACAGCCTATAAAGAAGCTAGATATGGTAGCATACTCTTAGACTCTCAGAGTGGGGATCAGAGGTATACACTGCCCCCCCCCCAGTTCTGCTAGTTCTGATATTAAATATGTCTGAATTTCAGCCACTTCTCTAAATAGCCACACTGTCTTCTCTGCTAGGGTGAGGGATTTTTCTGAACTGGGTTCCTTATTTCAAGAAGCCTCTGGACACGCAAGATAGTTCAACAGGTAAAGGCACTGACTATCAGCCTGAGAATCTGAGTTCCATCCCCTAGAGTCACATGGTAAATAGAACCTACTCTCACAAGTTGACCACCCATGTGTACAAACACACACACACACACACACACACACACACACACACACCACGTACATTCTTAATCCATCTATCAATGTATTAACAGTTGACTGGACTCAAAGCATCATACATACGCCAGAGGCCTGCCAGCCAAATAAATCTCATTTTTGGACTTCTGTTCCAGCCTTATACACCAAACATCTTCCCACTGTGGACATTTCACATCTGAAACAAAACCTCTGCAAAGATGGATCTCAAATTCAGGTCATCAAGAGGGATGCCTGCACCTGCAGTCACAGCCACACAGGAGGGTGAGACAAGATTGTCTGAGCCAACAATAGACTAGCTCCAAAATAACAAAAATAAACACCAATTCTCCACTCTAAACTGAGAAAGGCCTAAAAAAATAACTACCAGGCCACTGTGACACTTAAAAATCTAAGAAATGCTTAATCCATATAGCCTCACCACATCCAGAAGCCTCTACCTGGAGAAGTACTTATTATTTATTAGCCTATTCTGTTGCCTTCTGCTGTACCTGATAGTGGCCCCCACCCAATCTGTTCCAGAGTTTCCCAGGAAGGCACCCTCAGCCCACCCCTACCCAGTGTCTGTGGACCTTCCCATCAGGCGTAAGGTACAGGCTATGTGATCAGATTCTGCCTGGCCTCAATTCAGAAACCTAGAGTGTGTGACACACAGCTAGTGCTGTAAGTCTGTACTTGAGTAATAGGGCTGGGATGGAGGAGTCAGTCTGGGGAGCCCAGGGCAGCAGCCCCTCCAGTCAGTCAATGTGAATCTCACAAGAAATGAGTAGAGATCTAACAGAACCCACTTAGCATTCCCACAACAAGGAGCATTTCTTGAAATTAAAATAATCATGTGATTACCACTGCATCTCACTAACTGGGTTCAGAAAGCTTTGCTGTTTTTTTATGCCAAACTCATACATTTAAAACAATATCAAGTAACCCTTAAGTGCACAATTACCAGCTCATGGGAGACTCTTTCCCTCCCCTGATAAATCATTACGCTTTAGCTTTGACCCTGCACCTGGGCCCTCCACTCACACATATACCCTTCTCCTATAACTCACCCTGACCTTGTGTCCTACTTGGAGAGAAACCACACTTTGACAGGAAGACAACCATGGGAGCCACAGCCATGAAATCAAGCCCTGTCACTGTGGCTGCCCCATCTTTTGTTGTCACTTGATCCTCTGGGGCAAGGCCTGGAGGATGCTCTTTTTTTTTTTAAAGTTTTTCGAGACAGGGTTTTCTCTGTGTAGCCCTGGCTGTCCTCAAACTCAGAAATCCACCTGCCTCTGCTTCCCAAGTGCTGGGATTAAAGGCGTGCCACCCTGCCAGGCTGAGGATGCTCTTTACAGGATGAAGGCAGAAGTAAGAGCCCGATAGGTTACTCGTGGCCAACAAGGAGGCAACACAGGTGTCTGAAGGCACTGGCAACTGACAGGAAGGGCTAGCTATATGTACTCACTCCTGGGCCTGGACCTGCATGAGTCCATCACCTACTCTGTCCACCACCTGCCTTCACTGACACCTGTGCAGTCTGTACCCAAACATCTGCCACCTTGGCCCCTGTGTCCTCCTGACAGATCCAAGAACCCAGCACTTCTCATTGCTCCTGTCTCTGACCCTCCCAAACCCAGTGTGCACCTGCCCTGCACAAACCAAGCATCTACCCACTTCACAAAGCTCACCTGGACCCTGTCTAGGAGTAGAATTCATAACACCAAGGCAGGTACTAGTAGTAAGAGGTACAGCACCAAAGGAAGTACCAAAGTGCTGGCAGGTGGAGAAGGATTAGGTCAAACCAAAGACTCAAGTCTTCCCCTTTTTTTGAGACAGACAAGACACACACACTCTCACTCACAGAACTCAAAGATCAGCCTGCCATGGCCTCTCAAGTGCTAGGATTAAAATATGTGTCACCATATCCAGCAACACAGAATCATAATTCTTTTCTCATTTTGCTTTTCAAGACATGGTGTTTCTGTGTAGCCCTGGCTGTCTGGAAACTCACTCTGTAGATCAGGTTGGTCTCAAACTCACAGAGATCTGCCTGTCTCTAAAGTGCTGGGATTAAAGGTGTGCTGTATCCCCACCACCACCACCACCACCACCACCACCACCACCACCACCACCACCACCACCTGGCTGAGGCATCACAATTCTTAATGTAGCCCTGGTAGCCTAGAACTCGGAGTTCCAGTTCCTCCCAGTGCAGGCAATATGCACACTAAGTATGTGCTCTATTGCTAAGTTCTGCTCCAGCTCACATTCAGTTCCAGCTTGGGGATCGGCACCCTAATGTCTGCTACCCACATTCAAGCAAATAGTTCTCCTGGGACACAGCCACAACCAATGCATGTCTGTGTCTGCCTACAACGAAAGAGCTGAGCAGTGGTGATACACAACAGACTAAAACCAAAAGCACTATCTCAAATGGTAATGAGGAACCTTACTTCTAAGGGCTACCAAGGAGTACTTTGGAGCTGTTCAGGAGAGGAGCAGAGGGACCCCAGCCACAACAGCACAGGGCATAGCTTGGCTCCAGCTCCAGGTCATCCCCAGGGAACCTGAGCAGTGCCTGCTCTCCCTAGGGCAAAAAGCCTTGTTAACCATGTCCCCAGGGAGCAGAGACATCACACACTAAGCAGACTAGAGACTTAAGAGAAACAGTCCCAGGAAAGCAAAGGAGCCAGGGGGGAAACTGGCCATTCAGCCCATCCCCCTGGCAACCAAAGCTAGCACTAGGAGATGAGAATGATACAGAGTCCTGTTCGCCATCTCAAGTCCTAGCACCCACAATCCCTGTCTCACCTTGTCCTCCCTTACCTATGGTAATAAAGGCCTTGATGGAGGATGGATCATCCCCTCAGTGAGCCAACACCGCCTCCCTAATATCCCTGAAGATGGACACACACCACACACACACCCCACACACAATATCTTATTAGGTTCGGATGTGTGCATGCACTCACACACACATCATGACTCCAGAAGCCTGTCTCTCTCCCCTACTTGCTCCTCACACCTGCCCACCTGTCTGGCCAGGTCCCTGCCATGCAAAGAAGCCTCTTTTCCTTTTGCCACTTCAGTGCAACTCCCTGTCATTTCAACAAGCACTCCCAACCAGCACACCCAGCCAAGTTAAATAGATTGGGATGTGGCAAGTTAGGACCATGTCCTGTCCCCCCACACACTGTTGTCAGCACCTACAAACAATGTTTCCATCACAAACTTGGGGCAAAACAGTCATAAACACAAACTCTGTCTTTCCTCAGAATCCAAGGCTAGGAGGCAGCCATGTGGGCTCCAGCCCCAGCATGAGCCGGGCCTCCCAGAGAGCAGCTGTTGCTTCAGCCTCTCTCACAGCTGAAGATCCCAGAGGCCCAGCCTTGAGTCTAGAAAAGCCTCCTCCCTGTGACTGCTGGGAACTCACTGCTGTCTTGGTACTGGTGGTTGGCATAATGTACACACACCCTTTTTCTTTTTCTCTCTGCAATGCTAGAAATGGACCCAAGAGCCTCTGCTTTGCAAAGTAGGCAAGTGGTCCCTACTGGGCCCCTAACCAGCAGCCTGCCTTCTTACTGCAGAGGTTCAGTATCCCACCCACTGTCTCCAGATCAGAAAGCAGGAACTTTCATCACACTCTCCTTCCCTACTAGCCATAATCAAGGTTCAAAACCACTTCTGACCAGTTGTGGCTCTAAATGACCCACAGTCCTCCGAAAAAGCCCACCTCCCTCCTGAAGCCTCCTCAGTATTGTGCTGTGAATCAAGTGACAGCCTCTGCTCCATGCAGGACCTCCAGAGGAAACCATCACTATTTGGCTATTGTGATTTAAGGCCATTACTCAAAACGTCTCAGCTCCTATGTGGATGTGGATGCTCCTCCCAGTGACCAAGCAATGGTGGGAACTGCACACACCCGCATACTGAAATGTACGAGGCCAAGGTCTGAGGGCCTCAGAAAGGTCTCAAGTGCTCAGCACTGAGATGCTTGGTATGTGAAAAGCTTGTCAGACACCTGAAGGAAGTGTGACAAGAAAGAGGAAACGGCTTCTTTGCCGGGAAGCTGGGACTGCTCCCCTGTGATAACTCCTTTTTTCCCACCCCTTTCCTGGCATGAGGTCCTCAAAGTCCTTAGGACCTCCAAAGTGCCCATGTCATGGAAGAGGCTCACGTGCTTGCTGGCTAGTGATAAGTTAGCTGCCCACTCAATCCCTGGATGGGAAAGCAGAGAGAAGGGCTAGTGGGCCCAGTACCAAAAAGACCAACAACTGAGCACCTCTGTCCTAAAGCTCCAAAAGCATCCATAGGCCTAGCACTCTGGAAGCCTCCAGACAACAGGACACAGGAAGGTCCTGGAGAGTAGTTGCCTGGTGAGCCCTGAAGCTCCTTCTCAACATTGCAATACCCATACTGAAGAGGAATATGTCTTCCTGAGTTCTAAAAGCTGCTGGAGGAGGGACCTAGGAACCTAGACTGATAAACAGTCATCAGAAACCCAGGAGAGCAACACTGGGCAACAAAGAGGGGAGGCAGCCTTGAGAATAATAAGCCTCGTGGGAGCAAACACCGCCTCCAGGGAGCTGTTGTGGGCAGAGATCTGAATTACAGGATGTCCTGCTGGTGTGTGCTGCTCAAGGGCCACATGTTGAGGTCACTAAGGATTCAGCCTGAAATGTGGGGACAGTTTTCCCTGACTGCCCTCTCTGCAAGAACACATCAGTATGTAACATACTTCCAACTACCAGACACTTTGACAAATAGCTATGGAAAAAAAGGATGAATACCTGTGACCACCCCCCCCCCAATCAGAGCAGTTGGAAGACCTAAGATTCTCCCCAATATTTCCTGGTGGTTTCAGGGGCTCCAGGAGGGTCACCCCACCAAGCTGGAGGAAGCGTGTCTAGGTCCTGCCCCTATAGGAGCTAAGGAAACACCAAGGAATTTCTGTGCTCCAACACTCTACCTACCGGATGATGTCACAATGAACTTTCTAGAGCAACAAGCATCTCTCTAAATCCCCTAGCAGCTGACACAAGTCAGGCCTTCAATGTGTATGCCTTAGTCTCTTTCTAAACTAACTCTGGCAGACAGATCAATGTTCTCATAGTTACAGATTATTTTTTGAGGTCATATTTTTTTGTGCAGTAAATGCACATAAGGTAAAATTCTTAACTTTCCCCACTTCAGAGACCTACTATAGTCCAAATTGGCCTCAAATCCGCAGTATGAGGATTACCCTGTTTCACCTGGTAACCAAGCCAGGCTTATTGTGACCATTCTTAATGTGTGATTTAGCATTATTAAAAATGTTTACGCTGGGCGGTGGTGGCGCACGCCTTTAATCCCAGCACTTGGAGCAGAGGCAGCAGATTTCTGAGTTCAGGCCAGCCTGGTCTACAGAGTGAGTGCCAGACAGCCCGGCTAACAGAGAACCTGTCTTGAAAAACTAAAAAAAAAAAAAAAAATGTTTACACGAGGGCCAGGTGGTAGTGTGGTACAATCCTTTCATCCCAACACTGGGAAGGCAGAGGCTGTAAGAAAGCTGAGTTTGAGGAGAGTCTGCTCTACAGAATGAGTCCAGGACAGCCAGAGCTACACAGAGAAACAACTGTCTTGAACACCCACCCAAAAGAAGTTTACATGGGCCAGTTAGATGGCTCAGCAGACGAAGGTTGCTAAGCTTGACAACTGAGTTCAACCTCCATGACCCACAACACCTGAAAGATGTCCTCTAAACTCCTCCCATGCCCATATTTAATGAGGTATAAAAAATAAAGAGTAAAAAAAATACTACCACGGGCGGTGGTGGCGCACGCCTTTAATCCCAGCACTTGGGAGGCAGAGGCAGGCGGATTTCTTGAGTTCGAGGCCAGCCTGGTCTACAGAGTGAGTTCCAGGACAGCCAGGGCTACACAGAGAAACCCTGTCTCAAAAAACCAAAAAAAAAAAAAAAAATACTATCATAGTTTACAGAACTTGTAAAAGTGAAACTACCCACCTACTGCCGGTCTCTGGGCCAGTCTCTGGCACCTATCACTGCCTTCTATTTGCAAGGGCAGCTTTATTCCAGGGAGCTTCTCAGGGTGGGGAAATCACACAGCTTGTATCCTTGGGGTCTGAGCCATGTCACATGATTTCAAGGTTGAGCTACTTGTGTCACTGAACCCTTCTGAACCATGCATGCACAGGGCCTAGGACCCATTTCCTATCAGATCATAGCCCAGACAAGCTCAGCATCAACCAGTCCCTGCAACTTCTCAAAATGCATGGCAGAAAAGGGCCCAGGAAAGCCTGCGGCTGATGTTCTTCTAAGAGCATTGCCCAAGCACCTTGGACCTTGCCTTCCTAGACAGCCCTGGCCTACCACAGCATTACAATTCCCTGGGAACACACCTGTTCCAGCCTCGCCTTACAGCACAAGCAAGGGAAGTCCAGGATACCAGGCAAGGAGAATAGAGAAGAGCACTTCATCTTGGCCACAATCTTTCATTAAATGGAAACCTGAGCACCCCAAATCTCCCAGAAGCCTGTGTACAAAATGTTGCACTAGACAGAGGGCCAGCTCCCAGCACATCTAACTCCATGTAAGGGGTACAAGACAGACAGATCCCCCATCAACTGATAGCAGGGAGAGGGAAAACAGGAGCGTCACAATGCGTATCCTCAATCTGGAATCCTGAGCACCAAGGCAGCCTATCCCATAGGCACAGTCCCGGCATGGAGGGTGTGTGGAAAACTCAACAGAGACTGTTCAAGAGTCCCCTGCCTGTACTGTGTTCTGGTGCTGGTTGTGATTGTCCTTTCAGGTACGAAAGGTTCAGAGCAAGAGTCAGACATGGTGATGCTACCTAGCAATGCAACACTCATCAGACTTCCATGAGTTCAGAGGCACTGCCCGAACTAGATAGAGTAAAACCTTGTCTTAAAATTTTCCTATTTTAGCCGGGCGGTGGTGGCGCACGCCTTTAATCCCAGCACTTGGGAGGCAGAGGCAGGCGGATTTCTGAGGTCGAGGCCAGCCTGGTCTACAGAGTGAGTTCCAGGACAGCCAGGGCTATACAGAGAAACCCTGTCTCGAAAAACAAAAAAAAAAAAAAATTTCCTATTTTAGCCGGCGGTGGTGTGCACGCCTTAATCCCACACTTGGGGGTAGAGGCAGGCGGATTTCTGAGTTCAAGGCCAGCTGGTCTACAAGTGAGTTCCAGGACAGCAGGCTACACAGAGAACCCTGAGTCGAAAACAAACAAACAAACAAAAAAATCCTATTTATGGGTATTTTGCCTGCCTATATGCCAGTGTGTGCCTGATGACCAATGAGTTAAAGGGTTTCAGACACCATAAGGACATGAATCAAACCCAGGTATTCTGCCAAAAACAGCCAAGGCTCTTATAGTTACTGAGCCATCTCTCTAGGTCCTATCTCAAATTAAAACTAAAGCCAACTGCAGTGGTGCAGTTCTGGGAAGCTGAGTCTTGAAGAAAGGAAGGCAGGCAGGCACAAGCTAGCAGAGTGTGGTGGCATAGACCTTTATTTATTTTATGCATGGGTATACTGTCACTGCCTTCAGACACACTATAAGAGAGAATAAGATCCTATTACAGATGGTTGTGAGCCACTATGTGGTTGCTGGGAATTAAACTCAGATCTTCCTTAAGAGTAGTCAGTGCTCTTAACCACTGAACCATCTCTCCAGCCCCTTGGCATAGACCTTTAATAATAGCACAAGAGGCAGAGGCAGGTGATCTCTCTGAGTTCAAGCCAGAGATGCAGAGTGAGAGGCTGGAGAGAGAGAGAGAAGGGAGGGAGGGCCTGTGATAAAGGTTTAATCAGTGAACAGTCAATCAACAATTCAACCCAGAACCAGGTGAGATGCTGCTAAGAAGACTGGAGGCTCCTAGAGGCTCACTAACCAGCAGTCAGCCAAGTCAGTAGAGCTACAGGCTTAGCAAGCAAACCTGTCTTAAAACCAAAGGTGAGGCCCACAAGATGACACATAGGCAAAGGCACTAGCCACGCCTGTCACCCTTAGTTTAAGCCCTGTAACCTGCATGGTGGAGGGTGAACCAACTTCAGCAAGTTGTCCTGTGTCCTTTCACATGTGTAAATGTGGCAGTACACACATTTATTAGTTTAAAGATTCTTTTTTTAAAGGCAAGGTCTCACTATGTAGCTCTGACTGCCCTGGAACTCAGAGATCCTCCTGCCTCTGCCTTTGAGTGCTGGGATTAAAGGTGTGTGCCATACCCACCCAAAAATGTTTTAAGATGAGGCAGAATTTAAAAATACAATTATGTCTCCGGCTTCCATGTGCATGTGCAAACTGCCTCACACACCACCCACAATCTTTATTTAAAAGTACATTTATTTACTCATTTATTTTTAAGGCAGGGTGATTGATATATAGCCCCAAGTGGCCTGAAACTCACTATTGACAGATGGCATTAAACACACAAAGACCCATGTGCCTCTGCTTCCCTATGTACATCTATGTCGTTTTTATTTCATGTGTGTGGCTGCTCTGCCTGTGTGTCAGTGCGCCACGTCTCTGGTGCCCACAGATGACAGCGGGCATCAGGGCTCACGGAAGCAGTGCTGCACATGGTGGTGAGCCACCACGTACATGTCGGAAACCAAACCCAGGAGCTGTAGAAGAAGAGTAGCCAGAGCCCTTAACCACTGAGCCACCTCAACAGCTGCCTGGGATGAGAGCATGCATGAGGAGACCACAGGTCAACTTCTCTCCTTTTACTATGTGGGACCCAGGAATTAACTCAAGCACCTTTACCTACCAAGTCACTTCATTGTCCCACAAAAGTTAAAAAAAAAAAAAAAAAAGCATGTCAAACTCAAGATGGCCACAGGGAAATCTGCTAGTCTAAAATTAAGAGTAAATTTTTTTCCCATTTAACCCTCACCTCTAGAAAAATGACCTTGGCAACTTCACATTCCCAGGTGAAAGAAGCTGTTTACCTGTGAGCAGATGGACAGATCTGCACCCTCAGGAACTTCTGCTAACTCCAATCTCAAGTATCCATCAGTTTGGCATCACAAGACAACAAACAAGTAATTAAGGTCTACATGCTAACAGACCATAAGGGTTGGTCTTCTGATGCCCAATAAAAATTCTTTGATCCCCATAACCAGAATCAAGGGCTGCCAGCATCACTTATCTGGTACCTAGGAGGTACCAGCAAAACCCACTCACCATTAAGGAACACTGCCATCATGACCCTCAAGGTCTCCATCACTGTTCTCTTTCACATTAGGTACCTCCCTTGACACCACACTTGACAGGCGAGAAACCTGAAGCTAAGAAGTCAGAGCCACTGCCCAGGTCTCTCAGGTGTGGGCAGTGGTACAGACAGTGGCACTTGAAGGCTTAAGTTCTACTCCTGATTTTGATGGGACTCTAGCCCCAGGCTCTCCATAACCCAGGCCTGGAAGCTCCAGGCAGACTCGGGGACTGCTACAGATCAATCCTCACCTTTTGTTTTCAAACCCTTGGTGAGTCCCAGAAGCACAGTCAACCACAACGACCAGCCCTATTGACAAAACACTAACTGCCTGCCAGCCTACAAGCAGAAAGTGGGGATTTGGAGACTTACAGACAAAGCTCAGGCGGGTTCACCTCTAACAGGTCACACATACATACAGCTCAAGATGGCACAAAAGTCAATTAAGGTCACACAAAGTATGTATGCAGCCAAGAGTGGTAGGAAACTGAGGCAAGAGAATCCAAAGTTTAAAACCAGCCTCAACTACACAGGAAGACCCTGTTTCAAGAGGGGAAAAAGCTGTACTCAGAGAACTTCTAAGGGTAAGTGGTCACCAGAGCATAACTCATCCTAGCCTCACTCCCACCCAGTCTCCAATCAGGACCCTGACAGGGACCTGGTGATCACTTACATGCTAAGCCATTTTAACTCAAGTCTCCTACCTACAACCACATCCTTTCCCCACTTTCAAGCCAGTATCCTGGAAAGAACACCCATCTTTCCTCTCCAGTCTGCCAGAAGAGCTAAAACTCAAAACCATCTGAGCAGTTCATGAAACCATCACAAAAGCTACTAACGGGTGTCAGAGAAATTTTCCTGTATGAAAACACACGTGTACACACATAATGCCTAAGTGTGTGAACACAGACACAGAAGTGCCGTATCTTGCATGTGAAGGTCAGAGATGACGTCAGTCCTCACTTTCCATCTCAAGGCAGCTCTTGTTACTGTTGCTGATGGCAGGCTAACTAGCTGTGTGAACTAGGAATCTTTCCTGTCTCCATCTCATCACCCTAGAGTAAATATTGGGATTACAGAATTTGCTCCTGCTGAGAATTCAAAACTCAGGTCATCATGCTTGCACAGCAAGCACTTCACCCACTGGTTCATCTCTCCAGTCCCCAGATTATCTTACATGTCCTGGATCTGATGTGTGTGCACTGGAAGAAAAGCCTAGCGCTCTTAATTCTGAGCCATCCCTAGCCCCACCCCACCCTCTCCTATGGCAGGAAGGTGTGCATGTGCCAAAGAACAACTTGAGGCGTCAGTTCTCTCCTTCCACAAGCAGGTCCCAGGCATGGAACTCAGGTTGACAGGTTTGGCTGCAAGCATCATCATACCAGCTCCTTCCCTGAGTCTTTCTGGAAAAGGCTCCAAAACTCAAATTGGATACCAGATACAATGGCTCACGGAGGAAAAGTTTGAGCCCAGTCTGGGCTATGAAGAGACCCTGTATCAAAATAAAAGGCCAGGTCAAATGTGGTAACCCACACCTGTCATCCCAATATCTGAGATATGGAAGCAGGAGATCTGAAGGTCAATGCTAGCCTTGACTACACAGCAAGTGCCAGGTCAGTCTAGGCTACATGAGACCTGTCTCAAAAAAAGTAATTACATAAATCAAAACTTAAAATCCTCCAAGTTTGAAAAGCCTCAGAACCTAGAACACATGAGCTCCCAACCAACTCTTAAGACTCTAGTATTAGACCCAAGCCTCTTCCTATACCCTGGACTTGCTGGAAAGCTCTTTTCCCAGCTAAGGTAGGGGCTGGGTCCTTCTAATTTGACAGAAAAACTGAGCAGGCTATTCCTGCACATGCAAGAGACCTGCCATAATTTTCTCACAACTCTCCCACATTCTCACTTGCACTACTCTATAGGGAGGAATGATGACTACAGACTAGACTCCAAACACACCTCCTCCAGGGTCAGATTCACTCCTTGAGCTCAGAGAGCAGTTGACCACATGGCCTCACATTTCCACTCAGAGCAACAAAGGAGGAAAAGGCCACCCAGAACTATGGGCTATCTCATTTACATCTAACCTCTCCAAGACTCAGGACTTCCTCCCTCTGCCTAACTACCAGGTCTGCACCCCCTAAAACTCAGACTCAGTCTTGGGATCTGTATTACCCTCCAGTCCCCACTCAAGTGCCATCCCAAATAGCCTCCCACTGACCTTCCTGTCTCAGGGCACTCTGTTACGCCTCTTCCCTTTCCCCAGCTCACTGGCCTCCAAGGCCAAGTGAGGGTATCTTTACTAGCACAGGATCTCAGGGCTCTGCAGAGCCAGAGCCTGGGAGATACTCTCAACAGTTGTCAAGCAAACAAAGTCCCTAGTCTCCGACTCCAGTTAACCACCACCAATCTGCCCAAAGTGTCTCTGATTCCTATTTTCTTTTATTTAAGCAGACAAACCCAAGGACATGGGAGCGCCAATCTGTCTTCACTAATGGTCTTTCCTTCCCCAGGGCTTCCCTGCACAGAAGCCCACATAATCCTGTGCAGGTACACTTCAGGTTCTCCTGTGTAAATGCTCAACAATGACCTAACAGCCTGTGCTTCCCAACGCCTGTCCATTACACTGTCCATAAACCCTAGGTTCGGCGGGTGAAGGGGCTACTCCACCACTCCTTAGAAACCATATTCCTGCCTAGGATAGTGGGAGAGGGTAACACAGAGATGGTGGAGTAATCAGAGGCTTCTTACAGTTCAAAAAAGTAACTGGGTAAGCACTGGGGACACACTTGTCTTCCTATCATCCATCCCAACCTGGCAGCTAAGCAGCTCTGTTCAGAGACTCCCACCTTGCTCTCCACCCAGTCACTTCCCAGTGGGGGTGAAAAGCCAGGACCATAACAGTAGCTTAGGCTTTCATATGTCCATGGAATTTTTTTCTTTTGAGGTGTTGAACCTCAGAGCTCATGTGTGCTAGGGATGTATTCTATCCCTAGCCTCTGGATAAACAATTCCTAACATACATGAAGCCTTGGATTCCACTCTGCCCCCCCACCCCCAAAAAATAACTTTTAAAACACCCAACAGTTGGGAGGCAGAGGCAGGTGGATTTCTGAGTTGGAGGCCAGTCTGGTCTATAGAGTGAGTTCCACTCTATACAGAGCTATACAGAGAAACCCTGCCTCAAAAAACCAAAATAAATAAAATAAATAAATAAATAAATAAAACACCCAACAGTGGCTTTCAGACTCACGAGTCTCACAGATGACCATGAGCAGCTTGTCCTTCCTGCTTCTTCAGTTAAATCATGATAACAAACAGGAAACTCCTATCACTGCCAAAAAGCAGCAGCCTCTAGGCCAACTCACTCCACAAGCTCCTTCCCTGAGGCCACCTGTCTTTGTTGCTTTCTATCTCTGGAGAGAGAAAAACCTCTCTGCACTCCCTACAATCTCAGAAAAGTTACCTTCCCAATCCCAAACCAAGAGCCTGGCTACCCTAGAACCCCTGGAGCCCCCTTGACTCCATCTCTTTTGTGACACCATGAGGAGTACCCCAGTAATCACAATGGACTTTTCCAGACATAAAAGCCATACAAGAGGGGCAGCCTGACATGCAGCATACACAGGGCCTGGGGCTCTAACTCTGGCACAGATTAGGGGATTATGCAAGACACTGAGCCCTCTGGCAACATCACCCTCAGCAGGATGTGCCAAGCTTACCCCCCCCACCACAGGCTTGGGCATTGTCAGAGCTGCTGTGGGGCTGACAGGTACTCTGCTTGCTGCTCCCCACTGCCAGGGCTAATTCTGGACCTCAAGTGTGCCTACAGTTAGGTACATTTACTTTTTTGGTTTGGCTTTGTTTTGTTTGGTTTTCGAGACAGGGTTTCTCTGTGTTACAGCCCTGGCTGTCCTGGAACTCGCTCTGAAGACCAGGCTGGCCTCAAACTCACTACCACCCGGCTCACACTTACTTTCTCAATGAGACAAGAAAGCACTGCTTGAGCTTTAAACCATCTACCCACTGCATTTCTGGGATAGGAAGCCCTGAGAGTCCTGAAGCAGCCCTGCAGAACTGCCTCCTCATATCCTGTCCTCTTCTCAGCAAAGACCCACAATGACCTCAAGTTCAAAAGCAGGCAAGGCCAGGAGAAAGCAAACCGGCCAGTGGACCTATATAAACAAACTGAGCAAACCTAAAACAAATGACAGGTCAGACAGACTGACCAGGGATACTCTAGGAGTCAGCTGCCAAGCTCCTTCCTACAACAAGTTAATGGTGGGAAGGCTCTCTCCCTTTTGGGCCTTAATTTCCAGTTTGTAGCATGAAGAGTCTCCTGGCTCACACTGAAGTAATGGGGTTTAGCAGAGCAAAGCAGAGCACAAAGGAAAGCCCACAGGGGATGCTACATCTGTCTGCTACCCAAAAGGCTATTTTTTAAAAAATCTGTGTGTGTGTTGTGTGTGTGTGTGTGTATGCACACACACACACACACCACAATACAGGTGCATACAAGCCAAAATGCATGTGTGGAGGTAAGGGACAACCTCAGGTTTCATTCCTTACCTTCCACTTGGAGACAGTGTCCTATCCAAGTGTCCAGTGCTATGTGCAGTAGGATAGCTAACCTTGAGTGTCCCAGGGTTCTCCTGTATTCACTACCATCTTGTAGGAACATTAGGATTGCAGGTGCACGCTCTGTGTCCAGTTTTACCCACTGAGCTATCTCCTTATGCCCAAAAAGGCACTCTTTATTTCACTGTGGCTCTAGGCCCAGAGAGGGCCTGAAGCATGCTAGTACCATCAATCACCTCCCTTGGCCTAACAGTTCCATTTCTAATGAAATGGCCTGACAAATATAATCACAATGACCCTCATACTCAGGACCTAAACTTCAAAATGGCCAGCAAGATGACTAAGCATGGTAAAGGCACTTATGAACTAAAGGCCTGGCAATCTGAGTTCATTTTCTAGAACCCAGTTAAAGGTGGAAGGAGAGGCATGCCTACAGTTACACATCAGGCACACACAATAATGAACAGCTAGGTGCCGTGACACCTTTAACCACAGCACTCAGGGTGCAAAGACAGGTCAATTTCTACGAATTCAAGGCTAGCTTGCTCTTCGCAGTGAGTTCTAGGACAGTCGGGTACATAGAAAGACCCTATTTCAAAAAACAAAAATAAAGTAGGCCAGGCAGTACCACCCATTACTGATGTCAAGTTCTTACTTCTTCCCCAGGATTTGACACCAGGAAATAAGACTTCTGCAGGTGGACAGGAAAAAAGATTGCACAAAACTACTGCACCAGCCTGGTCTACAGAGTGAGTTTCAGGACAGCCAGACCTATACAGAGAAACTGTCTCGAAAAACAAAAACAAAACAAACAAAAAAAAACTTTACTGCAAAAAACAAACAGCAGTTGGAGATGACTCAGTGGTTATGAGAACTGGCTGCTCTTGAACAGGATTCTCGCTCAGTTCTGCACCCCATGGTAGTTCACAGCCATCTACAGCTTCAATGCCCGGAACTCTATTCTGGTCTCTGTGGGTACCAGGTATACACAAAGCATACATACATTCATACAAAGAAGCATTAAAAAAGTAAATCAATGAAAAATAGATCTCCTTTGGACATGGTGACACACTCCTTTAATTCCAGCACTCAGGAGACAGTGGCAGGTAGATCTCTGAGTTAGAGGCCAGCCTTGTCAACATAGGCAGTCAGAGCTACAGTGAGCCCTTTGTAACAAACAAGCAAGCAAACTTTCCTAGAGTGAAGCAGGAGCCATGAGTTCACCTACCAAGCAAGTTTAAAAAAAAAAAAAAAAAAAAAGCAAGCATACCAGGAACTGTGCTCCTATCAATGGCTGTTAAGAGAACCACCATGACGGAGCTGGTTCAAGAATCCTCTAAAGAAACCTTACCACTTATAAGACTCAACCTACTCACAAGCTGGAGCACCAAATGAGACACTGGAGAAAACTCAGGCACACCCAGTCAATGACACCCAAGCCAAGTATGTCGCAGGTTTAAGTGACTCAACCAATCAATCCAGCTCTAAGTCAGTTTGGTTTGGTTAAGCACTCATGGCACATACCTGTGATTCCAGCCTTGAAAAAGCAGAGGCAGGAGGTACACCACAAGTTCAAGTCCAGCCTAGGCTACAGTCAAAAAATAGGAATCAGGGACTAACTAAATGGCTTAGAAGGTAAAAGAACCTGTAGCTCAAACACAAAAACCTGAGCTCAGTTCCCAGCATCACATAACAAGTAGATCACAGCCTCATATCTACCAGTGCTGTGGTGGGAGCAGAGATAGCAGGATTGCTGAGCCTTGCTGGATGCCAGTCAAGGTAAAAACAAGTGAGCTGCAGGCTCAGGGAGAGACTCTGTCTCAAAAGAACAATGTGGGGAACAAGAACAGCTGTGCACATACATTCCATTTTGCTTTCCTAGTCAAACCTGAAAAAGCAGCTGGAAAAAAAATGTTTCATCTGTGAACACGAACGAGAATGACCACACAAGAAACTACATCTCTGTATCTCTACCACAAAATCCACACCTGGAAACTCAACAGAAACAACGTAAACCTGTACCCAGGTCACCAGCTGAGGTGAGCAGTCAGCTAAGGTGAGGAAGTGTTCCACAGAGCCGCTCAAAGGCCAACTGATGCAGAAGCTATGTCTGGAGCAGTGCTGGGGCAGCACAAAAAGCAGGTCTATCACACAAGTGCTCCTTTCTCCTACAGGATAGCCTGACCAACATGCATATGAGAGTCCTGCTCCCAAACCCTCCACATTCAGGGCAGGAGAGACACTTTAGCAACTACAAGCATTAGCTGTTTTGCAGAAGACCCAAGTTGCATCCCTAGCATCCACATGATGGCTCACAACCAACTGTAACTTCTGACCTCCATAGGCACTAGGCACACACCTAGTACAGACAAACATGCAGGTAAAACACTCATGCACAAAATAAGTAAATCTTAAAAAACAAACAAACAAACCCAAAACCAACAACAAGAAAAAAACCAACCTCCACACCCTTGGCTTGTGGTGGGATTCTACCATAAAGAAAACCTAGACACATGGTAATGAACTCCTTCTGAGACCGATTCAGGCAGATCTCTGTGAATTAAGAGGTTACCCTGGTCTACATACTAAGTTCCAGGCCAGTCAGGGATACAGAGTGGTAACCAGTCTCAAAAATAAAAAATTTAAGAAAAAGGAATATAAAGAAAGACCCTAGCCAGGCAGTGGTGGCAAACACCTTTAACCCCAGCACTCTGAGGCAGAAAGGCAGGCAGATCTCTAGAGAGAGTTCCAGGATAGCCAAAGCTACACAGAAAAACCTTACCCAACCCCACATGGCACCCAAAACACAACAAAGAAACCCACCCACCCACCCAGTTGCTGAACCTGAGTAATTCACTGGGGACGTTTTGGTTCTGAGGTAAGAAGAACGGAGGCTGGAATACCCTGCTTACTGACACCTCGAATTTCCTCACAGCCATCCTAGGAAATCAAAAGCCACTTGTCAACAGATGAACAAGCTGAGGCTGTGTGGCTAGGTGGTCCCACCTAAGATGAGAAAGGTTAAAATTAAGCATTGGTAGACAGCTCTGCCTATTCAAGCTAGCTGAAGGGCTACCTAGAAAGCTGTTCTCTAGAAGGGACTCTAGAAAAACCCTTGAAAGACCCTAGTGCACCCAGGGGCCACTACATGTACCACCCCACAACCCACCAATAGCTACACTATGACAAAGACAGTTAAGTAGGACCCATGGCAGACCTGCCTAGCAAAGGCTAAAGAGGCCACCTTGAAACCAGAGTGCTGAGTTCTATAAGAAGGTGGTGGCGCACGCCTTTAATCCCAGCACTTGGGAGGCAGAGACAGATGTGTTTCTGAGTTCGAGGCCAGCCTGGTCTACAGAGTGAGTTCCAGGACAGCCATGGCTACACAGAGAAACCCTGTCTCAAAAAACCAAAAAAAAAAAAAAAAAAGGAGGCTACCTCCTTTCCTGACAAGGACAGAGCCAATCTGGCCACTTGGTGTTGCCAGAGAGACCTGAAACGGGGGAGTGGGAAAGGTGGAGGATGAGTTCTTCAGAGAATCCAGAAGGTGACCCTCAAGCACCTCCTCATGGTTTTGGACTTTGCCTCCTTCATCTGGATGGAACAAGAGGCCAAGCTGTGACACAAAGCTAAGGTGAGACTCCACAAGGCACACACACAGTCAAGGTGAAGGTGCTCCATACAGGAGTGCACTGTGGCCTGGCATCCCTAACAGTACTCCACTATGATGAAACTCATGTCTACACATACCACAGGCACGAAGAGACTGTGAGTGAGCATTCCTTATCTCACTAACTCCCAACACAGCCTTTCCAAGTAGATAGAAAAGGAGACCAAAGGGCGGCGGTTCAGTAGCAGCCAGTCACTTGCAAGGGGGCAGGTGGGGCTCACACCCTGGCAGAGCAGGCTAAGTCAGGCCATTCCAGCAGCCTAAAGCACTCGAAGGCACCACCTCAGACAGGCTGTAGGAACGAACCTATCAAACTAGCCAGTGGGGTCATGCTCAGGGCTGCAAAGAACTGCTAGAGATGTTGCTAACAAATCCTTAAAACAAGTGGCCTTTATATTCTCTCCAGCCACAGCTCCATCTGCTAGGTGCCTTGCTATCTTTGAGGAAAAGTAGCCTCCTCCGGGTCCTACAACCTCAAACCTCCCCTCACAATGCCTACTTCAACCTGCTAGGAGCTCCTCTTCCCTCCCCACGCCTCAGCCAAGGTGGATGCTCTGGGCCTGACATAAGTGACATCACCCCTTTCATATAAAGAACCCAGAACTGAAAGTAGAACAGAATATGGAACAAAATCCCTAAGGATCCCATCTGGGAAACAAGTGCTTCTTCGAAGAAGACAGAAGACCAGTGCAGCCCACAGAGGGAGCAAGAGGTCCTGGCTGGGCAACCTGAGGGCTGTCCTGAGGCTACCTAAAGGTATTCCACTAAAATAAATTCTTTGTCTTCTAAAAGAGTAACCTACATTTTCATCAGACAAAAAGAGGTCACAAATATAGCCTGGAAAGCTCAGGAAGGGGGAAGGATGGAAGATTGAGCCTGACATTCTCCTGACTGAAAAGTCCTGGTCCATGTTGGCAGGAGTCTTCTGGTGCTAAGCAGAACGGGCTCTCTTCTTTCCCTTGGACTGGCCACATACACTTTGCTGCAATCAGCTCAACCACTGCCTTCGTACTTCAATCCAGAGGCCATTTTGTTCAGGTGAAGATGAAGTCAATCCTACTACTTGACAGTCTGTCGCCTCCTGAAGCTACATCCACACTGACCATAACCACACGCAGCCTCAAACGGTGGCACTGACAACTTGTTCTTCTGGTTCTTAGGAGGAAACCCCAACCATGCTCCTTAAGACTGCACCTACCAGCCTGTTTCATAATCTTCCCAGCTCTCTACACTGAGCATAAATTACTTCACTTATGAGAGCAGAGAAAATAGTTCTGCCGCTCCCTGTAAGGGACAAAAACACTGGCATCTCAACACTCAGGAACTCAGCTGCTGTGCTGGAGCCGGTCTTAAGCCAACTCTCAGGAAGGCCTGAACACTAAGACTGCTCAAATCAAGATCTTAATTTTCTCCAGACAAGGCTAACACTGCTGAATGTGGAGCTGCTTGCTCACCCATGGCCTATCAGTTGTCTGTTCAGACCTATCAAGCAAGGTCCTGGCCTGAGCTCTGTCTGCCCCAGTGATAAGTCCCACTGCTCTCAGGGGAAATAACCAGCTGCCAGCCTGCCAAGCCTATTGGGGATGGGGTTGCAGCAGTACCCAACAGAGGTATGTGCACACACACAGAACAATTCTGGCTGCCTTCAGTTCAAGCACTCTCCGCCCAGAAACTCCCTTATTTTCTTGATGTACTCAATCTCTACTTATTTAGTGATCCCAAAAGGAAAAAGCTCTCACACCAGACCCACAAAGTCATACAGCCCTTCTTCCTCTGCCCCTCTAAGTTTTCTTGGCCCCCTAATCTCATTGCACCTTTCCCAAGCAGGGAGTCCAAGTATAAAGCCAGAGGCACGGTATGCACACCGATATGCACTGAATAAATCAATCTGCAAATCACTACTTGCAATGCCAGAAATTCACAGAATAAATGATGCAGAACAAGTCAGACAGCTAATGGAGAACTAAACATCTAAGTCTTAACAATGCACTTTATTACTCAAATAAGGGCTGAGGATTGTAACAAGTTGAGACCAACCTAGGCTATACAGTTAGCTCCAAGCCAGCCTTAGCTAGAGTGAGATTCTGTCTCAAAAAGAAACAAAACCAAACAAAATAGCTCCTAGGGGGTGGAGATGGGGCAGCACACAGACACAACAGATTCCAGAAGGCTTCCCAAGGAGGCTTGAACCTAGACACTGTACAGATCTGTCGCCATCACAATATATGCTTCATCACAGAACCTGCCAAATGACACATTAATAGAGATGACATGACACTAAAGAAATGTCATCAAAGTGGAACTAACAAGGCATAGCGATCAATCAGTAATGCACAAATGCTCCCATTTCCTGAACTACACAGCTTCCAAGGGGAAAGGCAATCTTTGAATTAAAGAGAGGGTTGGGGCCTGGTGATCAGCTGGAAAAGACACTTGCTCCAAGCCTCATCATGCAAGCTTTTCTCTAGAACCCACATGGTAGGAGAAGCAACTCTCGAAAGTTGTCCTCTCACTCCACACATGTTCATGAGTACAAACATACAAAAAAATGACATTGTTTAAAATATTTCAGAATTTTCGGGAGTAAATGAAGAATGAGGTGGGTAGAGAGTGGGTAGTAGAGGGTGGGTAATCCCACACTTAACTGCTTCCTCTAGAGAACTGTGTCTAAAGCAGGAGCTTGGTGACTGGGCCCCTCAAAGGCCAGCTGGATTCTATTCTCTAGGGACACAGAAAGGCTGGCATGGAGCTCTATCACCAGATAATGCTTTAGAGGTACAAGAGCATGTCCTAGAGCAGGGGGAATTCTCACAGACAAGCTGAAAACAGCAACATTCCCCAGTTCTAATGCAGAAAAGGAACAACAATCACATCTCTGCTCCTCCACTAACCAGCCCTGAGGGAACAACAGGACCTGTAGAAGCTGCAACTCCAACTAGAAACTAGGTATTGTACAACCTACATCTGAGGGATCATTTTTGGTACTTGCTATACCTGCAAAGGAAACTTGGCCCACGAACACTGAAAGCCAGGTATAAGCTAAGGACTGAAGGGTATTCACAGTGTTGTGGTGCGATGTTGCTTTAAAGAAAAGTTGTAACCACTGAAAGGCAGGATGAGAAGAACAAGAGGGAGACTAAGGTTCAGCATACAGATCCACAACAGGTATCTATCGCTTTGTGAATGGACACACACATTAACAGGGACGTTGGAGTGCTGTGTACTCCAAGAAGACAAAAAGAAGTTAATGGCGTCAAGAAAATGTAAGACTCAGGAGACTCACCAGGACTTTGTCCTAAATTATCCAAAGCCACAAGATAAGAGTGAACTACCTGCAGTGGCTCAGGTATGTAGAACTTGCAGCCTCTGCAAAACTGCAGGGGCAGGGAGGAAACACAGGCTCCCATACAGGTCCTAATGAGGGGTCCCCATTCATTTCTAGGTTCCAGAGAGCAGACCCGTATCGGTGTCCGGCTGCGGCTGAGGCCTGCCTAGAAGCCTTTCCTTGTTGAAGTGATCAATTCCGATTCTTGGCATTAATCCCTTTAAAAGGCCAGCTGCTGCTGTCTAGTCACTGATGCCAACCCGTTCCAGGTGGAAGAAAAAAGAAATTACTGGAGCCACATCGTAGAACCGGAGGCAAATTTAAAGTGGAGAGCCATGAGGAAGCCAAGAACCAAGGGAGGGGGAAGGGTCCCGTGGCTCCCTGGGGTCAAGCAGAAAGGGCGCGAGCCCAAGCAGGACAGTGGGGGGGCGGCCCTGCAGGCGTGGGCGCGCGGGGACTCTTATTCTGACACGGGATCCTCCGCCGCCTCCGCCGCCGCCGCCGGATTCAACGCCGCCGCCGGGCCGGGACCCCCGACCCTCCGTGGACTCTCACCCCACGCCACTCGCCCACGTGCTGTGTGCCTGCCGCCCCCCACCTGGGGGCGGCCTCCCAACCTGAAAAGCTCAGTAGGCAATGAGACGGCTCGGCCACTTCCCGGGACCCCGGACCCCAGCCCCACGTGCGCGGGCGGCGGGGAACTTTCCAGCGGCGCAGGCGAAGCGAACCGCAGCGCAGCTAGCCGAATACGACCGCGCTCCCACTTTCCCGCGCCCCCGCCCCGCCTTGCCAAGTTTGCTGGGAACTTACCCGGCCGCGCGTCGACCGGGCCCAGGGGCAGCGCGCGTGTCCACAGGGCTGGGGGCGGGGGGCGCCGGCCGCGCGTGCTCGTTGCGCCTGAGGGGCCGCCCGGGCCCGCGGCGCTCGCTCCGCCGCTCCGCCCGCCCGCGCCGCCGGCCAGATAATGCGCCCCTCGGCCGCACACATGGAGCCCGGCGCCGGCGTCACCGCCCGGGACATGCGCACCAGGTCAGCGCGCCCGGCCCGCGGCCCCCAAAACACCGGGGAGCTCTTAAAGGCGACGCCACCCGCCCGCGCCCGAATGGGCGGGGCCCGAGAAGGGAGGGGCTCGTTGTGGGCGTGGTCTGTTGTGGGTGGGGCTCCCTGGAGGCGAGGCTGGGCGGGCCTACCCGGAAGCGCCGCCCTCCCTGCCCCACGGACCCGCGACGCTGTGCTAAGCGACTGGGTTTCATACTTGGGCTACTAAGCGCCCCTCAGCCATAGCCAGCTTAGTGCGCACAGCTCGGCCGCGCCCAGGGCTGACTCACGCTGACCTCTCCCGAGCCCTGCGCGGCCACCTCTGGGTAACTCTGAGACACGCGCCCGGGGCCTCGCAAAGCTCCCTCTCAGGAACTTCGGTGTTGACCTCCAGTAAGAGGGTGCGATCGGCTGAGCCGTTCCCTTCCCCCCCCCCCCCCCCCCCCGCTCCCGAGCCGCAGACCCACCTTCAGACAGAGGTGGACAGCAGTCCCCTTCCAGTAATCCACATCTGGCCTATGCTTCTGGAGAAGGAATCCCCAAGAAAACAAACCTGCGCTCAACCCTTTCCGGTAGCACCAAGGAGACAATAATAACCAGAAAGGAAGCGAGTTTGAGGAGGTTATGAAGCACCTAAAGCCAATTTACAATTTCAACAAGGAAAGTACAAAGTTCATAGAAAACTATTTCGGGACAGCGAGATGGCTCAGTGATTTAAAGAGGCTTGCCACCAAACCTAACGACCTGAGTTTCATCCGCACAAGTTGTCCTCTGACACAAACACGCTCATAAATAAAATATGTTAAAATAAAAACACACACACACACATCTGGAGCAATGGCTCAGCAGTTAAAGGTACTACTGGCTGCTCTTGCAGAAGACCCAAGCAACCACATGGTGGCTTCCATAACTCCAGTTCTAGGGGATTTATGCCTTCTGTCCTCAAACGCATACCTAATGCAGCAGAAAAACATTTATACACATCATAAACCTTAAGAAAACAAAGCCGAGGGCTAAAAAGAGTTAGCTCAGTGGGTAAGGGCACTTCTTGTTCTGAAAGACCTGGGTTCTATTCCCAGAACCCACATGGAGCCTCTGCACCTGCTTAGGCAACAAGCACACGCGTGGTACACAGATGCACATGCAGGCAAAACACTCATGACTCATCAATTTCTTTTAATATAAAAGACAAAAATAAAGAAAAGGAAACCTCAAGATAGGTACATGACTTCGTGGCCAGCCTGTATAGTGTGGCTAAGGCTACACAGAGAAACTCTGTCTTGAGGGGAAAAAAAAGAAAATGAAGAAAGAAGAAAGTCTAGTGTCACAAAGCAGTTTGTTAATATCAGAATTACTGAAACAGACTCCTGCCATGTTCCTATTCCAGCTTAAAACGGTAATGAGACAGACACCTGGACTCCTGAAAACATAACTGCACAACAGCTGTAATGTAATCCGATGACTTGTATTGGGAAAAACATCAAAGTACTTCAAACCCAAAAGTGAGTCTCACCTCAAATTTGAAAAATTACAAAAATCTTTATCCTCAACACTGCCTTCCCAAAGTCCTTCTGAATTTCTGTGGAGTTTCACAGTTGGCAACTTTGTCATTGACCCCTACCCACACCTAAACCTTCCAAGTTTAAAGCAACATCTTGCAGGACCTTAGGAGAGAAGCACTCTTCAACCTCAAAAACATACAAAATACCAATTGGCCAGGGGCCTGGCAAAGAAATGCAAATGTTTCAGCTTAAACAAAAAGCTCTCAAACTTGACTAAGTGTAGTGCAGAGGCCTCCTGCTCCATCCCTGTGCAAGGAAGGATGGGTAGGCAGAATCCAGGGCTTCCACTACACATAGCATTGTTGCTCTAAGAGCCACTGGTGCCACGGTGACTAATCAGATGATGTGCATTACAGCAAAAGAAGCTAAATGTTACCTCAGATACCTCACCTGGTTCTGATTAATGCCAACTTAATTATTGAGGAACTGAACCAAGTGTGGTCAAGTGGGAGCCCTGAAATTCCACGCCAGGGTAAGAATTCCAGAGTCTAAACTGTTGAGCCCTTTGTGAGTCACCAAGGTGACAAACTGTCCAGTTTAAAGAAAGGGCATCGGCTGTGACATGCTAATGACACAGTCCTGTGGACTGGTGACAGGTGGGCTGCCCCAGAGGGCAGTGTCAACTTCCCTAGCTGAGCAAGTATTGGGTAGAAAGCAATGGTAAAACACAACAGGGTTTCCTTCTGTGACCAAAAAGGAGCTAGGGACACAATTGATGAAGTGACAGTAGGGGCAGGCCTCTTTGAGGGTCCTTTTATGGTTTAGCTGCTTGAATGGAAACCTCCCTACCCTGATGCATTGGGCTAGCTTTTAGGAAACCTGAGGCACTCAGCTGCTCACAACGCTGTCCAAACTGCAGACACCCTAGTTACCAGCCATGTTTTCTTCTGCCCTCTGTGCCCTAAGAACAAGCTGTTAGTGAGCCACTTGCAAACACTTCTCTAGCAGGGGTGTAGCTCGACAGTGGAGCCCTTGCCCAGCATGCCCACAACCCCAGAGAAGACGGGAGACGGAGAAAAAAAATTTGCTAATAAGAGCCAAGACTCTGTACTCCCCAACCACTGTAAAAATAGTCTAATTATCTTTTAATGCACTATTAAATAAACTAACATCTGAGCCTGTTCCGACACAATGAAGGTACTGAAGGGAAGAAAAAAAAAATTTGGGAGCTAAATTCCCATGTCCGGATCTCCTTTCATAGCAGAAGCTGGGGTTGGCTCAAGAATCCACAGTAGCTGGGCAGTGGTGGCGCACGCCTTTAATCCCAGCACTTGGGAGGCAGAGGCAGGCGGATCTCTGAGTTCGAGGCCAGCCTGGTCTACAGAGTGAATTCCAGGACAGCCTGGGCTACACAGAGAAACCCTGTCTCGAAAAACCAAAAAAAAAAAAAAAAAAAGAAAGATGGCAATGCAAAGGGATGGTTCCAGTTTAAATGTTGGCAGTGTTTGCAAAAACTAGCACGTACATCTTCCTCCTCTGGGATGCAAAGGAGACTGCTCCCCTATTGAACCTCCTACCCAGACTAGCTAATTCCTCCCCCCTTTGCTATACATAAGAAACACCCTAAGGTGCCAGGTTGTTATATAGTAGATGTCCTTGATCAGAGCAAGCCCAGCCCACCGAATCCCAGCTTTTCTGTATGTATGTCTGTTCTTTCTTCATTCTTCCACCACCCTAGTCAGGTTTTCAGGACCAAGGCATGCAGGATGAGGTACCCCAGTATAAGGGGAGGGGAGAAGAGAGTGAAGGAAGAAATGAAAGACAGGCAGGTGAAGGCATACAGGAAGAGTTAAGCCCCTCTCTAAGGATGTGACATTTGAAGAAGCTCCTATCAGATGAATTATGGAAAGCATTCCAGGTATCCAGAATAATAGAGCGGCAGGCTGGAGCCAGCTACAATAAAATACCTGGAAAAAGGTCAGCTTCAAGTTGTCAGGAGGACTCATGGGTAAAGATGCTTGCTGCCAAGCCTGATAATCTGAGTTCAATCCCTGAGACCCTACATGGTAGGAGGAGAAATTTATATATATATATATATATATATGTATATGTATATTATAGTATATGTATTTTGTATATGTATATGTATATGTATATGTGTGTGTATATTAACAAAAATAAATAAATAAAACCACTAGTGGAAGGGCCAGGCTAGTGGTATTGTTCATTAATGGCATGCTGGCATGGGTGAAGAACTAGGTTCTATCCCCAGAACCAAACCAAGACAATAAAAATAGGTCTGGTCACAGAACATGACAGCATGACTATACACACATGACTATAGACCCAGCTGTTCAAGAGGCGAAAGATCATTTAAACTCAGAAGCCTGAGAATAAGAGATAAAACTCAGGGGTCCAACCCCAGCACCACAGATAAATAATAAACTCAAGAGTCTGAGACCAGCTGGAAACTTACACCTATAATCCTGGGACTTTGATATATATTTGCTGGCATGTATCACATGTGTAAAAGCCAAAAAAAGAGTTGTGTGTGCTGCCTAGTTTTATGTCAACTCAACACAAACTAGGTTCATCTGAGTGAAGAGAAACTCAAATTTAAAAAAAGCTTCCATAAGTCTCTAGAGCATTTTCTCAATTACTGATTGATGAGGGAGAGCCCAGCCCATTGTGGGTAAGGCCATCCCTGGGCTGATGGTCCTGGGCTCTGTAAGAAAGCACGCTGAGTAATCAATATGGAGCAAACCAGCAGGCAGCACCCCTCCATGGCCTCTGCATCAGCTCCTGCCTCCAGGTTCCTGCCCTTTTTGAGTTCCTGTCCTGCCATTAATGATAAGAGTGATGGAGAAGTGTAAGCTAAATACACTTTGCTTTGGTCATGGTGTTTCTTCACAGCAATAGTAACCCTGACTAAGACAGTAGTATGGGATACCCTGGAACTGGAGTTACAGATGGTAGTGAGCCACCATGCAAGTGTTGGAAACCAGACCTGGATCCTCTGGGGAAAAGCACTAAGTATTCTTTGTTTTTAACTTATTTTTATTTTACATGCATTAGTGTTTTGTCTGCATGAATGTCTGTGTGAGAGGGTCGGAATTCCTAGAACTGGAGTTACAGTTGTAAGCTGTCATGTGGGTGCTAGGAATTGCCTGGTCCTCTGGATAAACAGTGAATGCTCTTAACCACTAAGCCATCTCTCCAGAAGCTATCCTAGAACAGAGAAAGCTGAGGCAGGAGAATCATTACGAGTTTCAGGACAGCCTGGGCTACAGTGAGACCCTGTCTCAAAAACAAAAACACAAAATGAAGCGACCATATAGGTTCACAAGCAAAAGCTGACTTTAGGCTTTGAACAACTTTGAGATTACTGTTTCCAAACAATGGTGCAGGGCCCCTACTTGTTTCTTCAGAAAATCTCTAAAGGAATAAGCAGGGCAAGTGTAATGATGCAGGCACGACTCCCCAGCACTCAGGACTCAGAGGAAGAAGGACTGCTTAAAGCCAGGGACAATGGCTCAGTGGTTAAGAGCACTGACTGAGCCGGGCGGTGGTGGCGCAAGCCTTTAATCCCAGCACTTGGGAGGCAGAGGCAGGTGGATTTCTGAGTTCGAGGCCAGCCTGGTCTACAGAGTGAGTTCCAGGATGGCCAGGGCTACACAGAGAAACCCTGTCTCGAAAAACCAAAACAAACAAACAAACAAATAAACAAAAAGCCAAATCAACCTGAAGTTCATCTGGTGCTTCCAGAACATGCTTTTAAGTCTCCATGTGGCCCTGATGCTGTCCCTGCTCCCATAGGATTTCCAGCAACCTCACTACATTCTAAAGGGTTAAGCACTAACTACTTAGCTTTGTTATAACCCAGAAGTACACCTCCTGCTGTCCCCAGTTGCCTGTGTCATTAGCAAGCAAAGAATATTTCTTTTGTATCTACAAGTGATTTACAAAATCCTACCTTAAATCTCCCAAAAGTTTATAAAAGAAATGTTGTATATAAATTAAAGGAAAATAACAAAACAGACAGGAGAGAAAGAAAAAAGGAAGGGAAGGGGGAATGAAGGTAAAAGGATAGCCGGTCTAGCCTAGCTGCAGTGTCTCAGGACACCTCCCCATGCTCAGAGAAGGCTCAGTCTTCGGATGAACCTTGACTAGCCAATGAATTCCCTTGGGTCACATATTAAGGAAAACACGTTTTCAAACTTTCCCATAAATTCACACCCCACTCCCAGCTGCTCAACAGATCTTCCAACCTTACCCGGAACAGAGAATGTACACTCTCTCCAGTGTGTCCCTCCCAGGATGAGAAACCCATCACAGAGTTGGGCCCTACACAGAATTGGGCCTCTTTCCACTTCATGTTCTCCTTCACCAAACACAGCCAGGCCTCCTTGCATGCAAAGCAGCCCCACACTGCAGCATGTTCCAGCAGGACAGGAAGACTTCCCTTAAGCCAGGACCCCTGGCAGAGGATGGGAGTATCCCATCTACTCCTGAGGCTGATGCAGGAGGTAGATAGATGCTTGCTGAGTGTGTGCTAGAGCCCTAATCCATGCCCAACATGATGGGGGAAGGGAGAACAGCTTCATGTATGTCAAAAGTCAAACCCAGACAGGCAGTGGTGGTGCACGCCTTTAGTCCCAGCACCTGGGAGGCAGAGGCAGGCGGATTTCTGAGTTCGAGGCCAGCCTGGTCTACAGAGTGAGTTCCAGGACAGCCAGGGCTACACAGAGAAACCTTGTCTGGGAAAAAAAAAAAAACACACAAAAAAAGAAAGAAACCAACAAAACAAACAAAAAAAGTCAACCCTCACTGGGTATGGTGGCACATATGCACAATCCAAACATTCAGAAGGCTGAAGCAAAAGCAGTAGAGTTACAAATCTGAAGCAACTCCATAGTCAGACCTTCTCTCAGAGACAAAAAAAAAAAAAAAAAAAAAAAAAAGGTAACCACCAAAAGAAGCACTTGAAAGGTGAAAGGTCAAATATGAAGCCTAAATTTCCAAGTGTTGGTGGCTAGCTTGGGATACTGAATAAGACCTTGACTTGTACCCACTAGAAAGTTCAAAAGCATGCCAGGATAAATCTAACAGATTTCAGATCCTTACAAGAAGCCTAGATATCTGACAGGCCTAAATTCAACCTATGTAATTTGACTTCCTAATTATTTGTTTTAGGGACAGGGTCTCATTCTGGTGCCCAAGGTCATGGAACTGATGTCCAGCCACAGCTTTCCTGGATGCTAGCTAGTCTTGAAGGTGCAGGCCACCACACATGGTTTTCTTCCACTCAATCTTGAATCACACTTAGGCACATTTCGGCCTTTGAAAGCAACCTTGGGCTTTTCTTTTTCTTTCCTCCTCCTCCTCCTCTTTCTCCCCTTCTTCTTCCTCTTCCTCATTCTTTTTGTCTGTTTGGTTGGTTGGGGTTTTTTTTTTGTTTTTTGTTTTTGTTTTTTTTTTGTTTTTTTGTTTTTGTTTTTTTTGGACAGGGTTTCTCAGTATAGCCCTGGCTGTCCTGGGACTCATTTTGTAGACCAAGCACTGGCCTTGAACCCAGAGATCTATCTACCTGCCTCTGCCTCCTGAATGCTGGGATTAAAGGTGCACACCACCACCAGCTCCTTTGGGCTTTTTTATGCCAGAATATTGAGTTCCATTACTGACTTCAAAGGAAGTCAAAGACCACACTGTGATCCTGCTGTCTCTACATTCTCCCTCAGACTACACAGACCTTCCTCATCCTCCTCTCCTTGATGCAGCATTCTCTGTATCACCTGATCCAGCCCCATCCCTGACTCTAAGTCAGACCAGTGAGCTCTTGAAGCCAGATCTCTCTGCAAGAGCACATGTAGCCACATGCAACAAGCTTCTTCCCCATTCATCCAATTATGCCTCAAGAGACTGCAAGTCCATATGGCAAATATCCAGCCTGCTGCCCAGCACAGATGCTGTGTAACTGTTTCCTTTCCTTCCCTTCCCTTCCTTCTCCTCCTCTCCCTTCCCATCCTGAGATTTAAACAGTCCATACTACAGGGAAGCTCCTTCAGGAAGTCCCTAAAACTGACCAGATTTCTCTGGAAAGGACCCTCATAACCAGAACCAAGACTAGACTAGCTTGCCTGGAAGAAGCAGAAACCATGAGAGCTGCCTGGAAAAAGTTTAGACCAACTGAGGCACCTGGAAAGGTCAATCTCCTACCTGTTGAGCTGCCTGAAAAGTATTCATTGTGCTTCAGGTTCCCAACTATGTGAGATGCAGCTCTTTGAGTCATTTCTGCTCCTGTAACTAACCCCAGTAAAACTCAGTGGCTCACCATGTTGGGCTTCAGTGGTATCCATACTCTGGTGTGTTGAGGATTCCCTATCTGTGAGTAGACTGTGTGTGTTGCACACACTTGAGCGAGCGCGCACACACACACACACCCCAGAAAAGTTTTGTCATACAACAGTAGACTAATTTGTTCCTGGGCAGCTTTAACTCTGGCCAGCCTCAAGTAGATTGTCAGCTGTACTACAGCTCCATAGCAGCTGCCTCAATGGAGCTCCTTTCGTGTACCCCATACCCACACTACAGTTGAGGACACAGTGTCTAAGACTAGGCCATTTGTAATTAGGCACCTTTACTGAGGTACCTAATTTTACAAGGTAACAGAAGGCACTGTCCACATTTAAGCTCAAGTTTGCAAGGGAGGAGTGCTCAAGATTTGTGCTGAAAACATGGCTTCCAATGGTCCATTCATACAGTAAAAAGACAAAACTGCTCCACAAGTGAAGTAGAAGGACTTGAATTCTATCCCAGAATGTAAATGTGGAAGGAAGGAACCAACTCCACAACTGTCAAACCCTGAGAGGCACTGCCTAATTGCTTCTCCCCACACCTCCCTGGCAGCCCCTCAAAAGGTAAGCTGGTGACAGCACAACCGGACACCAGTGCTCTGGTTGTCCATCCTGCCTCATGGGGTCTCTGAGTTTGTGGGTACAGGCCCTCTCACGAAGAAGGTTATGACTTAAAAAAAAAATATGAACTGTTTTTCTGTGCTCAAATTGGTGCACAAGAACTAAGTCTGAACAGAGTTCTCAGGGTGAACAGAAAATCCACTCCTCAGGGGCAACAGGAGCCCAGAGGTGGGAACTCATCACAAACACAGTGACCAGACTTGTTTTTAGCCACTTCTAGTCTGGGGCTTTCTCTCCCATCTCCCAAATCAGTGTTTGGGTGGAATGAAAACAAAGAAAAAAGAAAAAGGACTATCAGAAACTCTCTTTTACAGTCCTCTTCCTACACTCCCTCACACACACCACTTCTGTTCTCTAAATGAGAACCCACCTACTCTCTGACTCTAGCCCTGACACAGCCCATAATTAAGGAAAACATCTGTCCAATCATTGACCTAGGTAGATTAACATCAAGACTGAGATTTCCAGCCTCACTACAGTACAACAATTTCAAAATGGCATCTTCCTAGTCGGATAGAACAGAGTGACACCAGGGCAAAAGGAACTTTACACTCCTAACCTTACAACAAGGCAGTCAGTTACTGGAACCCTCACCTTCCCCATGTAATCAGCAACAGCCAAGGGGCTCAGGTGGTAGACCCCTCAACTAGCATGCACAAAACTTTGGGTTCTATTCCCAGGACCACATAAACTTAGTGAGGTAGTGCATGCCTGTCATCTCAGCACTGAGAAGGTGGAGGCAAGAGGAGCAGAAGTTCAAGGTCCCCCAGGACAGCATAGTGAGTTTAGGTCAGAGATCCTGTGTCAGAGGAGAAGGAGGAGGAGGAAGAAGAAAAGGAAGAAGAGGAAGAGGAAGAGGAAGAGGAGGAGGAAGAGGAAGAGGAGGAGGATTGATTATGATGATGATGGTGGTGGTGATGATGATGATGCCTAATATCTTCCTTGTCTGAATTTCTTTTTTTTTAATTCTTTTGGGGGGTTTAGGCAGGGTCTCCCTATGTAAATGGGCTGTCCTCAAACTGAGAGATCAATCTACCTCTGCCTCCCAAATACCAGGATTAATGTGTACACTACCAAACCCATGTCTATAGATATCCAAGGAGGCCAAAAGTGGGTGTTAGATCTGTAGTTACAGGTGGCTGTAAACAACGTGAGTGCTAGGAACTAAGCTTGAATCCTTTGGAAGAGCAGCAAGCAATCTTAAGCATCAGGCCATCTCTCCAGCCCTGATTTTTTGTTTTCTTCAAACTGCTAGGGTAGTGCCCCCTATAATCTCAGACTATAGATGTGAGACAGGAGGACTGAGTTTAAGGCCAGCCAAGGATGGTGGTAATCCCAGAGAATTCCCTGAATTCCAAACTGGCAGAGGGTAAATAGCAAGACGCTCAGAAGAAGAAAAACAAAAAACAAAACAAAAACCAGGTGGTCCTACAGTCCTAGCTACAGTGGGAGATCAGTTGAGCCCAGGGTTTGAAGACCAACCTGAGCAACAAAGGAAGATCTTGTACCCTGTAGCCAAAAGGGGGCAGAGACAAAAAGATGGGGTCCCAGGCAGCCTGGGTAATACAGGAGGACCCTGTCTCAAAAAATTAATCAAAGCAAGTGAGGAGATGCAAGTAGGAAAGTAGCTGTGTATCTTGGGGCTTGCCTAAACAAACATGAACAGGTCTCTGGGTTCCACCACCAAAAAAAAAAAAAAAAAAAAAAAAAGAGGAAAAAAGCTTCAGTGGGAGAAAGGCTTTGCTAGCTAACTTCTGTAATACCTCTGCCCTGAAGGGGTGCCATAGGACTCAAAAACACACAGCATGGTTGCTTCCACAGACTCAAAGCTGAGCACTCGGCTCTCACTTGACTATCCCTGATTCTCTGGTTTCTCAGCCACTTACCAAGAATCAACCACTGCCAACAGTCATCATAAACCTCACAAATGCCAAAGAGCCTCCTGGCCTCCGTTTCCAGGGAAGAAACAGAAGCTAGGTGAGGAAGTTAGAGAAGCAGTGAGGTTTCACTTTGAAACCACCCAGAAATAGACACCCAAGCTCCCATGGCTGCACCATCAAGGGGTATCCTCCAGGAAGTCTCACACTGTTGTGGCTTGTCTTCTTGTCTGCAGCTGGGCTGGCAGCTCAGTGAAAGCCACCATTCTGCTTACTTCCAGACTAGTGAGACCCAGTGCTCACTTCAGGCAAGCAAACACTGTTGAGATTTTTGCTGTCATGGGAAATTACATCAAACAGTAAACTTCACACTTCCAATTTCTAAACTCAAACTAAGTTAAGTATTTGTTTGAGACAAGGTCTCCTAGGCTCTTGTAGCTCATTCAAGCATCAAACTTTTTACATAGCCAATAACTCCTGATCTTCCTGCATCAGTTACACTGAGTTTATACTGTGCTGAGTACTGAATCTAGGGTTTTGTGCATGCTCTGCAGTGCTCTACCAATTGAGTTACATCACCAGCGCTAAATTATTTTTTTAAAGGCAGGAGGGGGTGACAGGATGATTCAATGGGTCTTGCTGCCCCAAGCCTAATGGTCTGAGCTCAATCCCCTGGGCCCACATGGCAGAAAAGGGCAGACTGCTGGTACTCAGCTTCTGACCTCAACACACAAGCCATGGCATGCACTAAACACCCACACACATACAGAATAAGTAAATAAATGAACAAATGCAAAAAAAATTTTTTTGATAGGCATTCATTCCTGAGGCTGGAGTTGATGGCTTAATAATTAAGAGCAATGACTACTCTTACAGAAGACCTGGGTTCAATTCCCAGCAGCTCTGTAACTGCTGTAACTCTATCTGTAACTCTACTTCTAGTGGATCCTAACCCTCTTCTGGCCTTCTTGAGCACCAAGAACACAGGTGGTACAGAGAAATATATAAGCCAAACACCCATATGATGGCTACTCTTGGTTGTCAACTTGACTACAATGTAGAAATGTGAGCGATTTTTTTTTCATGGTTTGCAGTGGGTAAATCCATTTCTAATCTGGGCCTTTGAGAGAAGGCACATGTCATGTCTTTGATCCCAATTTTTTGTTTGTTTGTTTTGTTTTTTTCGAGATAGGGTTTCTCTGTATAGCCCTGGTGTCCGAAAACTCACTCTGTAGACCAGGCTGGCCTCGAACTCAGAAATCCGCCTGCCTCTGCCTCCCAAGTGCTGGGATTAAAGGCCTGCGCCACCACCATCAATTGGCTTGATCCCAATTTTTTTAAAGTGGGGAAAACACACCTTTAATCTAGGCCTCTCCTTCTGCTGGGAACTTATATTAGGGCAATGGAAGAAGGAAGCTTTTGCTCTTTGCCTGTTTGTCCTTGGTTTGCTTGCACATCCATTCCTTCACTGGCATTGGGGCCTACTTCAAGACTCCAGCACATACTGAAGACCAGCTGAGATATCCAGTCTTGTTAACTGAGCAACTACTGGGTTCTTACACTTTTCATTCACAGCTAACCATTGTCGGACAATCTGGACTGCAGAGATGGGTTGGGGGAAGATTCATTCTATAAGTTTTGTTACTCTAGAGAATCCTAATGCAACCCATACAAGTAAATTTTCTTTCTTTCTTTCTTTTTCTTTCTTTCTTTCTTTCTTTCTTTCTTTCTTTTTATGTATATGAATATACTATAGCTGCCTTCAGACACACTGTCTCTTTCTTCAGACCGACTGGAAGAGGACATCTGATCCCATCACAGATGGTTGTGAGCCACCATGTAGTTGCTGGGAATTGAACTCAGGACCTCTAGAACAGCAGCCGATGCTCTTTACCACTGAGTCATCTCTCCAGATCATAAATTTTCCTTTAAATAATAATATTGAAGCAGGGTCTCTATGTGGCTATCTAAAAACTCACTCTACTCTATAGACCAGGCTGGCCTCAAACTCAAGGTTCTGCTTGCCTCTGCCTCCTAAATTCTAGGATTAATGGTGTGTGGTACCACACCCAGTGGCATATACCACTCCAGAAGCAGAGGTAGGCAGATCTCTGTGGTGTTATCAGGCCAGCTAAGGCTATAATAGATGCCCTATATCATTCAACCAATCACCAATAAATAAATAAATAAATAAATAATAATTTAAAACAATATTTTAAATGGTGCTGGAGATGTAGTTTAATAGTAACAGTACTTGCCTAGTAAGACTGAGAGCCTAGGATCTCATCCTTAGAACCTCAATAAATAAAAACATTTTATTCACTTGACAACCTGAGGTTAATCCTTAGGACCCACATGATGGAAGGAGAGGAGTCACTGGAAAAGTTGTTCTCTGACTACATCCCCTCCCACAATAACTAAATGTGTGTAATTTAAATAAAATAAAACCACCTTATTGACGGCAACACAGAAAAGCCTGCCATAGCACCTCTTTTTTTGTGCAGCAGAGAGTAAGAAGTCTCATTATATTGCCAAAGCTGAACTTACAATACCCCTGCCTCAGCCTCCCAAGTGCTGGGATGATTAGTGTTTGGCATGTGCATGGCTAGAAGTCTTCCTTAAGTACTCATATACCCTTTACAGGCAGTTTACAGGAATCTATCCACACTCAGTGATACAGCACTACACACAAAGGGTGGGGTTGCAAACAGGAGCAGGCCAAGACACTGGACATTACAAAGAACACCTCATTCATTAGGCTTCCACCCCATACAGCAGTTGTTTCCCAGTTCCCAAAGAAGCTTCTTATTTCTTATCCTCAACATCCCACAGGGAACAAATGCCCCCAGCGCTGTTTGCAGCAGGAAGGAAACCCTGACTTCCCTGACTATTTCAGTTATATAAATCAACATTTCCTTGGCTGGAGCAGGCCAGGGGTAATGTTTGGACCCACATGCATTTCAGCAGTGTCCACTAGCTGATAACCGTTACATTATGCTGAATAAAAGTACCTAGATCAATACTGTTTCTAACTACCCAAGACTTTTTATTGCTGTAAAGATCCTTAAAATGGAGCCGGGTGGTGGTGGTGCACGCCTTTAATCCCAGCACTTGGGAGGCAGAGGCAGGCGGATTTCTAAGTTCGAGGACAGCCTGGTCTACAGAGTGAGTTCCAGGACAGCCAGGACTACACAGAGAAACCCTGTCTCGAAAAACCAAAAAAAAAAAAGAATAAAAGATCCTTAAAATGGAAAAAAAAAATTGAAAATGTTCCTGTTAGATAACAGATACAGTGGAGGGACCACCACCCACCAGCAACATTTGTGGCTCAAGAGGCAGTGTAATTTCAGGGGGAGAGTGAATTCCCTAAGTTTACTTTACACACATATATACACACACAAAAAAGGTCAATTTTTTAATTAAATAAATAAAAATAAACTAGCTTGCATAATGGCTCATGCCTATAGTTCCAGCACTAGGGAGGCTAAGGCAAGATTGCCACATGTTTGAGTTCAACCTGGATGACACAGTAAGCCTATCTTCTATCCCTAAAACCTAGGTTTAAAATGCCAGGCATGGTGATGAACCCTCTAACCTCAGCACTGGGGAGGTGGACACGGCACATCCCTGAGGCTCCCTGGCCAACCAAGACTACCCTAGTGTGACCAGTGAGAAACCCTATCTCAAATAAATAAAAATTGCTTTTATTGTAGCAAACCAAAACCTTTTCAAAGTTTAAGATTAGTAGACATTTCTTAAAATGTTAAAAGACTCAAGAGGCAGAGGCAGGCAGATCTCTGAGTTCAAGGTCAGCCTGGTCTACAGAGTGAGTTCCAGGATAGCCAGAACTACACAAAGAAATACCCTGAGAGAGGGGAAAGGCTTAAAAGCTAAGTCAAGCCAGGCACGACTTTAATACCAGCACTTAGGAGGCAGGTCAGGTCTACAGATTAATACCCCGTTTACATAGATAAAATGACAGACTGACAGACAATACTAATTTTATAAGATGCTGCCTCCCACAGCCGGGCGGTGGTGGCGCACGCCTTTAGTCCCAGCACTTGGGAGGTAGAGGCAGGCGGATTTCTGAGTTCGAGGCCAGCCTGGTCTACCGAGTGAGTTCCAGGACAGCCCGGGCTACACAGAGAAACCCTGTCTCAAAAAACAAAAAAACAAAAAAACAAAAAAAAAAAAAAAGATGCTGCCTCCTCCTGCCCTACCAAAAGGCCAAAGTCACTAAACACACTGTTATACTTCTGTAATTCCAGCATTAAGGAAGTAGACACAAAAGGATCAGTGATGAGGGACACTCTGGGCTAGGTGTGGAGTTTAAAGTCAGCCTGGGCTATAAAAGACTGACTTTTTTCCAACACGGAAGGGCCTGGTTCAGACTTTTCACTCATTATTTTTCCCCTGGGTTTTATCCATCTGTTGCCACACTATTCGTCCACCATGATTATAGGGGCTTTCACTAATTACTAAGAAAAAAATCCCCTAAAATAAGAGTATCCTATGTGGGCATAGAAACACATGCCTGTAGTCTCAGCCCTCAGGAGACACAAGATTCCTAAGTTAGAGGATCGTGAGTCTAAGGCCAGTCTGGGCTCCACAGTAAGTACCTACCCCAAAAAGCAGAGATGGGGATGCAACTGTCCTTCCTGCCCTCTCATTCCCAATCCACCTTACCCTAGTCTCCTCTCAGCCCCAGAAGTGAGGTTAGCATCTCAACTCTCTAGAGCTGAATCCCAGAACTCAGGTGCCTTCCAGTCTCCTTGTAGGCACTAAGCCACACCACTGGTCTTCTCAAAGTACTATTATTATGTGTAGTTAAATGCCTTTGTACAACACTTTTCCAAGTCTTTTGTTCTCAAATCTGATCCATTACCATGAAAAAAGGTTCATTTTTCAAAATTCCGTAGCTCACCAAGTAACTGTTCCACATCCTATAATGTTTCAAAACAGGACAGGATCCTTTAATATTACAGCTCACCTACTTTTTTGCTTCCCACAATTCCTCAAGTTCATTATCTTCTATTTTGCCTCTGGTCTAATTAGTTATACATCTCTCTACTTGCCCTTCACTCACAAATTGCCCCATTTGACAGAGAGATGCCAAGGCCAAAGCAAACACAAGTGCCTGGCACATAGCAAATCTTTCTCACATCTGGTAACAGAACACAGAAAAACTGAAAAACTTCCAACATTTGTTTCTATCTGAGGATATTTAGCTTTGGCAGACTATCTTCTGGTCTGGGAGTCCAGACCAGGGCTCTAACATCATGAACATCATAAGCAATCTGTGGTGACCATCTAGTCCATTAACTCAGGTTCACTCCTTCCCTCAAGTTATGAACACCTCCTGACAGCAAGCCAGTCTTCACCTTCACTCACAGCAGTGTGCTCCAATCTTTAGTATCATGCTGGGTTGTGCTATAACTTGGTAACCACACAACTAGATCAACATGCCCCTTAAAGCATCAAAAAGGGAAACCTACAGAAAGGAGATATTACCCTGCTATGATGTGGGTATGGTTTAAGACACTCCCCACAGAGATCACAACTATGCTGGTATTAGGTTAGAAAGCCAAGTGTGGTAGCATTGGTCTCTCATCTCAACACTGGGATGATGGGAAGCAAGAGGATCAGCAGTTTGAGGCCAGTCTTGGTGCAGAGCAAGCATGACTCCAGAGGCTACATGAGACCTTGTCTCAACCATGCCCTTCCCACAAAAATGAGGGTGGAATTTTGCCAGGCTATATGCTGTTTAGACACAAGTCCATAGTCTGTAATATTTGTTGCTCAGGAGTCTGAGGCAGAAGGATTCTAAGATCAAGGCCTTCCTGAGCTAGAATGAGCTCAAGGTCAGACTGAACAACATATCAAGATTCTATCTCACAACTACAATAAAAAATTGAGGGTGGGTGGGGTAGAAAGATGGCTCAGTTTAGAATGCTAACTGCTCTTCCAGAGGAGCCAGGTTCACCTTCTAACACCACATAGTAGTTCACAACCACCTCCAACTCCAGTTCTAGGAATTCAACACCCTCTTTTGAGTATATATCAATGTGATACACACTTACATGCAGGCAAAATACTCTACTCACAAAATAAGAAAGTTAAAATGCTTTAAAAATATTTAAAGACTGAGGATACAGTTCAGTGCAATTCAATGGTTAAAAAGCATTAGCATGCCAGGCGGTGGTGGCGCACACCTTTAATCCCAGCACTTGGGAGGCAGAGGCAGGCGGATTTCTGAGTTCGAGGACAGCCTGGTCTACCGAGTGAGTTCCAGGACAGCCAGGGCTATACAGAGAAACCCTGTCTCGAAAAACCAAAAAAAGAAAAAAAATAAAAAATAAAAGATAAAAAAGAAAAAAGAAAAAAAAAGCATTAGCATGCATAAGTCTGGGTACGATGACAAATATGGGGGTTGGCTTTAGAATTATTGAAAATTAATACTTAGGGTGAAGGCCTCTTGGCTAATCTGGTAACCTTTTAAGAGAAGGGCTAGAGAGCTGGAGTGATAGCTCAGCAGCTAAGAGCACTGACTGCTCTTCCAGAGGTCCTGAGTTCAGTTCCCAGCAACCACATGGTGGCTCACAACCATCTGTAACGGGATCCAATGCCCTCTTCCAGTCGGTCTGAAGAAAGAGACAGTGTACTCACATATATACATAAGTAAATCTTTTTAAAAAATTGGGATGCATTAAAAAAGAGAGAAGAAGGGCTAGAGAGATGGCTCAGCAGTTAGGAGCACTTACTGCTCTTACATAGAACCCAGGTTCATTTCCCAGTACCCACAGTTCCAGAGGATCCAACTCCCTTTTCTGATGTCCTCCAATTATATATTTATATACACACAAGACACACATACATAAACATTTAATAAAAAAGAAAGAAAGAAAGAAAGAAAGAAAGAAAGAAGAAGAGAAAGAAAGAAAGAAAGAAAGAAAGAAAGAAGAAAAAAGCTGGGCATAGCGGCATGCCTTTAATCCCAGCAGAGGCAAATAGATCTCTGGGTTCAAGGCCAGTCTAGTCTACAGAGTAAGTTCTGGAATAGCCAGTATTATACAGAAAAACCTTGTCATTCACTCACTTATACATAGATAGATAGATAGATAGATAGATAGATAGATAGGTAGATAATAATAATAATAACAACAATAACAACAAAGCCAGGTAGTAGTGGCTCACATCTTTAATCCCAGCACTTGGGAGGCAGAGGCAAGAGGATTTCTGAGTTTGAAGCCAGGCAAGTCTACAGAGTAAGTTCCAGGACAGCCAGAGCTACACAGAGAAACCCTGTCTCCAGAAAAAAAAAAAAAAAAAAAAAAAACAGAAACAAACAAAAAAACCAACAACAACAAAAAGGAGTACATGTGTGCATAGGTAGTTACACTAATAGCCTGCTCCTCGTCTCTTGCCATTAACACCCTGTGCCATCTCAGCAGTTAATAAAGCTCTTTATAAAGTAGCCTAACTCAATCATTTTGTTACAGTAACAAGAAACAACTCTCCAGGCTGGAGAGATGGCTCAGTGGTTAAGAGCACTGACTGCTCTTTCAGAGGTCCTGAGTTCAATTTCCGGCAACCACATGGTGGCTCACAACCATCTGTAATGGGATCTGATGTCCTCTTCTGGTATGTCTGAAGACAGCTATAGTGTACAAAAATAAATAAATAAATAAATCTTAAAAAAAAAAAAAAAGAAGCCGGGCGGTGGTGGCGCACGCCTTTAATCCCAGCACTTGGGAGGCAGAGGCAGGCGGATTTCTGAGTTCGAGGCCAGCCTGGTCTACAGAGTGAGTTCCAGGACAGCCTGAGCTACACAGAGAAACCCTGTCTCGAAAAACCAAAAAAAAAAAAAAAAAAAGAAGAAACAATTCTTACTTTAAAGTCAGCACTTACCTCTTTTTTTAACACTATATGAGCTGAGTTTTCTTTCAAGTGATAATTATATGCATGTATATCTCATCCCAGGACAGCCTAAGCCCCAAGCTCCTCACCATCTCTCCTCTTCACTAAGAGCAGTATCTACAGATGACCAGCAAGAAGCAATGGAAAAGCAACAGGTCTGCAGCCTCCTGCCTGGACTTGACTACTCCAAGAGCTGAGGACCCAGGAAACTCTCCAACTGCTTCTCCACAGAAGAAAATAGCTCGAGTTGAAACTTGTGTCCACATGGTCCACTGACAGATTTAGAACTCAAATTATAGCCTCAGTAGGAGTCTTCACAAAAGACTCAAATTAAGCAAGACCCGGATGGAAAAGGAACATGGAGAGACTGTGTTAAGTCAAACTACATAGAAAAGTAAAGGTCGAGCTGAACAGAGAGACACAACTTGTGGAAATGCTAAACCGAATGGCTCACCCACTTTGGTGTTCTGCTCAGGCCAGCTCTCTTGGTTCCCAGCCTGAAACCAGCCTGTGGACTCAAAGCGGTTAGAACCTACTCAGATTTCAAACTGAGTTCATTTTTGTCCTGTGGACCATCTCTCAATGCCAGCATTCATTTCCTTAGGCTCCTGAGAGCTCTGCCTTGGCAAAGCAGATAAAATTAGCTACTGCAGTAACTTGGAATCCAGGTGGGCCACTAAAAAAATACATAAGAGATTTGTAAACACCATGGAAAACCTTCCTTTGGGCCAGGTCAAAATCACCTAAAACTTACAGAAATGTAGTTAAGTCCTCTGTCTCTTGCCCCCTTTGCACCTTTCCCAGACCTAGGATGACCCATTTCCTGCTTTTGTCCTTTCAAACCAAGGTCACAACTTGGGGCTCCTCATTTGATCAAGGGGTAAATCAGAGGCTCAAGGCAGCAGGAAGCCCTGAAAGAGCAGAGGAGTGCTTTCTTCTCTTTTATTCAGGAAGGAAGGTCCTCTGTCTGCAGAGAGGACTGAGGGATAGGACAGGAAGTGGGTTCGCCCCATAGGCTTGACCTTGTGATAATAGGGAGACAATGTTTCTGCCTTGTCTCTCAGTGCTTACAGTCTTCTGACATTGGTCTCAGATGTCAGGAAAACGTAATACAGTATGGGACATTGCTCACCTACAATGCCAGCACACAAGAGGCTAAGGCAGGAGGCCTACCAAAAGTTTGAGGTCAGAGTGAGCTACATGGCAAGACCCTGCCTCAGAAAGAAAGAGAGAGAGAGAGAGAGAGAGAGAGAGAGAGAAGAGAGAGAGAGAGAATGAAAGTAAGTTAGTTAGTTGGGTATGGTGGCCCATGCATGATTTTAATCTCAGGGCTTGAAGAGTCAGAGGCAGGCAGATCAGGAAGATCTCTGTGAGTTCCAGGCCAGCCAGGTCTACATAATAGGGATCTTGTCTCTAAAAAATGTTAAAAAAGAGAGCAAAAGAAAAAGGGAAAACCGAAAGAAAATACAGTAACACACCTACAAACACCTTCAAATCCCAGGATACTGAAAGACATTAGGGGGAAATTTTTTTTTTTGTTTTGCTTTTTTTTTTTGCACATGTCTCCAAACTTTCCCTCTAGCCACAACAGTCTCAGTCCTCTGAAAATTAAGATAAAAGTCATGAAAAAAAAAAGTCCAACACTTTGGAAGCTTAAACAAGATGATTCAAGGACAACCTAGCTACATACATGGGCATGAGAGCAGCCTGGGCTACACATAAAAGACTCTGTCTAAAAATTAAAACACAATGATGACTGAGAAACCCAAAACTGTCATGAAAGAAAACTAAACAAAAGAAAACATATCTAAGTCTTTCCTTTCACAGAAGAGACTTGGATACCATACAGAAATAGAGGAATCTTGAAATTAGTGGCTCAAAGGCTAACTGATAAGTCTCTCCCACAGCAATGAAGGAGGGAAATATCAAGAGGGAAAAATCCCAGGCAAGTAGGTGGGGAACGCCTATGCTGCAGGACCCTTCAGGAAATTGAGGAATCCATGGTGCCTCTTATAAGGAAAAGGGATACTTAGCTAAAGTAGGGACAAAGGCCAGGCATAGTGGCTCACACCTATAACGCCACCAGTCTTCAGGCTAAGGCAGGAAGATCACCATGAATTTGTAGCTACCCTGGGTGCACAGTGAGTTCCAGATCAGCCCCTGTGAGACCCTGACTCAAAAAAGAAAGAAGGATACATGCCTTTGGTCCCACCACTGGAAAGGTGGAGGCAGGCAGATCTCTGAGTTCCAGACCAGCATGGTCTACAGAGCAAGGACAGCCAGTGTTGCACAGAGAAACCTTGTCTCAGAAAAAAAATTCAAGGAAAATCTTGCTAGAAATGTAACAAAACTGAGTCTCAAAAAAAATAAAATTAAAAATGTGGAAAGACCAGGCCTTTAATTCTAGCTCACAAGGGCCTCTGCAGGCAGATATCTATGAGTTAAAGGCCACCAGTTAGAGTTACACAGTGAGATACCCCTCTGCCCCACCTCCAAAAAAAAGGGAGACTGTAAAACTTGCTAAAAAATTAGGGACAGTTCAGAAAGTGGGAAAAACCTCGAAGGAGCACTTCAGATTTAGGAAAACTTGGAAAAAGAAAGAAGTCACTCAAAATAAGGACAGAAAACCAGGGAGAGAGTTTCAGAAAGGGGATCTGTCAAAAAAAAAAAAAAAAAAAAAAAAGGAAATACAGAGAAACAACCTCCCCAGAAAACTGTGAGAGAAGGTTCCCCAAGAGGCAGAGTAATCTCAGAAATATCCTCCACAGAAGAAAGAGTTCCTCAGAAAGAAGTGTCTCCTAAGGGAAGTGGAACCTTCCTGAGGGAGGCAAGGAATCCTAGAAAAGGGGGGGGGGGCCGCTCGTCAGACAAAAAGCCACCTTTTACAGAAGCAAGGGACTGTGGCCAAAGACCCTGGAAAAGGAGGGGAGGGGGCTCAGAGAATGACTACAGACTCTCAAAGAGGCAGGGTACTTCTGGGAGGTAAGGGTCTCAGAAATAGGAGCTCCCCCCGAGAACTCAGAGGGTCTGAAATAGGGTTCCTCTCAGTAAGGTATCAGAGAGACTCCCCCGAGACAGTTGAAGGTTCTCTCAAAAAGAGGTTCTCCCTCACAAGTAGGGGTTCACAGGCGGGGTTGTGGGGAGGATGTAGATAAACAGGGGTCCCTCAGGTTAGATTCCTCAGAAAAGTTGAGTTAGAGAAAGCAGTGCTCCCCTCAGAAAGGCGACACTCTCAGAAACACAAGACCTCCCTTTCCAGGGTACTCGCGGAAAGGCAGGGGTTCTCTAGAGAAGGAGCACCCTGAGAGGTGAGGTCCTATAAAGAAAGGGCACCTTCAGACACCAATCCCCCTAAAGAAAGGGTGCCCTCAAACAAGGAGTATCCCAGACAAGGGCACTCTCAGACACGCGGGGCTCCTCCACAGAGAAGGGAACTCTCGGCGACGGGGGCCTTCAGACGCAGGTTCCGAAAGAGTCCAGTAGGGAAACGCACCAGCCCGGCCAAGCGGAAGCCGGGGGAGCCCGGGGCACCGGAAGCCGGGGACCCCGGCAGCGGCGCCTGCCCCGCACTCACCGAAGTTGCTCGGCTCCGCGCGATCCGCAGCTGGGCCCCGGGCCAGCCTCAGACAGAAAGCTCGGGTCCGGTCTGGTCGCGTCCCCACGGCGACGGCTCCCTCGGGTGGCGCCTGAGGCGGCGGTGGCGACAGGACGACAGACGACCGACGGACCGACTGCGCGGGCGGCGCGGGGCGCGCTCAGGCAGCGAGGGTGCGCGTGCGCGCGCCGGGGCGCTGACCCCGGGCGGAAGGAGCTGCCGCGGCGCGCTCGGAGCCGCCGCTCGGTCTCACCGCTCCTTCTCACACTGAAATTGCCCGCTTCACAGCCCGGCTTCCCCGGTTGCTAGGCAGATTTTGCCTCTCACACTTCCGGGTTGAGGCACGTCTCTCCGAGTGGCGGCGCCGCAGGCCAATGAAGTCTGGCCGGGCGCTCAAGCTCGGCACCCCACAGGGGGTGTGGCCAGCCTCAGGACAGACAGTTACCAGCAGCCAATGAGCGCGTTGGCCGGCTGCCCCTCCGGATCGCGCCGGTGGCTGGGACCGTCCTAGGGGGCGGGACAGGATGACTGACAGACGAGCATCCAATGGAAGGATGGAGCGGGTTGCGAAGCCAGTCAACTCGCGTGGGTGAGCTTTAGGTTTGGGGCGGGAATGCCGTGAGGGGTGCGGTCTTGGAGGACACGTCAATTCGTGGCCGGCTTGCTGGGACCTTGGAGGGTGGTTCGACTGGGCTGCCGGGCGGCCAGCAACTGGCTGAGCTGAGGGTTCCCCGCTGTGCTCAGCAGGGGCGCCCCACCCACAATGCACCGGAGGCTGTCGGGCCTGGACAGGCGCCTCTGAATAGACCTCAAGTGGCTAGTGACCTGGCTTGGATCTCGTGGGCGCTGGGGCGCCTACGTTCTTCCAGTGGAGCCGTGGCCGTGGCTGTGGCCGTAGCCGCTGCCACCTTCTGAAGAGCGTCTCGGGACGCGTTCTCGGCCCGTTCGGAGGAGAATCTTCAGGTTCGCGTCGCTGATCCGGCTCTGAGGATGCCGTCGGCGATCTCGGCCTTCACCCACTTTTCTGAGAATTACCTGGATGAGGATACTTTGTGGGTGCCGGGGTTCAGCATCCCTGAATCTCTTGGATGCGTGCACCTATCTGGATAGAAGCCCACCCCCTAACCTTGTAGATCACGTGCCGCCACACCTAGAGGAGAGATTTGGGTCTAGAGCGGCCCTAGATTTCCCCTCATCCTTTACTCAAGTTGTAGCCTTTTAACTTTTTTGTTTCTTCTTTGAGACCCGGCCTCATTATGTATCCCCGGCTGGCCTGAAACTTACAGCTCTCACAGATAACTGCTTGCCTCGCTCTACCTTCTGAGTTCTTTCGGTTTTATTTTGTTTGGTTTGGGGGAGGGGTCCTTTATTATTTAGCGTTTATTCTATTTATTGAATTTGCTGTGCATGTCATGACAAACATATTTAAGTCAGAGGACAGCTTAAAGGAGTCGGGCCTCATTTTCTACTATGTAGGTCCCAGAGATCAAAGTCAGGGCCTCAGGCTTGGTGGCAAGAACCTTCCCCCTCCCCGCCCCCCAGAGTTTCTCTGTGTAGCCCTGGCTGTCCTGGAACTCACTCTGTAGACCAGGCTGGCCTTGAACTCAGAAATCCGTCTGCCTCTGCCTCCCAAGTGCTTGCCACTGCACGTCAGATGGCAAGCACCTTTACACTTTGAGCCCACAGTTTTGTTTTTGAGACAGGATCCTAGAGATCTATGTAGAGCAGGCGACTCTTAAACTTAAAAGATTGCCCTTTCCTTTGCCTTTCAAGTACTGGAATTGCAGGCATGCCCACCAAGCCTGCAGGATGTGTTTTGATATGTCACCTTTCTAGCTGAGGATGACCTTGAATTCTATGCAATGATTAACTTTTGGTCTCTCCATCTCCACAATTTCTCTGCTAGACAGGAACTTTCCAAAACCCTTTCTGCTTCCCAACCACTTCCAGATAAAAGCTAATCTGTCACATTTAGCACATCATTGGGCAAAAGTTGAAGCAAAGGAGCGTCAACTATCTTCCCCCATTTTTTAAGTATTTATATTATGTTAATGGTTGCTTTGCTTGTCTGTACCAAGTACAGTGCCCCCACTGTATGTCAGAAGAAGGCATCAGGTCCCCTGGGACTTGAGTCATAGACAGTTATGAACTGCCTTGTAGGGTCTAGGAATCAAACCTGGGCTAGAAAAGCAGCCAAGTACTCTTAACCCTGAGCCATCATTCCAGTTCTGTCCCTTTTTAAGCAGTATCTCACGTAGCCCAGGTTGGCCTTAAATGTCCTTGAGTTACAAGTAAGGCCTTGAACTGTTGATCCTCAGGCTTCTCCTTTCCAAGTATGTGTCCTCACACCCAACTTCTGCAATGCTAATCAAGTAGCTTACTCATGAAGCCTCATCTGGAGCCCCTCTGATTTTCTTCAGCAGGGTCTCTTGGTGTCCAGACTGGTATTAAACTCCTTTCTGTCTCCATCTTTATTGTGCCAAGATGACAGGAGTGCACTACCAGGCTTGACGCCTAATTCATTCCAAAGTCCTTGCCTGATTTGCAACCCTCCCCCATAGGACCCAGCTTTGTCTAAATAGGTAACCAAATAACCTAGTGAGTCAAAGTCATGAAAAGGCAGTGATGAGAAAGACCTTCAACTCAAGATGCAAATGGTAAGCTGGGCTGACCATTACTCAGTACAACAGTCATGACCAGGCAGACAGGTTACCAAAGGGAAGTTGTTACTGGAGAGATCTTAGGAGCCAAGAAGAATGCAATAAAGGGAAACAGACCTATTTATTATACCAGGCAGAATTGTACATTGAAGTGATACAAAGAAAGTGCTATACTAATGTTAGGGAAGAAGCTCAAATAAAATAATGGATGAGAACTAGGAAGAGCTCAAGTACTCCATGTGAACCTTGAAGTCCTGTGCTTGTATGAGAAGGATGGACTTATATGCTTACAAGAAAGCTGAAGTTTTGGAAGAAAAGTAAGTTCAGATAGTAACAGGGATTGGGAGGGACCATGACTTCCTGAGTGATCTCAAACTATCCCCAAATGATGAGGTTGATGCGGCATCACTGACCAAGGAAGGAAGCCATGGTAAACATGAAGATGTACTCACTACATACTTCTGGCACCTCTGCTCCCAGAGCTACCACCTTCCCTTAATGTTGAACCCAAGGGCTGCCAGAGCTGGAAAGAAACCCATGCCTGCCACTTCCTAAAACGGCCAGTCATCAGCCTCACTGTTCAAGAAGTCAGAACCCTGAGCTGGGCCTAATGGTGCACATGTTAGCACAGGGGAGGCTGAGGCAGGAGCATCTCAAGTTCTAGGCCATCCTGGGTTACATAGAAAAACAAGAAATCTGCCCAGCAGTGGTGGCACACGCCTTTAATCCCAGCACTTGGGAGGCAGAGGCAGGCGGATTTCTGAGTTCGAGGCCAGCCTGGTCTACAGAGTGAGTTGCAGGACAGCCAGAGCTATACAGAGAAACCCTGTCTCGGGAAAAAAAAAAAAGAAAAGAAAAAGAAAAACAAGAAATCTGCTCAAAGGCCCAGGTTGGCTTAGGGCTTACTATGAAGTCAAGGATGACCTAGCACACCACATAGTCCTCTTGGTAATTGTGTTCCATTACATCTAGCATAATTTATTGTTGAATCAACAATTATTGATGGGATCAAAGGTCAGCATATTATGTAACTCCTCTACTGGATGCAGAAGAGAAAGGCAGGTACACTCAGCTACTGTTACTGGTCTACATCAACTGTAGTATTAACTGTAGCATCTTAACTGGCACTTGTATTATTTAAATCTCAAATCCAGAAGCAATTATGGTACTTGCTGCTCTTGCAGGGGACTGGATTTAATTCCCAGTGCTCACATGGTGACTCACAACCCTCTATAACTCCAGTTCCAGGGGGTCTGGTATATGTGGTGCACTTACATAAATACAGGCAAAGCATTCATACACACAAAAAACTTTAAATCTCCAATCGAGCAACATGTTCAAAGGCAAGAAAGCACTATGGTCTCATGGAGAGCATACTCATTTTTTTTTTGTTTTTGTTTTTGTTTTTTTCGAGACAGGGTTTCTCTGTGTAGCCCTGGCTGTCCTGGAACTCACTCTGTAGACCAGGCTGGCCTCGAACTCAGAAATCCGCCTGCCTCTGCCTCCCAAGTGCTGGGATTAAAGGCGTGCGCCACCACCGCCCGGCTGAGCATACTCATATTAACAATCAGAAACTGGTGCTGGAGAGATCACTCAGTGTTTAGATCTGTTGTTACTCTTGCAAAAGACCCAGTCTTTGGTTCCCAGCATCCACCAGGCAACAAATGTGGTACACATACAAACATGTAGGCTAAACATGTGTTAAAAAATTGATAAGCAGTACTCTAGTGTCCAGCTCAATATGTCCTCTTACAGTGATTGCACTAAACACTCCTGAGGCCACCAAGATGGCTCAGGAGATGATGGTTCTTGCTACTAAGTTTGACAACCTCAATTTGATCCCCTAGTACCTATATAATAGAAGGACAGAACCAACTTCCATAAGTTGTTCACTAACCTCCACATGTGTTTTGTCATGTATACTCACACACAAATAAATGTAAAAACTAAACTACTACTGTACTGGTAAAATAATACAAATAAATAATCAAAAACTTTGAGCCCTAGACTGAGAATGCAACTCAGTTGATGGAGAGCTTGCCCACTGTGCACAGTGTCCCTTCCCAGCACCACATAAACGAGGTGTGGTAGCGCACACCTGTCGCCCCTGAATTTAGGAAATAGAGGAAAGAGACTCAGAAATCTAAGGTCATCCTCATCCTCATCTTCATAGTTGAAGGACAGCCTGGGCTAAGAAAAAGAAAAAATCCTGAGCCTTTTCGTTGTCGGTGAACTCTCTTTGAAGAGAGACCCCAGGTAGATGTCCTAGTGAAATTCCTGAACTTCCGAGCCAAGAGCAGCCTTGTTTTATAATAAAAACTGAAACGCGAGTCATGTGACTGAAGGATAAGTTTCCTTTCCCTGGTGGAAGCTGATTGCATCTCTTCACCAAGGCGTGGCCCTTCCTGGGTCTGGGAAATCAACTTGGCGAACAGGCTGAGTGACATTCAAGCCCATATAGGGAAGTGGGAGCTGGCCCAGGCGGCCCCACAGGCGTTAGGAAGGCGGGGCCTCTGCCAGCCCGAGACCTGCTGCTGCTCTCCTCTCCTGAGAAGTCTCCTCGCGTAGAGGAAGCTGTTCGCCGGCAGTGAGAGGGACCGCTGAGTAACGCCACAGACTGATAGCAAACGGGTTATAGCCTCCGGGCGGGGCGCGAGGGCCCTGGCCTGTCCCGACACAAAGGAGGCTGAGGAAAGAAGGCTAGTCTGAGTTAGAGTGAGACTCTCTTTTGAGAAACAATACAAAAGCCAGGTGCCGTGCCTCAAGCCTGTAATTCCAGTACTTGAGAAGAGGATCACTGTGAGTCTGAGAACAGCCTGTCTTGCAGAGGAAAGGGAAGGGAAGAAAAAAAGAGAAAAGGGAAGTGGGCTTTGGAGAGACGGCTTAGGGGCACTTGCTGCTCTTGAGGGTGACCCAAATACCCACGTAGGGCAGCTCTGTGTGCAGCTCCAAGGGATCCAACGCCCTCTTCTGTCCTCTAAGGCCACCTGCAAGGCACATGTGCACTTTTATTAACACATGTTAATAAAAATTAAATATATCTTTATTTTTAAAGAGGAAAAAAATGAGGAAAGAAAGGGAAAACTGTGTGTGTTAACCCACAACTGTCACACCAGCACTTAGAAGGCAAACACGTGAGGATTAGAAACTTAAGGGTTATCTTTAATCACGTATGGAATTCCAGAACTGCCTAGGCTACAAGGATAGGAAGGGGCACAGAAAGAGGGAAGAAAAAAAGAAGTTAATAAAAGAAGGGAGAGAGAAAAGAGAAAAGGGAGCTAGGTTAAAGCTATACAGAGTCACTAAGTGGCAGAGTTGCCTTGAATAGAGCTAAGTACCACACCCTCCATCCCGGCAGGCATCTTCATTCCTTAGTGTTTGTCAAACGTGTGTGTATGTGTGCGTGTGTGCGTGTGCGTGCGTGTGTGTGTGTGTGTGTGTGTGCGTGTGCGTGCGTGCGTGGGGTGTGTGTGTGTATGTGTGCGTGTGTGCGTGTGTGCGTGGTGTGCGTGTGTGCGTGTGCCTGTGTGTGTATGCGCATGTGCACGAATCACTGACCTACTGAAAGCAGCATCCTTTTGAGGGTCTGTAGGCTTGACCCTGGTTCCCCCAGAGAACCAGATCACTGTTTTGAGAGGGGAAAAGATCAGGTACAACAGCACCAACAGGCTGCCACACGCACCCCTGCGCTTCCCTAGAGAAAATCAAGCAGACAGCTACAAGCTAGGATGGAGCAAACGTGGTTTTATTGAAATTAGTTTATAGAATATACAGAAGCAAGGCCAGACTGAGCTCAGGAGCTCTTTCAGCCAAGCATTTTGTAGACAGGGTCTTGAACTGTAGTTCAAGCTGCCTGATATTCCTGTCTGTCTTAGCCTCCTAAATATGGGGTCACAGGCCTGTGCCACCACACAAAGCCACTGGCTGAGTTTTTAAAGATATTTAACATTTTTAAATATTTAAATTTTTGTTTGTTTGGTTTTTTTGTTTGTTTGTTTGTTTGTTTTTCCGAGACAGAGACAGGGTTTCCCTGTGTAGCCCTGGCTGTCCTGGAACTCACTTTGTAGACCAGGCTAGCCTCACACTCAGAAATCCACCTGCCTCTGCCTCCCAAGTGCTGGGATTAAAGGCGTGCGCCACCACCACCCGGCTTAAATTTTTTTTGTTTTGTTTTGTTTTTGTTTTTTGTTCTTTGTTTTTTCGAGACAGGGTTTCTCTGTGTAGAAAGCCTGGCTGTCCGGGAACTCACTCTGTAGACCACGGCTTAAATATTTTTTTAAATATTTATTTTATTGTTCACCAGGCCTGATGATTCTAGCACATGGGAGGCAGAGGCAAGGGAATCTCTGTCTCAAATATATAGATATTATATATAGTATAATATATTATATATATATATATATATATATATATATATATATGTTTAATGCTGTATATGTGGGAGTGTGAATGCAGGCATGTGAAAGAGTTACAGGTAGTTGTGAGCTATTCAACATGGTGCTGGAGCTGAACTCAGGTTCACTCTCCAGCACCAAGATACTTTATTTTTTGAAACAGGGTTTTATGTAACCTAGGCTGGACTCAGACTCTAGCCGAGGATGACCGGTTCTGCTCTTCCTGCTTTCATCTCTGCTGGGATGACAGGCATGTGCTACCCAGGAACCCAGGGATTGTGTGTGTCAGCTGATCTACAGATGTTTTGACCAATGAGCTACAGTGACTTCTCCACCACCAGGAAGAGCATTTCTTTCAATTTCCAGTTTCTGAAAGAGAAAGCATTCTTCCAAGACAGAGCTGCATAGGAAGGAGGAAGGAAGTGTGCCCACTCACAGCCCCCTGGAGCTTCTGTAAGGTCTAAAGACAGCATCACCACAAAGCGGGTGCCCCTTTACCTCCCCGAATGTGGGTGTGGTCCCATCTGCGGTCTGTGATGCTGTCTCACTTACGCCCTCCAGTCCCTCCTATCCCTCCCATAGAACCTAGCCCAGAGAGTGAGCACGTGGAATCTAGTCAGATTTCTGGTTTCTGGAGGACACTGCCCCCTGCTGGAACATCCTGCCCCAACCATCCGCTCTGAGTCTGGATGTTTATCTAAAGTGAGCCTCCAATTTAGGTGCTGAGAATCAAAGCTGGACCTTATAGAAAAGTAGATTCTAGACTCTGCTCTTAACTGAGAGCCAGCCATTTCCTCAGCTACAGAGAGAGAGAGAGCTACAAGGCCTGAAGGACAAGCCTAGCCCTGTCAGAAACTGATGGCTGTTCAATATCTCAAAAAAGATGCTGAGAAGCAGCAGGCCTTGTATTTAGAAATGTCCTTCATTAAAGGGACAAATGTGACCAACCAAAAAAATCCTGAGACTGGAGGAGGGAAGCAAGCCCAGAGCTTCTCCTAGGGAGGTTTCTCATAGATGATTGCCAAAGGATGCATTCACTTTAGTCTAGGATGACCTTCAACTCTCCTGCCTCCTCCTCCCAAGAGCTGAGACCTTGGGTGCAGCAGGACTAGGGTTTCCTTCAAGTCCAGGTTGGCCTCAATTGTGTAGCTCAGAAGGACCTTGAACTTGTCATTTTCATTGTCTTTGTTGTTGTTTTAAGATAGGATTTCTCTGTGTAGCCCGGGCTGTTTTGGAACTCTGTAGACCACTGGCCTTGAACTCAGCGATCACCTGCCTCCTGAGTGCTGGGATGGGAGGTGTTTCCCACCCCAGCTGACCTTGAACTCTTAGTCTTCTTGCCTCCCCTGAGCCTGCTGCCATATCCAGTTCAAACCATGCAAGGCTTTGTGGATGCTGTGGAAGCACTCCTCCAACAGAACATGAGTCACATCCCTGTTTGTTTATTTATTTGAAACAAGGTCCTGTTTTGTAGCCGAGGGCAGCCTGGTGACCTGGTGGCCTCTGCCTCCCAAATGGTAGGGTTTCCTCCCTTCCCTCTCTCGGGTTCTCTTGTTATGAACTCAGAGAGTCTTCTCCCTATGTAACCCAGGATGGCCTAGAACTTGAGATCCTCTTGCCTCAGTCTCCCGAGTGCTGGTGTAACAGGTCCCTGCTGTTAGCCCCTGTATGGATCAAAGAGGTCACTGAAAAGACACAAGGGCCGGGCGGGGTGGGCGCACGCCTTTAATCCCAGCACTTGGGAGGCAGAGACAGGCGGATTTCTGAGTTCGAGGCCAGCCTGGTCTACAGAGTGAGTTCCAGGACAGCTTGAGCTACACAGAGAAACCCTGTCTCGAAAAACCAAAAAAAAAAGAAAAAAAAAAAAAAAAAAAGAAAAGACACAAGGTGTGTTGAAGCTTGCCTTTAATCCCACTCCCCTCCACCCCAACACCCACCCACCCACCCTGTCTAAAATAAGCAACAAACACATCATTGACCTAGCTGCTTAGGAGGCTGACACAGTAAGATTGCTTGTAGCCAGGAGTTTAGGGATTGCTATCTAGCATTTCCAGCATTTATACTGTATTAAGTTAGCATAACCTTGGAGGATTCTAGAAAGATGAAATGGCTATGGGCCATAAATCACTTCAAAGCATCACATTGGTGCTGTCTCTGGGTCAATTTGTATGCAAAAGCCAGTCAGCCTCTGGTGGCCAAAGCTCATTCTGACACATGGCCTGTGGTGGGCTTTGGGAAAGCATGCTTTGTCATTTATGTTTGCACTCTAACGGACTCCTTGGTGAGAGAACACAGTCCTTTGAATGACGGACCTGGGTGTAGCCCAATAGTGACTTCCTTCCATCAGGTCAGTGCCAGAGAATGTTCTAGAGGCAGGCAGAGCTTCCTGGAGAGAGGAAGTCTGTTTTCCTGGAGAAGGCTAGAAGAACAGTGAATGGGTGACTGGAGTACATGGGTTGGGGGTCTGGCTCTGAGGCCTCTGTATCATTTGCTCCTGGTGGGAAATGGCTCGGGCTACGTTCCTGTGGGTATCTGGGTCCCTGCTGTGACATTGCGCTTTATTCCAAGAGTTGGCCGGGCGGTGGTGGCGCACGCCTTTAATCCCAGCACTTGGGAGGCAGAGGCAGGCGGATTTCTGAGTTCGAGGCCAGCCTGGTCTACCGAGCGAGTTCCAGGACAGCCCGGACTACACAGAGAAAACCCTGTCTCGAAAACACCACAAAAAAAAAAAAAAAAAAAAAAAAAAAAGAGTTGGGACTGACTGAGTTCTGTCTTCTTTTCACCCATGTGTGGCATAGATATGCCAGCACTGCCTCCAAGGTAAGGTTCCTGACCTGGGGTCCAGAGCACAGAGAGGCCTCTGCATAGAGGTTGGAGACATTCCTTCCTTTTCCTTCAGAGGACTTCTGTCCTAGCCCAATCCTCTGTCTTCTCAGGATGTTCCTCTAGATGCCAACTTCAATGATAGGCAAGGCAATAGGGGAGTCTGGTAGAAGCCCTCACTCTCCACAAACATTATGAGCAGGACTGGTGCCTTGTGTCCACACACTGTCCCCTCTAGAGCAGACAGACAGGAAAGGTGCAGCTGTGCACTCTAGAGACCTGGGACTTAGTTTCTTTTCTTTTTTTTTAAGTACACTTGCTATCTTCTGGTTCTTTCTTTTATTTTTGTTACTTTATCCCCTCCCTTTAAAAAAATAGTCTCACTGTGCACCCTTGGCTGTCCTAAACCCACTGTGTAGACCAGGCTGATCTGGAACTTACGAAGATCCGTTTGTTCTGCACGGTGAGCTCCAGGACAGCCAGGTCTCTATAGAAAGACTCTATCTCAAAAATAAAAATAAAAGTGTGAGCCGCCACATCTAGTTTCCTATTACATTTTATTTATTTGTGTGTGTGTGTGTTTGCTATGCTACAGGTACACATGTGGAGACCAGAGGACAATTTACCACAGTCTATTCTCGCCTTCCACACTCATTGGTCATAAGGATCAAACTTAGAGCCTTATTTAGTTATACACAGTGATAACTGGTCCTGTGTATGTGCACACGTGTGAAGGTGTGTGCATCTATGTGTAGAGGCCTAAGGTTGATGTCACATGTCTCTCTCAATCTATCTACCCTATAAATCTGGCAGGACATCTTTTTTTTTTTTTTTTTTTTTCTGGCAGGACATCTTATTGAACAGGAAGCTCATTAGGTCTGCTGATCTAGTCAGCCCACTTGCTTTAGAGATTTTCTGTCTCTACCTCCTGAATGCTGGATTACAGGTACACCCCCGCCCCCCTGTGCCCACCTGCTTTCCCTGCTTTTATTTTTCTGAGAATCAGAACTCCAAGACCTCATGCTTTGATCTCCCCAGCACATCTGGGACTTTATGTTTGTTTTTCAAGACAGGTTTTCTCTCTGTAGCCCTGGCTGTCCTGGAACTCACTCTGTAGACCAGGCTGTCCTCAAACTCACAAAAATCCACCTGTCTCTGCCTCCTGAGTGTTGGTTGGGTTTAAAGGTGTGAGCCATCATCACCCATTCTGACTTTTAAAAAGAATTTTTTTAATGTATTTATTTATTTTATGTACTTGAGCACGCTCTTGCTGAAACACCAAAAGAGGGCATCGGATCCCATTACAGATGGTTGTGAGTCACCATGTATTTGCTGGGAATTGAACTCAGGACCTCTGGAACTGCTCTTAACCACTGAGTCATCTCTTCAGCCCTACCCCCTTTTTACTATTAACATTCAAAACACATTTTCCAGAGGACCTGGGTTTGTTTCCCAGCACCCACATGGCAGGTCACCACTGTCTCATTCCCTCTCTGGCCTGGTACCAGGCACACAGACACACATGTAGACCAAACACCTACACACATACAATAAAACAAAAGCAAATGTTAAAAATTTAATGAGCCGGGCAGTGGTGGCACACACCTTTAGTCCCAGCACTTGGGAGGCAGAGGCAGGCAGATTTCTGAGTTTGAGGCCAGCCTGGTCTACAGAGTGAGTTCTAGGACAGCGAGGGCTATACAGAGAAACCCTGTCTTGGAAAAAAAAAAAAAAAAGAAAAAAAAGAAAGAAAAAAAGACAAAAAAATTTAGTGAGCCAGGCCAAAGTGGCTCACACTCAGGAGGCAGAAGCAGACAGATCTCCCAGAGTTTGAGGCCAGCCTGGTCTACAGAGCAAGTTTCAGGACAATCACACAGAGAAAGCCTGTCTTGAAAGAAAGAAACAAACAAAATAATAAAGATTGAAATTTTTTGTGTGTCTATGTGTATGTTTATGTATAGTCTTCTCCAAGAATAGTACATTCTCTTAATGGCTGAGCTATCTCTAGCTCATTCCTCTTCCAAATATTTGATCCAGGGTCTCATGGAACCCAGGCTTGAGTAAATTCTGTGTAGCTAAGGAAACTAACAACTCCTGACCTTTCTGCTTCCACCACCTCAATGCCAGGATGACTGGCTCAGTCAAGAGATACCTCTGTTGTAATAAAGTCCTGGTTTTGCTTCCCAGCCCCATGTTTTTAGAAGTAAGACTCAAACTTAAATCATATTCACAAATACCTTAGTAGGACAGCTAGGCTCTATTTTGATTAGATCATGACTAAAGGGGCCCATTTATTTTAAGCTACATTTTGTCATGTGGCTAGTCATCTGTGTTTATGTACCATGTGCTCATGTGTTTGTCTCATCTCTTTGGGCTTCTCTTCTCTTTATATAAATTTAAGATTGAGGTGTATGCATTTTTTTAAATTGCTAAGAAGCCTCCCAATTATTATTAAGCAAAAACCTATATAATACTTTTAAGGAAAATGCGTCATATTGAATCTCCGATTGTTGTCTGTTAGGGACTGTATCTATTAGTAGAGGGTCCTCCTCTGACTTTATTGTGTAGACCAGGCTGGTCTAGAATTTACAGAGGTCTCCCTGTCTCTGTCTCCCTGCTATTTGCTGTTATGTAGATCAGACACTGTGCTTCCCTTGGCAATGCCCCTTCTATGTGCACCCCTCCCCCTGTTCCTTTGTTTACAGGAAAGTATTTTGGCCTTCCAATGTAGTAGCTAACCTAGGGCTGGATTTTCTCACACCATGAATGCAGAACATCAATTCCCATAGGACAAGATTGGGCTGACCTGCAATGCCAAGCTTGAGAGAACCCGGGGTGGCTTATCCACAGCTGTGGTCTCTGGGGAGTCACCACTGGTTTTCTCATCTGCTGTTGTGTGGGTTGCACTCAGCCCGTGTGTAAATGGGAGCAGGAGCTGATTCCTCCCTCTCAGTCTTTCTGCCCTTGGGAGAAGCCACAATTTTTTTTTTTTTTTTTTTTTTTTTGGTTTTTCCGAGACAGGGTTTCTCTGTGTAGCCCTGGCTGTCCTGGAACTCACTCTGTAGACCAGGCTGGCCTCAAACTCAGAAATCCACCTGCCTCCTGCCTCTGCCTCCCAAGTGCTGGGATTAAAGGCGTGCGCCACCACCGCCAGGCTCAGAAGCCACAATTTTTGTGTTTTACTTTTTACTTTAGTAGCGGGAGACAGAAGTAAAAATGATGAGGCTGTGAACTATTCCAAGGATGAAGGTGGTCGCACATAGTGTGGTATAATATTGACTTGGTTGCAAAAGGTTTGCTGATTAAAGAGAGTATGGACCTGGAGCTGGTCTTAATCTGCAAAGGCAAACTCACAGTAATGCTGCTAAATACAGTCAAAGATAATCTTCCTATTCAGATTCAAAAACTGACAAAAGAAAAAATACCAAGTAAAACAGTGTATAAATAAAGCATCTATTATAATTCAAAACACCAAAGAGCCAACAATGACTTTAAAGGTGATTCTTACTTCCCCTCTAGTCAGGGACCAAATTAGAGAGAGAAGGTGGTAAATAAAGAAGAAAGACAGCAGGCTGGAGAGATGGCTCAGCGGTTAAGAGCACTGACTGCTCTTCCAGAGGTCCTGAGTTCAATTCCCAGCAACCACATGGTGGCTCATAACCATCTGTAATGAGATCCAATGCCCTCTTCTGGTGTGTCTAAAAACAGCAACAGTGTACTCACATATATGAAATAATAAATAAATCTTTAAGAAAAAAAAAAAAAGAAGAAGAAAGACATCATGGGTTAAGAATCAAAAAAACCATGGCCCTTAGGGCTGGCCAATTGGAATTTAAAAGCAGCCCAGATGAAACATAATAAATAATAACTCGGGATTATCAATAGAAAAATAGATTCTAATTTGTCCAGGCCTAGTGCTGATTAAGGCTTATTATAAACATAAAAGTTGCATGTGTCTTTTATCCAGAAACTCAATGGTCAAAGACAGGGTAAAAACTCCAGATTGGAATTAAACATTTCTACAACAGGTGAAGGATTAGAGGAAGGTGGATTTGGAATGACCTGGTTGGAGGAGGAGGTAGAAGGGGAGGAGAGAGAAAGCTGCCAGGAGGGGAGATGGACGATGAGCACATGGCTAGGGGTACACTGCTGGGAAAGTAGCCAGGCCAACAGTTAGAACAGTAAATTAGGGGTTACCCCCCGTAATTGTCAAAGCCAAATAAAATAGCCAAAGTCTGAGTCTCATTTATTTATAAGCTAGTCAGGGATAAACTTTTTGTTGTTATTGTTGGTTTTTCAAAGGGATAAACTTAAATTGGGGCCGGGCGGTGGTGGCGCACGCCTTTAATCCCAGCACTTGGGAAGCAGAGGCAGGCGGCAGGCGGATTTCTGAGTTCAAAGCCAGCCTGGTCTACAGAGTGAGCTCCAGGAAAGCCAGGGCTATACAGAGAAACCCTGTCTTGAAAAACAAAAAGAAAAAAAAAAACAAAAAACATATCTCCTCCTTCTCCCATTACAGCATCCCCTATTTGTCTCTGATTGTCCTCATCTACCATATGTTGGAACCTTGTTACATTTTTGGGAGTTCCATGTCCCCTCAGCTGAGCAAACCTGATAGCCTGAGTATGATTCCTGTAGCCCTGGCTGTCCTGAAACTCACTCTGTAGACCAGGCTGGTTAAGGTTAGCCTGTTATACAGAGCAAGTTTCAGGCCAGCTAGGGCGACATAAACCATGTGGTAAGAAAGGAAGAAAGAAAGATCTTTTAAAGTTTTATTATTATTAGTCATATGTATGCACATCTCTGTGGGTCTGTGCCTGTGTATTCAGTGACCTCTGAGGCCAGAAGAGGACACAGGATCACGTGGAACATTAGACATATGTTGACATATATACACATAGCATTTTGGCAGCTCTCAGGTTACATCTCTAAAGGTTGCTAAAGAACCCACCCTCTGTGTGTGTGTGTGCGTGTGTGTGCGTGTGCCTGTGCACGTGTATGTGTGTGTGTGTGCGCGTGTGTGTATCTGTCTGTCTGTTTTTGAAACAGTTACATGTACTAGGCTGAAGAGACTGTTCAGCAGTTAAGGACACATACTGCTTTTCCAGAGGACTTGATTTTTGGCTTACAACTGCCCATAACTCCAGTTCCAGGGAATTTAATGTCCTCTTCTGGCCTTCTGGGGCATTGCATGCACACATCACACACACACACACAAATATACACATTAATAAAAATAAATCTTTAATGCTGGGCATGGTGACATACACCTTAAACACCACTATTCAGGAAACACAGGCAGGAGGATTTTGTGAGTTTCAGGTTAGCTAAGACTACATGGTGAGGCTCTGTTTGAATAAAAAACAAAACAAACCCCCCCAAACCTCTACATTTCATTATTATTTTATGTGTGCCTCCCACACAGTACACAGAGGTCAGGTGACAGGTTGCAGGAATCAGTCTCCTTCCTGCACCATGTGGGTCCTAGGAACTGAATTCACGTGGGTGGGTGTAAGCACCTTGATCAATGAGCGCTTCCAGGCTCCTTCTCCATCCTCTGAAGGAGACAAGTGAGGTGGCGCTGCAGAAACCTTGAATGGGAGTACAGTATGATAAAATGAACCAGAGCCACCAGGGGTCAGGACATACACATGTCCTTTCCCTGTAAATGAGATTCTGAGGAAATTCCAGATTGCAGCTGGAAAGGGAGAACGGCCTAAGCTCTTAGTAATTGGACTGGAATTCTTGCTTTCCTACTGGCAAGAGGCTTCAATCAGATTGCAGGGTAACAGGTTCCTTTCCCTTTGCATGTCCTCCAAGATTTCTTTTTCCTCCCTCCTTCCCTCCTTCCCTCCCTCCCTCCCTCCCTCCCCCCTCTCCCCCTCTCCCCCTCTCCCCCTCTCCCCCTCTCCCCCTCTCCGTCTCCCTCTCCCTCTCCCCCTCTCCGTCTCCCTCTCATTGCCATATACCTTTAATTCCATGGCTGAGGAGGCAGAAGCAGGTGGATCTCTGAATTCCAGGCTGGTCTGGTTTACAGAGCAAGTTCCAGGGCAGCCAGACTACACAGAAAAACCTGTGTAGGCTTAGATTTTTCAAAACCTACTGTTAATAAGGGTTCTTAAATGCTTTAAGCCGGGCGGTGGTGGTACACGCCTTTAATCCCAGCACTTGGGAGGCAGAGGCAGGTGGATTTCTGAGTTCGAGGCCAGCCTGGTCTACAGAGTGAGTTCCAGGACAGCCAGAGCTATACAGAGAAACCCTGTCTCGAAAAATACCAAAAAAAAAAAAAAAAAAAAAAAAGGGGGGGGGGGTTTCTTAAATGCTTTAACCTCCCTTCTAGCCCACCAGCCATGAGAGGTAGTGGAAAAGAAAGGTTATTAGAATACTGGGGAAGTAGACCTGTTTAGAAATTGTTCTTTGGAGAAAATCCATCTGCTTGTCAGTATACCAGTAATCCAGTTTAGTGGAGTCAGGACAGTAAACACGAATCAGCAGCAGTGGCACAGCCTAACAGAAGAAATAGCCAGGCCTCAGCCGAATTGGCATGAGTCAGTAGGAGCGACCAGGACCAGCAGGGAACTAGAAGTTCTCTGCTGTGTCTCTCTCAACAAAGTGAAGATCAAAGAAGCATGAGACCAACAAAGTGTTGCAAAGCTAGCTATACAAGCCTCCTCCCCAACTCCCATCACTGTCTGTTGAGTCCTCTTTATGGTCCCTCCAAACATGTGTTCTCTCAGGGGTATTGCCTCAGCAAAACTCCACAGGAGTCTATCAGCTGACATCTCTCTGCCAATCAGCTAAGTCCACGGAAGCAGCGAGCAGTCACCAGACCACCACAGAAAATTTTTGGTTATGAAGTCACAACAAACAATGTTTAAGGTCTGTCGGCTCCTTATCACCATGTATCCTTTCACGTTTGCTTTAGCAAAACATCCTTTCACCTGTGTCCCCTACAGGAAAACACTCCTTCACATGTCTGCTTCAGAAAACACCATCTGACACAACTGACTTTCCAAAGAAACCGTTAAGTTTCTTCCAGTTCACCCCTGCTTCAAAAAAAACTGTGTGTGTGTGTTATTCACATGTATGTGTATCACAAGCATACCCATAAACACCAGAACATTGGATCCATGGGTACTGGAATTACAAGTGGATCACAGAGCTACAATGTGGGTGCTGAGAATTATGCCCAGGTCTTCTGGAAGAACACTCAGTGCTTTTAAACACTTCAATTTCTGTGCCCTCCGATGTCCCTACTTAGTAGGGGCATGCCTAGCTATCTTTGGCTCCTGGGTTTGTTCTGACCTCTGGTGGCCAATGTAGGAGAATGTGCTAGCAGCCCTCATGGGAGAACGTGCAGAGGACAATGAGAGATGCACTTCCGGGTCCCAGCTATTTTGCAGCAGCTTGTGCTTAACCCCTTAGGGCAATGAGGGAGAAAACCTGCCACCAGAGTTGGGAACCTACCCTTGGGTGACAGTCAGAGCAACAGTCCCCCTCCCTTTTTGTTTTAGGAGATAGGATTTCTGACTCTTCTGGAACGATGCAGATCAGGCTAGCCTCCAAATCACACTTCTGCCTGCCTTTCAAGTATAGGGATTAAAGCCAAATGGCACGTGTGCCAGACCCAAAAGAAACTGAGGACAAATCTGTGATCCTTATTAGTGTGTGCATTCTGTGCTTCAGGTTTCCTGTTTTATAATTACCAGTGGCTCTTCCACCTATCCCTCCCCTCCCATCTTATTCCCTTATAAACTTGTGCTCTTGGTCATCTTTGGTTTTCCTCTCTTGGCCCCTTGTCTCTTGATCATCTCTTCCTCTCCCCCCTACTCTCATGGACAAATCCAGTCTGCTGGCTATGCCTCATCAACTACTCTCTTCCTGTTCTGGACTCTTCCAGATGCCTCTGGATGCACTCCCCCTTATTATCTACAATAAAAACCTTCCCCTCAACTATATTTCAGAGCAGTTATGGCCTGATATCAAAACACTATACAATGGCTAGGTTCAATGGATTCTTCTTGAAGATCAAAATCTTTAGAGCTGGTTGACTTTCAGTTTTGTGAATGTTCATATGTACAAAAGCATGTCAGGGCCAGAGGGGAGCCATATGTGCTCTTTTAGGTACCACTTACTTTGCTTAGGCCAACTGGCCAGCGACCACCTGTCTCCATGTCAATTGCTGGGACTACAAACTTATACCATCATGTCTGGCCTTTCTTTCTAAATGTGTATCTGTGAGTGATTGTGGGTCTGATGCTATGACATACATATGGAGGTCAGAGGATAAACTTTTGGGAGTTGACTCTCCCCTTCCACAGATGTTCTGGGGACCAAACTCAGTTATCAGATTTGACACAAACTACCCTCTGAGCCATCTTGCCAACTCCTGACTTTTTATTTTTCAGATTTATCTTTTAATTATGTGTAAATGCTGTAAGGGTTAAGTTATGTGTGGAGGTCAGAAGAGGGTTGTCGGAATCCCTGGAGTTGGAGTTACAGATGACCATTAGCTGCCTGACAAGGGTGCTGGGAACTGAACTTGAAGCTCTAAACTGCTGAACCATTCCTCCATCTCATTTTCTGTTTTTTTGGTTTTTTTCCAAAGACAGGGTTTCTCTGTATAGCCCTGGCTGTCCTGGAACTCACTGCGTAGACCAGGCTGGCCTCGAACTCAGAAATCCGCCTGCCTCTGCCTCCCAAGTGCTGGGATTAAAGGCATGCGCCACCACTGCCTGGCTCATTTTATTTTTCTTGAAGACAAGGTCCTGTAGCCCAGGCTAGCCCGAGGATGACTCTGAATTCCTATCTCTACCTCCTCTTCAGTGATTGGATCGCAGGTAAATGCCACTTGGCCTGGCTGTGTGGTGTTTTGCTATTGGGGATGGAAGACCACTCTCATGAGAAGCTAACCATGTGTGTGCCCATCCAGCTTAGTACAGGCTGATGACAGGCTCAAACCTTCCAGATGGGGACACCTGCTGTCACAGGTATACACCAGTGAAGCATGAGGACTCATCTAGCTCATACTCTCTAAAGGCTGGTTTGGTGAGTTAGGACCCAGGCCCCTGGCCTGTTCTGATGATATAACCTTCAAGTTGACAAAGGATGAGTAGACTCTACCTGGAACCTAGCTTAGGATGAGTCTGGAAGGCAGATATGACCAGATGTGGAGGATGAAACACACAGCTGGACTCTGAATCCTCTCAGAAAGGACAGTGCTTAGGCACAAAATGGCATACCCAAGGCAGTGGAGGCTCTTCCCTTGAGTCCTCCGAGCACTGAGGTCTTGAATTTGGAACAGCTAGCTGCAGTGTAGTTCAGTGTGGGAGGTGTGTTTGCCATGCACAAGGGTTTGGTTCCACCTCCAACAAAGGACAAAACTACAAACAAGTGACTGGAGAGATGGCATGGTGGAGTGCCACCTATGGTCTCAGAAACTTGGGGTTGAAACGTAAGAATTCCTAGGTAAACCAGTGGAGATCCTGAAACCAAGCCAAAACAAATCAGTCTAATCCTAGAGTGGTAGCTTACACCTTAACCTTGGGTGAGATCTGGGTAACAGCAGCTACAAGATAAGCCAGGAATAGACAGTTAAATTCTGTCAAATTTAGTCAACCAAAACCTACCAGTAAACCCTGTCTAATTTTATATGGATTTCAATTTATTCAACTAACCCATGGAAAAGCAAAAGCCTTCCCTACCCTGGAGCACAGGAGTTGGCCCAGGCCTTCCTTTATTGGTTTATTCATATTTCACTGTGTGACCCTTACTGGCATGTAACTAGGGAGTGTGCTCCCACCTCAGCCTTCCAAATGCTGGGATGGCAGGTATGAGCCACCATGTCTAGCTGTCTCCTGCCTTTTAAGAACTTGGGGACTAAAGGGACACCCGGGTACAGGAACAAGCCTGTCTAGGAGATTGTGTGCTGAAACTGCAGGGCAGAACACCCTTCACAGACAGTCCAAACCAAATACTGTATCAGGATAGGACCACAGGATAAAGCTATGGCTCAGTTGGCAGAATGCTAGCCTAGCAGCACCAGGTAAAGCCAGAGCAAAGGTACATGCCGTCATCCCAGTACTATGGTGGAGGCAGGAGAATCAGAGTTCAAGGTCATCCATGAACAACAGATACTGTCTCAAAAAACAAAAGCTCTGAACACCGCCCCTTCCAATCAAAACCCCAAAGCCAAACTATAAGAGTCAGGCACTGGGAGGCTGAGGTGCGGCACCACAGTCTTCAAAAGCAAAAACAACAAAAATCAATTGATAACCAGCCAAAACCAAACAGAAAAAGGGGCTGTCGGCCAGCTTCCTACCAGGCTGAGTTGAAAAATGGGCTATGCCTCTGCCTCTGGGCTGCAGTCTATAGTAGAGGGGCTGCTGGAAGAGCTGGAGGGTGGGAAATGAAAAGACTAGGAGAGTATTGGTCCTAAAGGAAGAGACCAGCAAACACACTTCTCACAGGTCTCCTGATTAAAAGGCTGCTAAAACCAGGCAAGGCCACCATGTTTATGGAAAAAAAAAAAAAAAAAACCAAACCTCTCAATAGATGACATGCCTTCCTTCACTCAGAGTGTCACCTGTGGCTTAAGGGGTAACAGCCTCATATAGGACTACAGTTAGCCTGGCTCTTAGTAACTCTGATACCTTTGTGTGCTGGCCCCTCTGGGATTTCTCCTCAATCTTTAGCTATTGGACACTGTGGTGACTATGCTGGGGTCACAGAGGTAGAACCTCAACACTGACTATAGAGTTTGTCATGACCATCCTTAGTTCTCACATGCCTGAGATATGGACACTAAAAGCACTCTAACATCAGGACAGACGGCAAATTGAGAGGTCCTTGTTTGAATCGCTCTATGTACAAAATGCCCTAGAAGCAAAAAAAAAAAAAAAAAAAAAAAAAAAAAAAAAAAAAAAAAAAGCTTAAATAAATAGGCAGGGCTGTGATGCAGGTATTGAGGGTAGGTCCCTGGGACCCAAAGGGCTAGAGGAAGACAAAAGGGTTGGCACCTGGCCATGGACACACGGCTCAGTGAGGATGTTCATGAAGGCCCTGGAGCTTCATCCCTTCAGCCATGGACTCCAAAGCTTTGAGAAGTGGCCTTCATATTGCCTGGTGACAGCTTCCGAGCACCACCTTTGCCACCAAAGTCAGCACCTGCCTAGATACCATAAGCTGGCAGGAACCACTGTGCTCCCTACCCCCATTATCGTCACCCTCAGAGCAGCTCTCAAGCCAAGAGGAGCTAAGTTGGTCCCATAACTGTCCTCCATGGGAAAGCCAAGTAGCTGCCAGGAAGGAAACTCCCTCATTCAGGTCCAATGGGACTTCTGCCTAGTGCTTAGGCAGGGCCAACAGGCGATGCTGACGGTCAGCAGGGAGCTTCTCAAGGGTGTACGAAGTCTCAGCCTCGTCAACTGCATATGTACACCTCTTTCCAAGCTCCTCCCTTGTACTGGGTCACCTTGGAGGACCACTCAGGTTAAGAGGCTGACTTCCAGGTCCTCAGAAGTCCCTGAGTGCAGGGACACTGGAAGAACAGCAGGCTGAGGAAAGTGAGAGCCATTGCTCTCCCCTCAGCTTGCCCTGGGCTGGAGACCACTTTGTGCGGCTGCACTTAGGTTTGGTTGAGCACTCAGATGATGCCCCCACACACATTGTCACCCTGTTCTTCTCAGGTGACACCCAAACACAGATTAGGCCATCAGTCCCTTCAACAGACAGCACTGAGTCCTGGAATAGGTGCAATTGGCTGTCACCGTCAGAGGCAGATGATGGTTTGAGCACTCTTGGGACTTAGCTCTGGACAACGGTGAGGGACTGGTGGGCACCCTGGTGATTTTGTTCCCAGAGACCTCCAGTGCTGGGTCCAAGTTGAGGACACAGGCCTCACAGAAGGCTGGCCAGGCTGGTGTTGGGTCCATTCTGAGCTTGGAACTGCACAGGGGGTGGGCCATCTGTCCACTGTGGGGAGAACACATGAGTAAACCCCTCCACATCTGAGGAGACAGAGCCCCTCCCTCCCTGTCTGCTTCCCACCCTTTATACCGTAATGAGGTTGTGCTCGGGGAGGCTGCAGGCCTCGATGTGGTCCTGCAGCAGCTGCTGTGAGAAGTTCTGGTGCATCTGCGCGGCCTCATGGGCATCCATGGCGTTCCCACATGCCTTGTTTAGGTCTGAGGATGGGGCAGGTGTCACTGTCTACTTCATCACCTGGGTGGCCAGACTCATACCCACCCAGGGGAGACAGGAGTTACTCAGAGACCCCGAGTCCTGGGGCTCAGGAGGATCATCCACCAAGCGGGAACCCAGGCCCCACCTGCCAGAGTCTTAAAAATCCCCTTCAAAGTTAGGCGTGGTGGCTTGGCAAAGGAATGTAAATTTGTGACTTCAAGACCAGCCTTGTCTACCCAGAATTCCAGGCCAGTTAGACCCTGTTTCTAATAAACAAAAATAGAAATCCCCTGGAGACACACCCCCTGCTCATATGATGTCAGGGCCCTACAAGCATGCCTGGCAGTCTTGTTCACTCTCACCTCTCAGGAGGGCAGACGACCACAGCTGCACAGACATGTCTGGGATCTTGCTGGCTAGCTGCATGGCAGGTACCACCATGTTGTTACTCTCCTGCCAATCAAAAGCTAAGAATTAACAGTGAGGTCATGGAAGAGTATCTTTGACTCCATTTCCCATTTTATGTTCTGTTGCTCCTGGACAAACTCTTATTGTACCCCCAGAGCCTACCTAAAATGGTCCTCTAAAGTACTCTTGTCCACCTTGGAAAAAACCAAACTGAGCATTTTTGCCCTCTCTGCACACAAGGCAATGAATGGGCCATACATGCCTCTTGCCAGCTAGAGAAAAAGACAGCTCTAGTGCAACAATTAGAAATGATTAAAACTATACATTCATGCAGGAGTCCCAAGGCTACTAAAGCAGTAGCCTGTGCCAAGAGCATGCTTCAGGTGGAGGAAGCTGATGGACTGAGTGTGGAAGATTTGCTCCTTTGAGCTGGCTTTTGTAGGCTACTGTGGGGATGTGGGGTCTCTAGGCCTGTGACTCCCTCTAAATAGATTTAGATTCTGTGGTGCCGAGCTGCTGACCTAGAAGGCCAGTGTTCTCATGATGAGGCTACCAGACTCCTGGAGAGCAGTTTCCCGTTTCTGACCTCACTGAGGAACTGGAGGTAGTTCTGAAGTCCAAACCACGGCCTGCTGACCTGTTCTACCTCCCCAGACTGCAGCAGGCCGGGTCTGGGCACGTTCTGAGACAGAGGTTGAGTGCACTTGCTGCTCTTGCAGAACAAGTGCAGTTTTTAGTACCCACGTGGCAGCTCACACTGTCTTCTTCCTGTACTAGGAGTTTGACCCTGCTTTTGACCTCTGTGGACACCAGGCACACACATGGTACATATGCATACATGCAGGCAAAACATTCACATACATAAAATAAGTAAATGAGAAATGAATAACAAAAATTTCAAAGCCTCAAACCAGATTCCAGGTTAATGGAAAAACAACCTAACCTAATGCAGCTCAGCTGGGTTAGTCAAACCTTAAACTCCAACAGCCACAACCAAACTGAGCAGAGTTCCTATCAGACCTCAAACACAGTAGGCAGGAAGAGCTGCTCCCCTCTTCCAGACCCAAGGAGGAGCTGGAAGTATGAGCTGGCTCTATAGACGCCTGGATAGGGTCTGACCCTCACCTCTGCTGGTCATGCAACTCTGACTGCTGCAGTATTTCTCACCCATAAGGGTCTGGCTCATCAAACTGTCCCGGTGCTCCACCACCAGGCTCATTTTAACTGCCCTGACCTCACAGGCCCTGCTATCTCCCTAGTCAGGCTAACACAGGCAAAGGGAGTATTTTACAGAACGTCACAGAGTGGGAAACACTGCTGGACAAGCAGACTTCTGGCCCGCATCGCTACTCTAAGTGCTCCGCAGCACATCACACTGGAGTCCCACAGAGCAACCAGTCTTGCCCAATGTACAAGCAGCTGCCCAATCAGCAGGCCAAAGCACTGGGAACACTAAGGGCACTCCCTGCTCTCTATGGCTAAGCTACCCTCACTACGTTTTATAATAATTTGAAGCAAAGAAGTCTTGTAAAGTCATGTGGTTGATGGTGTCACAGTCGTAGGAGGGTTTGACATTGTTGGTCTCATCTAAGGTTCTGAGATAGTCCCATGGGGCCACAGATTCCCAAGGGATGGTATGCTGAGAAGCCTACAGGAACATGGCAGGAGGCAGCTGTCTCTTAGTTCTGAGGCTTGTGAGCCTGACATATACATCTTGGAAGGGAACTCCAGGACCCCATGCCTTCCACACACTGGAATCCAGGACAGGAAATGCCATGCTCCAGGGTGGTGCTCCTCAGGTCTTGAGCCTTTCCATCGCTAGGAAGGGACTCACCCTGTGATTTCCCAGCACATAGAAGATGTGACCCAGAAGCACGAGGGAACAAGCTGTGAGGCGGTTCAGGTCCTCTGCATTCGACATCTTTAGAGTTTCTCGAAGAAATCGCCTACAAGAGGAGACAGATGGTAACACCTTGCAGGTATCAGTCATAGAGAAGCAGAGGTAGTCTGAGGAAGGAGAGGCTATCATGTGTGGTGCCCAATCCAAACTTACTTGGCTTCATTGTAGCGGCCCTGGAAGAAGGAGAAGAGCCCTCGCACGTAGAAGGCTGCTGCTCGGAGGCAGTGTGAACTGCAGAGAAGCAGAGTCACATTTGGATACAGGAGAAAAGTTTCTCAAAGGCAGCCCCTTCAGACTGCCTAAAGGGTGGGGTGCAAGCAGTGTTGAGTATGTGTGGAGGTTTGGGGCCCACAGGAGCATATACCACCCCAGAGTAGTGAGGGAGTGGACACAGGCGGCTCACCTGACTGGGAAGCTGTGGTCTGGGTTTATCCTCTCAAGCAAACTGTATAGCTGGTGGAGAAACATCAGTCAGGACTCCATCTAGAGGAGGCCAGGCCCTGAACATGGTACAGAGGACAGGGCTTCTTCCACCCCATGGGAAAACTATCACAACATGCAGCATGCCTGTCCTGAACAGCCTCAAGATGGAGTGTTCATCTGGGGGAACCATGTAGGAGACAGGGGCAGAGTGGGGACACTGGGACACACAGTATCCTTGTGATCCAAGAGTCCTGCCTCAGCTCCCTGACAGCCAGGGTGGCAGAGGTTGGGCTTCCTACTTCTTCTAGCCCAGACCTGGAAAGGTGGCCATAGTCTGTGTAGACGAGAGATAACGAGATGACGGCGGGCCAGGGCTATAATAAAGGCTGTAGAGGTCAGAGAATATGGGGCACTCTGGAGGGACCCCAGGGTGGGACATCCTAGGGTAAGAGAAGAACCTAGCTTTTGTGGCTCTGGCTAGGATGCCCAGATAAAAGCACTTGGCTTATGAGGACAGCCCTGTGAGGATGGCTAGGCTACCTATATAAGACTTGCTCCCGTCTGATTTGGGGCTGAGGTATGGCTCTGTGGCAGAATGCTTGGCAGCAAGCAAAAGCTCCAGATTGGATGCAAACTCCACAATTTTTTTTGTCCTTTTGGGTTTTTTTTTTTTTTTTTTTTGATATAGTTTCTGTGTAGCCCTCACCATTCTGGAATTTGCTCTGTGGACCAGGCTGGCCTTGAACCCAGAGATCCACCTACCTCTGCCTCCTGAGTGTTTGGATTAAAGGCATGCACCACAACCACCCTATGACGTTTTTTGTTTGTTTGTTTTAAGTAGAATGTGGGGTCAATAAAGTCGAGTGGTTTAGGATGGGACAGAGGCCACATGGCAGCAGGAGTGCTGTCCCAGTCATGACCCTCATAGAAAAAACATCTGGGCTTTTCTAAGATCTGTGGGTGCCTAGAACACCCGTAGCCCCCGCACAAGAGATGGAGAAGGATACCGAACATGAAGCATGTCACCTACTACCTCTTGGTGTCTATTTCCTTCCCGTATATACACACTCGCAAGGTTGGTCACGATGAAGGCCCACAACTCCTGGTGGTTGGTGAGCTGGAATGAAAGATGGGGCATTTAGGAGGCCAGCCTAGCCACTGTCACCCCCTGTTGGGGCCTGACTTGGACCCAGAGGGCCATATGGGCTCCTTTCAGACTCACACAACTCACTCCAAACCCAAGCACAGAGTGGATCCTGTCAATGACAAACAGTGGATAATGACAAGACTTGGTCTCTACACAGAACTGGCTTGCAGTTCTCTGTTCTTCTGGCTCAGGGCCCAACAGCTGGGATGACAGGCCTGTAGCCACCCCGGCTTGTTTTTGCTTTGTAGCCCAACAGATGTACAGTGAGGCCCTGAAGCACATTGGGCACGGTCTCTCCACTCAACTATTGATTATGGAAAGTGAGATGCTCAAGAGAAGGAGTAAAGCTCCAGGTGTGGTAGTGGAGGCTGGTCATCCTAGCACTTGAGAAGGAAGCTGAGGTAAGACAAAAAAAAAAAAAACCCTTTGTTTTCTTTCTTTTTTTTTTTTTTTTGGGTTTTTTTCGAGACAGGGTTTCTCTGTGTAGCCCGGGCTGTCCTGGAACTCACTCTATAGACCAGGCTGGCCTCAAACTCAGAAATCCACCTGCCTCTGCGTTCCAAGTGCTGGGGTTAAAGGCATGCGCTACCACCACCCAGCTACCCTTTTTTTTTCCGGACAGTGCCTCTGAACTCCGTATGTAGAACAGGCTAGCTTCAAACTTTCAGAGAGCCACATGTCTCTCCCTCCCAAATGCTGGGATTTGTTAAACCACCACACCTGGCCAGGCAAGATCAGAATTTAAGGTCTGCCTGTGCAACTGAGATATACTGTCTTAAAACAAACAGGCAGGGGCTGCAGTTTAGCAATACAGTGTGAAATTTTGGGTTCAATCTCCTTAGAAAAGCCCAGATGTTTGGGAGAGGAAGAAGGAAACGATGTGAGAGTCTAAGCAGCCTGGGCCATCTGACTCCGATTCCCTACAGTCGTGAGCTTAGCACACAAATGCCCAGAGCTCCCTTCCCTGACCTGAGCTGCAGCAGTATTGGGGTGTTGCTGTGAACAACAGGAGGTGTCTGAGTTTGAGGACAAGGTTTGTGTGTGTAGTAGGTCAGTTGTCAAGGTGTGGGTGTCTTGTTGGGAACCCTCTCCCTGAGGTAAAACCTGTCCCTGAGCACCTGTGAGGTAAAACCTGTCCTCTGTCCCTGAGCACCTATCACAGGACATAGGATAAGGGCACATCCCAGTCACTGTACATCCACATAATGTTGACTTTACCAAACCCCAGAATCCAGCATGACTCCAAGAGCACCACAAACTGACCCAGTCTGAGAATGTCCTAGAACTTACCAGATGTCAAAATGGCTACCCAGTGTCCCTTGTCCCTGTACTCCTGGTACATATGTCCTTTCCTCCTATCTTTCCAGGGTAGCCAAGAACTCGTCACCTTAGCTACCTCTCACCTCAACAGGAACTGTGTCACTGTTGTGGCCACTGTCAGGCTAAAGTCTATAGCTCCTGCAGCAGACCTAAGCTGGTCTCCATCCTTTTGGTGTGGCAGCCAACCTTACACCACATTGTTACTCAGGAACAGTACCCAGTCTTACCCGAAGGGCTGTGGTAAACTGGGCTTCAGCATTGTCCATGCAGTTCACAGAGACACAATACAGGCCCTGAAAGGACAGGGATACATGTAGGGCTCAGGTCAGAACCAGGGCAGCTAATGCAGTGACCACAGGCAAGCATCATGTGTACCTGGGCCCTGGGATGAGCTTCAAGCTATTGTAAAGGAGCCCTCCCTCGCCACAAGAGAATAGAGCTCATGCTTGGACGCTGCCTGGGTAGCGTCATAGGGTTATTTACTAGGACATCCAGATCCTTTCAGGGTGGACCACATCCTTTGCTAGGTATGTGCTGGATCCTGGCAAGAGTGGGGCCCAGTGCCTGGGGCATACTCACCAGCAGTGTGTGCAACTGGGCAGCATGGTTGGAGAAGAGCCTAGGGGACTGCTGGCACAGCTGGCAGACCTGGGAGATCTGAGGAGAGAACCAAGGTAAGTGCCTGCCCTGGGACCTGGCACTGGGGTGCAGCCCCAAGGCTGGAAGACATGTTCCCATCTCCTTGTCAAGCTGGGGTCAAAGCCCTGGCAGGAGGAGCCCCCACATGGGAGAGGATGACCCTCAACTCTTTCCTCCTTGCACATGCTGACCTTCGTCCCATCTTCAGGTTACAAAATGCCTCCCAAATGTTCTCAGGAAGGTGTGCATTTGGTGTGCATATGGATCCCAGTCACATCCCAATGTTCCTTAAGCATACAAGTTTTAGAGAACCAGACTATTGGCTTTACATTGGATTCTACAGCCCAGGCTAGAGCAGTGACAGTGAGGTCACTGTACCCTCCCCTCTTGACACCTGTGCCCACACCCAGACCAGCTCCCGCATCCCGCTCTCTGTACTTCCTACCTCCTGTAGTGCCGTGGCCTTGTGGCCTGTGACAAGCCGGCACATGATGATGTGCTCCAGCAGGATCACTTGGAAGGATGACAGGATGGGGCTGCAGTCCAGCACTGGGACGGGAGGCAGGTGAGCATGCAGGCATGGTACCACCAGGCCCCGCCAACATCAGCCCCGCTGCGGCCTCTCCCCATCGAGATAAGGACGCAAGCTTAAGCCAAGGTCACTGTGAAGTATCCCAAAGCTGAGAAGTCCGCAGTGGATGGGCTCAGGTAAAACAGGAGCCTAGCAAGCACAGGTCAGGTCCTGGCTTGAAAGCCAAGCACCAAAAGCCACAGGAAACTCCGGGCTGAGCACTCGCTGCACTACACCCAGGTCATCTCCACAGAGGCTGCCTAACCCCTGCTAAGAGCTCAAGAGCCTGCTGAATGGGTTCTCCAAGCTGTCTTCAACTATGCGTGCTTGAGGGGGACAGAGCCCAGGCCATGGGGACCTCAGGCAGTTCCTGGCAGCCCTGCATACATCTCCTTGGGTGAGGAAAAAGTTGTTGCCCAACCCAGCTTGAGGAAAAGGAAAGCACAGTTCCACAGGCTCACAGAGATTTAGAGGAATGCTCAGGCCACATGTGTCCTCAGGATGCATGAAACAGTCGAGCGTGTGGCTAGAACCCTAGAATTTGGAGGCTATATAACAGGCAGGTGAGGGCTAGGTTCTGACCCTGGCCGCCCTGAACATGGCCATGTCTCGTCCAGGCAGCACTTACTCTTAAGCTTCTCCAACTGCATGAGTGCCTTGTCTGTGTACTTCTGTGCCTTCTCCAGGTAACCAGCCTGCATCGAATGCATCACTGTGACCTGCAAGGAGAGCAGGTGGTGGTCACAAGGCCCTCTCCCAGCCCAGGCCCAGGATGGCAGGACTCACCAGGTAGACGAGCACGCACATGTGCTCCTTGGGCAGCCAGTGGAAGAGGTCAGCTGGGTTGCTGGGCAGGATCTCATCGTCGTGGAGGGTGGAGATGGTCTGGATGCACTGCTGTAGCTGCTTCAGGCACGGCTTGACGCTCTTCACCTGTGGCATGAATGCCTCAGCACCACATCCCAGGAGACCTGGCAAGCTTGCCCAACTCCTGTATGGGGGCTCTTTCTCCTATTGCAGGAGCTCTTCTCCTCAAGGCTTGGCCTCCCAGAAGCCAGGCTTCAAGGCGGCAAGAAGAGGCCCAGTAGTTGCCTCCCACAAATAGAAACCCTGTTAGCACTGTGGCTTCTGCCAACCCTCTCATCTGCCATCCTAAGCCTCTCAGGGATAGCTACGGTTCTCAGCATTCAGGGACAACTAAAAGCTGCCATGTTCTTACATGCTGTATGAGGAGCTGGGCCTAACCGGAACACAAGGAAGGCCCTTACTTGGGGCATTTCTTGGGTCCCCACAACACTGGCCTAGTACCTCACAGGGGGTGTACATCCAGTGGACCCATAGGAACAGGAAAGGCAAAAGGCAGGCAAGGTAGCCCCCATTACTCATAGGCTGAGGCCAGCATATAAACACAGGTGTCTGGTCTTCAACACAGCTACACAGCCATACCAGGGTCCTATTGGCCTTCACAAAGCTACCATGAGCTGAGAAAGGGGAATGTCTAGCATGCTACCCTGTTTTGTCTTCATGGTGTCCATGAACTTCCTTCAAAGGCCTCCAACCTGTTTGCACTCAATGAATGTGAGGCTACAAATTCTTCCTCAATTGAGGAGAGGCTCACTAGGACAAAACTGCTCTGTGAGCACCCTCTACCCTTGGGGCTAGGTCATATAGTATGACAGGGCCACAAACTGAGCCAGAACAGGACACCTGCATGTATGTTTGTACACTTACAAGCATGCAACAAAATTATATCATGAGTAAACCCTCCCCACAGACCCCGAGCGACAAGATACCTGCCCAGCATCCAGATAGTGGGTCACTTGTAGCACCAGGAAGAACACACGTAGTGACTCCTTCTGGATGGGGTTGCCCTGCCAGTTCTCCACAATCTGCCCACACAATGTGAGCAGTGGGTGCACCTCTTGCAGTTTGCGTTCCATCAGCAGCAGCTAGAGGGGGGTAAGAGCGGTGGCGCATCACTGTTAGCAGTCCAACAGCTAAGGACCCCATTCCCTCCCCAGAGAGCACAAAGCTGGGTGCAATGAGGTCAGGTGTGGCAGCACTGCCTTTAATCCCAGTACTTGGGAGGCAGAGGCATGCAGATCTCTGTTTGAGGCCAGCCTGGTCTCCATAGAGTTCCAGAACAGCCAGGGCTACACTGAGACCTTACCTCAAAGAGTCAAACAAAGCTGGATTCACCAAAGAAACTAGGGTACAGGTGGCTCCACAGCAGGCTTTCTCAACAGCACATTTACCACCTGAAACCTCAGAGTCCCAAATGAATCCCGCCAGGGCACAACCCCTGCTCTTGAGAATAAACTGTGCAGAAAAGGCCCTGCAGATGGCCTCATGCCCACAACATGGCTGCACACACCCAGCCTTGACTTACCATCCCTTTGCTGAGCAGGAATAATGCCCTGGAAAAGACACAAGATACGAGGTTTGTAAGGCACCAGGATCAATATGGTTGCCCCTCAGGGAGACGTGCTTTTATTTATAGGACACTTCAGGGTGCTGCATTTTGTTCTGATTTATGTTTACATTTGGAGGGGGCAGATGCTGGAACTGATCTTAGGGTCTTACACAAGCAAGACAGCATTCTGCACAGCACTATACTTCCAACTTAACTTTGAACTTTAGCCTGTTCTATATACAGAGTTCTACGACAGCCAGCGCTACATAATAGAGAGACCTTGTCTAATAAAAAAAAAAAAAGACAAAACCTTTTGTTTATGACTATATGTGTGTGCCTACATGCACAAGTGCAGCACCTGCATCCAGGTGACACCAAGGAGGCCACAGGGGAGCATCAGATGGTAAGGAACTGGAGTTACAGGAAATTGTGACTCCTGAGGTAGGTTCTGAGAAGTGAATCTGAGTTCAAATGTTTGAGAGAAGGAAGTGCTCTTAACCACTGACCCACCCTGTCAACTTTGAACTTGGGACCCTCTGTCACCTACCAGGTGTGCCCACTGCACTGTGGCTGCAGTAGCTCCTGTTTTACATGATGCAGACACACTCGTGAGCATCACAAAAGAACAGAGTACAAGATGGCACACTCAAGTCACTTTAATGTCCCACACAGCTGAGCTTGGTCTGGCAGAGGACAGAGGAAGCAGGGACTGGCTTGGGCTGTCACCACCTCACCTGTGGTGACTTGCTGTGCCCACCTCATGTCCCTCTCAGGATTAAGGGCATGAATTTATAAATAGGCAGTTTGTGCCCTCCCTTCTCTGTCACCAGGGTTTCTGTGGCCTCTCTCAAAGCCCATTCCACAGACTTTCTCAAGTAGATCTATGCACATGCTGAAACCGAGGACAGAAGCTCCCACAGCAGGGGAGGGTGGTCTCTCATGGCAATGCTAGCCCACTGCATGAAGGTGGATGGACACTGAACCATACTTAGTTGTTAAGGAGGCACCTGTGCAATAAAGCCTGTGGCTGGACAAATCCTATCAATGCTTTCTATTTCAAGAGATTTGGAAGTGTGTGGAAATGCAAAACTGTCACCCTCACCTTTGAGGAGGCTGAGGCCAGAGGATTAAAGCTAGTAAGTGGGGCCATCCTGGCTATAGGAGTGCCAGCCTGCCTGTAAATACCAGAGAGAGAAACTGCCAGTACCAGCTCTACCAATGAGACACTGCCCCTGTCTTCCCAGCCAGTGTTCACATGACATGAACTAATGGTCACTCACTAGGTCTGACCCTGCATGGGTCACTACACCAGAGGCCACCATCACACACTAAGGTGCTATGTTTAGGTTCAGTAGCAGGACAGCTAAGCTCTTTCCTAGTTAGAGAGCAGGAGGAAAGGGTGGGCAAAGCCTACCTTGTATACTCAGATCCCACCACTCGGGCATACTCAGCCCCCACGCCCAGGAGGTCACAGGCGGATACCAGGTCCTTCTCCAGTGTGTGCAGTTGCTGAAGAGGATAAAAAGCAATGACCCTGGCTGCCATGCCAGTCCTTAGAACTTGCCTCAGTGGGTCTATGTCTCCTATATCAGCACAATTATTGCAGTGCTGGCTTGGAGGTCAAGCACCAAGGAAGTCAACAGCACTAACTGCTCTGGGTACAAACTAAGCCATGCCTTGTACTCTGTCACTTCCGCTTACTGGTGCACAGAGCCAGCAGTCTGAGCTCTGGGGCAGGCCCAGTGCATACCAGGTAACTACTAGAAAGGGCTCCCTTAGAGCAGTATTCTAAGGATGCTTCAAACCCAGAAACCTGGAAAACTCAAAGAGACCACATCTGACTCTGGTCCCTAGAAGGGACCTTTCCATGTAGACACTCCCTTGCACACAGAGTGTCATCAGCTCTGAAAGCTGGGGAGCAGTCCACTTCCTCAGCTGCACATGGGAGGCCATAAGGAGACAATATGAGCACAAGAGCACAAGGGGGAGACTTGGGAGAAGGCCTCAAGTTCAGCATCCATGGATACGTGAGTGACAGTGCACGTCACAGGACATAGGGGACATGACAGACGGCCAGGTCAAGGTCAGGTGAATGTCAGCCAAGAGTTATCTAGGTGCCCCCAGAAAGAGGTGCAGATAGGATGAAGGAAAGAAGTGACTGACAGAGTGGAATGACCTCTATGGTATCCTGGAGGCCCCCAAGGAGAGCCTGGTACTTGAGTTCATATCCCAAGGTCTTGCTCACTCCTGTACTCACAGCAAGCTGGAAGAGCAGGCGACAGTGCCAGTATGGTGTCTGCTGTGAGATCTGGATGGCTTTCCGCAGCAGTGGCTTTGCTGCATCCACAGAGTTCTGAAAGGAAATGGTTTCAAGTTCAAGGAGGATGAAAAGTTGACGATCAAACTGAACCCCTGATGCATCTGCCACAGTGCCAGCAGGGCACTTCTTGTTCACTTTCCAGAGTGAGATAGGGAATGCTATTACAGTGTACTTGCTGCTCAGGAAGAGTTCAAATGGCTTCTGAAATTTCTTCTTGCTAGGTGTTGTGGCACACCTGTCTTATCAATGTTTGGGAGTCTGAGGCAGGACAGCCTGTGAGTTTAAGGCCAGCCTAAGGTACAGGGTGGCACGTGTTTTAAAAAAAATTTTTTTTTTTTTTAAATATAGAATAATAAAAACTAGGTGTGGTGATGCATGCCTTTTATTCAGCTATCAGGAGGCAGAGGCACATAGATGTCTGTGAGTTTGAAGCCAGCCTGATGTACATAGCCAGGTCTAGGCTAGCCAAGGTTACATATGGGGGAGGACCAGCCTGATGTACATAGCCAGGTCTAAGGCTAGCCAAGGTTACATACGGGGAGGGGGGCAGGCTGATGTACATAGCCGGGTCTAGGCTAAGGTTACATACTGGGACCCCTTTTCAAAACAACAACCCCAAAGCCTCCCCTACAAAGCCAACAACACACACACACACACACACACACACACACACACACACATACTTGAGGGACACTGGAGATGACTCTATGGTTAAGAGTACTTGCTGCTCTTATGAGAGGGCCTGGGTTCAGTTCCCAGCACCCACATGGCAGCTCACAACCTCTGTCACTCCAGCACCATGGAATCTCATGCCTTCTATTGAACTCTGTGGACAACTGGCAAGGATATAGTGTACTTACATACACAAAACACTTATATCCATAGAATAAAAATAAATAATACAAACTTGAAGGGCTGAAGTGCAGTTTGGTGCTGCAGAGTGTCTACTTAGCACTACCCCAGGACCATAAAAAAGACTCAAGGAAAAGTTACACCTTAAAGAATACTGGACAATGGTGTTGAATCGCTTCTATTTTAGTAGGTAGTATACTTCAGGAGGGGACTGGGACAGGACAGAGCTCAGGGCCCAAGTGAGGCCCTGGCTTCTACCCCCAGTCCTGAATGAACAAACACAGAAATGAGTATGAGTGAGGCATGTACAAGCTCCGTATACGGATGTCTGAGGACTGAACACAATGTGAACCGGGATCTCCCGCCAGGCCCGGGAAACAGGGAGACCCTGCTTTCAGAGCCAGCAGCATGTCCTCACCTCTTGACAATACAGCTCTGACAACAGGCTCGCCGCCTCAAATTTAACATCTTCAAACTGCGGGATCTGGAGAAGTTCAGTTAAGGAAGTACAATGCAAAGATATCTCTTTAAAAGGGGCCACAGCTCCAAGTGAATCTTCCCCCTCCCTCCATGCTACAGGGTAGGCAGAGGAGGCCGATTTGGGGCAGAAAGGGGCAGGATAAGGACCTTGCTACTCAGAGAGTGGTGGCTGGCTTCCAGGGCAGCTAGGGTACATGGTATGCCAGGGAAAGGGACATTTCCAGCTTTTACCATGGGCTTTTCATTCAAGTAGAACATTCCCTCAAGAACACAGTATAGGACATAGGGGTACAGCTCAGTGGCAGAACATTTGCTTAGCATGCCCCAGGTGCTGGGTTCCACCCCTAGTGTGAGCACCCCTCAAAATACATATACAAGAAAAGGATACTTGCTGTGATATCAACCACTGAAAGAGAAAGAAAAAGAATTAATTTTTTTTTGGGGGGGGGGTCAAGAAAGGGTTTCTCTGTGCAGCTCTGGTTGTCCTGGAACATACTCTGTGAGATATGCCTGCTTCTGCCTCCTGAGTACTGGGATTAAAGGCATGAGCCACCACACCTGTCTAGGATTAATTCTGAAGCATGCTTGGTGCCTGGTTATACTGGACTTATACTAGTACTGGCATAGCATGCCCATCACCAAGGGTAGTGTGGGAGAGAGACAGCATTGCTTCCCCTGCGATCTGTTTCTGGAATAGAAACTACATGGCACTTGGGGGATGCCTAATGGGGGGGGGCACCTCTCTTCCTAACATCAGACAAGGAGCTAGGACTCTTATCTACTAAAAGGAGGGAACCCCAGGGTTATCTTGGTCATATTCTACACTTCAGCAGGGATGATGATGTCTGGCAGAAAGACTGGACATTCAGCAAAGCTTTGCCTGAGGAGTGGGTTACCTCAGAAGTACCTGAGGAAGTAGCATATCAAAGAGGCTTGAAGTGGGCAGAGCTAGCCTTAGAGGGGAGTGCTAGTGTGGTCACAGCTGGCCAACCTGCGGGATGTACACCAAAAGATTTATGAGACTCTGTCTCCAAACAAAACAAGAACACAGACCTGGAGAGATGATTCAGTAGTTGTATCTACTGTTCTTGCAAAGGACCCATATTTGTTTCCCAGCACTCATCATGTTGGGGTAAATCCTAACCATTCATAACTCCAGCTTCTCAATGCCTTTAGCCTCCCATCACCTGCATCCAACTGTGCACACACACAGAAGCACACACATAATTAAAAATAACTAGCTGGGCATGGTGGTGCACACCTTTAATCCTAGCACTGGGGAGGCAGAGGCTGGTGAATCCTTGAGCTTGAGGCCAGACTGGTTTACATAGCCAGCCTAGGCTAAAAAGTGAAACCCTGTCTTGAAAGAAAGAAAGAAAGAAAGAAAAAAAGAAAGAAAGAAAGCAAGCAAGCAAGCAAGCATCGGGCGGTGGTGGCGCATGCCTTTAATCCCAGCACTTGGGAGGCAGAGGCAGGTGGATTTCTGAGTTCGAGGCCAGCCTGGTCTACAGCGTGAGTTCTAGGACGGCCCAGGATACACAGAGAAACCCTGTCTCGAAAAACCAAAAAAAAAAAAAAAAGAAAGGAAGGAAGGAAGGAAAGAAGGAAGGATGGATTGATTGATTCAGAGGGTCAGCTTTGACTTAGGGAATCACGTGTACAAGCTACATGTTTCAAGACAACTCCTTGGTAGTGTGCCATGCAATGTTCAGTGATTTGGATCTTCTTTTTTTTTTTTTTTTTTTTTGGTTTTTTGAGACAGGGTTTCTCTGTGTAGCCCGGGCTGTCCTGGAACTCACTCTGTAGACCAGGCTGGCCTCGAACTCAGAAATCCGCCTGCCTCTGCCTCCCAAGTGCTGGGATTAAAGGCGTGCGCCACCACCGCCCGGCGATTTGGATCTTCAAGTACATACTTAACACTGACCTGACAACCAAGGGTGCAGCACACAGTTATCAAAGAACTGACCTCTGAGGGGAGTCCTGACAGGTGTGGAGAGGTAGACTGAGCCCTCACCCACCCGACTGCTCTAGCCTTCAAAGGTCAGCATCAAGTGCCCTATCCTTTGAAGGCTAAAGCAGCATGTAACTCTTCAGGAAAGAAAAGCAGGAGGTGCTCCAAACACAGAAGAGCTGACAAGAAAAGAACCAAGACCTGGGAAATACCTGGGGCTGCAAGGCTGGTGGCTTAGTGTCACTCAGAGCAGTGGTGGCTGGGAGTCCACCCCTGGGTGTGGAGTCTGACCCAGTGGGGAAGAATCAAAGTTCCTGGCCAGATTGTTTTTTAAAAAACAAATTTTTTAAATTTATTTATTTGCCTATTTATTTATAGGATTTATTTACATGTATGCTGATGCACTCAGTAGGCTATAGTGTGCGGGTGGAGGTCAGAGGGCACCTTGTGGGAGTCAGTTCTTTCTACCACATTGGTCCTTGGTACTGAGGTCAGGTTATCACATTTGGTAGCTAGCACCTTTACCTGCTTAACCATCTTGCCAGACCTACAACATGATTTTAGGATAGGCTTAGGACAAGTTATTTGTCATCCAGCACTTGAGAAGTGGAGACAGAAAATCGGAAGTTCAAGGCCAATCTCAGGTACATAAAAGACTGAGGATGTGACTCAGTTGGTAGCATGGCTGCTTAGCATGTATAAGACCTCGGGTTTCATCCCCAGTACCTCACGAATGCCTGTAACACCAGTACTCAGAAGGAGCCAAAATTCAAGGTCATCCTCAGCTACATAGTGAGTTTAAGGAAACTAGCCTCGATTGCACAAGATCTTCTCTCAACAGACAGCTGTCTTAGAGCAGAGACCAGCAAAGAGGGAAAGAAGAGGCTCTAATATGACCAGAAACATCTAGGTTGCCTCTAGGACCAGCAAGAAAGACAGAGGGAATCACAATGAGAAGCAGGGAGCTGTTGGCCAGGAGGGAGCACTGTGGGCCAGTAAAAGGCAGAAGGCAAGAGGGGCAGCAGCCTCTGCTGGTCAGCTGGAGGTCTCCTCAGAGCATCAGTAGCTTCCCAGGACCACAGACTCACTGCATTCTTTCAAATAGGCAGCTGAGGGATGAATCCAGAAATCACAAGCAGCTGCCAGGGAATGGGGACCCACTGCTCCAAAATATTCCCTGTCTAAGCCATCTCTTTACAGAAAGGCCTCTGTCATTTCCAGTTAGGTTTCCTTGTGGCTGCCATCTGCCTCTCCTGTGCCCTTCTCTCTGAACATCTTTCCAGAATCTTCCACCACCCTATGGACCTCCTCAGTCTCTCCAGGATCTCCCACTCTCCTCTTGGAACTCCATGTGCCTCTCATACCTCCTTCCATCACCTTCTATGTGCAGTTATCCTCAGGCATTGCTAAACTGACAGGGACACATTCTAAGAAATATGTTATTAGGTGATTTCACAGTAATGCAAACAACAGTGTGCACAAATTAAGTCGGTCACATTATTAGGTGACATAATCTTGCAGGAAGTTTGCTATTGCCAAAATGTCTTTATACAACCCATATGTAGCTTCTGTCAAGGCTGTGTCTCCAGAGGCTGCTTTAGGGTGACACTCCACAGGTACTTGGGAAACATTTGTCTCATGAGCAACAACTGCGCCCACTCATGTACACTCCCTGAAGAGACTGACCTCAGAGCCATGCCTGGACGTCTGTATCTGCAGATGGCTCTGGAGCTATTTCTTCCTCTTAAGGTAGGGTCTTTCTACATAGCCCAAGTTGGCCCTGAACTCCTGCCCCTTTCCTTCACCTGCAAAGTGTTGAGGTAACATGATAAAACCCAGAACTTCTTGAATGCTAGGCAGGCACTCTACTCAGTGAACTACATCTTCATCCCAATTTTTCCTTAAAGTTCTTCAGACAGGATCTCATGCATTTATCCTCGAACTATGGAGCTGAGGATAGCCTTAAATTCCTAATGCTTCTGCAGGCACACAATACTATGTCCAGCTACATTTATTTATTTTTATGTGCTAGTGTTTTGTTTGCATGTATGTCTGTGTACCAGGTAAAGGTAGAAGCCAAAAGAGAGACTCAAATCTCCTAGAACTAGATTTATAGATAGTACCATTGGATGCTGGGAATTGAACCTGGGTCCTCTGGAATAACACCAAGTATTCTTCTTAACCTCTGAGCCATTTCTTCAGCCTTGTCCAGCTACATTTTAAATCCCACGGGCATGAGAAGAATGTGGGGAGTTTTGAGTAGTTTACCAGTTGTACTACAGCAGTGAGTTCATAAGAAAATGTATGTGAAACAAAACTTAGCAAAATGTACTCTAAAAACGGTGATCACAGTATGACATTTACATCTCTATGAATCTATGTCTAAACTTTTGCAAGGTTAGAAAGATGACTCAATAAAGGCACATATTGCCAAGCCTAACACCAGACTTTGATAACTGGAAGTCATGCGGTGGAAAGAGATAACCAACTCTCATAAGCTGTTCTCTGACCTCTATACTCCTGTACAGAAGTAGTGTACTGCCGACTTCTGGGCTGGGAATATAGCTCACACAGTAGAGTACTTGCCTACACAGCTCTGCACTCCATCCTCGGCACAAACCTAAAACCCATGCATATACCTATAGCCTCAGCACTGAGAGGCTGAAAGATACGAATTCCAAGGCCACACCTACAGAAGTCATTTTGAAGCCAGCCTGAGATGAATAATGAGACCCCTGACTCAAGAAACAAACAAAAGTAAGAAATACACAATGTTTCCTAACTCAGCTGTGAGCTGTTGTACTTTATAAGGCTCAAGAACTGTATCTCTTCCTCATGATGTTTTTTTTTTTTTTTTTTTTTTTTTTTTGTTGTTGTTGTTTTAAAAGTACTCAAAATAAGAACTCTCTAGTTCACAAGGTACATGGTGGTTGTTAGCTCTCCAGAAGCCAGTGGGGTTGTCTTGAGGTTTCCTTTTGGTTTTGTTGTTTTTTGAGGTGGGGTGCAGTGTCAGGTACTACCTGTAATTTATGTTTACTTGGGTTTTTGTTGTTGTCACTGTCTTTACTTTTTCCCTTTGAGACAGGGACTTACTATATAGCAATGACTAGCCTAGAGCTGGTTTCAGAACCAGGCTTCCTCTAAGTCTCAGATTCATCTGCTTCTGTCCCTAGGATATTAAAATTATGTGTCATCATCTAGCTTTTGCTTTTTAAACAAATATATATATATGTGTGTGTATACATACAGCATGTGTATAGAGGTCTCACACACACACATATATGTATACACATATACATATACACACATACACACATATATATACACATACATACATACATATATATGTAATCCAATCTTTGCTTTGTGTGAGTAGGTGTGTATGCATATACAGAGGAACATGGAGGTCAGAGGACAATGTCAAGCATTGTCCCTTATTCCCTGAGAAGACGTAAGCTAGCAGCCAGCAATGCTTATTGTCTCTGCTCCTCAGCAGCCACCACACTGGGGTTCCCAATGGGGTCATATGTAGGCACATGGCCATGCCAGATCCTTCCCATGGACACTGGGATCTGCACTCCCACCCTCATTCTTGAACCACAACAGTTCTCACCCAGTGAGCACTTGTCCAGTCTTGTGCTTTTTTCATTTCTGAGGCAAGGCCATGCTGGCCTTGAATTAACAGCACTTTTTTTTCTGCCTTAGCCTTCAAAGTGCAGGGATTATAGGTTGAGTCAGCACATTTCAGGCAACATTGAGTTGTCAACAGGAAGTCAAGAGAAGGGTAGGCAAAATGGTTTAGTGGGTAAAAGTGATTGCCACCAAGCCTGAGCAATTGAGAGAACAGATTCCTACAAGTTGTCTTCTGACCTGTACACATGCTCTTTCTATACACACTCACATGCTAAACAAATGTTAAAGAAGGAAGTCAGGAGGTCTTTATTTCATCCGTTGCTGAGGATGGTGCTTAACACAGGCAGGGCCAGCACATAAGCACAACAGTATTTTGCAGGCAGGATAAAGTAGAGGAGGCAAGCAGGATGAGTCAGAATGAAAGGCCATGCTAACTTTAGTTCCTCAAGTCAGAGATGATGGAGAGTTTGAGAGAGAGGAGAAGCACAGGTTATAGCTCATGGAGTTGCTTTGCATGGTGGCCACAGCCTAGGCATGGGTTTCTATTCCAGTTCTATCCAGCATAGAGTGGGACATGGTCAAAATCTAGGAGAAAAAGAGCCACTGAGGCTGAGCCAAAGGCATCAGGCTTAGAGGGAGTGCCTTGATAGGAAAAGGATAACAAGTAAAGCAGACTCCCAGGCTAACCAGAGAATGAGCAGTGCCTGACCAGTGGAGATAAAGCTGCTTTCTAGGTCAAGTGAACAAAGTCATCATCACAGAGCAGCTAAGACAGGTGCAGCTAGCTATCACTTGCAGTTCATTATAGAGGCCTAAGAAGATCACTCAAACCCGTGAGACCAGCCTGGCCAACTCTATATTCATGACAAAACATGAGAACATGGTCTCTATCTCAGAATACCTTGTTGCTCTAAACTTACCCTATCTTGTGGAAGGGTTGCTGTACTATATGCTGTGTTGCTAAGGTGGTATGAGTCACACAGGGACTATAACTAGATATCAGGTACCTATTTCAAACCTGTTGAATACAGCACTGTAGTACTGTACTTGAGATCTAAGACACCTGTTATCGGGACATGCAATACAAGGTTAGCAGATAGGGGCAAAGGAAGGAGGGAAAAGAATGTATAATTTTTTAAAAAAAGATTTATTTATTTATATGAATACACTGTAACTGTCTTCAGATACACCAGAAGAGGACATCAGATCCCATTTCAGATGGTTATGAGCCACCCTATGGTTGCTGGGAATTGAACTCAGGACCTCTGGAAGAGCAGTTAGTGCTCTTAACCACTGAACCATCTCTCTAGCCCCAGAATGCATAATTTCTAACCTAAGAACCAGCCAGGTGTGGTGTTGCACACCTCTCAACCCAGTGTTTTTTTTTTTTTTTTAAATTAAAAAGATTTGTTTTATTTGTATGAGTACACTATAGTTGTCTTCAGACACACCAGAAGAGTGCATTGGATCCCATTACAGATGGTTGTGAGCCACCATGTGGTTGCTGGGAATTGAACTCAGGACCTCTCGAAGAATAGTCAGTGCTCTTAACCACTGAGCCTATTTTTTTTTTTTTTTTTTTTTTTTTTTTTTTGAGAAAGGGTTTTTCTGGTCAAAATTCACTGTCCTGCAGAGTGAGTTCCAGGACAGTCAGGGCTATACAGAGAAACCTTGTCTCGAAAAACCAAAAAAAAAAAAAAAAAAAACCCAAAAAAAAAAAAAATCACTGTCCTGGAACTCACTTTGTAGACCAGGCTGGCACTCACTTTGTAGACCAGGCTGGCCTTGAACTCACAAAGATCTGCCCGCCTCTGCCTCCTGAGTCCTGGGATCAAAGACACACAGTACCACACATCCTGGCTCACCCCAGCACTTTCTAAAAGAATCCAATTATGCTTTCAGGTTTGTTTTATTTGTTTGTTTTGTTTTAAAGAAAAAGGCGTCTTATTGTGTGGCTCAGGCTAGCCCGGAATCTGGAATTCCTGTTCTCTCTGAGTCCCTATTTCAAGGTATATGGGGCTACAGGTTTGTGTGCTGATTCATGCTATGATTCTTTATGAGGAGCTCCAAGAGAGGAGAGAGTAAAAGCTCATAGCTGTGCTTTTGGGAAAAGTGCAATTAAGAATGAATGAAGGGGCTAGTGATTCAGCTTTGCACCAGATAGTGGCTTGTGTATAAAGTCCTCGGGTCACTCCAAAGACAACAGTGTCATTTTAAATAAGACTCAGGGGAATTGAATGGAGGAGCAGCTGTGATTAATAGAGTTTTGGTATTGAGCTGGGGTGACTTACGGCGGGCACAACGTGGTTCTGTAGGAGATCTTTCAGGAGTCAGCTTTCTGTTATAGCAAGGGAAAGCACTTCACAAGGGTAAGGGTTTTAATTACTTGTCTCAAAGCCAAGTGCTAAAAGAGAGCAACTGCAGGCATGATTACACGGGGCTGGGTGGATGAAATATGAGGATACATTGACACCCAAGGAAACAAGGAAGAAAGGAAGATGGTAGGATTAAGTGCTCTGAACAAGAAAGAAAAGAACATTTCAGAACCAGCCAGGCCCTGGCAGCCTCCGGTTTCCACCTACACTGAAGACTGGCACTTGGCAGGGTCAACCTCACTCACCACTGCTTCAATCCACTGCTGGCCCCAGGCACTCCTTGTTACTGACCTGAAACCTTGAATGGACTCACTAGCTCATACCATTCAAATGTCATTCATACAAATAAGAGACTCCCTCATCCCTATTCTCTTCCTCTTGTCCAGTGTCCACAGCTCTTATACTAATAGCCTTACTGACTGTTAGTCTCACTAAAGAAAACCTACCATTGGCAGGACTTTTCAGTCAGCTCATACCCAGACAGTACACAACAGGCTTGACACTTGGTGGGAGGGGAACAAATATCTCCTTGATGAATGAGTAAGACAACAACAGCAAAAAGCACTAACACAATAATGACATCTTGTTTGAGTACAAAAACTGGTGATTGTGAAACTGAGGGGGACTAGAAAAACAGCTTGGCAGTTAAGAACACATATTACTCTACATAGGACCCAAGTTTGGTTCCCAGCAACTCCATCAGGCAGCTCACATACAACTCTAACTCCAGCTTCAGGGGACTCAAGAACTTTGACCTCAGTGGACACACACTTATGTGCATATATCCACACATATAATTAAAAATAATTAAATCTTTTTTTCTAAAACCCAAAAATTTGATAAGCCCAGGTTTTACTTTTTTTTTGAGACAGGGTTTCTCTATGTAGCTCTGGCTGTCTTGGAACTCCTTCTGTGGACCAAGATGGCTTCGAACTCAGAGAGCTGCCTACCTCTGCCACTGCCCAGCTCAGGTTTCCTTTTTTTTTTTTTTTTTAAATGTGAGTACACTGTCAAGTGTCTTTAGACACTCCAGAAGAGGGCATCAGATCCCATTACAGATGGATGTGAGCCACCATGTGGTTGCTGGGAATTGAACTCAGGACCTCTGGAAGAGCAGTGTGCTCATAACTGCTGAGCCTTCTCTCCAGCCCCACCATAAGTTCTGTTTGAGACAGGGTCTTCTTTGTAGCCCTGGCTCTTTGGCAACACTCACAGAGATCCATCTGCCTGTCTCCTGAGTGCCAAGATTAAAGGCATCCACCACCATACCCAGCTCCTCTTTTTAATTATAATTTTTAAAAATTAATTTTATTATTTGTGTGTATGATGTGTATTGAGTGAAGGCAAATGTGGAGATCAGAAGGCAATTTTTGAGAGAGTTCACCTTCCACTCAAACTCAAGTTATCAGTCTTGTGCTGCAAAAGCCTTTACCCACAGAGTCATCTAACCAGACCTACTTTCTTTCTTTGAGATATTCTATGTAGCAGAGGCTAGCCTCTTGCCTCTATCTTGAGCATGCACATCACAGGTATGTGCAACTCTGTCATCCCAGGGTTGGGTGGCCAGGAAGGATGACTGCTGGAAATTGAGGCCAATTCTGTGCCTCAAGACCCTGACGGACACCCCCCCCCCCAAAAAAAAACAAAACAAAAAACAAAAAACAAAAAAACCTCACAGTGTGGTCTTTGCTAAATCACTTCACCTAGCTAAGCCTATATGGTTTCACTCTTGAAATAAGGAAGTTAGTTGGTTCAGTGAGGATTATAAGTCCTAACTCTGCAGTCTGGAAGACAAGGATTTTCATCCCCTCCTGAAGGCAATTTACTTAGACTGTCTGCAGGTCAGTACATTAAACATCTGAGTTGTTTCAAGGAGCTTCTTCAATCAAAACAAAGAAAGGAAAATGGCAAAAAAAAAAAAAAAAAAAAAGAAAGAAATAAAGAAAGGAGGCTGAGGTGTGAAAGAGACACAGTTGCCACGAGAAGAAACAAGTCTTACAGCCACTAAGTTTACTGAGAAGCCAAATGACAGCCACCTCTTCAAATTCTGTGAAGCACCAAGACGTCACAAATCAAGTTGGAGGTGGAGTGGGGACTCCTTCAAAGATGGACCGGTGCATGGTGGGAGAAGCCACCACTAGTGAGACGGACCTCCAGACCCCCGAGCTGCAACCGACTCTAGAAGCTACATTCTTCACATCCTCACAGGGCATCAACGTTCAACCAGAAGCTCAGGGCCAAACCTCCCCCAATAGCCATGCCACAGGAACGGGACTCGAGACCTAGACACCTGAATGTCAGAACTTGTGGTCCAGCCACTAGGAGTGGCATTTCAGACTTCCAGGGACCTCACTGTTACATCTCAGGGAGCTTGGGTCTCTTCCTGTTACCTGCAGTCACGTTAGGTAGGTGCTTGTAGGCTGACGCTCTGGGTAATGTCCCCACAGCCACCCGACTATGGGAGTCCCCGATGCGAGAACCAAGTTGCTGCTAAGGGACAACTTTCCCAGTTCCCGGGTGAGAGGGCGTGGCCGAGCCGTGTCTGTCACCACAGGTGAGGGCGAGGCCTTCCGAAGTCCCAAGCCCGATGAGGCGAAGAGGATCGAGTCCCCAGGACCCGCCCGCCTGGCCCGCACACTAACCGCCTTCTCCAAGTGGCTGCGCGCCTGCTCGCTGTTCTTCGTGTGGTGGTAAAGCACGGAGCCGAGCTGCAGGTGCGTGCGGGCCTCGATCCGCTGAGGCGGCTTGAAGGGGAACACGGCCTGCAGGCAATGAACGCACAAGCGGATCTTGGGCGGGCTAGATGTTCGGAAGTGCTCGGCGAAACCCAGGAGAGCTAGATACCACGACTCTGCTGCCTCGGCCTGTGCGGCCTGCGCTGCGGCCGCCTGAGCCGCGGCCGCCGCCTGCGCCGCAGCCGCCGCCTGTGCCGCCATCTTGGCCTGCACAACAACAAGCCGCCTCCACAGAAAGACGGAAGCACCTTGAGGGGCGGGGCCTGGCGTCTCGCGATTCTCGCGAGAACTGCAACGCAAGGACTTCTGGGTCTTATGGTGTGTGTTCGAAGTGGCTGCGACTGAAGGCGACTCTGAGGAGAGGATGATACCTCTGCATCAGCGCGACTGAGAGTAACACACGTTCATGAACTGACGCCGGAGTTTCTGTGGAGAAGACGTCTGGTGTCGTAGAAGGGTTGAACGTAATTGACGGAGGAGGACTACATTTCCCTTCAGACCAAGCGCACTATAACAGAGCCTCCCTCCTCTCAGGTGGCGCCGGAGCATTGTGGGATTGGATGAGTCTCAAGATGGACAACCGGGATGTTGCAGGTAACATCCCCCGCCTTTCCTTCGGCGCCCGCCTGGGTTCTCGCGACTGCACGTCTCCTGTTCACCCTCCTTTCTGTCGCGGACCGGACACGCGGACTTCCCGCCTCAGCCCCGGGGCAACTCACAGTAACGTTGCGTGTGCACCTCTCTGGTCGCCCAGACCCCAGACTCGGGTTGCTGGCCGCCACCCCCCCCCCCGTGGCTGAGGAGCACTCCTGGTCTTCCTCATAGGCCTTGGCGCCGGGTGGGAACCGCGTGGGCTTTTCCAGTGAACTGCTCTCGGGGTCGGTGACACCCACAGTGGCCAGCTTGGGATTGCCCTCCTGCCCCTCCGGTGCCCTCTTCAGGTGGCAGCTCCCCTTTGACTTGGGTCCTACTTTGTGGAAAAATCTGCGTTTCAGAACTGCACTGGGTCAGCCAGGGCACAATTTCTCACTGACATGGGTTTAGCTGACCCTGTGCCCTAGGATGGGATGCGTTTGTCCGTTCACCATATGCTTCCACACTTCCTGTGTGCCAAGCACTGTGCTAAGCTTGCGTTTCAGTGCACCTGGGAAGCAAATTTTGCAAAGAAATAGTTCTGGTGTCGTGAGGTCTGGTTGGATGCTGCTAATAGAAGAAGGTCAGGGAAGGCTTAACAATTTTTTTTTTTTTTTTTTTTTTTTTTGGTTTTTCGAAACAGGGTTTCTCTGTGTAGCCCCGGCTGTCCTGGAACTCACTCTGTAGACCAGGCTGGCCTCAAACTCAGAAATCCGCCTGCCTCTGCCTCCCAAGTGCTGGGATTAAAGGCGTGCGCCACCACAGCCCGGCCAACAATTTTTAAAAATTATTTTGTATTTATGTCTACGTGTGAGTATGGGTCCCTGGGAGGTCAGAAGAGTGTTGGATCCCCTACAGCTGGAGTTACAGTAAGCCACCTATATGTTTGCTGGCATCCCAACTTGGATCCTCTGGAAGAGTCGCAAGCACTCGTAACATCTGAGCCATCTCACCAGCTCCATGGAAGGTCTTTCTTGAGTACAAGATGTTCAATATGAGTAGATGCTGTCTATGGGAAGGCAGAGCTTTCACAACTGAGGCTGGATAGGCCTCGGAGTAGACTGGGATTGTCTCTTTGGAGATTGTCATGAATGAAATGGAAATAATTAGGGATGTCAACTCTGGTAGTGCCTGGGGAGTCAGCTTTGCTTTCAACATTTAGAATCTAAGGGCTGATGAGATGTGCCGGTAGTTAAAGTGCTTGCTGCCCAAGAATGAGGACCAGGGTCCCCATCTTCAGCATGCATGTAAAAAAGCCAGGTGTAATGTTGTCTGCCTGAAATCACAGGACTGTGGGCTGGAGACAGGTGGATTCCTGGGGCTTACTGGCAACTACTCCAGCTGAAACAGGGTATAAGGTTTTGTGAGCTGCTCTGTACCAAAAAATTAAGCAGAGAGCCAGTAGTGAATGCCTTTAATCCCAACTCCTGAGAGGCAGGTGGACATCTGAATTCAAGGTCAGCCAGGGCTCTGCAAACTGAGGCCCTGTCTTAAGGGAAAAAAAAAAAAAAAAAGGAAAAAGCCGGGCGGTGGTGGCGCACACCTTTAATCCCAGCACTTGGGAGGCAGAGGCAGGTGGATTTCTGAGTTCGAGGCCAGCCTGGTCTACAGAGTGAGTTCCAGGACAGTCCAGAGCTACACAGAGAAACCCTATCTTGAAAAAAAAGGGGTGGGGCAGGGAGGGGGAAGAAGACCCTGATGTCAACCTCTGTCTTGCACAGGTGCCCTTGAACATACAGATTTAGTGTTTAAACATAGCATAGTGGCACATGTTTATGATCTGCACTGGGGAGTTAGAGGCAGGAGGCTTGTTTCAAGTGGAACCCAGTCTGGTCTACATAGGAAGAAAATGGGCTGGTGAGATGGCTGAGCAGTTAAGAGTGCTTGTTGTTCTTGCAGGGGACCTGATACCTAGCACCCACACATCAGCTCACAGGCATTTATAACTCCCAGTCAGTCACATGGCACACATTCACATACACACACACACACACACACACACACAATCTTTAAAAATGTATTTAGAAAAACATAGACTTTTTCCTGAGAACCCTTAGAATAAGGGTTTGTTGTTTTGTTTTGAGACAGGGTCTCATTACATATCTGTGGCTGGACTTGAACTCACAGAGATCTGTCTCCCTCTGCCTCACCAACTCTGGGGTTAAAGGCTTTGCCACAATGCCCAATTACAGCCCTATTTGAATGAAACAGAGTCTTGTTAAGCCCATGTTTGTCTGGAAAGCATGATCCTCCTGCCTTAGGCTGGATGCCTGCTGTGTGCTACACATTGCACACATGGTACTGGCATTTGTTCTCAAAGCCAATGATTTGGTCATCTTGCTGTCTGTGTACTTTATGTCAGAATGATTACCTTGTTCCCAAGGTCATATTAAAACTACGGAAAAAAAATTAATAGAGTTGGCCGACGCAACCTAAGCTTTAATCATAACACTTTGGAGCAGTGGTTTTCAACCTTCTTTATGCTGTGACTTTCAAATACAGTTCTTCATGTTGTGGTGACTCTCAACTATAAAATTATTTCATTGCTACTTCATAACTGTAGTTTTGTTACTGTTATAAATTGTAATATAAATATCTGGTGTGCAGGATGTGACCCCTTGAAGGAGTCATGATCTACAGGTTGAGAAACCCTGCTTTGGAGGGATAGACAAGAAGGAGCTCAACATCATTCTTGACTGTACAGAGAGTTCGAGACCAGCCTGGGCTATATGAGATCTAAATAAATAAATACAAATAAAAAGACCTATGGAGGATTAAGGAGAGTGATCACTAGATAAAGTACTTACTGTGCACACAAGAGAAGCCGTGCTTGCTGCCCAGAGCTCATGTAAAGCTGGGTGCCTTATCAGTTTCTGTGATCCTGATGCTTCTGTTACCGTAGGATACAGGCAAGGCCAGGATGCTCCCTGGAATCTTTCAGGGAGCCTAGCCTGGCATAGACAGCTATGAGCAATGTTTTAAGGTAGACGAGAACTAATACACCACCTTACCCTCTGACCATGTGTGGTACTGTGGGCACATGTGCCCCATATGCCCATATACACACACATAAAGACTTAAACAAAAAGACTCACTGGATCTTGTTACTTGTTTACTAAATATTGCCTCATCAGTTCCTAAAGCCCTAAAAGTAAAATCCACAGTCCTGTCATGCCCAGTCTCTGCCCGCTCCTGGAGTATTGTTCCTTTGGCCCCACTGAGCCTTTTGTTGCTGTTATTATTGTTCTCAGATGCGCAGTGCACCTTCCTGTCTCTGGCTTTGGCATCTCCTTCTCCCTGATCCCCACTCACATGGTTCTTCCTGACCCTGCCTCCTTATACCTCCCATTTCCAGCTGAATTGCTCTCTTCTAATGGTTATTTTTAGACTACCCTACCAGTTTAGGCATTGTTCTGTTATCTCTTTCTGTTTCTAGTTTTAGATCTTACCATAATTTGGAATTTCATTTTCTTTTTTAAAATTTTTATTTTATTGGGCAGGTGAATTGGCTCAGTCTCCTGCTGCTAACAGTGATGACCTGAGTTTGATTCCTAGACCCACATAGTGGAGGGAAAGAACTAGATCATGGCAAGAGGGAATCTCAGCCCATAAACTAATTTCTACACTTGAGCCAGTTTGGAGACCCAGAACCTCTTGAATAAAAGGCCAGTCAAGTTCTCCTGAGGAAGGACTTTGCTAAAATACCTGACAGTTTTATTGTTAGTATTTCTCCCATCCTTCCCAGAGACTTACAGCCTTTTACAAGAATAACTGTACACAAAGGGGAAAGGAAACAATCAGACTTTCGAGGGCCTGTTGGATTATCTGGTGGTTATCTGGGTCTGCTGGTTCTGACAGTGATCAGGGATATCCTAGGAAACATTGTGGACATCAGCTTAAAATAGGGATTTATGGCAGTCAGGAGTTTTGGCTGAAATCCGGCTTCCAGTAGGTCCAGCGTTTATTTCCTCAGTCCCAGAATATACAGTTAGGATAGATATACTTAGAAGTTGGCAAAATTCCCACATTGCTTCCTGAAACTATTGTATGTTGTCCTATGTCCACTTTCCTGCATCATCCCCACCCTGCACACTAACATCTATCTATCTGGCTGGCTGGCTTATTATCGTGAGTGTAGGTGAGTGAGAACAGGTATGCCACTGTGCAATCATTGTGAAAATCAGAGGACAATTTTTTTTTTTTTTTTTTTGAGACAAAGTCTCAAGTATACCAGGCTGATCAAAAAAATCATATATCAGAGGACGATATTGCACTTCTACTTTTAATTATGTTTGTGTGATTATCTAGGTGGAGTATATGTATGTGCAATATGTTGCTTGCAGTGCCCCCAGAGGCTAACAGAGGGTGTGAGAGCCCCTGGAAATGGAGTTACAGAGGTTTGTGAGCCTCCACATGGGTTCTGGAACAAAACCTGTGTCCTCTGGGAGAGCAACCAGTGCTCTTAACTACTGAGCCGTGTTTCTAGCCCTATCTTGAACTTGTGTTCTTCTTTCCTTAACCTTCTTAGTGCTGAGGTTATAGACATGCATCAGCATATCCAGTTTATACTCTTGTAGGAACAGAATCCAGGCCGGCGTTCATGCTAAGCAAGCACTCCACCACCAGTTGCGATCCCAGCCTTGCAGTGTAGATGGCCTTACTGTGTAGATGTGGCTGGTCTCCTCCTCAGCCTGCTGATTGCTGAGATTGCAAATTTTTCCCACTGCCCTTGCAGCTAGCCTTTCTGTTTTTTTTTTTTTTTTTTTTTTTTGGTTTTTCGAGACAGGGTTTCTCTGTGTAGCCCGGGCTGTCTGGAACTCACTCTGTAGACCAGGCTGGCCTCGAACTCAGAAATCCACCTGCCTCTGCCTCCCAAGTGCTGGGATTAAAGGCGTGCGCCACCACCGCCCAGCGCAGCTAGCCTTTCATGTTATGTTTTTGTGTTCTCTTGCCTTCTCAGTCAGAGGTGAGCCCCACCGGCCGGAGTTCTCATCATTCCTTGTTAGAGCCTAGCACAGTGCTACGTACATGACAAATATTCTTTAAGCATTTGTTGAAGAAATGAACAAATGACCATTTGAGTCCTGAGCATCGCTGTTGGGCATGCTAATGGAGCAAAGGTGTTTTCTGATCTCCATCTTTTCCCCTTCCAGGAAAGGCCAATCGGTGGTTCGGGATGGCACAACCCAAGTCTGGAAAGATGAATATGAACATCCTCCACCAGGAAGAGCTCATTGCTCAGAAGAAGCGGGAGATTGAAGCCAGAATGGAACAAAAGGCCAGACAGAGTCACGTGGCTAGTCCACAGCCTCCTCATCCTGGGGAGTAAGTGGCTTCCGAGGTTTACGCAGCTGAGTCTCAGTGTGACAGGAGACGGGGATGAAATGACAGTAGAAGTAGGGTGGTGTGAAGAGGCTGAGGTGTGGTGCTGCCTTTTTTCTTTTCTTTTTTTTGAGACTGAGTCTCACTGTGTAATATAGGCTGGCCTGGAATTTGCTATGTAGACCAAATAGGCCTTGAATTCACAAAGCTTCACCTGCTTCTGCCTTCTGAGTGTTGAGATTAACGCTGTGCACCACCATGCCTGCCCACATTGTTTTTTGAGATAGAGCTTCTCACTGGCCTGTAACTCACCAATCAGCAGCCAAACCCCAGGGATCCTCCTGTCTCTGCACCATTCTGTCTGGGTTTTTTACATGGGTTCTAGGAATGGAACTTTAGTCTTTACTTTCTCATGGCAAGCACTCACCTGAGCTTTCCCAGGTTTTTGGACAAGGTTTTCTTGCCTCATTCTCCTGAATGTTGGGATTGCATAGTCCCAGCAGCTGTGTTTATCTTCTCAGCATTATTTGCTAAGTAACAGAGACTGACAGCTAGTTGCACAGCATCTGTGTACAGTAGTTGGTCTAAGCTGTCTGGAGATCATTACCAGTACATGGGGTGAGGGGTGGTGATCATGTGTCCCACGCAGATGCTACACAGTTCTACCTTAGATGCTAGAGCAGTGTGAGGACAGTGCCAGGGCCTGAGGGGCCCAGGGTTTCAGCTGCTAAACAGGAGGCTGCTTTCTTGGCACAAGCTTCTTTGCTGTGTCAAAAAACTTAAGACTTTTGGGTTTTGTTTGTTTGGCTTTTATTGTTTTTATGCCAGAACCCAGGAACAACCAGTGACATTTTTGTTATTAAATGTGGAAAGAATGTATGGGCCAACAAGGTAGCTTTGTTGGTAAAGGTACTTGCTGCAAAGCTTGTAACCTGAGTTCAGACCTTGGCACCCACAGAGTGGCAGGAGATTCTGCAAGTTGTCTGACTTCCACATATGCTATGGTATACAGATCTGTATACACACATAAATACATAAATGTAACATAATATGATTTTAATTTTTTCTTTTAAATATTTGTTTAATTTTTTTATCTGTATGTGTTTTGCCTTCTTATATGTTTGTGCACCATGTGCATGGCTAGTGCCTGAGGAGGTCAGAAGAGGGCATAAGATCTGCTGGAGCTGGAGTTGCAGCTAAATGTGAGCCCCAAGATGGGAGCTGAGAATTGAACCAGGTCCTCTTCAAGAGCAGCAGATATTCTTAATCTCTGAACCAACTCTCCAATCCCTTAAAAATATTTTAAAGTAACTTATGTGCATGTTAGGAAGTCTAATAAATAGAGGAAACAAAGACAAGCCAATGTCACTCAACCCTGACAGTCAGCAGTGAGTGCTACTTGAATTTTGGGGTGCTTTTCTAACAACTATAATTGTTACCATGTTTATGGTGCACATGCTGAGTGCCAGCTTTCCTCATCCCAAGATGATGGTTCATTGTTTGTTTTATGGGCGCAGGCCATCCTGCTGCCCCAGCCTTCCAAGAAGCTAGGATCACAGATACAACTGCTAAATATATACCTGCCTAAGGAAAATACAGGAAAAGCATTTTTTCTTGCTAGGCATGATGGTTTGCCTGAAATCCCAGCACTCAGGAGACTGAGACAGAAAGACTACAGAGACCCTGTCTTCAAAACGGAGAACAAGAAGGAGCAAGTAACCACAGCACAATCTATAGCAGTTCTCACCAGCCATTTGCTGTAGGTGTGAGCATATTATCAATTGAAGTTTCTGCCAGAGCTATGACTAAAGCCAGGCATGGCAATACATGTACAAATACCAGTACTTGGAAGCCAGCGTGGGCTATGTAGTAAGTTCCAGGCCAGCTGTGAGACACAGTTTTGTTGTTGTTGTTTTTTAAGATTTATTTATTTTTATGTATGCGAGTATATTGTCTGTCTTCAGACACACCAGAAGAGGGCATTGGATCCCATTACAGATGGTTGTGAGTCATCATGTGGTTGCTGGGAATTGAACTCAGGACCTCTGGAAGAGCAGCCAGTGCTCTTAACCCATAAGCCATTTCTCCGGCCCCTATGACATGGTTTTAAAAAGAAAAAAGCAAAAGTGCAGGTTCAGTGGCATATGCAATACAATCCTACTACTTGGAGGCACGATCAGGAAGATTAGGAGTTAAATGCTAGCCTTGGCTACATAGCAAACAAAATAAAATCACAAAGCTGAATGTGGTAGTGTACACCTTTAATCCAAGCTCTCAGGAGGCAGAGGCAGGTAAATCTCTGTGAATTCAAGGCCAGCTTGGTCTACAGAGTGAGTTCTACCATGAGTACTATATACAGAGGTCATGTCTCAAAATAACTAAAGCCACATGCTACCTTAGAGAAAGATGTGACACATGGCGAACAATAGCCAGGTCATTAACTAGCTGGCAGAACACGTACTGTGCTGGAAAAGAACATAAGCTATTGGTGAAGACCACTGGGACACAGAGCTGGGACTCGAGCAGCAGTAGCCCAAGTATATGTATTCTTTTCACCAAGGCAGAGTGCACTTAGCCCACTACATACATGCCTGTACCCTGCACTCAGCTAACATCTTTGGGGCTACAGTCTGGGACTCTCAGCAGGAGAACACAGGTAGGTATAGGGCCAGGAATGTCAGTGGACTAGCTCTGAAATTGGCTCTCTGCCTTTCTACAGCTTACTCTCACCTATGCTTTGGTTCTAGAATTGCCGATGCACATAACTCCTGCATCTCCAACAAGTTTGCCAACGATGGCAGCTTCTTGCAGCAGTTTCTGAAGTTACAGAAGGCACAGACAAGCACAGGTGAGTGCAGTCCAGCCCTCTCACTCCAACCTCTGTCACCCAGGTTCCCTGGAACATTATGAGTGACAGTTTCCACTTGAGACCATTTAAGTGCCCTCAGTGTTCTATATATGACCAACAGGCTCATACCAGGAAGGTCAGGTCCTACATGTCCCATGATGGACACAAAGGATTCCCAGTGGGGTATGGGTGGGTTGGGATGTCCAAGATGTGTCAGAAGATGCCTGCTGTGGCTGGTGCCGGATCCTGAAGGTAACCAGTTCACCCAGTAATCAGGTGTTCACAGGAGTACATTGAGTGCCGTATCCAGTCATTGTTTCCTGCACTTGGCACCACACAGGCAACTGCCTTGCCTTTTCTCTTATCCTCCATTTAGCCTGTGGGCAGAGGATCATTGTCAACCCTGTGCCACCTGTCCCTTTAAAAGTTGACAAAGCCTGTATCTTCTTTACCTGAATCAACAGGCTTCGTGTCCCATCATTTTTGTTTGTTTTTCTTTTTAAAAGCCCTGTCAATCCCCAAACTCAGTTTGTAGGCTGACCTCAAATTAAGATCCACCCACTTCTGGCTCCCAAGTGCTGTGATTAAAGACATGCACCATCACTGCCCAGAATGCTTTTCATGTGGGTGCTGGGCCGGGAACCTGGAGCCTTATGCTTGCACAGCATAGCAAGCCATCTCAGCCATCACACCATCTTTTTCAGCTCACACAGCCTTTGATGAGACAGTGTATCACTATGTAGCCTGGCTGGCCTAGAGCTCATTAATAGACCAGGTTTGCCAGAGATCCACAGAGCCACCTGCCTCTGCCTCCCCAGGACTAAGACTAAAGGCCTGCACTGCCACGCTGTGCCTCCCATGTTTACTTTGACACAGGCTCTCATGTAGCTTACACTGGACTCAAACTTGTTATGTAGCCAAGGATGATCTTGAATTCCTGATTCTCCTGCCTCCACCTCCGAGTGCTGAGATGACAGCTGTATGCCACCACGTCTGCTTTATGTGGTGCTGCGGATGGAACCCAGGACGTCACACATGCTAGGGGAGCACCTGGCGAAGTGCCACCTGAGGCATGGGCCCAGCCTCTGATCTTTTTTTTTCTTTCTGTCTTTCTTTCTGTTTTCTTTCTTTCTGTCTTTTTTCTGTTTGTGTTTTTTTTGTTTTGTTTTGTTTTGTTTTGTTTTTAGACAAGTTCTCTCAGAGGCTGCTAAGAGCACTTGTTGCCCTTGCAGAAAAAAGGTTCAGTTCCTAGTCCTGCCTGGTGGTTCACAACCACTTCAGTTCCAGGGGATCCAACACAGTCTTATCTTGGGAATACTAGGCACACACGCAGGCAAAACATTCATACCATAAAAATCCAAAATAAATGAATAACAACAGCCAGCAAAAAAGGCAGGATCTCATTATGTAGTCCTGGCCTGGCTATCCTGGAACTCATTGTTTAGTGAGTGGCCTCAAACTAACAGATCTACCTGCCTTTACCTCCCAAGTGCTGGGATAAAAGGTGTACACTACCTTTTTCATTCAGACTTGTAGATTTGATCTTTATCCGTATGCTTGTGGGCCTGTCTGAGCTCATGTACATCTTGTGGTTGCAGAAGCCCTTGGTGCCAGAGGCCTGATACGGAGCCAGGCTCTCTGCAAGAACATTGAGGGAGCAGTGAGAGCCGTGCTGAGCCACTCTTCCTGCTCACTTACTGCTGATCTTTTCAGTAATGAAAAACACATGGGAAATTGTGGCATAGCCCCCACCCTCACCTCTACCTCATAGGAACCTACCCACTCCTGGCAGGTAGTGTCTGAGAGTCCTGTGGTCATCCTGTCCTCAACAGTGTGTAGCATTGTTTGGGATAGATCATAGCCTCTCTCATAGGATGTTTTTCTGTTTTATGAGAAGGGATTCTCTTTATAACCAGAGGGAATCTACGTATCTATGGCTGAGTTCAGTTTCTGAAGCATCGTGTAGCCAAGAACCCATTTTATACTTCGAAACTGAGACTTTGGAAGATAAGTCTGGAGTGTGGAGCCTCTTGTGCCCAGCTCCTCAAAAAGCTTGATTTCCTCGCCTTGTCACACCCATGGAATTTTTTTTTTTCGGGGGGGGGGGGGTGTTGTATTAAACCTGGGTTCTCATGAATGTTCAACAAATGTTCTACCATAAAGGAACCCTCTTTTTTGCTTTTCATTTTGAGATAAGACTTAGTTTTCCAGTTGTACCTTGAACTCACTCTGTCTTCCATGCTGGTCTTGAACTCATTCCTTTTGCCACAGTTTTCTGAATAGCTGGGATTATAGGTCTTCATTCCCAGGCCCTGTACACATGTGGGGTATTAGGAGGGGGCCATGTATACCCCAGCACATCTTCCAGCTTACCCCAATGAGTGGAAATCCAGGCACAGGGAAGCCGCACAGCCTAGTTGGAGCTTGTTGTTACTGAAAGACTGACTTCAGCATTTGTCAGAGGAGGACATACTATTTATGTCCTTTACCCTCAGGGCCTTGGGTCCAGTTTAAAAAGACTGGATTGGACTGGACAGAGGCTCAGTGGTTAAGAGCACTGGCTGCTCTTCCAGAGGTCCTGAGTTCAATTCCCAGCAACCACATGGTGGCTCACAACCATCTGTAATGGGATCTGATGCCCTCTTCTGGTGTGTCTGAAGACAGCTACAGTATTCTCTCTCTCTCTCTCTCTCTCTCTCTCTCTCTCTCTCTCTGTGTGTGTTGTGTGTGTGTGTGTGTGTATAATAATTTTTTTAAAAGAAAGGCTATTATTTGGAATGTTGAGGCTGGAATCTCACCTAGGAACTAACCTGCCTTCTACTCTGGATGTGGTATGCAGAGGCATGTCCAGTGAGAGCTGCCATCTGCCAAGCCCTAGCTTATCTTCTTCCAGCTAGGAACCCTAAAAGTCATCTCCCCTGGCTAGAAGTGGCACTCAATGATGCTTAGAGGTCTAGGATGTTTGTGGTGTCTGTATAATGGCGATGAGCCCACAGCAGTGCCCCTCTCCAATGTGTTTTCTTTTTTCCAATCCCAGATTCAGCCCCCAGGGCCCCTCCCAGCATGCCAACACCCAGCTCCTTGAAGAGACCCCTCCTGCTCAACAAGCGAACGGGCCTGGGGTTGGGTAGCCCAATGGGCCCTGTGAAGAACTATCACATGCCAAACAGCTGCCTGTTGCACACCGCCCGAGTGTCTTCCAGTCCCCAGATGATGATGATGAGGAAGACTATGAGCAGTGGCTGGAAATCAAAGGTAAGTTCTGGGGCTGCCATGCCTCTCTTCTCCACCCACCATCATGGCAGCTGTGCCCAGAGCCTGGGACAAAGTGCTGTGCTGGATCAGCGGCTCACGTTTGTCTAGGTGAAACTGTGGAGTTTGAGCAGAGTATGCCATCATCGGCAAGTTTTGGAGCAGCCCTTCCAAGAATGCTAGCCCTGTTCTGAGAACAGTGGCTATCATCCCAGTCCATCCATCATAGAAGACTTTCCTGGACAGGGCTTCATATAAACTGAGGCAGGAGCTGCTTTAGCTGTCTCTACATTTTGGCCCAGAGGTTTGAAATGTGAAGATTGGAGGATGCATTCCAAAATGGGGGAGGTGGTCTCTGGTTTCGGACTGACAGTTCTGAGGCTCATCTAGTAACCCATTCCACGTTGTTAAGAACAAGGCCCTGTGACAAACAGCAAGACCCTGTGGAGAACTGACTGTGCACCCCGACACAGGACGATTGATCATTCGCTATGACATGTCAACCTGTTCTGAATGAGGGTCCCCAGAGTAGGTTGGAGGGTGTTTAGGTGTTTAGGTTTAGGTGTTCTGTCCTTTCTCATGTCTCTGCTCATGCACTACAAGGGGCCTGGCTCATCTCAAGGCCTTCGAACCTTTTTTGGCATTGATTGATATGGCCTTAAACACACCTGCTTCTGTATACAGTGATCAGGTAGTATTCTAACTATGCAAGTGGGAGGAAGATGAATCTGAAAGAAAATACAGCACAAAATGACCCTTCTTAGGTCATACTCTTTATCCCATTCCTATGCTTCCTGGCAGTCAAACAACAAGGAAATATAAGATTAGCTAAAGGCTCAGCATCTACCCTAATGGCCAGACACCAGCTGACAATGAGCTATTTTCCTTGTGATACTCATAAAAAGGACATGATCCATTACTGTGACTAACAGACTCAGCCTTAAGACCAGGCCAATGAGAGCTACAAAAGCAAGTTCCACCTGCCTCCTGTAAGGAGATACCTTGGGCTGGGGATACGGCCCAGCTGGTATAGTACTTGCCTAGCAGGTACAAAACCCTGGGTCCCTTTCCCAGAACAGCTTAAGCCCAGGCATGGTGGTGTAAGTCTATCATCCCAGCCCTCAGAAGGTTGAAGCCAGAGGATGGGGAATTTAGGCTAGCCTTAAGCTTGTCCAAGGACAAGTTTACATGTCTCAAAACAAAACAGACACAAAGTTAGCATATCTTTGAGATAGTGATTGAGCTTGAGTAGGTGTCCTGGTGCACAGAAGGCAGGCTATTAGCACACTTCCCACAAACACAGACCATTTGCTAAACAGCTGACTGAGTGTATAGGGGTGCAAGAGATTACAGATTATCCTAGAGTGCTGTATGTTGAGATCAAGGGGGAGTCCAGCAGAAATATCTGGGATCATGTCCAGAGTGCTTGGGAGTCAGCTTCAAGACAGTGAACTGAAGTCTATCCAGTTTTCAGATCAGAGTGTATAGTCATTTTTAAAGAGACTTTGTTAGAGCTGGAAAGATAGCTCAGTCAGGAAAGTGCTTGGCTTTCTCATGGCTCCTAAGCGTGCGGACCTGCTCGGTTTGATTGCAAATCTCACATTGAAGAGCAAAAGAAAATACTGGATGTGGTAACATTGCTGTAATCAGAGTGCTGATCTGTGGAGACAGGTGGGCTTACTAGTCAGCCAGCTTAGTATACTTGACAAATTCTAGGGAGACCCTAAATCAGAAATTAAAATTTAAAAAAGAAAAGAAAAAAAATTGGGGAGATGGTTCAGCAGTTAAAAGCACTTGCTGCTCTTTCAGAGAATTAGAGTTTGGTTCCCAGCTCCCATGTGATGGCTCCCACCATTTGCCAGCACCATGTACATGGCACACAGACATGCAGACAGACTGACAAAACACTAAAGACAAATGAAAGAAAAAAGGCGGAAGAACTATCATCCTCATCTTCACATGTGCACACATACATCTGCATACATACAAAAGAAGTCACCATCTTGTAAAAGCACCTGAGCATGGTGGCTTATGCCTTTAACTCCATCACTCTGGAGGCAGGTAGAGTTTAAGACCATCCTTACTTCCAGGTCTTTCCAGGCTACACAGAAACAAAAAAATTCCCAGGGAGGATGGGGGAGACTAAGAATGCAAAGGAACCAATACATTATGCTGAAAATTAGCAAATTAAAAAAAAAAAATGTAGGGCTAGGGAGGTTGCTTAATGGTTAGAGCACCACTGATCTTACAAAGGATATTGGTTCTGTTCAAAGAACTACATAGTATCTCAAACCTTTAACTCCAGTTCTAGGGGATCCAACACCCTTTTTTTGGCTTCTGTTGTCACTGTATACAAGTAGTACACTTACATACATGCAGGTAAAATACTCATACACAAAAGCTTAAAAATAATTTTTTTTTTAAAGAACATTAACTTGGGCTGGAGCTGGTGAGATAGTTCATTGGTTAAGAGCACTGACTGCTCTTTCAGAGGTCCTGAGTTCAATTCCCAGTAACCACATGGTGGCTCACAACCATCTGCAATGTGATCTGACGCCCTCTTCTGGTGTGTCTGAAGACAACTACAGTGTACTCACATACATAAAATAAATAAGCATTAGCCCACGGAGGAGGGAGGTGGGGAGGGGGAGAGAGAGAGACTGAGACTTCCCACTGGCCCTTTTTAACTTGGTGATGGCTCACCCACTAGAGGCCCTGACACCCGTCCCCTGCCAGGTGTCTGACTGTGGAGACCAAGCACCCCTCCACAGAGCCATGTGTATGGGTTGTTGGCAACCTCCTGCATCTCCCAATCCTCTCCCCTCTGTCGTTGCGGTCTATAGAGAGAGTGTACCTAGTGACTGTTGGGTGTGTGAGTTGGAGCCCCGTACTGACAGCCTCCTTAAAGTTTCACCCCCAGAGGGACCGAGACTCGGAGAGTCATAGAGAAGCTGGCCCGTTTTGTGGCAGAAGGAGGCCCCGACTAGAGAAAGTAGCTATGGAGGACTACAAGGATAACCCAGCCTTCACGTGAGTACTGCTGGGGCAGTGCCATGCTGCTCACATTTATGGTCACACATATATAAGTGTGAAAACTTGAAACACGGCCTGGGCCAGGGACCTCCCTGTCTGTGGAGCTCTGGATAAAACTTAGGGCCTCTTGTGTGCTAAGCAAGGACTCTTCTGTTGATCACATCCCAGCCCAAAGGAAGTATTACTGTTGTTTGAGAGGAAGTAGACTCCAAGGTCTCACTCTGTTGCTTGTGCACCCAGCCTTAGGCACTTTCTGATTGCCCTGCTTATTAGGGCTCTGCCGTGATGCCTCAACTTCACCTACCACTGAAACTCATTTCCAACTCCCACATCTTCTTTCCAGATTCTTACATGATAAGAATAGCAGGGAATTCCTGTACTACAGAAAGAAGGTAGCGAGATCAGGAAAGAAGCCCAAAAGCCACAGGCAGTCACCCAGAAAGGTAAGTGATCAGAGGAAGGCAGGAAACACTGTGGTATGTGGGCAGCCAAAGCCTATGCCCTCATGGGCAGTGGGAGTTTCCCTGTATACCAGTATACCCGCAGGTCTCCCCAGGGCCCAACTGTATTCTGAGCATCAGGCTTGGCTCTAGGGTGTAGGATTGTGGCATGTCAGGAGCCCCAAGGGGACTGGGGTTCTGTTCAGATGTTCATCAAACATCAGAATGGGCCAATGGAGCATTCACTTGTCATTTCTGACAAGATCTAGTTATCTCTAGCTCCATATATGCCCAGGCAGGTGTAGTACCTGATGCCAAGTAGGTGGGCTCTGGATAAACAGCAGGAGGTGGGTGGGATGGGTCTCTGATGGGCAACAGTAGTCTGACATGTGAAACATGGTTGAATCACTTCACACTTTTGCTTTGTCCTTCCCAGGAAAAAAGGGTGAGCCCCCCCCAATGCCATGCACTTTCGAGGTGGGGTGGGGTGGGATTGTATAGTTGTGATATTTCTCTGGCTTTGGTCCCAATAGTAATCTGATTCCTGTTTGCCTGTCTCTCTTTGCACCGTTCCTAAGCCAAGCCCCGCTCACTTCCGAGGGGCTCTTAGCAGGAATTAGGCTGTTGGGTGGGTGAGTTGAGCTCAGTACTGACAGCCTGCTTAAAGTTTCACCCCCAGAGGACGAAGAGGCCAAGAACCTTGCAGAAAAGTTGGCCAGGTTCATAGCAGACGGGGGTCCTGAAGTGGAGACCATCGCCCTCCAGAACAACCGTGAGAATCAGGCCTTCAGGTAAGGCTCTGGGTGCAGGTGTGGACAGTGCACTGGAAGGAGGAAAAGTTTATTTTGGTTCATGTTTTGGAGGCTGTCCTTCATTGTGGCTAGGAAAGCAGAGTAGCTTCTGGTGTCTTCACTGGCCAGGAAGCAGAGGACATCTGAATCAGGGGCCAGACTATGGCCGTTAGAGCCTCTGATAGACACCTCCTGAAGGCCCCTTCCAGAGTGTTACCACTTACAGGGACCAGGTGTTCAAAACGTTAGCCTGTGGGGGATATTTCAAATTCGGCTCACCCCAGCCATGACTTATGCAGAAGAAGGCACAGGACTTGAGGTGTGAAGAGAGGGAACACATCCTGTACTCATCCCAAAGAGGACTGGGTCACTTTCAGACCTGCCTGTGAGCTGATACACCAATCCTGAAGTTCAGACTCATTTTGCCATCTGCTCCGTGGTCTAGAGAACAGTATGCTGTGGGGCTGAAGGGGTCAGCAGAGTCCAACTGCAGCAAGAACTACCTGCAACTCCTGCTTCTCCTACATTGTTAGTCTGTTGAATCTGGTGGGACAGGTGTGTGCCACTGCACACAGTCTGATACACTCCATAAAGTTATCTAATTGAGCTCACTTAAAGAACTCATTGATTTTCATGTTCAATTTGCTGTGGAGGTCTATGGCACAGGACAGCTGAGAAGAGTAATGGAATTATACTGTGATCTCCTGCCTCTCAGGAGGTCAAGGTCCAGCCCCGTCCAGCCCCATCCAGCCTTTTACTGACATGTAATTGGCTCAGATGGCCCTAAGCCTTCTGCCTGGCCCTTTGTCTACATGAAGGGTCTGGCAGTAGATGCTTAGCCTCAGAATAGCTGCCATTGACACTAAGCCAACCCAGGATGCAGGAAGGCTGACAGAAAGGTGGCGGACAGAAAACTTCCCACACTCATCCCTATGACTCACCAGACTGGGGAAGGAATGGGGCATTGGTTTTCTGGCCCCCACAAGGCATGTGAGTTCACATGAAGTGGACAGTTCAGCCTTACATGTTGAGTTAATTTTATTTCCAGCTGTTATGAAAAAGTTCCCTGACAAAAACAACTTAGAGGAAAGGGGATTATTTTGGCTCTCAGTTCCAGGTTACAGTCTTTGATTGGGGAGAAAGGCAGCAGTAACTTACAGTAGCTAGTCACAGCCAGTTAAGAACAACAAGTAAATGTGCTCAGCATACTTTCTCCACTCTGTTACAGAGTGGAGGTCATTGTACAAGGAATGGTTCCCTCCACAGTAGGCAGCTCTTCCACCTCAACTAATGTAGTCAAGAAGACTCCTCATAGACATATCTACAAGCTAATCTGACTGACCCATTGAGACACTCTTCCCAAATGATTCTAGATTGTGTCAAGTTGACTTGAAAACTAAGCATCACACTGGGGATTACATATGAGGTAGCCATGAAGCCCATGCTTGCCATGTAGACATGTTGCTGGTAACAACTCCATATATACCAGTCCACTTGCCACTTGGCATTCCTGTCTTAGAAGGTGTGCCCATCACTCCTGGTCCCTTGGATACCACAGTTAAATGCTTGTGAGTTGGATGTTCTGGTTTACTCCCAGAGGAGAGGCAGATGGATGTATGAGTTTAAGGCCAACCAGGGCTAAGTAGTAAAACCTTATCTCAAACACACACAAAAAAGAAGAAACCCTTTGTAACCACATGTCAGAAAGCCAAAGGCACCTTACTACAACTAGCCTCTTACTTAGTGATTCAGTTCCTGGCATACTAAGTTCTTTTTTTGGTTTGGTTTGGTTTGATTTTTTTGAGACTGGGTTTTTCTGTGTAAAACTGGCTCTCTTGGAATTCACCCTGTAGACCAGGCTGTCCTGGAACTTAGAGATCCACTTTCCTCTGTCTCCAGAGTACTGGGATTAAAGGCATGAAACAGCCATAGCCTGGTTCAAATGCTGAGTTCTTTTTTTCTTTTTTGAAAGATGTATTTATTTACATGAGCACACTGTAGCAGTCTTCACACACACTAGAAGAGGGCATCAGATCCCATTACAGACGATTGTGAGCCACCATGTGCGTGCTGGGGAACTCATGACCACTTGAAGAGCAGCCAGCGCTCTTAACCACTGAGCCACCTCTCCAGCTCAGATACGAGTTCTTAGGGGCAGGGAAACTGAGTCAAGGAGCCTGGTTTGGGAAGCATGCCCCAAATATTGAAATAGTGTCATTGCTTCCAGATACTATTAGTGTTCTGTAGACTTGGTGGCTTATAGAGAAAGGAAGTTTGATTGGCTTCTTACTCTATAGTTCATGGTGTGAGCAGAGGCCAAAGAAGAGGATGGGGGCTTACTTTTAGTTTTTTGGTTTAGTTTTAATGGGGGTGGGGGGTTGTTTTTGTTTTTTCTTTTTTCTTTTTTTTTTATGTGCTTTTTTAGTGTTATGCCTACATATGTATTTGTATGAGAGTGTCAAATCCTCTGGAACTGGAGTTACAGATAGTTGTGAGCCACCATGTGGTTGCTGGGAATTGAACTCAGGTCCTCTGGAAGAACAGCCAGAGCCCTCAACAGCTAAGCCGTCTCTCCAGCCCCTTGTTTTTGTTTTTCAAGACAGGGTTTCTTTATGTAGTCCTAGTTGGTTGGCCTAGAACTCACAGAGATCCCAATGCCTCTGCCTCCAAGCAAGTGCTGGGATTAAAGGCATGAGCCTAGGGTGGTTGGGTAGGTGTGTGTGTGTCTCATTGCTCGAGCAGTTCTGGCTTGCCTTGGATTTAGAAATCTTTCTACATTTGCCTCCCAAATGCAAGGATTAAAGGGTATATATAGCTTTGTCTCTCACTTTTTTTTTGAAGATTTATTTATTTCACTTATATGAATACACTGTAGCTGTCTTCAGACATACCAGAAGAGGGCATCAGATCCCATTACAGATAGTTGTGAGCCACCATGTGGTTGCTGGGGATTGAACTCAGGACCTCTGGAAGAGCAGTCAGTGCTCTTAACCACTGAGCCATCTCTCCAGCCCTGTCTCTCACTTTTTTTTTTTTTTTAATTTTACTAATTTTCACACTCTCTGTGTGTATATATGTGCACCATGTGATCGAGACTAGAAGAAGAGAATGTCAGAGCCTATGGAACTAGACTGTTGTGAGCTGCCACGTGGGTGCTGGGAACCAAACCCTAGTCTTACTTAAGAACAACCAGTGCTCTTAACCCGGAGCCATCTTTCCAACCCCCTTTGTCTCTTTTATAAGTGGCCTTGTTTGGTCATGCTTATACTATTCCCACTCTTCCTGTCCTGCCCCCTCCAGATGGCAGATGTTTGCAGGTTTCTTCCAGCTGTCTCTGAGGGCTCATGCAGACACATGGGGCTTTTAGGGGCTCCTTGCTTATTATGCAAAAGGAATCCTCAGTATCTGACCCTGTGCTGTCATCTCCTGTGTCCTCGGGTACCCCACCAAGCGTTCTGCAAGCTACATGATGAAACTATTCAAAGGCAACCTGCCTCTGCCATGTGTGTGCAGTACTACAATCGTTATTTCCTGAACAGCACCAAGCAGCTCTGTTGCTGTTGCTTCAGGCATTCTGAGTCATTTGCAGCTCATTTTTGCTCCCAGGAAGGTGTGTGAACTCTGTTCAAACTACACCATTTTATTGGAGAGACAAAGCACCTGAGCACAGGAGAGTTAGCTAGTATCAGGCTTCAGGCAGCCCCAGAGGACCAAGTCCATGGCGCTCTCTTAGGGTACAGCTCTGCTGGGACCAACCTCCAAGTTCATGGGTGCAGGTCTGCTCCTCAATCCAGGAACTTTCTTGGTATTTGCCACATGAATGTGAACACTGAGCCAAATTACTCCATTCTACCGTGTTAGAGAAACAGGGAGGGGAGAAGAGCTGGCATTTTGTCGCCTCAATCCTACTGTATTTCCAGCTGTCTCAGGACAGGTGAGCTTTCTGCCTACAGCTTCTAGGGGAAGAGTGCTTCTGCCTCCAAGCCACTCACCCTAAGGTGGGCTGGAACCTCAACTTGTGTCCTTCACTGTCAGCCCATGGGGATTTACTGGAGATATGGTTGAATTTGAAGGAGGGATACCCAAGGTCTGGGTATAGTTATCAAGGATTTTCTGATGTAAGGTCACTGCTGTGTTGGAGGCTCTGAGGGTGCCTGTCACATCCCCAGCAGGAACCTCTATGACTGATGACATCTGATAGGTGGACAGGCTTGCAGTAGCCTCTGGTGAGGCCTGACTAAACAGTGATACTTACAACCCTGAGTGCATAGAGCCTAATTTATTCTCACCCCAGTAGCAGGGCCAGGTCTCAACATAGCTATGTGTTCCCCTATTTTCTTTTGCAGTTTTCTCTATGATCCCAACAGCCAGGGTACAGATACTACAGGCAAAAGCTGGAGGAGTTCCGGAAAGCCAAGGCAGGCTCCACAGGCTCCCTCCTGCTCCTTCTCCCAATCCCAGCCTGCGGCGAAAGTCTGCCCCAGAAGCCCTGTCAGGGGCTGTGCCCCCATCACTGCCTGCCCCACTCCAGTGTCCCCAGCGCCTGCTGTCAACCCCACTCCATCCATCCCTGGGAAGCCACTGCTACAGCCACTGTGAAGAGGAAGCGGAAGAGCCGGTGGGGGCCTGAAGAGGACAAAGTGGAGCTGCCACCTGCTGAACTGGCACAGAGGGACATAGATGCCTCGCCTTCACCTCTGTCAGGTGGGGGCCCTTTCTTGGTGGTCCTAGGAATCATCTGAGAGCATGGGCCACATTTTACTCCTTCTGTGGCCAGGTACTCTGGGCTCTTTGTGTATAGACTCCTGTGCAACTGGAACTGGCCCTGTGGGATTGGGTCTAGGACCACATCAACACTATCCTGTGACTGTCCATGGCCCTTTTATACAATTACATACTCAGAGCCAAGCTTGGTGGTATAGCCCTTTATCCCAGAAAGCAACGCCGGGAATTGAAAGTTCCAGGCCAGTCCTGTCTCGAGTACACATACACATATGTCCATCCTGGTAGGTGTGAAGCAGTCTCATTGTCGCTTTTGGTTTGGTGGTCAATGTTGAGATAGCTTTATGTAACTAAGGATGACCAGAACTCCAGGCCTCTACCTCCTTGATACTGGCATGGTATGTTCTACCATTCTTGGCAAAGTGTAGTAAGTAGTACTTTACACCAGAGAGTGTATATGGTGGGAAAGGAAATATTGTTATAGAGTGCTGAATATGATGACATACAGTTTAATCCCAGCATTCAGGAGGCAGGGGCAGGTTAATCTCTGAGTTTGGGTCCAGCTCTCTACATAGTAAGATCTAGGCTAGTCAGATCTGCATAGTGAAGGCGCTTCCCCAACAACAGAAACATAACAGGGGGCAAACAATACATGTTTTGATGTAGAATGTCAAACCTGGGGCCTTGAGCATGCTGGGCTGCCTTGATACAGCGCAGCTTCTGAGTTCTCAGGTGACAGGTGTGACCTACCGTGACTAGCTTTATTTTTTATATGTTTTGAGTGTTTTGTCTGCATGTATATCTGTGCACTACATATATGTGTTGCCCACAGAGGCCAGAAGAAGGTACTCTGCCCCTGGGACTGGAGTTAATAGGTGGTTGTGAGCTTCCATGTGGGTGCTAGGAATCAAACCCAGGTCCTCTGGAAGAGCAGCTAGTGCTCTTAAGCACTGAGCTATCTCTCCAGTTCTCCATCCTTTTTTGAGACAGTCTCATGTAACCGAAGCTGTTCTCCAGTTTTTACTAAGTGACTGAAACTTCTGATCCTCCTGCTTCCACCTCCCAGTGCTGGACAATATGTGTACCACTATGGCTGGATTGGGTTTCCATGAGCGACTGTCTCCTGCAGGTGGCAAGTCTGACATCTTTATGGAGTTGGACCCATTTGTCTTCTTAACTTCACTTTGGTTAGGATGTGTGTATCACCACATGACTTAAGAAGTGACAGAAACAGGCATCTTCTCTTGCTCCTCAGCTTTCCAGGAAAGCTTTCATTCTTTCCCACTAGGCTTTTTGTTTTATATGTCTGTGTACTCTCTGGATCAAGTCCTCTCCAGCATGCTGGACAACTTTACTGCTACCACTCCAACCTCAGCCGTTGGTGATGTTTTGTGTAGTTTCTGAACCCATTGTTAGAAATGCCATTTTCAAGGTTGGGGTGTGGCCCAGCAGTGAAAGCTGGCCTGTCAGTCATTCCAAGTCCTGGGCTCCATCCCCAGCTGCTGGTTGGTGTAAGAGTAGCACATTCCACTCTAACCTGTGGGATGCTCTTTCCCCTTCAGTGCTGTCAACTTTTGCTTAATGTGTTTTAGAGGCTTTTTAAAAATGTGTATGAGTCAACATTCCCTCTTCTGAAATAACTACATAAAACCAGCCAATACAGCTCCATAGGAAAGGCTGTCTGTGCACCATAGGCATGCTTGATGCATTCAGAGCCTAGAAAAAGGTGGTGTCAGATCCCCTGGAGCTGGAGTTACAAGGTTATGAGCCACTGTGTAGAAGGTCGGAAGTGAACCCCGGGTGCTCTAGAAGAGCACCCAGCACGCATTGCTGAGCCATTCTCCAGCCCAGTAGATTTGTTGTTGGTGATCTTTTCAGTCAGTGAATCAGGGTTTCATTGTGCAGCTTGGAAATCACTTCATAGACCAGACTGACCTTGAACTCAGAGATCAGTCTGCTTCTGCCTTCCAAGTGCTGGGATTAAAGGTGTGTTCCACCTTGTGTGTGTTCCACCATGTGTGTGTTCCACCATGTGTGTTGTGTCCCACACCTTGTGTGTGCTAGAAGCATGCCTATTTCCGTCCTCTCTGTGTGTCTGCGTGGTTTGTAGTCAGCCTCTGTTCCAGGTCACACAGATGGTCCTATTCTCTTTCCTAGGCTTTGAAGCACATGGCTTACATTCTCATCATAGAAAATTCAGGAAATACAAGATAAGAAGCTACCATAGCTAGCACAGTCACCTTTGACCTTTCCTCCACAGCAGTTTGAGGGACAGCCAGCATACCTCTCGTTTCTTGCCACAAGCTCACATGGGTATGGGGGTGGTCTTCTGTCATCTAAGCTGAGAGTCAATGACTGAGGAACTTTTCTTGCCATCTGGCTCATCCTCCTACCCACCACCATCCTCCTTCCCAGTCGCTCACATTAGCAAGAAGATGGCCCCTGTTTAGTTAAGGTTACTATTGCTGTGATGAAACACCATCAACAAAAGCAACTTGTGGAAGAAAGAACTTGTTTGGCTTAGGCTTCCACATCATTGTTCAGTGAATGTCAGTGAAGGAAATCACTTTAGGAACTCAAGCAGGGCAGGAACCTGGAGGCAGGAGCTGTATGGCTTGCTCAGTGTACTTTCTTGTAGGACCCAGGGCCACCAGCCATGGCACTATGCATGATGGCCTAGACACTCCGAATCAGTCACTAATTAAGACAATACTCCATTGGTTTGTGAACAGCCAGATCTTATGGAGGCATTTTCTCAGTCAACATTCCCTCTTCTCAAATAACTATATAAGACCAGCCAGTACAGCTCCACAGGAAAGGCTGTTCTCCTGGTTCCTGGGCTGGCCTATGGGTGGGCATTCTGTCTAGATCTGAGGGCCAGTCATCTCCAGCCCTGCCCTGGGGCCTTCAGTCAAGGAGAAAAGCCCCTGAGCTGGATCATGCCAGTTGAGGGATAAGAAATAGCCTATCACTTAAGGCTGGGTGCTTATGCTGGCCACAGAAAAACTAGAGCCCTAAAGACAAAGGCACCAAAGCTGTGGTCCAGAGTAGCAGCGCAGGCTCCAAACCATAGGCCAAGGTTCACATCCCAGTGGTCTGTGTTGTCTCTGTCTGAGAGCACTCACTGCCTGTCACTGGTGAAGTGGCCAAAAAAAGAGGTCCCTTCTCAGCCTCACGGGTCCCCACACCCATGTGTGCTCCTACAACTCCTGAAGCAAAGATCAAGGGTGTACTGGGAACCTAGAAAAACTTAGGGCTTCATGTATGCTGACCAAAATGTGTGTGTGTGCGTGTGTGTGTACACATGTTGCTGGGGATGAAACCCAGGGCTTCATGTATGCAGGCCAAGCACTGTCCTCTGAACCTCATCCATCCCTAGTAGGCAGTTCTGAAGGGCAGTATGCCAGCCCTGAGGACTTGATGGACTCAGCCCTTTCACCTTCCTAGAGCACTCTGTGTGTAAGCATGTAGAGATCTAGCTTCCCTTCCCAGAGGTGTTTGGTGGCTTCTGTCAGTCAGACGAGCTATCAAAGCACTTTCTCCATGGATCAGTTCTCTCCAGCCAAGTTCAAAAGATAATGCAAAGTGTAAATGTCAGTAGCTTTGAGGATAGCTGGTTATTTTCTCTGAGGGAGCCACTTATGGTAGAGTCTTATGTCAGACTCAATCCAGTGAGCATCTATACCAGATAGCATGTGCGTGGCTCATGGGCATGTACATAGCTCAGCTCCTTTCTGTTGCTTTGCTAGGTCTCTGCCCTGTCACCATTAGCATGTGTGTTGAGTGAGGACTCGGGCCAGGTTTCTATTCTGGGATATGGGACCCTCTCTGATTCTTAGTTACATCTGTGGCAAAGGAGTTGTGAAGCCTCCTGGAGGCTTCCTTCTAAAGATGTGAATAACCAGAGCACATGAGAGCCTCCACCACAGTGGAGTTTCTCTAGGTCTGCTATGGACCCTGCATGGGGTGCCATGGCAGAGTTGACACCAGGACCGCCACTTTCTTACTATCCTGTCTGTTTTCTGTTTTAGTTCAGGATCTCAAGGGGCTTGGCTATGAGAAGGGGAAACCTGTGGGCCTGGTGGGTGTCACAGAGCTGTCTGATGCACAAAAGAAGCAGCTAAAGGAGCAGCAGGAGGTAAGGCCACAAGCAGGTGAGTCAGCTCTGCCCCAAGATGAAGGGTCACATGAATATCAATGTATAAGTATTATCTGAGGAGTCCCTGACAGGCAAATTCTCAGAACCAGGTTAGGGAAGGGCCCAGGACTATTTCTAAAGAGAGGTCTCCCATTTGCTCTCCCCTTCCCCAGCTTCCTTCAGTATCTGGGTATTCTCCTATGCTCTGGGACCCTGATGATCTGAGACATTGTGTCTGACCTCATCATTGGGGGGTCAGCTGGGCAGATTAAGAGAGATCACAGCCCTAGATCTCCTAGCCCCACTTTGCCTGCAGCCTGAAGTCAGCTGCTGTCCTTGTTCTGTGTCTGAGAGTCCCCATCCATGCAGCTCTTGCCCTGTCCTGCTCTTCTGGGCAAGGAGATCATCTCAATGAGTGCCTGCCTGTCCACTCCACAGATGCAGCAGATGTATGACATGATTATGCAGCACAAGCGGGCCATGCAAGACATGCAGCTTCTGTGGGAGAAGGCGCTGCAGCAACACCAGCATGGCTATGACAGTGATGAGGAGGTGGACAGTGAACTGGGCACCTGGGAGCACCAGCTGCGACGCATGGAGATGGACAAGACACGGGGTGTGTGGGCATGAAAGGAAGGAAGCCCCACTTACCTGCACTGCTTGGCCATGGCACATGGTCCAGAGGCTCCTCCTCTGCCTCTGTTTCCTCAGTGAGGGGTGAGGGAGCACCATTGCTATTGCCTGCTGCCTCATCCCTCACCATTCATCTTCCTCTCCTCTCTGAGCAGAGTGGGCAGAGCAGCTGACACAGATGGGTCGGGGCAAGCACTTCATTGGCGACTTCCTGCCCCCTGATGAGCTGGAGAAATTCATGGAGACCTTCAAGGCCCTGAAGGTGGGGAAGCTGATGGCAGGCGCTGACAGGAAGGGAAACACATTCATTGTTCAGTGGCTTCCAGCCACAGGGAAATAACACTACAGAGCTGGCGCCCAGGGATACCTTTTTTTTTTTTTTCTTAAGTCAGGGTTTTGCCTTGCAGTCCTCACTGGAACTCATTGTATAGACCAGGCTAGCCTTGTTTTTTTGTCATATACTTCTGCCACTCAATTGCAGAAAGACACTGTCCTGTATGCCATCCCACTGTGGTGAGCTCAAGAACCAGTGAGCTGATGAGACATGAATTGGCTTCTCTTTGTATCCCATAGCCACGGCTGTTTAGCATTCTGTGTGACAGATTGTCCCCAAGCTGAGTATTCGGAACAGATTGCTCTTAGAACACGAGCTACTCTTCTTCCAGTAAACTGTTACTGTCCCAAAGGGGCTATGTCAGTGCTCTCCGTGCCCCTTTGAACTTGAGTGCCTGGAAGTTCAGCCTCTTGGAGACAGCAGAAGGATGAAGAGCTTGATTTGTTTCAGTGGAGTCTGCCCCTGATAGATGGGGCACATGGGTGGTACTAGCCTGGCCTAAGGCTAAAATCAGGTGGGGTAGGCATTGGAGCCAGAGCTGGGGCCTAGGGACAGCTGCAGTCCCCACGGCTGGCAACTGTCTCCTCTCTTGTGTTGCAGGAGGGCAGAGAGCCGGACTACTCAGAGTACAAGGAGTTCAAGCTGACAGTGGAGAACATCGGCTACCAGATGCTCATGAAGATGGGCTGGAAGGAGGGCGAGGGCCTGGGCACTGAGGGCCAGGGCATCAAGAACCCAGTGAACAAGTGAGTGCTGCCACAGGGCCTGCAGGGAGCAAGTCCTAAGGTTCCAACTAGTTCTGGTTTCACTAGTATGTGAAGCCTTGCTGTCCACACTGCTTGACCTTGAAGTTGGCCTCTGGCCTCATGTCTTGATGAATCTAGGACCTGCCAGCCCAGCCACTAGTCCCCACCCCAGTACCCTGTCACCCTTCCTGTCTGTCTCTTCCTGTCACTACTCATGACTGCTGGCTTTCCACAGGGGTGCCACCACAATAGATGGAGCTGGCTTTGGCATCGACCGGCCAGCTGAGCTCTCCAAGGAGGACGATGAGTATGAGGCCTTCCGCAAGAGGATGATGCTGGCCTACCGCTTCCGGCCCAACCCCTTGGTGCGTGCCTTCCGACTCCCTGCTGGTGGCGGGAGATGACAAAACCCTTGTTCCAGCCCTCACAAGATGTTAGCGCTGCTGGCTGGAATGTTCTGGAGGGAGGGCCTATGGCTTCCCACTAACACTCCTTTGATCTTTTTGACTTTCCACAGAACAACCCCAGACGGCCCTACTACTGAATATTCTGGAGACACAAAGTCTACTTTCAGATCGGCCATCCTTGAACTGTGGAATGTTCTGGCATCCATCTCTGCCGTTGTCCCAATGTTGTGCTGTATATTAAAGTCCCAATGCTCACCTGACCAGTGCCCCAGTTCCTGCTGTTGTCAGAAACCCCTTTTGTCTCTCCTCCAGTCCCAGTGAGGTTCATCAGTGAGCTCACAGTGACTGGGGACCAGCTAGTTGATTCAGACTTTACCTTAAGCAGAGGAAAAAGAGGCCTCCAAACGCTTCATGATAGGTGCATGGGCTGGTGTGTACTGGGCACAGCTGGAGTGGGGGTGGGCCCTGTCTAGAGGCAGAGACCTGGGTGAGGGGCAGTCTCATGTATTGCTCACTGCATAGCTGCAAGAGCCCAGCTGGAGGCGGTGATGGACAGGTGGCCTCCTGGTGTCAGTCTTCCAGTCCCACCCCATTTGTGCTGCCCTCAATCCTCCCCAGACTTCTCCAGCTTGTCAAAATCCTCAAGAGAATAAGGAGAAGAATGATCAATCTGAATACCCCACAGTCTTGCTCCTCTGGTCTCCCATCTCCCCAGTGTTTCCCTCTCCAAATCCTAAGAGGAAGATCTGGTGTTTGGGCATGGCACAAAATGACCAAGAGTTGGCAGCTGTGAAAGGCAGAGCTAAGGGTAGGGCTAAGTAGTAAGAATGTGACCAGGAGCTGGGCTGCCACTGTAACAAGTTGTGAGTGTAGGGCCTGGAAGCAAGGCTTTGTAGGGCGTGCCTGCCTCCTGAAGCCTGTGAGCAGGGCTGGGGGAGTTGTGAATGAGGCTTAGGGAAGGGGCATCGCTACAGTCCAGCCGCACAGGTGACTAGGATCTGGGGGCGGAGCTATAAGCTGGGTGGAGCAAGGGGGTGCAACTGCAGCTGTGCGACCAACCACTGAAAACTGGGGAAGGACGCGACCAAAGCTGTGCAATCGATAAATGGACTGAAAAGGGGAGCCTGTGGGCGGAGTCTCATGGTAGCAGGGCGGGGCCTGCATATCAGCCAAGAATCCCAGCAAGGTAAAGGGTGGCTCCTGCGCGCACTAGGTGACCTTTGCGCAGGGCAGGTCCCTGGCAACCCAGAGCTCTGACGCGCTGCGGTCACGGAGCCAAGCTTTCCGGAGGCCTTGCCGGGGTCGGGGTGCTGCTGTCATGGATATCCCGCCACTAGCCGGCAGGACTGTGGCGATGTCGCTGGGCGCCCTACCAGTGTCCTACGTACTCAACCAAGTCTCGGCTTTCTCACAGTGCGTTTTCGTCCATGAGGACCAGGGGACTGGAGGGAGGATGAGGCGTAGCAAAGTCCCATAGGATGGAAGCTGGGCGGGGTGGGGGGGTGTTGGTGGTGGTGAGGGGAACGCCCATGCAAGCAGAAATCCCTCTGAATCAGGGGAATGCAGTCGTTTCTGGGAAAAGGTGATGTGAAGCCATAGTGGGTTGGGGCATTTACAGGTATTCCAGGGATACACGTTGTGCTGGTTCCAAAGTCGCCCAAGGTCAAAGTATTTTCCTAGATAAAGCCCAACTACCCTAACTTCCCTGGCACGCATGCCCTGTTCCATCGTTTCTGTCTCAGGCCTAGAGCAAACTCCCCATACAAGCAATGACCACTCTGTCCCTGACTTCAGTCTTTAGATAGACCCTAGAGATCCAGCAAAGCTCACTCCAAAGCTCAGCTGACCCAAACAGTGGGATAGAGAGGGCCTTAGCCATAGGTCTGACTTCCTGGTACCTGTCTCCTGGGAGTCTGAATGAGCCAAATGCCCCTGGGAGCCTAGGTCCCTTCATTTGTCTGGGTCTCACTACAGTCATGGGTGAGGACCACAAGTTCTTGTACTGTCAGGATTAGTGTTATTGGCACTGCTAGTTAAGCAAAACTGGGCTGGAGTTCATGAAATGTGAGCCTGGGTAGTTTAGGAGAATTGAACAAAAACTTGCTGTGTGGCACCTGACAGGTGGATTCCCCTCTCTGGGTTTTGGTTTGTTTGTCCAGCTCTGTTAAGGGAAGCCCAGAGACCTGGCTTCTGTTATCTATGCAGCTAGCTGAACTATCTGGCAAGGTATAACTGAGCAAGAGTAGGGAGGAGCAGTTGGAGACATTTGGACTTTAGTTGGGAGAAACTGAAACCTCAGGGAATACTAGATACCCTCCCATCAGAGCCTGATCACATGAAGGCTGAGTCTCAGTGATTGATGAGGCAAATCAAAAGAATGAATATTAGCTAATGATGGAATTACTGGAACTAACAGAAATGGATAGGGAAATCAGAGAGGGCTTCCAGGGGGAGCAATATGGATAAACCTTGAAGGATGAGTAGGAGTTTGCCAAGTAGAAAACCTAACCAAGAAGCCACTGCTGGAGAAGTTTCATTCTCCTTTGCTGGTACTTTCTGAATAATTCCTCTAGGTCTCACCCAAGCATGGCCTCCTTCGGTTTTCCCCCTAGGCCCCTGTGTGTGGTACTGATAAGTGCTCTGATACTGGGTCTACTCTTCATGGCAGTCTATAGCCTATCTCATGGGGAGATCACCTACGACCCTCTCTATGCTGGTGAGTCACCTGGGAGGTGCTGGGGAGCAGGGTTCTCTGGGCAAAGGCCTCCATTCTAGACCAACCCAAGGACCTCTGTTAGTCTTTAAATGGTTCCCATTAACTGTGGAACTCAGAGGGCCTGGAATACCATTAGACTGGAGAAACTCAAAGGCTCTCCTCTTTCAGAGATGAAACTCCAGAGAAAAGTAATTATGTCTCTTTCCCCTATGCCCTCCCCAGGACTCATGTAGCCCGAGCTGACCTTGAACTCCTAATCTTCCTGCCTCTACCTGAGTTCTGAATGCTGGGATAACAATGATACTTTGTCCAGCTCCAGACTTGGGACTTCCTTCATCACATATGTAGAATGGGTGCCATTATTATGTATGGTCTGGTCACCTTGCCTTCGATCTGATGTTTCAAGCCTAATTATAAGATGAACTAAAAGCTAGGTATGGTGCTAAGAGCCTGTAATCCCAGCACTTGGAAATCTGCAGCTGGAGGATTGTCGTTTGTCCCAGAGCAGCCTGGGCTACAGACCCTGTGTCAAAAGAACAGAGCCTGTGATTACTCAGGTCCAAACTGTCATTGCATTGGTCTTAGCCACACCCATACTTGGCCCTGTCCTTGCCCATGTCAACCCCACTCACCTGCTCAGTTCCACCTTCTCTGTCTCCAGTCTTTGTGATCTTCTCCTTCACCTCTGTGGTGGACCTTGTCATTGCACTCCAAGAAGATGGCTACATGATGGGCTTCATGGATTTCTACTCCAAGGAGGTAGTGTGGGATGGCTGGGTGTGGTCCTGACCCCATCATGCATGTTCCTGAGCCCCACTCCTGCCCACAGGGCGAGCCCTACCTACGCACAGCACATGGCATCTTCATCTGCTACTGGGATGGTACTGTGCACTACCTGCTCTATCTGACAATGGCTGGTGCCATCCGCAAAAGGTGAGGGGGCAGAAGACTAGGAAGCCAGGAGGAAGCTGATTCCTGGAGTGGGTCCCAGGTCTCTGGGGAACCAGAAGTGTTTGAGAAGGGTATGGTCACCCAGGGATGGCTAGAGGACATTTCCAGGTTGTCAACAGGTATGGCTGGCTAGAGACCCACATCTTCTGGACCATTGTTATCATTCCCAGTGCTCGTTGTCCCTGTGTCACCCAGGCACATACTGAGCATGCTTAAGACCCATGTTCCATCTCCAGCTACCAAAAATAAATAAATAAATAGCCCAAGAGGGACCCAGAGCTAAAGATCCAATGTGGCCTCTGGGCCCTAGCAAGGGCTTGAGACGGAGGGTTAGTGGGCCACAGCTATCCCTCTTCCCTTCCCAGGAAAAGGTACCGGAACCTTGGGCTCTACTGGCTGGGGTCCTTCGCCATGAGCCTCCTTGTGTTTCTCCCAGGAAACATCCTTGGTAAGGACTCTGAAACTCCAGCCTTTCACATGTCTAAATAACCTTGACCAGCAGCCAGTATACACTCTACTCCCTCTCCACATGGAAGTAAAGGGGAGGTGGCATTAATCCTGATTCCTCTCAGGGTTTCCCAGAGTGCTCTTCACAGAGGAAGGGAGTTTAGTGAAGGCTTGCTAAGTAGGTCTTTGAAGATATGGCAGAGATGATGAGTCCCAGTGTTGAAATGGCTCAGAAAATGCTGATCAAGGTGGACTGACGGGATCACTCCACCACAGGGCCCAGCCTCTTAGGGAGGTGGAATGTTTTTGTTTTGTTTTGAGACAGGGTTTCTCTGTGTAGCTCTGGCTGTCCTGGAATTCACTCTGTAGACCAGGCTGGCCTCGAACTCAGAAATCCACCTGCCTCTGCTTCTCAAGTGCTGGGATTAAAGGGAGGTGGAATGTGAGGAGGAGTTTGACTGCATTTATCCCATGCTGCTGCAGGGTCGGGTGCTGTGCTGTAGGGAAGCTCTGAGACACCACTCCTGGGGTGGGAAAGCTCAGTCTGGGATGTGGGAAAGCCAGAACTGGCCCAGGGTCCCTGGAGCTGCAAGGAGGCTGGGGATGTAGGGTTCTCAGACTCTTGGACATCTAGGCACTGCTGGAAGAGCAAATAACTGAGTCAGGGGCTTGCAGACTGGGGACAGCGTCTAGCCTGGGGCCAGGGGAGAGGCTTGTCCAGGTAGGATAAGATTGTCCTTAGCTTGGCGGAGGCGGCTTGGTGGCAGTTGTGGCTGGGAGCGCAGAGAGGCCTTCTATGGGAGAATTAGGCTGCAGCTCTGTAGACAAGGGCCTTCCCCAAGTTCCTCACATGGATCTTGATGAAAGAGAGAGTCTATGGTTCTAAACAGTTTATTGTCATGGCAGAAAATGGATGCGTAAAACCGTACCAAACTTCTCAGGGTAGGCCTGAGATTAAATACCTTTTACAGGAGTCTGGGAAGGAAAGCTAAGCCCTCAGGCCAGGTACTTCATTAGCATGGAGAACTCTGTTTTGAGCCTTCCCAACCACAAGACACATTTCATTTATGTGAGAAGCATGGTAGGTGTTCCAAGTCAGGAGTCTGACAGGGAGCTGGGAGTCACCTAAGCCTCAGGTGTGTGCCCACTGAGTCTCCAGGTCCCAACTTACCAAACTTCCTGACATGGTTTTATGTCCCACAGGGGACATCCAAGTTGGGAAGCAAAGACACCCCGGCAAGTGTCAGGTCTATATTCAGGCAGGCCAGGGTAGGGAGCGTGCTGGGGAGCCATGGAGGGTAGAGCTTGAGCGGGGAACTGTACCTCAGGATGTCCAGGTGGGGCTCTCGGATGGCCCAGCTGCCATCAGGAGCTCCTTCCTGAGTCACATTCTCTCCTCATCCTGGCAGGTAAATACAGTTCAGAGTTCAGACCCACCTTCTTCCTTGCCATCCTGTACATGCTGGTTCCATGCTGGGCCAGTGTGAGGATCTTCAACCAGTCCCGTGCACCAACCTCCTATACCCCTGACATGGTGAGTGCCCCCGTGAATGGTGGCCTGTGCCTATCATCCCAGCACTGGGGAGACTGGAGCAGGGTTACCATGAGTTCAAGGCCAGCATGGGCTTTATGGTAAGATTGTCTCAAAACTTCGGGGACTCAAATGAGTCTTGGCAGTAGGACATTGGCCTAGAATCACCCAGAAGGGCCTAGGAGTATGGCTCGGGGTTAGAACACTCAGCCAGGCTGTAGGAGACTTAGGGTTAGCACTCAGTTCATGTCTAAATGACTGTATACTTGGGAGAGCCTCCTTAGTGCTCAGCAAGATAAGAAGGAACAGTTATTGAGCATCTACTGTGTTCCTGGTCTCTCTGGCTAGCTCTGACTTTCTCCTATGGGGCAGGTACAGGAAGAACAGAGGAAAAGTCTTTTACAGCGCCCGGCTGACCTGACGCTCATAGTATACCTCATCCTTGCTGCGTTCTTCACTGTCTTCCGGGGCCTGGTGAGTCTGCCTTTCTGCCCCACTCTTTCATCTCCAGTCTCCCTTCTTAGCCTGCTTCTCCCAAATTTATTTTCTTATTCATTGACAAAAGGACAGCGTTTTTCTATCTGATCACCCAAGGATGTTCTTCACCAAGTCTGACCTGAATGTTTCATGACAAACGCCTATTCCCTGTAGCCTCTTCTCTGCAATCTTATGGTGAACCCCAAGGCAAGGAGAGAGGAACAGGGAGGGCTGAGAGGGACTGGAGTGATTACTGTGGGCTCAGCTCGAGAGCTGGAGTAGGGAGGGGCCTCGTGAGATGTTTACATGGATGGTGTCTTTCTGTGTATCTTAGGTGGTACTTGACTGCCCCACAGATGCCTGCTTCATCTATATTTACCAATATGAGCCGTACCTTCGGGACCCTGTAGCCTACCCAAAGTTACAGGTGAGCGGTCAGGTGGGAGGAGTGGGCTGCGGTCCTGCCCAAGCACTCTGAAGCAGTTGCCTGAAGCCCCTGCCCTCCAGGCACATGCACATGCAGACTTCAGGTATGGTGGGATCCAGGTGGACACATCCCAGAAGCACTCCAGGGTTTCCGCTTGGTCACCCTAGGATTTAAGAACATGTCTCATTCAGGTTCTGATTAGCCCAGCCTGTATCACATGCCCCTGTCAATCATGTTAGCTTGGAAATAGGGTGTTCCCATTTGCTAGGCCAGAGTCCTGCAGCTGAATGCAGACTTAGTGTGGGTAATGGGAAGGACCCCGTAGAGAAAGAGAAGAGCCTTGTGTAGATGCCGTACCTGTGTCCTCATGGGCTGTGGTCTCTTCCAGATGCTGATGTATTTGTTCTATGCTCTACCATTCTACTGCCTGGCTGCCTATGCCCTCACCTTCCCTGGTTGCTCCTGGCTGCCAGACTGGGCCTTGGTATTTGCTGGAGCCATTGGCCAGGTAAGGGGTGAGAATGGGATAGGGTAGTGATGACAGACCCAGGCCCAGAATTCCCTAGCCTGGGGGAGATGGCTTGATGTACATATCCTCTAGCCATAGGTAGCCCTAAGTACCCTAGTCAGAGCTAGGAGAATCATAATGGCATATGGCTCATGGTACAATGCCTGCCTAGCATGTACAAGCACATACCTTCCATTCCCCAGGACTGAAGAAACGAACAAACAACACCCAACTAACAAACAGAAACCTGGAGGGAAGGAGGAACAGGGTCTGAGAGGGATTGCAGAGTAGAAAGACTGGGACCTATGAAGATAAATACAGGGAAGGGCCTCCATGAATGGGAGCAGTAGAGCAAGGCAGTAAAGACACCAAGGCAGAGAGAGACAAGAGACATTGGAGCTAGATGTTGACAGTTTTGAACTTTAGCTCTGAACATGTGAGGGGAGGTAGGGCGCCATGGAGGTGTTTGAGCAGTGGAGGGACCAGAGCTATTTCTGGGTTTCTGGTAGGAAGAAAAACAGCCTAGATCCAGCCAAGGCAGGGGACCCAGGAAGGACAGTGTGATGAGGAAGAGTAGCATCAGAGGCGGGAATGTTTAGAGCCGAACAGTTGCCTTGGGAAGGGAAGACATGAGAGCGGGCAGTGCCTGGGGGTGTTGGCCTGACCTGTGCTCTCCCTGCATCTGTGCCAGGCACAGTTCTCACACATGGGCGCCTCCATGCACCTGCGCACACCCTTCACCTACCGCGTGCCAGAGGACACCTGGCCCACCTTCTTTCTGAGCAACCTGCTGTTTGCACTGGGCCCTCACCTGCTGGCTTTCCGCTGCCTGTGGCGGCCTGCCTTCTTCTTGCATGCAGCGCCGCAGTCTTTGCCCCAGGACCAAGGCAAGAAGCAGCAGTGAGCACACGCATCTCTCTGTGAAGACATCTACCTGTGCAGCCGTCTTTGCCCTCTGAGGGTGGGCTGGCCATGGAATGATGGACATGTGGAGAAACTGCAGTCCAGGCCAGAAAGGAGCATAGGTGCTCTTGCTATATCACTGTGCCTCAGAGGTCACAAGGACTCTAATGCCCTCTCCTGGGATCTAGCCATCACCTCCTCCCATCCTTTTAATAAAAGTCCTTCTGATGTCTAGAACATCATCACCTCCTAAGCATTGGATGCAAGGGACCCTCTTCTTGTACCCCACAAGGGGAAGATGGGAGTGCTCACAGTCACAGTGGCTATCCAGAGTCAGAGTGGCCAGGACATTCAAAGTCAGCCTTTCAGTGGGATACGCAACTCCATATTCCACATGTGGAAACTTAGGCTCAGAAGGGGAGGAGGGCTCAGAAGGGTGACACTGGGGAAGAAGTCACAGCACAATGGGGGCTGTGGATGTAGTTCTATTGGCAGCGTACTTGCCGGACAGTCATCAGAGCCCTGGGTTCATTCCAGCACCACATAAAATGGGTGTGTTGGTGTACACCTGCTGTCCTTGCCCTGGGGAGGCAGAGGCAGGAGGATCAGGAGCATAAGGTCACCTTTGGGCACATAGCAAATTGGAGACTAGCCTAGATTACATTCTCACCCCTCCACACATGAAAGAGTCAGGAGCAATATGGCAGTCCATAAAGCACAGGAGGAACTGAGTCCAAATCCCCAATACCCACATGAAAGCCAGCAGCTATGGGACTTGGGGCACGGGAGGAAGACAGGGTCTCCAGAGCTCACTGCCAGCCAGCTCCAGGTTTGGTAAGATACCCTGCCCCCAAATCAAATAGAAGCCTGAGTGGTGAAGCACACCTTCAATGTCATGACTCAGGAAGCAGAGGCTGGCAGATTTCTATAGGTTCTCGGTCAGCCTGGTCTACATAGTGAACTCCAGGACAGTCAATGTTCTCTCAGACAGACAGACAGAAAGGCTAATGAGGAAAGACACCTAATGCTCACCTCTGACCTACTACGTACATCTGTACTCTCACACACAGGTACAATACAAATACTACACACACATATATGCACACACACGGTGTCTTAGGGTTTTATTGCTGTGAGCAGACACCATGAACAAAGGCAACTCTTGTAGGACAACATGTAATTGGGGCTGGCTTACAGTTCAGAGCTTCAGTCCATTCTCATCATGGTAAGAAGCAGGCAGCATCCAGGCAGACATGGTGCTGAAGAAGGAGCTGAGAGCTCTGCATTTTGATCCAAAGCCAGCCAGAAGAGGACTGATTGGCAAGACTTGAGCCTACCCCTAAAGTGACACACTCTCTCCAAGGCCACACCCACTCCAACAAGGACACACCTCCTGATGTCACTCCCTATGGGCCAAGCATACAACCACATAAGTCAATGGGGGCCAAACCTATTTAAACCACCACACATGGAGTAAAGCATAACTAACCATACAGTGGAGTTAGGCATCTAGAGAAGGTTTTAGCCCAAGGTCACACCTGGGCACAGCTAAGTTAGGAACTGACCTTCATCCTAACTTTCCAGGCAACTGAAGCTGGCTAGGCAGCAAAGGGCTGGAAAATGGCTCTCCATTTCCTGTCTTTAATCTGGAAACTGGGTGAAGAGTAGAGTATGCCCATGACTGGGACCCTGAGCTCCTGGGCAGGACCAACTGTTCACCAGGTTTTTAGTGGAAAAGCAGTCATAACAGACCTTGCCTTGCCCAGAGACCTGTGCAGGCTGAGAGGTCTGCCTCAGGCAGCAGGCAGAAGTGTAGAACTTAGACCAGTCCCTCTGGGTCCCAGGTTCCTGTGTGACTGACCAGTGAGCAGATGGGTAAAGCAAGACTGGCAGACCAAACCCCTTGGCCAAGCCATTCATTGTGCTGCTACTACTGCAGAGAAGACTTATTCCATTCTATCCTTCTAGAAAAGCGATAGTGTATGGCTATGGAGCCCAGGCTAGCCCAAAATTGCTATCCTCTGCCTTAGCCTCCTGAGTGCTAGGAAAACAGCCTATGTCTCCATGCCTGGCTTTCCCGGTTTTTCTCCTCCTCCTCTTCTTCCTCTTCCTCCCCTTCCTCCTACCCTTTTTAACAGGGTCTTTGTGTAACCCTAGCTATCCTGGAACTCACTCTTTAGAAGACAAGGTCTTATGTAGTCCAGGCAGGCCTTAAATTCCCACTGTAGCCCAAGGTAATTTTACCTTCCTCAATTATGCAGCTCTGGCTATCCTGGTACTTGTTATGTGGAGCAGGCTGGCCTCGTACTTACAGAGATCCATTTGCCTCTGCCTCCCAAGTGCTGAGATTAAAGGCATGCTCCACCATAGAAGCACCAAATGTGTAGGCCAGGCTTCAAACTCATGATCCTCCTGCCTCTGCCTCTTGCCTCTTGGCATGTTTCACCAGCATGGACCACCGCAGCTGGCCCATGGTAACTTTGAATTCCTAACCCTGCCTCAGCCTCTCTGGTGTTGAGATGACAGGTATACACTAGCCTTGCTTTTATGCGGTGCTGGGGATGGAACCCAGAACCTTAGGCATGCTAGGTGAGCCCTCCTCCAACTGAGCTTCAACCCCAGCCTCCAGCTAATACATGGCTTGGGTATAGCCCAGGCTAGCCTCAAGCTTGCTGTTTACCTGCCTCAGCCTCTTAATGCTGAGATTATAGACTATGGCTCCAAACCCTTGGCCATAGGGGTTTGGAGTCATAGTCCCAAACTTCCCTTTTTTCCTTCTCATCTCAGACTGACCTCGAACTTGCAGAAGATGGCTTTAAACTGCTGATTCTTTCCTTCCCCTCCAGAGTACTAACAGTCGTGTGTCACTACCATAAAATGAAGTGTGTTGGGGTGGCAGGGAGGCCAGTGGACTTGAGTCTTTCCTGTGCTGGCAGGAGCTGGAAGACTCGATTAAGGAGCTTGGCCAACCAGCCTAGTTTATCCATCTGCTTACTGGGTGGAACTCTTCTGCAGCAACACACCTGTCATCCCAAGCCAGTACCAGCTCAGTCCAGTGAGACTGGCCGGTTAGTCCTCGTGGGTGAGAGGTTGCCATGGGTCACTATCACAGTGCTCTCAATTCCCTGTGGGGGGAGCTGCCCCACCCCCACCCTGTGCTGTGTGCGCGCGCACGCGCGTGCGCGCTGCACTTTTAATGCCCCACAGCCCCACAGCCCTCCTCTCCTTGCAGGCAGACGCCGGGATTGCGCGGCCCGCGGGACCAGCTGTGCGCGTGCGCAGTCAGGAAGCGCACTGGCCGCTCAGCGGGGGCCACGACCAGGATGGTGAGTGCTATGCTGCACTGGGTTCCTGAATCTCACATTCGTCTTTGTCTCTCTCCTCTCTGCCTCCCTCCGCCCTGTCTTCTCTTCCTCTTGCCTCCTCTTTCTCTGGCACTTTTCCTTTCTCTGTCTCTTCAATGTCTCCTCCATGATTTGGGGGGTGGGTGGTAAAGAGCGCTCTCTTATTCTTTTTCTGTGTCTCTCCTCACTAGTCTCTTCTTCCTCTACCTCTGAGTCTTTCTCTGCATCTCTGATTCTAAACCCCAATTTTTGCGTCTCTGGGTCACTGTCTCTGAGTCTCTGTCTCTGACTGCGTCTCTGGGTCTCTGTCTCTGCGTCTCTGTTTTATGAGTCTCTGTGTCTGCATCTCTATCTCTGGGTCTCTGCATCTCTGCGTCTCTGTCTCTGAGTCTCTGGTTCTCTGTATTTGCATCTACCTCTGGATGTCTCTCTGGGTCTCTATCTCTGCATCTCTTCCTCTGAGTCTCTGTTCCTGTGTCTCTGCATCTTGTCTCTGTGTCTCGACTCTGGGTCTTCATATCTCTCTCCTACTGTCTCTCCTGGCCTGGCTCAGTAGCCTGTTGCCCCCCACCTCCCCAATCCTGTCCCTCTATCCCCAACCCCCGCTCGAGCTGCCAGGCTTGCTGCAGTCTCCTGGCGCTCGGATAACCTTGCGGCCGGTCCGCGCTGCTGCTCCACCTCCCGTATGCTCCGTAACGGGGGCGGGAACTTAGGGAAGGTGAAAGGAATCTCCTGACCCTCTGGCAGCTCCAGTTGCGGCTGAGACCTCCTTGGGGAGGGCTGGCAGAGCTAGGGGCGGTCGGGGCAGTACAGCTGGAAGCAGCTTCTGTACCCACAGGCGTGTGCTCCAGGAGCCCTCGGTCACCGTGCACTTTGGGCTGTGGCCTGGGGACTCCTGCTGCTGGTCGCAGGGGCGCAGCGTGGCAGGAAGAAAGTCGTGCATGTGCTGGGTGAGTTTTGTGCGAAGCTTTGGTCATCCCCTCCAACCCCCAATACACACACACACACAAACACACCCCACAGCGGCGGCCTAGAGTGAATGATGGGAGTGGGATGGGTGGCGGATTGCCATGGTCCCCTACACTCAACCTCCTCTGAGCTTCTTTCAGATCCTAGACCTACATCCCCTCCCTGGGTCCCTCCCTACCTCACCTTTGACCCCTGATCCGTCGCCCCACAGAGGGCGAGTCCGGTTCCGTGGTGGTGCAGACGGCGCCGGGGCAGGTAGTGAGCCACCGCGGTGGCACCATTGTCTTACCCTGCCGTTACCACTACGAGGCGGCCGCCCACGGTCACGACGGCATCCGCCTCAAGTGGACGAAGGTAGTAGACCCTTTGGCTTTCGCCGATGTCTTCGTGGCTCTGGGTCCCCAGCATCGAGCCTTCGGTCCCTACCGAGGGCGGGCGGAGCTGCAGAACGACGGACCCGGGGACGCCTCCCTGGTCCTCCGAAATGTCACCCTGCAAGACTATGGGCGCTATGAGTGCGAGGTCACCAATGAGCTGGAGGATGACGCCGGCATGGTCAAGCTGGATCTGGAAGGTGATCGCAGCATGAGCAGAGAGAAAGGGACAAACTGAATCAAGTTGGCACGGTAGAGATTTTTTCAGGCAGGGGGAATAGCTCATTTAAAAATTACAGATATATGTGTGTGTGTATGTTAACATATGCGTATGGTTAAGGCCCTGGAGTTAGAGTTACAGGTGGTTGAGAGCAGCCTGCTGTCGGTGTTGGGAACAGAACTCTATTTGGCTGGCTGTCCTGGAACCCACTACAGTGACCGCGCTAGCCTTTGTTTGGACAATCTTTTTGTACACCGTGTGAAGGTGTGTTTGTGTCCTTCCTCGCCTGCCTAAGGCACCTTCTAATTAATTTAATAAAATCTCAACAAACCTTGAATTTGCAGAGAGCGGCCTGCCTCTTAACAGGGATCAATAGTGAGGACCACCACCCCTGACCTGAAGAAAGCGGTTTTTTTAAACCACTGAGCCATCTCTCCAGCTCTAGCGCTATGATTAAGACAAGGTTTAATGGACCCCAGGTTGGCTTTGAACTCAAGAACTTTAAAGAAAAAAAGTTAGTGAATTTTTCGCGTGTGTGTACACACTCGTGTGTGTGCTTATGAGTGCAGACCTGCCGTGGTGCTTGTATGGAAATCACAAACAATTTGCAGAATAGATTTTCTCCTGGAATAGAACTCAGTTTGTCAGGCTTGGTGGCAAATGCCCTTACCTTCCGAGTCATTTTATTGACCTCTCTGAACTTGTTAACAATGGCAAATTGTAGCTGTCTTCATTAGATGCTTTCTGTTTGCCAGCCACTTAGTGGAAGGACTCTCTGGAGCTTCTCACTTAATTTCCTCAAATCCCCGAGGTAGACAGCTATTAACCTAGAGATGAGCTCTGCCTCAAGAAGGCTGTGGCATCTGTAGGTGATGGGCGTGGCCGAGATTCTGCATCCTGTCCATCAAAGCTCTAGGGCTTCACCAAAGCTGGTGTTTGCATCCTGTCCTGGAATAGGAGTGAGCACGAGATTCAGCCTTAGCCCTGTCCACAGAAACATTCCAGAGTTAGGTTGACTGTGAGTCTAGGGAGAAATAAATTTAGAGTTAAAGACGGAAGTTGGGAGGGAAACACTTTAAATAATACTGGCAAATCAAAGGGCTCGACACCCTGCCCAACGTTGTTTTCAGGGCCCAGGGTGAAGGAGTACTGTCCTAGGAACAGACATTTGCAGTTCAGTGGTCCCTCTGGGAAGGATTCAGTTCTGCCAGGTTGTCAGAACATTGGGACAGAGGACATTAAGAGTAGAGTTTTGATAGATGAATTAAGCAGCTGGAGAAGGATAGAAAGAATATGAGTGAAGGTCTGTGACCGTAGAAGAGTAGACGTATTACAGTGTGTTGAGGAGAAGGAACACATCCTAAGCTGGATTCCAAGGACCCATAATGGGCATGAGCTGGCCAGAGGTGTGGCCAGGTCTGAGGGCTAGAGAGAAGAGTGAACTGGAAGGCTCTGGTTCATGTAAGGTGTAGTAGAATCCGGAGTGGGCGGAGGGGGGGGTGTTGGGGAGGTGGGGGGAGGACTCTGACAGACTCCCATTCGTCTTCATCCATCCAGGGGTGGTCTTTCCCTATCACCCGCGGGGAGGCCGCTACAAGATGACTTTCGTGGAAGCACAGCGCGCTTGTGCCGAACAGGATGGCATTCTGGCGTCCGCCGAGCAGCTGCACGCGGCCTGGCGCGATGGCCTGGACTGGTGCAATGCGGGATGGCTACGCGATGGCTCCGTGCAGTACCCAGTGAGCCAGGCCCGGGAGCCCTGTGGCGGGGCTGGGAGTACTGGGCCTGGTGGAGGCACCAACGGGGGCGTGCGCAACTATGGATATCGTCATAACGCTGGGGAACGCTACGATGCTTTCTGCTTCACATCCAACCTCCCGGGTGAGTTAAGCCCTTTCTAAAGAAGGGGTTCTCCCGCGCTTATTTTCCACCTTCTCGAAGGAGATTGGTCCCAAGGGCCTAGGCTCCACCCCTAAATACATAGGCTTCTCCCTGAAGGGGACGCTTCCCTCTCTCCTTCGTCTTAAACATTATGCCCTCTCTCTGGAAGGAGGCCCACTCCTCCAGTTCAAAAGATCTCTCCCTGGAGGGACACCTGCCTCACGTGCACAGGCCCTGACCCATGGAGCCTGGCCCCACTCCTGACTGCATAGTCCCAGTCCCCTAGAATGAGGTCCGTCCCAGGCGCATATGCCCCGCCCCTTAGGGAGAAACCCACTCCAAGTGCCTAGTCTCCAGCCCTTTGAGGAAGACTGGCCGTAACCGCCTAACCCTAGGGCCTGGCCGGTGGGGGGAAGTCTGTCTCAGAAACATAGAGCATAGTTCCCATCCCTCAGGGTATAGGCTCCTGCACTCTTGAGGGAAGACCTCCTCCATGGGCTCTGCCCCAAGGAGATAGGCACATTTTAAGCCCAAAGCCCGTAGTTGAAGGTCTGTTTCAAGAGTGTGGATCTTGCTCACAAGAACACAAGAACACAGATCCTACGCCTAAGGACATAGACACTAGCTAAGGCATAAGGACGCTGGCGAAAACCTTCCCTAAACATAGGTCCCGCCCCAAATAGGAGGCCTGCCCAATAGACAGAGATCTCCCTGAAGTACATAGACCCTTCCTCCAAGACCATCGCCCCCTACCAAAGTGAGCAGGCCCGGCCCCTCCGCCTTGCCCTCCGCTACTATGAAAACGGCTTTTCGGGGCTGCCACAGGGGGGCAGTGAAATGCCACCTGGTACCCGCATTGCACGGGTGGAAGCGGAGGTCCCAGGTTGCAGGGAATGGGATGGACCAGGAGCAGGAAGTCCTGGGATGCTGGAACCCTGCGGGCCTATCCCTGGCCCGGCTCTGACACACTCTCGGGTCCCTCAGGCCGTGTTTTTTCCTGAAGCCGCTGCGACCTGTGGCCTTGGCTGGGGCGGTGCGCGCGTGCGCGGCGCGGGGTGCCACTGTGGCCAAGGTCGGGCAACTGTTCGCTGCGTGGAAGCTGCAGCTGTTGGACCGCTGCACTGCAGGCTGGCTGGCGGATGGCAGCGCGCGCTACCCCATCGTGAATCCGCGAACTCGCTGCGGAGGTCCTCGGCCCGGCGTGCGCAGCCTCGGTTTCCCTGACGCCTCCCGACGCCTCTTCGGTGTCTACTGCTACCGCGCTCCGGGTGCCCCAGACCCGGCTCCAGGCGGCTGGGGCTGGGGCTGGGCCGGCGGAGGAGGTTGGGCCGGAGGGTCGAGGGATCCGGCTGCCTGGACCCCGCTGCATGTCTAGATCTGGGCGGATGCGCGTTTGGGGTGTTGGTGACTGATCCAGTGGCCTCATGCACCCCCTGGATATTGAGCATGTCTCAGAGTCTCAGAGATCCCTTGGACATATGACACAACCCTGCGGTGCACTGCAGGCTGATCTAGCTACCCGTGGTCTTTGGACATTGACCACACCTAAGGTTTCCTGGATACGTGATATACTCCTGCGGTGAGCTGCAGGCTGTCCTACTGGTTGTGGTCCTTGGTCGCTGACTATGCTCCCCTCTGAGGATCCCTGATAGTGGCCAAGCCCACTTCTTTGGATAGTAGATGTCTCATCTTTCAGACTTTGTCTAGAAGAGTCATGCTCTCCCCCAACTCCCAGGATCCCAGCAGACCAGCAGGACCCTACAGTTTCCTAAAGATGAGCCATCCTTCTATGGCCTCCTGAAAAACAGGTGGACACTCCCCCTCAGTCACCTGGAGGCTGGACCCCCAGGATTAACTGGAGACCTGCCCCCCAAACCCTCTGCATTTCCTGGGAGATGGAAAACTGGTCTTGAATAGTCAGCTGTCCACTGACTTCTCCCCATTACCCGGTGAAGAAACAGAAAACTGTGGGTCACAAGGTGATCATGCCCTGTGGGGGCAGGTGACCCAGAGGCTGGGTATTCCTACTTTTCCAGAGAGTCTGTTTATGTTTCCAAGGTATCATGCCTTGTCCCTGGGTCATTATGGAGGACAGACCCAACACCTCTGGCTTCATGGGAGAATGTCCCCAGCTGGCTTCCAGGAACAGTGGCCATGCCTATCCCTCAGGTATTTCCTCTGGCCAGAGAGTAGACTCGGCTGAATGTCCCATCTCCCTGGGCTCCTTGGGGGATGTCACCAAAGAAATTATTCCCTCAGAACAGAAACCCCTAAAAATCTGACTTGTAGAGACAAGCTGCTCGGCTTCTTAAGGTCACACAGGCCACCAATGAAGCCTTACCCGTCTCACCCGCTACACCCACAGAAATGGCACGTTCTGCCTTCCTCTGTAACCACGGTTACCACACTTTTCCTTTCTCACTGGCCTAAAGCCCAGACACTTATCACTTCATATTTGGCTGTCCCTGCCCTGGTGGACTGCTGTGGAGACAATCTTCCCCACCGAGTGTCCTCAGGGTAACCAGGCATTCAGTTCTCCAGGCCTCTCCATGGAAACAGCTGCCCGCCCCTTTCCCAAAGTGTACCTTCTGTTTCTCTCAGCTGCCCAAGCCCCGCCCCTAGACAGTTTGAACCTCTGGACTGTTGCCATGGAGACCAAACTGGTGTCCAAGGTAACAGAACACCTATCCCTTCAAGACTTTCTCTCCAGGGTCCCATCTTGTCCAGCTGTTCCCATAGAGAACTGTCTCCATAACAACCGACCTGCTGCACTCAGGAACTTCTGGTTATGGGCAGAGTACCTCTGACTGGAGCTGCCTACTGTGTTCCTCAGGCACTCAAGCCCCTTCTTCAGATGGGCCTATGCAGGACTCTGCTTCAGGGGCAGCTGCCTGCCACCATCCGTTTGCATGCTAATTCTACTCCACGCAGCAGCTGGGCACGAGCTGCCACTGCAACCCCCTCCAGTGTTTTCAATGTTCACCCTGCAGATGAGAGTACTGAGGTTGTGGTGTTGCACAAGGCCAACCTTCCCTTCTTGGAGACCAAGGAGGGCAGACTCTCCCTGAAACCACCAATTTCAACCCATTTCTGAGGGCCCACGTGTTCTCAAGGGTCAAGACCAGCCCAAATGCAGCCCAAATGCAGGAGCTTCCAGGTCTCAGGCTGCTGGGACCAGCAAGTACCCTTGCCCACACACTTCCTGCCTGCCCATCTATCTTGGCTAACTCCACCTCTGAGTCTGGAAGCTAAGGGGCTGTGGGCTCCAGTCACACCTTTGTTCTAAAGTGTGCAACCAAAAACGTATCCAGAGTCTTCTCTGGACTAGGATGGTTCTGAGGTCCCCAGCAGCAGTCTACAGCCCAGGTTCAATAAACCTTTGTTCCTTCTGGTGAATGCAAAACAAGGCTGCGGTCCCTCTGTCAGTGGGCTTCTCAGGCTGGGTTCAGAAGCAGCGCCTCTCCTTTTACAATGCTCCCAACCTGAACATAGAAAGGCAGAACAGTTTAGCAAGTGTCAGGACCCTATGAGACCCTGTCTGACCTCCTCATGTGCTCTGTGGCATGTGTGCTTACATAGTAATCATAGCAACATGTAATTTAAAAAATGGTAAGTAGGATCTGGTTGTAGAATTGAGGTAGCCATCTGTATTTGTTTTTGACTTCATTTTTTTGAGACAGGATTTCACTGTTTAACTCTAGCTGTCACAGAACCTGCTACATAGGCTAGGCTTGGCCTTGAACTCAGAGATCTGCCTGCCCCAAGTGCTGAGATCAAAAGTGTGAGTCACCACTGCCTGGCCAGTTTTTATTTATTTTTAAGTTATGTGTCTACACTTCGTGTGCCTGGTGACCCTGGAGGCCTGAAGAGGGAGCTGGACCCTCTGAAACTAGAGTTAGAGATGGCTGCACTGCTACACTTGAACCCGGGTCCTTTGGAAGAGCAACGGGTCATATTAGTCAATTAAGCCATCTCTCTAGCCCCGAATTTTTGTTTGTAAACTTTATTTATTCACTGATTTTAGTGTGTGGGAGTGTGAGCATGTACAAGTGCTTAGAGACAGGAGCCCTGTCTCCGTGGTTGCCGTTCATGCAGTCCTGGACCAATCAAGGACACTCGGGGAAATAGGCCACACCCTTATTGACTGAACTGGAAGGGGCGGCTCCACCCCCTTTGCTTTCATCCAATGAAAATATGAAACTTAACATGCAAAAGAAAACACAGAAGTTGGACCCCACTTCAGGGATTGAAAATATTTATTTAGAAATTCAATCCCACCAGGATACATGCTATCCCAATGTCCCAATCCCCCTCCCCAAATAAACTGGGGGTGCACATCTTCCAGTACTCTGAGAGGCAGGTGGCTTTCTGAATTCAGGGACAGCCTGGTCTACAGCAGTGGGTCTCGACCCCTTTGGGGGAGTCACATCAGATCTTCTGCATACCATAACTTTACAGTTCATAACAGTAGCAAAAATATAGTTATGAAGTAGCAATGAACTAATTTTATGATTAGTTCACACACCAGAGTAGGAGATGGCAGAGGGCTTTTCTTGGGGAGGAGGGGTGTTTTATTTTTTTAAACAGGGTCTCACTACATAACCTTAACTGGCCTGAAAATCACTCTGTAGAGCTGTGGTTCTCAACCTTCCTAATGCTGTGACCCTTTAATACAGTTCCTCATGCTGTGGTGACCCCCATCACTAAGGGCAACTGGAGCACATGCCTCTGTCCTCTGTGCACGACTGTCCCCAGCTGCACATGGGGAGGTTTACATAGCTGGCAGCTGTCCCTGCTGTTTTGATGGATGGCCACCCCGGAGCCTGGCAAGATGGTTCAGTGGGTAGAGGCACTTGTCGTTGAGCCTGGTGACCTGAGTTTGATCAGTGGGATCCCAGGTGGAAGCTATCCCAGGCTGTCTTTGACTTCCACATCTGTGCTGTGGCTTCTATGAGCATTTCTTTTTTTTTTTTTTGAAGATATATTTATTTTATGTATGTGAATACACTGTTACTGTCTTCAGACACACCAGAAGAGGGTATCAGATCCTATTACAGATGGTTGTGAGCCACCATGTGGTCGCTGGGAATTGAACTCAGTACCTCTGGAAGAGCAGTCAGTGCTCTTAACCACTGAGTCATCTCTCCAGCCCCTCTATGAGCATTTCTTTGGTGGTGGTGGTGGTGGTTGGTTTTTTGAGACAGGATCTCTCGGTATAGCCTTGGCTGTCTTGGAACTCACTTTGTAAGACCAGGCTGGCTTTGAACTCGGAGATCCACCTGCCTCTGCCTCCAGAATGCTGGGATTAAAGTCATGTGCTGCCACCACTCAGCTTATCCTACTACTCCATAGGCTGAGGTAGAAAAATTGCTGTGAGCTCAAGGCCAGCCTGAGCTACAGAGCAAGGCTATCGGTCAATAGCTAGCTAGTTCTCTAACTGCACCTCTGGCAGGCAGCTAATATCTGTGCATCTCCAGTAGTATGTATTTGTCTTCCTCTCCTGCTTTCGTTTGTCGCCTAGGCTGGTCTTCCTGCCTCCACCTCTGCAGCACTGGAAAGAGGCATTTTCGATACTGCTCTGTTTCTTATCTGGAGATGTGTGTTCCTTGCTTATTTTTCTCTCTCTGACTACTTGCCCGACAGAGCAAATTAGAGGAGGGGGCTATTAGACTCTCAGTTCGAGGATACAGTCTGTCACAGTGGGAATGTCATGATGGCAGAGCACTCAGGTCACTCTGTGCCCACCAGAAGCAGAGTGACAAATGCTGCCAGCCCCTTGTTTCGTCCCTCTTTACACTACGTGTGTGTTTGTGTGTGTGTGTAACTTTATTTTCTGGTAGGAGGAGAGGACTCACTTCATGGCCCCCTTATGATTCTCTACTTCTACCATGTGGGCCCAGGGAACTGAACTAAAACCATCGGGCTTAGCCACAAGCACCTTCTCTGACAGCCATCTTGCCAACTCCTCAATGCTGATTTCAAATAAATCATGTTTGTTTGTTTGTTTTTTCCAGGATGACTTTAGTCTTTTCTTTGTCCAAAACTGTGGCCATGTCTTTCCACCCAGTCCCACTCATGTTATGCCTCCATTCCACCTACCTTACCTGTCCTCTGTCATGCAGGTATACTCCTGGAACCTGGTGGCATCCCTGAGGCTGGTGCAGGAAGATTTTGAGTTCAAAGCCAGCCTAGGACACACAGTGAGACTCCGGGGGGGAAAAGGGAAAAGCAAGAAAAAAAAAAAGAAGAAAGAAAGAAAGTAAAAAGAAAGAACAGAAAAGATTCCTTCTATTTCTCCTGCAATGCCCTACTTTCCCTCAGACCCTGCACAGCGTGTGGCTCCTAATAAGGGCTCAGGGTCTGTGGCTGTGGCTCATTTGATGAGTGTTTGTACCCCAGTTCACAAAGTGCTCTCCTAGCACCCCATAAAACAAACATGGCAGCTCACTCCTTTAATCCCAGCAGTAGGTAGGCAGAGGCATATAGATCACTGAGTTTCAGGCCAGCCTGGTCTACATAGAAACACCCTGTCTCAAAAACAAAACAAAATGAAAAACTGATCAGGAGTTCAAGATCATCCTCAGATACATAGGGAATTCTGGGCCAGCCTGGGTTACGTGAGTCATCACTTTGAAGAAACACAGGTTCTCATTGAATAACCAGGCAAGTGAATGGGTGAGGGACAGTCTCAAGGGGGCCACAGACAAGTTGAACTGTTAAAAAATTTTTATTAAAATGTCCAAGAAGTACATTAACATCCACAGTGTCAGATATCACAGATTCACGGAACATCAAATCTCCCAAAAAAAAAATACCCAGCAGAACCTGTAGCCAGTCACACTCACACACTCATGGTCCTCCCACATACGCGGTCCGAGCAGACACACACCAGGGAGGGACAGAGCTGAAGATGAGCCTCCAGTCCAGAAAAGCCCAAAGCACCCCCTTCAATGGAGCAGGCTGGGAACGACCACTGAGTCCCAGCAGGCCGCGCCCCTAGTGGGCCAGGCTACAGCAGGCCACGCCCCCAGTCCCTCAAGCAGGGGATTGGTGTGGTTCCTTCTGAACAAGGAAATGTTACCAAGAAGCTGTGTCCCCAGCTACAGGGACCTTTAGGGATCAGGATCCAGTTTGCTTTTCTCAACCATTTTCCAAGCCTGCTTGTGTGTGTTGTGTGTGTGTGTGTGTGTGTGACAGCAGGTAAGAGGTTTAGAGCTCTTCCCTTAAACATAAAGCAAAATTTGGAGCACAATTCCAGACCAGGGTTTGGGAATCGTTGGTAGTGTTTGAAGTATAGTTGACAAAGTGCTTGGAGCTCAGTTGATAGAGTGCTTGGAGCTTAGTTGATAGAGTGCTTGGAGCTTAGGTGTAGAAGATTTACTTAGTATGCACAAAACTCTGGGTTCCATCCCTAGCACTGCATACTCCAGTCATAGTGCACACCTGCCATTCCAGCACTTGGGAAACTGAGGCAGAAGGATCAGGACTTTAAGGTTATTCTCAGCTACCCAATGAATTCAAGGCCAGTCTGAGGCCCTGTCTAAAGAAAACAAAACAACAAAAAACCAAAAACACCTTACAGTAATTATGATGCATGGAAGGAAATTTCTTCTTCTGGCTCTTCTAGGTAGTCTGTAATTGTCTTTCTCTTGCCATCATGTGTAAAATGGGAGGCTAAGGGCCATGTGGGCTACTGGGAGGATTCAAGGGCATCTCACAGGCTTTACATGGCTTCTATTCAGTAGCTGCCCCAGGCTTTCATTACCTCCTGTGAGGGATACAGGCTCAGTAAACACTTACTTAGAAAGAGCTGGGCATGAACCCAGAACCTGTGTAGATCTAAGTACTCATCCCTGCCCCACCCCACCCTATCAGCTCCTACAGTTTTTGAAATTTTTACTTATTTACTTTGTGCTTGTGCAGTGTGTGTGTGTGTGGGGGTTGTGCATGTGTTGGGGGATTCACCAACACTGCAGTGTGCAGTGTGTGTGTGGGGTTGTGCATGTGTTGGGGGATTCACCAACACTGCAGTGTGCAGTGTGTGTGTGGGTTGTGCATGTGTTGGAGGATTCACCAACACTGCAGTGTGCAGTGGAGGTCGAATGCTCACCTTTAGGAGCTGGCTGTGACCCTCCACTTGTTTCTGCCATGCCTCACCCTCCAGGCCAGCTGGCTCACAAGCCTCCTGCAGTCTCTCGCCACAGGAATGCTGAGATTGGGGTTCCCACCACCCTGCCAGGCTTTTCATGTTTACACATGGGTTCCAGGGATTAAGCTGGCATCTTCAGGCTTGCGTAGCTAGCATCTTTACCCACAGGGCTGAGCTCAAGCTCCACTGTGGTTTTAATACAAATTTTCAGACTCTACCCAGACTGCACGGGCTCTGTAGGCAAATCCCTGAGTGAGGGACCCTGCCCTTGGCTTGGGAAGTCTTTTCTGGGGTGCAGATGGGAAAAGGGAATGCAAAGTGGATTCTTTCACATTTTAAAAAATATAAAACTAGGGAGAAAGTGTGTGTGTGTGTGTGTGTGTGTGTGTGTGTGTGTGTGTGTGTGTGTATTGATTCTAAGAGCATTCTTCTCTCTACCATAGGACCACAAACACTGCAAGCATTAAGTCCATCAGGCAGGATGAGGAAACAGAAGTGGGGTGGGGCAGGGATGGGATCTGAGGCAGGAGACTTACTGAGGTCTGCTGAAAGGGTTTATAAAGACAGGCTCTGGGTTAGAAAACATGGCACCATCTTGGTCCAGGCAGAAGGTTGTCTGTCTCCCTGAGAGATGGAGGGGACGGATACAGCAGCATCCAGCACATTCTGCTCCACTGATCTCACTTCTGTACACATGGCTGTGGGAGATTTGTTATCACAAACCCACGAAACTGCCACACATGACGGCGTATGCCTGTCACCTCAGCTCTTATGTGGTTGAGAAAGGATGATTGCTGTGGACTGAAACCCAGTGTAGGCTCTGAAGATCCTATGTCAATAAAACAAAAGAAGGCTGGGCATAGTAACTTGAGAGGCAGGGACAGAGAGATCACTGAGTTCCAGGTTAGCCTGGTCTATATAGCAAGTTTCAGGCCAGCCAGGGCTGCACAGTGAGGCCTTGCCTCAAAACAAAAACAACCCAAAACAGAACCACCAGATCTCAGTGCTACACTAGACCTGGGGAGTCAGCAATACACTAACCCTCCCCACCCCCATCGCTCTGAGTAACCTCCCCTAGGAAGCCAAGGAGGCTAGTGGCTCTAAGAAACATCACTAAAATTCAGTACATGAGAGTTCCACACTAGATTTAGTGGTCTGCACCAAGACCAAAGAGCAGGGCTGGTTAGTAGAGAGAGCACTTGCCCAGGACTAGGTTCCATGTCCAGCACCAAATAAACCAGGTAGGCATGGTGGCACAGAGGCAGGAGGATTGAGACTTCAAGGACATCCTTCTACAATAGTGAGTTCAAGGCCAGCCTAGTTTGGGGGCTGGGGGTGTTGGAATTGGGAGGGAAGAAGAAGAAAGGGAAGAAAAGAAAGCCAGCGGGGAAGAAGCTGACCCTTGGGGATTTCAGGGGATGACAGACCATCGAGTTTGCTCTGCTGGTCCTCCACTCAAATACAGGGACTTTAGCCAAGGCTTCACCATAGATTCAGGATGGTCCACTGTTTACTAAGCCTGAATCTCTGGTGTGAAAGCCACTCCCAGCACACACAGACATACTGTGGCCCCTCATTGATGCAGACTTCGGGACCCCCTCTGATGGCTGGGAAGTAATCCTAGAGGCTCAGCCAGACCAGAGTGGCCTCTCAGGTCCAGCCACCCCTGCCAGGAGGACCTCAGTAAGGAAGGAGAGAGCAATCTGAGCTTTGTACAGAGGACCGCCCACAGGGGTGTGGGGCTCGGGGTGTCCCCACTTTCTCTCTGGTGGTTGTCTGGGTTTTGGGTCTCCAGGGGAACGCTCTGGAGGAGGTGAGGAGCTTGTGCTTGATTAGTCTGGATCTTTAGCAGAAATCCCCTTCATCTTTCTCCCAGTCTTCCGCTGGATGTCTCTTGTGTTTTCTGTGCTCCTTGCGGGGCTTGTGATGCCGGTGTGGATGGTGGTGGTGTCTACGCATCCGATGAGACCGCCTGGCTGCAGGGATGGGAGACATGAGAAGGGGTGAAGATGACTGGCTGGACATCACTGACCTCCTCAGAGGAATGGAGAGAGAGAGAGACTGGGCAAGCCAGGTCCGGTGGCCTTGGGAAGCAGAGGCAGGAAGTACAAGGCCAGCTGGAGGTGCAGTGAGACCCTTTTTCAATAACCTCAAAGAAACAAAACCCAACTTTTCATGGGCTGAAAACGTGACTTAGTTTAATGTGTGTGTCTTACTTTGTAGCCCAGGCTGGCCTGGGGTCTGCAGCCCCTTGCCACCAGCCTCAGAGCAGCTGAGAACAAGGTCAGTACCCGTGTGGGGTGTGGAGACTTGTGTATACCTGTTACCCCAGCACTGGGGGTCTGGTAAGCAAGGCTTGGTTACACATTCCAAATTTGAGGTCAGTCAGGGTTACATGAGATTCTGTTTCTAAAACAATCAATTAAGTACACAAACAAAAGCTCTAAGTCGGCTGGTAATAGTATCTCATTAATCTGTAAGGCTCTACTACCAGGAGGACCTCATGTAGCCCAGGTGGGCCTCAAATTTACTATGTAGCAGAGGATAACCTTGAACTCTTGATCCTCCTGCTTCCACCTCCTGAGTGCTGGAATGACCAATGTTGCCACTAGTCCTAGCTTATGCAGTGCTGGAAATGGACACCCTGGCTCTATCCACTGAGCCACAAGCACTCTACCCACTGAGCCACAAGCACTCTACCAACTGAGCCACAAGCACTCTACCCACTGAGCCACAAACACTCTACCCACTGAGCCACAGGCACTCTACCCACTGAGCCACAAGCACTCTACCCACTGAGCCACAGGCACTCTACCCACTGAACTGCAGGCACTCTACCCATTGAGAGACAAGCACTCTACCAACTGAGCCACAAGCACTCTACCCACTGAGCCACAAGCACTCTACCCACTGAGCCACAGCACTCTACCCACTGAGAGACAAGCACTCTACCAACTGAGCCACAAGCACTCTACCCACTGAGCCACAAGCACTCTACCCACTGAGCCACAAGCACTCTACCAACTGAGCCACAGCACTCTACCCACTGAGCCACAAGCACTCTACCCACTGAGTCACAAGCACTCTACCCACTTAGCCACAAGCACTCTACCCACTGAGAGACAAGCACTCTACCCACTGAGTCACAAGCACTCTACCCACTGAGCCACAAGCACTCTTCCTACTGAGCCACAAGCACTCTACCAATTGAGAGACAAGCACTCTACCCACTGAGCCACATTCTCAGCCTAGCTTTTTTTCTCCTGTGGGTCTTACCCCAGGCTGACCTCAAACTTGTTATCTTCCTGCCTCAGCCTCCAGGTTGCCAGGGTTACAGATGCTGCACCATTGTGGAATAGACATTCTAATCAAGAACTATAAACGACTGGAATCCTGCTGGACACAGTGTATTGGGCATGGCACTTACGTTTGGTGCACACAATCTGAGGCCGGTCCCACTTCCCGTTGTTGCGGCAGCGGATAGTAGCCACGTGGTGCTGGGAGAACCCTTCATCACACTGGTATCGTACAGTGGCATGGACATTGTACTTGACCTTCCGCACACCGACAAGAGAGGCATTCTCCACTGCTGGAGGGGGACCACACAGCACTGGGGACAGAGGAGTCTCTGGTTAGGGAAGTTGGTGAAGGTGAGGACAAACCAGTGACACAGCTTGATGGATGAGAATCCTCCACATTATCAGGTCCCTCCCTCTGCAAAGCTCTGAGCTCACAGAACTACAAATGACTGTGGCTATCTCCTGCCTTTTACCTAAACCAGCAGCACCTTATGGTGGGGATAGAATCTTCTGAACAGACCCCACCCCCTAGGGTATAAGACACAAGAAAAAAATTGAAGCACAAAAGAAAAATGAACAGAATGCATACAAATTATTTCCTTTGTACGTAAAGAGTTCTTAGAAATCAATAATCTCAAGGCAGTAATTGGGAAATGGTCAGGTCACAGGAAAATAACTACAAGTGTCTGGAAGGACAACAGGGAAAGAAATGTATAGTACCTGTACCCTTCTTGCAGACGTAGGGGAGGTTGTAGTTGCAGGGGACATCATTCCAGCGTCCACTCTCATGTGCCACCATCACCACACAATCCTCCCCACCTGCGAAGAAATTATCCGGCTGCTTCTCCCTCCAGTTCTCATATTGCTTTGGAGAGAGAGAGAGAAGAGAGAGAGAGTTGGAATCACTCTGGTGCCTGCCTGTCAACCCAGTTCTTGGCACTTCCTGTGTGATTCCTGGGCAGACCCTCCAAGATGAGAATCAGTGCCCCCTTTTTTGTGCCCCCTCCCCAGGTCCCCATGCACATCATTACGTTAGATAAATAGTTGAAGAAATGACAGATCCCAGTTGGACAGCTTCCCTGAGGAGGTGACAGGAAGCAGGAAAGCAGAGGGGAGCCCAGGTATAGAATGGATTTCCAAGCACAAGGAACAACACTTGAATGGCTTGGAGGCAGGGAAGGAGCCCCGTACCGGGTGAGGGGACAGCTTGCTGGCATAGTGGGTGGGGCCAGATCTCACCAGCAGTAAGAAGGAATGGATATCTTACAAATTGTGTAGTCTTCCCTTTAAACATATTATTACATTTTTAAAATTTAGGCAGGAGAGACGGCTCAGCAGTTGAGCACTGGCTGCTCTTTCAGAGGACCTGAGTTCAAGTGTCAGTAGCACATGGTGGCTCACAACCTTCTGTAACTCCAGTTTTAGAGTCTCCCATGCCCTCTTCTGACCAAGGAGGGCAGGCACTGCATGCATCACTGTACAGACAATCTAGCAAAAACACTCCTATATATTAAATAAGTAAATAATATTTTACAAAAAAAAAAATGTACTCATTTGAGCCATGCACGGTGGTGCACACTTTAAATCCCATCACTCGGGAGGCAGAGGCAGGCAGATCTCTAAGTTTAAGGCCAGCCTGGTCTACAGAGTGAGTTCCAGGACAGTCAGGGCTACACAGAGAGACCCTGTCTCAGAAACGATTTCAGAAGAGGGACACTCATATGTACACACCTTCGGAGGTCAGAGACGCCTTTGGAAGTCTGTTCTTTTCCTGGACCACGTGAGTTCCAGGGATCAAACTCAGGGTGTGAGGCTGAGCAGCAAGGTATGCTGTGCTGCCTCACAGGATCCAATGGAAGGAATTGTAAAGCCATGGTTCATGGCGTCACTCCCATTTTTAGTGTTGTATAACCATCACCACTGTATCTATTTCTAGAAATGTTTCATCACGACAAACCAAAATTCTACACCAATCCAGGAAAAAATAATTCCTCATTCTGCCTGCCCAGTGCCCAGCACCCAGCACCCAGCACAAGCCGCCTACTCCCCAATCCCCGCCCATAGCTCCACCCCACCCACGGCCCGGCCCCACCCCTACCCCACAGCTCCTGGGCAGGCTCCCTCTCAGGGAGTCTGACTTTGTGTTGACTTTAACCTGTTGCTTAGCTTAATGATGCTTTTAAGACAGGATCTCCTTACGTAACCATGACTGGTCCACAACTCACTTTGTAGCCCAGGCTAAAGCTCAGACTTGTGGTGATCATCCTGCCTCGGCCCCCCAGGTACTAGGATGTCTGGCAAGTACTACAGTAACCACAGTGTTTGGATGAAACCCAGGCTAAGCCACGCCTCCACGCGCCCACTGGGCAGTCTAGGTCGGGGCTCCACCCCTGAGCTACACCTCCCGCCCCTCACTGGGTGGGTCTCTTCTTCCAAGTCACTCCCCAGAGCTTCTGAGGATTTATGATGTCCACCAGTGAGTGATTGCTTCATAGGAAGGTACACTGAGGCCATTGGGCAGGATCACGGGCTCAGCAGTCTGAGAACAAGGACCTGCCACTCACCAGTCCCGTGTTGTCTGTCCACTGGAAGTCCCTCTCTACTGTCCTGTCATTCAGGCCAATCCACGAATTCTCATGTCCAAAACCTGTTGGGAGAAGGGCTGTGACAGTGCGCCTGCCCCAGGGTGAAGGGGGAGAGATGGTGTCCAGGGACTTTCTTCACTTTCCCAGCCTAAAGCGGGCTGGAGGAGAGCACAAGTCAGGCTGGTGAGAATCACACAGGGCGGAACTAGCAGGGAAAATAAACGTGGTGGATAATCAAGACAGGGATAGGCTGTAAGCATAGGCTTGTGAGTCAGGAGAGCCGAGTGTGAGGGGGGGAGGATGGGAGAGAGTTAGCAGAATTGGGGGGTGACCATGAGTTAGGAGGATGGGTGGGAAGGAGGAAGATGGCGGACAGAGAGCCCCACCTCAGCCACACAGTTTGCACAGGTTCGGAGTGCTGTAGAGAATGGGGGCTTACAGAAGTGAGGGAGGCTCAGAGCCCTGTGCAGCCTTGGCTACAGATGTGAGGGAAGGGGAATCTGGCAGACAGCAAGGACAATTGCAGAAGGGGACAGAACAGGCATAGCCCTTGCCAGGTCTTTCTGAAAGGCCACCCTGGGCAGGGCTGGCTGAGGCAGGAGGGACAGAGCCTCTAGGAACCAGAGGCCAGTTCAGACTACGGACAGTGAGCTGGGTGGACATAGTGAATTACACAACAAACAAGGAGAGAATCCACAGGGTCAGTGCCATGTGAGGAAAGCCACAGTGACTAAAGCACATCACTGCAGAGACCCAGGTCCCCCTAGCTTCCATCCCCCGACTCTATTTTATTTGTCAATTTCTAGAGTGTTAAAAATAATATGGAATAATACAATGAAATGAAAATAATGCAAGTGTCAGGTCACATATTATCCACTTCGACATTCTTGATGGTCGAGCTCCTTGGCCCCCATGAGTGTCACTTCCTGATGACACACTTGCCTTACCTGTCGGTCACAAGCCCGACAAAGAGCTGGGAAGATAACACATGCATTGGTCAAAGGACAAGTTCCAACCCCAGCCACTACCCTGTCCTTACTGTTAATGAACTTATGCTCTTCTGGTGAGTGCACACTTGTCAGGTGACCAGCTCGGCGTCTGCAGTCTCTCTCTGCGTCTTCCCAGGCCCGCCGATGGGCAAAGTACCGGTAGCAGTGACCCTGGAATTTGTGCCAGCCACGGTCACAGCCTTCTGTGTCTGAGAGGCAGCATGAGAGCATGAGAGGGCTGGTTACCACAGCACACATGATACCCAGACAGACATGTGGCTGCAACACCCATACACATAAAATAAATTCATTAATTAAAAAAAACTTAAATAAATAAAATAAGTCCAGCAAGATAGCTCCTTAGGTAAGGGTGCTTGCTACCAAGCCTGAGGAGCTGACTAGACACGGTGAGAGAGCTGAGCCCTGAACATCTTTCCCAATCTCCATACACTTGCCATGGCACCCGCATGCTCCCCACCCCCACCTGCTATGTGCCACACACAAAATACATGTTTTTAAACATGATTTTAAAATTTAAGTATATAAAATAAATAATAAAGGAAAGCTAATTTACACCCCGTGGGACTCAGCCAGACTCAGGCAGGACTTGACTGTGTGTCAGGCGGGGACTCACCCTTCTCGCACAGGCTGCCCCATAGCTGGGGAGGCAGAGGCAGATGAAACCATTCACCTCATCAATGCAGGTGCCCCCATTCTCGCAAGGGCTGCACAAGCAGTCATCGATGTCTGGGAGGTGTGCAATGGGTAGAGGTCAGAGGTCAGTCTCTACTCAGATCCCTACCCACAGGTAGAAGATGGGTCAAGGTCCTTCTAACCATCTCCTGGACACCCAAGGGGATTGTTCTGTGGCCATGACACTGATGAACATGAATGACGGCAGGTGTCATGGGGTAGAAGAGTGGGACTAAGGCACTCAGAGTACCGAAGCCCAAAAGTCGTTACTCCCAAGGACCCCTCTGGCAGTATTTGTAAACAGAACCAGAAGCTTTGCCCTTAAAACAATTCCCACCCCCCGCTCCGTGTGTGTGAGTGTGTATGTGAGCATGTATGAGTGTGTGAGAGTGTGTGAGAGTGTGTATGAGTATGAGTGTGAGTATGTAATGTGTGTGTGAGTGTATGGGTGTGTATGAGTGTGTGTGAATGTGTATGATTGTATGTGAGTGTGTGTGAGTGTGTATGAGTGTGTGTGAGTGTGTGAGACTGTGTGTGAGTGTGTGTATGAGTGTGTGAGACTATGTATGAGTGTGTGTGTGAGATGTATGTGAGTGTGTGTGAGTGTGTATGAGTGTGTGAGACTGTGTGTGATGTGTGTATGAGTGTGTGAGACTGTGTATGAGTGTGTATGAATATGTGTGAGTGTGAGACTGTGTGTGAGTGTGTGTATGAGTGTGTAGAGTGTAGGTGTGTGTAGGTGTACACATAGTGCATCTGTGGGAGGCCAAAGGTCAATTTTGGTGTTGTTACTCAGCTGTCACTCATTTGGATTTTTAAAATACAATATTTTAAAAAGATATTTATTTATTTTGTGTGAGTTTGTTTTGTTTTGGAGAAAGGATCTCTGTATATGTAGCCTGGATATCCTGGAACATGCTATGTAGACCAGGCTGGCCTCGAACTCATAGTCATCACAAGCCTCTGCCTCCTGAGTACTGATGTTTAAGGCATGTGCCACCATGCCTCGCTCATTTCTTTCTTTTTCTTTTTTTTTTTTTTTTTTTAAAGATTTATTTGAGCCGGGCAGTGGTGGCGCACGCCTTAATCCCAGCACTGGGAGGCAGAGGCAGGCGGATTTCTGAGTTCGAGGCAGCCTGGTCTACAGAGTGAGTTCCAGGACAGCCAGGCTACACAGAGAAACCTTGTCTCGAAAACCAAAAAATAAAAAAAAAAAAAAGATTTATTTGTTTTTTTGTATATGAATACACTGTAGCTGTCTTCAGACACACCAGAAGAGGGCATCAGATCCTATTACAGATGGTGTATGCCACCATGTGGTTGCTGGGAATTGAACTCAGGACCTCTGGAAGAGCAGTCAGTGCTCTTAACCTCTGAGCCATCTCTCCAGCCCCGCTCGCCTTTATTTCTATTGTCAGTTATGACTTTTTAACTCCTAGTGTGGGTGTCAAGTCGAGCAAAGGATGATCAAGAAACTACACCATAGATCCAGAGGACCCAGGTTCAGTTCCCAGAACCAACATGGTTGGCTATGTTTTGCTTGCATATATGTCTGTGGTACCATTGTATGCATTGCCTGAAGAGGCCAAAAGAAGGCGTTGGATCTCACGCAACTGGAATTAGCTAAACCCAGATTAGATGTATTTATTTTTATTTTACACCATTTATATTTAATGTAATCTCATATTTAGCAATGTGAGTGGTGTCCACAGGGCTGTATGTCTGGATGAGAGTAGGCTCCCACAGCCCATCGCTTGCTGGGGAGCATCTGACCCTTTCCTTGTCCCTCCACCCCGACCCCTAATATGGTGGGAAATGGCTCTCCTGAGCTAATCCCCCAGGACAGAGCAGCTCAGCTATCTATATTGAACTCAGATAATCTCAGTTGTTTCACCTGGACTCACAAGGGACAGGACAGTGCTCTGGGCTGGGGCACTTACCAATTTCACAATTCTCCCCAGCATAGCCCTGGTCACAACTACAGCCGTATATGGTGCCATTGGTGTGGCAGGTGCCCCCGTGCAGGCAGGGGTTGTTCTCGCAGGGATCTGTGGGAGACAGGCAGTGTGAGGATGGACTGGACACCATGGCATCTTTCATAGAATCCAGAACTTGGTCCTTGTCTGTGGAGTCCCCTCTGTTGCTTCCTCAATGAATGGGTCATATGCTTTGTGTTAAAGACTTTACCACTCTATCTGTGGGACACTCTGCTCAGGGCAAAGTCCTCTCCCAGGCCAGACTAGACCGGTTCACCCAGGGACCAGAAGACAAGTTGAAAGAGTTAATTCTCTCTGTCTCTATGTGGGTCTTGTGGCTTGAACTCACGCCCTCAGGTTTAGCAGCGAGCACGTCTATCCACTGAGTCCTCCCTCTTACCAGCCCTGCCAGGTTCCTTCTCATCCTTACTGTTTTTTGTCTCCATCTCGCCCGAGAGCAGTAGACATTCCATATGGCAGCCATTCACCCCAGTCATGCTTAAACGAATTAAAACAAGATGATGCATACAATCCTAAGAGCCACGCGACCGTTGGCCCACTCAGAGAATGCTGCTGTAGAATACAGCTTTCAAGGCCACAATCAGTCTGACTGGACAGTTAGGGGTAGCTGGCTGTCCTGCAGTGGCTGATATCTGTCCCTGGAGCAGTGACACTGGGAGACAGCGGGCTCTGGTCTGTGTGGTGTGCTGGCTGAAGCTCCAGCCCTGTGCTAGCATGTCTAGGGCAGAGGATGATATGCAACACTTGTCAACCACCAGGTGTCCCCGCCATGACACCTGCCCACGGCTGGCGCTGACTCAGTCGGCCTGGTATATTTTTGATTTTATTAGCATTTGTGCTGTGGGTGCCTCACTAACCTTCCCACCACAGCCACCTTCTGCCACCCAGGGTCACCCTCCACCCCCAGAGTTCTTACTGAAGATCCTTAACGTTCAGGGACAACCCAGCCGCCATCAAGTGTACCACAGACTCTGCACTAGGCATCTTTAGGGGCTCCTCTTCCTCCCCTCTCTCTTCCTTTCTTCCTCTTTTCATTTCCTCCTTCCTGCCTCCCTCTTTCCTGATTCCCCTTTTTCTACAGTTTCATGTAGTAATCCACGCTGTCCTTGAACTCACTCCTTAGCTTAGACAATTTTGAAATCTGACCTCCTGCCTTTTCCTCCCCAGTGCTGGGATGCCACGCATGCGTCAAGCTCGACTCGTAAGCTCTATTTTTTGTTTGTTGTTTTTCTTTCTATGCCCAGTTCCAGCCACACCTGCACGAACATATTAAATGCTCAGATCTCCCCTTGCCTCAGTTTCCCCACGAATAATCGAGAACCACATGAGAACTCATCCCACAAGACGTTATAAAGTTAAGCCACACAGGCTGGACATGGAGACACATGCCCATGGTCCTCACATTCAGGAGACTGAGGCAGAGGGCTTGGCAAGATCTCTAGGACAGCCTGGGCTACAGAGTGAGACTCTGTCTCTGAAAAAGAGGGATAGCTTTGGAGACAGCTTAGACCTCATTTCAAGTCCTTGCACCCACTTCAAAATAGTTGGGTATAGCCAGGTATGATGGCACATGCTTTTTAATCCAGGCACTCTGGAGGCACAGGCAGATAGATTTCTGTGTGAATTAGAAGCCAGCCTGATTGAGCTACATAGCAAGTTCCAGGCCAGCCAGGACTACATAGTGAGATCCTAACTCAAAGGTGAGGTGGGGGTGGAAATGAAAAGTTCAGCAGTTAAGGACATTGTCTAGAGGTTTGATTCCCAGCATCCACTTTTCAGTTCACAACCACTGGTCCATTTGTAGCTCTGGTTCTAAGGAATCTCCTCCATGGGCACTAGGCACATACACAGTGCACATACCTGCAGGCAACACCCTCAGAAGTATGTCCTAGTCCTAGGTCTGGGGAGGTGGAGACAGAGGTTTTGGGGGGGGCGGGTGTTAACTGACTAGCCAATCCGGCTTGATAGGCTAGTAAGAGACTCTGTCTCCAAAACACAGGATGGAGAGCTGGCAGGATGGCGATGCCAAGCCCGATGACCCAAGCTTGATCCCTGGAACCCACATGGTGGGAGGAGGGAACCCTCTCCCAAAAGGCATTGCCTGATCTTCCCAAGAGTGTTACGGCAGGCACATACATATGTGCATGCACACACACATCAAGTGAAGGTGAACAATACCTGAAAACAGGCCCCCATGGACTGTACATGCATGTGTTCATATGTATACCAACACATGTGCACACACACCTACATGCACATAAAGAAATGAATGCATTTTATAAAACAAGCCAGGTGTGGTGGTCTGAATGAGAAAGACCCCACAGGTTCATATATTTGAATGTCAGTCACCAGGGCTGTGGAACCCTTTGAACAAAATAGAAAGATGTGGCCTTGCTGGAGGAAGTGTGTCCCTGGAGGTAGGCTTTGGGGTTTTAAAAAGCCCATGCCAGGCCCAGTTCTCTTCTCTCTGCATGCCTGCTGCCATGATGACAATGGACTAAACCTCAGAAACTGTATGCCATCTCCATTACTTACTTTATGAGTTGCCTTGGTCACAGTGTCTCTTCATAGAACTAGAACAGTGACTAAGATACTGGGTATGATGGCAAACACCTATTATTTCACCATTCAGAAGGCTGAGGCAGGAGGATTGTCACCACCTTAAAGCCAACCTGGGTTACACAATGGCCAAGCAAGCAGTTTTGTTGGTCACTGAGTCGGCTCTTGCCTCCCGCTGTCTCCACGGCTCCCATCCCTGGCGTCTCCGTGACTGGGTCAATCCAGCAGTGGTTTCTGTCTGTCCTAGATGCTGCTTGAACTATATCCTGCTTTTCCTTCCTGCCTGGGATGCTTCCAGATCTAGCTGTCTACTCAAGACATGAAAATCATTTAAGGCCAGCCCCCTGCATCACACTGCCCTATACCTTTCAAAGTGATCTGGACATTTGAAAACAGAACTTTCCAAAATCCAACCCCGACATCTCAGGAGGCCCATGCTTTAATCAGTGACCACATGCTTTAAATGTTAAATGTTTTCCATGTTAACCAGGCAGAGTGGTGTATGCCACAGGTGGATCTCTGTGAGTTCAAGGCCAGCATGGTCTACAGAGTGAGTTCCAGACAGCCAGGGCTACACAGAGAAACCCTGTCTGAACAATAATAGCACAACACGGAAAGGTTCGATGTATCCTGCCTCCTGATCTCTGACCTCCAGCATCACCCTTTGTTAGAAAATTCCAGTCCTCCCAGAGCATTTCCTCTACTCAGGGAACCCCCAGCCTCCAGTCCCCAGGTCCTGGCCAACTAGGATAGATGGAGAATCCAGAACTTACCTTCCTGCCCGCTGGCCACCTCTTCCCAGAAGCCCTCCAAGCCTGGACTCTCAGCCACAACATTCAGGTCTGATTCATCCAAGCCCAAGGACATAGGTATCAGAGTGCTGGGGGTGTCCCATAGCCCGGTGGGTTCCCCTGAGGAAACTGAGGCCACTTCATCCATGCTGGAGGCCAGGGATGACCAGGGATGCGAAGGCAGACTGCTGAGAGGCTCCAGTGACTCCTGGGCCACCATCTGCCCCTCTGGCTCTAGGTGGCCTTTGGCACTTGTAGAGGTGACTGTGGGCATGCCCTGGGCCCCAGCCACAGTCACAGCCATGTGGGTGCTAGAAACAGAACTTTTGGTTTCAGACCCCCAAGTGGCATCAGCAGTGCTGGGGACCACCTCCATGGTGGCCTCCATGGTGACCTCCACAGAGCCCTCAGTGGCACCTCCCTCCAAAGACACTGTAGGTTCCACACTCATGGTGACCCCATGGGCTTCTGTGGGTGTGGACGGGGAGCCAGGGTCCAGTCCTTGGTCCTGCAGTGGTAGCCAAGTGGCCAGCACCTTGTCCACAGTGGCCTGTCCACCTGATGTGGGGCTCCCTGGTATTTCCAAGACCCCAGACTCAGTCCCTAGGATGCCAGCATCAGAAAGGACAGGATTCATTGTCACATTACTGGAGTCCAAAGAAGTCCATGGGCCAGAGATGGGGTGCTTTGTAGCCTGCTTGGAGCTGATCCCCTTGGTTTCTATAGAATCTGCATCAGGGGATCTGTGGCTGGCTTCAGCTGGGGCAGCCATGGTGGTCTGAAATGGGATTTTGAGGTCTTCTGCTCCAAGGCTGACAGGCCTGACAGCCTGTTCTTCTGGGTCCCAAGAGGGGAGTGGAGAAGCTGGGGAGAGCGGGATTGGGGTCACATTGGGGACAAGTGTAGAGCGTGGCAGAAGCCACAGTTTGGGGGCTCTAAGCATGGCTACAATGGGGAAGTCTGGGGAACCATCACCAGGGGATGCCTCGAGGGAGACAGCACTTAGGACCTCTGAGGGACTGGAGGAGGGAACAGCGGGTTCCGAGGGTGACCAGGGCAGCTGAATGGTTGACTTCACACTGGGGGCCTCAGCTGCTGCTCCTGGCTTCAGGCCACGAGTACTGTCGATGCTTGGGACACTGGGTGAAATCAATGATGGGGACCACATCTGTGACTCTGGGAGACTCTTGCTGCCAAGAGAGCCTGTGACATCAAAATGAGCTACAGTTAGTTAACAGGGCCTGGTCGCACACATCTATGATCCTGGCACCTGGGAGGCTGAGACAGGAGGATAAACATTTACAGCCAGTTTGTGCTACATAAAGATGCAGGCTCCAAACCACGTTTATCTAGGTGTGGCTGGATGAGCCTGCTGCACAGGCAGTTAGGAGGAGGCAGGAAGATCTGGAGTCATCTTTGGATACAAAGAATTTAGAGGCCAGCCTGAGCTACATAAGAAGTTGTCTTAACACCCTCCTCCAGCAAAAAATAAAAGCCAAGTGTGCTAGCACACACCTGTCACTTTAGCATTTGGGAGACTGAGGCAAGAGGGTTGCTATGAGTTCCAGGTCAGTCTCAAGTAGAGTGAGACTGTCCCAAAACATAAAACTCAGGGGCTGGGATGATGGGTCAGAGGGTAAAATGTTTGCTGTAAAAACATGAAGAGCCACCCAGCGGTGACGCACTGCTGTCATTGCCGTGCTGGGAGTCCGAGGCAGCCGTCTCTCCCGAGTTCAAGTCCAGCCTCTGCCATGAGTCCATCTCACAGCCCGGAAAAAAAAAATAACATGAAGATCTGAGTTCAGGATCCCCAGCACTGACATAAAAGCTGGGCACAGCATCCTGGGGCTTTAACTCCAGTTCCGGGAAAGGGAGAATGGAGAGGGGTGGGGGGCGGCTTCCCAGTGTAGCCAGAGTGAGTGCCAGGTTTAGTGAGAGACCCTGTTCAAAAACTAAGATGGAGGGCCATAAAGGAAGAGACACTTGAAGTCGACCTCTGGCCTCCGAAACAGTGTGTGCATGCACACACGTACATACATCACACACATGCACACACATAGTTACACTCAGTCACATGCATTCACTCATACACACACACAGCACACACTCATGCACATACAGTCACACACATGAACACACATAGTTACACTCAGTCACATGCATTCACACACACGCACACACACACAGGCACACACAAAATAAAACGGAGACTTGGAGGGTCACTTACCTGCCTCTGGCTCATCCACTTCGTTGGTCAAAATGGCCCAAGGACTGTGGCTCTGGTCACTCTCCAAGGCCTCTGTGCTGCAGAAGGCCTCGTGTGGTCAGCAGTAACTTCCAGGGTGGGAGGCTGGGCACTGGCCACTGCTGCCTCAAGCAGCTGGTCTTCTGGGCCCTGTTGCTGGAAGTGTCGACCATTCAACCCTTTAAAGCGGCCCCTCCTCGTTGTGGGGGTGGGGGCTAACTGTGTGCCTGAGGGTGTTGTCTCTTCCATATCTACTCCCATGCTGCTGGGGTGGACACCCGTGGAGCTTGTAGCACCTATAATCGGCCACTTTTCTGAAGAGGGCAATGAAGTGAGTGTGGGACCCTCTGGGGTTGAGCTGAGGGTCTCCTGAGATGCTTGTGTCCATGTCAAGTCTAGGGGTTCGTCTTCTCCACTGGATATGAGAGGTTCCTGGAAGTCAGATGCTATCACCTCCTGCTCCCCCAAGCTGGGCTTTAGTTCTCGGGCTGGAGGCCCCTCTGCTGACACAATCTCCCCCTCATCTCCAGATGAAGGGATCTCAGAGTCTCCATGTTGTGCTGTATGATGAGCTATAGAAAAAGCAGAAGAGGTCTGGGCCCATGCATATGGGGAAACTCCTGCATGGTATCTATGCACATTTTAGCCTGCTGCATCTGGGTATCTGGGCACCTGTCTTTCTGGGTGGTCTCTGAGCTTCCCTTGAAGAGGAAGTGTACCATTCCTGTTGCACCAGAACTCGAAGGTCAAGGTCAGGGTCTGCTAGTCACATGAGCATCAGAGGCAGCCTGATTCACTGGCAGAACTCTCAGATCACAAAGTAAGGAGCTTGTGCTACATCTCCACTGGGCTGGGCCTGTGGTGTGGGGACAGGTAGACACATAAGCCCCACCCAGGGGGGAGCCCACAACCTTCACCAGAGCTCCCCCATCAGGCTCTGTCTTCTATCTGTCTGTAACCCAAGCTAACCTGAAATTCAATGTGTAGCCCAGGCTTGCTTCCAACCCTCACAGATTTTCCCATCTCAGCCTTCCAAATGCTGGGTACAAGAATGATCCAACAGTGACCACATTTAAGGACAGACCCATTTCAGGGTGAACTCTCCCTAGAGGGTGTCACATGGTTTCCACCCAGCTTGGGAATGATCTATTGTTTCGTTTATGGATTTTTGAGACAGAATCTCATGTAGCACAGGCTGGCTTTGAGCTTCGTAGCCCAGGATGACCTTAAGACTTCCGATTTTTTTGCCTCCACCTCCCAGGTGCTCAGCCCCACACCTGGCTTTATTTGGTGATTGGCATGGGACTCAGGCATTCGTGCTTGCTAGGTATGTGCACTACCAAGTAAGCTGCAACCATAGCCCGAGAACAAATAGAAAGTTTCTGGGCATGCTGGCAAAAGCTGCAGCACTGGGAGGCAGAGGCAGGTGCATCCCCATGAGTTCCGGGACAGCCAGGGCTGCACATGAGACCCTGTCTCAAGCAAAGCATAATAAACAAACAAATAAATAAATGCCGGTAGGGATGTAGCCTTCGCTTGCCTGTGTCTAGAAGAACGGCCACAGTAGATATGCCCACGGAACGTGCTCGTCATCAATGGTCCTCGTTGGGGGGTTATGGGTTTAAGGCATGAGATGTGGCCTACAACAAGGATTCTGGCGAGGGACATGATTTGGAGAGGACCTACTGGCAGGACATGTGGTCTTCATATACTCCTGACTCAAGGAAACTCAATAGTATGATGTGTGGTTTGTTCCGCCCAATGCAGATTATGGGGTGTGGTCTGGAAGGAAAACGCCCATGGAGGCGTGGCTTTCACCATTACTTTCAGGGGTCATGTGAAGTGAGGCACAGCCATAACCAAGCTTTCCTGGGGGCGCTGTGATCCCAAGGGAACATACGCATGCACACACGCACAACGAATTAAACCGTGTGTAGTCAGAGGCAAGGGCCACTCCTAGGGTCATGGCTTAGTCAGACACCCTTGACTGTTGACCTGTTTAGATGACACACACCCATGAAGCCTGGCCCAAGCAGATGGCTCTGGGGCGTGACCTTCAAGGGCACGTCCTAACGCACCTCGGAAGCAGTAGGCGTCGAAGCGTGCTCCTGGCGCAGGAAAGCCGGTGCGGTTGGCGAAGCGGTACACTGTGCGCACACCTGGAGCAGGGCCCCCGCAACGCCGGCGCGGAGTCTGGATCGGGTAGCGCACGCTGCCGTCTGCTAGCCAGCCCGGGTCGCACTGGTCCAGGCCCTCGTGCCAGGCCAGGTGCAACTGCCCCACGGAGGCCAGCGTTGCACCCTGCCGCTGACACTGCGCTCGCGCGCCTGCCAGGGTCAGTCGGCGGGCGGGGCCCACGTAAAAGACTTCACCTGGAAGAGGGAAAGGGTGGAGAAGAAGGGAGCGCGGACCTGTGGATAGGAAGCTCAGGAGACTGGTGGTCCAAGCCCTGGCTGAAGCTTTGGAGTGCTTTGAGGGGACTAGCAGGATTTGGGGCTGGAAGAACACCTGACACTCAGCGAGAGGTGGCTAGGTCCCACGTGCAGCTTTGGAGGGCACAAAGAATTCGGAGAGATTCACGTGGGCTTAGGGAAATACGGGGCCTGGGATAGCACCTTACACTCAAGGATAGGTGGCGACAGGGTCCCAGACGCGCCTTGTCTTACCCCCTAGCTCGCGGGCAAAGCAGTAGACGTCGTAGAGTTCCTGTGGGTCGCGTCTCCCATAGCTCCGAACACCCGGCAGACTGCTGCGGTCACCATAGCAACCAGGACGCGACTGAGTGATCGGGTACCTGACCGTGCGAGGGGAGTGGCTATCGCCCTGTGTTCTTGGAGCCTTTTTCTCCAGGAGTGACCCCCAGTCCCACGCCTCCCGCACACCCCCTCACCGAACCGTGCGGTCTGAGAGCCAGCCCGCGTCGCAGTTGTCAAAGCCATCTTCGAAGGCAGCCTGCAGGTGCCGTGGGGCGGCGATGGTGGCGGAGCTCAGGCGACAAGCCTCCTGGGCCTCAGCGAAGGTCAGTGCATAGCGGTCCCGGGCCGCTCGATAGTGGAACACGACACCTGTGGGGTAACAGCCATCAGGCCAGAGAGGGGCTTTATGGAATCTCAGGGAAAGGACCTTCCTGGAGCACATTTTCTAAAGACAGAATCTCCGGTGTGGTGGCGCACGCTTTTAATCCTAACACTTGGGAGGCAGAGGCAGGTGGATCTCTGAGTTCGAGACCAGCCTGGTTACAGAGTGAATTTCTGGCCAGCCAGGGTTACAAAGAACGAAGATGTCTCAAAACAAAAACAACAATGAAACAAACACACACAGAAAAAAAAAAAGAAAAGAAAAGTAAAAAAGAAAAAATTGTCTCATGTAGCCTAGGATGGCCACCAACTCCAAAACTCTCCAGCCCTGACTGCCTGCATTTCAAATTTTGTGTACCTGTGTGCTGTGTATATGTGTGAATATGTAGTGAAGAAAGACTTTGAACTCATTCCTCTGCCTTCTCAGTCCTCATCTCATTTCTGGTTTTGTTTATTTGACTGTTTAGTTGGTTTTTCCAGACAGGCTTTCTCTGTGTAGCCCTGGCTGTCCTAGACTTGCTCTGGGATTAAAGGAATGTGCCACCATTGCCAGGCTTCCTTTCTGTTTTTGAGACAGGATTTCAATATGTAGCCCAGGCTAGCCCTATATTCACATAGCTCCGTCTGCTGCTGCTTCCTGAATTCACCACCACAGCTCCCGCCCTATCCAGCTTGTTTTTTTCTGTTAGGAAAACAGAAACTACAGTGGAATTTAGCAGAAAATCTGGGTAGATTTTCTTCACTCTTACAGTGTCTCTGTAGACCAGGGTGACCTTGAACTCACAGAAATCCTTCTGCTTCTGCCTCCCAAGTGCTGGGATCAAAGACATAGACCATTACCACCTGGCTATTTACTTCCTTTATTCTATGTATGAGTGCTTGGTGTCTGCTGCTGTCTAGTGCACAGAGAGGCCAGAAGAAGGTTCTGGACCTCTGGACCCTCTACAATGGAATTGTGTGGTTGTGAGCTGCCATGTGGACTGAACTGAGGCCTCTGAGAGCAGCAGTGCTCTTAACCTCTGAGCCATCTCTCTCCCGCCCTGAGTCACTGTATTTTTCATTTTGTGCACCTGTGTGCTGTGCATGTGTGCACATGTATGTGTGCACTTGTATGTGTGCCTGTGTATATGTGTTTGTGAGTGAGTGTGTATGGATGTGATGCATGACGAGGGCAGAGTTGGAAGAGCCCCTGGAGCCACCTGGCATGTGTTCTGGGAACCAAACTCATGTCTGGAAGAGCAGCAAGCACTTTTAACCACGGAGCCCATAGTGGGCTAGCGTCTCTGTGTTTTAAGACAGGGTCTCAGTCCAGGCTCGCCTTGAATTTGTGATGATTCTCCTGCCTCAGACTCTAGAATGTAGAGGGTGGGTGCATCACTAATGGACATATTCGTATTTTGATGGAAAGGTAATAATTTTGTCTCAAGTAAATTAAGTGAGGGTAAAGGGTCTTAAAAAGGGGGTTACAATCCAGCCAAGATGAAGCTCCTGAAGCGCTCCTGGCACCTCTGCTAAAAAGAAGCCCGAGGAAGGGCTGAGCCTGGATCCAGAGCATCAGAGAACCTGAGAGGAGCCCTACACAGAGGGACTTCTAAGGGGAGCCCCAAAGGCCTCAGGCCTGCTCCATCCCATCCTGTTAGCCCCTCCCCTTCTATCTTGGTGCCTCCTTTCCCAGTCTAACTCTTCCTCTTCTGTCTTAATCCTTCCCCTACCACCTTAGCTCTACCCCTTTTTTCTTAGCCCCTCCTCTTCCATCCATGATTCCTTCTCTGCTGCTTCCCCATTTCTCCACACTTGCCCCTCCCATCCATCCTCGGTTCCTCTTCCTTTAACTTTGGTCTCTCCCCCTTCATCCTTGGTTCCTCTCCTTCTGTCCTAGGCACCTTACTCTCCATCCTCAGATCCTCTTTTTCTAGCTTTCTTTCTTCCTTTGAATTTCCTGATTCTTGGGCCCCTCCTCTCAGCCGAAACCCTTCCCCCTTCATTCTAGGTCCCTCCCTTTCATATCTGACCACGCCCACTGCCTGCCCCCAACTCACCTGTCACTTCCAGGGTTACCAGGTCCTGCTCATCCTCGATACCCTTCACCACTTGGCAGCGATACAGCCCAGAGTCGCTGGCTCGCAGTGGCCCCAGCAGAAGGGTAGCATTGGCTCTGTGCCGGGGGTAAGCAGGCAATGACACCCGTCCCTGCCAGCCCTTGGCCACACGCACCACGTTGTCTTTGGCCACCAAGATTGGCAAATCCTGTCGCTGGCCTGATGCAGTCTGAACCTTAGTCCACTTGATCCGAGGAATGTCTCGCAGGGTGCTTAGTCGTGGTTGCAGGGTAAAGAAGCAGGGCAGGGCCACTAGCTCTGCCAGGGCAGCACGGACGGGTCCTGACCCCGACTTCAGCATGTGAAGCGCCTTTTCCGTGGCAGTGGTGTCCTGTGTGTCTGAGGTGGAGAAAGAGGACCTGAGTCAGAGGCAGAGGGCCAGCCTGACAACACTAACATTTCTTGCTTTAGTGGGTTTTTTTTTTTTTTCTTTTCTTTCCCTAATACTGTTTCCCTTTTTGAGAGTGTCTTACTATGTGGTCCTGGCTGTTCTGGAACTCATTATATAGACCAGGTTGGCTCAGACTCACAGAGACCCTCCTGCCTCTGCCTCTTCCAGTGCTGGGATTCAAGGAGTGGGCCACTACCCTGAGTTTCACTAACACCTCTTTAGAGAGAGATCAAGGGCAGAGAGGCCAGACTGCCCACACAATGTCACTGTGCAAAAGGGACTCCTGGGATCATTCATGGTTCTGCCTCACCATGGTAGTGAATTCCAAAGGCTTCTTATATGGGTGAACTATGATGGCATCACTGGCTTGCCATGTGGCTCTGGGCAACTCACTTTCCTTCTCTGAGCCTCAAAAAGTTAAGCCAAGAGGCAGACACTGAAAGCAGCAATTGTGGAGTATTTGCAGACACTGGAAGCAGCATTTGTGAGGTTTTTTTTTTTTCCTTCTGTTTTCAAACAGGGTCTTGTGTAGCACAGGTGGGCCTCAAACTTTATAGCCAAGGAGACCTTACACTTATAATGCTCCTGCTCTACTGCCCACGTGCTGGGATTACAGGCATTCACCACTATGTCCTGTGAGGGCACTCAAGTCACAGAACTTCCGCAATCATCTGCAGTGGAAATATCTTGTCTTCTTTTAGGACACTGGGGAAACTGAAGATCAGAGAAACAAATATTCTTGCCTACAGCCACAGAGAAACTCAGTAAGGGATTCATAAAGTCTAACTCCTGACCACCACTGAGGAGACTCCAGGGGAGGCACACAGATCTTCTTTCCTTGGTCCCACCCATGGCAGACATCAGCAATCAACCCCCGTGTTATTGTCTCTGTCTCCCACCTTTCTTTTTCAGATCAGTTCAGCAGAAGACAGTGAGAGGCGGGGACCTCCAGCCTCTGCTGGTTATAACTAAAAATAACCTCTCTGGTATCTTGTTCTCTTTTGACTGTTCAAAGACTGGTTTCAGCTATTCTTGTTTTATATTGTAGGCCCAGCTAAAGGAGCAATAGAAAGGTTCTAGAATGAAAAGCATCATCCCGTCCCGCTGACCCATGGCTATGACTGTAGACTGGAAAGACTTCCTCGCTCCCTGTAAACCCCACTCACCCTGATCCCCAGCCACTAGGAGCAGCAGCCACAGCACCAGGAGCCTGAGGCCCAGACAGATTGGGCCCCCATACTGGAGCTAGGAGCAAAGGAGAAGGAAGGAAGGTGAGTCATGGCACCGCCCCCCCTCAAGACATTCAACATGGAGGAGCCAGACAGCCCCAGGAAGAATTAGAGCCAGAACTCATAAAGACCACCATGCCACTGAAAGCCACAGAGTAAGGGAAGCAGGGCAAGCAGGATTTGTACCCAGAGCATCTCACCTCAGAATCATCAGTGAGGTGTGGCTTAGTGGTAGCACACCTGCTGAGCTCAGAACCTCCCAGGCTTTCTTAGCCTCGGGTTCTGTTCCCAGCCCTTGTCACACTCCTGTGGGGGCCCCAGTTCTAGCCTCAGACCCTAGAACCCACTGAGCACCTGTGAGGCCCAGACTGCAGTCCTATACAGCCCTCCATGCTGGTTTGGTGGCTCACTCTTATGCTCCCACGTCTCAGCCCCGGAGGGGTGGAGGCTGCTTCTGCCCAACTTGATGAGCACAGCGAGTCCTATGCTATGCCTCTGCCTCTTCCTTGCTGTGTGACTTTAGGCAAGTAGCTTAGCTTCTCTCTGCCTCTCTTCCTTATGGGTCAGATGAGGACACTGCTGACTGGAAGGGATGGATGAGTCAACTTACACACAATGCTTTGAGCAACTTGGCTCGAAGGAGAACATTTTAGCTGTGGCTAATATTGTCACTAAACTTTGCACCGCCAAATCTGAAGTCTTGCTTTTCAAGTCAGCTTTAATAACCCAAATCAGATTGGGAGCTCCCAAGGGAAGCAGTGGGTCTTTATTATTTTTGGGAATCCCTAGGCCCTCCCCCAAACCCAGTCTTCCCAACTATCGGCATTTGGCCCATAGATGTGGCTTCCTCTGCCCTGGGGTCATCCCCCCATAGGGATCATGCCCCACTTGGCATACAGTAGGCAGTTATTGCACACTTACTATGAGCAAGGTCTACCACGGGTGCCTGAAATACATTTATTCCAAGGATTCTTCAACAAAACTTTGTCCCTCTCTCAACTCAGGTCTCTTAAAGGGGCTCAGAGGGGTCAGGAGAGAGAGTCTGAGAGCCACCTGCAAACCTACCTGCCCTTTAGCCTATCGAAGTAGAGCAAGCCCTGTGGGTGGGGTCTCTAGAGACCTTGAAGAGCTCTGCTCCCGCCGGGCGGTGGTGGCGCACGCCTTTAATCCCAGCACTTGGGAGGCAGAAACAGGCGGATTTCTGAGTTCGAGGCCAGCCTGGTCTACCGAGCGAGTTCCAGACAGCCCGGCTACATAAGAAACCCTGTCTCGAAAAAAACCAAAAAAAAAAAAAAAAAAAAAAAAAAAAAAAAAAAAAAAAAAAAAAAAAAAAAAAGAGCTCAGCTCCCTTTAACCCTCCCTGTTTCTACAACGCTAAAGGGCAAGCCCGTCGAGGACCTGTCCTTGGTGCTGAACTCTGAGGCGTAATGCTGGAATTCTGAGCACAACCTGCCTCTGAACCCAGAGAGGGCTCGCTTTTTGCTTTGGGTTGCAGAGCAGAGCACAGGCTACCAACTTGTAAATGCCATAGACTCTAACACCAATCCAGGCCGACCCCATTTCTTCATCTGGGAACCCTAAGCCAGTGTGGGGTACTGTGGGGAAAAAAACACGTGTGCGGGGCGGCCACCCGACCCCGCATTCACCGGCCGACCCACAGGGTACCCTAGTGCCTACCATCACCTCATCTTAGGAGGAATAAAAGCCAGAAAATGTGTTCTCTCATTCTTTCCTTCTCTCCACCCCTCTCCACATAATTGAGTTCAGTTGGATGTAGTGGCCAAAGTCTGTCATCTTATCTTAGCACTTGGGAGGTGGAGGTAGGAGGACCAAGGGTTTGAGGCTATCCTGAACTTCATTTTAAGTTTGAAGTCAGCCTATACTACATGAGACCTAGCCTCAAAAAAAAAAAAAAAAAAAAAAAAAAAAAACAAAAAAAAAAAGAAAGAAAGAAAGAAAGAAAGAGAAAAAAAGAAAAAGGGAAAAGGAAAAAGAAAAGGAAAAGATCTAGCTGGGTGTGGTGGCAACACCCCTTTATCCCAGCACCGGGGAGCAGAGACAGGTGGGCCTCTGAGTTGGAGACCAGCCTGTTTTACAGAATTTCTATAGGGCAGCCAAAGCTACAAAGAGAAACGCTGTCTCAAAACACCTCCTCACCAAAGGAAAACAAGAATCCATGTCACACTCTATTTACCCACAATGCAACTCTGCCTCAGTGGCCTTGTTGCCCCATGCCTCAGTTTCTCCACCTGTAAAATGAGCCTCATTTAGCACAAACCCTCTGAAGTCATCAGGAAGGAATGAGCTAAGACTTGTGATATATCACCTTTAAAAACAGCTCTTTGTACACAAAGCCTTGGGAACACTCTAAAAATACCCAAAGGTAGCACAACACAGTGACAGACTCTATGTCAGCTTCGTGCTCCTCCCTCCCCAAACACCCCCCCTCTCTTTCCCCTCACATCCACACACCCTTCTCTTAAAATACTTCCTCCCCTGGGCCACCAGAGGCGAGTGGCAGCTTTTAGGCTGAGGTTTGGGCCCACCCCCTCATGAATGATGCATTAGCCTCATGTATATGCAAGCAGGGGCCTGCAGGGGAGAGGGGAGGCACATTCACAAGCTCGCGTGTTTGTACCCCGTTCCATTCCCACCCTATCCTGTCTCTTGTCTCTCCGCTGAGTTAGAGTTGGTCACTCGTCATCTAGTGTCACTGGATGTGTGCCGGTGTGCATCTGTGGTACTGCGTCTGGGCGAGGGTATGCCTATGTCGCACCCTGTGATGTGGGCACATCAGCTTCAGAAGGATTTCTGGTCGGGGAGGGGAAGCCACACACATTTATGAACACGCACTTGCACACACTGAGGTTCCTGGCCCGAGGCTCGCACTGGCATGAGTGTAGAGCATGGAGAAGAAAAGAAGCCAAGCCGAGGATCTCCACCCCAGCCTTGCCGCTCCCACCATGACCCCTCAGCACCCCCATGCTCTGAGTCCCCTTTCCCTATTCAGAAGACACACCCCAGGAGAGACACACACAGAGACTTCCAGGGACATTAACAAAGGGAACCATGCCTGTGTTGACGGGGTAGGCTGTGCGACCTCTACACAAAGACGCCCACAGTCTGGAGCCCTCTGATGAAGCCCCTAACGAATCCTCCACCAGGTTTGGCTCCTCCCACAGGCTGCCACACCAGCCCTGGGACGTATGGATAAGGATGCATGTGGCCTTGGTGACCAACGCAGGGCCACTGGTAATGTGGCCCCCAGCATAATTTTGTAACAAAAGACACTGTAAGCAGTTATATCAGTCGCAGGAGACCCCAGACATGCCTCTCCTCGTGGCTCATTGACACACAAAGATCCCCACTTCCTGGGGTGAAAACCTTCCCTAGCTCCCTGTAGGAATGTCCAGGAGCCACGGAGATTGCCAAGTCTAGGATGGCACAATGTATGAATTCATACCTTCCTAACTGGTCCCCACATGTCTGACTTGGGCCATCACCCACCCTGGACTGCCTTAGCCTGGTTTCGTCCCAAACACACTTAGAATGAACAAAGCCACACTGGTATACGCATGGGGGTCACTCCTATACCCAAGCGCTGGGTCCCCTCCCTTCTAGCACCTGGTCACCCAAAGAGTTTTTTAAATGCACCATACAGGCAGACTGGGGATGAAACACGGGGAGGGGGCTGGGATGATGTGTGGCATCTGGGGGGGTCCTGTCCTGTCCCCCCATAGGGTCCATCCAGGTTCTGGACATCCATCTCGGGGCACACCAGAACCCATACCCAGCATTAGCCAGGACAGCAAACATACTTACTGGGAAAAGGGACTGCACCCCAACTCCTTTTCTGTTAGAAAACAGAGCGCCCCTTAAGATGGGTGTCTGAGCCGCTTTCATAGCTCAGGATTCAGTAAGAGGACAGAGAAGGGAACCTGTCTTGCTTCCCTTCCCAGGGACGAGACTCAGCTACACACACTCTAAAATTGGGGGACCCTCTCCCCACCACAGCCTTCCATTCATGTGTAAATTGGAGGTCCTCATTTCAAGTTCACGGCGTGTCTCAGCTAAAATACTGGGGTGCCCAGTCTCAAGATTCCCTGGTAATAAGCAGGATGCCCTTGTCTTTTCTCCAAACTCGGGTGCCCCTCCCCTAGTCCTAGCTCTCAACGCCTCCTGTTTGCAGCCAGGGACCCTCCTATCAGGGATGCGGATGTCTTTTCATTCAAGACTCCCTTCCATTCCCAACACCCCTAAGCCCTCCCCTCATGCGCTCGGGGGTCCCCCAAACTTGGTTCCCCTCCCCCATCGTTCCCTGCCCATCCCCATCGAAAAGGGGGCTTCCCCTTCATTCTGGTCAGTCCTCCCCAAGTTCAATTTCCTTTTGCCCCCCTCTTTTCCGGCCCCCACACCTGGCTCCTTAGCGCCGACACATCCCCACGGTTCCGGGCACAAAGGACACGACGCCCGGCTCCGGTGTTTCTTCAGCCCTAGAGCCCAGGCGCTTAGCACGCCAGGCGCAGCCTCCTCACTTATAAAGGACCACAGGGATGCTCTACGCATGCGCAGCCCCTGGCCTCCAGCTGCGTTGGGAAGGAGGCTGCCCTGCCTGAGATTCCTCTCACGTCTGTCCAGACACAGTCCAGGGCTGGCTACACCTGACTCCGCCTCCATTCTCTTTGCGCTCTTAGGAATCCCACTAAATGGCCCCAGTATGCTTCATAAGGCCCCCTGCTCCAATTTACAGGTGGGGGAACTGAGCCTCATGGATGTAAGAGTGTTTGTCAAGGTCACTCAGAAGGAAAAGGCAGAGTGGGGATTCAAACCTAACTCTCCAAGGTTCCAAAGACAGTTAACCATTCCTAGAATAGACATAGGCTCAGAGGAGCCACTGGGTCACACAGCTGCCAAGAGTCACCAGGGAGCCCGTGAGATAACAATAATAGTCTTTGCTCAGCAGTAAATGTGTTTGCTGTCAAGTTCCAGGACCCGAGTTCAATCCCTGTGACCTACAGGGTGGAAGGAGAGAAGTGAATCCTGCAACTTGTCCTCTGACCTCCACAACCCCACATCAAGTAAGTAAATGTGATAAAAAAAAATGTTACATCATCAGGAAGCAGCCTAGATGTGTGAACTGCAGGACTGCTCCATCAACTCAGCCCTGTTCATATCACCCATCCATTCCTTTATTCACTCATTCACCTCGTCCTATCACTGCTTGATGGTGCACGCACAGCAAGGTCACGTGTTTACAATGAACACTCCTACTTTGGGTAGAGCGTATGTGCTATCTTGACTCCTGTTCCTTAAGAGCCAACATGTTAGGGGCCGAGGATGCAGCTCAGTCAGGGTAGGATGCTTGCTTAGCATGCTGGCAACCTTGAGTTTGACCTGCAGCACCTCACAACCAGGCGTAGCATCAGGGGAGGCAGAGGATCAGGGGTTTAAGGTTCATCCCCAGCTACATACCAAATTGGAGACCAGCCTGGGCTACATGAGATCCTAGCCTCAAAAGCAGTCCTGAGTGGAGGGAACCTCAAGCGACAGCTCAGTGGATGAAGTGCTTACTCCACAAGCTTGAGGACCTGAGTCCCCCAATACCCACATAGAATTAGTGTACAGTGATATTCCTATAACTTCAGTGGGGACAGAGACAGGTGAAGCCTGTGTCTTTTTTTTTTTTTTTTAAACACCTTTTTTATTGGTTCTTTGTGAATTTCACATCATGCACCCCAATCCCACCCATCTCCCTCTCTTCCTGTACCTGCCCTCCACCCTTGCAACCTCCCCGAAACAGAGAAGAACATCTCATCATGAAAGCTGCAGTGTGTCAGTGCGTCCCATAGCGTGCCCTTGTCCACACTTCTTTGTTTGCAAATGTTCATTGCAGTGACTCGTTGGTCTGGTTTGAGGCCTCTGGCTTCTTACTCTAGTAATACTGGATCCTTGCCAGGACTCCTCTCAGAGACCCTGTTGCTGCCCTGTGTCCTGGAGATCCTGTAGTCGTGTTTATAGGACCGGCCCCTTCATGCACTCCAGCATCATTGATGGGGTAGATGTTGGGGTGGGGTAGATGTTGGGGTGGTCCCATTCAAACCCCTGATCTGGGCCTGAGAGGCATCTGAGCTGCTCAGCCCACTGGCTCTCCAGCTCTTCCACTCTCGGACCTGCCCTGCTCCCCAACCAAGGTCAGTTTTTCCATGATACCCAGGTGAGGAATGGGGCCAGTTCTGCACAGACATTAACATGTCCCTGCTGTTGCAGGGCCACAGACTCAGACATGGCCCCTGGTGGCAGTGCAGGCCAGGACCTCACCATGGTCCCAGGTGGCATAGCTGGCTGCTCACATCAGGCTGTTCCTCATTACCTCTGTGTCTCCAGTTCTGCCTCCCTTCACTGTGCCCACATCCTTCTCTTTCATTTCTCCACCACTTACTTCCTGGTCTTAGTGGTGCCCAGGATCTCAGGAGCGCTGTGCCCCACGTGTGCATTATGGTGCAGGTCACAGGTTATCTTCAGCTTGATCTGCACCTCCAGGTCTGCATGTTGCTGGTCTTGTGGTCATCTCAGGCTCACTTTTCTCAGGGACTGTAGGGTTACTAATCATTCAGATGTTCACAGGTCAGAGCAGAGCACTGAGCATAGCCTTTCTCCTCTCTGCCACCTACTGACACATATGTGACACAGCAGACATGCCTGCACACCTCTGGGGATGGGGAACCTGTGGCATTTTATTGTTGTTTGTTTTCTTTGCTTGTTTTGCTTTTTGTTTTGTTTTGGAGACAGAATTTCTCCATGTGACCTAGACGTGTTAGAACTTGCTCTGTAGATCAGGCTGGCCCAGAACTCAGAGATCCTCCGCCTCTGCCTCTGAGATTAAAGGTACCCAGTACTGAGTCCTGGGATGAAAGGTGTGTACCACCACTGCCTGGACCAGAGGCCCAGAGGCCCAGAGGCCAGAGGCCCAGAGCCCTGTGTCTTGCTGACCACTTGGCTGAGATGATGAGCATGTCTCAAAAACAAATGGATGGATAAACAAACCAATTGGAGAGAAACACTCCATGTTGACTTCTGCCCTTCACTGCCACATGTAACATGAAAATATGTGCTCTTTCCCACAGGCTTTAAATCTTACCCTGACAAGGAGGCACGTGCAGGTGGAATCAGCATTATGTGGGCTGAGGCAGGGGATCATGAGTTCAGGTTCAGCCTGGATTACAAAACTGTCTCTCCAAAGGAACCAGAACAAATCTAGAGCTCTGTGGTAGAACATTATTTAACCATGAAAAATCCTATACATAACACAACAGGGATAAACCTGGAAACCGTGATATTGAGTTGTCAGGAACAGACAGGCACAAGTAGCCGTATCAGGTATGGTCCCAAGACAGAAAATGTCCAGAACTGTCCAACCCACAAAGACAGGAAACAAAGCCAGGCTGTGAGAGAGAGACCGCTGTGGGAAGTGGCTCTCTCAAGAAGTGAAATTGCATTAGAAGGAGGAGAGACGGTGATTTTAAAATAATACAGCTGTCTTAAGCCCACCTCGCTGCAGGATCACTGACCTACCGACTGCTGGGTTTTGTTTGTTTGTCTGTTGTTTGCTTACTTTGAGACAAGGGCTAAATATATAACCCTGCCTGGCCTGTATGGACTGGCTATGATGTGGCCTAGGCTCAATTTAAATTTCAGATAATCTTTCTGTCTCTGCTTCTGATGAGTTCCACCACATCCAGACTTGTCATTGCTTTATTGGTTTTGTGGTTGTTCATAGGATTTGCTTCTCTTTAGGTGTAGGACTGTTGTCCCTGTGAGTGAATGCCCACAGAGGTCAGAAGGAGTCAGACCTCTGGAGCTGAGGTAACAGGCAGTTTTGAGTGGCTGTATAAGGATGCTGGGAACCAGACTTGAGTCTTCTACAAGAGCAGCAAGTGCCCTAACCTATCTGGCTGGGTCTCAGCACCTGCCATCCCCTTTTTAAAAAAAAAAAAGCAGGGAAAAGAAGAGGAGAAGGAGGAGGAGAAATCCCAGCCTGGTCTGGAACTTCCCTATGTATCCAAGGATGACTTTGAACTCCTGATCCTCCAGCTCTTCTCCCCCAAATGCTGGGATGGCAGATGCATACATCACCATGTCTGTTACATGTGGTGCTGGGATGGAAGGCAAGGCAAGCACTACCCACAAAGGCTGGTCCCAGCCCGTTAGCCTTGGTTTGGTTTGCTCTTGAGATAGGATTGGGTATGTAGAGAAAATCTAAACTCTCTCTCTCTCTCTCTCTCTCTCTCTCTCTCTCTCTCTCTCTCTCACACACACACACACACACACACACACACACACACACACACACAAAGAAAACGCAGTGGTACATTTTACATTGAGGAGATGCACTGGAAGGTAAAGGCATTGAACCTGAGCTGAATTGAAACCCTAATGGTGGAAGGAGAGAAGAGACTCCTGCAGGTTGTCTTCTGACCTCCGAGTTCACACCACAGCGTCTGTGCACCTCCTCCAATAGACAACAGTATTGCCTATCAATTAATGTGGCCCTGGGTGAAGCCCTGGGAATGGCTCATCTTGATTTGACTGTCAACGACAGGCTCTAGACTCACCAAGAAAATGTTTCCCCAAGAAAACAAAGCTTTGGACATGTGGGGATATCTAGATTAGTTAATTAGGTGGGAAGACCCACCCTGAATGTGGGCTCCACCATCCATGGGCTCAGAACCTGGCCTGAATAAAGGTTGCTGAGCCCAGCATTCATCTGCCTTCCACAGTGTAGGTGGGAGTGTGTCCAGTGTGTGCAATGTGGGGGTGTACAATTTGGGGGTGCGCAGCATGGGGGTGCACAGCATGGGGGTGTGCAATGTGGGGGTGTACAATGTGGGAGTGTGCACTGTGGGGGTGTGCAGTGTGGGGGTGTGCAGTGTGGGGGTGTGCAGCGTGAGAGTGTGCACCGGGTACTGCACACCCCCCCCACTATGCTCACTACTTCTCTGGTAGCTGGGACAAAAGGCCTGACAAAGCCCACATAGGGACAGAAGGGTTTACGGTGGCTCACAAGTCCTAGGATGCAGTCCATCATGGCGGGAGGCACTCGCAGGCACAGGGGCCACCTGTGGACCCAACAGACAGTGATGGCAGGCTTGCATGGCTGGTTTTACAATGCTCCAGTGTCTCACGTCTTCATCTTCGCTGATCTTCACTTTGTTGAGAGAGGCACAGCAGAGAACTTCTCCTGGTGTCCCTGCAGGTCCTGGTGGCTCCTGATGACTCATGCCAACTCGGCTGAGGCCTGGCTGTTTCTGCCTGGCTATGCCACCGCTGCTGATTCGTGTTTGCTATTCTGACACTACTGAACCGGACTGCTGGTATATATTCTAACAAGCAGATTTGATTTGCTCCAAAAAAAAAAAAAAAAAAAAAAAAAAATTCTAAACAGGTCCACTTCCCCAGTATCCTAATAACTTTTCTTTTCTGCTACTTGTGGTGGGTGGTAGGCTAGAAGGAAGGTTAAAGCACTTAAGAACCCTTATTAAAAGTAACTTTAAAAAAATTAAGCCAACGTGTGTGTGTGTTCACCATTTTTGTATTTTTTGAGGCCAAGTATCAGCCCAAGCTAGCCCACAGCTTCTTAAGTAGCTGTGGTGAGCTTCGCCACGCCCAGCAGGGTTACCATCTTGTTGTTGCTCCTTTTGGAGTTTGCTGGGGAAACTGAGGCTCAGAGAGATGGGATGCCCTGCTTGAAGTTTCACAGGCCTGCTCTGTGGTCCCAGAGCCAAGCTGACCCTCGGGGCTCCTCACCAACCCCATTCCTGGGCTGGTGCCAAGGCTGAAAAGAAAGACTGGCCTAGGGCCCAGACCTGCTGTTGCTGGGGCCTAGAGTGAGGGAACCTTGCCTGGGAATCTGCAAGGCTCAAAGAGCTATTTATAGGCTTACTCTGGGATCTAGAAGGTCCCTACTTCCATCCTGGAAGTCCCCCTCTGTCACTGGCACCCTGAGGTTACTATGAGGAGACGAGACGAGGGGAGCTGGGTGGCTCAGAGGTCACATGGATGGCTGGGAGCTCTGGACAGCCAGATCTCAGTGACATGTCCCTCTAATCATACAGGAATGTAGCCAAGGTGGTATGTGGATAGTCAAACACAATGCCACAAACCACCTGAGGAGGACTGAGAGGTTAAGGCTATTTTCTTGACGGCATAGTAAATGTGAGGCCATCCTGGGCAACAGAAAACTCTGTCTCATTAAACAAACAAACAAAAAATAAATAGAAAAGCCAAGCATAGTGGTGTGTGACTTTAATCCCAACACTTGGAAGGCAGACACTTGGAAGGTGGATCTCTGTGAGTTTGAGACCAGCCTGGTCTACATAGTGATCTCCAGGATAGCCAGGGCTACAGAGAGATCTTGTCTTGAAAAAGAAAAAAAAAAAAACAAAAACAAAAAACAAATATGTGTGTGCATGTGTGTGTGTGTGTGTGTGTGTGAAAGACAAACCATCAAGGGTGCAGCAAGGGTCGGGTTAGGGATGGGATAGATAGATCCAGTCCGTATGGCACCCTTCCTGCCTCAGGGCTTGCAGAGGGGTGGGAAGGAGCCGGCTCTCAGGCTCCCTGACTCAGGGAATGAATGCACCATGTTGGCTGCTTCACTGGGAACTCAGAGCTACTAATTCCCTGGTGAAACAGGAGGCTCTTTCATGCTCAGGCGCCAGTGGGGTGAGGAGGCGGGAAGAGGGTAGGGAGCTGGCCCTGTCCCAGGGGCCCAGGCAGCCTCATGCCAGGGCCAGGCGCAATACAGGAAGGATGGCGTCTGGGATTCTATGCAGCCTCTTCAGGCACCACGGCCACCTTTTTTGTGTTGAGTGGCACAGAGGTGACACAGCCAGCCATTGGCAGGGTAATGATGAGTCCGTGCCTAGAGACAGACTTGTCTATGAGCCCCAGTGTCTCAAGTGTTCATTGTTTCTGGGCGTCAACCCAAAGGGCCTACTTTTCACAGGCAGGAAGCTGAGCTCAGAGGTCAAAGGTTTGTCTGAGAACACATAGCCAAACTTTTAATGACACATGCCCTTGGAAAATAGCTAAGCTGAATCTGGATGGCCTGAACTCATAGCTGAAGGCCTGGCAAGGAAGTCCTTGCATTTATGGGCTGGCAGGGCAGCTCTCCTGATGTGACCCAGTTACCCTGCTAGTCCTGCTTCCTGGGGTGGGTTTGGGAGACACCAGTAAGATGCTAGGGAATCCTGTGGCCCTCAGAGAAAGAGGAAGGATCAGAGGCCATTCAACCCAGAGACTGCTCTATCTTGGGAGTCTTCATTCAGTGAGGAGGCTGGGATTCCACCCTCTCCCCAGAGCTGGTGCAGACCAGTGGGGAGTGGCTTCCTAGCTCTCATTCAAATCGGTAGTCTGTCACCTGATTCTATGTTTTTGCTAATCCCTAGGCTGGAACTATTTCCCTCCCAGAAAGCCCTTCCTTCAGAAAGGCTGCCTGCTTCTTCAATTCGTTCGTGTGGTTCATCCCTGAACCCATGAGGTTTTGTTTGCTCCACTGGGACACAGTCCTCTTCATCCTATGACATCCAACTCACACGTGCTAGGATAGCATTTGCTGAGAGACTGATTTATCCTTCATTCAGCTGCTGATGGGATCCAGTGCCTTGCACGTTCTGGGCAATCTCTTATCACTGAGCTCCTTAGCTGAGGACATGACCCAGGTGGTAAAGTAATCCATCCTGACTACCCAAATGCAATCCCCAGGACCCACGTGCTGAAAGGAGAAAACCAATTCCTACACGTTATGATCTGACTTCCACATAGAAATAAAAGTAATAAAAAATTTAAGGTCTGGTGAGTGATTGAGAGCCCTTCCTGTTCTCACAGAGGACCTACAGTCAGGTCCCAGCAGCCTCATTGGAAGTCATACAGGAGATCTCATGTCCTCTTCCAGATGGACAAGTACCAGACATGCATGGTATAAAAACACTCAAGCAAAACACTCATTACACATTAAAGTATTTTTAATTAAAAAATATATTTTAATCCCAACACGGGGCATGAAGGTGCGTGCATGCCTTTAATCTCAGGGCTCAGGAGGCAGAGACAGGAGGATCTCCAGGAGTTGAGGCGGCCATTACTGGTGCTGCAAGTTCCAGGCAGCCAAGTCTCCACAAGACCCTGTCTCAAAAAATATATATATTAGGCATATCTGCTAAACTGTCCATGTTAGTATGAAACGTAAGCCCTGCAAGAGAAGCTGGATTTGGGGTCCGAGCAGGACACACCGGCTGGGAGTGACTGATGATCCCAGTAGCACATTTACTCTGCCCTCTTAGGAGAGCAATGGGGTGCAGGGCTCCCAAGGTGCATCTACGGCGAGCGAGGCCTTCTGCAGGCAAACGTGATCACAGGAAGACTGTGAGAACATTTTGTAACCATGAGGTGTGTAGTCGGCATTTTCCCTCCAGCTCCACAGAACCAGAAGCTGCAGGGTGCGGGCCCTTTAAGAGGCGAAGGGGAGGTGCTATAAACCCCGCCCCAGCCCCGCCAACGGGACTGCGTCGGTGTTGCACTGCGCGTGCGCTGCCCGCACGCGGTTCCGGGTTCGCGGATCTGCTGAGGCGCTGAGTCTCGGCTGCTTTAGGAAGCTGCTTTTGTCTCCCTCCAGTTCCCAGATCGCCCGCCTTGTCACACAAGCGGTGACCGGGGCTAGAGGGGCTGGCCGCTGGGTCAAGTTGGGATTGGCAGCGCCGGGCTTCTAACTCCTCGCTGGGCGAGGCATAGTAGAACCGAGATGACCCAGTCTTTGGTTTGTCCCGAGACCGTGAGCAGGTGAGAGTCAAGGAGTGTAGATCTGGGCGCGGGGTCGGAGAAACTGGGAACTGAGCTGTGGGGGTCCGGATCTGGAGCCTGGAGCAGGCTGGGGGCGGAGCCAGGTGGTAGAGTCCCCAGGTTTAGGGCGCAGACAGATGCTCGGTTTCCTGGCTGGGGGCACGGTCTGATGATCCTGTCCCCTGGCTTGGGTGTTACCTGGTGCTCCTGTGCCCTGGCTGGGAGGGAGACCTGGTGTTTGTGTTCCTGGCTAGGGGTGCGGTCTGGTGGTCAGGTTCCTGGCTGTTGGTGGCCGAGTTCTTGGAGGTGGGGTTGGCCGGCCTGGTGGGTGACTCACGCAGGAATGCTCCTGTGTGTATTGAGGCCCCTAACCCGGCTCCTGTCCTGCAGGGTCAGTTCTGTGCTTAATCGCAACAGCCGGCAGTTTGGAAAGAAACATCTTTTTGACCAGGATGAAGAGACGTGCTGGAACTCTGACCAGGTGGGGTGCTTCTACACTCTCCATTCCGAGTGGGAAGTGCAGGTTGTGGCCTTCAGAACTTTGGGGAGACCTAGAAAGCACAGCGTGCTCGTCATACCCTTCCTGTGCTGGCCGCGGCAGCGACACTTGAAGGATGAGCAGACCACTATAGGATAACCTTCTAGTTACCAAGTGCCTCAGTTTATCCATCTGCTTCCAGGGCCCCTCCCAGTGGGTGTCACTCGAGTTTCCCCAGTGTGTTCAGATCACACAGCTGCAGGTGCAGTTCCAGGGTGGCTTCTCCAGTCGCCACAGCCGCCTGGAAGGTACTGGAAGGCGGTGAGAGGTGGGGTGTCAACAGGTTTCCCTGGATTCTTAGCTTCCATTTCTCTACTGCAGGTTCACGGGGCGGGGAGGCCCTCAGCAAGATTGTAGATTTCTACCCTGAGGACACCAATGCCCTTCAGATATCCTGCCTGTCCTGTGGTAGGAGGGACCTGGTTTTCCACAAGCTTCGGATCTTTGGGTGTGGTGGTACAGGCACTGGGGAGGTTGGGACAGAAGGATCTAGAATGCCAGTCCAGGTTGGACATGTGACCAGACCAGGTCTCAAAAGAATAACAGCTGTGACCTCCTACACTTGAGTAGGAACTATTGCTAGGTGCTTTAGTGCCCTAGAGGTGGAAGCAGGAAGACCAGGAGTTCAAGGTCATCCTAAACTACACAGTTTGAGGCAAGCCTGGGCTACCTGAGACTCTGTATGGTGCTGTTGCTTTCTTGCTGGGTATGAAAGGCTTCAAGAGCGGGCAGTCATGGGCCCATTGGGTAGTCTCTGGACTGGGAAGGTGGGGCCTGAGGGGTCATAGAGAAAGCCACTATTTCCTTGACTGAAAGGTTACACCTTCTCTGTCCCCACCGTGGAGGTGGACCGGCTGAAGTTGACTTTTGAGGACATCACCGACTTTTTTGGCCGTGTAGTTATCTACCACCTGCGAGTGCTGGGTGAGAAGGCAGGGTGAGACTGCCGTCTGCGTCCTCCAGGAAGCCCGCCTGGGAGGCACCCGGAAGCCCTTCAAGTTCTGCACAGATTTATTGGTTCCCGTTGCGGAGGGCCCTTCCCACCACTGTCCAGGAGCTGCCTTTCAAGCCAGTCGCGGGCTGACTGGTTTGTCCCTGAGAGCCTGGGTTCCCAGCAGGCTGTCTTCACTCGGGGTCCGCGGGCCCCAGGGTACTCTGGAACAGTTTGAGGATGTGGCTCTCCATCGCCTGTTGCACTGTGGGAGGAGGTGGGAGGAGGTGTGAGCTGGTGTGAGCTGGTGTGAGCCCGCAGTGAGCCGGGGAGAGGGGACTGAAGACACTGGGCCTCAGATGTAAAAAGGAGGCCATGAACAAGGAAACCGGCCAGCCAAGTGCTCTTGTGCTCTTGCTGGGCCCTCCCTACCTTGAGGACAGGTACAGGTTGCTTTAAGGCAAGGTTTGCCTGTCTCCCCTCCACTCGCTGCATCCACCCACCCTCCGAATCGTAGCTTTCCCTGCCTCCAGAACCATGAGTCCAAATAAAACTTTAAAAGAAAAATAATCACCTATCTGTGGTACTCTGTTATAGCAACAGAGACAGAAGTCTGGAATGCTTACCCCACCAGGAGGAAAGAAAGTTGTGTGGATGTGGAGGTGATGACTAAGACCCACACCCACCCCGGGGCCGAGGCCGGGTATCACTTGAGTGTCTGTGTCCCCGCTCCAGAGTGTCTCTGAGTGTCTGTGTCCCCCCTCCAGAGTGTCTCTGAGTGTCTGTGTCCCCCTCCAGAGTGTCCTGAGTGTCTGTGTCCCCCCTCCAGAGTGTCTCTGAGTGTCTGTGTCCCCCCCTCCAGAGTGTCCTGAGTGTCTGTGTCCCCCTCCAGAGTGTCCTGAGTGTCTGTGTCCCCCCTCGAGGTGTCCTCTGAGTGTCTGTGTTCCCCCTCCAGAGTGTCTGAGTGTCTGTGCTCCCCCAAGGTAGCTTCCACTCTCGACATGTACTGGTGTCTGCGCTGCAGCCCAAGAGCCCGGATGCAGAGGAGCCTGAGCCTGCCTGGGCGCTAAGGGTCATGTTTACTATCAGGATCTGGCATGGATGGGGAACACCCTGTGTGCCCCTCTGCAGCCCCCCATCCACAGCCTCTCAGCCCACCTTTGCGGTATCCCAGGGCTACTGCAAGGTCCATTGGGGTATAGCCAGAGTCGGCCTCTGTGGTAAGATCAGCACCCCGAGCTGTAAAGAGGAACAGGCACTCAGGGTCGGGAGCCCATGGCAGGACCTGGGGACTGAAGGTTGGAGTGACTCCCCGCTCCTCACCCCCCATCCTGGTACAACTACAGGTCTGCCCTTTGTCCATGTGACACAGGACGGTGGCCAGACTTCAGTACCCTCCTACCCAAAGAACAGGGTTTAGAGTCTCTGAGGCGTGGAGGTTAGGAGATTCATCATGACTGACAGGATCCAACAAAAACTCCCTCACACTGCCTCTTCTGGTCTACACTCGGAGCGTGTGATTCCTACAGGGCCCCCACTCACCCAGCAAGGCCTCCACACACTTCACATGGTTCCCACGGACAGCATAGAGCAGTGGTGTCCCCCCATTCTGTGGGATAAGATCATGTGAAAACCAAGGTAAGTCTTAGTGCCCTGTCCTTGCCCTCTGGCTACCAATTCAGCCTACTTCCTGCCTACCACTTGGGCTGTCTTTCTGTTCTGTGTCTCTTAGATGGCCATTCTTCCAGGAAGCCCTCCCTGACTCCTCGGCTGCCTGTGAGCCAGCCATTATAGCTCTCCTCTTTCTTTTTATGTGTATCTTGTTTCTCCTGCACTGGGAACTCTTATCAGGTGTGAGACAGTTGTCATGTGTTCCCAGAACCAGGGCAGGCTTGGCACTGTGCAGGGACCCCATCCATGTTTGAGCAGGAATGGAAGCCAGGAGGCTATGACAGACGCAAGGGTGGCAGTGCCTTACCCAGTCATAGATGTTGATGTCCACGTCACGGTCAAGCAGCAACCTCACGATGTCTGTGTAACCACCCATACTGGCAAGCGACAGGGCGCTCTCCCGCTCCTTGGCCAAGACATGGGGGTCAGCACCCTGGGAGACAGAAAGGATAGTGATGGGACCCTGAAACCCCAGGGTCCCCAAGTAGGGCAGCACATCTCCAAGACAGCAGCTTCAGAAGCTGAGACCCCAACCTGTCCATGCGTCCCCGGGATGGACCTACCCAGTCTAGCAGGAAGCGAACTGTTTCAATTTCTCCAAAGGCTGAGGCCCAGATGAGGGGGGTGAAGCCGCGCTCATCCGGTTTGTTGATCAGGTTGTCACCTGACAAGTGGGAGGCATATGGGACAGGGATGGCAAGATTGCCAGCTCTCATGAGTGGGGTGGTGGGGCTCGTGTCACATGAAGGGGAACCTTACACAAATCATACACGCACACACAAGCACTCTCACGCACTCACTCCCCATCGGACAGGCATGTGCATGCAGGACACGCACCCTTCCGCAGATGATCCTTCAGTTGGCTCAGCTCCCCTTGGGCTGCAAGCTGGTGGATAGACAGGGCTGGGGGCAGAAACAGGCAGTATTCACCTACTCCATCCCTGTCTGGGCCTCAGTTTACCCTGCTCATCCTCTTTTTGTTTTGTTTTAGACTGGCTTGCAGCTTGCTACATGTTTCCATGTATAGCCAAGGATGACCTGCAACTGCTGATCTCATGAGCTGGGAGGACAGGTATGTGGTACTGTTGTCAGTTTATGAGGAGACTGAATTAGAACTCAGGACTTTGTGCATGCCAGCTGAGCAATCTACCAACTGAGCTACAAGCACTGTGACAACACTCTACAAATACTCTACCCACTGAGCCACATTCCCCAATCCCTTGTGGTCTTTCTTTTTTTTTTTTTTTGTAATAGGGTGTCATGTAATCTAGGCTGACCTCCAATTCAGTAAGTAGCTAGGGATGACCTTGACTTCTGACCTCCTGTCCCAAGTGCAGGGCCATGGAGCTTATAAGGAATCCTCTAGCTCTCCCCCCACTTGAGGTCTACTTACAGTCCAGTGTGGCTGGCAGTGCTGAGACCTCATTGCCACGTTGCCGGTTTGTGAGGGTTGTGGAGTGCTTCAAGAAACTTCCTGCAGGGAGAGGAAGGGCTTGTTCCCTGGTGTCTGGGCAGATACTGCAGGTTCTGAGTTTAGGAAGAGCACCCCTCTGATCTCCACGTGCACACCCACATCCACACACAGACATTAACAGTAAATTAAATAATCTTCTTAAATGAAGGGAAAGATAAAGTGGCCTGGCGGCACAGGCCACATTCCCAGCCCGGGCTACACAGTGAATTCCAGGTCAGTTGAGACCACAGAATAGAACCCTTTGGCAAAGGAACAGGAGGGGAAGGTGGGGGGGGGGCGCGCGGAAGGGCTGCAGATCCAGCGCAGTGATTCAGCTCTTGCCTGATACGTGCGAGACACTGGTTGAACTTAGCACAAACCAAAACAAGAAACCAAGAGAAGGGAGCTGGTCAAGAGTGCTTGCTGCTCTTCCAAACGACCTGCATTTGGTTCCTAGCACCTGGGTTGGGTGGCTCACAACTGCCTGTAAGTAACTCCAGCCTTAGGGTACCTGATGCCTCTGGCCTGCAGTCCTCACATACAGATGCTGGAGGCATGCCTCAGAGGTTGAGAGCACTGGTTGTTCTTCCCGAGGACCTGGATTTGGATCCTGGTGGCCACAAGTTACCTCATAATCTATGGTAACACCAGTTCCAGTGGCCTTTGTGGGTACTGAGCATGCAACCGCTACTCACATGCAAGCAAAGCAATACACACACACTTTTATTTTTTTAAATAAATCTTTTTAAAGAATATAAGTAAATAAAAATGAGGCAGGGTAGTGGTGATGCACACCTTTAACACCGGCACTCAGAAGGCAGAGACAGCCCGGTCTACAGAGCAAGTTTCAGAAGAAAAGTAAAAACGCCAGAGAACAAATAGGGTTGGGGACACAAGAGGAATCACAAATTTAAGACTAGCCTGGGCTACACAGTGAGACCCTGCCGCAAAAGAAAGAAGGAAAGAGAAGGCAGGTAGAGGGTACTAGAAAGTTTGGATGGTTATCCCTGGGGACTGGAAGTCCGTATGCAGAAGCTGGCGAGGTGCCAAGTTCACGTAGCTGCACTGCAGTCATGTCCAAAGAGTAAATGCTGTATGTATTTGCCACAGTAAACAAATGGTAAATGGCACATGCCTTTGATCCCAGCACTCAGGGAGGCAGAGGCAGGTGGATCTCTTTGAGTTTGCAGCCAGCTTGGTCTACATAGCAAGTTTCAGGACAGTCATGGCTCCAAATAGATCTTATCTAAAAGAAGTATATGTATGTGTGTAGTGGTTACATCTGCCCAATCTAGGCATACAGCTTATAAGTACTGTAACTGAGTTGTGTGTTTTCGAGTGGGCTTATTGGGGTTGGAGATTTACTACAACAAATTGGTGCCCACAACATATCTGTGTGTATGTATGCAACTATACAAATGGATATGCACACATAACAAGTATATACAAAAAAGGTGTTTTTGAGACACTCACTATATAATTCTGGCTGGCCTAGAACTCACAGAGCTCTGCCATGGCTTCTCTCCTGTGTAACCTCAGCACTGGAGGGCAAAGACAGGCAGAGTCCCAGAGCCCACTGACTAGTCGGTCTAGCTGAACAGCTTCAGGTCCAGCTCATGGCCATGCCTCGAGGTAAAGGCAGAGACAGCTCAGCTGGTAAAGTGCCTGGTGTAGTCCTCCCTAGGACCCACAAGGTAAAAAAGGGAACTAATCCTGAAAGTTGTCTTCTGCCCTCTACATGTGTGCCATGGCATGTTCATACACACGCACATACACATACTAAATAAATAATGCAATGTAATGTAGAAAATTAGGGGTTAAGAAAGAAAATTAGAGGTTAAGAAAGGCCCAGGTTTGATCTGTGGCCGTATACAACCCATTGCCAGGGATTCAGACGCCCTCTTCTGGCTTCCCCAGGCACTGTATGCACACGGTGCACATGCAGGCAGGCGACTGTTTAGATTTACTTAGTTTGTACCTTACAGAGAAACCCTGTCCAAAAAAAAAACTTAGTTTGTACCATATATGTTTTGCTTGCATGTGTGTTTGTATACCATGTGCATGTCTGGTGTCCTCAGAGACCAGAGGAAGTCACTGGATCTCTGAGGGATTGTGGACTGAAACTAGAGTTAGGATGATTATAAGCCACTCTTGTGGGTGTTGGGAATTGAACCCATGTCCTCTGAAAGAACAAGTTCTCTAAACAACTCAGCTGTCTCTCTGCCCACCCTCACCATCCTACTGAATACAGGGTCTCTCTACGAGGCCTTGGTGGTCCTGGAAACTCCCTATATAAATCAGGCTGGCCTTGAATGCCTAGGGAGCTTACCTGCTTCTGTCTCCAGAGTATTGGGATTAAAGGTGTGTGCCAACCATACCTGGCAAATCTTTAAAGAATATATATTTTATATATACTTATAGATACATATACCACATTACACACACACCCATGATAGAGAAGCCATTAAAGAATAGAACATGTCAATGTCTAGTCTCCATGCATGTGCACACATATGTACATGCAGTGATGTGAACACATGCACACACCCTCAGAAACATACACATATATCACCTTAGCACACACACACTAAATATAACCTAGGAGGGTGGAGAGGAAGAGCGACGAGGGCAGAGATGTGGTCTGGAACTTGACAGTCTCTCAGCAGAGCCCAGCATGGTTCTCACCCGGCAGTGAGGATGCACTGGCGTCTGCTTCAGGAGTCACAGCCTCTGGGGTGCAGGGGAACAGGCTGAGGACCACAGTGTCTGAGCTATCTGGGGATTCATCTCTGGGGTCTTCTAGGTCAGAAGCAGGGGACTGCTGGTTTGGGATGAGCTTCTCTGCAACCTGAGTGGGCTCCATGGAGGAAGCTGAGTGAAGAGATGACAGTAATTAGCCAAAGCTCATGGGTCCCCAAGATGGCTCAGTTGGTAAAGGGCCTTGTCACCAAGCCAGATGACCCCAGTTTGATTCCAGGAACGCACACGGTGGAGGGAAAGAACTGACTCTAGTAAGTTGTCCTCTGACCTCCACACCAAGTCCACAGCAATCCTACCCCCAAAATAAGTGAGTAAACGAGTTCTTATCAGGGACTAGAGCTTGGTTAGGTGGGGCATGGTGCACACCTTTAGTCCCAGTACTTGGGAGGCAGAGGCAGGCAGATCCCTTTGAGTTCAAGGCTAGCCTAGTCTAAATAGTGAATTCCTGGACAACCATGGCAATGTTAGAGAGACCCTGTGTCACACACACACACACACACACACACACACACACACACACACACAGAGCATGGTCTGCATATTCAGCCTTGCATGATGAGGCTGGGAAAACTGGCTTTAGATAATTACCATTGTTAATAAATTAACACCAGAACCCAAGGCGATAAAATCAGGGTTCTGACAGCAGTCTGGGTTCCAATCACTTACAAGTTATGAAAACCTGGTCTATGACTAAGCTGAGCCTCATTTCCTCCTTAATAAGGTGAAGATGTGAGGCCTCAGAGAGGTCATATCAGAAAACAGCATGGAGAGATACTAATGCCAAACATATCAATGTACTGCTGTGGTTATTTGGGTTGGAATCCCCCAAAACGACTTAGGACTCAACAAAAGATGCGACGTGGAAGATCCACTCACCTCCCTCCAGCCTCCTCTGTCCCCCTACGCTGCCAGCCTGGGTGTCCCAAAACTCGGGAAGCTCTATTCACAAACTTTTCAGTTCCAGTAGATCTCGTGAGGAGCAAGTTGGCGACAGGACGCTCAGTCCTCTAGCTTCCTCTGCTGGGACACAGAGCAGCAACTTAATACGCGACGACTACTCCTACTGGAGAACTCTCCACTGCGCCTGCGCACCCTTGCCTTGCAAAAGTACCAAAAAATAAAAAATAAAAACCCGAAGCTGCTTCTAGCCCTTTAAGACTGGAGGGAGGAGCGTGGCTTCCTGAGCCCGATGAGTACAGCGGCGCATGCGCGCGCTGTCCTTCGTGAAGGGCTGAAGGAGCCTTAGACCGGCTGAGGATTTCACTGCGCGTGTGCTCCCCGTCCCACGCACCGCCCCCACCTGTCTTCCCCAATCGGATCCACGTATGATAGGAGGGCGGAGCATTCTCCCGATGGGGGGCGGAGACACATGGGCGGGACTTGTCTAATTTAAAGAGACCGAATGTTATTGTCACCTCGTCCTTAAACAATTTCCCTGCCCTGGTCCCTGAGAATTATCTGTACTTGTAGCAGGGAGTCCTTGACTAGGTATCCTAGAGCATCAAGAAATCTCTATCCGGAAGTATAGAAATTTATTTAATCCACATGCTCGCCTAAGATTGCCTCCTTCCCCTCTATCTCATGTCTGAACAGAAGTTGGCTCGTAAGAGGAGCCAGCGCACAGGACGCCAGAACCCAACCCGGAACGTTTAGTTAGAAAGTCCCAGCCTCCCGACTTCCGGTTCCGGTTTCTGGGCTCTATGAGCTGCCTTCGCTATGGAAGAACCTGAGATGCAGCTGAAGGGAAAGAAAGGTGTTGCGGGACCCCAGAGGGGTTGGAGGGCCTAGAGAGGGCAGCGAGGGGAGGTACATGACAAAGAGAGTCGCCTTAGACCTCCTAGCCTGCGGGGCTCGGCGGAAAAGAGAGCCTGGTGTCTCCCGCCGGGAGGTGATGTGATGTAATAATGATCCGGGACAGGAAAAGGCTCTCTCCCTTTCTATTTCTGAGATAAGGTCCCGGGATGTAACCCTATTGGAACTTGCTATGTAGACCGAGATGGTCTCAAACTCCTGCCTTCTGAGAGTTGGAATTAAAAGCAGAATCCATCCAAGTCCTTGCTCAGTGTAGTATGTTTTTTAGCCTGTGAATACTTAAACGAGTATGTGGGTTTGGTGGCGTAATACCCTAATCCTCTCTTCTCAAGAGGCAAGAAGTTGAAGGCCAGTTTGGTCTACACATTGAAACTCGATTTTGAAGGAAGAGCTAGGGCTTTAGCTCAGTAGTAAGCATTTGACCAGCGCGTTCAAAGCTCTGGGTTTGTTCCCCTACACTGCAAAATAATTGAAGACCAGATAAGGGTTACTTTCTTTGGCTGATGGGAGTCCTGGGTGGTAAGAGGAGTTGTGCCATCTGCCACCTGGAGCTTGTCAGAGCTGGTCAGAGCTTGTCTAGTACAGGAAGGAGTGGGGCGGGGGCGGGAGGAACTGTAGTTGGAAGCAACAGGATCGTTGATGGATGGGGCCGGAAGGATGGAGACGTCCTGACTGGGAAAGCCGTTGGTCAAAGTCTACACTGGAATGATGGTTTTTGTGCAGTTGACATGTGGTAGGAAGTGAGTTCTGGAGAAAAGGAAACAGGTAGGCTTAACAGGAACTTGGATGCTGCAGCAGGCAGCCTCAACAGGCATGCTTTTATGACAGGACTTGTGATGAGATATGCCTCAGAACTGTTCCAACACAGCAAGGGATGTGGCCTTCCACATCATTCCTGCTTCAGAGTAGAGGCCTCACAAGGTTGTGGACTGTAGACACCTTTGGGTTCTGTGGTTATCCTCTGGTCAGCTGGATATGGTGGTACATGCTTCTCTTCCCTCACTTGGGAGGCAGAGGCAGGAGGAGGAGGTGGGGGGTGTCAATGGCTTTAGTACTGTCCACCAGTATCCTCTGAAAGAGGATTTGGGGAGGGAAGGTTGTCAGTTCATGTGTATGGCTAATGCCCCTTGAGTTAGGCCTTGCTGTCTCTAGCTGTCCCTGGTCCCACAGATGACAGTTACAGTGGTGCACCCTGGCAGCTCCTCTCTCTGGTTGGAGCTCAAAGATGGACCAATCAGGAGTCTAATGTGGGTGGGCCTCAGCTGGCAGAGTGTTTGCCTGGCATGCATGAAACTCTGGGTTACATGCCCAGCATTGAATAAAGTAGGTGTGGTGTCATACATCTGCAATTTCAGTACTTAGGAAGTGGAGGCAGGAGGATTGGGCGTTCAAAGTCATCCTTGCTTACAGAAAACTAAAGTCTAGCCTGGGCTAGACCCTTTTTTAAAAAGAGTTCTTAGCGATCTTACAGATGACTGGAGACTGGTTCCTACCACTCACATTGAGTAGCTGAAGCCACCTTAACTCCAGCTCTTCTAGCCTCCAGCTGACACTCATTCGTGTGCATGTACCCCCACATACATACGCATACACATAATTCAAAGTAAAATAAATACATGGGCCTAATACTTGTCACTTATTCCCACCTCCACCATGTCAAACACAGTCACAGACAAGTTCACCGAGAGTGTCTATGTCCTTGCCAACGAGCCATCAGTGGCCCTGTACCGGCTACAGGAACACGTGCGCCGTTCACTGCCAGAGCTGGCCCAGCACAAGGTGAGTTCTGCAGCACTGCTGAGCATCTCCCCCAGGTCCACACACAGCTCCTGAGCAGGAGCAGGGTGTTATCCACAGAGGGGCTGAAGTCAAAGCTGAGACCTGGTGAGGTGGACTATGGCAGCTGAAGCAGGTGGAGATGTGGGGACAGCCCTTAATGGCTTTTGAAGGAGACAGCATGGCCCGTGTTAGTGACCAGCAAGGTGCGGGAAGAGCCCAGGGAAGGGTGTGCCAGGAGAAGGAATAGCCAATGCAAAGGCCTTGCTGTCTTCTAGTCACACAGAGCCCCAGAGGAGAGATGGCTGCAAGAGGAAAAGGCTCTACGGTCTAAGCAAGGAGTAGGAAGGCTCCTACCAAGATATCTAGGGGAATGGGGAACTCAGGAAGGCTTGGTGGGAGCAAGGGACTCAGGTTGGGGGAAAATGGGGAATTGATCATATATCTTCCATAGAGCCTTCTCTCATAACACCCCCCAAACCCCTGCAGGCTGATATGCAGAGATGGGAAGAGCAGAGCCAGGGCGCCATATACACCGTGGAGTATGCCTGCAGGTGAGACTCACATCTGTCACAGGGCAGAGTGATATGGATTCCCAGTCCCCAACTCCATTGCAGTACAGCTGTGACACCTCTGATGGGTCCCTCACAGTTGCTCTTGGGGAGTTTGGGGACGTGACTGCTTGCCTCTGGCTTGGGGTTGGTGGTGGATGGCTCACCAGCAGAATGCCTGGACTAGCTCCTCTAGAGAGCTAGTCCTGTTGGTGAGTTCCTAGTTCAGTGAGAGACTCTTGCCTCATATTAGGGCCTAGGGCTCAGTTGATTGCTTGTGTGAAAAGTGAGGTCACACACACACCGTTTCTCACAGGTATGTACACACATGCAGCCACCCACCCACATACACATTCACTCACATAAACACACAGACACAGAAAACCAGCTCACTCCCCGCTGAGCACAGCCTCCGGCCGGACCACAGTTAGGCAGAGTCAGGTTGCCTGCTGCCTAGTGCTGTGCCCTCTGTTGCAGGTGCTGAGTGCCCGTCCTGCCATGCCTGCATCGGGTCTTGTCTACCCAGGCTGCCCTTGAGGACCCAGGCTTAATCAGTTTGCTTGATCCTCCCAAGGAACTGAGACCATTCTGCACATGACTTACTCACTTGCAGACTTTATCCAACAGTTAGTGTGTGTGTGAGGGTGTGGGCTGTGCACTTGTGCCATGGTAGATGTGTGGAAGTCAGGACAACTCACACGAGTCTGTTCTCTCCTCCCACTATGTGCATCCCAGGCATGAGCTCGGGTCATCAGCCTTGGTGGCAAGGGCTTTTACTGTAACCTTGACCGTATCTCTGCCCCACGCCTGTTTGGTTCTATGAGTGTGGTCTCAAATCTGTGCTGTGCCAAAGCACTGGCTATTTCCAAAAGCCTGAGCTTGTGGAATATACAGGACTCCATCTTCCTCTCTGCCTGCTTTTGTTTTGTTTTGCTGTGTTTTGTTCTGTTTTGTTTGAAATAGGGTCTCTCTGTGTAGCCCTGACTGTCCTGGAATTCACTATGTAGACCAGGCTGGCCTCAAACTCACAGAGATCCTCCTGTCTCTGTCTCCCAAGTGCTAGAATTAAAGGAGTGTGCCACCACACCTGGCTCTTCTGTGTACTCTTAGGCCCAAGCAGCAGGCCAGCTCTCCTTTTGAGCTACTAGTGTTGTGTCCAGTCCTACTGTCTGGTCTGGGCACACCGGCTCATTCTGAATCTCCCTGCTTCCTGAAGCACTTAGACCTCACTTACAGTGTAGATTCAGATAGCCTGTTGCTTTTGGCACACTGTTGATTACCTGAGCCTCTCACAGGCTTTTAACAGGGATTCGATGCCCTCGTTTATGCAATTCTTTGGGTTTTCTGGACATAAGAGTAATAAGCCCCTTAACACAGGTCACCTCTGCCTCTTACAGGAAGGGTTGCTGGCCAGTGAGATGGGACTTGCATCAAGTCTGATATTTGCTTATTTCCCAGAGCCCACATTGTGGAAGAAGAGAACTGACTCCAGCAGGGTGACCTCTGACCTCCATGGGCACCTCTGGAAATGCATCACCTCCATAAATAATTGTTTTGAGGGATTTGTATAATTTTGAGATAGGATCTCACTGTGTACAGCCCAGGCTGGCTTCAAACTAGGGATCCTCCAGCCTCAGCCTCCCAGTCCTGGGAAGGCATGCAAGAACAAGCTTGCCTGGTCTGTACACTTTAGGTCATAAAAGCAGTGTTCCCCAGTAGCCATGTTGTAAACAGCAGAGTAAGAGCAGTTTCATCCCTGAGAAGCTGCACCCAAGGCAGTCGCTGAGCCTGCACAGGATGAAGTGTCTCGGCCAGACAGAAGGACTGTTTTCTTTTTAGTTAATAGTCACACAGTGTTGGAAGGTTGAGCCCGCTTCTGCAGCCCCTTACTGAGGGACCCTAGGCTGCTGCTGTTGCCAGGATGGGAACTGACCCTCACTCCCTTCTGTTGCAGTGCTGTGAAGAGTTTGGTGGACAGCAGCGTGTACTTCCGTAGTGTGGAAGGCCTGCTCAAACAGGCCATCAGTATCCGGGACCACATGAACACCAGCGCCCAGGGCCACAGGTAGCCCTGGCCACCTGCCCTCACCCCACCCTAACCAGTGAGCTGTCCTGGTGGTCTTTGACATCTGTTGCACCCGTATCCTGTAACCCAGCTGATGTGAGGGACGCAATGGTACCAGGATCACAGGGACAGTGACCAAGAGACAGTTCAGAGGAAGTGTGGGTGACAAGGAGCAGCCTCCTGGTATCCCCGAGATCGTGAGCAGAGCAGGGGCCCTGAGACTGGCTCTGGGCCCCTAGAAGGAACAAGAGGAGTGATTAGTTGGGAGGCTGAGGTTGACTGGAGCTGCCTTCACCCTGCACCCCCATGGTTTCTCAGGCTGAGAGACTTTCAGCTGAAGCCCAGTGCAGTGGAAAGCACCTTTTGTGTTGGCTGTAACTCAATAAACATAGCTGGCCTACACCAGCCTCAGCCAGCCTTTGACCTGTCTGCCCCTGGGAGAAGAGCAGCAGCACAAAGTGCTGCAGACCCCTCACCCTGCTGAGTCTGTGTCACACCCAATCCACCCTGACAGCCTGCCTGGCCTCTGAAGTAAGCGTTGATCCCACCCTTACAGCAGACCCAAGAGCTCAGGCCATGGGTCTTGTGGGGGCTGAGGTGTGACTCCAGCCTCTAGCCAACTCCTCAGCAGCCTCCTGGCCTGTAGCATCGGTCTCATACCTTTGCATATTTTGTTCCAGCCAGGAGACGCTATCCCCTCCTCCTTCCCTGGCTTGACCCTGACCCTGGAAGACTCAGGGCCGCCGGCTTCCCCACCCAGGTCAGTGCAGAGGCCGCCACTCTGCTGAACTAACCCATTTCTTTGTGTCCCTGCAGGGACCTGCTGACTAACTGTTGGGTTTCCTAGCTGGTCTTCTGGCATGGTTTTGGGGGGATTGGCTTAGAGGGTCCCACTCTGAATTGCTGTTGTTCATCCGTCTCTTGCCTCATCTTCTTCCCTTTGGCTGAGGCCTGCCTTCTGTACCCAACCTCTCAGCTGTTGTGTGACCTTGAGGCTACACCCACTTCTCTGGTCTTCGGCCTTTTCCTCACGGCTCACGGCTCATCCACATGCTGAGCCTACATGCTCAGTGACGGGTGTACTTTGTGACAGCTGTTATCTATGTGAAAGAAACATTCAAAATCCTGCCACTTTACAGTACTATAAAGCGGCCAGGCTGGTGCCTCTGGCTGTGCACAGCTGGGTGCGTCCTCTGGCTTTGCCTGTTGCTGTGCGTGGGGGCCCAGGTGAGGGCAAGGTCTCCACACCACTCAAGCACAGGTGCTCATCCGTGGGTCCCACTGGTGCAGAGCACCCTCTGTGGCAGAGACCCAGGGGCTGGGTGGAGACTGGTTTACTGCCCCAGAGCCCAGAAGTAGCAGGATGTACTTCCTGGACAGTATAGAGAGGGTTGATTGGGTGACTGGGTCATCGGGCATTGATTAGGCACCATGCTTATACAGTAAACGTTCCTCAAGCTCCTTGGGTCTCAGGCCCTTCCTGGGCACTTCAGTGGGTATTTACTGAAGGTGGCAGCTTGTTGGCTTTCGGAGCACTTATTGACTGTCACCCCAACACGAGGTGACCAGTTCTTCACTCGGGAGTCCCATGGGCTCTGGGAAGACTCTAAGCTAGAAGGGCTCCCAGGTGTGTGCACTGTGAGACTGTCAGTCTTGGGTGCACTCCATACCCCTAGCCCAGCCCATGCCCGGACATGCTCAAAGGCAACCCTCCCTGAGTCTGTTTCCTGCACTGTACACCCAATGATATCCTGGGCTCCCCCAATCCCAGACTTCTTTACCTCCCTGGGATTGTCCTCCAAAACTGTTCTCCTCAAGGTCAGATCCTCTTTGACTATGTGGTCCCAAGGCCCCAACACAATCACATTTTATGTAAGCAGAAGCTGGCTTGGTGGTAAAACAGCCGGGCCAGGTACTGCTCCTGCCTGCAGGCACTAGAGTCTCATTCTGGCCTTCTGCCCCCAGCTCCCCTGTCTCCCAGTCCTGGCAGAAGATGTTCCTTGGACACCACATTGAGGACTCAACAAGAACTGAAGACCTAGCAAGGTGGCCAGTGCCTGCTGTCTACTGGTTCAGCCATAATTGTCCCCCTTGGTCATAAATTAGGATCACTGTTCAGTAGCACTCACATGACAGTCTTTGTGCACTGAATACACTGAATGTGCAGAAGTTGTCTCTTTCCATGCTGGGGTCACATAACCTGCTTCATGTCACACGGCTGCAGCCCTGCCCCTGCCATGTGTGACGCAGTGCCAGGTGCTTCCCTTCTCTGCGCATGAGGTGAACACACAGGAGCCGCTGGAAAAACACCACTGACCTCCGTTCAGGGCCAGACCCTGGCTTGGCCACTAGCTTCCATCTCGTAGACCATAGTGAGGCAGGGTGCTTGCCTGGCCTACACTGGGTCCTAGTTTGTGTCCCCAGAATAACACACACACACCACAAACTCAAAAATGTTTGCCAAACAAAAAAATGTTGCCAAAGTCATTGGAGAAGTTGACTGAGGAGAGCAGTATCACTTCTGCTTAGACCTCAGATGAAATGGGAGTGGACCTCACGGCCTGCATGGCCTCCAAGGAGTAAGAAACCCTAGACCACCCAGCCCAGCAAGGACACTGAGAGCAAGAGAGAGGCCCTGGGTTGCTGAGGAGCCCCTGTCCTAACTCAACCCCCAGAACTGAGCGTCTCCCTCACAATTTCCCTCCCAGACCCCCATAATAACAGGAGGGGCCTAGGGAGCCCTCCCTACTCTATTGAATACCATCAATAAAGTTTGCTGCACACCACCCCTAAAAAAGACCTCAGCTGAGCCCATGTACAGGAATTGTTCACCAAACACAGCCGTGTGCGAGACAGAAGCCCTGTGCTAGTTACACATGCTAGGACCTGGAGCGATGGCTTAGCCAGCAAATGCTTGCCTCACAATCTGGGGACTAGAGTCTGACCACCGGCTCCACATTAAAAAAGCCAAGCACCCACACAAGTATATGTCCATAGATACATATGAATAAATAATAAATGTGAAAAGTACCCTTGGATCCAGCCACTGAAGCAACGGGGTGCTCTGGGCATTAGGGAATGGTCGTCTCAGCTGGCACCTTTCAGAGGTGTCGGAACAGTCTGCCTCCCACCTCAGCACCTGTTGTGCAGGCCTCCCAGGGCCATGGCTCATTTACATTTTATTTGTATTTCCCCCACAAGAACAGCATTGCTCTGGTACACAGTCCTGCCTACTTACACACCAGCCAGAGGCTCCTGGTCCTTCGGGAAGGAACTGAACTTCCAAAGGACTGAGTCACTCAGCAAGGCCCCAACCAGGGCTCACAGCCTTCCCTCCTCCCCACCTAATCTTTTTTTTTTTGTTTGTTTTTTGAGACAGGGTTTCTCTGTGTAGCCCTGGCTGTCCTGGAACTCACTCTGTAGACTAGGCTGGCCTCGGACTCAGAAATCCGCTTGCCTCTGCCTCCCAAGTGCTGGGATTAAAGGCGTGCACCACCACCACCCGGTCCCCACCCAATTCTGTAACCAGCCAGGTGGTGACCTTTCTGTGCCATGGGGCATCCAAGCAGGGACGTGGCCCCCACCCACTTACTAGGGTAACCAGAAAGGGGTCTGGCCTGAAGGAAGCACTGGCTCCTCCAGATCTGTGTCAAAGGACAACTTGGGGAGTCCTTCCACCATAGGATCAGACTCGGGGTCATTGGCTTGGCAGGTAACACCCTAACCCCTGAGGCATCTTATAAACCTTGGGTTATTTCCTTTTAGACAGGTTCTGCCTATATAGGCGGGTCATGAATTCTTTGCCTCAGCCACCTTACTTCTGGGGTCACAGCCAGCACCACCAGGCCCACTGTTGCCAGCTTTTGAAAAATACGTCAACTCTAAAGTGCAAATAAGGATTTTTACATTTTAAAAAGATGGACTGTATTTTTAGTTGTGTGTGTGGGCGTGCAGGTGTCCACCGAGGCCAGAAGAGGGTGCTGGCTCCCTGGAGCTGGAGTTGTGAGCTGCCGACTGTGGGTGCTGAGAATGGAACTACAAAAAACAGGATGTACGCTTCACCTCTGAATCACCTCTGCAGCCTCTCTGCTCTGTCGACTCCCCTTCCTAGCCCAAGCCCATCTTTTATTTCCTGCTTTCTCTGCTCCTAACCACCTGGAAACCCTCCCAAACTAGGAACAGACCTGTGTGTGCCCCAGAAAGCTCTGCCTTCGCTTCAGGCTCTCTGGGGTCTTCGAGTCTTGAAAAGGTCCAAGGTACCTTGGGCCTGGCCCTGAGGCAGAGGACATAGAGTTTGATGGACACACCCTAGTGCTGGGGTGGGTGAAGTATAGGATGGAGATTCTCAGAACATGAAGGACACTAGGAGTGGTCCCCCCAGAACCCGTGGCTTTTGTCTCTACCTTTTCCACTCACAGAGGCTCAGCGAGGTGAAATGCCAGGCAGCGATCACATAAGCAAGCTCTGCAAAGGGGAAGGGGTTTCTAACCCCAGGAGAGGTGGCCCTCGGGAAGCTTTCAGCTCTTCTGCAAGAAGTGGTTCATGCCCATCACAGCTCTGCTGCTAAGTGGAAGTCAAGCAGACAGGCAGAGTGAGATCCTGTCTCAAACAGCCAGGCAAGCTGGCACACACCTGTTATCTCAACGCATGGCAGGTAGAGGCAGGAGGATCAGAAGTTCAGGGTTATTTCTTTTTCGTTTGGTTGATTTTTGTTGTTTGACAAGGTTTCTCTGTGTAGCCCTAGCTGTCCTGGAACTCACTCTGTAGACCAGGCTGGCCTGAAATTCAGAGATCCACCTGCCTGCCTTCTTCATACTGGGATTAAAGGCTGTGGTTGTCATACCAGGCTCAGGGTTATTATTACATAAGTAGTTTGAGGTCTTACAGGAGGCTCTGACCAAAAAAAAAAAAAAAAAAAAAAAAAAAAAAAAAAAAAATCAGAACAAAAGCCCAGTAAACAAAGAGCCTTGCTATCAGACCCCCTCATGCCTCATTCCAGCAAGTGCTGGATATACACTTCCCTCAATAGCCAGAGGTGGTGACTTGACTGTTCCTCCAGGGATATTAAAAAGATGGGGTCAAGAGCGTCCAGGGCAGCAGGCAACCTCTGTGGGTGCGGGGGAGTGGCTTTGTGTGGGCCAGGTAAGGTCAGTGTCATCGGGGTCCTTGTCCTGTCCTGTCCAGTCCCATTCTCCCACCCCACCCCCTCCTATCGCAGGGGCCCTGCTGCAGCTGCCGCCCTCACGTAACCAGAGCCTTCAGGTTGCATCAGAGCCAGGGGGAGGTGGCCAGGTAAACATCGGGGCCCCGGGGGCCAGGACTCCCCAGGCTCCTTCATCTACCGGAGCCTCGTTCTTCATCCCCAGGCTTGGCCTGGACCTTGGTGTGTCCTGGGACACCTATGTGTGTGGAGTGGACAAGTGGACAAGCGCGGGCCCACCTATGGCACAACAGGAAGTTTCCTCTTTTGAGTCTGAAGAGAAAGTTTATTGCTGTGGAAGTGGTTCGCTGCAGTCACCCAAAACTCAGGGAGAAACAAATAGATTGTTCTGAGACTGGATTAAAGAGCGAAACACTGTCGGGGGCACGGAGTTTTGCAGACAAAGTTCCAGTTACACAGATGTGGAACAAGGCAGAGGCCATCCAGTTAGCTGTGTTCCATGTCCCCGTTTCTGGGGCGCACTTCCCCAACAGCATTCTAGTGAGCTCTTCTCCACAGTTCTGGTCTGACCTCCCACTGTTCCCCTGACCCACTGCTACCTGCCAAGAGTTGGGGAAGGGAACCTGTGGACATTCTACTTCTCTCACACTAGGGGCTTCGCACCACAGCCAGCTTCGTCCCTGACCTTTGACTCTGACATTCTTTTCGCTCTGAGGCTTGACTCACGTGCTCCCCACTTGGATCTTCCTCTGGCCCTGGCTCTGTGCAGAATGACGCCAGGCCTCCAGGGTGAGGGTGGATGGGAGTCCTAGCAGGCACCACAGTGACTTTCTGCAAAGTCACAGGTGAGCTGAGACACGGGCATGGTAGTGGAAGTATATGAGGACACTGGCAAGAGGCACAGCTGGGTAGGACCACATAGGTGACCCCCCCATATATAATGGTTCTAATTGCTCAAGTGTGTGATCCAGCATGGGACCAGCTGGCTTGGCCCCGTTTGCCAGCAGAATCAGAGTTTTAAAGAAGTCTTTCTTTATTTCCTTATTGGACAGGGTCTCTCATTCAGTAGCCTGGGCTGCCATAGAACTAGATGTGATCCTCCTGCCTTAGCCTCCTTCATCCTAAGATGTAGTTGGCTCGTTTTTCTTTTAGAGTTGGAGATTGGAGGTAACTTTTTGCATGCTAGGTTGGCGCTTAACTGTAGTCTCGTGCCTCTTGTTTGTTTTTATATTTATTTTGAGCCAGGATTTTACTGTGTTGCCCAGGCTAGCCTTAGTTAGACTCACCGTCTTCATGTGAGCAGTTGTCTCAGCCTCCTGAGTTCCTGGGATTACATATTCAGCCGCCAGGCCCAACGTATTTATCTAGAAACAGTAGTCTCAGAATTGCCCAGGACACACTTGAGCTCCGTGTACCTCAGACTGGTCAGAAACGTGGCACACTCCATCTGGCTGAAGTAGCTGGGAAGACAGGCTGTGTCACCAAGCCACCTCTAACTGTACTCCATCCCTATTAAGGTGTATGGTGCTGGCTAACTGATCCAAAGTAAGGTCAGGGTCATCACAGTGAGGTCCAGGAGCCCTGAATCCTCAAGAAGAAACCTAGCTGTTTGTACAGCTTTGCCCTGTACAAACTTTAAGAGAATATGTATTTGTGTATGATTGTGGAGGCATCGTTTGTGCCACAACAGGTGGAGGTCAGAGGTCACCTTACTGGCGTGGGTTCTCTTGTCCCGCGGTTTGCACACTGGAGATGAAACTATCACATGCTTAGCAGTAAACCCCTGAACCATTTCGTCTGACTCCACCACCGTTTTCTTTTTCTCTTTTTTTTCTTTCTCTTTCCTTTGGTTTTTGTCGGTGGTGGTCATGGTTTTTGGTTTGTTTATTTGTTTCCAGACACAGTTTCTCAGTGTAGCCCTGACTGTCCTAGAACTTGCTCTGTAGACCAGGCTGGCCTCAACAATCACCAGCCTATACCTCTCCAAGGGCTGGAATTAAAGTTGTGTGCCACTAGGCTCTGTTTTTTGTTTTGTTTTTTATAGGGTCTCGCTCTGTATCCCATGCTAGCCTGCAACTAGCTTCAGTACTCCTGCCTTAGCCTCCCGGACGTGCACTTCTCAGCCCAGCTTCTCTTTGGATCCCAGCATCTTCTCCGGATGCTGGCGCATAGGAGTCAGAACACTCCCAAGTATCCTCTCTATGCAAATGATCCACCTCCACCCAATCAGCTCTTGGGGGCGGGCCTGCGCGGGAAGGCGTCTGCCGCTGGGCCGGCACGGTGCTCAGAGCCGCGGCAACAGTAGGCGCCTGGACCGCGCAGTACACAGCAGGTGTGACCGGCAGGGACCGGACTCCTGAGGTTTGCGCGGATCTGGGGGTGAGTGGGGTGCAGAGGGCGGTGTTGTGTGCTGTCTGAGGGTTAGGGGGCTGGCTTTCAGGAGTGTTTGCGGAGTAGAGTCTTGTCTAGCCTAAGCTAGTCTGGAAGTTACCACGTAGCTCAGTCTAGCCTCAAACTCACGGCAGTTCTCCTGCCTCAGTCTCCAGAGTCCTGGGATCACAAACGTGTGACCACTAAATTGAAGGTTTCTTCTTTCTCTTGAGAGAAGGGAGTTTAAGACAGGTCTTGCTCTGTAGTCCAGGCTAGTCTGAAATTCACTATGTAGTTCAGGCATAGTTCAAACTCAAAGCAGCCCTCCTCCCTCAACCTTCCAAGTGCTAGGATCTCAGGAGTGTGACCACGCTCCACTGTTGGAAGTTTCAGTTGGCAATTTGAGAGAGGGTTTCACTCTACAGTCTAGGTTGGCCTGGCAGTCTATGTAGCCATGCTTGGTGTTAATTCCAGTCAAGCAGATCTTTTCAGGCTAACCTGGTCTACATAGTGAGCCCTAAATCAGGCTATATCCTGAGACCTTGAGGTTGGGAGGAACCCAGCTCAGGCTAACCTAGAACTCATGGCAGTGCATCTTTGGTCTCCCGAGTGCCAAGATCACAAATGTGTACCCTGGGTGGTTGTATTTGTGGTTTTATTTGTTTTGGGTAGAGAGGAATTGAGAGGTTGTGACAGGGTCTTTGTGTGTAGTCCAAGCCAGTCTTGAGCTTTCATCAGTCCTCCTGCATCCGTTTCCAAAATGTAGGGTCACAGGTGCGTTCCTACTTGAGGCTGTGTTTGAAGTTTTGGTGATGGTTGGTTCTGTGATGGCACTACATCTGCGAGCTGAGGCTTCTTAGGGTACACACCACTTGATGTTCATTGCCCCTGTTTTCCTTCAGGTATATGCATGGGCACGGAAGACAGGGCACGAAAGACAGGATGAGGGGCCACCCCTTGCCCTATGCTTGTGCCTTTCTTAGAAACTTCATTAGGAACAGCTTACAGACCTCTCTGAGGCAGTGTCCCTTTCATAGTCCTGATCCCTCCCCACCTCTCAGTCTCCAGAGCAGTGGACATAGTGACCCCATCTTTGCCTGGTCCCAACCCTAGATGAAAACTGAGGTCAGACACAGCTTAGACCTCCACCAGCTTGTGTGGGACTTGTAAGGGCTGCGGCCCTGTGGGACTGGGGGCAGGAATTCTGACAGTTGGTGTGGGCAAACCTGGGTTCAGTGGAGTCCTCAGTGGGCAGGAGCTGGGAGAACACTTAACTAGAATCTACCAGTGAGGATCTGAGGAGAATGCTAGGAATGTGTGCACATTCCCGAGTCCATCCAGGATCAGTGTTTCGGGTTTGATTGCTCTGAAAAGGCCCCTTGGTCCCTCCAGACTCTGTGTCACCTACTCCCTAACTGAGAGCAGACTAAAACTTGTCCTGAAGGGGACAGAATTTGAGGACACAAGGCCTTAGAGCCATCTGAAAACTGGTTTGGATTTTTCTCTTTTTGTTTTAACATTCTTTTTTTTTTTTTTTTTTTTTTTGGTTTTTTCGGTTTTTTCGAGACAGGGTTTCTCTGTATAGCCCTGGCTGTCCTGGAACTCGCTCGGTAGACCAGGCTGGCCTCGAACTCAGAAATCCGCCTGCCTCTGCCTCCCAAGTGCTGGGATTAAAGGCGTGCGCCACCACTGCCCGGCTTCTCTTTTTGTTTTAAAGATTTATTTTTTTTTATCACTTTTAATTCTATGTATGGTGCAGGGAAAGGGTACATATAAACAGCTGGCTTGAATCCCCTGGAGCTGAAGTTTTGAGCCATTCGCTGTGGGTGCTGGGAACCACGCTTGAGTCCTCTGTAAGAGCAGCATACACTCTTAACCGCTCAGCCATCTCTCCAGCCCAAGAATTTTGTCTTTTTGAGCCAGGGTGACAAGTCCTGAGCTCCTGATCCTCACCTGGGACGACCGATGTGAACCGCCAGCCCAGCTTATGATGCTAGATTTCAGAAGAGAATCCTAAGGGCTGGTAGGGACATCTAGCCCTCTTGGAGAAAAACAGAGCTCAAAGCCACTCCCAGGTCCTTGAGAGAATTGAAGCCCTGGCTGGGGACACAGCGTCTGCACCCGCCTTGCATGTGGCCCCGTCCTGCCTGCCTTTGTGACTACAGCAAGGCAAACTGAGCCCAAACTTGGCCACTTTGGAGGTTTTGTTTGTTTAAGATGATCTTGTGTAGCCCAGGCTGGCCTCAAAGTTGCTATGTAGCTGAGGATGACCTTGAACTATTGACCTGCCTGCATCTCAGAGCTGGGATGACAGGCATGTAGCACCATACTGACTTTGCCAGGAACATGCACTCTGTCCTGACGAAGTCTGGGACCTGGATTGCGATCCCAGAATGACAATATTGAGCCCACTTTGGAGCTCATCACAAACAATTGCCGTAGAGTGTGGCAGGCTGATGTTGGGATCCTAGCTGGGATCCTGGGAGTCTTGTCACCTGGCACTAGGAGGAAGTCCACCCCCTCTGTATATGAGGACCCGTCTCTTGTAGCTGTCCTGTTTCTGTGAGGCAGGATGTGTATGGACGGCATGGGCAGACAGTAGGCACTTAGTCACAGTAGATACTGTGAGCTGTTTCCAAGCAGAGGTGTTGGGGAGGGCTGCTTGTCCATGACACCTTCTTCTTTAGGTATTAGTTCACCCCAGGTGAGGTGAAGACTAGGAAGGGAGCAACGATGCTGGTTAAGACATGGCATCCCGCCGGGCGGTGGTGGCGCACACCTTTAATCCCAGCACTTGGGAGGCAGAGGCAGGCGGATTTCTGAGTTCGAGGCCAGCCTTGTCTACAGAGTGAGTTCCAGGACAGCCAGGGCTACACGGAGAAACCCTGTCTCGAAAAACCTAAAAAAAAAAAAAAAAAAAGACATGGCATCCCCACAGCTGTGAACTCCAGCTTCTCCCATCTTCTTTCCCTACCTGCAACCCTGGTAGTCCAGGCCTCAGCTGCTCCTGATGTGGGCCGTCCTGGCTTCCTGTCTTCAAAGCCTCTCTCCACCACAGCCACTACATCAAGAATCAATATACACATCCCATAGTGCTCTGCCCCTGTTCTCCACTGTCTGCAGCCCTCACTCACCCTGTCCAACCTGGCTGAGGCAGTGGACTTCCCCCAGGGCAGGGAGCAAGACAGCCAAGTGTCTTGGTTAGAAGCAGGCATCAGCATCAACACCAGCATCAGCATCAGCCTCCCTCCTCAGGTCCACCAGGCAGGCTAGGACCTAGATGGCATCCTTCTATCCTCAAGACCCTCCTAGAGAGGCCTTCCTGGACCCTCTGTCATAGCCACTCTCACAGTCACATGCCTCAGTCTCCCCCTCCCCTCCCCTCCCCTCCCCTCCCTTCCCTTCCCTTCCCATAGGTCTTATACAGCCTAGGCTACCCTCAAATTCACCGTGCAGCTGGTCCACCCACCTCCACCTTCAGACTGCTGTATGACAGACATGCGCCACCCACCAGAGAGGTGGTGTTATTTCCATCCCTTCCACACAGACCTCCTCAGGCAGACACAGTTATGTATCTGCCATTGACTGGCCAGAGGGGAACCCATTGTTGCCCACCCGCTTGCCTGGGTGTCCCTAATATTTCTGGGCATACAGAGGAGGACACAGGATGCCTCCCACACCTCAGCTCATGTTCCCATCTGGTATGTCTTGGGCTTTTTGAGGCCATGGGTACAGTCCCTTCCGCCCAGTGCTGACAGATGTGTTAATTTCCCAAGCAGGGAGGCCTGGGCCTCTGAGGACCAATTCCCCACAGGAAGATCTTTCTGTGGAACAAAGAAGGAAATCTTGGGCTGTCCCTGTAGCCACTGTGGAGGCTCATGGGACAAGGCTGGGGGCCTTGGGTGCCCCTAACATGGGACAGCAAGGTTCGGCTCAGGCATGAGTCTGTTCCTTCTTCTGGGGCAGTGGCCTTGCCCAGGCAGGTCATCATACCTGCGCATGCGCTTTGCCTCTGGAGATAGCACCTCTCACTGAACCTAGAGTTCCACATTTCAGCAAGACTGGCCCACCATCAAGTCTCAGGATCTGCCTGGCTTGTATGTGGGTTCTGGGGCTCAACCTCATGTCCATATGCTTACCCACACCCTACTCATACTGAGCCTTCGAAGCCACCTCCCCTGCCACCCCTGTTAGAATTGAGTTTTATGTTATGTGTAGGGTTTTTTGTTTTTGTTTTTTTTTTTTTTTCATTTTTTTTGCTCATGTTTTGAACCAGGATCTCACTAAGTAGCCTTGGCTGGGCTGGAGCTCACTAGGTAGACCAGGCTGATCTCGAACTCAGACATCCACCTGCCTCGCCTCCCAGTGCTAGGATTAAGGGTGTCCGCCACCAAACTGGGCTTGTTTTGTTTTAATATGAGGTCTCACTTAGGCTGGCCTTAATCTCATTATGTGGTTGAGGGTGGTCTTGAACACCCTTAGTGCTAGGATTACAGGTGATTACAGGTGTCCACCACCACAGCTGTTTTCATGGGGTGATGCCGATAGAATCCGGGCTTCATGCATACTAGGCAAATACTACCAACTGCACGAGAACACAATCTTCCACTGTTGGCCTCAGGTCATCTGTGGCCTTAGGTTTGTGTTGTGTGCTGTGAGGTCCTTAAAGGGAGACCACGGGCAAGACATAGAACTCACCAACATGGGGCTTAAGTAGTAGGCACAGGGTCCATCTTGTCAACATATCTTCAGGCCCCAAAAGGAAAAAAAACAAAAACAAATTGGAGCAGCATTTGATGGCTCTTGAGCCTGCTCTGGTCAGTCAGCCAGTGGCCACTAAGGCTCCCGACACAGTGTCTGTCCCTCTGAATTCAACATCTGTGTCCCCTACCTTGAGCAGACCTGATAGATGTCAGAGGGGTCCTAATTGGGCCTCAGTCTCCTCAGTGATGAGCACAGGGACCCTGAGGGGCCTTCCTAGAATTCTGGAAATGAAGCTTGCCCCACCCGCTCAGATTTCTCAGCTCCTCATGCTAGATGCTAAGCACCCATCTCAGTAGGAAAGCCTGAGCAAGGTGGAGCCCCCCAGGGACAGGACCACCTGTATCTGGGGATGCTTGCATGTCATGGAGACCAGCCTGGGTTTGGAGGTCTGCACATGAGAGCTATTGAGAGAGATTCATTGTCCTTTGGAGGATATGTGAGTGTTTGGGGGTCTCTTTGTGTGCCTTAGGGGATTGGCTATGTTTGTGACAGTCTGTGTGATGGAGGCTGCATGCATCTGAGGATTGTCACTTCTTAGAGATTCTGTAGTGGATCTCATGTTGAAGTTAATGTTTGGAGAGTGGTGTGAATTACAGATATCTCTGGTTTTGTTTTGTGAGACTGATTTCACTGTAGCCTATGCTATCCCGGAACTCACTATTTAGCCTAGTTGGCTTCGAACTAAAAGCAATCCTCCTGCTTCACCTCCTGAGCTCCAGGATGACAGATTCTTTGTTTATAGGCTGGGATCCAGTGTTTGGGGATCCATTGTGCTATATACCCGTGGAGTGTTCTCCAAGTGTGAGTGGGATCTCTTCCATTCTCCCTCTCCGAGAGGCCTTTATACCCAGAGGCTGAGGAGGGATGACCCCGAAGCCATCTAAAAGGGCTGGGCTGCCAGGCACCCCTGGGGCCCAGACTGACCAGGTTTCAGTGGTTAAGCTGCGGCTGCTGCGGGGAGGGGGCGGGGGAGCTGGTCACAGTCACTTGCTCAGCCAGGCAGGTGCTTGGCCCAGAGCTGCGGTGGGCGAGACCCCGCCTCCCGGCCCAGGCCCTGCCCACAGGGGGCGTGCCGCCGGCTGTAGCGGCCGGGAGATGGGCAGCTGGGGTCTCTCTCAGCCGCTGGGGCCCCCAGGAGAGGGCGGGGAGGGGTCCCGGCTTTCCAGGGGGCGCTTCCTGTCATCGTAATGAGGAGTCCTGGGAGCAGGTGATGAAACCGCAGCCTGGGTTGCGTGAGGCCGCGTGTCCCGCGGGCCTGGCTCCCCACCTGCCTCTCACTTCTGCTTTCTCTGCTCACGCTGGGCTGTGGGTCCCTGTGCAGCGCGGTGGCCCATCACGAGGAACAAGTTGGGAGCTGGACGTGGCCTGGCACTCAGCGCCCCGACGTCCAAAGTTGGCTTCTGAGAAGGAAAGACAAAGCCCTTGGGGTAGGGGGAGACAGTGTTTCTAACCTGCTTTCATTTACAGGTGGGGGAAAATTGCGGCCTCATTGGGGTCGGAGGCAGAAGGTCACTGGGAAGGTGGGGTCTCTCCTAGTCACCCTCATTTCAACACCTGAGGACCCAGAGGTCTCACCAAGCTAGAGAGGTGATAGTTTGTGGTTTGGAAGCCTTTCAGGCAGTTTGTTGATCGACTTCCTAACCATATCCCACCAGACAGAAGGGTTCAGTGTATGTGGAGAGGCATGTTTTATTTTATTTTAATTTTAAAAAATTACATCCATAGGCAGGTGTGGAGGGGCACGGCTTTAATCCCAGGAGGCAGAGGCAAGTAGATCTCTGAGTTTAGGTCAACCTGACACTTGGAACATGAGTTCCAAAGACAGTTAGGGCATACATAGTGAGACCCTGCCTTTAAAACAAAACTTTAACCATCATTAATTTATCTGGGCATGTGTTCGCCATAACTACTGTATGGAGCTCAGAAGACAGCTTCCAGGAGTGGATCCTGTCCTGTGATCACACTCAGCTCATGAGGTTTGTCAGTCTTCTGCCCCGGAAATGAGGCCCTCCTGGCTCTGCTTGGATAGCAGATGTGTTTACTGTCCCTCGCCCTGTATGTCACAGAGAATTTCTGGTTTCCAAAGCACCTCTTAGTTCTCAGCCCTGAGACTCTGCCTCTTGGCCCACTCAGGGTATGTGGGTCACCCACATAACAGCCCTGGTGTTCCCATGAGCTCTCCTCTGGGTCACTGCCGACTGCTCTCACCAGCCGTCAGTGCTTCCTCCAGGACCCAGCCCCGCCTCTCTCTGTCACATTAGTCTGGCCTGGATGGACACTGTCCCTGTGGCAGTCATGAGCTAGGAGAAGCATTTTAGTTTATTTTTTAATTTCACTTTAGTTAGTTAATTAATTTTGAGGTAGGGTTTCATGTAGCCCAGGCTGGCCTCCAACTGCCTATGTAGCCTCGGATACTCTTGACCTCTGGATGATCCTCCAACCTCCACCTCAGCAGTGCTGGAGTGACAGGCAGCATCCATCACTGCACAGCTGAACACTCCCTTCCTACCTGGACAACACTTGGGTGTGGAAGTCTCCTCCCCAGCTCTCCGCTTCCTCCTTATGCCCAACATATTCATAATGTGCTGCCCCCTCCTCCCCACATTCCGATCACCCCAACATCTGGAGCTGAGGCAGTGGGGTCTGTCTGTGGCTGGGTAATTTGCATGGAAGTACAAATAGGTCTGCTGAGCCCTGGCAGCCGCCTCCGCACTCTGCTCCACACCTGGGCCACAAGGGTCTCCAGCCCGTGCTGAGTGATCGAAGATTTGCATTCTCTCATGTATTTCTGGGCAAGGTGTCCGCTGGGGGAGTCTAAGAGGAAGTGTGCAGGGAAGCTGGGGGGGGGCAGCCTCAGCTTTCTCTCTGGTGTTGTGTGGAGGCCAGAGGTCACTATGGGGGGCAGGGGTCTCCCTCAATCACACTACACACTTTTTTAATTCTTTAGATAGAGTCTCACTATGTAGCTCTGGCCAGTCTGGAACCCATAGAGGTCCCCTGGCCTCTGCCTCCCAAGGGCTGGACTTAAATGGCTTTTCCACTTTTTAAGGCAATCTTTACTAAGCTTGGAACTCAGCGATTCAGCTTGCCTGGCTGGCCAGTAAGCCCTACCTCATCTCCCCAGGGAAGAGAGGAATTGCCCTTTCTGGGGTGCTGGCCGTCATGCTTGGGCACCCACTCGATGGGGTTGAGCCTGGTGTCCTCCCCAGAGAGGTCCGAGTGCATCCTGGCACTCTGGAGCCTGAGGCAGGAGAATCGGATTCAAGTCAACAAGAGGATATAATCTGGTTCAAAAATAAATAGAATAATGCTGCAGTGAATGACCACGCTTTAATCCGGGCAGCATGGGAGGCAGAAGGCTGATTTCTGAGGTTCGAGGCAGGCTGGTTACAGATGAGTTGCCAGTGGTACAAGGAGCCAGAGGGCTACACAGAGAAACCCTGTCTCGAAAAACCAAAATAAATAAATAAATAAATAAATAAATAAGTAAAATAAAAAAAAAGCTAGGAGTGGTGGGTGTGTGCCCTTACTCTCAGCTTGGGGCAGAGGCAGGCGATCTCTCTGATTGCAGGCATCCTGGTCAACAAGCAAATTCTAGGTCAGCCAGGGTATATAGTGAGACCCTGCCCAAAACTAATGAATTAATTAATCAGATATGGATGGTAGATTAATCCAGTTGGGTAACATGTTTGGCATAATCCTGTGACTTAGTTTGACCCTGGGCCTATTGCCCTGGGAACATGACCGATGGCTCTTGCAGGTTGTCTTGACTCCAAATACTGACATGTCCCCACAAATAAATATTTTCTTGAAATATTGAGTTGTCTGACGCCTAATAGGAAAAGGCACGAGAGATAAGTCCTTGACCTTACATGAGGCTCGAGATCTGAGTTCCCAACACTTGGCACTTCAACCATCTGTGCAGATCGTTCCAAGGAATACGACTTCCATTTCTACTCCTGAGGGCACCAGTACACATGTGCATTCGAATACATCTGAAGGCAATGCACTCTGCACAGACAGGCTTGTCATACCTTAAGTCCTAAGCATCGGAAACAGGCTAGCAGATGTCCTTATAAGTTCTAGTCTAGTGGTACGTATGACACCCTATCTCCACAAAACAAAACCCCAAATCACTCAAACACATAAAAACAATTTAGAGAGCTGAAGAGACTTCTCAGGGTTAGGAGCACTCACTGGTTGCTCTTCCAAAGGACCTGGGTTCGATTCCCAGCACCCATGTGGCAGCTCACCACTGTGTGTGATATCTGGGCCTCCTCAGACACCAGGTAGGCAGGCACGTACTACACAGACAAAACAGATATGTGAAATAAGAAATTAATTTTTTATCACAGTGAAAACAAGTAAATGCAGCCAGGTGTGGTTGGTTTGGGCTGTGGCTCTGTTGGTAGAGCATCTGCCTGGGACACATGAAGATCTGGGTTCCACACTCAGCACCACACAGGAAGTGGAAGCAGAAAGAGTTCAAGACATCCTCAGTTATGTAAGAGTGGGGCCAGCCTAAGCTATATGAGACACTGTCCCAATCTACAGTAAGAAACAAAAGTAACTTTTTAAACAAGTATATTTTGCTGGGTGTGGTGGTGCATGTCTTCAATCTGAGAATCAGGAGGCAGAGGCAGGAGCATCTCTGTGAGTTCGAGGCCAGCTTGTCTGTGTAGTGAGTCCCAGGACAACCAGGACTATGAGAGACCCTGTCTCAAGAAATAAAAAGCCAATTTCTGTCCTCAGTGACAGATTAAAATCACCTCATCTGCTTGAAGCAGAGTCCCTGCAGTCCCCTGCAGTCCCCTGCAGCCTCCCTCCCATGTCGGGGCCCTTGCACCTGCTCTTCCTTCTAGGAAGTTACTGCCTATCTCTGCCCTCGGGTCTATGTTCAGAGAGAGACCCCACATCCCTTCTCTCTGCACCCCTCACCATCGTCTCTGCCTCCCCTCTTCAGGGCAGAGGGAGATAGCCCAATGCCTCAGGCCCAAGCGTGGCCCGGCTCTCACGGGATCGGAAATAGGAGACCTTTCCAGAGTTATCTTGGCTGGGGAACCTCCGGTCCAGTGCCCTTCTTCAGCCTCCAGGGACCTGACTGGGTTTTAACAACATCCCAGCCCTGGGAAAGGCCTGGTTCTGGCTAAGGGTTAAAATTAGCTAGGAGGTTAAATTTAGTAAGAGAAGCCGGAGCTAGGGCCCCCGATGGCCCTGGAGCTGCTGCTTGGACTCACCTCAGAGACCCCCGGTCAGAGACAGTAGAGGCTAGCCAGGGACACACAACATCTCACCTGTGCTACACTGCTGGCTATACGGGGTTCCCAGAGGACAGGGTGGGAGCCACAGACAGGCCACTTGGTTTGAGGATTAGGAAGCAGCCATGGCTAGCTTCACTAACTGGGTCTAGCCTTGAGCTTCTAATCCTCTGCCTTCACTTTCTCAGTGCTGAGATGAAGTGCCATGATGTTTGATTAATATTATTTTTGAGCCCCGCTCTGTAGGTCTGACTAGCCAGGAGCGCCAAAGCTCAAGGAATCCCCTGCCTCAGCCTCTGGAGTGCTAGTATCACTGGTGTGAGCCATTTGAGGCCTCCAGCTCTCACATACTTGGACTCATTACCAGCCAAGGGTGGCACTGGATATGCTCTGTCTATCTGGGCTGAAGTCAGTGGGCAGAGGCCGAGGGAGAGGCGTCCCTACAGGGAGATGGGTGCTGCAGACCCATGTGATCCTGAGGTGACATGGTCCTTGTCTGTGTATCTGTGTAAATGCGATCCACAGCCAGTTGTGAGGCAGGAGAGGTTGTATAGCCCTCTAGTCTACAGAGGAGACTGTCCCCAAGAGGGTAAGAGCCTCACTGTCTGTCTGGTTCTCTATGTGTTATGAAAGAGCTCTGGAGCTACCCAGTCCCCAACACAGGGGCCAGCTTCTGCTGCACAGCAAGTTTGAGGCCAGCCTGGGTTACAGGAGAGTGCCTGTCCCTAAAAAATAAAAAATTGAAAGAAAAAAAAAAACAAAGAAAAAAATCCAGGCCATCTGAGAACGGTCAGTTACACCTTTGTTTCTAAACTGTGTCCCAGGCCCAGCCGTCAGCGTACCTGGCCTGGGTCTCTGTGAGTCCAGGCTTTCATGCAGATGTAGTGCCAGTGGGTGTCCCTACCCGAGCTCCGTATACCGTGTGTGTGTGTGTGTGTGTGTGTGTGTGTGTGTGTGTGTGTGCATGTGCGCTTTGCTCGAATGCACATGTGTGTATCTGCCTGTGTGTGTGCTTGTATGTGCACTCACAAGTGCACAGCTGACACTAAGCATCCTGTTCTGTCACTCTCTGCCTCATTCCTTCTCAGACAGGGTCTCTCACTAAACCGGCATCTCCATGGCCACCAAGCCTCGTGCTCCTCCTGTGCTCTCACTCAGCACTGGGGTTAGACGTTAGCACCCAGATTCTCCCGTGGGTCCTGGGATTCAAACTCAGGGCTTTTACACACACTCCACGGTCTCCCTAGATCCTACGTCATGGTTTTGAGATATTGTCATTCACTAAGCCAGGAGCTTGCTCCTTTGGCCAAACTGGTTGGCCTAGAGCCTGGGGGTCTGCCTGGCTGAGCCTCCCAGTGCAGAGACTGCAGACTTGTGCTCTTGGGGAATGCTGGGGACTCTGGCCCTCACATTTGCACAGCAAGTGCTTTACTAACTGAGCCATCTCCCTAGCCTCCCTGCCCTTGGGGCAATCCCACACTAGCCCAGACTAGCCTAGAGCTCCTAGACTCCAGAATCTCCTGCCTTAGCCACCGAGTACTCACACCATGTGTCACCCGTGTGCAGCTCAGAAGCCTTACCTTGTTTTCTTTTGTTTGTTTAAGATAAATTCTCACCATAGCCCAGGCTAGTCTAGAACTCCTGGAAACCCCACCAGGGAGACCCAGGATCCCCACCAGGGAGGCCAGTGGCTCCTCACATCCCCGTATGGATCCTTTGGTGGAGTCCCCAGGTCTGCCAGCCTAAACCAAGCAAACAGGGGTGAGTTTTCTGTGACTCTAAGCACCAGGTCTTTTCCTTAGGCCATGCAGAAAAACCACAGCAGTGTGTTTTCCCTCAGGGAGTGTGAGGGCCATGTCTGTTCTGCTGGCACTCTGGAGGCTGAGACAGGGATTTCGAGTGCTGGGTCAGCCTAGACTACTTAGCAAAAGCATGTCTCAGAACACTCTCCCTCCAGGTTCCATAATGAAAATGTGGGGAGCCCCAGGCCCACATAATGTGTCACCCCATGAGTGGAAATGTCCAGAACAGGAAACTCCACAGAACCAGAAAGCAGAAGGAGTAGGGGAAAGGGAGAAGAGAGCAAGAACAACTACTGCCTCGATGACTACAGAATGTTCTGGAATTAGACCAGAATAATGATTGCACAGTATAGAAAACCACACATTATGCCATATAGTCATGTCAGTTAACATAGTGAATTTTACACGAAAGAAAGGAGTTGGGTGTGGTGATGCATGAGTTTGGGGCCAGCCTGGTCTATATAGCAAGTTCCAGGACAATCAGGGCCACATAGATCCTGTCTCAACAAAAAAGTGGATGTGAGATGGCTCACCTGGCAAGGCTGCCTAGCCTGAGTGCCTGAGTTCCATCTGCAGGACCGTTGTGGTGGACAGCGGGAACCTGAAGGCTGTCCTGTACCTCCACGCATGCTCAGAGTGGTGCCATGCACACATGCACACACACAGTGAGTGTGTTCCACATCTGTATCCATTGCCCAGAGCACACACTAAAGGTCCTTTCCATTTGAGCAAGTGGTGTACTATTTGATGTCCTACGTCTTCCCTGTGGAGCTGAGGCTAGCCTGGATCCCAGCTTCTTCCTGCCCCAGCTTCCTGGGTGCAAGGAAGTGCATGGACGTCCACATTGCATTGCATCTATTGAGCATGTAGTTTACCCGGCTGGTGCCCAGTAGGGACTGCCTGGATTAAGTGGCCCCTTCCTTCTCCCTGTCATCTTGCCCTCCTCTTTGTTATGCTGGGACTTGCAGTGGGCAGGGCCAGGATCAAGGCTGGGTAATGTCGGCCTTGTTCTGCTCATGCCTTACCTCTGCCCTCTCTTACAGAACTGCCACTCTGCACAGCCGCCCACGATGGGGAGGAAAAAAATCCAGATCTCACGCATTCTAGACCAAAGGAACAGGCAGGTGAGTTCCCAGGTGACATTGCCATTATTGAAGGGGTGGCATTCTGGGCAGGGGCACATCCAGGCCCAGGTCAAACGGTCTAGCAGAGAAGTCTGAGTCCTGAGGCCACCTTGGGGAGTCTGAGTGTGACAGAAAGTGTAGTGGGTCTTGCTTGTGGGGCCCAGTCTTCGTCTCAGAAGGGAACTGGACACTTGGGTAGAGTTGCAAACACAGAGACATTTCCCAGGTTCGGATGGAACTGAAGCAGAGAAGCTCCCTCTGCAGCTCTTGGGGACGCCCTCCTTTAACCCTGTCTCCGTGGTGCAGGTGACTTTCACCAAGCGTAAGTTCGGACTGATGAAGAAGGCTTACGAGCTGAGCGTGCTTTGTGACTGCGACATTGCGCTGATCATCTTCAACAGTGCGCAACGCCTCTTCCAGTACGCGAGCAGCGACATGGACCGGGTGCTGCTCAAATACACCGAGTACAGCGAGCCGCACGAGAGCCGCACGAACGCGGATATCTTGCAGGTACCTGAAGCCGCCTGCAGTCCCCGGGAACCCTGTTAGTTCCTGACCCTTTCCTCTGACACTATAGGGACTTGAACCTTGGGGGAACTCACAGTGGTTTTAGTCCCTGGGGTCCATCTGGAGCAGGCCACGCCCATCTGTATCTGTCTGTGCAGATTGCCTGGGGAAGGTCTTCTCTCCCAGATACCTGAGAACCAAGTTCTAGGAGCCGGGTAAGATCGGAGGGCCCCCTGTCATCTGTTTTTCCCACAGACACTGAAGAGGAGGGGCGTGGGCCTTGATGGGCCCGAGCTGGATATGGAGGAGGGGCCAGAGGGTCCTGGAGAGAAGCTGCTGAGGACGCTGGGAGGTGACAGAGGCTCTGCCTCGCCCCCACTCGGATCTATGTAAGAGAACTTCCCTGTTCCTTCTTCGACGCCCCACCTCCAACACACTTCCAATACAGAGTTTGAGTTTGAGACTCCGGGAGTAGAGATAAAAGGCCAGACAGGGGAGCCACCCGCGTCGAAGCCAGTCTTGTCCTGCGTGGGTGAGACCGGCGCTTCCAAGGACAGTAACAATTCAGCAAACAAGTCTTCCTGCCATAATTTCTCCGATGATCTGACACCCTATGGTTTGCAGAGGGAGACCTCAGCCCTGAACCAGGCTATGCAGCTGAGATGGAGCCCACCCGGCAAACCCCCTTGACTCTAGGGCTTAATGGAGACCCAGAGACGTCTGAGGCACAGAACCCGCTCTGTCTCATTCTCCTCCCTCTCTGTCCACAGCCGGTGGCCCCCGCAATGTCTGTCTCAGAGCTGTCATATCGGGTCCCACCCGCCACTCCAGGCTGTGATCCCGGCGGGCTGGGGGAGGCCCCGTCCGTCCACAGCCGTCCGCCTCACTTCCGACCCCCGGGTGAGCATTAGGAGCATGAGAGATGGAGCGTGGGGAGGGCAGAAGGGCACGAGGACCCCGGGCTCTGGTCTCGATGGTGACAGCCCTTCTCTTCCTGGGTCTTTGCCTCCCCCAGGCTTGGGACACCCCATCTTCTCTCCGAGCCACCTTGCGGGCAAGACTCCCCCACCCCTGTACCTGGCGACTGATGGGCGGAGGCCAGACCTGCCCCCTGGCCTAGTTGGTGGCCGAGGGGGACTTGGAACCTCGGTGAGATGGGAGAGAGTTGGAAGAGGATGGAGGAGGAAGAGGGGAAGGAGGAGGGAGGGAACAGGGAGAGAGGAAGGAAGGAGGGGCAGGTGGTCACATCCGGCCTCAGTTTTTCCTTTATGCTGTCCCTGCAGAGGAGCCTGTACAGCGGCCTGCAGAGCCCCGGTGCCCCGGGCCCCGCTCTAGGTAGCTTTGCCTTCCTACCATCAGGCTCCGCAGGTGCGCCCAACCTTGTCTGACTTGCCTGCTCATTGGGGTCCCTCGTCCCAACCCTAAGTCCGTGAGTGGGAGGGTTGGAGTACTGACAGGATCTCGGCTCATCCAGCCTCTGCCGCAGATTGCAGCCGGGAGACACAGCCCAGGTCCCCTTGCAGCCCTCGCCCTGGCCACCTATGAGGGACTCTGTGGACCCGCCCGGCCAGTGTGAGTTGGGTGCCCCCTGGCGGCCAGGAGCGAGACTCACCTGGACTGGGCTGAGGGTGAGGTTGTGAGATTTAGAGGGGACTCCAGAACTGTGGCCTATTGTGGCCTTCTTACCTATATTGTGTGCTTCTCCCCTTCCTGCCTCCCTTCCCTATCTCTCCAGCAGTGCCCGCAGTCTGTGCGAGGAGGGTCCCCCTAGCCGAGGGGCCTCCCCTCCGACGCCTCCGGTCAGCATCAAGTCTGAGCGACTGTCTCCAGTCACTGGGACCTCTGGCGACTTCCCCAGGTCCTTCCCCTACCCGCTGCTCCTTGCCAGACCCCTGGCAGAGCCACTGCGGCCTTCTGCCTCCCTGCGCCGCTTGACCCCTGACAGCTGGCCACGGTAGCGCTCCAAGAGGTTCCTCCAGCCTCCACAGAGTTCCCGAAGTTTCAGGTTCCCTGCAGCGCCAGGAGAGCGAGAGCACCCAACGTGCATCACTAATGAGGCCCTGTCCCTTCTTGGCTGCATCAATAAAGCCCAAGGATTCGGGAGGGCGCTGTGCAGGCCCCAGTTCAGAGCCTCCCGAGTTCGGGATAGCCACACCTAGTCTCCCCAAAGGTCTCCTTTTTGCCTACACTGGTTTTGGGGTGCACAACACAGGAACAGATACCAAGAAAAAGGCAAGGTGGAGGGTGGGGTGATCCAAGAAGGAGCCACAGTCATCACCACTAAGGGCGGGCCAGGAGGTCTGAGCTGCTCCTGGAAGTGTGAATTTGGGATGAGGCCACAGCCATATCACTGTGGTGGGTGAGAGTGAGTAAGAGTGCGTTGTCTGTGGTGACCAGAAATTCTAGGACAGAGAAGACTCTGTTTTAAAAAAGTAAACAGGAGGCAACTCCAAGATGGCTCAGGGGTGAAGGCACTTGCTGCCAATCTTATCGACCTGAGTTCTATTGCCGGAAGTTCTACTGGTGGAAGGAAAGAACCAGCTGCCTCTAAGTTATCCATTGACCTCTCTAAGTGCAGATGCCGCCCCCCAAACAGATACAAATGAACGGATAAATGTATAAATGGGGAAAGAGAGGGGAAAGGGTCAATGGTAAGAGAGCTTGCTTTGTAAGCGTTAAGATCTGAGTTCGAATCTCCAGCATTCATATAACAAGCCAGATGTGATCTGGAAGCCTGTAACCGTAGTGCTGGAGTGAGGTGGAGACAGGATGGCTGGGGCTTAGTGGCTCAGCTCCAGCTTAGAGGCAGACCCTGTCTGAAGGGAAAAAGACACCCAACTCCCTTCTGTGTCCTCTGAGGCTGTGTTGGCACCATCCCACAAGGAGACAGACTTAAAAGACAGACATGAAATACATAAAAACAATGAAAGGCAGGAGCCAGGGCTTTGGGGCTGCATCCTTCCTCCTTCAAGTGTGTCCAGGCTGAAGAGATGGCCCAGCAGGTGCGATGCTGGTTATTTATGTGATCATGTCACTAGGAACCCAGTGGGCCACAAGCCCAGGGTTCCACAGACACCGTTAACTAGCTCTGCTGCAGATTTGCTGGCTGATAGTCTAACCTAGGAAATTCAGCCTCCAGTTCAGAGAGAGTCCCTGGGAACAGGCAGGTATACCAGGGAGCTCACATACGTGCTCATCTAAATGATGACTATACACGAATGCCTTTTAGTTTTAAAGGGTGGGGTCCCCTAGAGCAAGACACCTCCACCGGAGGAGAAGCACTGGCCAGCTCGGAGTTCAATCCCAGGAGGAAATGCACGTGGCGGCAGGAGAAAACTGACCCCACACATCGTCTACCTGTGGCATCACCACACCTTTCCCCAGTACTTGGTCAGCATTTTTCAACCTGTGGTTCACCGAAGGTCAATGGAAAACACAGATATTTACATTACAATTCATAACAATAGCAAAATTACAGTTAAAAGTAGCGATGGAAATAATTTTATGGTTGGGAGTCACCACAACATAAGGAACTGCATTAAAGGGGCTTCCTAGCATTAGGAAGGTTGAGAACCACTGACATCAGTCAATGTAAAAACAAGATTTTAAAAATGGGTTTCTAGGCTCAGCCCTCTCCTTCCGCCCACGCATCCTGGATCATGAAGGAGCGAGGTTGCTTGTGTGCTTGGGTGGTACTCAAGGGGCCTCTGAAACTCAGTAACTGTTGTCTGCCCGGCTATTCCTGGCTCCTCGCTCCCCTAGCTAAGTGCCTCAGACACCACTGGGGTTGGGGGCAAGGGACTGACTCTGGCCTTAGGCCACTCAGGTCCAACACTAAGAAACAGAATCTGTGAGCACTCAAGACTGAAGCCAGGTTGTGAGGCCCAAAGGACCCTGGGAGAGGCGTTGGGGTTCTAGAATGATCCTCAGGGCTTCCACAGCCCGGACATTGAACCAGGAGGGCATAAGGAGGTGTCTGAGAAACAAGCAGGCCTGGGAGGCAGGGAGTGGTGTCCTATGTCTTTAATTCCAGCACCTGGCAGGCAAAAGTGGCAGATTTCTGAGTTAGAGGGCAGCCTGGTGTACATTAAGATCTTACCCTGGACTACATAGCAAGACCATATCTGAAAAAGACACCACACCAGAGATCAGACCAGACCAGGCCAGACTAGGCCGGACCAGGCACCTGAGGTAGGAGCTGATGCAGAGGCTGTGGAGGAACAGCTTCCTGTTTTCTTCTTTTCCTTTTCCATTTTCTTTTTGTGTTTCCAAGACAGGGTTTCTCTGTGCAGTAACCCTGGCTGTCCTGAAACTCAATCTTTAGACCAGGCTGGCTTCAAACTCAGAGAACTACCTGCCTCTGCATCCAGAGTGCTGGGATTAAAGATGTGGGCCACTACTCCTGGCCTTAGAACCCAGGACCACCAGCCCAGGGATGGTACCACCTGTCATGGGCTGGGTCCTCCCACATCTATTACTAGTTTTAAAAATGCCCTACATGTTTGCCCACAGCTCAGCCTCACGGAGGCATTTCTCAGTTGACATTCCCTTCTCTCAGACGACTTTAGCTTGTGTCAAGTTGACATAAAACTCCAGCACACTACACCAGACCAGACCATCAATGCACCTCAAACATGGACAGGAGTTTGAAAAAAGCCAGGTGTGGTATAGCAAGTTTGTAACTCCAGCACTGGGGCACAGGGGACACCCATCTTCTGTCAACAGGACATTCTGAGTTCAGAAGGTCAAAGTCACTGTGAATGACCTCACGCGGACATCCACATAGATTCATAAACAATGACAAGATCATCCAGAGGCAGCACAGTCAACTGTATGGACAACATCCCATGAGCATGTGCCCCATAAGACAGCCAGACATCTAGGCCTGTCCAGGACCTAACTGAGATAAGAGCTGCCCTCCCCCTCCAAGCCACCAGGGGAATACTGTAGGGTCCTAAGATGACAGTTCTTGTCCAAGCTTTATCTGAGGCTGAGGTTGTTGTACATGATGCTTTTGTTTGAACAAACCAAAACAAACTGGGGACTGCCAGCTCAGGGCACTCTCAGGTTCATAGCCCTCCTGACCCGGCCTCTCAAGTGCTGGATTCCCTGTGAGTGCCACCACCCCACCTGTGGGTCTAACTAGCATTTTCTATTGCATGAGCCCAAATCTTCCTTTTGTTGTTTGACCCTTTTGGAATTTATGTTTTAAGATTTATCTTTTTGAATCAGAGCCTCTCAATGTATCCTTTGCTGGCCTGGAATTCATTATGAAAATCAGGCTAGCTCCAAACTAACAAAAATGGCTTTGCTCTGTCTCCTAGTTCAGGAGTTAGGAGTCCTTTCTGTTTTTAAATTTCGTTTTTTGTTTTGTTTTTTGAGACAGTCTTAAAATATGAAGCTCTAGTGGCTTCAATCTGACTATGTAGCCTAGGCTGTCTTTGGTCTTAAAACATCCTCCTACCTCAGCCCTCTAGGAGAGTAGACACCTATGTGATCCACCACACCTGGCTGGCTGAGGAGTGTGCAGCTCAGAGAATTGAGGCAAACACGGATGTCTAGGCTACTCTCTGGATTGAGGTAGTGGTGTAGTGAGCTGGAGAGGTCGCCCACACAACACAGGCCTTGACTTTGCACAGCAGCTCTATACCCAGCAATGAGAAAACTGACCAGGCATAGTGAAAGACATCTGTCACTTGAGCATCTTAGAGCTGGAGGTAGGAGGTCAGAACCTCAAAGTCATCCTTGTCTACACAGCAAAGTTCAGACCCCACTAAAACTAAAACTAAAATTAAACTGTTCAGGCTTTTTCTGTGAACCCTGAGTTTGATCCCCTGGGGCCTACATAATAGCAGGAGAGAACTGACTATAGCAAGTTTTCCTAGCCTCCACACACACACAAATAAATAAGCATAGTAAGAAACAATCCCCCTCCCACTCGTCCAAGTAAAACCAAAACAGGCTAGAAAGTTGGTTAATTGATTAGGAGTAAGCACTGCTTTTGCAGCCTAGGCCCTCTTCTCAGTCTACAAACACCCACATGTATCTTTAGGTTCAAAGAATCTGGCTCTCTCCTCTGGACTCTAAGGACTGCAGCCACTGCACATATCCACAAAATACAGACATGTACTAGAAAATAAAACAAACCGAGTAGTGTGGTAGCACAGGTCTTTCTTTAATCCCCAGCACTCAGGAGGCAGAGGCAGGCAGATCACTGACTTTGAGGCCAGCGTGGTCTACAGAGTGAGTTTCAGGACAGACCAGCAGAAGTTACATAGGGTCTCCGTCTGTCTCTCTCTCTCTCTCTCTCTCTCTCTCTCTCTCTCTCTCTCTCACACACACACACACACACACACACACACACACACACACACACACTCGCGCGCGACAAGGGAGAAAAGAGAAGTTACATAGGGACTCTGTCTCTCACACACAGGAAGATAAGGAAGAAAAGAAAGAAGGAAATGACACCAGATGGGAAAAGCTCATGCTCCAGCTAGAACTACAATTTCCAGCATGCATTGCGTACACCCATCCCATTGTTAGCCCGGTGACTGACTTCCCAGGATGCTCGTCAACAGCATCCTGTCTCTAATTGGCCGAGATCCCTCAGCGCTTCCCCGCCTCCAGCCTGGTGGCAGTGTGCGCCGGGAAGTGGACATGGTGAGCAGGCCTTCTGGGATCCCGGGACGGAGGACGGCCTGGCCGAGCTGAGAGGGACCCCCCCAAAGGCTTCGAGGCCTCGCGGGCTATTGAAGTGGCGTGTAGTCAGTGGTGCAGGACGCGGTGGGAGGTGAAGCTAGGGGTCTGGTCTGGAGTGAGGGAGCTGGGATTGCAGTTGTCTTTGCTTTCTAACAGGGACCCATGTAGCCAGGGTTGTACTAGAACTTATTCGTAGCCCATGGGGACCTCGAACTTCTGATTCTCCTGCCTCCGGGGTGCTGAGATGACAAACGTGTGCCACTATTCACGGCTTTCTTTTAAAATATCTTTTTATTTTTCATTATTTCATTACATTTATTTATTAAGTATGAGTGTTTTGTATGTATGTCTGTGCACCACGTGTGTGTGCTGTTCTTAGAAGCCAGAGAAGACATGTTGGATTCCCTGAGAATGGAGTTAGAAAGGGCTATGATCTGCCAAATGGGTGCTGGAATTGAACCTGTGACTCCTGGAAGAGCAATCAGTACTCTTAACCACTGAGATATCCCTCTAGCATCCCGCTCCTTTTATTTTATTTATTTACCCATTAAAAAATTACTTACAAAGGTTCTTACCCATTGGTGTTGATGGACAGTGATGGCCAACTCCTTTAATCCCAGCACTTGGGAGGCAGAGGCAGTTGGATCTCTGTGAGTTCGAAGCCAGCCTGGTCTACAGAGTGAGTTCTAGGACAGCTAGGGCTACACAGAGAAACTTGTCTCAAAAAAACAAAGCAAAACTGTATACCAGCACACCTCACAGATTATTTTTAATGACCAACTGGTTTTATTATTAATCTGTATTTCATGTTAATTGGGTATGATGCCGGAACACTGGCAGGCAGCTCTAGTGGCACATAGTGTATATAATTAGATAATTACAGAAATTAGTGCTGTCAGGCAGGGAGCCTGACTTAGCTTCCTACTGAGAGATTTGTGAAGCTGTGCTCTGGATTGTTGCTGGGCTGTAGTGGAGAGCTGGCGTCTACTCACTTGGTTAGGTGCTCTCCTAGCATAGATAAGGCTCCATCCCTGCACTGCACAAGCTGGGTGTGGGTGCCCACCATCACCCCAGCACTCAGGAAGTGGGAACAGGAGGGTCAGCAGTTCAGGGTCACCTTCAGCCACATTCTGAGATCCAGACCAGCCTGGGCTATAGGAAATCAACCTTCTTTCCTCCCTTCCTTCCTTCCTTCCTTTCCTTCTTTTTTTCTTTCTGTCTGTTCTTTCTGTCTGTTCTTTCTGTCTGTTCTTTCTGTCTTTTCTTTCTTTCTTTCTTTCTTTCTTTCTTTCCTTTCTTTCTTTCTTTCTTTCTTTCTTTCTTTCTTTCTTTCTTTCTTTCTTTCTTTCTTTCTTTCTTTCTTTCTTTTTCACATACTGTTTCTCTGTGTAGCCCTGGCTGTCCTAGAACTCATTCTGTAGACCAGGCTGGCCTCAGACTCAGCAATCTGTCTGCACCTGCTTCCCAAATGTTGGGATTAAATCCATGAATAAACACTGTACCTGACATGCTTTAAACAGACAAATAGTTGGGTGTGTCGGCTCTGGCCTTTAATCTCAACATTGGTGAACCAGAGGCAGGTAGATTTCGGTAGGTTGGAGGCCAGCCTGATCTACATAGGGACAACCAGAGCTCACAAAGCAGACAAAGTATTCAGGGAAAGGGGTTCAGGACTCTGATGGTGGAAGCAGGGGTCACAACCAGGTTAGCTGCTGGGGATGTCTAGGACCCTGAAGACAGACTCCTGCCTCACACCCAGTGTCTTCTGAGAGAAACAACAGAGCCGGAGGCTGGCCCTCCCTACCCATCCACCTTCTCTATAAATAACCTGCGTTACTTCAGGGAACTTGAGACTTTCTGACTAGAGCTGCCCCTTTAGGCGGTCCTTGGAGTGCAGCTGGTGGTGACTCTGTTCACCGCCACCCTCATGCATAGGATGGCCCCACACTGCTCCTTCGCTCGCTGGCTGCTCTGCAATGGCAGGTAAGGTAATATCCCACTGCCCGTGTGGCCCTGCCCAGGTCACCTGGTGCATATTGCTTCTTCCGTTTTAAAAATATTCTTAATTATGTGTAGGTGTGTGTCTCCACGTGTGGGGTTGTGCACTCGTGTGCAGATACCAGGGGATGCCAGAGGCATGGGGGTTGGAGTTGCAGTTGTGAGCTGCCTGGTGTGGGGGTTGAGAAACCAGCCCAGGTCATCTGAGGAGCCCCAAGTGCTCTTAACCACTGAGCCATTGCTTCAGGCCCTGGTTTTGTGTTTTTTTAGACAGTCTCAGGCTGCTTGTGAAAATGTGGCAATCCCTCTGCCTCAGCCTCCCATCTGCATTTCAAAACAGTTGATTTCTTTTCAGTTGTGTGTCACATGTGTGTCTGTGTGTAGTTTGTTCCTTTCCTAAGTGAAAGTTGCCAGTTATGGTTGTGGGCTGCCCAACACGGTGCTGGTACCTCTAGGTGGGGGTGGGATCATCTAGAACAGCAAGAGCTTTTAAGCAACTGCTGAGCCACCTCTCTAGCCGTCGACAGTTTTTAAACTTTACTTTGATTTATTCTTCCTATTGTGTGTGTAATGTTTAGGTGCCTGCCCTGGCACTTGTGTAGAGTCAGGTTGTAAAGTTGGTTTTCTCTTTTCATCTTAAGTAGGCTTCAAGCATCCAGGCTTTTAGGCATCGTTTCTACATAGTCCTGACTGTCTTGGAACTCACAGAGATCCATCCACCTGCCTCTGTCTTCTAAGACCTGGGATCTAAAGCATGCACCACTGTTGATGTTTTGTTATGTGGCAGCATGGCACCATTGTAGGTGGGGTGCGTTAGCGGGCCCATGAGGTACCAGCCGGACTACCAGTTAGTATAAAGTGAGGTATGGGAAGGGGGTAAGAAGGGAGTGGAGACAGAAAAAGGGGACAGAGAAGGACAGAGAAAGAAGGGAAGAGGAGAACATGGGGAGGGGGACAGAGAGGAAATGGGAGAGACAGAGACATACACACATGCCTGTACCTGGTTGTTGGCTGTTGGGCAGAGCCTAGAAGAAGTGCTAACAACTATGCCTGACGTCTTTTTTTTTTCTTTTTTAAAATTTATATGAGTACACTGTAGCTGTCTGTCTTCAGACACACCAGAAGAGGGCATCAGATGTGAGCTATCACGTGGCTGCTGGAAATCGAACTCAGGACCTCTGCCATCTCTCTAGTCCCATCCTTTGATGTCTTTAAAGTACCCCTTGGATCTGTCTTGACAACAGAGCCCCATACCCCCACTCCCCTCCCCCTGGCCTTTTGTAATCCAGCTTTCTCCTGTGCTTCCTGTTTTGGCACCTGGACCCTTCTGAGGACACTGTTCAAGTGGTTTCTCTTCAGAAGAATGGCCGGGGTCCTGGAGAGTCCGCTCGCTGACTCTTCAGCCCACAGGGTGTCCTTAACTCTCAAGGCCCCTGTGGTTGGATTAGTTTCCCTCATCCCATGTCCCAGAATTCCCCTAGCTTTGGGTGCACCCATGCACCCTGGTTCATCTTTCTACAGGGCTGCCCCCACCCCAGTTCGGCCCCTACCCCAGCTCTGCCCCCATCCCAGCTCTGCCCCCGTCCCAGCTCTGCCCCGTCCCAGCTCTGCCCCCGTCCCAGCTCTGCCCCGTCCCAGCTCTGCTCCCACCCCAGTTCTGCCCCGTCCAGCTCTGCCCCGTCCCAGCTCTGCCAATGCCCGACGATCTATTTTCAAGATCAGATTCAGGTTCCTTGCCTCATGCCCTAGGCCAAGCTTTCCTGATTCTTTTCTCCCTCAGTCTGTTCCGGTACATACACCCGTCAGAGGAGGAACTGCGGGCGCTGTCAGGGAAACTGAGGCCCGGGGCAGGAAGGAGCGGTGAGTGGCTCCCACTTTGACCCCATGGGATGCAGGCAGGGCTATGCCCTCCCACTTACAGTGCTGCTGGACATGGTGGCAGCAGTTAGCATCTTGTATTCCTGGCTGTTTGCTCTGGGCTGGCCCTGTGTCTGCCTGCCCTCCACCTGATGGCTGAGTCTTTCCAGGCCATCGCACCCAAGCTGTCCTACCCCAGTCTGCCCGTCGTGCCGTCCAGCTTGCTCTCCGATCCCTTTGCTCAGAGTGGGCTATGGTCATTCCTGATGAGAAGCCATTGTCAGTTCTTTCTCCCGTTTCCAGCTGGTACCATGTCCCCTCACTGCTGTGGATGCCTAGGTAATACCCAGGCACTGCCCCGCCCCGTCCCCAGCTGCTGGGGAGCCTGGAGCATTGGGGCTAGGCTCCTGTCCCTGCAGTCCTGCTTCTTTCTGGATATCAGTGGTTCGTCGACTTCGCTCTGTACTTGTTGGTGTTTCTTCACAGGAGGCCTACTATTTTGCTGGGTCCAGTCCAAGAGACCAACATCGTGTGGTTCTGGTGCCTGCTCACTCTGGCCTTCTCTCTGTACCTTCCTCTGGCAGGCATCCGGGCAGTGGGCTGATCAGGCCCAGCTTCCCTGTCCCTCTAACTTGTGTCTGTGGGATACCCACTGTGCCATAAACTGCCCAGAGTCCAAGGTGCAGGCCATCCTGTTTTGAACCTGGCTCACCCTAGCTGCCAGGTGACCAGGCGTCTCCCACTCTACCTGGACAGTGTGGTCCTGTCCCTGTGTATCCTGCGGTCTTGAACAGTGTTCGTACTGCTCTTACTAGTAGTGTACCTCTTCACAGTACACTTTTGGCGGGCTCGGACAATGTGTGTTCTGTGCTTCCTGGTTCTCTGTACCTTCCTGGCAGTGTGGCATGGACCTCGGCCCACTCCTGTCTCTACTTGCTGTCTGGGGGTCTACACTGTGCCACTCAGGTCCAGGATAGAATCGGGATAATCCTGGGAGAGTCTCTGGATTGGCTCACTATTTGTGTTTGTTTGATTGTTTTTGTTACAGACAGGGTCTCTGTATACCACAGCTGTCCTGGAATTCACTTGTACGGTGGCTCTTACATCAGAGATCCCCCTGCTCTGCCTCGCTAGATGGGAAAAGTTGTGAATCTTGCCACCCTTTAGTTCCTTTTCGCCAAGGTTTCTCGTATGCTCTTGGCTCTAAACATCATGTAACAGGTTACCTCAGAACGACCAGTCCTTCTGCATTAATGGACAAGGCCTCAGACCATGTTTTGCCAAACCGACTCTAGTTATGAAAAGCATTCAGGACCAACCTTGGTGAGACACCTGGCCACCAAGGGGTTCTGGGAAGAGACTTTGGGGACACTGCCATCAGTTGAACTTAATCCAGGGGCTGCATTAGGAGATTCTGAGGTGAACTGATGTTAGATATTGTATCTTTGGCTCTTAAAGGTCAACCCTAGCTGTGCACAGAGCCTGTGCAGGCAACTTGGTGAGAGTCTGCTTGGCATGCAGGAAGAGGCCCTAGATTCACAACAGAGGCGGGTCCCCCATTCGCACTGTACCTAAGAGGGGGTAAATGGCTTCTAGCACTTTCCTAAGTTGCAAATGACTGCACCTTTCATGGCTTCCATAAGTGCTCGCTGCCCATGCTGGCCTGATGGTCTCTATGCCAGGTCATTAGGACTCCTCCAACTAAACACCAGTACTCCCATCCTAGGTTTTAAACTGCAGGCACCCAAGGCCAGTTCCTGCAGGGTTATCTGTGCCCTGGAGAGGGGTGGGTCTGAAGAGGGCCCAGGCTGTCCTTGGCTTTCTTAACCCCATTCCCAGCAAGGTATTCCTCATGGTGACCCGGCTGTACTTCAGCACCAAGGAGGGCGGAGAGCGCTCAGTGTGCCTCTCCTTTGCCTTCCTCTTCCTCCTCCTGGCCATGCTAGTGCAGGTAGTGCGGGAGGAGACCCTGGAGCTGGGCCTGGAGCCAGGTAGGTGTGCTCCTCTGTTGAGACCCAAGTCACTTTCTGTTTCTTTTTCTTTTTATTCCATTTGAGACTGGGACACACTCTGTGTCTCTGGCTGATCTCAAACTCACAGAGATCCTCTGCCTTACCCGAGTACTGGGGTTAAGATTGATCTGTTATTACTGTTTTTAAAAATTTATTTTTATTCCATATGTATGCGTGTTTTGCCATCATGTGTATCTGTGTACCAGGATTGTGCAGTACCTACAAAGGCCAGAAGAGGGCACTGGAGTTACAGCAGCTTGTGAGCCATAGTGTGGGTGGAGCTGGGAATGTGGGCCCCTTGAAAGAGCAGCCAGGGCTCCTTACTGCAGAGCCATCTCCGTACCCCTTGTTTTTGTTTGTATGTTGCTTTTTAAGATTTAGTTATTTTATGTATGTGAGTGCTATATCTTCATGCATACCAGACCAAAGCATCAGATCCTACAGAAGGTTGTGAGCCACCATGTGGGTGCTAGGAATTGAACTCAGGACCTCTGGAAAAGCAGGTAGTGTTCTCAATCATTGAGCTACCTCTCCAGCACCCCGTTTTTTGTTTCAAGATTTATTTCAAGTTTTTATTATGTGTATGTGTGTACATGAGTGCAGGTGCTATTGGAGACTAATGGGGTGTTGGATACCCCAGAGCCTGCGCAGCGCATGTGGGAGCCCTGGGCCATATCCCAGCATAGGAAAATACAGGCACAATTAGGATAGGTTGTCTGGCCTGGGGCTTGGGCCAGTGTGACAGTGCTTGCTCCGCAAGCATGAAGACCTGAGTTTGCACCCATGTGAAAAGTAGAAATTGGCTGCCCGTGCCTGTAAACCCTGGCACTGGGGAGGCAGAGACAGGTGGATCTGGAAGTGGAAGGCCACTCGGCCTCGCTTTGGAAACCATAGCAATCGACACCACTGGATCCTCTCCTCTCCCCAGGCCTGGCCAGCATGACCCAGCACCTGGAGCCTGTTCTGAAGAAGCAGGATTGGGACTGGACGTAAGTCCTGGGGACTAGATCTTGGGGTGGGTGCAGGTAGGGGGGGTAGGGGGAGTAGCTAAAGGCTGAATCTGACCAGTTATAGGTTTCCTGAGAGCATCTCTTCTCTCCAGACTCCCTGTGATCAAGTTGGTCATCCGCCTTGGACTGGCAGTGCTAGGCTCCTTGCTGGGCGCCTTCCTCATTTTCCCTGGCCTGAGGCTGGCCCAGACCCACCAGGATGCGCTGACTCTGTCTGCAGACCGACCGCTGCTACAGTTAGGCGGGTCTCCTGGGGTGGGATGGGAGCTGCACTAGAGGCTGGTGGTCAGGAGCCTGGTCCCATCACGATGCTTGCCCCCAGGCTGCTCCTGCACACCAGCTTCCTGTCGCCCCTGTGCACCTTGTGGCTCTGGACAAGGCCTGTTGCCCGGGACTTCCTGTACCAGGCACCCATGAGGAATATGACCTTCTCTGTGTGCGTGTTGTGGGGCGCTGAGGGACCTGGGGTGTCTGAGGCCATGGGCTGGAAAGATAGTGGCCTGGGGAAGGAAGGCTCACCCAAACTCCGTGCCTGCTTTGCTCTTATAGACCATTGGAAGGGACTTTCGACTCTCTGCGCCTCTGGGTGCTGGTGGCGCTGTGCCTCTTGCGGCTGGCAGTGACCCGGCCACACCTGCAGGCTTACCTGTGCCTGGCCAAGGCTCGAGTGGAGCAGCTACGCAAGGAGGCTGGCCGTATTGAGGCCCGTGAAATCCAGCAGCGGGTGTGCACCCCGGGTGGGATGGTCACAGGATCTCTGCCCTGGGAAGATCATCCCCTCTCCAGCCCCCACTGTCTTCCCCGTCAGGTGGTTCGGGTCTACTGCTACGTGACCGTGGTGAGCCTGCAGTACCTGACGCCGCTCATCCTTACTCTGCACTGCACACTGCTGCTCAAGACTCTGGGTGAGGGGCTGGTGGGGACAGGTCTGATAAGGGTGAGATCTTCAGATAAAAGCGGGAGTGGGACTGGGGGAGGGTCTCTGTGTGAGGGCAAGGTTGGCAAGTAGAGGTGGGGACATGGCCTGGTAAGGGTGGGGCCAGCAGATGAAAGTGTGGGCAGGCTTTAGGAAAAACTAGTTAAGACCTATAGGCAGGGAGGCTGGAGGCAGGGCCAACAGACTGGGGAGGATAGAGGCCCCCTAAGGCCCGTGGGGTGTCATCTAGGTGTGGGCATCTCTAGAGTCCCACCATTTTGTCTCCACCTGTAATTCCCCTCTTCACTCTTTGCAGGCGGCTACTCTTGGGCCCTGAGCTCTACTCCCCCTCCACTGACCCCACCCCAGCCCTCGAGGTGTTGACTCTGTTGACCCTGCAGGAGATGAGGCCCAGCAGACTGCTGCCCAGGTCGCAGGGATCCTGGGTGGCCTGCTCACACCCCTCTTCCTCCGAGGAGTGCTGACTTACGTCATCTGGTGGACTGCTGCCTGCCAGCTGCTCTCCAGCCTCTTCGGCCTCTATTTCCACCAGCACCTGACAGCCTCTTAGCATGGAAGCACTAGGCTCTACGTCTGATTCCTGCCTACAGGACTGGGACTGTCCCCTGTGTGTGTGCCTTGGTGCCCCTAGATGACCTAATGGTTGGTGTGGGGACTCCTACCATCTCTTTCACCTCAGTGCCTAGATCATGAACCCCTTTAAGCAGTCTCCCCTGGGCCATGGTCCCAAGTGTGTGTGTGTGGAGGCACCTTTTACAGAAATATCCCGTAGACTGGGGAGATGAGCAAAGGAGACCTGGATAGTGAACGGGTCCTGGGAGAGAGCGGTACGAGGAAGGAGTGGGGACCTGGAGGTCAGATGTGGCTAGGAGAGAGCTAGGGGTGGGACTCTGTCCCAGTATCCACATAGCCCTAGCGTCTGTCACTATCACCAGGCGGGAGAGACAAGAGTCTCCATGCCTGTCTCCCCAGCATTCTTGGGAGGCTGAAGCAGAAGGTTGGCCTAGACTAGTAACAAGGAAAAAAAGGGAAGTTGTGAAAGGGGAGAGGGGAGATTGTCACCACCCTCAAAGCTGTGAGCATGACTGCTGTCATGAATTTTGAGGCCTTGGTGACTAAGGGTTACCTCCAACTCCAAAGTTATCCCTTTGCTATGACTTAGTGTGTGTACATGTGTATTTATGAGATATGCACGACCTCCTACATATGTAAAATGTGTATTGAGAATAAAAAAGGAGAGCTCCTGCATTGCTGCCTTACCATGTGGCCAGCGTGGTCTGACTCAGTCGTGTTCCAGAGCCAGTGCTCAGCCATAGCCTTGAGCCTCCGTGTCTCACTTGGGCAGATACCTGGTCTCTGCTTGTGAACACAGGTGCTGTGATACAGTAGGTACATGTGTGAGAGCAGGAATCAGAGGTCAACTTAGCATGCAGATCCTAGCCTTCTACCTTGAGACAAGGTCTCAGGTCGGCTGTCCACCAAGCTTCCGGGAGTCTCTGGTCTCCACTTCCCACCTTGCAGTAGGAGTGCTGCTGTCCCACTTTATGTGGGCTCTGGGGACTTGAACTCAGGTCTTCATGACCGCAGCAAGTATGGCTGACGTGTGTGGTATGAATCAACGGGATTTCCTGGAAGGTCTATCTGGAGTCTCTGCCTCCCAAACTGACCCTGACAAGGGCTGTAGGAGCTTGTGGAAGTCCCAGGGGACTCAGGAATGGGCAAGGAAAGATGCCGCCCATGCTGGAAAGCAAGTCTCTGCTCTGTGGATTTCAAAGTGTAGGGCGTTTGCCTCATAGGGTCCCGCCTCAGACACTTGGTCTGAGGGCTGATTGGGGCCTGGGCTGTGTTTCAGAGCAAGGTCCCACGGCTTCTGGCCGATGCCTGTTTGCAGGGCATGATGGAGCATAGTTGATGACTCCAGAGGTAGGTGGGCCAGCCAGTGCTATGCAAGAACTAGAAGCCAGCCTGGATTATAATTTGAGATATGTAAATAAATCTGAGGCATCTTGTTGGCAGATTTAGCTACATGGTTACTGTATGCCTGGATCCATGTCTTTTTTGTACTGGCAGAAGAACCCAGGGCCTTTGGTATAGTAAGTGTTCCGCCCGAGCCACGCCCCCAGCCCCTCACTGGGGGATTCTAGGCTGGGGCTCTCCTGCCCCCGTCTAATTCTCCATCTTGGCCATCAGTTTCCTCCCAGTCGCCTGTGTCACATTTACATCCATGAACAGAAGGCTACACAGAGCGCTCGGACAACACGCCTGCAGTCTTCAGCTCTTTCACAAGGAGAGCCAGGGGGCCGCAGAGGTGGCTCAGCAGTGAGCACTGGCTGCTCTGGCTGAGGACCCGGGCTGTGCAAGCACCCCAGATGGTGGCTCATGATCATCTGTACGTCTAGACTAAGGATCTGCTGGTCTCCTCAGGCACTAGGCATGCACAGTTATGCATTCCTGCAGGCAAAGCACCCATACACAGAATGCTTTTTTAAAGTACCAAATAGTGGCCATGTGGTGGTGATGTACACCTTTAATCCAAGCACTTGGGAGGCAGAAACAGAGAGGCTAGCCTGGTCTACAGAGCGAATTTGAGGACAGCCAGGGCTACACTGAGAAACCCTATCTAGAAAAATTAAAAACAAAGGTGCTAAGTAGCTTCACCCTGTTTCAGGGCTGAAGTTCATAGACTGGGGTGGGGGAGAACCAGAGTTGAAGCAAGAAGCAGAAGTTATTTAAATTTTTATTAAATATACTCTGTTGGCACAAATCTTCAAAATATATAAACATTATATATAAACAAAGTGTCTTCATGGCATCAAAATAGAACTCCAGACTGGACAGTGACCATGGAGGAGGACAGCCACAGAGGCAGAGAGCCCCCAAGCCAGAGCTACTGAGGGGTATATGGGGAAGCAAGATCAGGGACCCATGCCACCCTCACTTCTGCCCAGCCGGTTGCCTGATGCAGGGCTTGAGCCAACCATCTACATGGTGCTACCTGCTGGGGTGGTCCAGGAGCCTCAGGCACCTCCAGCCTCCTGGTGTGGGTTGCCCAGCCTCTCCATCCCAATGTGGGGCCAGGCAGAGAACAGAGTGGGCAGTACACTCACAAGAGGACAGTCCCTCTCAGCCACCAGAGGCTGCCGGGATGCCTGGGGACATGGTGGGGATGGCCCATCAACATCGCAGAGACAGGATGGCGGAGCATCACAGGCACAAGGTAAGAAATACAGAATGAGCACAGACTGCTGCAAGAACTGCCAATGCCTGGGAGTCACGCCACCCTGCTCAGGTCCTGCCTGTGACCCGGCTGCCATCAGCTGTGGGGATCAACACCCAGAGCACCTCTCAGCCAGAGCCACATTGCACAGGGGAGGGGTTGATGTGCAGACCTTGGGCAGGATAAGTTGAAAACTAGAAACTAGAGGCAGGAGGATTGCTGTAAGTTGGAGGCTAGCCCAGATCACACTGAAGAGCAAGATAGCCAGGGCTGGACTGTCTCAAAGACCCTAAATCAAGAACCCCAGACAACAGGAAAGGCAACGGTCCCTGTGACACCTAGGGAACCCCAGGGGTTCCCCTTGAGTCAGCTGACTGGTGGTCCCTGGATGTCCTGGCCTTTCCCTACTCCCCAGGCCATGGATAATCTGCGCTCATTCACACAGGAAAAGCCACCCATCTTGGGGCTTCATGTGGCTTGGCTGAATGATAGCCCCGATGGGTACTGGGTCCACAGAAGGCAGTTTCAAGATCGCAAGTCCCACCTCCACGGGTGCTGTGCATATGCAGGCTTTGGGCCTGCATGCAGCCTGATTGGTGTACTTTGGGAGACACCCCAGGTCAGTGACACCCACGTGGGCATTTCCAGTGGGGTCTGAACTTGACCCCCCTGCCTGGTGGCCATGGGGCCTCCTGGAAAGGTTACAAGCCAGGCAGTTGGCAAGGGTCAGGTGCAGCCCTCGGGAACGGGATGGACAGGCACAGTGCTCTGGGGAGAAAGCTATGTGGGCAAGAGCAGCCATTTGTCACCTGGGAGAGGATGGGCAGGCATGGTGGAGGACTGAGGGACACAGGTACAACCACCACTGAGCAAGCTGTGACCCTCCAGTGTGTGACTTTAAAGGAATAGCCATCACATCTGCAGGCCTGGCACGGTCATAGCAAGAAGGGATGGGCTCTGAGCCCAGTGTGCCAATGGGCACTAGATTCAGCAGCAGGTCAGAGGACACAGGGCCAGCAAGTGCAACTGACCCATTAGGGGCCTTTGGGTAATGCCTCAGGAGACTCACCAGCCAATAGCAAGGAACTGAAGGGAGGGGCAGCCAAGATCCATCATCACAATGTCACACCCTGAGGGCCAGCACTTCCCTAGGGCCCCACAGCCCCAAGCCAGGTCCTGCCCTCCTGCCCATCCTCAAGGTACCACAGGGCTGCCAGCACACAGCTGCACACCCTTGATCGGACAGCTCACCATCCACGGCTGTGTTAGCCTAGCTCTGCAGCCGGCGCAGCAGGATCTGCATGAGGTCGAAAGTAGTGAAGCTGATTCCCACGGCAATCGGGCCCTTCAGCCAGTTCATGCTCAGGCCCTTGTAGAGGCCCCGCACCGCGCCCTCCTCACGTACAATGGAGCGTAGCGTGCTCAGGATGGAGCCGTGCTGGTGGCCTGTGACACCTGCTGTCTGCATGCGCCGCCGCACCACGTCCAGAGGGTAGGAGGCCGACTGCCCGATAAGGCCAGCACAGGCCCCGAAGACCATGCGCTCAAAGGGGTAGGGCTGCGGGCGGCCACTGTACTCTGCAGGGCAGAGGGCACATGAGTGCCACACTTGCAGAAACTAAGGCCCCTCTTCCTGGCCACCCTTTCTTAGTTTTGATGCTGGGAATGGGGCCCAGGGGCTCATGCATGCGAGATCAATGCTCTGACCATTGACCACACATCCTAGCCTAATAGAACACAAACTTTACAACAGTGAGACTAACAAGGTGGCCCAGGCTACATGTCCCAGTAGTTCCCCCTCACCTATGGGGGTACAGGACCCATCCTGCAGTTTCCAGTGCCCATCTGGGGGGGTGAATCCCAAGACTCTCCATAGATGTCTGCCCTTAGAGTACAGGGCTATACAGTCTCCTCCTACATGACAATATGCCTCTGCCTGACTTGAGTAAACTAATGAGGACTGTAGCGATGTACAGGGACAGCTGTGTGAATGGAGTCTCCATCTCAGTGTCCTGCTGGGGACTTCGGGACATGTACCGCTCCATCTAGAGCCCTAGCACAGCGCACACCACAGGAAAAGAGCAGACAAGCGTGCGGCTGTGGAGTCACAGATCATGGCGGCCAGGGATCAACAACCACCTGCTGCAGGTACAGCACAGGCTCACGGAACCTCTGATGACAGGTTCTACTGTCACTTGGTGTTCTGTGATAAGAGTGTCACTGGCTAGCCCAGGCTAGCCTCCACCTCCTGCCCATCCTCCTGGCCTGGCCACCTGAGTGGGACGGCAGGCATGAGCCAGCACACCCAGCTAGACTGAAAGGGTCCAGCATCCTGCATCTGTGCTGTGTGTAGGCTTTCTTCTCATCATTGTTGCCAGCTGAGCACAGTATGACAACTGTGTGCACAGCATCTCCGCATCCAGGCGGCCTGCCTTACTGCCGAGGGTGAGTTGCGGGAAGAGGTCAGGCTCTACGCAAGCACTGTGCCACTGCACAGAAGGGATGCTGGCACATGGACTAGGGGTCCTTCAGGGTCCAAGATACCATCCACACAGAGAGGCCACTATCTTTCCAACCAATTGAGTGTTTGATACATGGTCTTGTTAGGTAGCACAGGCTGGCCTTGAGCCTATAGCGATCCTCCTGCCTCATTCTCCCTGAATGCTCGATCACAGGTGCACCCACCACTCCTAGATTCTGAAGCCATCTCCGGAGTGCTGCCCATAGTCCCAGTGTGAGGCCTTAACTTCTCTAGATCATTACTGTTAAGAAGACACTGGGGGCTGGGGCTGCTGCTTGTCTGCAGGGTGCTTCCCTGGAATACAAGAGGCCCTGGGTTTCATCCCTAGCACCTCATGCATGTGAGAGGCAGGCCTGTGACCCCAGTGCTTGAGGTAGGAGAGTGAGGCAGTTTAAGGTCCTGCTCGCTACAAGGCAAACTTGAGGCCAGCCTGTGCTCCACAGTGTGACCCTCTCTGAATAACTAACTGAATGTAAGCGACACAGTAAAGGTTACAGTCCAAGCTCCTGGGTTCCACGGGACAGAAGATGTTTTTGAATTGGGCTCTGGATCCCTGCCTGAGCTTCTGTGTGGCTCTGGATGATGTAGGGTCCACAGGGACAGTTCCCTGAGGTCCCATCTCTTCTCTCCATCTCTCCTTACCTCGGTGCAGGCTCTTCAGTGACTCGTACGTAAAGAAGCTGAGTCCTGCATAGGGAATGACACCCAGCACTGTGGGTGTGAACCCGAAATAGAGGGTCTTCAGTCCTTCCTCTCTCGAGATGCGGATGAAGACATGAAAGATGTTGCTGTACCTACGGAGACCATGGGACAGGGCTTGGTGCCTGCACCCATCACTCCTCCTGTCCAGGACAAGTGAGGGACTCCATGGAGACAGCACCACCTGCCCCGCCTCCCACACTGCAGTCATCTGGCTGGCCCACGTGCCCTGTGCATGTGCCAAGCAGGTGTCCTACTCCTGAGCTGCTAAGTACCCCCAGGTGGCCTCAAACTCTTAGAGATCCAACTGCCTCTGTCTCCTGAGTGCTGGGATTAAAATCCTACACCACTACGGGCGGCTCCACTTATAGGCCCGGCTCCCCTTAGGTATTTGTCTAGAACAGATGATGCTCTCTGGAATCCCGCAGAATCTCACACATAGGAGTGCTCCCCAGCGAGCACCCCACACACAGCAGCACCAGCATGGACCCTGTGGTAGACTCACATCTCCTTGGGTGTCACAGCCATCCTTGCTCTGACCAGGTCCAGAGGGTACGTGAGGGAAGCCGCTGTGGTTCCTGCCAAGGCACCAGCCAGGAGGCGTGGCCATGGGGGCAGGGCTCTGTGGACAGGCAGAGTAAGTTGAAACCTAGGTAGGGACAGTGGATGCCCACACCTCAGTCTGGGGGACACGGAGCAACACAAGACCCAAGAGGGTTCCAAGTGGCTGAACTTATGGGGTCTCTTAGGCCAATATCAAATGTAACCTCATCTCCCTTCTCGTCTGCAAAAGTGAGGTATCTTCGCTGAGGCTGGGGCTACATGGTGCCCTGCACCCTAGGGAATCCGGGCAGAGGATAAGCAAATGAGAGTTGAGGAGACAGCGTGGGGCAGTAACTGAGTAGAAAGAATAGGAAGTGTGGTCTCTCCTGGAGGAAGGGTGACTGAGGGCCGGAGCCTGCGTGAAGAGGGCAACGCATCAGGAGCCTCAAGTGGGTGTGTGGGATGGGCGGGGCCCTGTGGGTGGGCGGGGCCCTGTGGGTGGGCGGGGCCCTGTGGGTGGGTTAGGGAACCAGCAGGCCTCACTCTCCACAAAAGCCATAGTAGTGGCCCAGGATGCGCTTGTATTCCTCGTGTGCGCTGAACTGGATGGCTGCGTAAGGAATCACTCGCACCATGGTGGCCGAGTTCCCACGCCATAGGCTGAAGAAGCCTTCGTTGAGGTAGGTGAAGTAGAGGAGCCGGAAGGCCTCCTGGGAAAGACAGGGAGTCAGTACCTCTGCACAGTGCCCTCAACTGCAGAGAGGGTGGGTAATGGTGCCCCTGAACCAGGCTTGCCCAGCTAGTAGCAGCCTAAGCTGTGATCACCCACGCTTCCTGCACCCTGTTCTCAGTCCCCCTCAAATGCTGGATGCTGGCGCGTGACAGAAACGGGGGTGGGGCTGTAAGGCTGGCACGCACCACATGGCTGTTGGTCTAAGCACTCTAGTTTCAAGGTAAAGCACATAGAAAGTAGACTGTGAAGTCCACCCAACAGCTGTACTAGGATGGCAGGACAAGAGTCTCAACTGTCCCCAGGAAACCTGTGCAGAAAGGTCTCCTTGGAAACCTGCTCTCCCAGACCACCCGATCCACCAGGCCCTCTAGCAGCTCACCTTGGCAGAAAATCTTTTTGAAGACACTGGAACAAACAAAAGCAAAGAGACCATGAGATGTGACTGTCAAGCTCCTGGGTCTGCAACCCGGTACCCAGGGCTCTAGGGCCTGACCTGCGCTTGGGGCTGGATGTGAGTAGTGGACAGGAAGGCACTGGGTAGAGGATCTGCCTAGGCCTGCCCTCATCCTTTCTTCCCCAGGGAGGGCAGTGGGGACAGCACCTGGCCCCTTAGGACAGCTTGGGGCCGAGGGGCTGAGTATTGTGGATACTTGGGAGAGACTCCAGCTCACTGACCCTGCTGAGAGCAAACCTGCGCCTCATGAGGACAGGTCCCAAGGCTGCCTGGGTCTGCCCTCTGTTCTCTCGGTCCCATTCTAGCACAGGTGCACTGGCACTCCGTGGTACCCAGGCTTGCCTCACTCCACACTACATGATATCTTCAATCCTATACGAGGCAGGAGGCTGTGCTCTGTAGGCCAGAGGGATTTGAGGGTGGAGAGCATCTGGTATGGCCAGTGACAGCACCACTCCAACCCTGTGTGAAGCCTGAGTACTTCTCTAGCTCTCAGCAGGAAATCGCCTCCCAGGGCCTGGTGCCACAGCTGTGCTCAGTCAGCAGGTAACATGAACTGTGTGCTTGCAAACCAAGGCACAGTAGCAGTGGATAGCCCCATCTCCCAACAGCTGAAGGAGGTTGCCACCATTTGACCATCAATAGGAGGCCTAGCCTTACTCAGGCCTAGCTGGCCCAACACAGTTTAGCACCCAGGGAGGGACATGGGCTCTAGGCTATGTCCCCTAAATTACATCCACATCCTCAGGGGGTCTCTGGGAAGGTGACTGGGTTTGAGAACAAAGGCTTTGTGGGTGTGGTAGACTCCAGGTGCTGGAAGGCGCCCAACAGCAGTGACTAGAGTCTCTGAAGAACACAGGCAGAGTGTGAGAGCACACACACACACACAAGCGACTGTGAACAGACAGGACGTATCCTGCCCCATCTCTGCATTCCTTTGGCCCACACTTCCTTGTCCCTGCACCAAGCCAAAGTGACCATCACTCCCTTCACCCCAACCCCCACCCTGGGAGCAGAGGAAAGGCAGCCTACCCTAGCCTCCTCGGAGCCAAGACTTGTTCTCCCTCCCCTGATTAACAACCAGCAGTTCTTCAGTGCAGATGGCTCTTGCCCTTGAAGGAGGCAGGAGCCAATATCCTTGAAGTGATAAAAACCTACTCTTGGACTATGGGAAAGAGACAATTAAGTGTTCCCAGACAGCTGTGACCACTTTGTAAAATACACTAGCTTCTTTTCAGCTTCGTGGTTCCACCCCGCCCCGCCCCACCCCACCCGGCTCCGCTGTTTGAACACTCTCAGCTTTGAAGGACTGTGGGACCATGAAGGCAACCTGATTCCTGGCTGAGTTAGGTTTGAAACCCAGATGACCCAGCAGGTGATCCCGCAGGGTTCCCTGCATGGAACGTTCGCCAACCTCCCAAACTCTAGGCTCCTGACACGAGGCCCCAGACTTCCATAGAATGGGGTCCTTTAGTCACATAGGACAATGCCCACTAGCCCCTCTACTGGTAGTTGGCATGACTACAGGCCACAGAGCCTCAAGACAGATCTCCATATTAATGAGGTACCTAAAAGCCAGGGGGGCCAATTAAACATTCCTTCCCAGACCCTCCTCCTTGCAAAAGGTATTTAATCTCAGGCCTGCCTTTCCACCATGACAATAAACATCTTAAGACCATGGACTGTTTGTCTTCTTTGAAATCCGCCCTGGGGAAAAGTGGAACAGGCCTCAATCCACAGAGCCGCTGCCTAATCTGCTGACGACCTCTCTACGTTCCCAGACATGGAGACCCCCAACCCAGCCACCCAGCCAAGGGAGCCGCTGTCACACAGCCAATCGAGACTCAAAGACCAAGAACTCTCCTCCCCTTGGGACACAGCCAGAGCTCCTCCCCCTCCCCCTTTGGCTATAGGCAAATCCAGCCCCTAAGCCCCCACTTTGTTCTCTGCCCTTCTCCGGCCCCCCAGTGACGTCTGGGGGCCCAAGAGCCTGAGAACCAGCCAGTCCCCGGCTGCCTTTTGGCCCGAGGGTCCCCCAAGCCAAGAGCTCCGGCTCCCCATGGGACCTCAGACTCCTTCAGACTGTGGAGCGGAGTCCAGCAGCTTCACATAACCTGATGTCTGCCCGGCGCCACCATGGAATGAGCAAGAGTCAAGTTCCTGTGCCTCTGTCCCCATGAGAGGCCCTAGCCACGTGGCGAGACAGACGTGGCACCCACACATCAACCCCCACACACTACAACCCAACAAAGGATGGTACTCCTTTATCCCTCCCCCTCATGTACCGCCAAAGCTTGAGAATCACAGCTTATGCATATTCCTATATATAACTCAAGCCCTTGGACACAGCATCACACTCCTAACCTTCAGAGCAGGGAAAGCTTGTGATCTGGGTCAGATTCGTATAATAAAGACTCTCTTTGTTCTTGCATCGGATTTGCAATTCCTGGCTGTCTCCTGGGGTAACACCCAGCACTTAGGAGGCTGAGGCAGGAGGACTGACCTAGACTACAAAGTGAATGTGAAGCCTGTCTGGGCTACAGTCTGAGACTCTGTATTTGGAATTGAAGGAGAAGGGGAGGCGCTGCCTGCCACCTCCACACTGCACAAGGGCAGGCTCACAGCTGTTACCTTGGAAGATGATCTTGGTCCGGTCCAGGGGGGCTACTGCGTCTTGGCGAGCGCACCGGCCAGGGCTCCAGACAGCAGGGAGCTGAGCACTTGCCTGTGGTCTCTCTGCAACACAACTCAGGTTAAGGTCTCAAAAACAAAGTGGTCAAGGCCTCATAGAGGCTGGAGGGGCTACTCATCAGGGGACCAAGACCCACAGACGTACCAAGTGCCTCTAATGCTTGTGTTCTTGTGTGCACCTGTGTGGTGGGGGGCAGAGGTCAACATCAGGTGTTCTCACCGTCTTTCGTCCCTTGGTGGCCTCACTGATTCAGCTAGACCGAATGGTAAACAAGCTCCAGGACCCTCCTTCTCTGTGTCCTCCTGTCCTCACAGACACAGGCTGTCACAGTTCCATGTGGGTCCTGAGCGACTGAACCCGTGTCCTCATGCTTGACAAACACTTTGTTACTGACTGAACCACCTCCTGGCCCTTTTTCTCTTGGCTTTGTTTGTTTGTTTGGAGATGGGGTCCTTCTATGTAATCATGGCTGGTCTGGAATTTGCTTAAGTAGAGCAGGCTGGCTTTATCTCAGAGATTCTTCGCTTCTGCCTCCTGACCACTAGGACTAAAGGTGTGTGCCACATAACTGTCACATGTGCCACACATGTAACCATCATTTTTCCTGACTTGAGACAGGGTTTCGTTCCATAGTCCAGACTGTCTTTAATTTTGCAATCCTCCTGCCTCAGCCACCCAAGTGCTGAGACAGCAAGGAATGAGCAGTACCCTCCCTGGCCCACGTCTCTTACAGTCCTCAGCCTCAGTGTTGTGTGAGACACTGCTTGACCTCGAGCAGTCAGCTTCTGGGGTGAGGGGGACAGTTACCCTGTAATGTTCCAACTTCCCAGTTTTCATGACTCCTGTGTGCAGTCCCTGGCTCCTGATTCCCACCCTTGTTTGTGTATTGCAGTGTGGCATTTTGGAGCCATCTTGAGGGGTGGGGAGGGCAGGGTTTCTCTGTGTAGCCCTGGCTGTCCTGGTACTCACTCTGTAGACCAGGCTGGCCTTGAACTTAGAGATCCTCCTGCCTCTGCCTCCAGAATGTTGGGTTTTAAGGCATGCGCCACCACTGATCAGCTGAGATTTTGGAACTGAGCTTACAGGTGTGTGCACTATGCCCAGCTGGTAGTCACTCCCTGCATGGGGCAGCCATAAGGGCAGAGCAGCACGTGGCTGTGGTCAGCAGGGCTGATGGTAGGGAGTGGTGGGAGGTGATGGAGGCTATTCACGGTAGTGGTGCCTTCAGAGGGTCCTGGAAGACTCTGGAATGCAGATGGTTGCATACAAATCCTTTGAATTTTGCCAGGCAGTCAGCTAGCCTCTGAAGGACTATGCCTAAGTACTCCATTAGTGACCTCCAAGCTGGCCCTGGTGAGTGCATCCTCTTGTCCCCCAGCAGTCCCAGGTGCCTCCTGTAACTCAGGGAAAGGTCAGGATGACCATAGGGTGCTGCCAGCTCAGCCACTGACAGCACGGACTTTGAGACTGTTGGGGCAGCACCTGCCAGGACTAGGGAGGCCGCGGGCTGTGCCCGGCTGTTTGGGTCCAGCAGGACATCCACTGTCGGCAGAGTCCACAGCGTGGGCTGAGCTGACTGCTGTGCTGTTGTGGAGGTTTTTGAGATGGGTTTTGCTTACAGTGCAGGCTGGCTTGGAATTCGTGGTCCCCTGGCCTTAGCCTCCTGAGTGCTGGGGTGACAGTCTAGTGTGCCCAGCCCCACTCTCCCTTTCCAGGGCCTCGGGGATGAACCTGGCACCACTGCTCTGCAGTCATCAGCTTTCCAGTGCCACGCACAGCTAGGGGTAAGGTCTTGGGCTGTTTTGCCAGATGCTGGGCCTGACTGGATTTTGGGTGCAGCAGGTGTCTTCTTGTGACCCTTGCTCACAGTGAGCACAGACAGAAATAGGTACCTGCTATGCATCAGGGCATGAGGATGGCAGGGACTGTACTATGTTCTGCTGACCCAGTAGGGAACCCCAGAGACCGTCCTACAGCAGTGGTTCTCAACCTGGGGGTGTTGAGCGACTCTTTCACAGGGGTCCCATATCAGATACCCTGCATATCAGATATTTACCCTATGATTCATAACAGCAGCAAAATTACAGTTATCAAGTAACAACAAAATAATTTTATAGTTGGGGGTCACCACAACATGAGAAACTGTACAAAAGGGCCATAGCATTAGGAAGGTTGAAAACCACTGTCCCCGGGGAGATGGCACTACTTGCCTTTGAGGAGACGGCTCCGGCCAGGACGGCTTCGGCATCCTCTCGCAGGCGCACCGAGCCTTCCTGCACACCATTACCCATCCCAGGCGTGCTGGACAGCGGGAGGCTCAGTCCTGAGGAACAAGAGGGGCTGGGTAAGACAAGCTAGATTCAGCAAAATGGTGACTGTCCAGCCACATCTAGGCTGGCTCCAATGGCCTTTACCTCACGTGACTCTTGGCTCTCCATCGTCATGAGGGTGAGTCTGAGGCCACTGGTTGCTAGTGTCATCATAACAAACACCTTTCTTTCTGTCACTTGTACATGACCATCACAGTCTGGTTTTCTGAACTAATGCTAGCAGATCAGAGAGGGTAAGAGGCGGGACTGAGGCCACAGAGCAGGGAAGAGAAAAGCAGGACACCCTTCTGACTACCACCACGGCAGGAAATGAGGTCAGGAGACCCATATGCCTGGAGTCACCTAGCACCAGCACCCCTACCCGTCCAGGGTGGTCTAGACCCAAGAGCTCCATCCATAGAGATATTGAGAAAAGTACTGGTTTTCTCCTGTACCAGCCACCTGTTTTTCAGGAAGTTGTGGAAAGCCTTGCTCCCTGTACTCCTCTGAAGACAGAGCTCAGCACAGCTAGCCGTGCTCAGGCTCCACCCACTCAGGCCACTGGCCCTCAGGGAAGTAGGGATGGAGGAACAATAGAGATGCTAGTATGCACCATTGTTCTCTGAGGTCTCAATGTCAGGGTTTTACACCAGCCAATCACCAGGCTTGGGTAGTACAGGCCTATCACTCTACCAATTTGTGAGGCTGAGGCAGGAGGACCCGAGTCCAAGGACCATAAGCTTAAGGTCAGCCTGGGCAACAGTGAAAATGTAAAGGAAGGCTGCTGCAGCTCAAGGGAGAACACTGGCCTAGAACCCATCAATGAGGGGCTGTTGTGGCTCAGGAGGGAGAGCCTCTGCCTAGATCACTCAGTGGGACATCACTAGCCTAGCATAATTGAAGCTCAAAGCTTAATCCCCATTGTGGAAAAAATATCGAATCAAACAGGACAGGAGTGTGGCTCAGTGGCAGAGCTTGTGTGTGCCTGGCACATGGGAGATCTGGGGCACCATCTCAGAACCAACAAAGAAAAGTACAAATACATGAAATAATGTGAGAAACACAGGATAGTGGGATGGTGAGCAGCTGCAGACCAGATGTGCAGTAGCACTGGCTGTGAAGCATCACGCCCCCAACGGCCCGAAATATGGGCCTTAGCCTGAGTCCAGGAGAAAGAGAGGGTCCAGCCCACTGTGGGTGGCCATCCCTGAGCAGAGAGTCCTGGGTGCTACAAGAAAGCAGGTTGAGCCAAGCATAGCGGCACACACCCTGAATCCTAGCCCTTAGGAGGCAGAGAAAGGTAGGTCTCTGTGAATTTGAGGCCAGTCTGATCTACATAGTGAGTTCTAGGATAGCCAGAGCTACATAGTTCATCCTGTTTTGAGAAAAAAAAAAAAAGAAAGAAGAAGAAGAAAGAAAAAGAAGAAGGAACAGAGGGAGGAGGAGGGAGGAAGGAGGAGAGGGAGGGAGGGAGGAGGGGGAAGGGAGAGGAGGGAAAGGGAGAGGGAAGGGGGGAGAGAAGCAGGCTGAGCAGGCCATGTGGAGTAAACCAGTAAGCAGCACCCTCTACAGCCTCTGCATCAGCTCCTGCCTCCAGGTTCCTGCCTTGACTTCCTTCAGTGATAGCCTGGGACCTGAGTTCTAAACTGCTTTTGGTCATGTTGTTTATCACAGCAACAGAAACCCTAACAAGGACAATCATGTCACGTGGGGCAGCCCACTCACAACCACCTGTAACTCCAGTTACATCACCTTCAGTACACCAACCCCCTCTGCTGGCCTCTGCCAGCATCTACACACAGTGTGGCATATACACATACAGACAGATATGTAGACACACACAAAAATATGAAATAAATTTTAAAATGAATAATTTGGGCAGGGGGGCTGGGGGCATGGCTGAGGAGTGGAACTCCTGCCTAGAATCTTGCAGTGAGGGGTATGACTCAGCAGCAGAGCTCCTTGTGGACTGTAGGAGGCCCTAGGTTCCACCCTAGTAACAAGAGAAAGAAGGAAGGAAGGGAGGGAGGAGGGAGGGAAGAAGGGAGGGAAAGAAAGAAAGAAAAGGAAAGGAAAGGAGAGAGAGAGAGACAGAAAGAGGGGCAGAGACAGAGAGGAGCAAGCCAGCCTGAGGCTGGGACAGGAACACAAATGTGAGTCTGCAAGGGGCACCTGAGGCACTCAAGGATGATGGCTGGAAGGTGGAATGAGGGCCGCAGGGGTGTGACCTAGAGTGTCTCCAGGACCCCATTCTAATCTGAGCAGCTGACTGAAGATGTTGGGAGAAGAGAGAACTCTCCTGGGCATGAAGCCCTGAGAACAATGCAACTCCATGGATCTTATATGGCGGAAGGACAGAACGGCCTCTACAAGTTGTCTCCTGACCTCCAGTGTGCACTGTGACATACGCAATCCTCATAGGAATACATGTAGTTAAAAATCTTAAAATAAATAAAAGTCCCTAGGAGGATGTGCAGGCTCTGAGCAGACACTACATTTCTCAAAGGTGCTTGTGCATATGTGGATCTTGGGGGCTCTGAGGCATGGCTGTGCTCCACTGTGTGCACCACCTCTAGTGTGGTGTAACTGGAAGGGTCTTCCCCTCCTGCTGTCTCTAAAACCTCTCGCCCAGTGGACCTGTGAGAAACAGGACACACATGATGGAGGGACCGTGACACAAATGTGTATCCTTGCATAGCACATGAGACTGATCAATAGCACTGCCAGGAAAAGGGAGCTATCTCAAAGTTCATAAATGAGCTTACATAAAACAGGTCTGGAGCCAGGCATGACTGTGTACACCTCTCACCTCAGCACTTAAGAGTTCAAGGCCAGCGGGCGGTGGTGGCCACGCCTTTAATCCCAGCACTTGGGAGGCAGAGGCAGGCGGATTTCTGAGTTCGAGGCCAGCCTGGTCTACAGAGTGAGTTCCAGGACAGCCGGGCTACACAGAGAAACCCTGTCTCGAAAAAAAAAAAAAAAGAATACTGACTGCTCTTCCAGAGGTCCTGAGTTCAATTCCCAGCAACCATATGGTGGCTCACAACCATCTGTAATGGGATCTGATGCCCTCTTCTGGTGTGTCTGAAGACAGCTACAGTGTGCCCACATACATAAAAATAAATAAATAAATCTTAAAAAAAAAAAAAAAAGAAAGAAAGAAAGAAAAAAGGAAGAAAAAAATAAAGTCAGAGTGTCCTGAAAACCCATCCAGTTCTCACCAGTGACACCACCAGCCCATGTAGTGGTGTCCACTCTGCAGCCTGGGCACCTATCTGTCTGCACATCCTGGGGCCCCAGCCCCACAGGACACAGCACCCTCTCAGGCTCCATCCTCTTTCTTCATCTCATATGTTTCCCAGTTACTTCTGACATACTCCAGAGGACGAGGCAGAGGGTCGCAAGCTCCAGACAAGCCTGCGCCATAGTGACCCCTTGTCTCACACACAGATCAACCAAGCAGTGAAAGGCTGTTTCTGTCAGTGTTTGCCGAGGATACCTAGGCCGACGCTCAGGGATGGGGGGCTCATTTCAGACAGCTGACTTCCACGCTCAGCTGTGCAGTCCTCAGAGGACGCCCACTTTGTACAGAAAGCAGTGCTTGTGAACCACTGACCACCATGCAAGCTGGGGGGCTGATGCCAGGCTCCACCTGCAGTACCTTAAACACTCTCAAGGGGCTGCAGAGATGCTCAGCGGTCAGGACAGGTGGCCGCCCCTGCAGAGGCCCAGGTTGGATTTCCAAGCAGTCACATGCTGGCTCACAAACATCTGCAACTCCAGTTCTAGGGGACTGGACACCCGTTTCTGGCCTTAGTAGGCACTGCAGGCAAAACACCACAGGCATAAAAATAAAAATAAAATAAAATACTGTAAGTAAGCGGCATGTAGTGCTGTAAAGAAACTAAACCGAGGCCTGGGCTACAGCTTCGCTGTAAAGTGCTGGGCTGGCCAGCATCAGCATTACGTAAAGACGGGTGCAGCGGGGCACCTGCCACCCTGACACTCAGGAGGCTCAGATGTATGTTTACCACGGGTTCAAGGGCAGCCTGGGCAGCAGAGTGGGAACTGCCCCAAATGAGTAAATAAATAAAACGAACAAGTGGGAGGAGTAGAGGCCACAACACCATGCTAAGTGAAGACCACAGCCCCTGGGCCATGCCGAGGGAAATCCAGGGGCTGAGTGTCAGATGTCTGTGGCTGGCAAGTGACTGGCCTGGTGACCCTTTGGGGCAGTATGATCACACCAGGGCACATACAGAGGGCTAAGGGAGGTATCCTTCTGCAAGGCTTTGTGCTAGCTGGTTTCCTAGGAGACCCCTCTCCTCTAACGAGGTCTCTGAGGCCTTTGGTGAAAGGGTGCCCTGGGCTTCTATGTTGAGGATGAAGATGGGGCCAAGACACATATTACAGACAGGGTGAAAGAGCAGCTACTGTCAGTCAAATGCCAGACCCACCCATACATCAGCTGCCTTAGCTGAAGACTGTTAGGTCTGTTTTGCGGACAGAGAGTTGGGAATGAAACTCTGATGAGCATGCACCTAAAATCCTCCAGTGGGGCTGGGACATGGCTCAGGGCTGGAGTTCCTGTCTAAAATATTCCAGTGTTGGGGGCATGGCTCGGGGTAGAGCATCTGTCTAGAATTCTCCAGTGAAGAACTGGAGTTTGGGGTGGGATAACATCCTAGGCCATAGGTGGCTATCTCCCCAGTACCCTTAAATCTACAAAAAACAAAACAAAAAACCAAACCCTTCATATACAAGGAGGCTTGGCCTGTCGGGAGGGGGCAACAGTGATACCCCAGGTGGTTCCTGGGGTACATGGTTACTCACTTGCCTGCTACTGAGGTATCTTCCTTTCTTTTCAAAGAAGCTCAGCCAAGCCTAGCACTGGACTTCAAAGTGGCAGGAGATATCTTACCTAGGGAGTCCAGCCCTGTCCTAGAAAATCACATGTTCCTTAATTAAGCTTTCACATATCCCAGAGGAATAGCCACAGGGTGGGAGTGGGGGTGGGTGAAAGACATGGACATCAATTCCCAAACAGCCAGACAGAACATAATCCTGTCACAGGCAGTGCTTGAGCAGTCCAGTGCCTGGATACAGGCCTTCCAGCACACCAAGAGCCCTCTCCCTGGCTCATGTCTCAGGATGGGGACAGAAGTTAGTGTCTGGACCACCAGGCTGAGGCTTGGTTAACCTGCCCCTGCTGTGGGCTCATGCCAGACTGCCTGGGGATGGGAATGGGGATGAGGAAACCACACTCGAGGGACTGTAGCCAGGATCCCTATCCTTGGCCTGAGGATACCCGATTCTGTTGTCTTTCACAGGCCTGGAGAAAGCCAGAGGAAACCACCTCTGAGAGAGGATGAAAGACAAAGCTTGCATGATTTTTAACATCTTGAGGCAGGCAATGGCACTTAGTGGGGAGTCAATTTTCTGGCCTATGCAATGTGCTAACCCCATCTCCTGTGCTGCCAAACAAACAGCCTGTTCCCATGCACTGGGAAGCTGTTGCAGGAGGGTCACGTTCAAGGCTTGGGCTCTATACAGCAATCTTTTTCTCAAGTAATAATATCACTCTGCCCCCAGTGAGGCACAAGACCAGACCTTGCAGGCAAGGAAGAGAAACAGATGAGCCAGCTGGTATTTTGGAGCTCCTGTCCCCAGACAAAGCTGGGTGGGGTTTGGCTAGACATGCCAGGTCAGGACATGATGTGATTCCTGCACCCACACTGGGACGTGAGGACTCTGTAGAATGAGCCTCACCATCTGTGAGGCTCTACTTCCCAGCACCAGCCAGTTAGGTCAAGTAGACAGTGACCCATGGTGACTTAAAGAGCAAACACGGAAATTGTCTACAAGAGCCAAGGGTGTGGGCAGCTTGCTGAGCAGGCACCAGGCCAAATAAAAAGAACATCGATACTGAGCATGCTCAGTGTCCTAAACCACACAGTGGGCTAGCTCTGCTTATTTCTGCACTGTCCTGTATCCTGTCACTCAGGGAGGATACACTCAGGTTGTAAGCAAACACGCACCACTATACAGAAGGGGCCTGAGCTGAGGGCAGTGACTGGGGGAGGGAAGAGGGACAGATGACAATGCTAGAACCAAGGTTCACATAGAACAGCAGATGGCAGTGTTGTCAGTCTGTCACTGTAGTCGCAGCTGACAGGCTTTGCTGGGGATCTACTAGTCATTCCTTGTATCTTTCCCCCTTGGAAGCATTTAGCAGTTACACACTGCCCCAAACCATACCCATCCTGTCTCTTCTCCTCAGCCTCTGTTGCTCAAGACCTGATGGCCATGGGACACTGGCTGTGTCCTGCCCTTCTCCTGTTGCTGGACAGGTCAGCTGTACTCTCACGGTAAGCCCAGGAGGACACAGCACAGGGTTTCTGTCAGTGTTTGGGCCTGGACCTCACAGTTAAGGTAAGGTCAGCAAAGCATCTCCTGGCCAAGTGGCCACTCTGCCACCTCTGTGCTCATCTCTCTGGGATCACCTTGCCCAGAGGAAGGGTGAGCCCAGATGACTATGGAACAGAAAGCACAACGACCTATATGACCTGCATTGGTTCATAGGACTAGATATATCTTCTAGTCTGTTTTTTGTTTGTTGGTTGGCTCTCTCCTCAACCCCCACGAGACAGGATCTCTCAGTGTAACCAGCCCTGGTTGGTCTGGAACTCACTCTGTAGACTAGGCTGGCCTCAAACTCAGAGACCTTCCTGCATCGTGGGTGCCTGCAAACAGTCCAGGACTGAGTGACTGCATTCTCCCCCACTACTCCACTCTGGTGGGTTAGGGGTGAGGGACAACAGCTCACAAGACAACAATGTTGGGAGGTCAGGTGTGGAGCACACCCTTACCATGTGGGAGGCCTTGGGTTCCATCCTCAGCACCCTTTACTGTCAGACCCTGGCTACCCACTTCCCAGGGTAGTGGGAGGGCAGCCTGTCACCTGGAGACAGCCCCAACTTGTATGCGTATGTCTGTCACCTTCTCAGTGACAGGGTTTGCAATGTGGTTGCTACTGTGGGTCCTACAGGCACAGCCATCAGAAGCCAATCACCATCTGTCTGCCAATGATAAGGGCGTTGTCTTTTCTAGATCAGAGTTTGGTGTGTCTGGAATGGTGGCTGTTGCCTGTTAACCGTGACTGCCTGCCAGCCTCAAAGATAGACAGAAGCTCCTCACTCCGTGCTCTGGGGACTGTGACTGTCACTCTGGCTGGAACTCTAAGCATGCCTCACAGTCACGCAGATCTCAAAAGACTGAGACAACTCAGGTCATGGAACACTGCCATCCAGCACTTGGCTCTTAGACAAGTTCAAGGACAGCCTGGGCAACATAGCAAGACTCTGTCTCGAAGATGGAAAGTACAGAGCAGAGTGGGGAGACATATAGCTCGGTGGGAGATTGCTTGTCTCACACTGCTTGTCTCTGGGTTCCAGCTCCACTACTGAAAAGAAGAAAAAAAGAAAAAAGGAAAGGAAACAGGAAAAGAAGGGCCAGTGAGAGACTTGCTGCCAAGCCTGACGACCAGTTCAGTCTCTGGACCCCCCCTGGAGGACTGAATGACTGATTCCTGCTAGTCTGACCTCCACCACATGCTGCAGCATACACACACCCTCCCCACCACAACAAATAAATAATTGTACAGTCACTGTCCTCTGCTCCTGCCCACCCACAGTCACCAGTGACCCTTGGCTATGCTATGCTATAAGCCAAGGCACTCAAGCCTCCTGTGCTGCGTCCCCTTCAGTTATTGCTCCTCACCTCCAAAAGCCCACGTTCTCACCACACGGAGTGCAGACCAGTGATGAGCCTGGACGCTCAACACCTACTCATGGTCAGGTAGTTTAACTACCTGGACATATTCAACTCCACATTTTCATGCTCTGCTTTGCCAGGAAAGTTTTCTACATCCTCTGAAGCTCACCCTAAAAGTCCCATCCTCACTGTCCCCAGCGTCACCTGTGCATGAGTACTTTCCACTTGACTACCACTTGGGCTGGGGGCGGTCCTGGAAGGCCAGGGCCGAGCAAGGGCCCAGCCCTGTTCCTGCCCTTGTACATGTCCCCATTGCTGCCCAATGCAGCTCTTCATCATGCTAACCCTTCCCCAAATGGGGGCAGATCATACTGCTGCTGTGACAAGACAAAGACCACATGTGACCTCTCTATACTTGTTTGGCCATCCATCACTATACTCCTGGGCACGTGATGTGTGCTGCAAGTATGTTCCCTAACAAGGATGCAGACAGGGATCAGACCCTTTCACAACCAATGGACCAAATGGGCCATGTACCTCCCAGCCCAGTGCTCCCTTACCTCTTCCTGCTTGTCTGTTTGTGAGACAGGTCATACTGTGTAGCCCTGGCTGGCCTTGAACCCAAGATCCTCCTGCCTCTGCCTCCCCAGCACTGGGCCTGAGGGAATGTGCCTCCACGGCCAACCGTCTAAGAAAGGGTCTTGTATGGCCTCAGTATGACTATATAACTGAGGGTGTCTGTGAACGCCTGATCCCCTGCTCTCCCATCCTGGGGCTGGGAGGACACCTGTTTGGTTTTTTTTAAAGATTTATTTTGCCCTCTTTCCTTTCTGCCACCATCATGCCATCCAGACTGAGGAAGACCGGAAACTCGGGGCCACGTGAGCCAGCCACGGCCGCATCGGTAAGCACCGCAAGCACCCAGGAGGTGCGGAAAACTGGAGGCATGCACCCCACAGGATCAACTTTGACAAATATCATCCAGGTTACTTCGGAAAGTTGGTATGAGGCATTACCACTTGAAGAGGAACCAGAGCTTCTGCCCAACTGTCAACCTGGATACATTATGGACGATGGTCAGCGAGCAGACGCGGGTCAATGCAGCCAAAAACAAGACTGGAGCTGCTCCCATCATTGATGTCGTGCGATCGGGCTACTACAAAGTTCTGGGCAAGGGAAAGCTCCCTAAGCAACCTGTCATCTGAAGGCCAAATTCTTCAGCAGAAGAGCTGAAGAGAAGATTAAGGGTGTTGGAGGTGCTTAAAAGCCACTCTAAGGGTTAATTAAATGCTAACATTTTCCATGTGGTCTGAGTAAAAAAATAAAAAATAAAAAAAAAAAAGATTTATTTTATGTATATGAGTACGCAGTAGCTGACTTCAGATATACCAGAAGAGGGCATCAGATCCCATTACAGATGGTTGTGAGCCACCATGTGGTTGCTGGGAATTGAACTCAGAACCACTGGAAGATCAGTCAGTATTCTTAACCACTGAGCCATCTCACCAACCCCAGGAGGACACTTTTAATTGTTCCTTGCCATGTTTAAGTGCTGTCTGCTCTGGGGAAAGGCCTGGGAGGCAGCAGATGGTCTCCCCTATATGGTGGGAGCTGGGACAGTTTCCCCCAGGGTGAGATGAGGGGACCATGACGTGCAGAGGAGGATGCAATGGCTAAGGGCAGGGCCTCTATGGTCCACCCCTGCACTGAACTGCTGGGCACTTCCCAGGCCAGTGGTCACAGGACCCATGGATGCTTGGGACAGGATTCCTAACCCCAGCCGAGACTTGCTGCTGAGAGCTGCAAGTTTACTACACCCACCAACTCTGCAGAAAAGAAAGCCATACATGAGCAAACTGAGAGCGTCATCTGTGCTGTTTTTCTTGTCCTAGGTCCCAAAACAATACTGTGTTACAACTATGTACAGCACTTACACTGTTTCAACTTCTGAATGACCTAAGAGGATGTGTAGTCTCTGGACTAGTGAGCTCAGGCCTGACACCGCAGCTACTCAAAGGGCTATAGCAGGAGGATCAAATACAAGGCTAGGGGCTGGACAGACAGCTCTGAGGTTAAAAGCACTAGTTGTCCTTGACATCCGGGGTTTGACTCCTAACACCCACCTCACAACCATCTGCAGTTCCAGGATATCTGATACCAGGTTCTTTCCTCTGCTGGCACCAGGCATCGTGGGAGGTACATAAACACACATGTAAGGAAAACATCCATACACAAAAAATAAAGACTTCAAGCTGGGCAGTGGTGGCGCACGCCTTTAATCCCAGCACTTGGGAGGCAGAGGCAGGCGGATTTCTACAGTGTGAGCTCATACATAGCTCAATGGAAGAGCATTGCCTAACACACACAGTGCCCTGGGTTCCACCCCCAGAACCACAGAAACAAAGGCAAGCAGACTATGGGGAAAGCCAGGCATGGCAACACACACCTGGGATCCCAACTTTGGGAAGGTTGAGGCAGGAGGATAACAAACTCAAGGGTAGTCTGGTCTACATGGTGGAAACCTTGTCAGAAAGGAAAGAAAGAAGGAAGTGGGGGAGGAAGGGGAAACGCGAGAAGGGAAGGGAAGGAGAAAGAGATAGAGACACCAAGATTTAGGGAGCAGCCTGGGACTCTGGAAGTCCTCGACATGATGCGACTAGCTCCTTCTCTGACTGGAGAATGTGTGTTTTGTCTGTCTGTTTTGAGACAGGATCTCAAGTAGCCCAGCCAGGTACATAGTAGAGAATGGCATTAAACTCCTGCTCCTCCTGCCTTAGCCTCCCAATGCCGAGATGCTGAGCACAAGAGTCTCACACACATATGTTCTGCCTTAGCCTCCCAATGCTGAGATGCTGAGCGCAGGAGTCTCACACACATATGTTTTTAATAGTTTTTTAAAAACAAGTCTTGCCATGTGGGCTAAGCTGACCTTGAATCTCTGGGCTCCTCCTGCCTACCCCTCCTCAGTCATACAATTGTTTTTACTTGTCTGGCTGAGCCCAGTGTTTCTGTCAGCAGGATGGCTGTGAGGAGCCATCACACGTCTGCTGTGGGCAGCTCTAGAAGACCCTGTCCACACTCCTGCATTCGTTCCTGTAGCAGCCATCATGAACTACTACGTCTCAGGTGATGTGAGAGTGCAGAAGTGTCTTCTGTTCAGCTAGGAAGTCTGGTGGACATGTTGGCAGGACCAGATCCCTCTGGAGGTATCTGGAGGTATCAGGATAGTCTGTTCCAGGCTGGTGGCTGTCAACAGCCCTGGAGGGTTTTGGCTTTGGCCACGTTGTATCCGGCTGGCCCTCTCCCTCACAGTGTCTCTGTGACATGTCCCTTTCTCCTGAGGATGCCAGGTGTGAGGTTCTGGACATCCTTAGACACACATCGAGGCCCTTGTGGGCGCCTGCTGGTGACCACAATCCACAGCATCCACACTTTCCTCTATGTACATAGACTTAGGCAAAGTCTCATACGTAAGTCAGAACAGTAAAATTTTCTTTTGTGCCTTTTGAGAAAAAGTCTTGCTATATGGCCCAGGTTGGACTTGATCTTGAGGATGCACAAGCCCCCGCTTCCCAGGTGCTGCCTGGCATCACAGAGAAAGCTTAATAGCCAACAATGAAACAACAGAATGACAGACTGTAGTAAAGTTGTGTCCTTCTCCTCTGCTCCCTCCACAAAACAAAAGCCTCTGGGATGTGAGCAGGGCGGCAGACAGTCACAGCAAAAGGTGCCTCAGTAATAAAACAGGTGTCCACAGGCACATGTAAAAATAGCAGCATGACCCGGGAGAAGCAAGAGGCAGCATTCCACTCCTCCTCCCTGGAACTTGTTACTTTTAAAAATATACTTGCTTTCTTCTCTCATGACATAATTTTCTTTTTATTCTATCTATCTATCTATCTATCTATCTATCTATCTATCTATCTATCTATCTATCTGTGTATTTTTCAGACAAGATCTTTTTTTGCTTTTTTTTTTGAGACGAAAGCTGTGTAGTCCTGGTTGTCCTGAAACTTACTCAATAGACCAAGCTGGCCTAAAACTCATAGACATCTTCCTGCCTCTGCCTCCCCAGTGTTGAGATTAAAAGTATGCCTGGTTTTTGTCTTTTCTTTTTTTTTCTTTCTTTCTTTCTTTTTTTTTTTTTCTTTTTTGTTTTATGTTTTGTGTTTGTTCTTGAGATAGAACTTACTATGTAGCCCAGGCTAGTCTGGAATGTTCTATTGTCCTGCCACAGCATTCTGGAATCACAGACATATAGCACCACCATCAGAGACTCTTACTTCTTAATACTTAAAATTAAAAATCCATTCTGGGGCTGGAGAACTGGCTCAGTGGTTAAGAGCACTGACTGCTCTTCCAGAAGACACAGTTTTCACTCACAACCATTTATAACTCCACTTCCAGGGAATGTGACACCTTCTTCTGGCCTCTCCTGGCATTGGACACTCGAGGTGCACAGACACATGCAGGCAAAAACCTTATAGACCAAAAATAAAATATCTTTAAAAAAAAAAAAAACAAAGCTTTTGGCTGCATTTCTGAGTCCAGAAAGATGGCTTGGTGGGTACTGGAGTTCTAGGTATATGAGAGGGCTCAGCAGGTAAAGGGGGGAGGGCAGTGCTCCAATTGCGATCCCTGAGTTCCACCTCAGAGCCCACACAGTAGAAGGAAGAACCAACTTCCACAAGTCCTCTGGTCTCCATCAACACCTGTCACATGCACCCCACTCACACATCACTCACACATCCACCCATCCTCCCACAAATAAATACATGAATGTAATTTTAAAAATTTCAAAGAGGACCTGAGTTCAAATCCCAAACACCTACAGGAAAACCCAGGCATGGCCCTGAGTGTCTGTAACTCCAACATTGGGTTGCAAACCCAGGAGAATCCCAGGAGCTTGCTGGCTACCCAGCAGCAGAAGAGGGCATGGATTCAGCTGGAGCTGGTGACAGTCGCCATGTCTTCTGAAAATGTAGCTCTAGTCTGTATCTACTTGTCCTTTAGACAGAGTCTCACTACTTTGCCACAGCTGGCCTGGAACTCTCCATATAGACAAGGCGGCCTCAAATGAATAGAGATCTGACTGCCTCTGCTCCCTCGGAGCTGGGAATAAAGTTTAGCTGCAGACACCTTTACCCACTAAGTCACTTCACTAGCTTTCAAAGAAATGGATATTTTGTAGCTGGGCAGTGGTGGCACACTCCTTAATCCACACTCAGGAGCTAGAGGCAGGTGAATATCTGTGAATTCTAGACCAGTCTAGTCTACAGAATGAGCTCCAGGGCAGCCAGGGCTATGTAGAGAAACCCTGTCTCACAAACAAACAGATAACAAATGGGACTGGGAGCATAGCTCCCTGGTAAACACTTAAGTAGTTCTTCCTGTGTGTGCATGGGTATGTGCACAGTATGTATGCATGTTTGTGTGGGGTGTATGCATGTGTGTGCATGTGTCTATGTGTATACATGCATTCATTTACACGTGTGTCCTTATCAGGTGCCTCCTCCTCAGTCACTCTTCACCTTATTTACCTATTTATTTATTTATTTATTTATCCCAGAACTTGGCAGGTAGAGGCAGGAGGAATTAGACATCAAGGCCAATTTTAATTACATAGGTACTTCAAGGTCGGCCTGAGCTATATCAGACCCTGTCTCGGGCTGTCTCAAAAATCAATAAGGCTTGGTGTGGTTAAGCATAACTTTATTCCCAGCTCCCAGGAAGCAGAGGCCAGCCTTGTCTATACAGAGAGTTCCAGGCAGCATGTTTGTGTATCACTTGTACCTGAGGAAGCTGAACCTGGGTCCTTGGGAAGAGCAACAGGTGTTAACAGCTCATCTCCATCTAGTCCAGCAGTTCTCAACTAGTGGATCATGACTCCTTTGGGGCTTACATATCAGATTTCCTGCATAACAGATATTTACATTATAATCCCTAACAGTAGCAAAATTACACTTATGAAGTAGCAACAAAATGTTATGACTGGGTCACCACACCGTGAGGAACTGCATTAAAGGGTCGCAGCGTGGGAAAGTGGAGAACTGCTGCCCTGGCATGATTTCTTGAACCATATTTCTCCCATTGGCTTAGAGCTTGAAGTGTTAAGCTAGGCTGGGAGGCCAGCAAGCCGGGATTCACTGGTCTCCACCTCCCACACTGGGGCTTCCAGACTTTTCTCTTAAGGGTTTTATGGGTTAAACTAAGGTCCTCACATTTGTACAACAAGCAATGTAGTCAGCCATCTTCCCAGACTCACTGTTGTTTTTCTTGGGGTGCCTTATCGTAAACTGTTTGGGGTCAGAGCACTTGGCAAACATAGGTGATTTTCATCTTCTGTGTTAAGGGTAAACCAATCCCAGCATCCACGCCCCAGGACAACAGGTCACACCCTGACTCCTCTCCAAGATTTTTCTGAGCACTTTGCAGAGAGGATTGTAAGACCTGCCTTTCACCTCATGTGAGAGATCCAAAGTTTTTGTGAGCCTGTTCCGAGCCGGACATTGAATGGCAGATCAAAGCTTTCTGCACTACTGCTAACCTGTCACAGGAGCAGGCCTGAGTCCTTAATCCTGTCTGAACGGCTAATGAGGAAGCAGGCCTTCCACTTCTCCCTGAGAGAACAATGGCCAGTGAAGTCTCTTGGCCTGGCCTGTATGAGCCTAATCATGAAGACAGAGGTCCATGGGGGCTGCACAGCTGGGCCTGACCACCCATGCACATTCCACTGGCTGCTCTAGAGGCCAGAGCTTGGAGAGTCACAGTGAGGGACCTGCTACACTGGCCTCACTGCAGCAAGAGCATATGCAGCCCCTAGTCAGCATAATCTTGTTATTATTTATTATTTATTATTATTTATTTATTTATTTATATGAGTCACTGTAGCTGTCTTAGACACCAGGCAACTCTTTTTTTTTTTTGGTTTTTTTTCGAGACAGGGTTTCTTGTTAGCCGGGCTGTCTGGAACTCACTCTGTACAGTGCTCGAACTCAGAACCGTGCCTCACCAGGCAACTCTTATGAAGAACAACATTTAACTGGGGTTGGGCTACAGGTTCAGAGGTTCAGTCCATTATCAAGACAGGAGCATGGCAGCATCCAGGCAGAGCTGAGGCTAGAGAGTTCTACCTCTTCATCCAAAGGCAGACAGGAGAAAACTGGTTTCCGTACATCTAGGACGAGGGTCTTAAAGCCCATGCCCACAGTGACACACTTCCTCCAACAAGGTCACACCTCCAAACAGTACCACTCACTGAGCCAAGCATATTTAAACCACCACAGCCACCATGTGGTTGCTGGGAATTGAACTCAGGACCTATGGAAGAGCAGTCAGTGCTCTTAACTGCTGAGCCATGTCTCCAGCCCAATCTTGCTATTTTTGATATCTGGGGGTTTTTTGTTTTTGTTGTTTTTACTTTGCTTGACACAGGGTCTCAAGTAACCAGAAAAGACCTTGAACCTTCTGTGTAGCTAAAGATGACCTTGAACTCTTACATTTCTGTTTCCTCCTCCTAAATGCTAAGATGGTAGTGGGCATAAAACAGGCACTTCTGGGGATTTTTGGTTGGTTTGTTTTACTGAAACAAGCTCTTACTATGTAGTCTAAGCTGGCTTCAATGCTGTCCCAGCTTCCCTCATCTGGGATGGCAAGCCTTACCACCATACTCAGGTGACTGTAGCTAACTTTTTATTGTTTTGTTCTAATAGAGTCTGCTATGTATGGCAGGCTGGCCTTGAACTCATTACCCTTCAGCCTCAGTCTCCCTGGTACTAGGATCACAGGAGTGCACAGCATGCTTAACAATATTGATTTATTGGAAATGGTCTCACTATGTAGCCTTGGTTGTTCTAAAAGTCATTGCATACACTAGGGTGGCCTCAAACTCACAAAGATCCTCCTTCCTCTACCTTCCAAGGGATAGAATTAAATACACCATTGCTAGCACATACTGATTTTTTAAACTACCTGTATCACTTATATCACCAAAATCTAATTTTATGTACACATACTATATATGTGTATATAGATGAATGTGTCCAGAGGGGCTGAGCAGACGGTTCAGCGGGTAAGAGCTCTTGCTGCAGGCAAATGTGAAAACCCAAGTTCAAATCTCCAGCACCCATGTAAAAAGCCAGGCATGGTCACTGGAGCAACAGCAGACATCCTCCCCTGGCCTCTGTGTGTCTGTGTGCCTTATTCACATACACTAAACTCATACACACACATACATGCACACAGCTCACATAAACAACCATACATGTAAGTACATACTCCACACACATATTATAATTTTCTTTTGCAAGGCTGGGATGAAACCAAGGCTTTGAAAATACTAAGGAAGTCTTCTTCAACTGAGCTGTACCCCATGACCTTGTTTGAAATCAAATGGAAAGTCCCAAAGGCTACAGTTTCCACAGGAGAAGCTGAAGGTGACATGACCAGGAGGAACATTCTGGCACTATTCTCAGTGAAGGGAGAGACCACTGAGAGTGACAGACCTGGGCCAGCCTTACAGGAAATAAGACCTTTATTGATTTTCCACAACAAAGCCACTGTCCTCCTTCTATGCTACACAAATGGAAATTGGACTCAGAACTAAAAAACTGCCAGAAAAATCTTTCTTCCCCAATTCAGGGCCCCACCTTTTTGCATTGAAGCTTTAAGCAGTTGAAATGTTAGCCCTCCCAACTCTGAGAAGAATTTCCTTACTGTTGAACAGCAGCAAGGAGCTTGGGCAGGTCATGGAGAGGGCCTGGTCTGACCGCAACCAATAGCACCCCAGATGTTCAGCAGCGCCCCCCCAACCTCCGCCTGCCTCCACACCCGCCAAAGCCTGGAGACACAAGCCCAGGCAGCCACCTGGGGCAGTCCCTTGTAGCTAAGCATTTCCGGATCAATCAGTCCGACTGGGAGAAATGCCTGGAATGAGTGGAGTATGGTGGGGGCTCCCCTCCTCCACTAACTCCAGAGAGATAAACACCAGCAAGCAGTCTTTGACAGGAGGTAGCTTGCAGACAGGGCTCAAGGGGGACAGACAGAGCCTGCTGCAGCATTTCAGGGCTTCAGACTTCTGGTTGGTGAAATGGGGATTGTTCTGTGCGTCAGGCTGATGGCATTATTCTAAGTCCAGAAATGACTTGAAAGCTGTCCAGCCCTGGGTTTTTGTTTGATATATATATATTAGTGTGTGTGTATGTGTGTGTGTGTTTGGGAGTGTGCCACAGAGCCCATGTGGAGATCAGAGGACACTTTTGGCAGTCAGTTCCCAAAAACTCACCATGTCACCTGCCCTCAAGCACTCTTTATAAGAGTTCAAGGACAACCTGGGTTACAGTGCAAGACCCTGACTCCAAAACTAATCAATCAATAAATACAATAAAATGAAAAACTAGAAATTAATTATAAAGTCCTGTTAAAACAATAATAGACCAGGTGGTAATGCACCTTTAATCCTAGCATTTAGGAGGCAGAGGCAGGGAGATTTCTGTGAGTTCCAGGCCAGCTGGCTCTAAACAGTGAAACCCTGTCTCCAAAAACAAACCATCCCACACCGACTACACAGGAGACGAAAAGAAAATATAAAAAATTTAAAACCACAAGTTAAGTGGACTTTGCTTTGTGAGTGAAGCGATGGTTGCGCGACGGGGACAGAGAGAGGCACACAGGTGCACGTGTGTGGAAGACAGCAGCCGCAGCCGGGTGGCACCCAAAGCTTGCACCCGAAGCTTCCACCCGGGTTCCGAAGGAGAGACACGCAGCGGGCTGAGGAAGATCAGGTCAGGGAGACAGGCATGTGGGGTGCGTAAGCGGCCACCTCGGCCTCACAGGGGTTGTCACTCGCAGGGCAGCTCGGTGTGAAGTCAGGGTTCGGCCTGGCCGTGGGTACCCCGAGGACACGAGAAACACAGTGTGTGTGAGGGGATCTGTCACCTCTCCACGCTCGCGACACTGCTGTCACACCGAAACGGCCCCATGCTGCGCTTCCTCCCAGCCCCGGCCGCCAGAACCCCGCCACCCCGCGTCGCCCCGTGGCGCCTGCGCTCCTCGGGTCGCGCTCACCTGCCCGGACGCGTAGCCGCCGCCGCCGCTGCCGCTACTGCCACAGCCGCCCGCAGCCCCGCCTCGCGCGGGCCCAAAGCTCGAGGTCCGGGAGGGGCCCAGGCCCTGACACCATTGGCCACACCCTGACCAATCAGCGCTGGAGACAGCAAGAATCGGTAAGCGTGACGCAAACGGGCATCCCTTCTAACCAATCGTTAAAGAAAGGGGCGAGGCTACGTGAAGGGGCGGCCCTGGTTCTTCGGAGCGTTCCACACCCGGTACGAGGCGGAGAGGCCTGGTGGGGAGGCGTGCAAGAATGGAACCCGCGGAAAATGGGCAGAGCTCCCGGCCAATTGCCAAGGGGCATAGGCGGAGCTAAGAGGAGAGGCGGCTCTTGTTCTCTGAGAGTTCGGGGCACAAGGAGAAGCGACGATTGGATTCTGCAAAAAACAAGCAACGCTTTTGGCCAATAACTGAAGGGAGGGGGCGGGGCCTGGAGACAGCGAGTAAGCCGGCGCGCTGGGCAAGGGCGAAGCGCGAGGATCAGAGGGTGTAGCCCGGAGGGCGACGATGATTGACTGCGACACTAAAGATGTACAGGTCCTGGGACCAATCGCAGCAGCCGTAGGCGGGGCATCTTCCAAGGGTGAGCGCGCCAGGTGCAAACTCTAATAATTCTGTCTGCCCCGGATGATCTGGTATGTCCGGCGCAGTCTGGGTTCCCATGGAGCCCAGAAGCTTTACTCTTCCCTGAACTTAGACCTTGACAGTTGAAGGACTCTTGGCTAGTTCTCAGCCCGTCCCTCTCTTAGTGCTCCTCTGCAGATGACACAAAGGGCAGAAACACAGATCACTCAGCCTTCCTCTACTACTCTAGCTCGTGTACAAAACATGGGAAGCAAAAGTGCAATCCTGCTGATGCGATCTATCTGACTTTCTGAAAGTGACGTCTCTGGGTCCAAGCTTTATCCTTCACGAGATCTTATGACATCCCTGTGGGACCTGTCCCTGCTAACTCTTTGGTGAATTAACCGAACAATAAACACAACCACAGGTCAAAGGGTACGCAGAAACTAACACCAAGAGGTCAACCTCTTGACCAAGGTTACGGAGCACTTTAGTTGTTCAATTTGTATGTTGAAGCTCTCGAGTGGCCTGAGTTATTCAGCCTGCTCAAGCCTTGGGCACAGCAATCCTTAGGCTCCATCTTGCCTCCCTGACCCCTTTGTGGAAACAGAACAAAAGAGCCAGTAAGATGGCTCAATGGGTAAATGTTAATCCCACAGATTCGAGGAGAAAGACCACCGACCCAAATCATGGCCAAGAAAATTAAAGCAAGCAATTAGTTAAAGCAAGCTTTTTAATTCGTGTACATGGGTTGTCTCTCCCTAAAGTCAGGTTTAAGACATGGGGGAGATACATTTGTTTTGTTTTATTTTTTGTTTTTGTTTTGAGACAGTGTCTCACTATGTAGCCCTGGTTGTTCTGGAACTCACTATGTAGACTAGACTGGCCTTGAACACACAGAGATCTAACTGCCTCTGCCTCCCAAGTGCAGTGGTTAAAGGAGAGTGCCACTAAGCTGGGTTGGAAGCTTAGGTCTTTATAACTCAGGGTAGGGAGTTTCCAAATGGAGGATTTGGCAGGCAAATAGGGTCACAGACGCAGAACATAAGGGTAACAAGTTGGTCATAACACCCAGTGGCAACAGAGACATGGTTGCAAGGTGGCAACGACAAGGTAATCACCACAACCTTTTGAACTAAGATGTGGTTGTCGTTTCCTGGAACAGGTAGTACAGAAAGAACCATTTGTAGTTAAGGTTACAGGTGGGACATAGCCCAAGCCCTGAGAAACAGAGATGTAATTATAAACAGTAATGAGCCTGCTTTGTCTTTACTATAAGATGACTTTCAAACCCAAGATGGAAGCTGCTGCGTGCCTCACAAAGACACTGACCCAGCCAGGCGGTGGTGGCCCACGCCTTTAATCCCAGCACTTGGGAGGCAGAGGCAGGCGGATTTCAGAGTTCAAGGCCAGCCTGGTCTACAGAGTGAGTTCCAGGACAGCCAGGGCTACACAGAGAAACCTTGTCTAGAAAAACCAAAAAATAAAAAATAAAAAAAAAGACACTGACACAGTGACCTCAATTTAATATCCTAACCCATATGTGGAAAGAGAAGAAAACAGAGTCCCAAAAGTTGTCTCTTGCCCTCTCCATACCCATACTATGGCATATTCATGCCCAGGGCCTGCCTCTCTGTGGAGCAGAGGAGCATGAGCAGGCCTTGCAGTTGCCCTCAGCTGAGGGACATACTGTCCTGTGCTCCTTGTCCCCAGAACCATCTCCTCTCTGACTTCCCAATAACACTTCGTTAACCTTCCAGACATCGAGAAGACAGACATGAACTCTTATTTCCCACATGTGTGATTAGGGCCAAGATCAAGTTTAGCAGCGGCGGATCTTGAGAGGAAGCCAGGCTAAGCTTAATATTACAGATTCAGGTTTCAGAGCTGTGTAAAGCCCTAAACCCTTCATCCCCAATGTTAAAATGGGCAGGCTCACATCATGCAAGTCACTATCTGCAGGCCACTGTGGGATTCCACATAGACTAATTCACTGTAAACTTCCTGGCAAGAATGAAGATATCCTAAGGAGATGGCTCAGAGGCTAAGCCCACTCTGCTCGTGCAGAGAACCTGAGTTCAGTTCCCAGCACCCACATGGCAGCTCACAACTGTCTAAAACTCCAGCTCCAGAGGATCTAATGTCCTCTTCTGGCCTCCACAGGCCCCTGCACACACATGGTGCATATAATCTCATGTGAGTGTACATACATACACAAGGGAGGCATCTTTGCCCCTTTACCTATCAGAATATTTAAACAAGGGTCTCCAAGACATTAGCACTTCCCTAGGGGCCAGGTGGTAGGGGCATATTCCTTTAATCCCAGGACTTGAGAGATAGAGGCAGGCAGATGTCTATGAGTTCGAAGCCAGCCTGGTCTACAGAATGAGTTCCAGGACAGTCAAGGCTATACAGACATAGAAAAACCTTGCCTCTCCCTCTAACACCCACACAAAAAGAATTAGGTCCCCAGGAACCTAAGCCTGGAGCAACCAATACTAAAACTTAACTTACTTCTGGCAAAGATTCCACACAGTTCCAACATCCTGTCAGACTTCAGGAGAGACTGAAGCTGAGCCAGCAATGGAGCAGCAACAGGCAAAGGACTGTCGCCTAGACCGGACCACTTAGCTGATTACAGTTCTTGCCTTCTGTTCAAGTGTGAACCTTGGGCTTGTGAGAAGATGGCTCAGCTAGTAAAGAGGCGGTTGCCTCAAAGACTGACAACCCGAGTTCAATCCCTGGGCCCCACGAGGTGGAAAGAGAGAACTGACTCCTGAAAGTTGTCCTCTGACCCCCACACATGAACTGTGTCATATGAGGTGTATACCCCAATAAATCAAATACATATGTAAATAAATGTAATAAAATTTAATCCTTCACCTTGTATCAGGACCCTAATAGACTTGGGAATCAGCAGACCTTGTTACTTGCTCCTCCACACAGTGTAGCCCTTCATGCTGCCCTGTCAGTGTATACACCTCTGTGCAGGGGCCGGAGAAAGAAGCTAGTGTCTTGGCTATAGAGCTCTCCACCTTTCCCTGAATCTAGATCTCAAGGCTGCTCTGACAGCCAGTGAGTCCCCCGCATCCTCCTGTCTCTACTCACCTGGTCCGGCCTTACGATGACAACCATGTGCAGCTGTGCCCAGAATGCTTTTCATGTGGGTGCTGGGTCGGGGACCCGGAGCCTTATGCTTGCACAGCATAGCAAGCCATCTCAGCCATCACACCATCTTTTTCAGCTCACACAGCCTTTGATGAGACAGTGTATCACTATGTAGCCTGGCTAGCCTAGAGCTCATTATATAGACCAGGTTTGCCAGAGATCCACAGAGCCACCTGCCTCTATCTCCCCAGGACTAAGACTGAAAGGCCTGCACTGCCACGCTGTGCCTCCCATGTTTACTTTGACACAGGCTCTCATGTAGCTTACACTGGACTCAAACTTGTTATGTAGCCAAGGATGATCTTGAATTCCTGATTCTCCTGCCTCCACCTCCTGAGTGCTGAGATGACAGCTGTATGCCACCACGTCTGCTTTATGTGGTGCTGAGGATGGAACCTAGGACGTCACACATGCTAGGGGAGCACCAGTTCAACAGAGCCTGGAAGTGCCAACTGAGGCATGGGTCCAGCCTGAGACCTACTCGTGTCTTTAACTGGACCACTGGGGATGAGTGGCTCAGCCTGACTTGTTATGGCCACCAGAGCTGCTACCAGGCTCCAACCCTAACAGCTCCAGCAACAATAGGGTCACATGACCCAGCAAAGAGGATGATGCTCCTATTCAGAGAGCAGAGAGCCTCACTGTGGTCCTACCAGGCTTTGAGGCAGAGGGAGGGAAAGAGGAGAGAGGGGAGGAGGGAGGGAGGGAAGAAGGAAAGCTCCCAGAAGACCTCATGGCTCCCTACTGATGCCAAGTGAGGCAAGGGTCAGGCAGTGGTCCAGCACTGAGTTGCCTCTGCCAGTGGTGCCAGAGGCACCAGCAGGGTCTGGGCATGGCAACAGCAGCAGCTGACACTTCATTATCCCACAATGTAGAGCACTTGGCAGGGCTCCCAGCCTCTCTGCATGCTTGGACCCAGGCAAGACACTGTCTCCACTTCCCTGTTTCCTCTCCCTCTGGGAATCAACCCCATCCCGGGAGGTATGTCTTCAGTTTTTTGTAGGCTAGGGCCCAGGATCAACTAAAGCCAAAATGTCACCTGCCCAAGGCTAGGGAAGGCAAGCATGGCAGAAGAGGAAGGTGGGGGCAGGTGGGAAACCCAGGGCCTCAGTGCAGTGTGGCCTTTGGAATGGGTGCAAGTCTTCGTCTATCTAGAAGATGGGGGGTGGGGCGAGTGGTTTCATGGCCCTGGAGTCTCAGAGATTTGTCAACAATGAAAAGTTGGTAATGGCAGAGCATGGCAGGGAATGCTTGGGATCCCAGCACTGGGGAGGCAGAGGCAGGAGGGGTAGCAGTTCAAGGCTATTCTCTGCCAAGTGAGGCCAACCTGGTTTAGAGAGTGAGTTCCAGGAAAGACAGAGCTACACAAAGAAACCCTATCTCAAACAAACAAACAAACAACCCAAAACAAACCTCAAACCAACCAAACAAAACTAAGGCCAGTGGCTGAGAGCACATACTGCTCTCCCAACAGCCTGTTCCCAGCACCCACATCAGGTGGCTCACAGACTGCAGGTCTAGCTACTGAGGATCTGATGCCTTTGGCCTCCACAAGTGTCTGCACACTGGATGAAGAAAGAGAGAGAGAGAGAGAGAAAGAAAAAAAAGAAAGAGAGAAAGAAAGAAAGAAAGAAAGAAAGAAAGAAAGAAAGAAAGAAAAGACAGACATGACTACTCCCAGGTGTGATGGAAGAGAAGGTTTGTAGCTATGAGGGAGAGTGTAGCCAGCACAAGGACTTCGTGGAGAGTCCAGAGTCCATGTGACCCTAAGCCCAGCCATGTGAGCAGAGAGGGGAAGGAAAGAAGAAAGGAGCCCCTCCCTCAACAAGGATGGCCCAGTTACATAATGGCTGAGTTATATAGTGACCAGGAGCTTGGGGGGTGGGGGGAAAGCACAGTCCAATGCCCGGACTGGAGAGTTCAGGGCAGGGAGTGGGGTATTCCGACCAGGAGGGCCTATACTGTAACAGACAGGGATTGAGGGATGCTGGGAGAATCCGGTGGCCAGTGTTTGCTTTGATATGTTAATGGGCTTGAGACCTAACACATATATGCACATAATTAAAAATAATAAAAATACTACTTGGGCTGGGCGATGGTGGCGTACGCCTTTAATCCCAGCACTTGGGAGGCCGAGGCAGAAGGATTTCTGAGTTCGAGGCCAGCCTGGTCTACAGAGTGAGTTCCAGGACAGCCCGGGCTACACAGAGAAACCCTGTCTCGAAATACCAAAAAAAAAAAAAAAAAGAAAGAAAGAAAAGAAACCCTGTCTCGAAAAAAATAAAAAAATAAAAATAAAAATACTACTTTAAAAATCCAAATAAATCCAAAGCTGAGGAGCAGAGGCAGGGGAATCTCTGTGAGTTTGGGCTATCCTGGTCTATATAGCAAGTCCCAGGCTAGATCCCTGGCTGCAGACACCCTGAGCACAGCCAGGGAAGGGTGTTTTGGGATCCAGACTATGAGAGATGATTTCATTCTCCTTCTGAGACTCAGAGGAGTCTACTTCTCCAGCAACAGAGAGGAAGAAGCCAGGCCAGACACACGAACACAGGCCTTGCATTAGATTCCCACTTCAGCCCATCTCTCCATGTTAAGGACAGCAAGTGCTAAAATGCAGAAGGGACCCTCCTCAGAGGAGGGGACACCTTGTCAGGGGCATCCTCTGAGTTAGGACCCCTTGGGAGCTGAGGCTGTAACACAGCTAGCTCAGCCAGGGGAGGTGTAGGCCTGAGGCGGCCCAGTGCAGATGGTCAGGCTCCTGAGAAAGGTGACGTGGAGGTGGTGTCTCCAGACCTGGCTCCACAGAGCAGCAGGCACAGTGCCCTGTGGAGCTGTCCCGAAGGGGACTGCTGGAGCTAAGCACCACTTCCACCCTCATGGAGCCTGGGGCTCCTTAGGGCACAGGAGGCATCCACAAGGAGTGTACAGACTGGGACAGACAAATGTGGGATGCTGCAAGCATAGTGGCCTCTGCTCCTTGGAGCTGATCAATTGTCTGTTTCTCCAGTTCCATGAGATCCAATGCCTTCTTCTGGCCTCCATGTTTCCTCATACACATATAAATATATATTAAAACAAACACAAAACATCAACAACAAAAAATTGGGGTGGCTGGAGAATAAGCAAAAGGCTGGGTGGGGGGGATGGTGTGAGGTAGGAGTACAAGGAAGCCAGGGGCAGGCTGGGAATGTGATGGGGTGAGAACCACAGGGCCAGCCCCTCCCGCAGTGTCCCTGCAAGTGTCCCAGGAGCACCTATCCCCGGGATTTAGGAACAGAGTTTGAAGCCTGCCCACAGTCACACACATCACTGACCCAGACATCAAGTTATGCAATCTAGGCAGTATAGGACGAGGAGACCCTTCACCTACATACTGTTGTGTCTGTCCCCTGAGAGTGGAGAAGGGCGAGGTGACCTGGTCCAAGGTTCATGTCTGTCCTTGAGTTGGCAGGGGCCCTCCCTGTCCAATAGGGGAAAGCTCAGACATCTGAGTGTCTGAATTAGGATAACTCTCCTGCCATACCCCCCAGCCCTCCCCCCCCCCCCCCCCCCCGCAACACTTTGTAGAGCGCCAGAAGCAATGGCTGGTTCCCATGGAAACCGAGAGCCTTCTGGGAAAGGCATACCAGGTCCAGAGCTACAAGATGGGGGAAGGGAATAAGAGACAGAGGCAAGGAGGTTCTGAGGCCACTCTGAACCCCATGGGTTACATAGGTTCAGGAGTAGCTAGCTACTTAGGGACCTGCAGAATATTGGGGAGGTGGTGTAGGCATTTGAATTGGTGACAATGGTGTGTGTTTTACATTGGGGAAACTGAGGCTCAGAGAGACATGGGCTGCCTAAGACAGTGAGGATGACAGGGTGAGGCTGGTGCAGGGCAGCATTCCTGGGATGACAGGGCTGGAGCTAATGATGCCTGTTCCTGTCCACGTCCAACATACCCCAGTGTTTCAGATACACAGCGAGGCTTCCACAAGTCAGGCTATCTGCTCTTAGCCACAGATCTCACTCAGCACAGATAGACTGTCCTTGACCCCAGCCTCAGTGGCCTATATAGACCAGGCTCTGGCCTGTAGCTACCTCAGGTGCCTGGTGCCCTGTTCTCACTGACGCTGTGCTCACAGCACCAACAGAGCTATGAAAAGCCCCCTTTAGCCTGCGTCGGCAGGCTGCAGTATCCGGGACCAGGGCTAGGGCAGACCCTGATGGATGAATCTGAAACCCCTGCCTCTACCAGGTGCCAGGAGTTCTAGACCTATTTCACAGGTAAGAAAAATGAGACGCTTTAAAATGACACTCACTTATTAATTTATTTATTTAGCATGTTTGTGTGCGTCACAGCACACATATGGAGTTCAGAGGACAATGCGGAGGTGTCACCTCCCTCCTCCCACCATGTGGATCATGGGGAATCAGCCTTGGCCAAAGTACCCCTACCCAGGGTGCCTGCCCAAGGAGCAGGGTTATCAACTGCTTGGAGTGGTGCCCGGATTGCAGGTTGGCCCTCCAGGGACACCAGCTTGTGGAGGCCCCAAACTCCACACAGAACACTGCAGTTCCATGTGCCCTTTGCCCCAAAGCTGCCGAGAATGGCTGTGGTGGAAAGGGCACTGGGAGTGGTGTGTCACCGGCCATCACTGCTTCTGCCCCGCCCCCCAACGCCTTGCTAGCACACTTGTGCTCTGGGTAGCATGGGTGGGGGACAGAGGTAGGGCCCCATAGCCACCCATGTTCTGGAGACAGCTCACTGAGCCAGGTCACCCTTCTTTCCCGTCCACAGTTCACGAAGCTCCACATGGCAGCCCAGGTCTCGCAATGCGGCCTTGGCCACATCTTCGCAGTCTGGGTGGGCAGCTCGGGCTTGCAAAATAAGCTCCTCTGCCCCCAGGTCCAGGATGGGCTTGGAGAAGACCTGGCTGCGGGACACCAGGTTTCGGATCAGCATGCAAGCCTGTTTCTGGAAGACAGAGAGGCTGTGACTAAGGGAACAGCCTGGGCTGGGGTTCACTCTGACCTCTGTGTGCTCCTCAGAACATGATGAGACAGATATTCAGTAGACAGCTACACTGAACCAGGCTAGAGCCATGGTCCCATGTGACCTTCTCAGTCCCATGTCTGCTGAAGCAGGCCCTGGAGATGGTGCACAAAGGACATTGGTAGAGGGCGCCAAAGTTGATTTCTCAATGAGTCACCCATCTGGGTTGGTTCCAGTACCCTTCATCTAGTTTTGGGTTTTGTTGTTTGTTTTTGAGACAGGGTCTCTCTGTGTAGCCCTGGCTATTTTGAAACTTACTATGTAGACCAGGCTGGCCTTGTACTCAGATCTCTGCTTCTCGTGTGCTGGGATTAAAGGTGTACACTAGTACATGCATCTTCCACAGTAGGCTCTGCAGGGAACAGGCTTGCTTACACCACAGCAGGCTCTTCAGGAAACAGGCTTACACCACAGAAGGCTCTGCAGGGAACAGGCTTACATGCTCCTCATGGCTGGGTGGCTCAGAGCAGCTGACACAATGAGACATCATGTGCATGGTGATGTTTGGTAGTGACAGGTAGGTATGGCAGCACAGGCTAGTGACCCAGTGCCTAGAAGGCTGAGGACGTGGGCCTGACCTCCATGCCTGCAGGAACTATAGATCTAGAGCTTGTTTCAAAGGAAAACTGGAGTTGGGCTAAGGGTCAGAGGTCAGTTGCTACAGTGTTTCCGGAACATGTACTAGGCCTGGGGTCAGTCAGTCAGAAGTGTGGTGGCATAGGCCTGTCACTCTAGCACTCATTGGGAAAGGCAAGAAGACCAGGCGGTGAAGGTTGTTCTTTTGGCAAAATACTGGAGGCCAGTATGAGCTACTCTGTCTCAAAGGAAGAAAAAGGAAGAGGAAGAGGAGAAAGGGGATAAACATAGAAAGAAGACGACGTTAGGCAGTTGTGCTTGCATATGTGTGTGTGTGTGTTTACTAAAATCCTTGTGTATGAAGGTGCCCAGGCTGTCTTGTAGTGTAGGCTGGTCGGTCTGGAATTCATGCCTCTTGTGGGATTATAGCCACCACAGCTGGCTCAACAGGCTTAGCTGCTGAGAAGGGCCCCATGGACTTAGGTGGGCACAGCTGCATACTCACCTGGACACCAGCCTCCTGGGGATGTGCCTTCATGGCCTGCAGAGCAGCAGACGCCCCGCCACCCTCAATGATGACCCGGCTGTTCTCCGGCTTTCGAAGAGCCAGAACACAGAGTGCTGCACAGCTGTGTTCACAAACCTGTGAGTGTGGAACGGGCAACTGAGACCATGAATGGACAGATTCCCCCTCCCCGTGTCAGCATGACTGACACCCCAGCCTGGATATTCTTCAGCTCCGCTCAGTGGGTGCCCAGGGGTGGTGAGAGCACTGACCCGTGAGAACCCGATGGGGTGTAGCCTACCAGGGGTATGGAAACCCCAGTCCTTCACCTAGCCTTGCTGACAGTGAGAAGGCAACCCCTGTGTAGCCAGCCATTGTCCCGCCCATGTGTCTGAAGTGTGTACCTGGGGGCTGGCCAGGTGCCGGGTCATGGCAGCCACAATGGACTCTGTCCCGCCTGCCCGGACAATGGCGTCCTTCACATCATCGTTGCCTGCGATAGCCCTCAGGGCACTGAGCACTTGCTTCACCAGGTCCTGTGTGGATGGCAAGGGGAGATCACCCTGGCTTGTGTGACTGCAAGCCTCCTACTTGCCTGATGGTGGCCAAAGGGTGCTAAGAAAAGCACTTTGTCTGTTTCTTAGTTTGAACACATGTGGCCATCCCAGGGTCACAGGCCTGTCTGTAACAACAAGATCATGACCCACCACACAGAGGAAGGGCAGACTGGAGGAGGGCAGGCCGAGTCTAAGTGATTTGCCTAATCCCCCTCACATGAGTTGGGCATGAGACCTGGCCAAGGGAGAGCCCCGGGCAGCCTGAGCTGAGGATGCTATTTCCATTTCCACACTCCTGCTCTCTGGAGAGAACGTACAAGTGGAGTCTGGGCAGTGGCTCAGGGAGTCGTGTGCTCATCTCGCACGCACAGGGCCCAAATGCTAGCACCCAGAACAACCACAGAGAGCTTGGGCAAGTCAGCACACATGGGCTTAATGAAGGCTAGCTGAAACTATGTGAGCCCTTGCGACCCTGTGTCACTGTGTCTGTCTGATGGTCTGTCTCTCCCTCTCTCTCTTTCACTCTGTCTTTCTCTCTCTCTCTCTGTCTCTCTCTCTTACACACACACATATGCACACACACACAGCCAGTGTGGTAGCTCATGCCTGTCATCCCAGTACTTAGAAAACTGAAAAAGGAGGATTGCAGTATCAAGTCCAGCCTGGGCTACAGAGAGTAAAAGGGCTGTGGTGTGGTGGTCTGTGGTGTGGTGGGCTGTGGTGTGGTGGTCTGTGGTATGGTGTGGTGGCCTGTGGTATGGTGTGGTGGGCTGTGGTGGGCTGTGGTGGCACAGGCTTGCATGCAGGAAGCTCTCATTCTCACCAATCTAGGGAAACAAAAGAAAGAAAGAAAGAAAGAAAGAAAGAAAGAAAGAAAGAAAGAAAGAAAGAAAGAAAGAAAGAAACTGGCAGAACAGAACCATGACCCCGAGCGTGTGGGCAGAGCTTCTGCACCCAGACTTTCACCCTGGCATGGGGAGTGGGGGGAGGTTTGTCAGTCTGGCCAGCTGTGGCCTCAGGGTCCAGGAGCCCCGGGAAAGGAGGAAGACTTTGGGCTCCACCTGGTGGTCATTGCAGTCAGCCAGCAGGGTCACAAGGATGCCAAGGCCTCCGAGGTCTATAACCTCCTGGCAGAATTCATTCCGAACAGCCAGGCGGGACAGGGTGCTGCAGAGTTCGCTCAGGACCCCCGGGTTGTCAGAGAACGCTGTGCAGAGGCAGGAAGCGAGAGTTAGAGCTGGGAGGGACCAGGGACAAGCAGATGTGTAGAGAGGAGCCTGTCAGTCTCCCACTTTCCCACTTCCCAGGCTAGCTGAGGTCATCCACGAAGCCCATGGGAGAGCTAGCCCCTGGCCGGGCCTGCCCCATGCCAGCAGTTACAGAAACTGATACCACAGTAGCAAACAACTAACAGACCTACTGCTGGCATCCCCTAAGCAAAGAACTTAAGGGCTGGGCATGGTGCACACCTTAATTCACTGTACTCAGGAGGCAGGGGCAGGGGGATCTTTGTGAGTTCCAGGATAGCCTGGTCCACATAGCAAATTCCAGACCCTCATTGTGAGACACAGTCTCAAAGAAAGGTAGGAAGGAAACCAAGCAACCAGAGCAAGGCTTCTGACACAACTTTGAGGATCCTGTCTGGGAAGGAATTTTCTAAACACCACAGGAAGCTGGCGAGGAACACATGCAAACCAACCGGAGATGTGGCGGCCGTGAGGGCCAACAGTCAGCATCTGTAGGATCTCTGTGGCACGTGCTACCTGTGCCCACCTGGTTTTCCCTCAACAGGCTACTGGATGTGCTTTAAGTGATGAGAGGATGTGGCAGGAGCAGGGGGTCCATCCAATCAGGTAAAGGCTTTGCTAAGTGGGACACTGAGGTTTCCCAGTGGAGAAAGAGTGTCTGGGGGCTGCTGGCAGTCTCTGGTCTGCTCTAGGGCCTTCAGACTACCAGAATGTGAGCCATCCAAGGTGGGGCCTGGGCTCAGCACAGAGTAGTTCGCGCTTAACATGAAGCACATTCTGTGCTGGGCTCCACCTCAGCACTAGGAAGCAAAGGTAAGACACACAAGGCTCCGACATCTACACTCCTGCTCTATCTCTGTTTAGCCTAATTCAAGCTGCTGCAAACAAGCACAGAAGTGCAAACAATTCTTCAAGAAGCTGACCGGCTTTACAGATGGTCCGGCCTCATTTCTCAGCCACTCTGTGGGTATGGAGCAGGAACCGAGAAAGGCTTTCCTATCTCTCAGATGAGTGGAGATCCCACTCCTATGGAGCTGAAGCCATGGGGCAGGCTGAGAACTCATCCTTTTAGCTGAGAAGCACACCCACCCACCCTCCTCTTCCCAGTTCTGCTCCTACCTCTGGCAGCCTCAATGAGCACCTTCAGGCCTTTGTTCTCCTGAACAATCATCTTGGCATGCTCATGGGCATGGCCAAAGGGTACTCGGATATCATCATCGAAGGTCATGACCCGCAGGGCCCAGCAGGCCTCCCTGACTACATCGGCATGCTGGCCATGCTGTGTGATGGCAGCCGTGAGCAGGGGCAGCACGCCGGCTTTCACCAAGCCCTGCCGATTCTGTTCGTGCTTTAGGCAGACGTGGCGCACACAGCGGATCCCACAGCACGTGAGTTCAGGGTTGGCAGCATTCTGTGCCAGCGTGGCCACGAGAAGATGCAGGCCCTGGGCATCCAGGAGGTCAGGCTGGCCATCAGTCAGTACTGCCAGGGCACTGAGAGCCTGGAGCAGAAGATCCTGGTCGCTAGTGGCAGCCAGCTGCCAAGCAGCCAGGAGGATTGGGTAGGCTCCCTTCTGGGCTGCCAGGTAGCGGCTGGCCTTCTGCTGCTTGCACTGGTCACAGAAGCGGACAAGGTGGGCTGATACCTCCTGGAGCCGAGAGCCAGTCAGGGACTCCTGTAGATCACTGAGAACCTGTGGAGAATGTCACAGTATTACCTGCAACTGATAGGCTCAGCACCACAGGGAGTCTCAACCCAGAATCTGGGCCCAGGATGGAAGATAGGGCCAGATCCATCTGGACATTTCTACACTGATACTGCTATTTTAAGACAGCATCTTTGTGTGTGTGTGTGTGTGTGTGTGTGTGTGTGTGTTTACAATACCCTCAGAAACCAGAAGAGGAGGTAGAATCCATTGGAACTGGAGTTACAGGCTTTTATGAGGTACTACATGGGTACTAGGAATTGAACTTGGGTCCTCAGTAAGAGCAGCAAGCACTCATAACTGCTGAGCCATCTCTTCAATACCAACATAGATTTATAGGCCAGGATGGCCTTGAAATTATGCTGTCCACGCTGGCCTTGAACTCATAGGAAACTCCTGCAAGAGCATCCTGAGTGCAGGGACCCCAGCTCTGAGCCACCATGTATGTACAGTCACCCTATTTTAAAAACAATCTTTGAGTGTTACTTTATGCATATGGGTGTTCTGCCTGCATGTCTATCCAAGAACTGAACCACTTAAGGTGCTTGACACTGGAGGATGCCAAAAGAGGGTGCCGTATCCCCTGGAACTGGAGTATACGGATGGTTAGTGACCAGCTATGTAGGTGCTGGGAATTGAACCCAGATCCTTTGTAAGAGCAGTCAGGGTTCTTAACTGCTGAGCCAGCTCTCTAGAGCCTGCATTAAAAAAAAAAAAAAAAAAAAAGATTTATTTATTTATGTATGTATTTATTTATTTATTTATTTATTTATTTATTTATTTTATGTGTATGAGTGTTCTGTCTGCATATACACCTGCATACCAGAAGAGGGCATCAAATCCCATTACAGATGGTTGTGAGCTTGCACATGGTTGCTGGGAATTGAACTCAGGACCTCTTAACCACTAAGCCATCTCTCCAGCCCTGTCCCTGCATATTTAAATACTATAGATTGAACTTGGGGGGTCCATGCAAGATAGTAAGTGCTCTGCCTCTGAGTTACATATATCCCTAGCCCTTAATATGTTTTACTTTGCATTAAAAGAATTTTATGTCTTGTCTGTCTGTCTCATACGCACACATGCATGCATGGACACACCCCACAGCATGCATAGAGACAGCAAAGGACAACTCTTGGGCATCGGGTCTCTCTTTCCACCATGTGAGTTCTGGTGATCAAACTCTGGCCCTCAGACTTGGTGGCAAACTCCCTTTCCTGTTGAGCCCTCTCATCAGCCCCGTTCTTTCCTTTTTCAGTAGAGCTGAGGCTGGAACCCAGGCCATGCATGGTAGACAGGTGCTCCGTCACTGTCCCACACCTGCAGTTTCAGAAGCCTTGAATACAAGGCCACTGACTATACAGCTGGGTTTACACTCAAGTGAAGTGAGAAAAATAAGCTCACTTCTTTCAACTTTTAGTATTTGCTGTATGGAAAATCAGAAAGTGAGCTCTTTCATGTGCCATTTATGAAGCCATGTAGAGAAGTGCCAGCCATCTCCGTGGCTCTGCTGCTAAGCAACTGCATGAGTGAGTAAAGACCCACTAGAGTCTGACTCTAACGGTACCAAGAAGCCCCAGGCAAGAGCAGCAGACAAACTACCCTGCTGAGCCCAGCCCATGAGAGCATTACGAACACTTCGATGGCTGCTGCGGGGTTGTTTGAAAGTGTAAGTGGTCAGACTGCTTCTGGAGGAAGGCCTCTTCCTCAGACTCGCCCATTTGGACAGCTCCCTGTCATCCGCTCCCCAGATATTTACCTGCACAGGGAAGCCCCGTTACACACAGGTTTCCCAGATGCAACTCCAAGCCATCAGGGAGAATTACAGAAAAATACTAAAAACAGAGCCAGCCAGTCTGGGTGGCATGACCTTAGGATGTACCCCAATGTGAACCAAAGTTAAGTCAATGTGCCCAGTGCTACTGAGGTGGCTGGCAACCAGTCCATGAACGGGAGGCTCAGCAGAAACCAGCAGCCTGGCCAGGGGGATTTGGTTCAAATTCAGCTACCAAAACAGGCAAAGACATCTGTCAGCCAGTCCTGCCCAAACCAGCCTTAGGAACCTGGCAGAGCATGTGACAATGGAATGGAACATTAAAGAAGCCAAGGGGCAGACTGGAGAGATGGCTCAGATGGTTAAAAGCACTGACTATTCTTCCAGAGGTCCTGAGTTCAATTCCCAGCAACCATATGGTGGCTCACAACCATCTGTAATGGGATCTGATGCCTTCTTCTGGTGTGTCTGAAGATAGCTATAGTGTACTCATACATAAAATAAATAAATCTTAAAAAAAAAAAAAAAAAAAGCCAAAGGCCACGGAGGTGGCTCAGGGCACAGCACTTCCTATACAAGCCTAATGAGCTGGGTTCAGTCCCCAAGACCTGCAAAGGGGAAGGATGCGACAGATTTCTCAGAGCTGTTCTCTGACCTCCAAGTGTGCACCTCAGCATGTGTACACCCCAGTAAGACTTCTACTGTTGTTGAAACTGGATACTATGTGACCCTGGCTAGCCTGGACTCAATATCCCTCCTGAAAGGGTAGGGGTGGGGCATATATTAAAGGCATGTGTCATTGTTCCTGTGAAGGTCAAGGGCTGGGAGGTAGCTGGGTGGGGGTGTTGAGCACTTGCTGTGTAAGCACAGACTTGTTCAGATCGCCAGAACCCACAGAAAGCTGGGCCAGAGACCCTTGATATATGTGTGGCCTTGACCCCAGCACTTGGGCAGAGAGATCATGTAGGTACTTGTATGTCTCAAACATCCTCCAAGTGGCTCAGCTGTCCCCTAGAGGCTGGGCTGCCCTCAAATGACCTTGGGACACACGGCTGTAGACTTCCACTGGTCACTGACAGACCACTGACATTCAGATACTGATTTCTGCCATGTGGAACATGGGGAAGAGACTCCCCCAGATTGTTCCACCATGGTGGCAGAGACTGACGCTCCTACCTGCAGGACATCATGTGTGGGCTCCTGGAGGCCATCCAAGGATACTTTAGGTGCTGTCTTCACGATGTTGCTCAGATCAACCCCTGCAGAGAGGGAGATAGGATGAATGCTTTAGTCAAGTGACAACTATCCTTCCTCACATCCCCCAGGTCAGGAGGTCCCTGCTGGAGGCTTTCCTTCCAGCCACAGGCTGCAAGCAAGGCCATGCCACACATGCTGTTTCTGAATAGTGAGGTAGCAGCTCTTACCTGGCAGACAGATGGGGAGGGGACAGAGCCTTTCCCTTGGAACTCACAGTCCTACCAGTCCATTTGTATCCTGCCTCCTGAGGTCTCAAAGGCATCCCCTCTGTGGTAGGTATTCCGTGTGTGCATGCATGTGTATGTGTGGTTTAGGAGACATTTTGTTTTTGTTTTTGAGACAGAGTCTATGTAGACCAGGCTGGCCTTGAACTCACTATGTAGCCCAGGCTACCTCAAACTTATAGAGCTCCACCTTCTTACAGCAGCTACCAAATTCTGGGACGATGAGAGTATGCTTAAGGTGTTTTTCAGGTAGTCTTGTTAAGAAGCCTAGGCTGATCTCAAATTCACAGTAACCCTCCTACCTCAGCTTCCCAAGTACTGGATCAGCAGGCAGTGTTGGTGAGCACTTATTGTCTCAACATTGGGAAACAGAGGCAGAAAGATCAGTATTCAAGCTAGCCCTAGCCACATAATGAATTAAGAGGTTAGCCTAGGCTATACAAACCAGTCTTGAAACAAATAAGTGAACAAGCCCAGTAACAAGGATGAAGAAGAGCTGGGTTACAGGATTTTACCACTGGACTGGGCCTTGTTGGACACTATGTGTGTGTTTGTGTATGTTGTTCATGTGTTAACATGTGTGGATAGTCGTGTAGGGGTAATGGAGGCCCAGACTCACACTCACATAGCTTCCTTAGAAGCTGTACTCTTTTCTGAGACAGGGTCTCAGTGGAACCTGAGGCTCACTAATTAGACTAAACTGCAAACCAGCAAACTGCAATGATCTACCTGTCTCAGTGCTGGGATTACAGACATACCCTTCTGCACATGTACTGGCTGGTTGTGTGTCAACCTGACACAAGCTAGAGTCATCACAGGAGGGAATCTCAGTTGAGGAAATGCTTCCATGAGATCCTGCTGTAAGGCATTTTCTTATTAGTGATTGATGGGGGAGGGCCAGCCTACTGTGGGTGGGGCCGTCTCTGGGCAAGTGGTCCTGGTTCTATAAGAAAGCAGCCTGAGCAGCACCCATCCATGGCTTCTGCATCAGCTCCTGCCTCAGGGTTTTTGTCCTGCTTGAGTTCCTGTCCTGACTTCCCTAAATGATGAATTGCAATATGGAAGTGTAAGCAGAATAAATCCTTTCCTCCCCAATTGCTTTTTGCTCATGGTGATTCATCACAGCAACAGAAATCCTAACTAAGACACCTGATGGTGGTAGCACACACCTTTGATCTCAGCACTCAGGAGGCAGAGGCAAGTGAATCTCTATGAGTTCCAGGCCAGCCTGGTCTATAGAGTAAGTTCCAGGATAGCCAGAGCCACACAGAGAAACCCTATCTTGAAAAATCACAAAAAAGACACACACTCCCCCCAAAAATCAAACACACCTCATTATGGCTAGCTTTTTACATGAGTTCTGGATCAAACTCAAGGCAAACTCAGCAAGTAACTTAGCAACGGAGCTACCTCTCCAGTCATGTCCCCAGTGTTACTTGATTGTCCACTAGGGCACCCAATTGTGTGTCCTGGAAGCAGGGCCTTGTCTCTCTTCCCTCTGGCTAACTTCATTGGTTCCCCACATAGAGAGGAAGATGTAGGAGGGAATGGGTTTGTTGTTGCCTAACGCTCTGGCTCTAAGGGCCCAGTGCACGTGATTACTCTCATCTTGAGCCTCTGCTGCCTGCCAAGTGGCTCAAGGTCTCCAAACCCTACCATTGCTGCCACTGTCACTCAGCGGTCCTGCCACCCACTGCCCTCCATGACTCACAGGACTGACTCCTGGACATAGCATACGCCATGCGGCTCTGTGGCTGAGAACTGCCACGCCTTTTTTATTTTGAGGTGAAGGGGGATGCTGGTGACAAGATGGAGACAGGCAGCAGGAACAAGGTCAGCAGCACCTCACTACTGTGTTAGTCTGAGGGCTGTGGCCTCTAAGAGCCAGTACTGAAGCCACTGCCATACCTTGTGATTCAAACTGCTCCACAGCCTCTCGAATGGCCTCCTCAGTGCCCATCTCAAACTCCTCAATGTTCTCCCGCACAGCAGCATCAAAGGTTTCCTGGGTGATGGCTTGGAAGCCATTGCTGCCTGCTGAGTAGAAAGGAACACTTGGTCAGGAGACAGCAGGCAACTGGAAGTCTGCTACCTTAGTAATCCCAGCACTAGGGAGGGCAGAGACAGAAGGCTCATGGCTAGGAGGAGGCCAGTCTGGACTACACAGTGAGATATTATCTCAAAAAGCTAAAGAGATAAAAGCAAAAGGCCAGCTGGTGAGATAGCTCTGTGGGTAAAGGCTCTTGCTACCAAGTCTTAGGACCTAAGCTCAGTTCTAAGAACAAACATGGTAGAGAATGGACTCGTGAAAGTTGTTTTCTGATTTTTGTATGCAGGCTGTTGCATTTGCATTCCACAAATATAAAATGAATAAACCTTAAAAGAAAGCCGGGCAGTGGTGGCGTATGCCTTTAATCCTAGCACTTGGGAGGCAGAGGCAGGTGGATTTCTGAGTTCGAGGCCAGCCTGGTCTACAGAGTGAGTTCCAGGACAGCCAGGGCTACACAGAAAACCCTGTCTCGAAAAACCTAAAAAACAAAAACAAAAACAAAAAAAACTTAAAAGAAAAAAAGAAGAAATGGGCACTTAGGGCACTGTCTCCCAGGCCCAAAACAACTATGAGAATGCTCTTCCCACCTACTATACCTGATCTGTCCGCAGAAGAGCTCAGGCCTGCCATCCCAGCATTTGGGGAGCAGAGGCAGGTGGTTATCTGGGAGTTCAAGGCCAGCCTCATCCACATACAGAGTTCTAGCCCAGGCAAAGCTACACAGTGAGACCCTAACCCAAAACAAACAAGACAAAGGTAAACAAACAAAAACAAAAAAATCCAGGCTACGTGAACCCTGGGTCTCAATAAGCAATCCACCAAGATGATGGAAACGTCTGCAGTTCTCTTCAACATGGAGATCCTGGGGCTTGAACTCAGGTCCTCGGGCTTGGCAGCAAGCATCTTACCTGCTGAACCATCTCACTGGCCTGAGTACTATTTTCTGATGCACAGTCCATAACCAACATTATCAAACTTTTCTGATGCTGTTCTTTAGAACAGTATAGAATCAGGAATCAGGTGTGGTGGTATACAACTGTCATCTCAGCACCAGAAGAGTTGAGGCAGAAGGATGGGCAATTCAATGGTACAAGAGATTGTCCAGAAAACAAAAACAAAATTTCTATCTCTGAAGCTCACAAAGCCGTAAGAGAGAATTGACTCCCGTAAGTCCTCTGATCTCTACATGAGAGCCACAGTACATATAACACACACATACAGGACACACATACACAGTAAATAACTGTATAAAAACCACATTTTAAAAACCACACTGTGGTTAGCTGGCCCTTAAGGTACAAGCCTATGATATCCAGCCCCCAAGCCAGCCTGGGCTAGTGAGTGAGGCCCTGTGTAGAAGAGTGTAAAAGCTGAGGCGCTGGGGAGAACGCTCAGCAGGAGAGGGTGTGCTGCTCCATCATAAGAGTTCAGTTTCAGAACACACATCTGGTCGTTCACAACTATGTACACATGTGAACATACAATAATGATGATGATGTTAAGTAATATTAATAACAATTTATTAATAGTAATAGTTATTAAAGCACTAATGGAGCAGGGACAGGCTAACCTCTGAATCGGAGGCCAGTATAGTCTACAGTGTAAGTTCCAGAACAGCCAGGGCAACACAGAGAAACCCTGTCTTTGAAAAATAACAATGACAAAACAAAACACTATCATCCCAGAACACTGGAGGCAGATATGGCAGACCTCTGTGAGTTTTGGGCCAGCCTGATCTATGTAATTGAGTCCCTCCTGACCGCTCCCCTGCCCTGCCCCTCAAGTAAACAAAACCAGTCTAGCTCAAGCAGCCCTACTCTCCCATGAAATAATTCCCTCTGTTTTTGTTTTTTGTAAGTTAGGGCCTCATGTAAACCTGACTGTCCTTGAATTCCTGATCTTCTAGTTTCCAAACAACTCCCTGGCTTATCTGTTGTTTTAAAGGCGGCGTTTGGTTTTGTAGTCCAGACTGGTATGAAACTCGCAGCAATCTTTCTGCCTCCGCTTCTTGAATGCACTACAACGCCTGTTCTTGCTTTTGGTTGTTTTTAATTCCAAACCGGTCTAGAACTCATCAATCCTTCTGTCTCTGTCTCCCTAGAGCAGTCATGACAGATGCAGCAGCCACGCCCGCTCCATCACTACTACATGAACAGCAAAACCTGTGTCCCCTGAACCCAGAACCACACTGTCCTGAACCTCCGGTACTGTCGGCTCCACTGCCTAGAATGCAGCCGAACACGCAGCAGTGCTCAGCACACAGGTGCAGCACGAATGAATAAAATGAATGAAAGAACCTGCACAACAAGAAAGGTGAAGCATGTGGTTTCCAAGTATCTTTGGTACAATTCTCTCCTTCCCCCAAACCAAGTTCCCGAGAGTCGTGCAAACACCACCACCCCAACCCCGCGGCGCCCACTCCCCACTACGCCAGCCACAGGCACAGGCAGCCGGTGCTCCTCACCGGGTCTACGCAGCCACGTGGGGAAAGGGTGGGGCTCGCAGCTGTCACCGGAGACTTTGCCTTTGGCTCCTTCAGGCCACCGTATACGCGCAAGCGCAGAGGCGCCGCCTCGCCTCGGCGTACCTCCTTCAGCCGAGAGGCTCCTTCCCGGGGTAACAAGGGCGTCCGCGAGGACAGGTAAAGAGAAGGGAGCCACAGAGTACGCGTGGGCATGAAACCCTTGCCGTCTTCTCAATGCTGCTTCTAGGTGTCGCTTCCCTCAAAAGAGATAGTTTTCACCTAGGTAGACTCTGCCTTGAGAAGTGAGCAGTGCGCCTGCGCGAAAGAGCCAACATGGCTGCCTTCAACGCTTGCGCATGAGGGCCTAGGTGGTGGCAGTCAGCGCCTGCGCACCAAGGCAAGGCAGCGGCTTGCGCCTGCGCGACGCGGCGCTGCGGAAACCGTTGGCTTATTTGCATCTCCCCGCCTCGCCTGGCGGTGGATAAGGAGTCTGAGGAGGCGGTAGCGGCGGCGGGGGCGGCACCGCGCGCATCAGGCTCTGGGTGAGGCCCGGGCCCTGGCGACCTGGGAGGGCGGGCCCGGGGTGGGAAGTACTCTGGGTGTCCCTAGGGCGAGCGCGCTCCTCCGGCCTGTCTCGCGGGTTCATTCTTTACGCCTGAGCCCGCGGTCGGCCGGGCGAGCTGGGCGTAACGGCGAGCGGGCTTCGGGCCTCCAGCTGCTGAGAACCGCTGTAGCCTCCGTGGCTGCCAGTCCCATAGACAGGGAAACGGAGGTGCAGACAGATTAGGTACCTTGATTAGATTTCAGGACCAGCTGACCCGGAGGAGTCCCTGCTCTTAAATGACAGAGAACAGGGGGCGTCCTATCGTTTTCTCAGGGCGTGGGGAAACGAGGTGATGGTTATAGAAATGACCAGAAGGGAGGTGTGCCTCTTGAAATTGGAAGTGTCATAAGGCAGGCTGTGACTGATATAAATGCTGTCTAGTTTTTTTCTACATACAGAAAGTGCTCTCACAATGAATGCCCTGTTGGTCAGTCTCAAGACTAGGATGCCTGACCTCGGTGGTTCACTTCTCCAACTCTGCTTTTTCTCCCGTGTGTCAACGTCTTTTCTTTCATTCTTTTTTTTTAAAGGCAGGGTCTCAAACTGATTATGATGGCTCATCCCTGTGATCCCAGTTTTCCAGGAGGCAGAGACAGGGTGGATTGCACTTTCATTGCCAACCTTAGTGTGTATGTATGTATGTGCACACACACAAAGTTTGAGGCCAACCAGAGATGTGTAGGTAGATCATTTAGAATCCCTCCTACTCGATTATGCTACCAAAAAAAAAAATAGTAAAAATAAATAAAACTAAAAAGATTGACTCTGCAAAACCTACCAGTACACATTGGCAGTCCTAGTTTTTGGAAGGCAAAAGCAGGAAGATCAGAGGTTATAGCCTGTGCCAGCGTGGACTACTTTCATGTAGTTGCAAAAATCCAAATAACAACAAAACAAAACCCTCATGTACACACAAAACTGGGTCTTGCTATGTAGCCTAGGCTGGCCTGGAATAGACTAGGTAGCCCACATAGGCTTTAAACTTGTAGACCTGTTGCTCAGCCTCTTAAATAGCTGGGATTGCATGCTTGTACCACTAGGTCCTATTCTGTATGTGTGTGAGTATGATTGAGTGGGGGTGAGAGGAGTGTGTGTGTAGGCCAGAAATTGATGTCTGGTCACTGATTGGCTAGTCTGGCTGACCACCAAGCTCTAGTGATCTTCCTTGTTCCTTATCATCATCAGATATTATAGGCACATACCCTCATACCCAGCTTTTTTTCTGCTTAATTTCATGTATTTCTGGGTACATATATGGCAGGCACAGCACATGAGCAGAAGTCAGAAGACAACTTGGTCAGTTTGAACTCAGGCCATCTTGTTTGGCCCTTACTGAACCAGCTCAGCCCCCTATCCCCTTTTAAGATTTTATTTGTGTTAGTTGCCTTGTGTGGATGCTGAGAACCGAACTGGGGCTCTCTGCAAGAGCAGCAAGCACTTTTAAACACTGGAGCCACCTCTCCAGTCTCTCAGCCCTTTTATAGGTTCTCACTATATACTCTTGGCTGCCTTGGAACAGGAAGTGCCATTGCCTCTGCTGGAATCACTGCCTGCAGCATGTCACCCATCTCCTTCTGTGCTGTAGGACTCAGCTCTTGGGTGGGTTGTTGAAAGAAGCAAAAGAAGCCGGGCAGTGGTGGCACACCCCTTTAATCCCAGCACTTGGGAGGCAGAGGCAGGCGTATTTCTGAGTTCGAGGCCAGCCTGGTCTACAGAGTGAGTTCCAGGATAGCCAGGGCTACACAGAGAAACCCTGTCTCGGAAAAAAAAAGAAAGAAAGAAAGAAGCAAAAGAGATCTTGCACTGAGACTAGCCCAGAGTATATAGTTGCTCGATTATTGTCCTCTTGTGAGAATGCCCCTTACTCATCCAGAGAATTCTCAGAGGTGAAGTGAGCTCTGGGAAGCCCTTCTCTAAACTGTGAGTCAGAGTGTGCATTCTTCCAGCTGTGTTACCTGTTTTGGTGGTGATCTTTGGCCTGAGGCAAGCTGTCTTGATTAGTGTGCCTTCTTTCACTATAGGAGAGAGAAACATGGCAGCAAGGCGGATGGCGCAGGAATCTTTGGACAGCGTATTACAGGAGAAATCTAAACGGTACGGGGATTCCGAGGCTGTTGGTGAAGCTCTCCATCTTAAAGCTCAAGGTAAGTTAAGATGTTTGGCCTGTGCAGAGGAGCTCTGTGGACTGTCGTGCTTTGGGGACAAGCTGAGCTGCTGTGATCCTTGTTGGACTTGTCAAGAGGAGAGCATATTTTCTTGTGGCCCACTTGCCAGCTAAGTATGCAGAAGGTATGGTCAATAAGTAGAGTATGTCCGCCAAACCTCCTCCTCACTAAAGACTTTGAGCATGGCCTTACTTGTGCTAAAGCACGTACTCTGCCACTGACTATACCCCAGCCTCTACGGAAGAGTGTTTGTGTGCATGTGTGTGAACATGCACCTGAAAGCAGAGGTCAGAGGATAACTGCAGAAGTTGATTCTCTCCTTCCACCATGTGGGTTCCAGAGATTGAACCCAGTTATCTGTCAGGCTTGTGGCAAGTGCCTTTACTCACTGAGCCATCTAAACAGCTGTCTTCTCCTCCCCCAGCCCCCCCCTTTTTTTTTTCAAGAAAGGGTTTCTCAGTGTAACCAGACCTGGCTGTCCCGGACTGGACTTGCTTTGTATACCAGACTGGCCTCGGACTCACAGAGATCCTTTTGCCTCTGCCTCCGAAGTACTGGTATTAAAGGCATTTGCCACCATGCCTGGCTAGCTGTCCCCCTTTTAAGACCCTGCCTCAGTCTCCAGCAAACTGGCTGAACTGAAATCTTAGTTTTTTGCAGGCATATCTAAACCACGACTTGTGGATTGCTATGGAGGTAGCCCTATACAAAACTATAAACTTACTGAAAACAATCAGATTTGTTGTTTAAAAGTTTTTTTTTTTAAGCTTGATTAGCTTTCCAGTAAACTTTAGATTACAACCTAACATTGCAATATCAAAAGGTTGAACATGCCAGATACTCACGTGCCACACATCATGTCTGTGTTTTCTGATGGGTCTTTGGCAACTACTCTGAATGAACCCACAGGTTCAAAAACACTGCTCTATGTAGTCAAGTGTCATGGAGCATGCTGTGTAGACCAGGCTAGCCTCAAGCTCAAAGAAATCCTCTCAAGTGCTGGGATTAAAAGCCTGGTTAATCTACTAGTTTTTGTTGTTATTTTGGGGTGGAGGGGAGGGGAAACACAAGGTTACTCACTGAAGCTGAAGCTCACTGTTTCTTTCAGCTAGGCTGGCTGGCCAGTGAGTTCCTGGTATCTCCCTGACTAACTCTCAGTGCTGTGGCTGCAGCTTGTACAGCTGTGGCTGTACACCCTTTGTGTGTGGTAGGAATTTGAAGTCAGGTCCTCTTGCTTACACAGCAAGCATTCTTTCTTACCCACTGTGCCATCTCCCTACACATCACCTCTTCATTTCCTCAGCAAGACTAGTGAGGGCTTGTGTTGTGGTACATAGCTAAGGAGCCTGAGCCAGGATGATCCCTGTGGGTTTGAGGCCAGTTTGGGCTATATATCAAGACTCTGCCTCAAAAGGAAAGAGAAAGGAAAACTGATTGGCAGAAAAACAGTAAGCCTTACAGAGTGCCACAAGTTGGAAATGAGGCCCTGCAGGCCTGCGATGAGCCCCTGCTCTGTGTGGGGGATTCATGGTGGATGAAGATGCATGTGATTTTCTCAGGGTGAACCACAGATTAAATACCTTTTACAAGAAGGGATGTCTAAGAAGGGATGTTCATTGGCTAATGAGGCCCCTGGATACCTCATTAGCATGGAGAACTCTAGGCTTTATGCTGCCTGACTGTTTGTCATGATCCTCTTATTGTGGCCACATCCTTCAGGACAGGAATCTGGTCAGGAGGTAGTTTGAACTCCTGCCATTCTTAATTATGAGTTTTATCAGGGTTCTAAACTTCGCTACTGCCTTATGAGTTCTTCTGTCTGTTGGTCCCATCCACTGCCCCACACATGGGTTATTCTAAGCTCTATATAGTGCAAGCTAGAAGATGCTTCCCCTTTATATGTAATGGCATGGTAGCATCTGCACAGCACAGAGGTGTTCATCTTCCACATGTTTTGAATTCTCCCAAATACAGTCAGGAACTTTGGGAGGCAGTGCTCCCTACTGTTGTATAGGGAGAATGCTGGGAAAGGCCACACTGAGTGCAGGTGAAAGTTTCCCATGTGTTCTTACTCCGGCTTGGTTGAATGTATGGCTGCAGTTCTCAGTGGGTCAGTGCACATTGGCCAGTGGAGGGCTGGAGGTGGCACCATAGACATTTTCTTATTGTTGTGTGTGTGCGTGTGTGTGTGTGTGTGTGTGTGTGTGTCTGTCTGTCTGTCTGTATGTCTGTGTACACCTGTGTGCTCAGTGTGTGCAGGTATCTTCCCCAGTCATTTTCCACTTTATTTATTGAAGCTGTGGATCTTCCTGAACCTGGAGTCACCAATTTTGGCCACTGTGGCTGGCCAGCTTGCCTCAGGAATCCTTGTTTCTACTTCCTGAGAATGGGAGATTACAGGCAGCCACGCCTGCTTGGTTTTACTGTGGGTTCTGGGGATCTGACCTCATCTCCTCACACTTGAATGGCAAGCACTAAGCCATCCTGATGCCTCTCTACCCATTTTAAACAGTGTTAGAGAAAACTGTTTGCACCTCACACTTGTCTAGAGTGTGGGCCATTCCCTTCCAGTCCATGCTCTAAAATGCCTTCTGTCTGTCTGTGACCATCTATTTCAGATCTCTTAAGGACAGGCTCAAGAGCCAGAGCAGATGTCTATGAGGACATTCATGGTGATAGCAGGTACTCCGCCAGCGGATCTGGAGTATACTCACTAGACTTGGGAAGAGAGAGTCTGAGAGGTGACATGTTTGTGGGACCCTCCTTTAGATCTAGCAAGCAGTCGGTTGGTGAGGACAGCTATCTTCGCAAAGAATGTGGCCGGGATCTGGAACCAGCCCATACTGACTCCCGGGACCAGAGTTTTAGCCAGCGGAACCTGGGACCTTTTCCTTCTCAGGACTGGAAGCTTGCGCTCCGTGGCTCTTGGGAACAAGACTTGGGTCACTCAGTTTCTCAAGAGTCTTCCTGGTCACAGGAATATGGTTTTGGGCCCTCGTTGTTAGGAGACTTGGCCTCCTCCAGGCGGATGGAGAAGGAAAGTCGGGATTATGATCTGGACCATCCTGGGGAGGTGGACTCTGTGTCTAGAAGCAGTGGGCAAGTCCTGGCCAGAGGCCGGTCTCTAAACATGGCTGACCAGGAAGGCACACTACTAGGAAAGGGAGACACTCAGGGCCTGCTTGGAGCAAAGGGTGTTGGGAAGCTTATCACACTGAAAAGCATGACCACGAAGAAAATACCTGTTGTCAGTCGTATTACTTCCAAACCTCAGGGCACTAACCAAATCCAGAAGGCCACCCCAAGTCCTGATGTGACCCTTGGGACAAATCCAGTGCTGGATGAAATCCAGTTCGCTGCTCTGAAGATTCCCTTGGGGCTGGACCTTAGGACCCTCGGCTTCCCCAGAAGAAAGATGGGTTTTGATGCCATAGACAAGGCAGATGTAGTTCTCAAGGTTTGGCATAGAGATCATCAAGTGGGCAGGATTCCACACTATCAAGGATGACCTCAAGTTCTCCCAGCTCTTCCAGACTCTGTTTGAACTGGAAACTGAGACCTGTGCCAAGATGCTGGCCTCCTTCAAATGTTCCTTGAAGCCAGAGCACAGAGATTTCTGCTTTTTTACCATCAAGTTTCTAAAGCACTCTGCTCTGAAAACGCCCCGAGTTGATAATGAGTTTTTAAACATGCTTTTAGACAAAGGTGCTGTGAAGACCAAAAACTGCTTTTTTGAGATCATCAAGCCCTTCGACAAGTACATCATGCGGCTCCAGGACCGACTGCTGAAGGGCGTTACACCTTTACTCATGGCCTGTAATGCCTATGAGCTGAGTGTCAAGATGAAGACCTTAACTAGCCCACTGGATCTGGCTGTGGCCCTGGAGACCACCAACTCTCTTTGCAGGAAGTCCCTTGCACTCTTAGGCCAGACCTTCTCCTTGGCTTCTTCCTTCCGGCAGGAGAAGATCCTAGAGGCTGTGGGCCTCCAAGACATCGCCCCATCTCCGGCTTACTTCCCAAATTTTGAGGACTCCACTTTGTTCGGAAGGGAAGTACATAGACCACCTGAAGGCCTGGCTTATGGCCAGTGGCTATCCCCTCCAGGTCAAGAGGGCCGTGCCCCCAGAGTCCCGAGAACAGAAAACCACAGCTCAGACCTGGGCTGCAAGCACTCTGAGCCAAGGTAAGGGTTTCTTTTTTTAAACAATGTCATCACTACCAATGCTACAGTATTTTTATTCAGTGTGTGTGTATATAGGTATGAATGCCAAGGCACATGTTTGGAGGTCATCGGAGGACAAATTGAAGGAATCAGTTCTTTCCTTCTGCCAGAGAGTTCCGAACTCCAGTTGTCAGGCTTGGTTTTAAGCACTTTGACCCACTGAGTCACCTTGCTGTCCTGAGGTTTTGAAATATGTGTGCAGGGTCCAGGCAAATGCATATGTCTGAAGGCTACAAGACAGCCTCAAGTGTGGCTCTTCAGGAAGGCTGTCCACCACCTTTAAGACATGGTCTCTCGCTGAACCTGAAGCTCACTAATTAGGCTAGACAGTAGGGCCCATTAGGCCTCCTCTCTCCACCTCCCTAGTTCTGCCATATGCATGCATCGCCCTACCTTGCATTTTTTTATGTCAGACCTAAGATCAAATACAGGTAGGTCCTCAGTGGTGCAAGGTAAGTGCTTTGCTAACAGACATTGCCCTAGATCTTACCCTCTCTTTGAGATTGTGTGCGTGCGTGCGTGTAACATTTGCTTATTTACATATGTGTGCCTCGGTATGTACACTCCATACATGTAGGAACTGATGAAAGTCAGAAGACCCTCCAGCTCCAGATTCTGTGGAGCTGAAGTTATAGGCATTTGTGTGCTGCATAACATGGGTTCTGGGAATAGAACTTGGTCCTTTGCAAGAGTAGCATGTGCTATTACCTGCCATCCCCTCTCTGAGATTTGTATACACCTTTTTAAAATGCTGACACTAGAACTTAAGGTCCCAATTCTTTTTCCCTTTGTTTTGAGCCAGTTTCATGTAGATCAGGCTGGCCTCAAACTTCTGATCTTTCTGCCTCCACTTTTGAGTTCTGAGATGATAGCATGTACTACCTCCCTACCCCTACTTTCTGAGGTCCTGGAGATGGAGCCCAGGGCTTTGTGCATGCTACACAAGTGCTGTACCCACTAAGCCCAGTTCCCCAGCTTCAAGATTACTTTGGAAAGAGACCTGTGTATGAGAAAGGTGTACAAAACTGATTGACTTTCACTAGGAACAATGCATGCATGACCCCCTACAGTGTGGGATGGAGGTTAGGATGCTGTGTTCCACTGAAGGCAGAGAAAGCAGGACACCGAAACCTAGTGGATCCTGTGCCCTAATGGTGGGACGGGTGGTTACTGGGGAGACTGAGATTGGGTACTGAGGGGTATCAAGGAGCAGCTGAGTCATTCCAGGTGGTATTGGTACCTTTCACCCAATTCCTTCTAGACAGCTTTCAGTGGCAGCTCTGGTGTTGACCAGGAAGTAGGATAGAAAAGCTGCTTGGTTTCCCTCTCCTCTCCTGTGATCCCAGCATGCTGTCACTCCACTCCCAGACTTCCCAGCATCAGAGGACATGGTACTCATCTTTTCTCTCCTGTGACATTACCTCTAGCCCAGGAGGTGTCACTTTTCCCCCAGCCCTTCCCTTTATAGAGCCCTGATTGCACCAGGCAGCAGATGTTCAACACAGATGAGTGACCACACTACTTCTAAAGAAAGGTCCTTTCCAGAAGGCTGGATGCATTTCCTTTCCCATCTTCAAGTGCTGGAGGAGAAATGAGCATAGCAAGCACCCAGTGCTATGGGCTACAGAGCCTTGGGCTTACCCAACTCTCCGGGCAGGGCCCAGGCACTGCAGCACACACACACTGTCCTGAGGTGCAGCTGCCACTCTTCTCTCTTTTTAGGTTGTTGTTGATGGTGATGTTGATGTTGTTTTAAAGAGTCCTTTTATGTAGTAACCCCAGCTGACTCGGAATTCACTGTGTGACGAGGCCTGTCTCAAATTCAGAGAGATCCACCTGCCTCTGCCTCTATGCTAGGTTTAAAGGTGTGTGCAGCCCCACTCAGAAAGGTTAATTTTTTTATTTGTGTGTGTGTGTCCATCTGTGTTTGAGTGTATGAGAACAGAAACCTGAAATGGGTATCAAGTCGCCTGAACTGTTGAGGAGATCGGCTTGTTGCTTGGGTGCTGGGCTCTCCTCAGGTCCTGGTGAGCACCAGCAAGCACTGCTAACCACTGGAGCCCTCCTTTGTCCTTTTTTTTTTTTTTTTAAGTTGGAGTCTTGATATGTAGCCTAGGCTAGTTAGCGTCAAGCTTTATAAATCCCCTGCCTCAGCTTCCCCATATGCTGGAAGGACTGACATCTCAGCTTATTTGATTTCTGCAGCACTCACTACATCATGACACTGACCATGTGTAAATCACCCCAGTTTTCCCTCAGGGGCTCCCGCTGCCTGGTATAGTAGAGGCTTCTGAAGCAGAGATGGGTATCTCTTTGGCAGCCTTAGCTCTGAGTGCACAGCTGTGTAGCCAGCTACTTCAGCTAGTGTCACCCGTTCCTCTACAGAAACTCAGTGCTCATTGAGCTCGGCATGATGGCACAGGCCCATCATTCCAGCCTGGGCCAAGAGAGACAAGATTGCTGAAAGCAAAAGGGATGCTGAAGAGATGATTCAAGAGTTAAGAACACTGGCTGGGGGCTGGAGAGATGGCTCAGTGGTTAAGAGCACTGACTGCTCTTCCAGAGGTCCTGAGTTCAATCCCCAGCAACCACATGGTGGCTCACAACCATTTGTAATGAGATCTGATGCCTTCTTCTGGTGTGTATGAAGACAGCTACACTGTACTCATAAAAATAAGTAAAATCTTAAAAAAAAAAAAAAAAAAAAAAAAGAACTCTAACCTCTTTCAGAGGACCCATATGCCAGCTCACAACTGTCTGTAGCTCCAGTTGAGGGTGTCTAGTGTTCTGACCTCCATGGTTATCAGGCACATAAGTAGTACACAGACATGTAAGTACCCGTACACATAAAATAAAAATTAAAAAACTAAAAGAGGATCTGTTAAGATGGGTCTTCAGTTAAAGGCACTTGCCACCTAGTATGACAACCTAAATTCAATCACTGTGACCCATTTGGTAGAGGGAGATAACTGACTCTGAGACAGAGGGAGACATTGACTTCTGGCTGCTACCTGCAGGCCATGATATGTGCACGTCCTTGCACACATTAATTAGTTATAAAAACAAAAAAAAAGACAGGACTGAGACATGGCTCAGTGGGTAAGAGCACTTACTGAATTAGCATGAGGACCTCAGTTTAGACCCCAGCAACCATGTAAAACTGTAGCTATGCCCGTAATCCCAATTCTGTAGGCCGAGAGACAGGAGGATGGCTGTGGTGTGTTGTCCACTGGAGCTTGATAGCTGCCAGCCTAGCTCCAGGTTTACTAAGAGCCCCCATTTCAAGGAGTAAGGTAACGAATGACAGGGCACCCATATCCTCTGACCTCCACATCTGGACACGTGTACATGCACCTCATACATTTACCTGTGGATAGATGGTACTGGGTAACAGGCATGCACGAGGGTTCTGTTGAGTTGTGCAACAAGTGCTCTTGACTAAGCCCTATCAATGGTGTCTTTTGTTTTCAGGTATCTTGTTGAGTTTGTTTCTGTGTGTGTGTGTGTTTACATATGTGTGTAAGGGTAGAGTATAAGTGTGTACTATATGTGTGAATGTACAGGCTCTTATCACTCTCTGTCTTATTCTCCTGAGGCAGGGTCTTATTTAATCTGGAATGAGGCTGATGGCCAGCAAGCTCTAGCTGTCCTCCAGTTGCCACCTCCCACAGCACTGGGGTTACAGACAGACATTCACTCTTTGTAACACCCAGCTTTTTATTTAGGGATTTGCAGCCACTGAGCTGACTCCAGGGTTTTTTATTGTTATTTGTTTGTTTTTACCTTTTTTTTTTTTTGGTTTCTACAGACAGTTTTTCTTTGTAGCCCTGGAACTCACTTTGTAGGACAGGTTGGCCTCCAACTCACAGAGATCTGCTTGCCTCTTCCTTCTGAATCCTAGGATTAAAGATGTTTACCACCACTGCTGCTGGCTGTTTTTTTTAAATAGAGTCTTACTATGTTGCCAAGGCTGTTTGGAGACTCTTGGGGTCAGACAGTCCTCCTGCTTGACCTCCTGAGCTGTGCCACAGGCGCACAACACCACTTCTGCCTCTAGCTGCATCTCACGTGCTGTTTTCTAGGTTAATACTGAAGCAGTCAGGCTTTAAGCAGCCTGTGTACAGCAGTAGTGGATCGTGCTTAACAGCTCCTCTCTGGAGTCTACACCTAGCTCTCTGCAGCCCAGTGAGTCTCACTACTGATGGCTCAGGTGCCACATCATTCAGCAGGGCATTTTCTTCCTCAACCAGGCTTTCCTCTTTCAACACCAGTGTTCTGTGATCGAAGGTTCCAGCTGCTGATGGCCTTGTGGATTTCTGCTGCCTTCCAGTTTGCTGTCCTGGTCTCCAGGCCTTTGTGGTCCACCATTCTTTACAACATCCATTCTGTATATTGCAGCAGTTCCCCAGCGGGCGGATCACAGGGTGGTGGACACCATTGACCAGCTTGTCATGCGTGTCATCCAAGGAAGGCTATCTCCCAGAGAGAGAACACTTCTCCTGCAGGACCCTGCTTACTGGTAGGCATAGTTATTTTGTCTTTTTTTTTAAATCTTTTTTTTTTAAGGACATGTTCTTATTTAAAAAATAATTATGTGTATGAGTGTTTTGCCTGAGTGTATGTCTGTGCACCACATTCATGCAGTGTCTGAGGAGGCCAGAAGTGTATGTCAGATCACCTAGAGACCGTTTTCAGCTGACATTTAGGTGCTGGAAATTGAACAGCTAAGCCCTCTCTCCAGCTCTATTTTATTTTTTGCAAGAGCAGTTGAGCACCACTCACCTTCTCTGCTGGACTGTCCTAGGGTGCAAAGAGACAGGTGCCCTAAAAGCACATGGTAATGAAGGGAGTTTTACAGCCCTGGGAGGCAAGAAGGGCAGAACTGGCAGCCAGCCTACGCTACAGGATAAAGCCTCTCTGTAAAAAACTTAAGGCTAAAGAATGTTTTGCCTCCATGTGTACCACATGCCTAGTGGCTGGAGAGGTCAGAAGGTGGCATTGGATCTTCTTGTAGTCATGGATGGTTGTGAGCCACCGTGTGATTGCTAGGAATCCAACCTGGATCTGCTACAAGAACAAACCCTTAGCCTCTCTGATTTTGTTTATTTTTTTAATTATAAGAGATAGGATATTAAGTTGTGGCTCAAGTTATACCCAGACTCTCTGGGCTGAAGGGATCCTCCTGGCCCAGCCCTGGTTGCTGTTGACTCTACACTGGCTACCTGTGAATTGGTCTGTACCTATCCTTGCTTTACAGATAGAGGCACTGTGCTTGCAGGTTGCATAGCTAAGGTGAGCTGGAGCCAAGATCAAAAGCAGGGAGGAAGCTGGTTGGCCTTAGATTGGTGAGGAAAGCTGAGACCCCTTGATAAGAAGTCATCCTGGTATAGAGGCCTAGGGGCGATGTCACTGGAGAGACCTATCTGGAGAGGACTGCCTCTGTCACAAAGACACTGGACATAGCCTAGCATGTCCAGTCACCACTAGAGGTGGCAGATAGAAGCCATACTTGGTAGTGTGTGGTGGAGGAGCTGGCTTTGAACTCTGGCATTCCTCCTGCTTTAGCCTCTAGTGCCGGTGCCAGGTAAGAGAAGTGCACACAGGGTCTAGCCTTGCTTCTCTTTTGTGCTGGCTCTCTGACCACTTAAAATTTGTTAGGGAAGTAGGGCTCTGGCTCTGCCAGTTGTTCCCTTGGCCTTTGGGGAACTCTCAGTCACTGTTCCAGGGACTTTTCAGTTGTCATCTCCAGAATCAGCAAAGGGCTGGGCTCAAGACTGTTTGGGTCCTAAAGTCTGGGTTTTCAGTGCCCCATGCAGAACGGTGTCCTGTCTGCGTGAGACACATCACCTCCAGCACATGGTTTGGTTTGAATTTTGAGAGTCTGGGCTGATCTGAAACTTGACATCCTCCTGCCTCAGCCTCCCAGTGCTGAGGTTGTATGTGTGTGCCACCTCATCCACTGTCTTGTATGCTTTTACATAATCTCTAGCTGGCTGGAAACACTGAAGGCAGTGTGACTTGTGCATAGCTTCATTGATAAGGGCAGCAGCATCAGGGGTCTGTCCCTTCTCTCTGTGTGTTAATCCAAGCTCAGTTTACTCCCAAGCAGCAATCCTGGGTGTAGAGGGCCAACTGTGACAACTGCTTGGGTTTGCGTTGTTGCCGTTTGCTTTGGTTTGTGAGCTGGTGAGCGCTAGGGTCCAAATGGAGGACACAGGTTCCCATTCCTTCTGTTCTTCACAGCCAGCAGGGATTTGACACCCTGTACCTGAGGGCTGTGAGGTGACCACCTCGGCCTATGTCTTGGACTCGCCTCAATCTTGCCACCCCCCTCAATAGCACAGGGAAAGCTCACAAAGCACTTGACCATCTGGCCATGTGAGAGGAGCCCCTCCCCCTTGTCTGCTGTGATGCTGCAGGACAGAGGGAGCCTGCGGCTTCCCAGGCTCGGAGCTCCATCCTGGCTGCTCACCAAGTGGAAAAGGAATCCAACAAATGTTCAGTTGCACACCTCTAATCCCAGCACTCTGGAGACAGAGACAGATAGAGCTTGGTGAGTTTGAGGACAGCCTGCTCTACACTGTGAGTTCCAGGCTAGTCAGGGCTACATGGCAAGGCTATCTCAAAAACAAAACCAAACAAATAAAAAGATATTGTCTTTCCAGGCAGTGGTAGTTCTTACTTTTAATCCCAGCACTCTGGAGGCAGAGGCAGAGGCGGGGAGATCTCTGAGTTCGAGGCCATCCTGGTGTATAGAATGAATTCCAGGACAGCCAGGACTACACAGAGAAAAAAAAGAGAGTGGCTCATTTTTGTAGTCCAGGCTGGCTTTGAATTCTCTGCAGCTTCAGCCTCCCCAGTGTTAGGACTAAGAATAAGCCTCTGCACCCTGCTGGGTCCAAGCTTCAGACTTTGTTAGGGTACCTGGGCAGCAGAGGGCATCAGGTCCCTCACCCGGGAGGGCAGCTATGCCTTGCCGAGCACACTGCTGCTTTCATAGTGCTCTGCCCTGTGTCTGCTTGGCAGGTTTCTGTCTGATGAGAGCAGCCTGGAGTATAAGTACTACAAGCTGAAGCTGGCAGAGTCACAACGACTGAACCACAGCTGGCCCATCGTGGAGCGGAGGCCAACGCCAGCACAGTGTGCGGTGCGTGCCATGCTGTATGCACAAGCTGTTCGAAGCCTCAAGCGCAGACTCCTCCCATGGCAGCGCAGGCGGCTGCTTCGCTCCCAGGGACCTCGGGGCCTGAAGGCCAAGAGGGCTACCACTGCCCAGCAGACATCCCTATCCTCAGGCACTCGGCAGAAACACCATGGCCGCCAGGCTTCTGGCTCCTTGAGGGTGAAGCCTCCACCACGGGATTCAAGTGATGCTGCCCAGGACTGCCTCCCAGAGCCTGCCAAACCCCGTCCTCAGCCCTCCAGCCCTGGAGCCTTGGGCCCATCTCCTCGGCCAGCAGCAGGGGATGACTTGGAAGCCCTGCCGGCTACTTCTCGATGCCCCTCTGCTAACAGTAGGTGTTCACTCCTGCCCCATCCTGTCCCATGCTCATCTGGGTCCCTTGGGGTGGTAGGAGTTGGGGCGCTAGGTGCTCAGCAGTCTGGAGCAGATGGCAAGCTAGAGTAGTCAGAAGAACCTGGACAGGATGGATACTTGGCCACACTGTCCTTCATATTCCTCCTGACTCCTGAGAATCTGACAGTGTCCTTGCTGGGCACTCCCCATGGGGCGCTGATATTGGGCAGCTAGGCCAGGCCTGAGTCTCCATCATACCACCATTACCCTCGAGTGTGCCAGAGTCCACTGAGGTGGAAGTCATATGGAAAAGGACATGTTTTTCAGAGAACTTGCACACACCCTCTTTAAGGCTTTGCTCGGTTTTGGTTGTGTTTATGAGAGGTTTGAGACAGGTAATTCTGGAGCTCACTAATGTAGACCAGACTGGGCTCAAACTCACAGAGATCTGTCTGTCTCTGCTTTCAAGTGCTGAGATTAAAGGCATGCACCACCATGGCCTGCAAGAGCTTATTTTGTGTGAGACATGGTCTCCATAGCCTTGGTTGACCTGGCATGTGCTATAGCTGGGATTGGGTTGGAACTTACAGCCACTGACCTGCTACATCCTTGTCTCCATGCCTGAGCTCTACTACATTTTCAGCCTGGGTTGCTTACAGCATCTGGCAGCACCCACACTACGTGACGCTGGGTTGTGGGGCACACCTGTCATCCAGCACTTGGAAGGTGGGACCCAGGAGGACCCAGATTTGCATAGTCAGCCTCACCTATGTGAGACCTTGTCTCAAATAATAGAAATAATTATTCCTGTATTATTTGGAGCGGGTGAGAATGTAAAGTATGAACAGAGGCAGTTGCTTTCTAAATGTCTTCATTAGTCTGGGTTCAGCAGTGCTAGCTATTGAATGCAAAGCCACAGGTCTGCTGGGCAGACATCACCAAGCTGTACCCCAAGACTATTGCAAGTATTTCTAACCTGGCCTGGGGTCCATGTACTTAAACCCTCTATGGTATTTCCTTAGATGCCTCCTGTACCATTCTGCCTCTGCATAGCTGCACTGCTGATGATGCAACCCATTTAGTTATCACCAGCTTACCTTTCCTCTGCCCAGGGGTCCCATCCAGCTTTAGGTGGGGACATGTGCAGACTGCACAGTGCCTAAGCCTTACCTTCAACCGCCCACGCTTCTCCTGACTCCAACAGTGTCCTGAACAGTTGGCTGGGTGTCTGCTGACTTAAGCTTCAAGAGTCTGAGCCATAGGTTGGCAGCCTGTTGCCTGAGGTGATGAGGGTGATGGCCATTTGCCTGTTCCCCTACAGACAGCCCAGGTGTCCATGGGGCTGCTGATGCTTCTGCCTGCCACAATCTGCCTGTCACTTAATTTTGACAAAGAGAAGACTCCAGAGTCACATGGTACAGGGAAGGATCAAGGGAAGGCAGCTTGAGTCAGGTTAAGGAGCCACAACCACTGCTTTCTGTTTTGTAGTGGACGCAAAGACCATGGAGACTGCTGAGAAGCTGGCCAGATTTGTGGCTCAGGTCGGCCCTGAAATTGAGCAGTTCAGCATAGAGAACAGCACCGACAACCCTGACCTGTGGTACGTGCCTTGGACTCCACCACACCCCATAGCCCACATGCTGTGAGCAGGCAGGATGGGTTCCACCTTCAGCTGAGCCTGGCCCAGTGCTGGCATCTGTTGGGTCAACCTTCACCCAGATCATCAGGAAATGCCTTGCCCTCTTTTCCATCCACCCTCACACAAAGACAAAGGGCTGGGTACTCCAGCAGCATTTGTGTATGTGCCTCACAAGTTGTCTAAGAAAAATCCAGAAACCACCCTGAACAGCCACAGATGCTGTGGAAACTCTAGCCTGTGGTGGAAGGCCTCTGTGATGAAGGTGCTTGTAGGCTCCTCCAGAGACCGTATGAGACACCCCCATCCCCACCCCACAGTGCCCATGTATTCCCAGGACTAAGCTTGGTACTATTGGGTTTCCTCCGACTTGTTGGAGAGCTGTGTCATGGTCTGACTGAAAATGTAGTTGAATGTTTTGCTGGGTGTAAGAGGCCTGGTGCTGCAATGGAATATGGTTGGAAACTTCAGGTTTGGCTAGGGCTGGAATTAAGTTGATATATTTGCCTGGCACGCACCGAGCCCTAGTGTCTTCTGAGCACTGCATAAGCCACGTAATGTTCCATATCTGTCGTTAGCACTTAGAAAGTGGAGGCAGGAAAATCAGTAGCTCAGTGTCATCTTTGCTACATAGGAAAGTTGAAGTGCTGCTTCTAAAAGCACAGAACAGAAGGATGGAAAGCAGGCAGGATGGACAGAAGGCAGACAGGCTGGCTTACATGCTGCTCTGGCTGCCTGGGCCTTTTGTGCATGTGTGTGTGTGTGCTTGTGTGCATGCTGTGTCCTGCACTCCTCAGCCCTGGCCCTTGATTGTCCTGCCCAGGCTGCCTCCTGCTCCCAGGAGAGCCAGCATACCATGCTCAGAGCCACATCCTGTTTGCTGAGCACATGGACTGTCAGGGCTGCTGTGCTACCCCCTGGGTCTGAGCTAACAAATGCTTCATTTCAGGCTGTTCCTTGGGCATGTACCACCACACCCAGCTGGAATTTTTAATTACTCTGTTCTAATGTAAAAATGACCTAGAGAAGTCCCACTCACCCTTCTCAGTAACAAAGAGGAACCTTGTTTGTGCATCTTTCATTTTTCTTTTGCACAGCTCAGTGCTGAGTACTCGCCCAGTTAGGCTAGCACTGCAAAACCATGTCCAGGCCTCTCTCCTTTCCACCTGCGCATTTGCCCCCTGACTGGTTTTGGCCAGTCTGTAGTGTGTCATTCATAATACTCCTTTTTTTTTTTTTTTTTTTTTTTTGGTTTTTCAAGACAGGGTTTCTCTGTGTAGCCCTGGCTGTCCTGGAACTCACTCTGTAGACCAGGCTGGCCTCGAACTCAGAAATCCGCCTGCCTCTGCCTCCCAAGTGCTGGGATTAAAGGCATGCGCCACCACTGCCCAGCCATAATACTCCTTTAACAGTGCTGTCCAGTGTGTGCATGAAGGGCGCCCCAGGACCTCTGGTAGGTCCTGCCTTCCCCAGTGTCAGAACAACTGCACAAACAACACAAAGGGGAAATGGTTGATTTGGACTCATGGCTTCTGAGGTCTCAGTTTGTGGTTGGTTTGGCTTCACTTCTCCCACTTAGAGACAAGAGAGGCACAGCTGGCCTCTGGAGGCCAGGAGTAGAACAGAGCATGTGTATGCTACCAGTGGGCTGCCTTTTCTCCCCTCTGCTCCATCTGAGTCCTCCATTGGATGGTCCTGCACACTCTTGCAATAGACTTTTCTACACCTGCTGACCCACAGCCATTCAGCTCTGCCCCCCTCCCCAAACCCTTTGTACCAGCCAAGCTAATTATAACCCTGTGTGCTTTCCCACCTTCTGTCTGTCACATCTTCCCTCCCCAGGCAGCTGCTCATCACTGTCACTGTCAGTCTATACTTGCTAGAACTACTATATACGTGTGTGCCTGTGTGTGCTATTATATGTGTATGTCTATGAGTGTTGGTGCCTTGCTTATATGGGCACACAAGGAAGCCAGACACTAAATGTCTTCCCCAATTGCCTTTCCTCCTTAGTTTTTATTTATTTGATGTGTGAAGATTTATCTTTTTGTTTTGTTTTGTTTTGTTTTTTTGAGACGGTTTCTCTGTGTAGCCCTGGCTGTCCTGGAACTCACTCTGTAGACCAGGCTGGCCTCAAACTCAGAAATCCACCTGTCTCTGCCTCCCAAGTGCTGGGATTAAAGGCATGTGCCACCACTGCCCGGCAAGGTTTATCTTTTTAAGAATAATTTGTATATGTGTGTGTGAGTTTATGTGAACCGCATGTGTGCAAGTGCCCATGGAGGACAGAAGAGAGCACTGGGTCTGCTGAAATCGGAGTTACAGGGTGCTGTGAGCTGCGTGGTGTAGGTGCTGAACCTGGTCTCAAGTCCCTGTAAGAGCAGTGCATCAAATTATTAACAGTGGCTCGTTTGCAAAGTGGCTGCCCTGAGCATGTTTCCAAGGGGGTTGCAGGGTAAGGTACTAGGCCCTGTGTTCCAGCATCGTTGAAGAAGGGGAGGGTTTTTGTGGCAACTTGTTGGTATCTTGGGGACCAAATACTGAGGTCAAGAAAGGCTCGTTCTTGGCACTAGAGAGATGATGGCTCAGTGGTTAAGAGCACTGGCTGATCTTTCAGAGGACCCTGGTTCAATTCCCAGAACCCACATGGCAGCTCACAACTGTCTGTAACTCCAGTTCCAGAGGATCTGACACCTTCACACAGACATACATGTAGGCAAAATACCAATACATATTAAAAAATAAAATAAAAAAGAATCGTCAAAAAAAAATTTAAAGAAAAAACAATAGCTAGTTCTTAGTGTGCCTGCAGGCTGGAGAGCACCAGCTTCCTTGGCCACAACTTCTGTGCTTCTGAGCCTTTAGGTCTGTGTGTGAGCTTCTGGTGCTACTCGGGCATCGCAAATCCTTCATGCATTTGTTTTATCTATTGTGTGTTTGCTGTGGGCATTTGTGGAGGTCAGAGGAAACACGTTCTGGGGTCTAACCTCAGCCTTCAGTTCTGTATATAGCAAGTGTTTCTATTGGCTGAGCTGTCTCACAGACTTCTTTCTTTCTTTCCTTTGTTTCTTTTACTTCTTTCTTTTTCCTTTTTGAGTTTGATAGGGATGGAATGGGAGTGCCTCTTGCAAGTTGCAGAAGCATCCTGTCTTGACAAACTTCAGGATCATCTTGTCCTATCCAGAGATTATTAGGTTCCACAGTCCTAGTCCTACAGGTGTCTGAACATTCTGTCTCCCATTAGCTGCTCGGGGAAGCCATAGCAGAGTCATGGGGAGGCCTGGCCTCTGTCCTGGGACAGGAAGGAGCTTCACACTCAGCAGCTCAGCAGTGCATTTTCCCCTTAGGTTTCTGCATGACCAGAGCAGTACAGCTTTCAAGTTCTACCGAGAGAAGGTGCTGGAACTGTGCCCATCTATCTCCTTCCAGTCCACTGGTGAGGCAGGGTACTCAGTACAGAGCCCCACAGCCGGCAAAGAGGGTAAGGGTGAACCACCGGAGGGACACCCTGAGCAGGAGCCTGCACTAGAAGACCCCGAGGTACTGCCTGAGGAGGAAGAGGAAGATGAGGAGGAGAGTGAGGAGGATGAGGGCGGAGAGGAGACCTGCACTCTCAGGCCACAGGCAGGAGATGCCAAGTGTCCAGGCTCTGAGGGCAGTTCCCCTACTGACAGCATCCCAGGAGAGGGCTCGAAGGAGGACCAGGCCGGCACCCCTGGCCTGTCACAGTCCTCCTCTGGCAGCTGCTTCCCCAGGAAGAGAATCAGCAGCAAGTCACTGAAAGTTGGCATGATCCCTGCCCCAAAGAGGGTATGTCTCATCCAGGAGTCAAAGGGTGAGTATCCCATAGACCTGTGAGGGACACACTCAGTAGCCATTCTGGCTTGCCAGCCACAGCCAGTCACCCTGCCTCCTGTTAGCACCTGCTGGCCTGTGTATGTGCAGATGGGCCCAAGTGCCTGGCACAGTGCACAGGGTTCTCTGCTCTTAGGACTTACATTTAAGTGGATTTTGGGTTTTGTGGTGGTTTTCTGAGACATAATATGCGTGTTTAGCTTGTGCTGGCCTCATACAGTAATCTTCCTGGCCAGCTCCTACAGGGTGAAACTTCAGGTGTGCCACCACAATCAGGTTCTCTTGGTTTCACAGTGCTGCCAGGGAGCACAGCCAGGCCAGTGCTATGTGGCCCTGGGCCTGTGCTTTGGCTGGAAAGTATTTTTAGCCATTGTGCAGTGCATTCTAAGGTGTTAGCATGAGACCTGCATGTCCAGGAAGGGGGCTTCCTTCCTTACAAGGAGCTCTGTCACCAGAGACTGTAATAGAAGCTGAGCCTACCATTTCCCACCCTTGACCTTGAGACACATTCAGTGTCTCCCCATACCTATAGTGAAGCTGGGAAGACAGTAACCATTGGACCTTGCTGGCTCTGTAAAACTGTCGCTTTATAATCAGAGATGTCCACTTGGCACAGTTCTTAAGGATGTGTCCTTAGCACTATAGTGGATGGCCAATGGCCCCCCTGTGACCCTTGTGTCCTGTATCTTGAGAGCTGAGCCATACTTCTGTCTTACCTCAGATACCTTGGTGCTTTGCGCATCCGTGAGACAGGCCTGGCACTTATTTTCAGTCACTTCGATGATGAGAGCTTGGTGCTCTCCTGAGCTCTGTGCTCTCAAATTGGACAGTTAAGGGGCTTGACTAGGAGGGCCCAGTGCTGCCATGGCCTGCCTGCAGCAGGAGAGTGTTCCTGTAGCCATGGAAAGCAGCCCGTGCAGCAGGTCTCTGTGAGGGCCAGCACTCAGGGGTTGAGTGGTGGTGAAGTGGTACCCTTGGCACTGACAATGCTGTTGGCTTCATCACAGCCATTCACAGGTCAGCAAACATAGAATATTTGAGAGCTGGAGACAGGATGGGAGCCAGCATTGGCCATGAGGGCAGACACAGGTGTGGACTGTCTTCATCAGGCAGCATTTCTGTCTATCTTTAGACATGGGCATGGGGCAAATGTACAATATGAACAGATTTCTCCCTTTTGTCTTCCAGTCCACGAACCAGTTCGAATTGCCTACGACAGGCCGCGGGGTCGTCCCATAGCCAAAAAGAAGGTGTGTGTGACTACACTGACACTCCCTACCCCTGCAGGTTCAGGATCAGAATGGTTGGCTGCTGCTTGGGATGAGGCTTCAGGCACTTTGCAGAGCTGGGTATGGAGCATGTGCCTGTGTCCCAGGTATTCAGAAGGCTGGGGCAGGATGATTCCTTATGCACAGGAGTTCCAGGCTGGCCCAGACATCACAGCAAGCTCCATCCCCAAGACAGCAGCCAGGCATAGGCATGCCTGTTATTGCTTCACTGCCTTCGGGAGGCTGGGCTGGAAGATCTCAGGTTTGAAGCCAGCCTGGGCTGGAGAGAGTTAAGATTGCATTCAGCCCTACAATATAAACTATGCAGTGCACAGGAGAGCTGTCCACTCCTAGAAGAGGCTGGCTGCCAGAGGGCCCTTCGTCCTTACAGGTCTCTTGTTCAGTCACCCTCCTCACAGAGTTTCCCTCACAGTCTCAGTACAGGGCATCAGCGTGTCGCCCCACAGCCAGTTGCCAGTTCTAACCCTGGGGTAAGGACCTGGCCTCAAGAAGTCCCGCCCCCAGGGATGTTACAGGGAAGCTGGAGGTGAGTGGAGCTCACCGTTCCAGGCATCTGGGGTTACAGCACCATTGGAGATCCAGTGTACACTGGAACAGACTGGAACCCACCCACCTCTCTCTCTTCAGAAACCCAAGGACCTGGAGTTTTCCCAGCAGAAACTGACAACAAGAACGTGGGCTTCCAGATGCTGCAGAAGATGGGCTGGAAGGAAGGCCACGGCCTGGGCTCCCTCGGAAAAGGCATCCGAGAGCCCGTCAGCGTGTATGGCATGGCTGGGAACCTTGGGTTGGGGCTGTAGCAGAGTATACAGCCAGGTCATTTTTTTACTAGCTGTTCCCTTAGGTACACAGGGTGACCAGCTCCTTCCTGTATAGACCTCTGAACAGCTTCTTGACCCTTAAATCTAAGCAACATTTAGTAATGGCACAGGTGTTTCTGGAAGCCATTACAGGCTGCAAGGATGGAGACACAAACCCTCAGCCCTGTTCATATGTCCAGAGGATGTGTCCCTCAGCACCAACACACCCTGAGTGATCAGGCTGCAAACCCACAGAGGGCTCCAGTCAGGCCTAGCTGGAGCTCATCTGTGATCCTGGAAGACTGAGACAGGGAAATTGTGAGTTCCAGGCCAACTTGGGCTACATAAAAGACTGTCGCAAGCACAAAAGGCCATGCTCCCATGAGCTAGTGGCGCTTTTTCTTGTTTAACTTTTGTTGTGCTAGGGAGAGAACTCTGGGCCTCACTGCATGGCAAGCACTCAGTGAACCATGTCTCAGCTTGTGACTCTATTTCCTCTCTGGATATCTGTCCCATGTCCCCATGTCCCCTAGTTGACTCCTGATCCTAGCTCTGACTGTCACCTCTGCTCTGCAGGGGAACTCTCTCAGAAGGAGAGGGCCTGGGAGCTGATGGGCCTGAGCAGAAAGAAGACACCTTTGACGTCTTCCGCCAGCGCATGATGCAAATGTACAGACACAAGCGGGCCAGCAAATAGGTGCGTGCCAGGCCCCAGACCAGCACCTGATGCTACCAGAAAAAAAAATCTGAATGAGGCAGAAGGGCCATTCCTGCCATGTGCCCCTCTTCCTGTCCAGACATGCAGAGGAGGAAACTCCACAACAAAAGGGTAGCTTATGGGCCCCAGCCTTCCCATCATCCCTCCAGTGCCTCTGCCTGGCTTTGAGCATGTTGTCGTGGGAGCAGGCCACCCTTGGCCTTGCCTGTTCCTACTCCAGGTTTCTCTCGAAGATGATGTTCCTTGCAGGGGCCAAACAGCTAGGACAGACCTGATTGGTGGCCTTGCTCAGGTACCACATTCCTTCCTGAGGGCCTCAAGTGCTATTCTGTGAAGGGTCTACAGGCCTCATTCTTCCACTCTTGGCTCTTTTTGTTTTTACTTTTATTGTGTATATGTGTGTAAGCAGGTGTGTTGAGGTGCCAATAAGAAGGGCAAAGGACAACTTGTGAGTCAATTCTTCCACCACGTGGGACTCTGAAATTAAACTCAAGTCCTCAGGCTTGGTAGCAAGCACCCTTACCATTGATCCCTATCGCCGGCCCTCATTCTTGGTTCTTGTCCTTCTCTCCCATCATGTTCCATACACAGTTCTGAACAGCCATTCTCTTCTTAACTAGATCAGAGCCACTGGCGACAGAGATAAGCCTCGAAGCAGCCTTGCCCTTCCCGTCACCCTGCCCCGGACGCCTGCAGCCTGAGCCTCGGTGTGTACTCGGCCAGCTCCACATCCTAGGTCAGGTCCTACCAGGCCTTGCCACTCTGCACAGTGCAGCGGCCACTCAGGCACCCTTGTCTGTCCTGCTTCTGACTCTGTCCTTCATCTTATTCCTCTTCGTAGGGTGGTTCCTCAGCCTTGTTGCCCGGGCTTGGCTCCACTCTAAGTTCTCCACACAGCCCTGCCCTGCCTTCCAAGGCCCTGTGCTGCTGTCTTCAGAGCTTGTCTGGAAACAGACAGGCTCCAGTGGAGAGGGAGGGAGCACTGTGGATTCTTGCTTTTGAGCAGTGATGTCTCAGCACCTTCAGAATTCCGAGAGCTTTGCAGGCTGAGGCAGGGGGATCTAGGGCAAGTTAAAGTCCTGCCTGCCTGGCTGTGTAGCAGGACCCTGTCTTGAGAGATTTCTCAAAATCTTGCCCCAATTTAATATAGTTGAGGCTTATAATATGCCTGTTTTTGTCTCTGGGACAACCCCAGTCCTTGCCCCTCCAGCCTCCATACTGTGGCTCCTGCAGGCCAGTGCTGTGGTGCTGCAGCACAGTTTCCATGCACAGTGTCGTTCTGAAGCCTCTGGAAGGACTGCGCGGCTCAGTTGCAATGGATGTCTGCTTTGGAGCCCAACTCCACTTAACACCTGCCGCCCCTATTTGATACAGATACTCTCGCTGTGTCCCAGCCTCCCCCGCCACAGTGCTGGGGGCATTTGAAATCTGTCTTTGGAAGTCTAGAAAGGCTGATGTCAGGGCTGGGACATGGTGGTCAGGTGTCAACCATGAGCATAGCTGGATGATCTTGCTGTAGTGATATTCAACTCTCACAGGCGGTGCACTTAGCTCTGCCTTCTGTTTCCCAATGTGCCCTCTTCACAGCTGCTGCAGCTCACGCCTACCTCACTTTCTTCTGTTGTCTTGGCAACTCACAGGTCTTTGTAGATGCTGTAGTGCCAAAGGGTCTGACCTTGAACACTGTAATCTGCAGGGTGGGAGATGACAGGTCAGGGACCCCAAGCTGCAGCTTTGTCTTCAGGTCTTCTCTTTCACTGTCTAGCAGCTGCTATGTTGGCTGTGGTGGGCTCTTAAGAGGAGTTCCTATCCGTAAGTGGAGCACACATACCTGGCATGCCTCTCGCTCCATATCTCCAGCTTCTCTCCAGACATCTGCATTTGTGCTGGTCCATTAGGTCTTCAAGATGATTGAGGAATTGTAGGTAGATGGCCCTGGTGCCAAGTCTCTGTCACGCTGGGAGCTGAGACTGTCAAGCTTTCCCCCAACTTGAGAATGGCATTCTTGGGCGCTCTTCTGGAGACAGGGTGAATGGTGGGGAGAGAGAGCACATACCTCATACCCTTCAACGTGAGTTGTTCTGACCCTCCTCACACACACCCTGCCATCCTTGCCCTCCTGGGGCACCTTGTTCTCCAGCCAAGTTGCTCTGGGGACAGGGCTGTGGAAGACACCTGATGCATACTCATGTGATGACCTTGTCCCTGTCACAGTGTTTGTCCTGTCATTCTAGTTCCAGGGTCACATCCACAAGGACCATGGATTCCAAAAGTTGTGCTGTCCTGGCCTGCCCTGGCTCCGGTGTGTTCCTCTTCCTGGATGTGCGTCGTGCAAGTTGATTCTGTACCTGGTAAAACCTAGAACACGCTTGTGATGTCACCACTTGGACGTAGTTGTGTTTGTAAGGATCTAAGAAGTCATGGTGTTGTCGGTGTTGAGTGCTTGGAATAAATGAAGAGCAGACCCGCTGCCCGGCTCCTGTGCTGCAGTCACTGAGGCCTTCATGGGGGCAGAGCATGAGGACTTTGAGGCCAGCTTGGGTTATATCATAGTCTGTATTGAAGAAGAGAAAATATGTTGGATAGAGTAGCTCATGCCTATAATCTTAGCACTAGGGAGACTGAGGCAGGAGGATTGCTTTCAGTTCTAGTATATCCTGAGCTACAGAGTGAAACTCAAACATGTGAGTCCTGTGAGGAGACATGAAAGGTGGCAGTGCACACCTAGGCCTAACAGGTATCTGATCGCCCGAAATGGGGATCTGAGCCCTAATGACAACAGTGTGTCCCCAGAGTCTAGCCCTGACTACAGACATTCCCAGTCCTGACCAGACAGTAGTCCATCAGCCCAGACCCAATGACAAGTGTCCCTAGACATCTCTAGCCCTCATGAGTCTCCCCAGGCCTGATAACAGTGTCACCAGTCCCCAAAATAGAGGTTTTCCAGGACCAATGACACCATCCCCTTGACTTTGACAGATCTCTCCCGAGCCTAATAATGATAGGCTCTTTCCTGTACAGGAAAATACATGTCCACTGTATTCTGCAAGACTCTAAAAACTAGATTTGTCCTATAGGTGCCTTCTGTGACCCAGACTGGTCTTGAATTCAAGATCTTCTGCCTCATCTTCTAGAGTCCTGGAATCGTGGGTCTGTCACCAGACATAGTCTCTGAGAGAATGGCTGTCCATGGTTTATCTGCCTTGTCCCTACCTGGGACAAGAGCACTGAATAGTGGGGCCTCAGACATGATTTTGTTCCCTAAGAAGCCCTTGCCTCTAGTTTTTCTACCAATATTTCCCTATCCCTAAGCAGGAAGGTGATAAGGAGATCAGGCCGGAACGAACATGGTTCCCAGGACAGGTGATACTGCACTCAGGAAAAACCCTGGGGTAGCCTAGGGACCAACAGCACAGGGCCCTTCAGAAGCTTCACCTCTGCTCTATCCTAGAGGAATTCTGACCATGATGCTGGCCAGCCAAGCCCTGCCACCTGGCACCCTGTCTCCTGTTTCCACTCACCTGATTCTCCTCACCACAGCCATTGTCGGGGCCATGTTGGGGAACACAAGGCGGAGTCTCCAGCCACAGCGGGGAGGGAGGAGGTCACGATTCAGTCTTTGACCTCTGTCCTCAGTTTCCCTTGACAAATTGTAAAGAGCAGAAGGTAAAATATCCCTGTGTCTTAGTTAGGGTTTCTGTTGTTACGATAAAGCAGCATGAACAAAAAGCAATTAGGGAGAAAAGGGTGTATTTGGCTTACACTTCCTTTTTTTTTTTTGGTTTTTCGAGACAGGGTTTCTCTGTGTAGCCCTGGCTGTCCTGGAACTCACTCTGTAGACCAGGCTGGCCTCGAACTCAGCAAGCTGGGTGTAATGGCCACACATGTGGTCATGACTGCTTGGGACATTGGAGCAGGAGGGTCACTTACCATGGAAGTTGTAGACCCTACATGGAGACCCCGATTCAGCACAAGCCAGACGCGTGCAGAATAGAGCACAGGGGTCCCCCTCTACATCCACAGAGTAACTACATGGCACCATCTATAACTCCAGTTCCAGGGGATCTGTTACCCGCTTCTGGCCTCAGGTACTGCACACAGCACACACACACTGTGTACAGTTATACATGCAGGTGAAACACACATAAACATGAAATAAAAATTTAAGTTAAAAATTGGTGAGCTGGAGCAGTGGCTCAGTAGTCAGAAGCATTGGCTGCTTTTCCAGAGGTCCTGAGTTCAGTTCCCATCAACTACATGGTGGCTCACAACCACCTGTAATGGGATCTGATGCCCTCTTGGTGTGTCTGAAAACAAGGACAGCGTACACGTGCTAAATAAATAAATCTCAAAAACAACAATTGGTGTGGGTATGTATGTGTGGTGAGTGACTGTGGCTGTGTATGTCATCGACCTGTGTGGAGGATGGGGAGTGAGTTCTCTCTGACCATGTGGGACGGGTTACACTCAGGTTATCAGCTTAGCAGCAAGCACCATTTCCCACTCAGCCACTCTATTGGCCCATCATTTAAAATACTGTTTTTTTTTTAAATATATTTGATTTTACGGGTGTTTTGCCTACATGTATGTCTATACCACGTGCATGCCTGGTGCCTGTGGAGGCCAGAAGAGGGCATCAAATCTTCTGGGACCATAGTTACAGATGGTTGTGAGTTACCACTAATGGCTGTGAGTCAAATCCTGATCTTCTGAAAGAGTGGCCAGGACTCTTAAGTACTGAGTCCTCTAGTCCCTTAGAATATTCTTGTGCTTGTGTTTGTGTTTTTGTTGTTATTCTTGAGGCAGAGTCTCTATAGTCCTGGCTGTTCTGGAACTCTGTATGTAGGCCAGACTGGCCTTGAACTCACAGAGATCTGCCTGCCTCTGTTTCCCAAATTCCACTGGGATTGAAGACCTGCACCATCATGTTCAACCCCTTAAAATATTCTTAAGGGAAATTTTTTTTTTTTTTTTTTTTTTTTTTTTTTGGTTTTTTCGAGACAGGGTTTCTCTGTGTGGCCCCGGCTATCTGGAACTCACTCTGTAGATCAGGCTGGCCTCGAACTCAGAAAACCGCCTGCCTCTGCCTCCCAAGTGCTGGGATTGAAGGCGTGCACCACCACCACCCGGCCTTAAGGGAAATATTAACATATTGGGGCTGAGCAATGGCCTAGCTGCAGGGGACACTTTTTTTTTTTTTTTTTTAATATTTTTGTTTTTCTAGACAGTTTCTCTGTGTAGCCTGGCTGTCCTGGAACTCACCCTGTAGATCAGGCATCCAACCCAGAGATCTCCACTCACAGAGATCGCCCACCCCTGCCATCCTAGTACTGGGATTAAAGTTGTGTGCCACCATCTGACTTAACTGTTTTTATTGTATGCATATGAGTGTATTCTACATGTATGTAAGTGTACCATGACCTGCCATGTCTCAGGAAACCAGCAGTTGTCAGACATCCCACCCCCACCCCCATATCTGGAATCAGTTGATACTGAGCTGCCGGGTAGGTGCTGGGGGATCAAATCCTGGTCCTCTGGAAGAGCAATCACTGCTCTTAATTACTGAGCCATCTCTCTAGACTTAGTTTAGTTTTGGAGACAAGGTTTCACTACACTAAGCTGCTGGCCTGGAAGTCTCTGTGTAGATCAGGCTGGCCTCAAACTCATAGAGATCCATCTGCCTCTGCCTCCCAAGTGCACATGCATACACAGATTGTCATGAAACACACCTCTTGCATCCATTTGGCCCTGCTTGCCAGGCCTCTAGCAATGAATCCCAGAGTTGAGAGACAACCTGCCTCAATGTCTAGCTCTCTCCCCCGCCCCTAGCCCTCTACCATCTGAAATGAGGCCTCGGGCAGAGGAAAGGGGGAAGCAGGCTCAACCTGCTGCTCCTTACAGTCCATATAGTCCTTCACTGACATCACTGGCCTGTGGTCCAGAACCACTGACTGACTGACCCTGCAGGATCCTGAGCCCCTAGTGGAGTAGCAGGGGACATGGCTGGTTACCAGTGGAGGGGATGCCCACAGTTACAGAGTAAGCAGGATTGGGCTTCTGCTCACTACAGTTCCTTCCTTCCACCTTGGGGGCCCAGACTCAGTAGCTGGGGCCATCAGCCTGACAGCTGTCCACATTTCACAGGCAAGGAAGCAGATCTAAGCAGAGCTGAATTGCTCAATTCTTCAGGGCACATTTTCCTGTCTGGTCTTGACAGCAGGCAGCCATGCTTCCTACTCAGTGGAAGTTTACATCCTGGCCCAGAGGTGAGGAACTTGGTTCTGAATGTGAAGTGTGGACAGGGAAGTTCCCTGTACCCCAGCCACTTTGCCTAAGCTGTTTTCACCCACCCTCCCAGCAAACCCAGTTCTAGTCTACCTTTCATTGATATGAAAACAGGAATTGTCTCTCTGGAACCCAGGCTGGCCTGGAACCTGTGATCTCTTGCTTCAACCTCCCAGATGCTGGGATGACATAAGTGGACCATCACCCATCTCACATATTAGCATTGTATTTATAATAGAGTTTCAGCACCAGGTGTATAAACTGAGGACATAGCCACTCTAAGATATGGTTGTGGGGAGGGGTTTTATTGTAGATACGAGTACAGCCATAGGCAGCTGGAAGAGTTCAGAGCAAGGACAGAGAGGGGTTATAAGGAGAGGAGGAAAGTTTCACACAAGTCACTTTCTGGTGTTTAGTGCTCAACGGAACTGAGCTCGTCTCATTTGGTCTGTGGGATTTGCTGTTTTTCTCCTTGACAGATAAACGCCAAGCAGAAGTCTAGGCAAACAAATCTGAGACACTTAGTCTCAAGATGGTTTTGACAAAGGACCTCTCACCACAAGAGTCCCTGAGGCAATTAAAGCACCCAAGCCCTGGGACTAGGCCTCTGATCCGGATGGTTTGGGGATACTGTGCCTAGAGCCCAGGATCTCTCACACAGTAAGCAAGAGCTATGCACAGAGGCCCCTTGGCTTATCTTAGAGGCTCCTGTATGTACAACCTTGAGCCCCAACTCTGCCTCCTCTGGGATGGCAACCATGCACCACCCACCACACCCAGCTTCCCAGAGAGGCTGTCAATAACCTGTGTGCCCTTGGATCAAGATCCTTGTGTGGGAAGTATGGGTGTTGTCCACTCCCCAGCCTGGACCATGTGGGAAGGAGCGTGCCTGTGCAGCTCCAAAAGGAGCCAAGGAAGGAGGCAAACAGGAAGTGTGAAAATGGCAGGCTGACATATGCTGAAGGAGCTGCAACCGCTAGCCTTTGTTTGGGAAGTCACTGTGGTGCATTGAGAGAAAAGCCTCCGACTGGAACCAAATGCTGTCTTCCTTTGCCAGTGGGTGAAAGATGGATGTACTCCACTCACTACGTGTTTAAGAACACACTGGTTCCCACCCCACATCTGAGACCACAAAGAAATTAGAAGCTGCAGGGTTTATTTAAAGGATGCCTCCACTGCACAAGGAGTAGGAGAGTGGGAGAAAAACAAGACACTGAGGCCTGGAAGAGGGACCCAGAGCATGGCAGGTGAAGGGAACAGCTCCTGCAAAGGTCTCGTGATGAAAATAATCATGGCTGTCAGGAGCGTGAATTCCTTCCCACAACACCTGAGAATATATTTGTCTTTGTGTGGGAGTGAGCACAGTGCCCAAGGAGGCCAGAAGAGGGCGTCAGATCCACTGGAGCTAGTTACAAGTGCCTGTGAGTTCCCATGTGATCTTCCACTAGAGTCTCCAACCCCAGAAAAACTGGAAAACATTTGATCCTAAATTGTTCCCAACAGATTTCCAGGCTGAACACTTGTTCCTCAGTGAATGGTGTTTTCAGAGGAGTCTGGAAATGAGAGTGGCCGCATCTCCTGAGTGGGACCACAGAGGGCCTTCAGGGATGGAAGTTGCCAGAGCAAGAGCTTTGTGTTCTCTTGAGAATATGACAGAACCTCATCCTGGGTCAGATTGTTTCAAGTGTCTGTAGCAGGGAGCAGGGCTACCCCTTAAGGAGGGGTCGCATCCTCTGGAGTTAACTTATAAGTGGCTTGGGTGCTGGGAACCAAGCTCTGGTCCTCTACAAGAGCAGCAAGAACTCTGAGCCTCTGGACACTTCCAGACCCCAGGCTGTACTTTTTGTGTGTGTTCAGAAGGCTCTGAGCAGTGGTGGCACACACCTTTAGTCCTAACACTCAAGAGGCAGAGGCAGGAGGATCTCTGAGTTCCAGGCCAGCCTGGGCTACAGAGTGAATTCCAGGATATCCAGGGCTATACAGAGAAACCCTATCTCAAAAACAAAACCATGCTTAGGTCCCTTTTGTAACTTAGACCAAGGCAGTGCTGCATAGAGCTTGTAGGTCCTCCTTGGGCCTTAAACCCTCTCTAGATGGCCTAGGGCAGTGGTTCCCAGGCTTCCTATGCTGCCACCCTTTAATATAATTCTTCATATTTTGATAACACTCAAGCTTAAAAATAATTTCATTACTCCTACATGTACTTTTGCTACTGTTATGAATTATGATGTAAATGCTTGTAGTTTCCAGTGGTCTTTTGAAGGTTGTGAAGCCCAGGTTGAGAATCACTGGTCTAGAACATGCAAAAACTAATGCACAGTTGCTACACAAACCACTGGAAGGGTCTCCCCCCGTGCTGGGATGGCGTTCTGCAGCTGTGGCTCATCCTAGCTACCCTTCCCCAGAGTGTGTGGCGAGACTGAAAAACCACAGGTGAGTGATGAAGACACACTCACTTCACATGGTAGTGAGGGCTGTCTCCTTTCTGGAATGTACAGCCAGGCAGGTTCTCTCTGCTGGCTATGACTGACATGCCATAGTCATAGTGAGACCCTGTCTCAGATATTGAGGTGCTAGAAAAGGGAGGGAGAGGGAGGGGAGGTACTGAGTTGTGGCAAGGCCTTTTGTCACACCTGAGATGGTCACCCTCAGCTTCATCAGTAACCACCAATGAGTGAACTGGTGAACAAGTGATGGGTGACTGAGTGAATGAGGAACTGAATGAACAGTGACCAGAAGAGTGAACTAGTGAATGACTGAGTAGATGAATAAAGGAATTAGTGAAGAATACATGAATGAGTGAATGGTTGTGCAAATTAGAGAGTGTGAATGAATGCCTTAGGGTCTCATTACTGCGAAGAGACACTGACCATAGCAACTCTAATAAAGGAAAACATTCAACTGGGGTTTTAGAGCCTTAGTCCATTATCATCATGGGCAGAAGCATGTCAGCATGTAGGCAGACATGGTGCTGGAGAAGGAGCTGAGAGCTCTAGCCTGATTGGCAGGCAGCAGGAAGACTGAGCCATGAGGCCCAGCTGGAGCTTCTGAGACCTCAAGGCTGAACCATGATACACTTCCTCCAGCAAGACCACACCTCCTAATAGTGCCCCTCCCTATGGGCCTATGGGGGGCCATTTGCTTTCAAGCCACCACAAAAAACAAATGGAATAGCTGAGTGAGGGAGACTTGGGTGGGTAAGGGGTGAGTGATGGACTCTTGTAGAAGGGCACTGCAGGAAACCAGGACGTCCGCATCCTCATCTGTTGACTCGTGGTCAACTCCTCGTTCCAGTAAGCTCCAGGGTCTCTAATGAGGCCATGCCTCCCAAGCCTTCTAATCCTTTCAAGCAGTGTATGAGTGTGGGGGGATCTTCTTTTATTCAGACCACCATCCTTGGCTACCATAGTGAGCTGGAGGCCAGCCTGGCTACATGAAACCCTGACCAATAAGGAAAGGGTAGTATTCTGACACTTGAGTTATGTCAGGGAAGGGCCACCACCCCTTCTGTGACTTAGCCCCACCTCCACACACAGCTTCTTTTCAGTGTTTGATTTGAAACACAAAAATAAAAGCAGAGAGGCTGGGGCCCAGTTAGCCAAGTGCTGCCCTAGCACACACCGGCCTGGATTCCATCTCCCCACAGAACAGACTTATTCCCCCTGTTTCTGCCTCCACCCTGTGACCTGAGGATCATCTCCTAAGGACATCTCACTGGATATGAGTGTGTGTGTGCAGGGGAGATAGGGGCCCAGGCAAGAGTCACTGGGTCCCAGGCGGTACCTAGTTGATCCAGAACAAGCCTCCAACCCCCTCCAAGTGAGCCAGAAACATCCAGGATTTGCTAGCATAAAATACAACTGTCATCTCAAGGGGAATAAGAGTTTGTTCTGGAGCCAAATGTGTGACCAAAACTCAGGAACACAGATTCAGGTTACCCCATATTTCATGCTCCAATGTGGTAACAGTATTGAAATATTTATAGTAACAGGACAAAGAAAATCATTAATCAAGACACTTTTCAAATGCATCGTTGGCTCACTGGCAGGTGGGTCACAGCAGAGTGAGAGCCCAGCTACAGGCCTGATGCTTGCCAACCGTTGTAGCCTTTTATGGGTGGGACTTGGTGATCTGCTAACTTAATCCATACCAAAAGGTTCCCCAGATAGTTAACAAAGACATGAGACTGGACACAGATGTGGCCAAGGAATGGCTCATAAGGGACTAAGCATAGCCAAGGTTAACTGCACTTAGGCACTGAGGCCGCAGCACTACAGGTCTCCACAGCCGCTGAAAGTTCCAGTCAGGGTGTCAGTCTTTCAGAAGGCTCTCTGTAAGGTGCAGCCTCTTTCTAGAACTTTCCATCACAGATTCCAGCCCATGTCCTCCCGACTCAACCCATGTCACCATGACTCTGCAGGCCCCCACCTGTCCTGGGCATGCCCTCTAGGCTGTCTGAGAACGCTTTGCTTAGTCAGCAAAACAGCAAAGCTAGGAGGAAGTGGGTGTGGTTGCCAGTCCTCCCTCCAGAAGCTCTGACCCAGCGTTCCAGGAACAAGGCCATGTTGGCCCTGTGGACACAAGACGCAAACACCTTGTCCAGCTGGAATGTTCCTGAGAAAGGAATCAGCTGCACTGTGAGTGCAGCTTAGTTCCCAGGCCTCACTCCAACTGGTCATCCCCAAGATCACCTAGATCAGGCCTCAGAAAATCCCATCCTAGCGGGCGGTGGTGGCGCACGCCTTTAATCCCAGCACTTGGGAGGCAGAGGCAGGCGGATTTCTGAGTTCGAGGCCAGCCTGGTCTACAGAGTGAGCTCCAGGACAGCCGGGCTACACAGAGAAACCCTGTCTCGAAAAACCAAAAAAAAAAAAAAAAAAAAAAAAAAAAGAAAATCCCATCTTCCCTAAACTGCTCCCTCAGCCTCTAGAACATTCTTCCACTTGACCAGCCTTCCACGCCTGCCCCTAAGCAAGCCATCTCTCTCCACAGATAATACTCCAGCTTGTGCTTGGCATTCCTGACAGCATCACTACCAGTTCCCTCCTTCCTGCAGCAGCTGTGAGGAACATTCTAGAACTTCCAAACTCATCTTAGTCACTGTTCTGTTGCTGTGGTGGGACACCATGACCAAGGCAACTTATAAAAGAAAGAATTTAATGTGGCTTACAGTCCAGAGGGTGAGTCCATGACGATCATGGCAGGGAGCATGACAGCAGGCAGGCAGGCATGGCGCTAGAGCAGTGGCTGAGGATTGACATCTGATTCTCTCACTTCCAAGTCGGAGTCAGGAGTTGGGGAGACTGAGCCTGACCCGGGCTTTTAAAACCCCAAAGCCTAGTATAATAATAATTCTTGGGGGAGGTTGTACACCTTCCCTTGTTCTCAAATAACTGCTGGCTATTTCTACACCCACGCTAGCCCATTTTAGCCCCAGTAAAGACACAGAGACCTGATATTTTATCAACAAGCTGTAATCTAAGCTGGGCAGGTTCTGAGCTATTCTAACCCCTATTCTAATCTGCCTGTTTCCCAGGATCTAGGTCTCACCGTGGCTTGCTCTGGTTCATGGAGACTCTCTTGGGAACTTGCTCATGGCAACTTCTTATGGTCTCTCCACACCTTCCTGTCCTTCCCTCCCCCCTCTCTCCCCTCTCCCTCCCCCTCGTCCCCCCTCCCCTCTCCCCTCTCCCCTGTCCCCCTCCCCTCTCCCGTCTCCCTCCTTCCCCCTCCCCCCCCTCCCCTCCCTCCTCTCCCCCTTCCCCTTTCCCTCTCTTCCCCTCTCCCCTCTCCCTCTCTGAGATCCACTGACTGAGCTCAGTGTAACTCCAGTCCCAGTCCCAGTAGCTCCTCACCTGAGTTCTCCTTAGGCCCTATCCCTCCTCCCAGCTAACTGACTGATTCGGCTCTTTATTAACCAATCAGAAGGTGATGGAGAAGAATGTTTACAAAACACTGAGACAGACAATATTTCATAAAAATAACAACACCAAAATCCAGCCTGTAACAACTCTCCTGGTTCAAAAAAAATCAACATTTGAATAATACAAAGACAACCTTTACACAAAGCACAAAACCGTCCTCCAACAGCCCACCACAGTGACTCACCTCCCCCAACATGGCCACACCTCCTAATCCTTCCCAAACAGTTCCCACTAACTGGAGAGCAAGCATTCGAGTATGTGAACCTGTGGTGGCCATTCTCATTCAAACTCCACAGTCTCCAAACTCACCTGTGGCTTCCAGAATAGAGAGCCAGTGCCCTTACTTTGGGCAGCACCCCTCCCCCAGTACTGTCATATGGGTTTCAATTCCATCTGCTCATTATTATTTGAGCACTCAGAGCAGCTGGCTGCCTCAGGATCTTTGCACATACTCTGCCCTCTCCCTGGGATGTGCTTGGTTCCTGTGTGCCTGGCTTTTCCTCTGCCATCTCTCAGCTCAGTGTCACTCCAGTCCCAGTCCCAGTAGCTCCTCACCTGAGTTCTCCTTGACAGTACACTCACTTCCTGTCTGAATTCCTTCTCTAACATGCACCAGAAAACCTCTCCTAATTTTAATCTTTAAAAAAAACAGTGGGTACTCTCTTTTTAAAGATTTATTTATTCATGTATGTATATGAGTGCTCTATCTGCATGTACACCTGCACACCAGAAGAGGGCATCAGATCCCAGGATAGATGGTTGAGAGCCACCATGTGGTTGCTGGGAATTGAACTCAAGACCTCTGAAAGAACAGACAACGCTCTTAACTGCTGAGCCATCTCTCCAGCCCCCCCTCACCCCCCCTAATTTTAATTTTTAAGTTTACATGTGTGTGAGCGCCGGGCAGTGGTGGCGCACGCCTTTAATCCCAGCACTTGGGAGGCAGAGGCAGGCGGATTTCTGAGTTCGAGGCCAGCCTGGTCTACAGAGTGAGTTCTAGGACAGCCAGGGCTACACAGAGAAACCCTGTCTCGAAAAACCAAAAAAAAAAAAAAAAAAAAAAAAGTTTACATGTGTGTGCATGAGTGTGTATGAGTGTGTAGATGTGTGCAAAGGTCACAGGTTGACATCAATCATTTTCCACCTTGTTTTTGTTTTGTCTTTTTCTCCTTTATTTTTAGTTTCTGCCTGTTAATGTTTGCCTGTGTGTATTTCTGTGCAGTGTATGCATGCAGTGCCATAACAGCCAGAAGAGGGCGTCGGATCCCCTGGGACCAGGATTACAATGGGGCCAGGAGGGCTCTGGGAAGTGAGCTGAGATTCTCTCCTAGAGCAGTGAGTGCGCCTAACTGCTGAGCTGTCTCTCCAGCCCTGAGCTCCTCATTCCTGGGGTCTTCAGGCTATGACAGGGTGGCCAAACCCTAATACCTTTCACCAGAGCTCTACCCTCTCACCTCAAGACCTGGAGGTTCCCGTTGGTCCCTCAGCTGCTGGGCATGCCCACACCTCTCCAGCCTGTCTCCCCAGCTGTAAGAAACTGAGACAGAAGCTCTGGCCTGTGGTAGGTTTCTGCGCTCATTCTTAGTTTTAGTATTGGATAGCAATTTACTCAATACTTTTTCTGTTTGGTTGTTGGGATGGAACTTAGTCCAGCACATCCGCATCGAGTGCCGCCTTGAGCCCGCTCTGAGCCACAATCTTGAATCCACCTTCTGAGCCATTCCTATGAGCCATGCTCTTGAGTCCAGCTTCTGAGCCAGGCCTCTGAGCCAGGCCTCAAGGTCAAGATTTATTCATGACTTCATTGAGACAGGGTCTCAGTATGTAGCCCTGGAATGGCCTGTAACTACTCCCTATACCTTAAAGTAGCACAGATGTGCTCTCCTCCGTGTCCCAAATGCCAGGATCAAAGGTCCCAGTTATTTTACTTTATTTATAGACAAGGCTTCATGTACTTCACCACTGGCCTCAAACTTAGTAAGTACCCAAGGCTGGTCCTTGGACTCCTGATCCTCCTATCCCAGTCTCTTTGGTGCTAGGATGTGTCCACTGCACCCAGAACCCTACTTCTAAAACACCCTGTTGAGTTATCTGCCTTTCACCAAACCCAAGACTCCACGCGGAGCCCCCTCTCAGGAAGCTCTCAGGCTGGGAGAACATAGCCCTTCAAACCCTAACCAGACCTCAGAGGAAGCTTCAAACCCAGACCCCTGGTGGCTTGTGTGTGTCTCCTTGTGCAAATGGTAGGTACCTAATGTGGGACTCATTTTCCCCTTTCCTCAGTGACTCCCTTGGGCTGGGCTGTCCCTTCTACTCCCGGAAACAGGTGTCTTTCCTGCTACTGTGGCCGGGACTCAGTGATAAGACCCAAGGGCCCTTGGATAGAGGAAGGCAGAGGGCAGGAAGAGGGCTCCAGGGATGGGCTTCCTGTCAGAGTAGGAGGGAAGTTAGCTCCAGAGCTCATCCCTGAAGGACAACCCTCATGTCCTTTCCCACAGGCCCTGCGTTGCTTCATCTCCAGCTATAGAAATGGAAAAAAAAAAAAAAAAGCGGAAAAAGAACAGAAGCTGGGTGTGGTGGGCCCTGTCACTCACTCCTCGGGGAGGGCAGAGGCAGGAGGACCAGTTGATGGTTAGCCTAACTACCGATCGAGTTCATGGCCAGCTTGGGCTACATGAGGACTCTCTCAACAGCTACAACCCTGGCGGTGGTGGACCACGCCTTTAATCCCAGTACTCAGGAGGCAGAGGCAGGAGGATCTCTGTGAGTTCAAGGCCAGCCTGGGCTGCATGAGGCCGTCTCCTCAAGGCACATGAAGCCTGTTCCTCAGGACATCCAGCTGCCAAGGACTTGATGTGAGCATGGAAGGGAAGATGGGAGTCTTCTGCTCAGTCTCCTTCGATGGCTCATTCAGGGCTGCTTGATCCACATGGCCTGTTACTCCCTCTGTGCTAGGGCACTTTCTACCTCAGGACACAGACACACACACAGACAAATACACAGACACACATCACAGATACACAGACACACAGACACACAGCACAGACACACACACACAACACACACACAGACAAACAGACACACAGCACACACACACACACAGCACAGATACACAGACACACAGCACACACACACAACACACACACAGACAAACAGACATACAGACAGACACACACACAGCACAGACACACAGACACACAGCACAGACACACAGACACATACACAACACAGACACAGGCACACGCACAGACACAGAGACACACAGACACATATACACAGCACAGACACACACACAGCACACACACACATGCACACAAACACATACTGACAGACAGACACCGGCACACACACACACAGACACACACACACATACAGCTACACACACTTTCCTGTCCACCTTCCTTCTTCCTTTCTCCCCTCTCCCTTTCCCTTCTCCTCTTTCTGCCTTTCTAACCAACTTCAGCCATGTCTGGTGGCACACGTGTCATCCCAACACTTTGGAGGCTGAGACAGGAGCATTGTAAGTCCCAGGCAGGCGGAGGTTGTTCCACAAACACCAACCATGGGGCAGGCAGGTGTTCAGCGGGTACAGGAGCTTGTCCAGAGCCAGACACCCTGAGTCTGAGTGGTCCGCCTGCGTGCTGGAAGGACAGAGCGGACTCCATCGTGCCCGCTGTTCTCTGTCCTCCACAGACCCCACGCAGCATGTCAGCAGTGCACACCTCACCCGCAAATTAGATAAATATGTTAAAATCTTTTAAAAAGCAAACAACAACAACAAAAAAAAACCGAACCACCACAACAAAGGCCAGGAGAGGGTACGGAAGGGGCTGGGGGTGGGGGAGGGGACACTTCGTGGGAGGCGGGGCTTAGAGAGTCTTCTAGTCTTGCTTGGACCACAGGCAAGTCATTTGATTACCTCTCTGAGGCCCCTGGAAGCCTTAGTTAGGTCTAGAACCGGAGAACTGGAACCCGGGTCTCCTTGGAGGGGCTGGTCTGGGGAACTCCTGCAGGCTACAGGTCACCGGCCCCGCTTGGGGGCATTAGGGCTGGGGCTGGCCTCCCTCTGTCCCTCCGCAGACTGGCAGGAGGCTGCCAGGCTGAGTCACCAGGCTGCCGGGGAAACATTCGGCGCCCAGAGGCCCCGCGTGGGCAGTCACGCAGCGGGAACGCGGCCCCCAGAGCCCCTCCAAACCTCCTTCCCCACTCGCTGTTCCCACAGCTGCTCCCCAGAAGGATCGTGGGAGGCAGAGGGGCGGGGGCAGGCGAGAGCCCAGGCAAGGCCAGCAGCACGGACTTCCAGCAAGGTGCAGCCTCTGCGCGTCTGGGAGACTCTGCCAAGAATGGGGGAAACTGAGGCTCAGAGAAAGGCAGGGTCTGCCCAGGTCTGCACTGTCTGCATGCAGAGTTGAAACCCTGCCTCGCTTGTACATCTGGTTGTGTCCCCCTCCGTCGTCTCTGGCTCCAAAGACTCCTATGGCTCCCCAGCACCCTGAGAACAAACCCACACCCCTCCCCTTGGCCCCGTGAGGCCCTGCTCGGCTCCTGCAACTTTTCATCAAGGTTCACGCCCACCTTGTGGTTCTCTGGTTTATTCACCTCTGGCCATCCCAGCTTCTACGTTGTTCTTCCAGGAAAACCAGGCCATCCCTACCTCGGGATCTTTGTATGTGCTGTACCCTCTGTTCCTATCCATCTCTCAATGAAGTAAGAATTTTAGGAATCACCGATGATCACGTACCTGGTAATCAGGATTCAACCCCAGGTCCATCTGACACTCTCCCCTTTCCAAAGCGCCCTGCAAGGCAATGTCATAGTTTGGGTTTGGTTATTATTTATTTGTTTAGTGACAGGGTCTCTATGTAGCTCAGGCTGCTCAATAAAACTGGCTGCCCTGCAACCTTTGAGGTTCCCCTGCCTGGATGTCAAAGACCCTTGGGTCCCCTCCTCCCATCCCTGCTCAGATTCCCAGAGTCCCTCCCAGGGTGGCTGCCATTCCTCCGGCCCACTTTCTGCCCTTCATAAGCATGGATGTCAGAGCCTACAAGGACATATTAGCCAAAAATAATCCTGCGACCTACTCCTGAAAATGGGCCGGCCCCACCCGGCCACCTGGCTCCCAGGAGGCAATTAGCACACATGGTAAATGATAATTAGATCTGTGGGAAAGAATGGTCCAGTGCCACCTCTCCTTGCTCCTGCAGGATACAGTGGCCACTCTGCTGCCTCTGCTTTCTTCCTGTGTGAGCAGGCTGGGCAGTTTCCTGCATCCTTTCACTGAACCAAACTTTGCCTGAGAGAGAAGTCCCAAGTTTGCAAAACTGCTAACACAGCCCACCTTCCACAGGCCACAGGCCTGCTATGCTATTGGAGCACACTAGGCAATCAAGAACTGCAGAGACACTTTCTGGGGTCAGACCTGCCACAGAAAAGAAAGAACTCCTTGGAAATGAGAATGTTGGAAGTAGGGATTCTGAGAGATGAATAGGAGTTTTCAAGGAGAAAAAGGTCTGAAATCTGGCCTTTCAGACCAGAGAAGGAGAAGCTTGTGATGTCCACACCATGTTGCACCCATTTTAAAATTAAATTAAATTAATTACATTATAAGACATGGTCTTACTATGTAGCTCTTCTGACTGTAGTGGAACTCACTCCGTAGACCAGGCTGGCCTCAAACTCACAGAGATCCTATTTCCTCTGCCTTCCAGGTACTGGGATTAAAGGTGTTTGCCATCACTACCTAGCTAAGAAATTACTTTTACTTAAAATTTTTATTGTGGCCAGGCGGTGGCACACACTTTTAATCCAGCACTTGGGAGACAGAGGCAGTCGGATCTCTGTGAGTTTGAGGCCAGCCTGGTCTACGGAGTGAGTCCAGGTTAGGAGATCTGTTTTCTGGAAAGAGGATTTGTGCCACGTTGGTTTGCTGTAGGTTTGGGACAAAGCTTCCTAAGAGGGGACAGTGTCCAAGCAACACATTAAATGGGCTAAAGGCTAGATGGGAGCTCATGGGGAGACTGACTGAATCCCCAGAAAGAGACGGTTTTGCTCTGGTCCAGTGGAGAAAGAACCTGACAGGAAGCCATTGCTCGTGTGCAGCATCTTCAGGGGCCAGGTAGCTATTCTGGCTCCTGTTTGGTTCCTCTTGTGGACAGGAGGCTCATTCCTTCACTATCCTGAGCTATCAGGGTCAGTCAAGTAAGGACGCCTGAGATCCTCGGAAGACAGTCGCTGGGGTGCAGGAGGAAAGCCTTGCAGCCACTTACCTGTCAATCAGGACCGAAGGGCTGTGGGTGTTGCCTGCATCCTCCAGCCCCTCACCTTGCCTCAGCCCATTGTCCAGGTGAAAGAAAAACCTGACAGATAGAGAAAGCCACACCCACTCTTGGCTTGCTCCAGGGGCTAGCCCTAGCTGAGAGGCCAATGCCAGGTTCAGATGAGGAACTCTTGTTTGTTTTCTGTTTGTTTTGTTTTTGAGACAGGATCTCTCTTTCTTTTTTTAAGAATTATTTATTTTATGTATGTGAGTACACTGTAGCTGTCTTCAGACACACCAGAAGAGGGTATCAGATCCCATTACAGATGGTTGTGAGCCATCATGTGGTTGCTGGGAACTGAACTCAGGACCTTTAGGAAGAGCAGTCAGTGCTCTTAACCACTGAGCCATCTCTCCAGCCCCCAAGACAGGATCTCTTTTTAGGCCTGGAACTTGCTAAGTAGACCAGGCTGGCTTTGAAACCAATAGAGATCCACCTGCCTCTGGCTTCAGAGTGCCCAGCTCTGCTGTTCGTATTTGATGTAGTAGCTCATGAATCCCAGGCTGGCCCTGGCCTCACTTTGTAGCTGAGGCTGACCTTGAGCACTCCATTCGACAATCTCCACCTCCCAGGTCCTGGGAAGATGGGCACCTGCCAAGCCTTGTTTCAGGAGAGCTTCTAGCTCTCGAATTCTTTCTTGTGCCCACACATAGCACAAACCCTGCCTAGGCCCTTAGCCACCCCCACCCCCACTGCCCAATAACCACAAATCTTGGCTCTGCAGCCAGCTCAGTGCCTGACAGACCAGGACCGGCTTCCAGCCTGCTGCCCTGAGCTCAGATACTTAAAAAAAAATGTTGCTAATAAGGAGAAAGTCACTCTGAACACAGCAGACGGTATTAATAAGGAGAAAGTCACTCTGAACACAGCAGACGGAATTCTCTTTGTTCCCAGTGTTCGCGTGTTCTGTGGCTCCAGGCCTGAGAGAGAAGCCAAATAGTTTCTCTCTGCATATGCCTCTCAAAGTTAGGCGTGGTTGGAGAGGACAATAAGTGTGTATCAAGGAGGGTGGTAGTTCAGGGGCCCCAACTGCCTGTGACTCAGAAATGAGTGGAAATATATCCACATATAATAAATATATCAGAGCATTGATGGGCAGAAGGCCAGGAGCCCCGGGAATTCCTAGTTTGGGCTGTCAGAGGCAGGGAACAGAACCACACAGCCTGGAAGGCCAAGGAGAAACACAGATCCTTGGAAAGGAGGGCATTCCTGGGAGGGTGAGGGAGAGAAGCTCACCTCCTGGTCAGAGAATATCTGACCCAACCCCCACACACTGAAAGTTAGCTACCTGCTCAGATCTCTGTAGAGACACCAGGGGGCTTGAGAAGAGAAATAATGTCTGACATAGGAAATGCAAAGCTGAGAACCACAGACTCGGATTCCGAGCCGGAGCCGGCCATTTGTCCCCAGAACATGGAAGCCCTTGCAGAAGTTTCTAGAAAAGGGCAGTAAGGCATTTGCCGCGGTGCTGGGGACCCACTGGTGATCCCCTAAAGGATTCTTGGCTGGCTGCTGAGGACAGAGGCAAGGAGTAGCATTTCACGGGAAGATGCTTGCATCCCGAGATCTCACAATTAATAACCTAGTTACTCCCAGAATTTATTTCTGAAAGTCAGGGTCTCACTATGTGCCCTTGGATGGCTTAGAACTCACTATATAGACCAGTCTAGCCTAGAATTCACAGAGATTTGCCTGCCTGTTCCTTCCACATGGGGACTAAAGGTGTGTGCCACTGGAACCAAGGATCTGGGGGCCCGGATGGAAGTGCCAGCGGGTGCTTGGCAAGGGCGTTGTTATCCACTGATTAGCATTCCCCCCCACCTTCGTTTGGGGAGCTGGGCTCAAACTGTCTTCATGCTTCAGTTGCTGAGGGTCCAGGAACTTTTTCTTTTCGAAGAAGCCACCTGAAGACTCAGGGCCACCCTTAGGAGGCAGGAAGGCGAAGGGTCGTTGTCCACTCATTTCCCATGTTTCTCCCTATCTCTGGGTCACTGGGTCACTTCAGGATGTCTGCTTCTGTCTCCACACCCTGGCCTGCTACCACCCACCCAACACCCACACTTTTGTCTTCACGGTCTTCAGCCCATCAGCCCAGTGCTCTGCCCCAAGGCCGGTCTGGACAGACCCTCCTTTGCCCCGCCTCCCTCACCCTCTTCCCACCCCACCGCGGTCGTCCGCAGCCACAGGGGACTGCCACTCCCCGCTGCCCTCCTGGGTCCCTCCCCTCTTCCAGTACTTTGCCTGAGCCTAGGCCCCTGCCCCTAATCCCTGCGGTCTCAGGCCCAGACTTCACGGGCCCCTCCCCCTCCTTCAAAGGCCCCGCCCTCCCTACTTCCTTCAGTTGCCTCCCACTGGGTCCCCCCTTCAGGAGTCCCTCCTCTTGACCTCCTGGTGCCCTCCCCTTCCTCTGCCCTTTCACCCCGCCCAACTCCCCCTCCCTGTCCGCCCTCCCCTTCTTCCCTCTCGGGGTCCCCTCCCTCCTCCCCGCCCTCGGTAGCTGGCCAGCAGGGGCGCTGGGCAGAGGCGGGGCGGCGCGGGGACTAGCCGCGATGGGACCGGAGGCGGCGCAGACAAAGGCGCGGGCGGCGCGGGGCGCTCGGAGGGCGCGGGCCGGAGGCAGCGGCGACGACGACGCGGGGTGAGCCAGGCAGGGGGGACCCCAGCTTCCGAGGCACAATTAGGGAGTGTGGGGGGAGCGCAGGAAACACAGACGGTTTCCAAAGTTGCGGACTGTGAGGCGGGGCCCGGGTGCTGCGGGGTTCAGACTGAGGGGTTGGGGTCCTGGGGTGCGGGCTCAGGTGCTGGCTGGGGTTCTGGGGCGCGAGGCGCGGGATCATCGGGTTCCTCAGCCCAGGTCCCGGTGTTGGGGCGCCGCATCGCGAGGCTCTGTCGCTTAGAAAGTTGCGGGTCAGCAGCTCCCGTAGTTGGACTCACGAGCTGCCCTGGCGGGAGTGGGAACCGGTGCCAAGTGGGAATCCGGCGTGGGGCTCCTGGCAGGGTCCCCGCCGCGCGCGATCGCGATTCTCCGCCCCGCGCCGCTGCTCGGAGGCGCGTGACTACTCAGTGAGTAACTTTTCCCGATCATGGCAAGTCCAGGCAGGAGTGGTCCGACCGGAAGGTCCTGGGTTCGGGGACCCCTTTCCCCCGTCCCAATAGCGTTCCCGACTCGACAACCCCCACCCCCCTCCGCATAGGGACTCTGGTTTCGGACCTCATGACCGCAACAGCAGCTTCCCAAGACAGCGTGAAGGGGCCCTGACCCCAGACCCCGGACCTTGACGTCCCGCACCCGCAGGGCCCTCCTCCTCCAATCCCCTTAGGTGCAGTTTTGGGGCATAGGAGATTTATGGGTGCAAGCATTTATAGGAGGCTGAGGAGCCCCCTTCTCCCAGTCTTGTTCTCCGTTCACATGGTGAGGACTGGGATGAGCCGCTTGTGTACAGTGTGTGTGTGTGTGGTGTGTGTGTTAAGGTCCCACTCTGTAGCCCAGGTTGGCTTCAAAGTCTCAACATCCTTCCCTCATCCTCCCCAGCACTAGAATGGCATGTGCCACCCATACCAGTTTTCATTTTTTCCTTTTAAATAGGCTCCCTGGAGACTCTGACTCAGAGTTATTTGGGCTAAATGGTCTTTCTTTCTTTCTTCTCTCTCTCTCTCTCTCTCTCTCTCTCTCTCTCTCTCTCTCTCTCTTTCAAGAGTTATTTATTTAATGTATACGAGTACACTGTAAACTGTCTTCAGACATATCGGAAGAGGATATGAATCCCATTACAGATGGCTGTGAGCCACCATGTGGTTGCTGGGAATTGAACTCAGGACCTCTGGAAGAGCAGTCAGTGCTCTTAACTGTTGAGCCATCTCTCCAGCCCCTAAATGGTCCTTTTGTGGGAGCAGAGAGGTTCTGATTTCCCTGTTAGGTCCCTGGTGGCCTTGAACTCCTCGGATGCATGATCTATATGCCTTGGCTTCTTGAGTAGATAAGACCACAGGGCCTCACCACTGATCCAGCTTTGTCCCATGTTTTGATGCAAGGCCCTCTGGGAGGAGAGAGACTGTTGGATGGGAGGGGTGAGTAAGATGTCCCACTAGGTTGATCTGACCACGCCCAGTGCCTGTGGGAGGACGCTTGCCCAGTAGCTGGCAACTTGGGCAGTGAGTATAATGGTGTACACCAAGGACCAGGCCAAGGAGCAGGCTGTTCTCCAGGCCATCTCTACCCTGGCAGTTTGGTGGTATTGTATCACCTCTCTGGTGACACTGGGGACCTAGAGGTCACTCAGTCCAATTGTGGGGGCTTCTCCCCAAAGCAGGGCCTTTTGGCTGCACCTACAGCTCAGGTGGTAAAGGGCTTGAGTGGCATGCAGGATGATCTGGGCTCCGTCTTCAGCACCACATGGACCAAGAGTGATGGCACAAACTGCTGTCCCAACATTTAGGAGGTGGAGGCAGAGGATCAGTAGTTGAAGGTCACTATTGGCTGCCAAGTGATTTCAAGGCCAGTCTGGGCTGGGACTGAGGAGGTGGGTGTCCGACCAGCGACTGCTTACTGTCCACTGCTTTTCCTTTCCTTCCTTGATGGTTTTACAAAGTCACCTGGAGGACCCACTTGGCCTGAGTATCCCTGGAGCCTCCCTCACAAGCTCCTTCTTTCCCCAGGGGACAAACAAGTGACTTCTGTCACCCCTCTGGGTGCCCCTTAGAAGCCATCCAGCCCAGCTGACCAATGTCCACAGCCAGGTGAGCACCCACCCACTGGGTCTGGCCTTGCCCCTGGGTGGTGCCACACTCCTGCAGAGCTTCTGTCTCCGCTGCAGGGAACAGCCAATCTTCAGCACCCGGGCACACGTGTTCCAGATCGACCCCACTACAAAGCGGAACTGGATCCCCGCCGGCAAGCACGCACTTACCGTGTCCTATTTCTATGATGCAACCCGAAATGTGTACCGCATCATCAGCATCGGCGGTGCCAAGGTCTGAGCCGGGGCCTGGGGGCAGGCGTGCAGCCACCAGCCTGGCCGGGTGACTTGGGAATCAGTGAGCCTTTCCAACACCTAACATCTTCCAGAAACAACTCAGTGGTGGGATCTCTGAGAGGGGCAAAGCCATTTAGACTTTCAGTTATTGCCAACATGGGGAGACTTGACCTCAATGGGTCAAGAATTTTACTGCAGCCCATCATGGGGGATCCTAGGCAGAGGCTCCACCCATAAGCCTTCTGGTAGGTCCTTATTGGAGGATTCTAGGTAGGGATCAACTGCTAAGACAGATGCCAGGATTGTTTTTTATTTTTGTTTTTTTTTTTTTTAATTTTTTAACTCCAGTCTGTAGTCCAAGGCTGGCCTACAACTTGAATGCTCCTTCTCCAGCTCTGTCAGGCTGGTTGCTCTTTATCACGTCGTCTGACCTGGAATCTTGCTTCCTCCACCCTAGGCCATCATCAACAGCACAGTCACTCCCAACATGACCTTCACCAAAACCTCTCAGAAGTTCGGGCAGTGGGCAGACAGTCGAGCCAACACTGTGTATGGCCTAGGCTTTGCCTCGGAACAGCAGCTGACTCAGGTGGGCAGGGACATGGGCAGTGATTGGCATCTGTGTTCCTCAGGGCGGGCTGACAGGTAACAAGACTTCTCGAGTACCCTGGGTAGTGTAGTCGTCATTTGCCACCTTGCTCCAACTTTGCACACCCCTCATGCCTCTTAGCGGTGTCCAGTAGGAGCCTGGACTGGGCACATCCCCCCCCCCCCCAGCACCTCTCTCTAGCTTCTGACATTACCACTTAGTAATGAGTCCATTGTCTTCTTCAGATATATGCATTTGTGGCATTTGTATGTGCATAGGCCATGTGTGTGCTGGTGCCTACAGAGTCAGAAGGTGACATTAAATCTCCTGGAGCAAGGTACAGCAGTTGTTAAGGCACCTGACGTAGGTGCTGAGAACTGAACTCGTGTCATTCAGAAGCAGTCTTAATTGCTGAGACATCTCCCCAGCTCCTCAAATTTTTAAAATTAAAAACATTATTACTTTTATATTTACCTCGGGTGTGAATGTGTATGGGTGGGGTATACCTATAGAGATGGAGGAGTGGGGCTCGGCTGTCCTGTCTACTATGTGGGTTCTAGGAATGGAGTTTAGGTTGTCCGGCTTGTCAGCAAGCACCTTGGCTTTCACTGGGCCATAATGTAGCCCCAAATTGGTTTTTCTTTGGTTTGTTTTTCAAGAAAGGGTTTCTCTGTGTAGCTCTGGCTGTCCTGGAATTCACTCTGTAGACCATGCTGGGCTTGAACTCAGAAATCCTCCTGCCTCTGCCTTCTGAGTGCTGGGACTTAGACCAATGGCCAGCTTTTGATTTTTATTTTTTATTGTTATTTAATATTTTTATTTTATGTATGTAGTCTTTTGCTTCCATGCGTCTATATGTAGTTGCATGTGTATGCACTGTGCCTGGGGAGGCCAGCAGGGGCGCCAGATGCCCTGGAGCTGGAATTACAGACAGTTGAGTCCTGCCATGTGGGTGCTGGGAACAGACCCTGGGTCCTCTGCAAGAGCAGCCAGTGCTCCTGACCACTGAGCCATCTCTCCAGTCCCTATTATTTTTCTTTTCTTTTATTCTATTTTTTTGGGGGCGGGGGTGTTTCCAGACATGGCTTTTCTGTGTTTCTTTGGTTGTTCTGAAACATGCTGTGTAGACCAGGATGGCTTCGAATTCAGAGATCCTCCTGCCTCTGCCTCCTGAGTGCTGGGATCGAGGGGCTGTGCCTCCACGCCTGCCTGGCTTTGTTTTTGTTTTTTAAGTTTTAGGCAGGGTCTCACTGTGTCACTCTCTATAGTCCTTCTGGCACTAGAGTACTCGCTTACAGATGTGTGCCACCACCCCCGTCTTAGTTGTTTATTTAGGGTCTCTCTGGCCTCAAGCAATCTTACCACAGACTTTCTAGTGGCTAGAATTAGCCTTTGCCTGGTTAAAAAGTAATACTTTCTGGCTTGGAGAGCTGGCTCTATGATTAAGAGCACTGGCTGCTTTTGCAGAGGACCCAGGTTCAATTCCCAGTACCCACATGGTGGCTCACAGCCATCTGTAACTTCAGCTCCAGAAGATCGGACACCTCTGGCTTCCAGGGGTGTGGTGCCCAGATATACATGCAAGAAAAACACTGATACATGTAAAATAAAAGAAGTTTTTAAAAAATTATTTTCCTTTTCTATTTTTTATTTTTCTTGGGTAGTAGGTCTATGTAGCCCTAGCTGGTCTAGAACTTGCTATGTAGACAAGGCTGGTCTCAAACTCTATTTGTGAGGCTCACCTTGAATTCCTAATCTGCCTATGTGTGCCTCAAGGGCTTAGATGGCGGCAGCACCCCAAGGTGTAGCTTAAACACGTGGGGGTGGGAAATGTCTCAGGGGTTAAGAGCAGGTGCTTCTCTTGCGGACAGTGGAGTTCAGTTTCTGGCACCCACGTGGTGGGTCACTACCTTCTCTCACTCCATGGAGGGGAGTGACGCCTCTGTACATACAGACTTAACAGTACTAAAAATCAATTTAAAAACAAGTTTTCTTCTTTTAAAAGTTTTTCTTATATTGATTTATTATTTCTGTGTTGGGCCTGTGTGAGTGCATGTGTGCTCGGAAATCAAAGAGTAGCACGTGGGAGTCAGCTCCTCCGCCCATGGAGGCTCCGAGGACCAATCTTACGTCACCAGGCTTGTGACACAGCTGCTTATTGAGCAGCTTACCAGTCTCCTGGGTTGTTTTGTGTGGTTTTTTTTTTTGTTGTTGTTGTTGTTGTTTGTTGGTTTGGTTTGGTTTTTGGAGCCAGGTTTCACTGTGTAGCTCTGGCTGTCCTGAATTTGCTATGTAGACCAAGCTAGCACCAAACTCAGAGATCCTCCTGCCTCTGCCTCCTGACTGCTGGGATTAAAGGCGTGCATCAATGATGCCTGGCTTTTTTTTTTTTTTTTTTTTTTTTTTTTTTTACTTATTAAAAAAAAATAGTCTATCTGTGCCATGCCTGTGTGTATGTGCGTGCAGAGGCCAGCAGAGGCACTGGATCCCTGGAGCTGCCTGAGGTAGTGGGTGACCTGACGTGGCTCCTGTACAGTAGCAGCCTGCCCTCCTAACCATGGAGTGCGGCTCCAGTCCTCACACGTTCTCTTTAATAAACAAAAGTTAAGTTAAAGTGAAAAGAAAAGGCAGTACCATAGCCACAGAACCAGCATTGGCTGTCAGCTGACAAATGTAGGAGAAGGAATGCCAGGAGGCCCCCGCTCCCACAGGCTGTGGAGGTCCTGTGTTATGACACACTGGCGGTGTGAAGGACAGATGGGCAAGTAGCCTCAGGCTGGCCGCTCAGCCCGACAAGAACAGAGAGTCCCTTTCCATGTGGCTCAGAACTTTTTAATGTCACCTCTGTAATTTGCCAACCCCCCTCCATGTGTCATCCCGACACCAAGATGCTCACAGGGTTGGCTTTTCCCAAAGGCCCCAGGGTGACAGGGCAGGTCCAGGTTGGAGGTGTGATGGGAGATGTGGAAATGCTTTCTGACTATCCCCCTGCCTCACCCCCAGTTTGCTGAGAAGTTTCAGGAAGTGAAAGAAGCCGCCAGGCTGGCTCGGGAGAAATCTCAAGATGGTGGAGAATTCACTAGTACTGCCATGGCCCTTGCCTCCCACCAGGTAGGTGTTTCTGCACCCCACGTCTATGATGACCCATGACTGCCACACCCCTGAGGCAGCCATGTGTGCTTCTGATATCAGGGGCCATGCACTGTGCTAGTGTCTAAGGATGGCTGGTGGCCTTACTACATTTATGTAAGTGTGCACACACATGTGCATGTGCCTGGCGTGTGGCGCTCCTAGGATAGCTTGTGGGAGTCAGCTCTCTTCTCTCAACAGGGTGTCAGGCTTGGTGACCAGCTCCTTTACCTATGAGCCCTCCCGCTGGCCTGTGCCTCAGTTTTACTTGGGGGAGAGCAGTTCCAAGTGTTCAGATCCCTGTTTCTGAGGTTGTTCTGACTTGGCTCTGAGGGGTTAGTGAAGATCCAGGCAGGTGGGAGACAGGACTCCCCATCCAGAGGCTCTGGGGAGCCACGGAGGGTCAGGGAAGAGACATACTGGTCATCATGGGTCAGTTCAGAGCCCTGACCTCAGTACCCCAGTGACTTCATGCCTCAATTAACCCTACCTCCTACTGCGACCTTGGCAGAAGTGCTCCCCGTGACCCAGTCCTGCTCCCGTGTACAGGTCCCTCCAAGCCCCTTGGTCAGCACCAACGGTCCAGGAGAGGAGAAATTGCTCCGCAGCCAGAGCGCAGACACCCCTGGCCCCACCGAGCGGGAGCGGTTGAAGAAGATGTTGTCAGAAGGGTGAGGGGTTGGCTAAGCCTGCTTGAAGCCAGGACGGGCCTGGCGGGGGCCTAAGGGGTGTCTTATGTTTAGACTGAACTGTGGGTGGCGAGGCGTGGTGTTTCTAGTGTCAGGGTCTTGAATCCCCAGGACAGACCATTAGGATGGTGTTTCTGGAATCAGGGTCCTGGCAGGGATTAAGGGGCGTGGGCAGTGGGATGGGTGTGGTCATGAGGTGAGACCCGTGGGGGCTGGGTCGCTGAAAATGCAGCTGGAATGGGGGGTGGGGGCTGTAGGAATTTGGACTGCAGACCAGGGAGAGGAGGAAGCAACAGGTTCCTGCCTCATCTGGAAAAGTCTGCCCTTTCCTCATCATTTGTGCCCCTCGTCTCCTCTGACCCTGCCCCTGACCACCCCCACCGCCAGTCTGTGGCTCTCATGGCAATCTGGAGGGTAGGGGATAGGTTTCCAAATTTTTTGAAGGTAGGGTCCCGCTATGCAGCTCAGAACTCATTATATATAGCCTAGGCCGACAGCCTCTCATGAACCACAACTCCACATGTTGTAGTTTTATGGTCCCACCCCTAGCTCAGTGTTGCTCTGGCCCTGCTCTTAGTACAGGATTCCCTCCACCAGACGCCGCCCCGCCCGTCCTGACCATGCACGGCCCCAACCCAGTGTCTTCCCTGCAGCTCTGTAGGGGAGGTCCAGTGGGAGGCCGAGTTCTTCGCACTTCAGGACAGCAACCAGAGGCTGGCGGGGGCCCTTCGAGAGGCCAATGCAGCTGCCACTCAGTGGAGGCAGCAGCTGGAGGTCCAGCGTGCAGAGGCTGAACACTTGCGGCAGCGGGTGAGGAACCCCGCACCCCCACATCCCTTCTGCCTGGGTCAGCCCCCAGAACTCCTATTTCTTGCTGTAAAATGACTTGAAACAGCTTCATAGGGGTCACCAGGCCCCCCGTGTCCCAGAGAAAGTAGGACCACTGAGCTGCATGTGTGCAGGTGGCAGAGCTGGAGGCCCAGGTGGCTGCAGAGCCGGTCCAGGCAGGAGAGAAAGAAGCAACCAGTCAGTCCGTAGAGCAGCTGGAGGCTCGGGTGCAGACCAAGGACCAGGTGAGCCAGGGGCAAGATCAGGGATCCTGGAGTGCTCTCCTGGGAATCCTGGGGCCTCTGAGCACACCTGGCGCACCTTCCCCTCTAGGAGATCCAGACTTTGAAGAATCAGAGCACTGGCCCACGGGAGGCTCCTGACACTGCCGAACGGGAGGAGACACAGCAGCAGGTTCAGGTTGGCTGCAGGATCTCACCTGTAAGAGCAGCCCCTGGGGTAGAACAGGTCCTATCTGCCTATGAGTGGAATAGGGCTGTCTATTCAAAGTTGCTAAGCAACCTCATACCTAGTCTTCCCACATTTGAGCAGTCTGAGGTCTTGGGGAAACTTACAGAGACCTCAGCCAGGAGTACCTGGAGCACCCCAGGAGATTCCTGGGGAGATGACCCTGCTGTCCTCGAGGGTGGGAACAGATTGTGCGAGGGCCATGACCTCAGAATTGGTGGCCCTTCTGAGTACAGTATTGTATTCCCAGGGAGAGAATCTACAGAGAGGCTGTTCTGTGTTTGTATGTCACTCAGGTACCATCTGTCATGGGTTTTTGTGTGTAGTGTATGTGCATACATGACCCCATGTGGACACAGATGTGCCAGCATGTGTGTATGGAGGCCAGAGGCTGGAGCTAGTGTCTTCCTCAATTTCTTTCCACCCCATCCTTTGAAACTATCTTACTGAGCTCAGAATGGCTGGGTGCTGAGTCAGGGAACAGTGGGGACTTGCACCCACCCTTGAGGTTACAGCTGCTGGCAGTGCCTGGAGCATCGGATTTCACTTGGGGGAGGTGACTGAAATTCAGGTCCCCCAGGTTTGGTTCCACTGCCCACTTCATTAGGTGCTTGTTGAGATCACGCTGTTAGGATGCAGTTCCCTCCTACCATGTGGCTACTGGGGATTCCTTCATCTTGGGTTTTTCTTTTTTTTTGGTTTTTCGAGACAGTGTTTTTCTGTGTAGCTCGGGCTGTCCTGGAACTCACTCTGTAGACCAGGCTGGCCTCGAACTCAGAAATCCGCCTGCCTCTGCCTCCCAAGTGCTGGGATTAAAGGTGGGATTAAAGGCGTGCGCCACCACCGCCCGGCTTGGGTTTGTTTTTCTTACTGTCTTTAGCAGCAGCTGATCTGGATGAGATCCTCTGCCTCAGCCTCCCGAGTGCTGGGTTAAAGGCCTGTGGGACCACCTCTGTTGATCTAGTTTTGATTAGCTACGTGTGTATGATGTTGTACATCAGGGCCGATTCCTTCAGCAGAGGGTTGGGCCCCTGGAGCTGGAGCTCCACACCTGTGGGTTGCTTCATGTGGGTGCTTGAGAGGACCACTGACCCATCTCTCCAGTCCATCTTGTTTTTTACAACCAGGGTCTCTTACTGGCCTGGGGACGCTTAGGTTGGCCAGTATGCTCCAGGAATCCTGCCTGCCTCCTCAGCCCAGCCATGCTTTTTATGCAGCTATTGGGTTCCAAACTCAGTACTTTATACATTCGTGGCACTTTACAGACCCTGTGGGAGCCATGGACTACATCAGACAGGACTGGCAACCAGAGCTTCATAGGTTGCCCAACCTCACCCCCTCCCTCCCCTGTAGGCCCTGGAGACCCGGAATGCAGAGCTGGAGCAGCAGCTGCGGGCGATGGAGTGCAATCTGGAGGAGGCGCGTGCTGAGCGGGAGCGCGCACGCGCGGAGGTGGGCCGGGCCGCACAGCTGCTGGATGTGCGGCTGTTCGAGCTAAGCGAGCTGCGCGAGGGCCTGGCACGCCTAGCAGAGGCAGCACCCTAGTCTGCCCTGGAGGGTCTGCGGCCTCAAGGCGCCCTGGCAGGGACCAGGGGATCCCAGCTGTCTCTGAGCTTTGCACTGTGTAGAGTTTTCTAGAATCCTTGGGCAGTGTTTTTGCCCCGTTACATTTCTACGTGTGGCTGCTGTCCTGCACTCCAGGGACACTGCGAGGGAAGGCCGCACCGCTCATCCCCATGGGGCAACAGAGGCTTTGGGGTCCTGAGACCCAAAGGCCCTGCACTCATCCTGGCCCATACTCAAGTCGGACTGACAGGTTCAAAGGGTGTTTACTGAAGTCAGGGGCCACTTGCAGGAGGTTTACAGCTCAGTCCTGAGCCTTAGCCTGGGCTGGCTCTTGGGGCCGAGGTCCAGAAGGATGTGACCGTCGGCCAGTGCTCCCTGCTTTCTGCCGCCGAAGTGTCTGCCCCACTTTCTCCTTGAAGCGCCGGTTCTGTTGCTTGATTTTGGCCAGCTCAGCTTTGCGCTTGGCCTCCAGGTCTGGGTCCTGCGGGAAGGAGCTGAGATTGTAACTGGGACTGGGTCCCCGGCCCACCCATCCCCCAAGTCCCACCCACCCTTACTGTCCACACACTCCTGCCTGCCCCTGCACACCCATCCCTCCATACACTACCTTCCCTCCAGGATCATCTGTTTCCGCTTGTTGATCTCCTTCTTTTCATCAAAATGTGAAGCCTCCAGTTTCTAGGGGTGGGGAGGGGAACAGGTTAGGTCCGGCCCAGCACACCGAGCCCCGCCCCACCCCACCAGGCTGACAACCGTACAATTTCGCACTCCCTGCGCACCACGTTGACCTGCGTGAGGATTTGCAGGACCTCAGCCTCCTCCACTGCCAGCTCCGCCAGCTGCTGCTCTGCAGGGACAGGAAATACGGAGCTGGGCTACGAGTGCCACTGGCCCTCCTCACCCCTAGCTCTGCATGTGTGGACTGATGATACTCAAACAAGCAAACCACTGCCGGGCTTGGCAGCCTATGCTTGTCATCATAGCACTGGAAGGCAGAGGCAGGGGGATCACTAGTTCCACCTGAGTTCCAAGCCAGCTCTGTAGCGCAAGAATCTATCTCAAATAAATGAATGAATAAAGAAATGAATGAGTAAAGTGGGATCAGGGTGCCTGTAAGCCCAGCTCCCTGAGAGGCTGAGACGGGATCCTCGCTGTGAGTACAGGTCTTCCAGACCACTGTGGGTTAAACTGAGAGAGCTCGCTACAGGGAGCTCCGGGTGGCCTGTCTTGGTTTAAGATAGGCTGTAGGGCATGCCTGAGAACTCATGTCCTTGTCAACCTCCAAACCACACATGGACCTTCAGGTTGGTGTCCTGTGTGCAGCGTGCATAGAACTCCCCAGGTAGCTAGGGAAGGGAGTTCATCTCCCAGGCTTGGACAGGACCCACTCTGGACCCTAGCCACTTACTGATCTGCTCCTCGATGGCATGCAACAGGTGGATGTCATACTGTGTCACCAGTGTGATGGCCTGTCCCTGCCTCCCTGTAGGGACACATCTGTTAGAGAACCTGGGCCCCATCAAGAGGGTTGTCCCAGCTGAGCAGCCCCAGGGACTCCTCAGAGGCAAAAAGAAGTCAGTGGGGAAGGGGCTTCCCCAGTGTGAGACCTGCATGTGAAAGGCAGAGGGGGAGCAGGGAGCGGAGGGCAGTGGGGAGCGTCTCTAAACTGGCCTTATGAGGCCTGGCAGTGTGCTGCTTTCCCTTTTTGGCTGGGCTGCCAGGAAGCCGACATAGTCCTACTCTACTGCCCTTTCTCCAGTGGTGACCAAGCTGAAACAGACCACTGGCTGACAGGGCCGACGACCCACAGCAGCCTGCTTCTCAGTGCTTATTTGTTAAGGCAGGGTCCCTCTCGGACTTCCCCAAACCCACAGGGGCAGGATGGCAGGTCCAGTCTGGCCCAGCAATCCTCTCTCCTGGTTGCAGGCATGAGGATCAAAGCAGACGCCTCCCTGGCCCCTGGGTCGGCATGCCAGGACGCATCAGGCTGGCTCTGCTCACCTGCACGGGCTGTGCGACCAACCCGATGGATGTAGATCTTGGGGAGTCCGGGGGTGTTGTGGTTGATGACCACCTGCACGGTGGGGATGTCCAGGCCCCTGCAGGTACACAGCACTCAGCTGGAGTCCACGTAGGAAAACCCAGGCTTACACTCAGCCTCCCAGTCTTACCACTTGGGCCATGGGAAGAAAGGGCCACGCACTAGGCCCACTCACCTCGAGGCCACGTCAGTGGCGATAAGAATCCGTAGATGCTGGACTTGAATTTGGCCAGGGCCGCAAAGCGCTCTTTCTGTGCCGAGGCGAGGAGAGGTTTGTGAGCAGACGGAACAAGTCTGGGGACAGGGCAGAGGCCAGACTGGGGAGGAAGGTGGTCCCAAAGCCAAAGGGGACAGTAGGATGACATGGGGAGAGGGTAGGACATTACAGTGCTGTGATGTCTTCTTTGTGGGTATTTTTGGGGGGGGGGGAGGGCAGGCCTGTGTTGGGTGTGCTGACACACACCTTTAATTCGAGCACTTGGGAAGCAGAGTCAGACAGATCTCTGTGAATGTGAGGACAGCCTGGTCTACATAGAGAGACCCTGTCTCAAAGTATTAAAGACAAAACAAAGCAAAACCAAATCAAACAAAATACACAAAAAAAAAAAAAAAACCACAAATCAAAACAAACAAAAATAAAACAAAAAAAAAAAAAACAAAAAAAACCTCACCAAAACCAAAGACAGGGTCTCCACTAACCTAAACTGGTCCTGAACTTCCTATGTAGACAAGGCTGGCCAGCACTCCTGCTCTTCCAGCCCCACCTCCTGAGTGTAGGATATACCACTATGCCCAGGGCTGGGGACGGACCCAGGGTCTCATACAGGCTGGGCAAGCACTCTCCCAACTGAACCACAGCCCTCTAACGACCGAGCCACATCCTCAGCCTCTGAGCTGTGACATGTGAGAGCAGAGAGAAGCTGTGGGCACGGCCTGTCACCTGCTTCATCATGGAGTGCAGTGCCACCGTGGGGAAGTTGAACTTCCGAAGCATCATACAAAGGGTCTGGCAGGTCCTGTGAGAAAAGGGTGGGTGTGAATGCCCTGCCCACCGCGACCTCACCCTCGTGGCCGAGGAGTTGTGGAGATGCTTGGTCTGCTGCCTAGGAGCCTCTCAAAGCCAGAACCAACAAGCAGAAGTCCTGACAAGAGTCCTCTGACTGCTGATTCCTGCTGTGCCTGATGGCTGCTCTGAGGACAACAATCCCTCCTCCTGTGGGTAGACAGAGGCCCCCTACCCCGTCCCTGCCCTTCTACACTGACTCAAGGTGAGACAGCCAACAGCTATTATTTTTGTTTTGTTTGAGTCAGGGTCTCACTGTGTAGCCCTGGCTGGCCTGGAAGAGCTCTACATACCTCCTGGGTACTGCAAATCACAGAGGCACCAGCAGGGTAGGTCTAGCCCAGTTTCCCCTTCACATAAGGGAAGGTGGGCCAGAGCCTGTCACTCACTTGCAGGTGTTGGTGAAGATGATGATGGAGCAGTCTTCCTGCTGGTCCTGGAAGGTCTGGACCAGGTGAACCAGGTAGGCATCCTTCACCTTCTCGGGCACCAAGAGGTAGCGCTGGTCGAGCTGCTCCACCGTGCGGACCCTGGAGGTGGAAGGGTGGAGTAGCCTACCCTCAGTTTCCTCTGCCTGAACTCTATGGTGTAACCCTCACACACGGATATGCGGGACTCACGGGGCCTGCGCCTCCCAAAAGAAGGGCTGGTTGGTAGCCAGGCCCTGTAGCTCCTTGAGTGTGTCGGTCAGCGTGGCACTGAACAGGAGCGTTTGCCTGCGTGCAGGAACGGCTGCCAGGATGGTCTCCAGGTCTGTGGTGAAGTCGGTGCAACCCTGCTCCAGCAGCCTGTCGGCCTCGTCCATCACCTGCATTGGAGTGGCAGGAGAGGAGGCTGGACCACTGCAAGATCTTCAGGCAAAGCCCCAAGCACAGCGTACCTGCCTTTCAGAGACTGAAATGGGCTCCTGGACGCTGCTCAGCCTCAAGGCCAGGTCACCTATGTGCGAGGCTCCAGCTGGTCCTCTAGGACAGCCCACCTCCTACATGCCCTATCTCTACTGGGCTTTTTGTTTTGTATGACATAGGGTCTTGCTGTCCTGGAACTATGTAGACCAGGCTGGCTTTGAACCCAGAGATCCTTCTGCCTCTGTGTTCTGAGTGCTGGGATGGAAGGTGAGTGTCAGCACACCCAGCTGGCCCTTGTCTTTATTTCTAGCTCACTCATGCGCATGCACGTACGGAGCTCCAGGACAGCCAGGGCTACAGAGACCCTGTCTCACACAGAAAAGTAGAGAAGAGAGAATTGACACAAGGTGCTTCCCAGCCCAGTCTATGGCCCCAGGACCCCAGGGGATCCCACTGGCTCACCAGGAATCGGATTTTCTTCATGTTGAAAGTGTTGGAATTTGCGCAGGTGGTCAGCCAGGCGCCCAGGGGTGGCAATAACCACGTGTGGCTTCCGAGAGAGCTCCAGCGCCTGCGCCACCATGTCTGAAGTAAGTAAAGGGGGAGGTAGGACTGAGTGGGAGGGAGGGTGAGCGGGGACCCCAGGCCACCCTAGCCTCTCAGGCCCATACCCATGCCACCAACGATGATGCAGTCCTTCAGGCCCAGAGGCTTCCCCAGCACCCGGAACTGCTCGGCGATCTGGTAGGCCAGCTCTCTGTGGGTGACAGGAACCAGCTCCATTAGTGGGTGCCTGTGCCCATCTCCCATCCCCTCCACTTCCTCCAGGTTCCTCCTGGCTTCCACTTCCCTAATGTTGATGTCTCAGCAGGCAAGATACAAGCCCACATCTGAAGTTCCGTGCCCAGGCCCCACATGGTGAAAGGAAAGCCCTGATTCCTTCAGCCGGCCCTCCCCCTCCACGTGAGCACAGTGGCATAAGTATACAATCAGCAAATAAACATCTAAGGACAAACTGCTCACTGCTGAGGTAGGAGGACCTGAGCTCAGATGCTCAGGTGCTCTGTAAAAGCTCAGTGAACAACAGCCATATCGCTAACCTCAGTGGGGGTGAGGAAGGGCACTGAGGCAGGAGGATTGCAAACATCCTACGATTTTTTTTTTTTTTTTTGGTTTTTCGAGACAGGGTTTCTCTGTGTAGCCGGGCTGTCCTGGAACTCACTCTGTAGACCAGGCTGGCCTCGAACTCAGAAATCCGCCTGCCTCTGCCTCCCAAGTGCTGGGATTAAAGGCGTGCGCCACCACCGCCCGGCTACATCCTACGATTAATGAGACAGTGAGAGACCATGTCTCAAAAAATAAGATGGGGGTGGCTGGGTGTTGATGGTACACACCTTTAATCCCAGCACTCGGGAGCCGGAGGCAGGTATAAAAAGACAGTTTGTAAGAGTTTATTCTCTACTCTGTCACCTCCGAGGCTTACTGCCCGTCTGCTAACCTAGGCCGAGTCCTGGAAGCTTCTACCCTCCGTTCAATCTTATCTAGACTTAGAATGTTTTCAGCCTCTGAGACATATTGCTGAACAAGCTCACCCTTTCTAGTTCTTTCTGAACTCCGGCTGGCTGATCCAACTCAGCTGTTCCTGCTCTACCTCCTCTCCAGGCTGACAGACTCACACTGGCCCCTCTCCCTCTCCCCCTGAATTGCCCTGCTTGGCCTCATACTAATTCTGGCAATCTGTTGTAATCGTCTGGCTCCTTCTGATTCTTTGGCTCATTCTGTCTTCCCCCGTGTTTAGTCGTTCTCTCTCTGCAGCCTGCCTCTGTGCAACTGTCCCAGGAAAACTGCAAACTGCCTCCTCCTCCTCTCTCCACTGCCCCTCAAGTAGCTTCCCTTTCCTCTTCTCCTGAGAGCTGGGCATGTGCTATTTTGTCAAATCTTTCTCTGATTCGTCACTTTGTCTGCCACTCATTTAGACATCATTTCCAAGCATGGGTGCTTCCTTCTACAAACTAACTTTGCCTCCACTGTTTGTGATTAAAGGTGTGTGCTAAGGGCGTTCTGTATTCCAGCCAGAGGGATTAAAGATGTGTGCTAAGGCTGACCCACACCACAACTAGAGATAAGTAAATAACAATCTTAGGGTTCACGGTGTGATCAAGTATCCTGCAACAGCAGGCATCTCTGAATTTGAGGCCAGTGTGGTCCACAGAGTGAGTTCCAAGAGAGCCACAGCTACACATAGAAACCCTGTCTAGAAAATCCAAAAGGAAATACATAAGTATAAAATAGGGGTGGGGAGACAGCTCAGCAGTTCAGACCTCTTCCATAGGTCCTGCGTCTAATTCCCAGCACTCATATGGTGGCTCACAACTGTCTCTCATAGAACTTAATGTCCTCTTCTGCCTGAGGCATAAGAGGTCAAACCTTTCGCAGGGTGTAGTGGCACCCACCTTTAACCCCAGCACTCACGAGGTGAGGCAGGAGGATCTCTCTGAGTCAATGCCAGTCTGGTCTACAGAGTGAGCTCCAGGACAGCCAGGCTTACCCTGGGAAATGAGCTGTGGGGGAAAAGTTTAAAAAAAAGAGCCAATGGTTCAGAGCAAGTTACTGCTCTTGCAGAAGACCTCATGTATATGTACACCTATTATATACATAATATACATATAATCTTCTTTAAATAAAATAAGGCAGAGAGAAATTGAGGAGTATGCCTGATGTTAACCCTTGGCCCACATGTAAACACATGCACAATCTCACCTTCTGTGTGATATTTGAGACCCATATTCAAGGTGCTCTGACAGCATCCTTTCTGTTCCACGGCCTGTCCTATGCACAACGGAACTTATACACCTACAATATCCTTTAAACACATTCATTACATTTTTTATTTATGTGGAAGTGCACGTGCTATGGTGCTCCAGTGGAGGTCAAGGACAAAGTCAGTTCTTTCCTTCCACCCTGTGGGTGAGTCCCAAGAGACTGAATTTAGGTCATCAGGCTTATAGGCAAACACCTCTGCCTGCTAAGCAATCTTGCTGGCCCAAGAATAGCATTTTGTTTCCCTAGCTGTTAGATTGGTCCCTCCCTCCTGAGTCCTAGAAACACTGCACACACCATTAGTTCTGCTTGATTTTACATCCCTACAAGAGAGCAGTGGCTCTTATCCCATTTCACACAAGAGGAAAGGGCAACTCAGAAAGGTCAAGGCACTTGCTTCAGGAAAGCACATGTGGGTGGTGTTCTGGAGACTCACCTAGTAGGTGTCAGAACCGGGCAGAAGATGCCATAAGGGTCCTCAGACAGCTTCTGCAGGATGGGAAGTACAAAAGCCGCTGTCTTGCCACTTCCTGTTTTTGCACAGCCCAAGCAGTCCCGACCTAGGCAGACAGCAAAGCAGTGTCAATATGAAGCAAGGGCCATGATTGGCCCCTTGGGCATTCGCTCATTAATGTAAGAAATAGATGGGTATAGATTTAGTATGAAGTGTGTTTACAGTTCATTAGAGTTACAGGCGAGTAGGGGGTGCTGGGTCCTTCTCTCCCCTAGTTGGTAGCTGGCATCCGCATGTCTTAGAATTCTAAGACTTGGAGAGTTACAAGTGGTCTGCTATGTGACTGAGCTCATGATTAGAAGAGGGGGGGCATCCCTAAGCCCCAAACTATTCATTAGGTAAGACTTGGGGCCCCAGTGGACCAACGGGACAAGCCCTGCAGGTCTATAGAAGAAAAGGTCAGGAATTTCCCAGATTTGAGGAAAGTCTTCAAAAACTTGCTTGAAATCAGCACACCAGTTATTTTTGCCCTTTCTCTATGCTTGGCACCTCTTTCTGCAGAATGGAATATTAAGAACTGTTTTACTTTCACTAGTCCCTTGAACAGGTTATTATCCAATTTTCAACAATTATTATGATTGCTTGTTTGAAACAAGTTTTCAAGTAGTCCAGGCTGGTCTGGAACTTGGTACATAGCTGAGGAGTACCTTGACCTCCTGATCCTTCTGCTTTTACCTGCTCAGTGTTGAGGTGACTGAGAGTCACCACGTCCGGCTCCAAGGATGTCTCTTTAATGGCAAAAGTGAATTGAGCCAAAGAGCACTGACACAAATGTGGAGCCCTGATTTTTACCTGGAGATGGAAGGCTTCTGTTTCTGTTTGCTACGCCAAAGCCAGCTCTACCCTATTTTTTTTTTCAATGCCACGTTTTAGTCAGTCACCGAACTCTCCCTATGCTCTCGGGTACTACGGAAATTTCAGAGGTGCCATCCATCACCTGTGTGACAATAAACACGAGTCAGTCGCAGCCTAAATGCCAATGCTGCGGGTCAGGGTCCCCGAAACACCCAATGCTACCCTGATTCGTGGGACTCAAGTCGGGCTAAGGAAGAGGCGACACAGAAAGGCATTAAAAGAGAGGCGGGGACTCACCTTCCAGGATGGCCGGGATGCACCCAAGCTGCACCGGCGTGGGCTGCTTCAACCCCAGCTGTCGACACTGTTCCACCAGCCAGGACGACAGCCCAAGCTCAGCGAACCCCGCCATGCTCCAGACCGGTGCAGAGATCCTAGTGATGAGTACTTCCGGCGCGTGAATGTCACGTCACGTTCACCCCGGAGCAGTCTAGCCTGGGAAAGCTGTGAAAGTACGCTGGCTGATAAATGTCACGTCACGGAGAGCCACTGTGCAGCCACCCACTCCAGATCCCTCAACAAGTCCCAGCTTCGACCTCTTTTCAGCGTTTTGGCCCTGAAGGCTTTGTGTTTGTTGACGGAATCCGAACTATAGTTTGCACGGTTTCTGTTTCAATGCTTCCGATTGGTCTCCGTAGAACTACGTTTCCCATAGTTCCCGGCGGCGGGGCCCTCTTCCGGCCTACGTGTCTCCCAGGAAGAAGGCCGCTTAGAGGTATAGAGACATGGCTCCTCCGGCTCCCGGTGCGGTCTCTGGCGGCTCCGGAGAGGTAGACGAGCTGTTCGACGTGAAGAACGCTTTCTACATCGGCAGCTACCAGCAGTGCATCAACGAGGCGCAGCGCGTGAAGGTGGGCAGCGTGCAGACTAGCTTCCGGCGCACTCTGAGGTTCTGGTCCGAGGACTCTGTTTCTCTCTCTCTCTCTCTTTTTTTTTTTTTTTTGGTTTTTTTTTTTCGAGACAGGGTTTCTCTGTGTAGCCCTGGCTGTCCTGGAACTCACTCTGTAGACCAGGCTGGCCTCGAACTCAGAAATCCACCTGCCTCTGCCTCCCAAGTGCTGGGATTAAAGGCGTGCGCCAACACCGCCCGGCTTCAAAATTTAGTTTTTTTTTTTTTTTTTTTTTTGACTCTGTTTTTCTTATAGTCAAGGATGGTTTTGAACTTACTGTGTAACCGAGGCAGATCTTGAAGTCCAGCGCCTTCAGTCTCTACTCCTCCAGTGCTAGGATGACAGGCATGCACCCCAGGCTGACCTGAAGTCAGGGTAATAATGGTGAGGTGACAGGTGTGCGCCACTAGCTCTTAGAACCTCTTAGTATTTCGTTTCTCTCCCCGCCCCCTTTTTTAAGTGTCTAAAGCCAGGCATCATGGTGCACGCCTTCTGTCTCAGCACTTGGGAGGTAGAGGCAGGTTGATCTCTGTAAGTTTAGGGTCAGCCTGATCTTCATGAGGAGTTCTAGGTCAGTCAGATAATACTGTAATCTGTCTTAATAATAGTCCTAAACCGGAAGTAGTGTCGTGTGCCTTAAATACCAGCATTCAGAGGCAGAGGTAGTCAGATCTCTGAGTTTTGGGCCAGCCTGATCTATATAGTGACTTCAAGGACAGCCAGGGTGCCACAGAAAAACCCTGTCTTGAACTGTATCCTCCTCACCCCAGCTCCCCTCCCACCCACCCACCCTCACCCCCACTAAAAAGAGAAGTTTGGTTATAAAAGAAGACAGGGTCTCCTTTAGCCCAGGCTGGCCTCAACCCCCCCCCCACCCCATGTTTCTGAAGAACACTGGATTTCTGATGTCCGTGCCTCTGCTCTGGAGTGCTGGGATCACAGTGTGCACAGCCATGCAGTACTGGGGGTGGAAAGCACAGCTTCGATGCAAGTGCTCTACTGACTAAAACCCAGCCCTGGTTTTGTTTTATGTTTTAAACAGTCTCACTTAGCCCAGGCTGTCCCTAAACTCAGCAGTCTTGCCTCAGCCCCCCAGTTGTAGGATGACAGGGCTGTCCCACAATGCTCAGCTTGCCTTTAATTCATTAAAGATGGGAACAGTGTTTGCAACAGCCTGTGCTGTTGACCAGATCACCTGTCACTCATTCCTCACTGTGCACTCATGTGGAAAACACAGCATTCCTGCTGGGCTCAGTGAGGGATGGAGTTGATGGAACTCCAGGTGTCATAGCCTTGGCAACAGAGGCAGAGCAGGCAGTCAGGAAATGGCAGGGTCTGGGCCATGGCAGGGTAAAGTGTATGGAGCTTATCCTTACCAGGCTAAAAACTCTGTTTTGTTAAGGTTCTGGACAAGTAGCACGTCCTAGCTTTTCCAGTGGTTATGTATTGACTGATGATGTCTAGCTCCTAGAAGGTTCTCTCTAGTCCCAGGCTCTTCTACCGTCTCAGAGCAGCCAGATGTGGGATCCTGTCATCCTTAGAACCCCTTCTATCTCCCTCTGTTCAGTACTTTGTGTCTCTGCTTTTAAGGACTTATGTGGTTAGGTGTAAGTTCCTGATTCTGGACTCTGAACTTTAGGAATGCGGGACAATGAAGGTTTAGTCACCAGTCATTGGCCCAGCAATGTACTTCAGTGACTGTGGTACTGGCATCTTCTTTCCTTCCTTTCCTTATGCCTTTCAGGTTTGGGGGATGACATGAAGGCTCCTGTGTGCGGGTCAGGCACTCCTCACCTCTGGCCCACCCTGTGGCCTCTCCCAGTGTTGGTTCAAGCTTCTGTTACCTCTCTCTCATCTTTCCTTTTGTACCTCCAACAAGCCCCTCAGCAGCCCCACCTCCAACATCAGCCATCCCAGTCTCCACCTGGGGACCTCATGGTGTCTCATAGTTCAGGCTAGTCCTTCAGCTGAGTTCCCAGGACACCTCCCCTCGGAACCTTCAGACTGCACACTGGTGGCCTGGTCACATATCTGTTTCTTCCTAGCAGGGAGGGCACTAGAACTGCAGGTGGCTTGAGGCAGGGCCTCTTCTTGCTGCAATTTCTGGCCCCATGAGTGCTGCTGGTCCTAGACTGCGGTGATCGGGCCCTCAGAGTGTGTGGTCCCAGCTAATCCAGAGGCGAGAACCCATCCTGGGTGCTCACTAAAATATGTGTATCCACTCACCACAGAATGGCCTGGCCTGTGTGCCCAGAACTTCAGAGGGTCTAGTCTCCCGTGTCTCATTGCCTTACTCTTTCCAAAGTCGTCTGTCTCCTTCACACTCTGCTGTACAGGCTTTAGGAATGCTGGGAAGGCCTGAACTCTTTATCCCCAGAAAAGTCTCACCGAGTTTAGGTCTAGCCTCAGCCTCCCAGGTGCTGGGATCACAGGCTAGCACCTTCTGCAGCTTCCATCAACTAGGTCTGCAGGTCCATCCTGTTCTTACACTTGCAGCTGCAAGGCCCTGGGGCCTTTGGTGGGGAAGCTTCCTATTTTACACATGGGGCCGCAGAGGCGAGAGGGTGGCTGTATTGGTGCCATTCTGTGGGTGTCCTTTGAAAGTCACTTATTTAGACAGGTACTCCCAGCATGCAGGGACTTGTTCTCAGGTATGTAGTGAGTTTGAGGCCAGCCTGGTCTACATGAAACCCTGTCTCCAAAACTCCCCAAATGATAAAATCAAAGCCAAATTCATTGGGCTTGTCAAGCACCCAGCAGGGCTGGGCCATGCAGTATTGCTGCCGCGACTGTAATGGCACTGCACAATGTGATACCTGGGATGATGACAGAGCCTCCTTGTCTCATATCAGTTGAGATAAGATCAGGGCTTTGTACACTGTGTGCCCTCTGTGGAGGCTCCTTTGGGGTTCCTGGGGCTCCTGGATTCCAGCTAAGGCCCAGAGCTGTCAGCCTGAGCACCGCCAGGGAAGCTGCCCAGCAGGCTCCTCAGACTCACTCTGCACACCTCTTCCTCACAGCTGTCCAGTCCTGAGAGAGAAGTAGAGAGGGATGTCTTCCTATACAGAGCATACCTTGCGCAGGTGAGTGTGGGCAGCCTGGGGAAGGGCATAAGGTACTGTGCAGGAAAGGTGTGGACAGCCAAGGCCTGTGTCAGGAGGCTTTCTGTCCTTCCATTGTATAGGTCCTGAGAATTGAACTCAGGTCATCAGGCTTGGCAACCATCTCACATAGCCCAGGCTGGCCTTGAATTCACTCTGTAGCCCAGGATGACCTTGCTTCTCCTGCCTCCGTCTCCCTCATGCTACCATGCCTAGCTTCGTCATTACCCATGTAAAACAATGAGGTGTGTTTTCACCTATTGGTTCTAAAAACAGCCCCAAGCTGCGCAAGGTGGCACAGGCCTGGCATCCCAGCACTTGGGAGCCTGAGGCAGGGGGAGCTCAAGTTTGAGGGTACCCTGGGCTACACAGCAAAATCCTGCTCAAAACGATATATTTCTAGTGACCTCTGAAAGGGTCTTCTTCACTCTGGCCCAGGGCAAGGGCTGGGGTGCCCCAGGAGGAGCCTGATAAACAGCTGACCACAGAATGTGTGTCACCAGCTCCAGCCTCGCATGCTCTGTGTGCATCATGGAAAAACTGGGTGTGACTTTCCCAACAGGGCATGCTGACACACACGTAATCCCTAGTACTTAGAAGGCTGAGGCAGGGGATTGCTGCAAGTCTGAGAGCAGCCTGGGTAAGAAAGGCACAGTAAGGAACAGGTGGCTCCAGAAGTAGCCATAGGTATCAGGAAGAGGTCTGCCAGGTGGGGAAGGTGGGGCACAGCAGACATCTGCTGTCCCCACGCTGCTGACTCGTGTCCGAGCTACAGCAGCAGGGACAACATAGGGGCCCTGGCTGCTTGCTTCTGATGCACATGGCCCTGCTGGTTTGGGCAGTGTGTTGGTGACGTGGGCTGTCGGGGGCACGAAGTCTTTGGGTGGGAAGGACTGATAGGCACCTGTGACCGCAGAGGAAGTATGGCGTGGTCCTGGACGAGATCAAGCCCTCCTCGGCCCCAGAGCTCCAGGCTGTACGAATGTTTGCTGAATACCTTTCCAGTGAGAACCGCAGGTAAGGCTTGGCCAGGGCAGGTGGCACTAGGCCCAAATAGCCTGCAGCCCAGGGTCTGCTCTAACCTGCAGAGAGAGGGTAAGATGTCCTCCCTTCCTACCCCTTCACTTCTGGTGTCTCCATTTCCCTCCTGCTCAGTGGAGGTGGTGACAGGGCCTGCTGCGAAGGCTTGGCTGTGTGACGAGCATGGTGAGCGTGCTCACGCCTTGCAAGCCGTGTCCTAGAGCCTCAGACCCAGCAACACTGCCCTTCATAGCAGCTGTGCTGGCCATCCCCAGGGTAGAGTCTGTCTTGCCTGCTTCACCTGAGCCCAGGCCATGGCACAGAGGCCTTTAGGATTCCCACCACACAGAAGGTGACAACTTCTGATGCAGTTTCTCAGCTGTCACATGCAGCCCCCAGCACGCAGCTGGCCTGGAGTGCCTGATCACACATCTCCCAACTTGTTTTGCCATCTGCGTGAGAATGATGGCTGGCCCCTGAGGCTGCATGTTAGGGTCTCCTGGTGCTCTGTAAAGATGGCCTGGCCGCTCTGTTGCTCGTTCCTGTGCACCCCTGGGCTGACACACCAATGCGCTCCCAGAGAATGGGATCCCTCAGAGGCATGAGGCCAACTCCTGCCTTAGCCTCACAGTGAGTAGCCACATCTCGCAGGGACAGCATCGTGCTGGAGCTGGATCGAGAGATGAGCAGGAGTGTGGATGTGACCAATACCACTTTCCTGCTCATGGCTGCCTCCATCTACTTCCATGACCAGAATCCAGACGCAGCCCTGCGTACCCTGCACCAGGGCGACGGCCTTGAGTGGTGAGTGGCCTGCAGCCTGCTTCCTCCAGCTTCTCTAAGACAGGTTCTCACTGGGGCCCAGCTAGCCCTGACTCCCACAAGTTGTCCTTCCTCTGATCTCCACACTTGTGCTTGAGCATATGTGCACACACACACACACACAAATACAAAGAACAGAGAACTAGGTAAGTCCAGGCTGAAGGATCCCAGAGGGAGGATAAGGAGAATATAATCAAGATATGTTATATACATGTATGAGTTGTCAAAGAATGAGCTTAAAATTATCAAAAACAAAAAACCAGGAAGGAAGGTTAAGCAGGGCAGGCAGATATCTAAAATCCCATTTCCTAGAAAACTGAGGGAGGTGAATCAAGCCCATACATTCACTCATTCATACATACATACATACATACATATTTTTTCCTCCCTAATTTGGGGACAGACATGTACAACAGTGCGTGTGGGTGCTGGAGGGCAGAGGACAATATATAGGAGTTGGTTCTCTCCACCATATGGACCCTGGAGGTCAAACTGAAATCATCAGGCTTTATAGCAAGTGCTTACCCTCTGAACCATCTCTCAGATATCTTAGGATTTTGAGGCTAGCCTGGGCAACACAGTGAGAGAGCTTGCTTCAAGTGGGGGTGAGGAGGCAAGAGCATTTGCCTGTCATCTCAGAACTTGACGGTAGAGGGAGGATGATCTGGAATTCAAGGTCACCCCCAGCTAATATAAAGTTTGAGTCTAGCCTAGGCTACATGAAATCCTGTCTGAAAGAAAAGGGCAGATGATCACAGGTTCTGTCTTGGAACTGGAGGAAAAGTAAATAGAAGATCAATAGACAAGGAGTTGGCAGCTACAGGACCTGGGACCAGCCCATCTAGAAGGGAAGCAAGGGCTAAGTGACCACATGAGTCATGGCTTCCCAAGAGCTGAGACAGAGGCTGATGACAGCAGGCAAAGGTACTCTAGGGCCATGGCATCAGGCAGTGCGCTGTGTTGTCGCCCCACACAGAGGCCTGCAGAGGAGTGCAGTCAGCAGCGTTCCACCTGCAAGTCTGTAGAGAGCCCAGGCAAGATCCCCAACCCCTGCCTCTCCCTGGAAAAGTGGAAGTATTTCTCTTGGCAAGGCCAGGTACCTGCCAACCACTGTCTCTGCCTGTCCACAGCACGGCCATGACGATTCAGATCCTCCTCAAGCTGGACAGGCTGGACCTAGCGCGGTGAGCCACAGCCAGGACCACAGTGCCCAGACGTCAGCCTCAGCTTACCTGGGGCTTCATACTTCTTGTGCCCCATACAAGTGACACACTACCCTTTACCTAACCTCTACCTGGGGCCCTTTACAGGGAACAAGGGTGTGGGGACTCTGCCTGCTTCCTTTGTAATTCTATGGGTGAACACTGTCCTGTGGTGGGAGGCTCTGCACAGGACATGTGGGAAGCCAGGTCCTATCACAGTTCTTTGGGGATGGGGTGGGGGTTGTTGGGGGCAGAGTAGCAGCTCCCTAGGCTGTGGCAGGGCTGGAGCTTACCACACAACTGAACTCTGTCTCTGGGTAGCATCTCTCTGGATCTGTACCATGTGGGGCTACAAGTGGGCCAGCCATGTCTTCATATCAGCTGGACACAGATTAGTAGGAGAGTATGCCAGGGTCCATCCCCAGGCTCTGAGGCCCCCAGGCCACTCATTTCCCGCCCTTCAATGTCCCAGGAAGGAGCTGAAGAAGATGCAGGACCAAGATGAGGATGCCACCCTCACCCAACTAGCCACTGCCTGGGTCAACCTGGCTGTGGTAAGCTCCCCAGGAATCGGGGGCAGGGGGTAGGGACTAAGAAGTGTCACTCCTGTGGGTGCACTCCTCTGTTCAACCAAGCCCCTCACCTATAGCATAATGGCAGAGCCCTGCAGACACTGGGAGAGGCTCCTGGAGGGAGCAGTCCAAGCCAGGCAGCTAGTCTGCCTCTGTGTGTGCCTCCTGGATTGGGAGTGGCTTTGCTCTGCTTTCAGCCTCCGTTGACAGGCTGGAGGCAGGCTGGGCATCCTTGGCTTACACTGCATGCCTCCTGCCAGTTGCCCTGTTCTGGTTCCTGGGCTTGGCCTCTTTTCTGAGCTTTTTTGTCTGCAAGTGTTTACAGGGGAGCCCAGCTCTGGCCTCTCGACTGCTCCTGCTCTTGGTGAGAATGACCCCAACCTTTCTGGAGGTTTACTTACTTATTTTCAGTTTGGGCTTTTGTTTTTTCTTTTTTTATGGAACTGGCATGGAACCCAAGGTCTTACTCGTGCCCAGCAAGTGCTGCACACTGAACTGCACCCAGCCATATTTTACTTATTCTTATTTATATTGAACTTTGAGGAATCTTGTTTTGCTTTGTTTTAAAGGCAAGTGTCACATGGCCCAGGATTGGCCGTGTGACTGAGGCCGTTTTAGAGTTCTGATCTTCCTGTTTCCATCACTCTAGTGCTGATACAGGCATGAACCCCACATCCTGCCCTCCTAAAGATTGGTCTGTGCATATGCATGCAGTGCCTGAAGAGGCCAGAAGGGGGTGTCAGTTCCTTGCAGCTGGAGTTCTGGGTAGTTGTGGGGTTTTTTAGTTTTTTTTCATCCTGGCTGTCCTGGAACTCACTCTGTAGACCAGGCTGGCCTCGAACTCAGAAATCCACCTGCCTCTGCCTCCCAAGCGCTAGGATTAAAGGCGTGCGCCACCACACTCGAGAAACCCTGTCTTGAAAAGCCAAAAAGAATGTTAATTTTTATTTTAGACAGACCTTCATAAGGCTCCATGTGGTGGCTTTGAGTTTACTCTGTAGGCAGGCAGGGCTAGGACTGCATACTTTAGTGTTCTGGGATGGGACATGCCTGTGCAGAGGGTGGAGCTCTGGTGTTGAGGTCTAGCAGCCAGCACCTTTGGCTGCTGAGCAGGCAAGGCTTGAACTTCTGTCCTTACAGGCCCTCACAGGCCGCACTGCTGTTTACTGTTTTGAGACACACTGTCGCTGTGGTCCCAGCACACCGAGCACATCCCTGGGAGCCCTTTCCACAGCATCCTAACAGGGGTTAAAGCCAGGCAGGGGGGACGTGTGGGCATGCGTGTCTCATATCCCTCTACCCAGGTTTCTCTGCTGGAAGGGAGGCGGGCCTGAGCTGGTCTAGAGGCGGTCTCTCCTTGGGCTGCGTCATGGAGGGAGGGTGTTGGGCCAGCAGGTGACCAGCAGTTGACATAGGTGTCCTCACAGGGTGGTGAGAAGCTGCAAGAAGCCTACTACATATTCCAGGAGCTGGCGACAAGTGCTCGCCCACACTGCTGCTGCTCAACGGCCAGGCAGCCTGCCACTCAGCACAGGGCCGCTGGGAGACCGCGGAGGGCGTGCTGCAAGAGGCACTGGACAAGGTGTGTGGGGCACGCCCTGGCTGTCATGGGCATCCCAGCACACCATTGCTATACCCCAAACAATTGGAAACTCACAGCTGGCCATGAAAACCATTGATGGCCTGATTAGTGAACACGTGTGCTCTCCAGAGCCACTTCCTCCACAGCCGCCTGCTGTGGGGCTCTCCAGGGTGACCCTTCACCCTGCAGTCCTTGTTACTCCGTGTCCAGAGTGCTGGGGTGATGGGCCTGACTTGAAATTTAAGAGGCATAACCAGGCATGGTGGCACATGGCTTTGGTCCTTGCAGAGGCAGGTAGATTTCTGAGTTTGAGGCTAGCCTAGTCTACAGAGTAAGTTCCAGGATAGTCAAGACTGCACAAAAACAAAACAAACAAACAAAAAAAACCCTGCCCTAGGAAAATGAAAACAAAAAATAAAAACAAATTGAGTAAGGGCCTTGGGCTGAGGCATGCCCTGTGCTGTCCTTAGGAGGACACAGGCATTGTCCATGCGCTGCCTCCTGTGTGCGTGGGGAGATCCCATTCTGAGGTCCCGCTGGGGTGGAGCTCTTGGGTTGGGGACCCCTGGCAAGGAGGTGCACAGGGATCGGCTGGTCTCAAGCCCTTGGGCTCCCAGACACCACTGAGAGGCCGCAGAAGGACAGAGACATGGCAAGGAGGAGAAGATGAGCTCTGCCAGCGCCCCGTGGGGAAATGAGACTCTTGGTCATGGAGACTCACTTGGCTGGGCCTCGGCTGGCTCGAGTTGCTTGCTTGAATTGGTGGGCTCCATGGCTAGAACGTAGAGAAGTTCTTGGCAGGAGATTAGACTGTGGCTCAGTAGTTGAAGGCCTTCTCCACGACCATCCACAGCGGGTCCCAAAGATGAGAGGAAGTCCATGATTTTAAAAGGTTTATTGCCATAGCGGAAAGTGGATGAAGTTGTACCCCATGTTCTCAGGGCGGGCCTAAGGTTAAATACCTTTTGCAAGTAGGAGGGGCTGGTAAGGAATACTTAATTGGCTACATCCTCTGGCCTTTAGGTATCTCATTAATATGGAGATCTGTTGAGGCTCTTCAGCCTGTAGTCACACCCTCTTCCTGTGCTATGTGACCGAAACCACAAACCTTTCTGTGGGAGGGGCTGTGGAGGACTGAAGCTATGTGAAAGCAACCAGGGCCCAGGAGCAAGGCCGAACACCTACCGTTCCTTTAGGGTCTCCGGGGTTCAAGGTCTTCGCTCAACCAGGTACCCAGCTGCCTCTCACAGCCACTGGCCCCACATGGAGCAAGGGAACTTGGTGCCCCCAAGGCTAGGAGGACAGACCCAGGCCAGGCTGAGCAGGAGGCACAAGGCCCTGGTCCCTCTGCCTTGCAGAGTGCATGGCAAAAAATCTGGGACAGCCTAGTACCGCCTACCTTCTCTATGATAGCTTAGGTTAGCTCTTTCTGGCCTCAGTCAGATGTTGGTCTGTGGGTTCCAGACCTAGGTTTTGCTGACTGCCTATTCTTCATTTTTCTCCAGGACAGCGGCCACCCTGAGACCCTCATCAACCTCATTGTACTGTCACAGCACCTGGGCAAGCCCCCTGAGGTAGGCTGTAGTAGGCCTCAGGCCTCAGCCCCTGGAACAGGACAGGCAGGGACCAGTGGAGACCTAGGGTAAGAGGAAGTTGGTACAGCTTTCTGCATAGGTAACCAGGATGCAGCTTGCTGAGCTGTCCCAGTCGAGGACAGACAGCCATCCTCAGTGCTGTGTAGACAGGGCTGGGCTGGAGCTACCTTGCTTTTAGGTCCTAGACGGTGACTCTCAACCTGAAGGTCAGATGAGCCTTTCACATATCTGCAAATAGATACTTACATTATAATCGGTAACATCACAAAGCTGCACTTAGGAGGTAGCAAAGAAAATGTGATGGTTGGGGGCCAGCACAACATGAGGAGCTGTGTTAAAGGTCACAGCAGCAGGAAGGCTGGGGACCTCTGTCCTAGAATCTAGGACATGTCCACTCATCAGCCAGTTACCCTGTCTTGGCCACTCCCTCCCTGGAGCCTGTGCTGCATACCTGAGGCTAGCTATGGGTGTGCTGCCCAGGTCTGTAAGCATATACTCTTCGGTGTGTGTGTGTGTGTGCGTGTGTGTGTGCGCGTGTCAGGCTCCCTCCTTGCTCCCACTCTACCCTGCAGGGTGGAGTGGCTTTTTGATCCCCATATCTGGCCAACTAATCCCACCCCACTCTGTTCAGGTGACAAACCGATACTTGTCACAGCTGAAGGATGCTCACAGGGCCCACCCCTTCATCAAGGAGTACCAGGCCAAGGTGAGCAGAGCAGGCGTTCCTAGGGATGGGGTAGGCGCCTGATGGGAGGGAGAAGGCGGTGCTATCTTATGTGTGGCCATCTCCCCTGTAGGAGAACGATTTCGACCGCCTGGCACTGCAGTATGCGCCCAGTGCCTGAGATGGAGATGCCCTGGTGACCCCAGCTGTGTGCCTCGGGATGCTGTCTTCCCTTCCTTGTCTGCCAATAAAGTCTGTCCGTCATCTCTCTGCCTGATTCCCACCAGGCGCTCACTCTGACAGGAGCGGACTTGGAGGAGAGAGTCCCAGGCTCCCCCTCACTGTACACCACCAATCCCACACTCCAAGCTTCAGGGTATCCCACTGTGGTCCCCAAGCCTCCCTGGACGTCCCTCAGTCCGCATCCAGGGAAACTGAAGTACAGACCGACCCATCAAGGCAGCCGCCAATGAAGGATGTTGCCGCTCACATCTAGGGCCCCAGAGCTTATTGCCTGGCCTGCTGCATTGCACAGGACGTGGGTGTAGGGCCCTGGCAGGATGGACCCATGCTGGGCACTGCCTGCCAGATTTAGCTATAGTGAGGAGCCCCAAACAGCTAGGGTCCCACTGGAGAGGAAGGAGGAGGGCTAATTAGCCCCCATGCTGGCTCTGGGCCCCTGGTTGTGCTTGTGACTTCACCTTAACTGCTGAGGTAGCCATCTGACACCAACTCAGATGCCACTGCAGTGCAGCCACTAACACTTGGCCCCGTGGCAGGAGGGGACAGGACACCAGTATCAGCCTAGCGTGGGCACCATTAGGGAGCCCTGGTCCTGGGCCTACACCACACATCACCACATCTCATTGGCAGGCATCCCAACTCCACTGCCAAGAAGAAACTCAGGCTGAGCCGGCTTCTTCACTTACAGATGGGCACTGTGTTTGCCAGATGGCACCAGGATTTGCTAAGAGGGACTGGGAAGGGCCCCAGCCCCTAGCTTGTCACCTAACAACTCAGGAGCAAGTACAAGAACCCCTCACCCACGGGGTTTCCAGTCAGGAACACTTAAGTAGTGGGGTACACCATCATGTAGACACTCTAAGGGAGCTGTGGGAGGGTTGATTCACTGTTATCCTCAGCTGCATCATGAGACCCCGTGATATGCTCAGTCACGGACCTCCCCAGAAGCATGACAGTTCAAGTTTGGGTCCCCAGTACCCACGTAGACGCCAAGGGCACAGGTGGCTCATATCTTGTCTCCAGGGTTGGGGACTGGGGGTGGGAGACAGGAAGCTCCCTGGGGTTCCCTGGCCACCTGATCTAGCTGGACCAGTGAGATCCTGCCTCAGACACTAAGCAGCAGGGGCTGGGGAGGTGGGCCAGCCGTTCGGAGCACTGGCTGCTCTCGCAGAGGTCTGGGGTTCAGTTGTCAGCGTGTAACTCTAGTTCCAGGGGATCTAATGCCTTCCTTGCCTCTGGGCACCAGGCAGACAAAATACACCAAATGACCACATCTTTTTACACGGTGGGCGTGGGAGGCCTGGAGAGGTGGGTGAGTAGTTAAGCACGGGTACTGCTCTTGCGGAGGATTGGGCTTCTGTTCATGCAGCCAACAGCAGCCTGTAGCTCCATCTCCTCGGGATCTACCCTACAGTCCATGGGCACTTACACTCAGGTGGCATATGTGCACACAGACACATACACATCAAAGGTTTTAAATACTGATGAAGACAGTGGACATTATCTCTGGCCTCCGTACGCATACCCTTGGGGTGCATGTGTGCACATACAAGAGGCTGGAGATGTGGCCCTGGTGGTAGAGTGCTTACTTAGCATGCGCAGAGCCTGAATTCCACTGCCAGCAATGAATAAACTACACATGGCCCTGCAAGCTGCCTTCCGAGCACTCAGAAGGCAGAAAAGAGAATCAGGAGTTCAAGGCCATCCTCAGCTACACAGCAAGACAGTACTCAGTTAGAAGATCAGCACAAGAGGCCATAGGGCTGGAGTCAATAGAATAGAGGAAACTGAACAGGCTAATCTTTATGGCTTTGGCTCACTGGTGATGGAACAGTGGAGGCTGGTCTTTGGCCAGTCCTCCCCCCCACTACCATTTGTCAGCTCCACCCTCACAGGCTCCAAAGCTGCACCACAGAACCAGGTGCTCTGCATTCAGACCAGTGGGCAAAGGGTGAGTGCCGACCCAAGCATGAGCCAAATCCCCCCCCTTTTTTTTTAATTTGTCTCATTGCTTTTATTTGTGTGAATGGGCGCCCAAGTGGAGGTCAGAGGATAATTTGTGAATGTCAGTCTGTTCTCACCTTCTCCGGCTGAGCCAACTTGACCGCAGAAGAGCCCCCAGGGCAGTCGCAGACTGAGCACCACTTGCTCTCAAAGCGGCACCAAGGGAGGGCAGGAGGGGTGGTGCCCAGTATCGTGAGGGGCAGAGCCTGCGAGACCACGCCCTTTCTTGCTCTGGCGGGGGCCGCGCGCTCCCGGCCTGGCTGGGGCGCGCGTGACGCGAGGACGCGCGGCAACTGGGACGGGTGCAGGCAGCAGCGGAGAGGGCGGACGAGCGGTTAGCATGGCTGCTGCGGCGACAACCACCGGGCTCGAGGCGCCAGAGCCCATGCCGAGTTATGCACAGATGTTGCAACGAAGCTGGGCCTCGGCGCTGGCGGCAGCACGGGGCTGCGGGGACTGCGGCTGGGGACTGGCGCGCCGCGGCCTGGCGGAGCACGCGCACCTGGCTGCACCCGAGTTGCTGCTGGCCGTGCTCTGCGCTCTGGGGTGGACAGCGTTGCGCTCGGCAGCCACCACCCACATCTTTCGGGTCAGTAAGACCTGGGGGCCCCTGAGAACTGCATACGGGAGAGTGAGTGGGGCCTCTCCTCACTTATTCCTATGTCCATGGTGGCGGCTGGAAAGTAGGGGGGCTTGGATCTGGAGATGCCCAGGATGTTGGGGCCTCAGGCTATCGCGAGACCCTTTGCGCGGGTTGGATGCGGGGGTGTGGCTGAATTGGGGTGACGCTGTGATGGGTTTAGTGTCCAATATAGCGTGGGATGTTCTGGGTCCAGAGAAACCAGATCCACACCCTGTCCTGGCTCGTTTCGATAGAATCTAGGGCTATTTGCTCCATACAGCCTCTGGACTGTTGCAGACCGGAGGACCGACCTGGGGCCTTCCTGAGGCTCGGCTTGGGGACCAAAGAGCCTACATCCTGGACCCAGAGGCCTCGAGATATACAGAGGTCACCTGTGCCTTGCGTCACGGGGAGCTGCTGAGCCCACAGTCTGTACAGTCGAGGCTCCGCCCCTGTCTGGGGTCCACATCACCCCCAACCACTGATGGCACAGACCTGTGTGTCATGGGCCAAGCAGAGGGGCTCAACCTTGGAAATGACCCTGTCTGTGTCAAGGATGGATTCTGCCGCCCCATGGGGTGATAGTCAAAATGTTCCCTTTCTGGCGACTAGGAAGGCCACCGCCCAGATCTGAGGAATGACCCTGTCGTGATTGTACTGATGACATTGGCCCCATGAGCCTATTCTTTACCTCTCCTGGGGTGAGGGGCTCTTTGTGGCATTTGGGCCAGTACCATGGTGGATACTCCCAGGGGACTAGCTGGGGACATCCCATCCCCGTCTAACTGAAAGTGGCAGGGGGGTGCGGGGACAGAGAGCATTGTGCCAACAAAGGGGCCTTTCTCTGCTGGTGGGAAGAGGCTGTTCCTTGTTAGGTCAAGACAGGGTGTTGTCCAGCTCCAGAGCCCACCCTGCCTGGTGTCACCCACTGGAGGGATCAACTTCAGCACCCAGCTGCTGGGGAGAAGTCGAGGCAAGAGTGAGAAGGGCCGAGGCGCAGGCGCAGTGCAGCCATGGTCCCCATCTGCCTTGGCCCAGACACTCTCTTGGCGCCTAAGTGGGATGCTGGAGGCCTTGAGGCGGCCTGATGCCACCTCAGTTCCACCCTCACCCTCCTTAGAAAGGGGTGGAGGGGCTGTCCCACTCTCCAAGCTCAACTTGGCAGCAGCCTGGTTGCTAGGGGTTACAGGAGCTGGGCTCTGGCTGTCTCCATGACAACTGCTGAGTGCTCTGTGCTCCTCGGGCCCCCTCACCCTTCAGAGGAAGGGGGCTGGGTTTGGTGTTCAGCTCTGGAGCTCCACCCCACAGGGTGCTGGAGCCTTCCCTGACTCTAGTCTGCCTATTCCAAGTGTCTTTTGTAGTTTTTGAGATAGTCTCTCACTCTGAACCCAGGTTGGTGAAACTCATGGCAATCCTCCTGCCTCAACTTCCCAAGTGCTGGGATAATGCATCTTCTAATTCAGGGCACACTCCCCTGTGGCATCTCTATGTCCCCAAAGTCAGGTTGCAGCACCATTGCATGATTCCCTTTCACATTTGTCCCCTCCCCCCTTCTCCCTCTAATACCACCCCCGTTTCTCTCTCTTTCTCTCTCTCTCTCTCTCTCTCTTTTTTTTTTTTTTAGGTTTTTCGAGACAGGGTTTCTCTGTGTAGCTCTGGCTGTCCTGGAATTCACTCTGTAGACCAGGCTGGCCTCGAACTCAGAAATCCGCCTGCCTCTGCCTCCCAAGTGCTGGCATTAAAGGCGTGCGCCATCACTGCCCGGCCCTGTTTCTCTTAGTAGACTCCAACTTCACAGTCTTTGGTCCCCCAGCTTTCCCTCTCAGGTGCCCTTTCATACTCAATTTCCCTTCCTGTCTTCTTCCCAGGGTGGTGGAGCATTGGTGTTTTCAAGTTTCCTGTCCCCTAAGATATTTTCCTTCAACAGTCAGGTCATCCACCTATCTCCCTCCCTGACACACCCCCATTCCCTGCTAGGACCTAAGCCCCCAGATTCCCTGGGCTCCAATGCCTAAAGCCTGAATCTGTCACCCCACCCTGTCCTCTCCCCTTCCCTCTCCTTTCTCCAGGCCACACAGGACAGCTGGGTGCTAAGTTTAGCCCTTATGGGCTGACACGTAGACTCTGGTTACCCCAGATGATATGGGCACAGAGGCCCAGCCTTTCAATGCCACCGAGCCTACTGAGTCCCGAGGCCTCACTTTGCGCCCAGGAGGAGCATTGAGCTGTCCAGTGATAACCACTCCTCACCATGTCCCCACAGCCCCTGGCCAAGCGGTGTCGTCTGCAGCCTAGAGATGCCGCCAGGTTACCTGAGAGCGCCTGGAAACTTCTGTTCTACTTGGCCTGTTGGAGCTACTGCACCTACCTGCTCCTGGGCACCAGTTATCCGTTCTTCCATGACCCGCCCTCTGTCTTCTATGGTAAGAATCCTGTGGGACCAGTGCAAAGGACTCTGTGGAGGCTGTCAGGCAAGCCCGACAATCCAAGGTCTATCCCTGGGACCCACATGGTAGAAAGGAAGAAGTGACTCTTGAAAACTTGTTCTCTGACCTCCACATGTACACCATTCATGCACACATGCACATGTGCATACATTCTCCACCCACCCCCACTCCCCGTGGAATGGGCCTAATGAGATATTTCAATGGAAGTCTTGATATCAGGCCAACCCCAAGACAAGGGTGGCTATGGACCCCTGGAAGTGGAGTGGTCAGAAGAGGACTTCCATCAGAGGCAGTGCTGCAAGGGCATGTGCAAAGGCCCTGGGGTGTCATAGGGTGATTCAGTGAAGACTCAACTCTTGGCTGGAATTTCAGCTTCAGAGATGGATAAGGGTGGAGATCTATAGGTGTAAAAATGTACAAAGTGGGAGGGGCTCTTACCATAGGAGTGATCAGTGATCTAGGAGGTTTGGAGACATGCCTTTTGAGGGGACAGGAATAGGCTGAGAGGACTCTTTCTGGTGGTACACAACTAGGACCTATGGTGACTTTCTCCACATGGAAAGCACCATGCAATTTTTTTCCTATGGAGTCCAGAATGACCCAAAATTGGGATGCTCCTGCCTCAACCCCCTGACTGCTAGGATTCCAGGTGTGCATCACCACTCAGAACAAACTGTTTTGAGCTTGAAAAGGAGTGGCGTTAGTTGCATTCAATGTGCTTTTATGTAGTTAATTCATGGTTTTGTTTTGTTGTTTTGTTTGAAACAAGGTCTTCCTGTGTAGCCCTGGCTGTCCCAGAACTCACTATGTAGGCCAGGCTACCCATAAACTCACAGAGATCTGCCTGCTTCTGCCTCCAGAGTGCTAGGATTAAAGGCATGCATTGTCATGGGCAGCTGGCAGACCCATGATTGATCCATGTTTGAGACAGGGTGTTGTGCATTTATTGAATACCCATAGGTATTTGAAACCAAAGAGACTCCGGTATGCTGGGCAGCGTGTCACAGCTGATCATGTCCTCACATGTCACTGAGGGATTCTAAACTGTCCCTCTACTCTTTACTCCTAAGCCACGCCCACAGCCACTCACTGGGCAGTTCAAGGCAGGGACTCTACCCCTGAGCCACTGCCCCAGGCCAGAGCGTGGTGTACCAGGTCAGCATGTGCTAGACACAGTCAGGAGGAGGCTCCCAAACCCTCCAGGGGACATCCAGGCTGTTCATAGCAAGAAGTACCAAGAGAAAAAGGGGACAGGTTCAGGGAGGTGGCCTGTGGCTGTGTTAACAGGGGCAGGGACCTTACTGAAGGTGACTTTGGCTGAAGTGTGCAAAGTGGGGCAGTGCAGGTAGGCGCTCTGTGAGGAATAGGGGCTTGCTGGAGGACAAGAACTGTGGGGAGTTCGTCTCCCCTCTTTTAAAAAACATATCCATTTCTATCAATGTGGGAGGGGACACATGTGCATGAAGGTTTTGGGAATTGCTTCTCTCTCCCATCAAGTGGAGCCCTGGAATGAAAGCCAGGTTGTCCGGTTTGGTGACAAGTGCCTTTACTCACTGAGCCTTCCTGCGTAACTTTTTGGAATTTTGTACAGGAGCTCATGCAGCCTACAATGGTCTGAAACTTTAGTGTCCTTCTGTGTCAGGCCCAGTGCTGGCTGGAGGTCAGAGGTCAGCTCTGGAGGTCGCCTCTCTCTTCTGCCTTCTGTGGGCAGAGTTCTGGTCGCCAGGCGGTTGAGGCAAGCATCTTTGCCTGTGGGGCCATCTTGCTAGCCCTAATGAGTCCTTCAGTGACTCTATTGCTTGGCTGCCTAAGCTGGGGACACAGGTGCCACAAAGGCCCAGAAAGATTCAAAAGGACCTTGGGGACAGAGCATGGTGACAGGAGAGAGGAGGCCCAAGTGGGGAGCAGTAGGTAGTACAAGGCTTACCAGGGAGGGAGACAAATGCTTGAGTGGGGACTGATATGCCTAGAGGCATGGGAAGGCTGAAGTGGGGGACGCAGGCTACAGGCAGGGTCCTCTGTATCAGACCCACCCAGCACAGGTGAGGCCACTGGACCTGGCATTGTAACAGGAGGCCGCTCTGTCTGCAGGGTGGCCCTGGAGAACTGTGGCCAGGCATGATGGCACAGACTTGTCATTTCAGACTGAGGCAGGAGCATTGCTATGAGTTCTCAGGCCAGCCTGGGCTACCTAATGATTTTTACGCAACAACATAGCAAACAATATGGAGCTGGAGCTGAGATGGTAGAGCCTGCCCAGAGGCCCTCGGTCCCATCCATTTCAGTCAGACTACCTCCACACACACAGCATCCCAGCACTCAGGAAGTGGAGGCAGGAGGATTATGAGTTCAAGGTCATCCTTGGCTACATAGTGATTTTTGAAGTGAGCCCAGCCTACATGCGATCCTGACTCAAACACAGGCAAAGGCTGGTGAGATGGCTGATGACCTGAGTTGATCCCTGGGAACCAGAGAGGACTGACTCCCGAAGAGTGTCCTCTAACCTCCCCACAGGGTCCTGTGACAGGCAGGTGCCCACACACATTCACAATAAATAATCTTGTAGATGAATAGACTCACTGCCTTCCCGTGCTCACCACATGCCGTGAGGCTGTGTGGGGAAGTCTCAGGGGACACAGAAGCCCTGATTGTGCTCGTGACTCTCCCTAGACTGGAGGTCAGGCATGGCTGTGCCCTGGGACATAGCGGTCGCCTACCTGCTGCAGGGGAGTTTCTACTGCCATTCGGTCTATGCCACCATGTACATGGACAGCTGGCGCAAGGACTCGGTGGTCATGTTGGTGCATCACGTGGTCACCCTGCTCCTCATCGCCTCCTCCTACGCCTTCCGGTGAGTACATCAGGAGAGAGAGGGCAGGTAACAGAGGCTGGCGAGGGCTACTGTGAAAGTTGAGGCGAGAGCAAGGAAGGATCCTGGCTCAGGGGTGTGTGAGGCCTGGAGAGGGGCTTGTGTGACACCCTTTTCAAAATTCCTTTCATGTTCAGGTTGTCAGGTTTGGTGGCAAGTGGCTTTACCTACTGAGCCATCTCACCACCCACCTGTATGACAACTGTGACCCAGACATACAGCAAGGGTTTAACTCAAAGGGGATCCAGAGATAGAGCAGATCTCCTGAAGCTCAAGAGTCCACGTGTTCCCACCTTCTCGGGGACTGAGACCAGAGCTCCGGGGCCTGAGCTCAGCACAGCTCTGTCTCTAACAGAATAGAGGCTAAGCTGGGCCCAGGCCAAGATAGGTGAGGCTGTGCGTTCAACGACAGCAAGAGCTGGACAGTGAGACCTGACTCAAAATAAAGAAGCAGAGCCAAGAAACGCCCCACAGCTAAAAGCACTGGCTGTCCTCTCGAGGACATAAGTTTCGGGTCCTTGCCCACATGGTGGCTCACCTGTGACTCTGCCTCAGGGCACTGAAGACACTGCCCACTACGGGCACTGGCATGCGCACCCCACACAGACATAGATCACATAGTAGGAGGAAGAGAGGCTGGAACCAGGGCTCGTTGTTAACAGCCTGTGAACTGTTCTTTTGGGGTTTGCTTTTTTGTTTATGGGAGTTTTGTCTGCATGGCGTGGGATCCCCTGGAACTGGGGTTACAGGAGGTTGTGAGCCCCCATGTGGGTTCCAGGAACCAGACTGAGCCATCTTTCCAGCCTCAGTTCCCAGGACAGTGTTCCAGGAATCTGATACCCTCTCCTGGGCTCCGCAGGTGCTGCCCACAGATACACAGTTTTATATACACAATCAAACAACAATGAAAACCCACCATGTGGGCCTGGGCAGATGGCCTGGCGCCTCAGTCCTGGTGTGATTGTCCCCACTCTGCAGGTATCACAATGTCGGCCTCCTCGTGTTCTTCCTCCATGATGTCAGCGATGTGCAGCTGGAGTTCACCAAGCTCAACATTTACTTCAAGGCCAGGGGCGGGGCCTACCATCGCCTGCACGGGCTGGTGGCCAACCTGGGCTGCCTCAGCTTCTGCTTCTGCTGGTGAGAGGGGTGGGCCAAACAGGAGAGTGTTGTGGCTCAGTGGGTGGGTAGAGTGGGACAGGAGGGGTGTGTCCTGTTGGATTGTGGGCAAAGCAAGGAAAGAGGGGGCGTGGCTTACTGTGGGTAGAGGCATGAATGGTTGGGGTCTGTGGTTGGGTAGGAGATAGGGCCATAGAATAGTCCAGGGGAGAGGCTGATTGGTAAGATGAGGAGGGCCAAGCAGAGGAGGGTTGTGGCCTAGTCCAGAAAGGCCTGTCCAAGCAGGGAAAGGGCAGGCTCTGGCGCGGGGTGGGGCTGCCAGGCCAAGGCACTGAGAAAGAAACAGAAGTGGATCAGGGGACCCTGGGGCCGAGTGACAAGTGGATGTTGACGATGGCAGGGAGGAGCTGGCAGAGGCAGCGGAGGGGAGCGTGCTCTTCCTCACCCCAGTCTTCCTGACGGCCCCTCCCTCCAGGTTCTGGTTCCGCCTCTACTGGTTCCCGCTCAAGGTGCTGTATGCCACCTGCCACTCCAGCCTGCAGTCTGTGCCTGACATTCCCTACTATTTTTTCTTCAACACTCTGCTGCTGCTCCTCATGGTCATGAACATCTATTGGTTCCTGGTGAGTCCGCCCCTCCCGGTCATCCTCAGGCCTGGGAGGGGCCTGTGTGCAAGTGCAAAGGGCCTGTCGCAGCCACGGGGTTTCATTGGCGCCTTTTTCTTCCCACAGTACATTGTGGCTTTCGCAGCCAAGGTGCTGACTGGTCAGATGCGTGAGCTGGAAGACTTGAGGGAATATGACACTCTGGAAGCTCAGACGGCCACGCCCTGCAGAGACGAGTGAGTGAGGCAGGGCCTCAGCCCGAGCTCCTTCTTTCAGGTGTGGCTGTTCTGGTGTGGCTCTACTGGTACAGCTCCTGAGAGTGCTGGCAGTTCTCTGAGAAAGTGCCTGAAGCAGAGGCTTGGCTATGTAGCCAGAAATGTAACATCTGGGAACTAGAAAGAAGCCTGTCAGGGCTGGGAGCTGCTTGCTAGGCCAAAGGAGTGTCCAAGAAACAGGGTCAGGCCCAACCATGATCTCTGGCTCCCAAAGCACAGCAAGGACTCAGGAGAACTCAGAAATACTGTCTACCTGACTCCGTTGGCTTGGAGTCTGGGGTTGGCTCAAGCAGGGACCTCACCAACCCTAATCTGGGAAGACAAACAGAGTTTAGGACATGCAGACTCCTGAGACAGTATGAATAGCATTGAACAGGAGCAAGGGCACGGGGCTATAGAAAGTTCCAGAAGGTGCAAACCATCCAGGCCCTGGGATATGTTAGCTCAGACACCATGAGGCAGAAGGCGAAGAAAGGGAGAGCCAGGCAGTGGTGGCACATGCCTTTAATCCCAGCACTTGGGAGGCAGAAGCAGGCAGATTTCTGAGTTCGAGTCCAGCCTGGTTTACACAGTGAGTTCCAGGACAGCCAGGGCTATACAGAGAAACCCTGTCTCGAAACACCCTCCCCCCGCTAAAAAAAAGAAGGGGAGAGATATGATTTAATAATTTTTTAAAGGAATATAAGAGGAGGAGGATTTTAAAAAAATATTTATTATTATCCATGGGGTTGGTATATGTGTGATAGTGGAGATCAGAGGACAACCTTCAGACGTCAAGTCTCTCCACATGTGGCCCCAGGGATCAATCTGGAGATCATCACACCTGGCCATGAGCACCTTTTGCTGCGGAGCAGACTTGTTGGTCCTGTGTTCTTTTGCTTTGCTTCTATTTTTTAAATTATTTGTACTTTATGTGTGTGGGTGTTTTGTCTGCATGTGTGTGTCCATTATGTACGAGTAGGGCCCAAGAAGGCCAGAGAGGGCATTGGATCCCCTGAAACTAGTTAAAGACAGACATAAACCTCCATGATTGCTGGGCATTGAACCCAGGTACTTTGAAAGAGCAGTAAGACCAGGCAGTGGCGATGGTGGTGGTGCACTCCTTCAATCCCAGCACTCGGGAGGCAGAGGCAGGTGGCTCTCTCTGACTTTGAGACCAGCCTGGTGTACAGAGTGAGTTCCAGGACAGCCAGGGCTACACAGAAAAACCTTGCCTGAAAAAGAAGAGGAGGAGGAGGAAGAGGGAGAGAAATAAGAGGGACAAGAGGAAAAAGAGGAGGAAAAGGAAGCGGAGGAAGAAGAAGAGAAAGAGGAGGAGGAGGAGGAAAAGAGAGCAGTCAGTGCTCTTAACCACTGAGCCACCGTTCCTCAGTGGCTCTCAACCTTCCCAGTTCTGCGGCCCTTTACTATAGTGCCTCGTGTTGTGGTGACCCCAACCATAAAATTATTTCATTTCTACTTCATAACTGTAATTTTGATACTGTTATGAATAGTAATGTAAATATCTGATATGCAGCAAATCTGATATGTAACTCCTATGGGTTGAGAACCACTGCTGTAGACCCCGGACCTAAGTTCTTTTAAAAAATTATTTGTCCATTTATTTTGAGTGTTTGGATGCTTCTCTGCATGTGTGTCAGTGTGTCACTTGTGCACCTTACTTCCCGAGAGGTGCCAAGAGAGCCTCTGACCCCCTGGAACTGGAATTACAGACTATTATGAGCCACAGTGTAGATGCTGGGATTTGAACCTGGGTCCTTTGGAAGAGCAGTCGCTGCTCTTAAGCAGTGCATGGCTCTAAATTCTTGAGAAGGGAATGGGGTAGGGCCTGGTGGCACCCACTACTAATCCTAGCACTCAGGAGGCTGAGGCAGAAGGATCTCCTTCAGTTCCAGAACAGCTTCAACTACAGAGAAACTGCTTTGCAAGAAAAGACCTACACACATAAATAGATGCATCTCAGTTCCTGCTACCTCTGAGGCTGCAGAGGAAGTTGTTGAGGCCAGCGCTAGCACCAGGGCATAGTGAGTGTCCTAGTCTACTTCCTGTTCCTGTTCCTGTGATAAAGCGGTGACCACAAGCAAGTGGGAGGGGGGAGGGTTTGGCTTATCCATCCCAATCACAGCTGAGCATAGAGAGAAGTCAGGGCAGGAAACCAAAGCAGAGATCTTTTTGGCTCGCCCCCCATTGCCCACTCAGCTTCCTTCCTTCCTTCCTTCATTCCTTCCCTCCTTCCTTCCTTCCCTCCTTCCTTCCCTCCCTCCCTTCCTCTTTTCTTCTTTTCTTTTTTTTCCCTTTGGTTTTTCGAGACAAGATTTTATGTGTAGCTCTGGCTGTCCTGGAATTTGCTCTGTAGACCAGGCCTTGAACGCACAGAGATCTGTCTGCCTCTGCCACCTTAGTGCTGAGATTAAAGGTTTGTGCCACCACCTTCAGGCATCCTGCTTTCTTATAGCGCCCAGGGCCACCTGTCCAGGGGTGGACCCACCCACAGTGGTCTGAGGTCTTTCACATTGATCAATTAATGAATGAAACGTTCCAGACTTGCCTACACGTTAATCTGATGGAGGCCTATTCTCAGTTGAGGTTCCTTCTTCCCAATGACCTCAGTTTGTGTTAACTTGACAAAACACTAACTAATACAATGGACCATTTGCCAGCCGGACACACAAACACATCAGTAGTAAACCATAACCTTTCCTTTCTTTTTCTCCCCAATATCTCATGCTAATGTTAACTAATGTTAATGTTAGGGTTATATAAAACACAGTCCAACTTTTACAAGTCCCAAGTGTTTAATATTTTTTATCACTTGCTAGGCATGGTGGCACATGCCTTTAATCCCAGTCAGAAGGCAGAGTCAGGTAGATCTCTGTGACTTCACAGCCAGGCTGGTCCACACACTGAGTCCCAAGCCTGATAAGGCTACTTAGTGAGACTTTGTCTCGAAAAGCAAACAAGTCAGGTGGTGGTGGTATACACCTTTAAATCCAGCACTCAGGAGCCAGAGGCAGGTGGATTTCTGTGAGTTTGAGACCAGCCTGGTGTATGTGAACTCCAAGACAGACAGGGCTGCACAGAAAAACCCTGTCTAGGAAAAATAAATTAATAAAAACAAAAAACTTCATCATTTAAAAATTCAACCACTCTTAAATTTATTAAGAAGTTTCTTAATTGTGGACTCCTGTAAAATCCAAGATAAAACATTTCTTACTTCAAATTGGAAGAACCAGGACACACACAATCAAAATGGAGCAAAACCAAATTCCATTGGTATAAATGAAATCTGAACCTGAATGTTGCACGCACATCTGGGACTCACTTGAGATCTTCTGGACTCCAAAGGGCTCAGGCAGCTGCAGCTGGTGGACTTTGCCATACACAGCACACAGCTCCTGTTGGCTTGGCTCCATTCCACTTGCCCTCCCATACTGAGGAATCTACAACATGCTGGCATCTCCACCTTCACAGTGGCCTCTCATGCTTCTTGTTGCTTCTCAGTGACCCTCTCATGCCTTCAAAACCAGTACCACACGGGAGACTCTTACATCTTACGAGGAAGGTGACCCTTCTGGACTGCAGCTCTTGTGTCCTGACCCTGAGGAAACACTCTTAGGAAGACTTCACCTCAATGGTGCTGGTCTCAGTCGCAGCTGATTCTCAGCCCCCACTGACCAGAGAGTGCTAATCCCATTGGGCAAGAATAACACCACTACCACAATTTTTGAACCAAATTTGAAGCAAGCTTTATTCTGTTCTGGCCAGGATGACAGACACCGGCGAGGCCCATACCTGGGATTTCCAGAGAATAGTGCTGAATTAGGTTACCTAGGTGCTTATAAGACAAAACCCATTAGGCTACATACTTCCTGCCTTCATCCACTGAGGACAAGCATACATCCTGACATATTTCCTGCATTCATACTTCCTATGTGTGATCAACACATCTTGTGCAGTTGAGGCAACCAACCTTGATTCCTGAAGGGAACACACACGGCTTGTTGTCTTCCATGAGCAACACTCTCCGGTATTCCAGGAAGCCATCTGTCCTTGGCAAGTGGGGCTTACAGATTAGAAGCATCACTGTTTTGTAGGTCTCTTAAGCATAGTAATTTAAACTTAAAACATAACTTTAGCCCTCACAAAACCTCATCTCTGTAGTTCAAAAGATTTTACAGCCCTGATAAGAGTCGCTGCTCTTCTTCCTGTTTGTCATTGTGGCAAGATGGCAGCAAGCCCTACGGTAGCCACAGCAAAAGCTCATGTCCTGAGGAGCTGCAAGCATTCAACAAAAGGAACAAACTTCAGGTTGGGTGAGGCCTAAAGCAATGACCACTGGCTTCCAGGACATACATTCTCTAGAAAAGCTGCAGCTTTTAATTTTTCCCACACAGTGCCACCAACTGAGGACCAAGTGTTCAGGTACACAGGGCACAAAATGCAGGGGCCCAGGACGGGTGTGTACTGCTGCTCAGAGTGCGAAAGCTGAGCCTGAGGATGAGGGCTAAGCGAGCCTGCTGGAGGGACAGCCAGTCTGTCTTGCTCTGATGTAGGCAAAACCTCAAAATCAAAGGGCCACTGAAGGAGCTTGCTTGGGAAAGCATTAGACCAAAGAATGAGTGAACTCAGGCTTATGGCTCAAACTGCTGTTTGTCTAGATGGGGTTCAAAGTGGGGGGAGGGGTTCATTTGGGGTGTGTTGACTTGAAGTGATATCTTTTTGTTTTGTTTTTCAAGACAGGGTTTCTCTGTATATCCGTGGCTGTCCTGGAACTCGTTCTGTTACTCTGTGGACCAGGCTGGCCTCCAACTCAGATTCATCTGTCTCTATCTCTGCCTCTGTCTCCCAAATGTCAACTAGCACCACTCAGCCCTTAAAGTGGCATGTTTAATGTGAGGTCTGTAGAGAGATGGTGAGGACATATTAAGGAAGCTTTATGAAAAAAAAAGAAAAAGAAAAAAGAAAAAAAAAAAAAGAAAAGAAAAGGAAGCTTCTAGAACATTCTAGAGGTTTCCACAAGGCTTAAGAGAACAGGGTTGAGAGACACTTAACCTTATATGAGGCTGGAAGGCCCGCTTGCTACAGAATTCACATATAGAGTAAGAATACAGCACCTTGGGCCCTGAAGACCTGACCTCTGACCTCCATCCCTGGAGCCACCTGCTCTGCCTCATTTAAGGAAGTTCATGGCATCCCCCCCAAAGCACAAACTGCACAGAGATGAGGGACACCAGGGACCCCTGCCAACCATAGCTCCCTGTGCCTGCCCCCAGGAGCTGACTACTGAAGGCTGGGACAGGTAAAGGCAGAAACTGCTAGGCTTTTCCCTTCTTAAGGGAACCTCACTCTGGCCAACAACTCCTCCAGGAATTGCTTATCCAATCAGGTTGCCATTCTCTGAGTGACAGGGAGAATAAAACTTGCTGTATTAGTTAGAAACTCTAGTGTCTGGCACGGTGGTTCATGCCTTTAGTACCAGCACAGGTAAGGCAGAGGCAGGTGCGTCTCTGAGTCTGAGTTCACCCTGTTCTACAAAAGGAGCTCCAGGTTAACCAGGTCCACAAAGTGGGATCCCATCTCAAAAAAAGAAAGCCTAAAACTTCCCATAACTGGGTCTTGGGGTACAGCTCCGCCATAGAGTGCAGCCGAGGTCTGCCTTCCACCGCCAGCACTGGGGGAACCTTTCAAACTTTGCCAGAGATTCTGAGTGTCCGGAAGGGAGTTTGTGGGTAGGGGAGGCACACAGCGCCATGGCAGGGACGGTCTGGGTGGGAACCAGGGAGCGAGTGCTGTTTGGCGGGGACCCTAGTCAATTCTGCCTGTCTGGAGAGGGAAGAGGGTCCTTGCGGAGGTGGAAGTAGGGGAGGAGGATATTCAACAGGGAGAGTGAAGCATGAACTTTCCAGACTAATCTATCTCTACTTCTGGCCCCCAGGAAGCCGCTGAGGAATGGCCTCGTTAAGGACAAGCTCTTCTGAGTCTCTTGTCCTCAACCCCGCCATCCAGGACTCTGTCCCATCCTACCTGGGATACTGGCCCCGCCCCTGGAGACTCTACCCAGTCCCTGGAGGTCTGCTCCCAGCCCTGGAGGCCTGATCCCGCCTTTGGCGGCATGGCCTCGCCCCCAGGACGATGGCCCCGCCCTAAGATGCCACACTTCTCCAGGACTCTGGCTGCCCGCAGCTCCGCCTTTCAGACCAGTTCTCGACCACCCACCTTGGGACCGCCTCCCAGCCCTGCCCTTTGGATCAGTGGGGTCCGGACACGCCCCCTCCAGGACCTCAAACCACCCCCGACCTACGGTCACCAGCCCACTGGTCCTGGACACAGTGGGCTCCGCTGACTCTCTTGGACACCACCTGGGAGGAAAATGCTCCCTGTCTGCCACCGTTTTTGCGACCACCTCCTCCTTCTGCTCTTGCTGCCCTCGACGACCCTGGCCCCCGCGCCAGCATCATTGGGCCCCGCTGCCACCCTGCTCCAGGTTCTCAGGCTTCCCGAAGCGCCCCGGAGCGTCCCACGCTCCGACCTGTGCCTCCTGTCATGTGGCGCCTATTCCGCCGCCGCGACCCCCAGGAGGCCAGAGTGGGGCGCCCTCTGCAACCCTGCCACGTGGAGGAACTGGGGGTCGCCGGAAACATCGTGCGCCACATCCCCGACAGCGGTGAGTAGGGGGTTGTGGTTGGACAAGGGCCCATGAGGCTGAGGGTTCTCCACACGACCTGTTCAGCCTGGTAGCAAGCTGGGGACCCTGTTTTCTTAGTCCTCTAAAAGCAAGGACACATGGTGGCGGCTTCCAGTGCCCAATCTTTGCCCTGCCCCCATCCCACCACTTCATATCCTTTGATGCCTTACTTCAGGTTACTTTTCTGGGCCCCCAGGTACTGGCTGGCACGTCTCCTTTTGCCCATGTTTGCAACTGTAGGCATGGCGCCCCACAGTGCCCCTTCCTTGCAGCGGGTGCCCTGCCCCCATCCCATCCGTCAGTGAGGCTCCTGAGTCTCAGCGCTTCCCTTCCTTCTTGTCTCAGCCCAACCCGTTTGCTGGGACATCGCGCCATGTCTGCTCTCTCCTTGCATCTCCAGGTCTGTCCTCCAGGCCCGCACAGCCTGCCAGGACGTCGGGGCTGTGCCCTGGGTGGACCGTCGTCTTTGACCTGTCGAGCGTGGAGCCCACAGAACACCCAACACGCGCGCGCCTAGAGTTGCAGCTGGAAGCTGAGAGCGAAGATACAGGAGGGTGGGAGCTAAGCGTGGCACTGTGGGCCGAGGCCGAGCATCCCGGGCCTGAGCTGCTGCGCGTGCCGGCGCCACCTGGGCTACCACTGCGCGCAGACTTACTGGGGACTGCAGTAGCCGCCAATGCATCGGTGCCGGGCACCCTGCGCCTGGCATTATCACTGCACCCTGGGGCCACTGCAGCCTGTGGGCGCCTAGCTGAGGCCTCGTTGCTGCTGGTGACTCTGGACCCGCGCCTGTGTCCCTTGCTGCGGTCGCGGCGCCACACGGAGCCCAGGGTGGGAGGTGGTCCAGTGGGCACAGGAACATGTCGCACCCGACGGTTGCATGTGAGCTTCCGTGAGGTGGGCTGGCACCGCTGGGTGATCGCGCCGCGTGGCTTCCTAGCCAACTTCTGCCAGGGCACGTGCGCGCTACCCGAAACGCTGAGGGGACCCGGCGGGCCACCTGCACTCAACCACGCTGTGCTGCGCGCGCTCATGCACGCAGCTGCTCCTACCCCAGGTGCAGGCTCGCCATGCTGCGTGCCAGAGCGCCTGTCGCCCATCTCCGTACTCTTCTTCGACAACAGTGACAATGTGGTGCTGCGCCACTACGAGGACATGGTGGTGGATGAATGTGGCTGCCGCTGACCACCCGGGACACCCTTTCAGGGACGGCCCCAAGCGAAAGCAGGGACCGTTTGTTCATGTTTTATTGGTGACAAAAAGCTTAAAACAAATTTGACTAAAAATTAAGTTCCATTGCGTTGGCGCAAGTGTGCCTGGGTAGGGGTTGGGTGGCTGCCGCGGGAGGTGGGGGTCCGGGGCAGGGCGTCCAGCATGAGGCCTCTACCCACGATGGGGAAGAACCCGCGGGCCGTGCTCACGAGTTCGCCTGTGGCCTCCGAAGCTCAAACTCAAAACGAATCCTCCGACTGCGGTGCAGGCGGTGATCCCAGGCTGTGGGGCTCTGTGGGGCTCGGGTTTCTCAGCGCCACCTCTCCAGAAGCTCCTCTCATCTCCCAGGTGCAACAGTCAGGTCTTAGAGACAAACTGATCCAAGTACTTCCATACTCCCTTAAAGAATCTTTGAAGGCGGGGGAAAAGGAAAGAAAAAAAAAAAAAAAAACAAAAACGGAAAAACCCCAAACACCGTATTTTCTTTAAATGAAACCCCTTAGCGCTGGGACCGCGCGCTGATGCTCCTGGCCGCCCGCTTGGGCACAGAAACGCGAAGTTCGTCCTGCTAAAACGTAGCCCCTCAATCACGAGAAACAAAGAAAAAGAACAGCGGGGCCGGTCCTGGCGAGGCCTCTCCCTCTGGCGGGCACGGCGCTGGGCCGGCCTCGCAGCAGTGCGGGCCTCTCTCCTCTCGCCGCCCGCAGGGGGCGCCCGCTCCTTGGCGCTCCGCTCTGTCGTCCTCCCTGGCCGCTCTCTGCTCGCTCTCGCTCCTCCTTCCTCTCCTCGGCTGCTCACACAGTGGTGCTTCAGTTTTAGCAGTGGAAAACAGGTATCCATTTATTTTTATTTTTTATTACCCAGAATAAGATGCTGATAGACTAAGCCACATAGCTTAGCTCTTCCGCCGCTACCTGTAATCAGAGACAGGGTTAGAGATGTTGGGGCCAGCAGAGGCAGAACCTGCCAACACCCCACATCTACTCGCCCAGTCTGGCTGGGAAGACCGTTTGCACTTGCGTGCAGGGAGCTGAGCCCACTAGGGCACTTGCCTTCTAGTACTGGGACAGCCCGGTGACCCCGCCGTGCTGGTATGCCCGCTCTCCCTGGTATGTGGAGTCTTGTGAGAGTGCCACATCAATCTGTGATTTAAACTCATCACCGAGGTAGCTGTCCTGAAAGGCAAAGGTAGTGTGAACATGGCCAGGAAAGCCCACAGCCACCCAGTCCTCAGACCCCAGAGACTGGGAAGAAACCCCATACTGCAGCCTGAGTGGCAGGGTGACAGGCTCAGATCCACAGCAGTTGAGGTCACTCACCCTCAGAAAAGCAGTGTAATGGTCTCAAGTGTCCCCTCACAGCCCACCCTCTGCACCCTGTCTCTGCAGTATGATGGGAAAGGCCCACCTGGGACAATTCTGGCTGGGAGAGGCCAGGCTGGCTCATCTGGGAGGGCTGGCTCATGGACACATAACCCTGTGTGAGGGCACCCTGAGAAAAGGGCTGCGAGGCCACGTCCTGGCTGGCCTGGCTGTTGGGAAGGGTGGTCTGGCTGGGCCCAGGAAGCCCAAAGCGGTTCTTCTGGCGGCCCCCACGGCCAGTCTTGGTTTTTGGGGTGCCCCGACCTGAAAGACAGCAGTGAAATATGGCAAGCTCTACCTAAAGCTAGAAGAGCCAGGGCAATGATGATAAACCACTTACCGGCAGCCGGTCCATTGGCCTGTCCGAAGTACCCAGGCGGTGGCATGGGAGGCATGACCAAGTTGAAGGGAATAGGGATGTTCATGGCCGCTACGTGGCTGGGACCTGCGCTGATCATGCTAATCTGGTCATGGGTCTGGAAGTACATGTTCGAGGGCCGGCCTGCAAAACACTTAGAGTCAGATGCAGGGCTCCAGTACACACTGGCTACCGTGAACTAGCTGCTGGGCCAGCCAGACAAGTAGACAAGCAAAGGGAGGTCGAGTGTGTCTGACATGCAGGTAGAAGGGCTGGTGAGGATCTGGCCATGATGGAACTTTCTAGGCAACTTAGAAGCTTCCAGAAAGCAGAGGCCAGCCTGGCTGAGGTAGACACGAGTTTGTCGCTGGATACAAGGACAGCAGCAGAAAGGTAGCCCCTGTAGTTCTCAAGGGACCATGGTCCAAACCACTAGCAGAGGCCAGGCCAGCCCTTGGGGACCTGGTTGGAGACGCTACAGACACCTACTGGACAAGCTCCAGGTGGAGGCCACCCATGGGGTGACAAGTTCAGACTGGAACATGGGAAGGTAAACACACTGGTGCTTGCCAGGAAGGCTCACCCTGGCTGCTGCGGTCATAGACAGATCCGGGGATGATGGCCTCACGGGCATCGTACATGGCAGTAGTCATGAAGCGGGCCCCCTGCAGGGCGGCACAAGGGCGAGGAATGTGTCAGCCAACAGCGGCAGAGGCTGGGGGCTCCCAGCTTCCCCAGGCCCCGGCCAGCCCCTGGGCCCACCGGGTTAACGGTGTTGACAAGTTTGCGAGGTTTGCTGAACTGCATGAGGCTCTCCCGGAGGTTGTTGAGCGGCCCTTCCACTAGTGCCTTCTGCTCCTTGTAGTAGCTCAGCAGGTGGTTCCACAGGGGCTGCTTCGACAGTGCCTTTGGGTTACCCACAATGATCACGCCATACCTGCAGGGCAACCAACATGCTGAGCCCATGGCCACACCCACTCCGCTCCACTGTCTAGGGTGAGCACCTTAAAGAGCTGGGTGCTAGGGACCAAACAACACTGGCCAACACACGAGGTAACACTTGAGCAGCAGAGGGAGCTCTAGGGTGATTCGCAGCTCTCCAAATGCTGACCATGGGCCCAGTCTGTGTCCTATAGGATCATACAGTTGAGTTCCTCAATCAGTCGGGCAGCAAATAGGCCACAGCGCCCAGTTCTCAAGACGGGGTGCCAGCATGCACATGTACTTCCAGGACAGACACGGGTAAGATGGATCAAGGCGAGGGGTTTCTTGTGTTGGCTGGAGGGTGGCTGGGAGCAACGGGCAGCGGCCTACCTCGCTCTGGTGAGAGCCACATTGAGACGCCGGGGGTCGTTCAGGAACCCAATACCCTGGTGCTCATTGGCACGCACGCAGGACAGAATGATGAAGTCCTTCTCCCGGCCCTGGAAGGCGTCTACACTGGCAATCTCCACTTCCTGAATGAGACAGTATCCTGTCAGTCACAACCCAGTCCCTCGCTCTCCTGTCTCTTCCTTCAGCTGCACAGGAAGGAGCTGCACCATTAAGTATGGTACAGATGCTACAAGTCCCCAGTGACAGAGATACTACAGGCCCAATGAAGCAGAGACCGAGTAGGCTCCATGGTGCCAATCCTTAGCCATGGTATGACCAACCATAGCTCTGCATCTGTCACATGCCCAGACAACGTACAAGTACCATGCCCCTCAGGTGGGACCAGCTGTCCTGCCACTTCCTGTTTAACCCTGGACTGCTCTCCTGAGACAAAGCCTTACTGAACCAGCCCCAGCTATCTTGAAGCTCACCATCAAGGCTGACCTCAAATTCATAGAGACCCCTCTGTTCCTGTCACCAAAGCGCTGACACCGCAGCACTCTCTCCTTTTGCCTCCAACCAAGAGACACACTTCCTGTGGTGCCAGGCAGACCTCTACATGATGTGTGCTCATGTGCTCTCCTAAGTGCTGGGCACAGGGTACCTGGTAGAGCTTTGTATGCAGGGAGCCGCTGAACTGCATGTACTGCACCAAGTAGGAGCGCTGGCCCTCGTAGGGCGTGATGATGCCGATCTGGTCAGGCTTTGCACCTGCCTTCAACAGCTTCGTAGTTATCTTCTCCACATTGGCTGCCTCCGTCCTGAGAACATCTGGCTGTCAGTGACAGGCTCCTCACAGGTCCCCGCCACAGGCCTCCAGTAACCAAAGGGGCACAGGAGGCCACAAGATAGTTGCCCACCCCTGCCATTTACTGAGGCCCCAGGGGAAGAAACAAGAACCTTGTATCTTCCCCTCACGTGCTGTAACAAGGGAGTAAGATGCTGTGGGTCTCGGGTTAGAGCCGAGGGTGGGAACGGCTCCACACCAGGGACACAGCTGCACACCTGTTGAGGTAGGATGTGCCAGAGCTGGCAATCTCCTCCTGCCCCTGTGTCACATAGAAGAACATGGCTTGTCAGGCTGTGGCCACTGAAGTCAAAGCCTTTCTTGACACGATCCGCTGTCAGGGAAAGACAGAAGGTGTCACCACTGAGAAGCCAGGGCTCAAGCACACCTACCATACTGAGGGGGAGCAAAGGGCTGGGTCAACACTATTAAGACATCACTGCCTACTGGGTACACAAGGACACTTCCTGTGCCACTGAGTGGTGAGCAAGAGCACAGAGCCCAGGAGATACAAGGAACCTTACACACTCTGGCAATTACATAGGAGAGGAGGTCCAGGCAAGACCTGGCCAGCAGAGTAGTGGTGTCCCTAAATGTGGCGCCTGGATCCACACGGCAGGCCACACACACAGAGAGACACAGGTCTGAGCAGGCTCCTTCCCTATCACAGTTCATCAATGCAGACATTCAAATCCACACTGACTCTGAGAAGTAAGCCACCACACTGAAGCTGTGTTTGTGTGTTTGAGAAAGGGTCTCACTATGAAGCCCTGGCTGGCCCTGACCTCCCAGAGAGCCTGCCTGTCTGCTTCCTGAGTCCTGGGATTAAAGCTGAGAGCCATGCCCAGCTGTTCTAAGTTTTGTGAAAAACACCTTTATGCTGCAAAGCAAGTCAGATGGAAGCCTTCACTCAGGCTTCATGGAGGATAGCAAGGCCTAGCTGGTTTCTGCACCAACCTCCCATGACAGCTTTGAGCCACAAACAGACATCTTCCAAGGGTGTGTGTGTATGTGACAGTGTACCTATGGCTCACCTGACACCACAGCACCATAAGCAGTGGCCTCCACAGGGTGCTCTGTCTACTAGCCAGGCCTTCTAGGTCCTCCCAACAGACATTATACAAAGACTCCAAGGGGTCACTGCCATAAATGGTTTTAGAACAGGGCCAGAACCACATTCAAAAGTGACCCTAGTGTCCTAAAATTCCCTCCCTGTTCTCAGAGGCTCAAACTGCTGCAGGTCAGAGGTGTCACCAGCTGCTGACCTCAGAAGACAGGCTCTCACAGTCTACCTGCCTGGTCTCACTTAAGCATGTGATATGGTGACATCTCAGTCAGCCACCATCACAAGGGCTGGGAATCCCTGTTATCAGGGTGGTTCAGTTTTAAGCATGGGGTGCCTAGCCTGGACTGTCCAGCACAAAACAACAGCTAGGGAGTGGAGCCAGTGCATGACCTGACCATGGTAAAAGGCACAGCAAGGCAGAACTCCCAGCTCTGTATGTCCACTGTGGAGCTAACACACATCCAGCAGCACTGTGCCTAAGAAGCAGGGTGAGCAGCACTATGAGAGCCGTAGGGAGGGGCCATAAGGACATGACCCAACTGTTACCTGCAGTGACGCCATTCTGCAATGAGCCTTCGTAGAAGATGTTGGACGGGAAGGCGCTGAGTGCAGGGTGCATGCGGTATTGCACCTGCAGGCGGATGGGCCGGATGCCCAGCACCACCAAGCGCTCGAAGAGTGATTGTGACAGCCCGGCCTTGGCTGCCTTCTTGCACATCACCACTGGGCCCAGCTGGCAGTGGTCACCCACGAGGATCAGCTGCAGCAAGAAATCCCTCAAGTTAACCCCTCAGGCTCCATGTGCCTAAGTGCCTACCACAGGGACAGGGGCTCACCCCACCATCTAAAGCAACAGAGTGAGCCCCACCGGGTGGGAGAAAGCCGCTCAGTGTACACTGCTCAAGCACCAGAAGGGCCGCACGAGTGACAGGCACCCACCTGCTTGGCCCCAAGGACCACGGGCACCATGCACTCAGGCTCGGTGGCCTGGGTGCTCTCGTCAATAAGGATGGACCGGAACTGCATCTTGGCCAGCCTCGGGTCACCAGCACCCACACACGTGCAGCAGATGACATCTGCATTCTGGGGAAGTCACAGACATCAGGGTACATGTGCCTACCTCACCACTGCCAGATGGCTGAGGGTGGGGCCGGGAACGCTCTGCTCTACACCTGCCCAGCAATTGTGTGTGGGCACTCCTGTGGTGAGCACGCACAAGTTGTTCTGATGGGGTCTTGCTGTGCTGCCTCAGGCTGCCTCTCCACAGCCAGTTCTCCTGCAGCCCAAGCATGAGCAGCACAGGAGACTGTGAGCATCAACCTTCAAACTGGTACAGCCTTCTGGAGCACAGTCCGCAGCACAGACACGGTCGTGTCTGCCAACAGTCTCTGCGACAGTGCTGAGCTGGTGGTACCCCAGGGCTGGGACTCCAGTTTTGATGGATTTGTTTGTTAGACTGGAGACTGACAGGAGTGGCAGCTATGTCCCTGACTGCAGGCACAGATCAGGGGACAAGGACCCTCCAAGTTCTTGAAAGCAAAGGCACAGACATGCTACCAGGCTTCTGACTCAGAGAAGTTTCTCAGGACCCTATGCCCACAAGGAACAGCCCCAAGGCTCCTGGGCTGGCACTGAACTCACCATGAGAAGTTCTCTCTCAGCTGTGCGCTTGAGTGCCCGGTATCGCTTCTCATCTGCAGACGACAGCTCGCCTGTCTCATCCTTTAGCTGCTGCAGCTTCTGCAGCTCGGGCATGCTACAGAAAATGTGGTGGGAGTCAGTGCCAGCAGCAGGGTGCAGACTGTACTGAGCCCCAAGCTGGAGATACTCACCTGTCCATGTTCCTGATCTGGTTGTGCAAAGCCAGGAAGGACACTGGGGAGTCAATGGCCTCACGGCTCTTGGCACAGAGGCGTACGACCTTCAGTCCTGTCTGGTGGATCTTCTCTGTGAGCTGGTCCACGGCGATGTTACTTGGAGCACAGACCAGCACAGGTCTGAAGAGAGTGGAATAGACTGTCAGCATCACCCAGAGAAGCTGAGCAAGGGCTCATGGGAAGGCTGTACAGCCGTGATAGGCAAGTACATCCATGGCAAGGTACAACAAGTAAAGATTCCTGGCACCTGCCTAGCCACCATCAGCTCAATGGCAACCTCACCCTTTCACTCATGTGAGGGAGGCCTGTGGGTTGTTGAACACACAAGGTGCCCGTATTGTAACGCTGTATAGACTTTTCTACATGACCCTGGCAGAGCTGGAACAGACCGCCAGGCCACACAAGACACTGCTACCTCCCACTCACAAGGCTGTTGCTACTCAGCACCTACCCATTGCCCTGTCGAGCAAGGTGGTAGACAATCGTGGCAGATGTCACAGTCTTGCCTGTGCCTGGAGGGCCCTGGATGAGGCTAAGTGGTCTCTGCAGCACGGTCTTCACAGCATACACCTGCAAGGACAGAGCATCAGCAGAGCTGCGAAGACACAGCCCCACAGCCCCTGCCCCTAAGGGCCCAATGGCACCTGAGAGTGGTTGAGGTCGGGGAGCCCCTGAGCCGTGAAGCGCTTTGGCAGCTGGCACTTGATGACCACATCCTCTACCTCGTGGCCCAGCAGCTTGTGGTAAATATACCCTGACACAGAGGTCTCGTCCACAGCGAAGGTCTTCAGTGCACTCTGCATCCTATAAAGACAGCCAGTGTAAAACACACGTGAGCCACAGGTACCGAAGGCAGAGGTGGCCCTCAAGGGTATGGCCCTCAAACAAACCTATCAAAAGAGGTCGACTTCCACACAAAATCCACTTGGAAGTTGTGAGTCACCTCCACGGGGGCACCCACGCTGCTGCGGAGCTCAATAGCGATCTCGTCACCATAATCTGGGAACTGAGTTAAGTCTGTTTTCCTGTTCAAAGTCAAACTCTACAGGGCCCTGGCTTCATCATTAGACCAGCTCCCCTGATTATCAGCCAAAGGGACTGCTGTACTCAGACCCTAGGCTGTTTCATTCACACAGGCACACACTATGGTGTCACTGTGTATGCATCCCACAAAGCGGGAAGAGAGGAAGGAATCATACATACTAGGGACAGCCAGGGGTCCTATTACACACCCATCCTCCTAGCAGATGTGGCAAAGGATACTATCAGGAACCTTGATGACGTGGCCAATCCCCTTCCACAGGGGTGCCAGATCCCCCTTGTACCGCAGACAGATCTCATCACCCTGCATGAGCCGCATATCTTGCAGGAAGGAGCAGCAGAGTTAGCACTTTCAAGAGGGCCATGGCCTCCACCATGCAGAGTTCACATAAGGGACATGATATGGGGGACTAGGAATTTTATGCTACTTATGGTCACAAATATTTTAAAACTTAAAATCACCTCTTAACCAAATTATGACTAAATCCTCATTACCAGAGTCAGTCTTGGGCAAAGTGAAGAAGGCGATTCTCTTCTTGTTAAGGCCCAGGTCCCACCTGACCGTGATGTTATCTTGAGTCTGAACACATGAGAAACAGGGGCCCGGTTAGCCCCACCACTCATTCAGGGGCTGGGCTCCCCACAGGTCAGAGCCTCTAGGAAAGCCATGTCTGTGATGTGCTGCCTTTGGGGTGCAGGGCACAGCACCCACAGACAGGAACTCCAGCATCTGGGAAAGAAGCAACCAGGACCCCCCCCCCAACACCCACTGCCTAAGCCAGTGTCAGCAGCAAGCTTTGTAGAGAGCCTCAGGAAACCCACACGCTAGGCTCTGTGGGGAGGGAAGGCACTTTGGGGGATCAGTGGCATAGGTCCCATATCCCCAGGAATGTTCTTGGAGCTGCAGACAAAGCTGTGAACCAGACAAAGGTTTTCCCATCAGCATGCCCAGTTCCATCCCGGCTCAAGCCCAGGAAGAGCCCCCGACTCGGGAGATGTCTTGCTAGAGGCCCAGCCTGAATGTTGCACCCCGTCACCTGTGACTCCTTCAACTTCTTGTCATAGTCAGCCTCCAGCTTGACCAGCGGCCCGAAGATGTTCTGGTACTGGTAAGCATCCTCGTACCGCAGAAGCACGTGCTGCGGCTCCTCGTCCACACCGGGCTTCTCCAGGTCCTCCAGGGTGGCCGAAGGATTTTCCTATGACCAATAATAGTGCAGTGCTTATCCTGCTTAACCCACAGCCAGTGATCAAGAGCTCAAAGGAAACCCAGGGCCTCTCAGCACAAACCCTCATAGGTGCAGAGTGGATACTGTGCCGGGCCTGATCTAAGCCTACTGTCTTGACAGTCATGGGAATGCTCAGCACCATTCTAACCCCAAGAAACCTGGCAACAGCACCCCTAGGGCCCAGCACAACCAAGAGCCCCAGATTCAGCTGCCAGAGTCCTAGGCTTCTCCCAGGGAGCCTCACTGTGGTAGGCAGCTGAGAACCTGACCACCCAAGTGCACAGAGACAGAGCTGGACAAGCCTGCAAGGTTTTTGTCTGATACTCCTGGGATTCTTGGTTAGAGGGTGCTCAACTGACACCCCTAGCTAGATTTAGAGAACAAGGTCAGAGTCCGAAGCTAGCCAGAGCAGAACCCCACACCTAACCTGGAACCTTGACTTGTCATTTGGGATAAGGACAGGTGCTCTCTGGAGTAGGAAATGTATCTCATTTACAACCTAATCCAGCTACTCAGATCACCCACTATGTCCCCTGCAGAGCCCTGGGTCATGTCCTTCCTCCCCATCTCCCAAAGGCCCCAGTGTGAGGCTGGCCATGTACTTTTGTCTCGGGGTGGCTCACCTTCCAGAGCTCCTCCAGCTTGTTGATCTGCTGTGCAGTGATCTGCCGTGCTCGCAGCTGCTCTTGCTCGAGGGAATCTTGACCAGCCATGACAGGAAGCACCGGTCCTGGATTAGGGGCTGCCATTGTGAGCTGTCCCAGTTGATGTCCTTCAGGCTGCTCTGGCTGGCACAGGGCTGCCTGTGCAGGTGTGGGGCAGGAGAGAGCATTGGAACCTGGGCCAGGAGGCCTCTAACTAGCCAGAAGGCATCTGCAAGATCAGCTCTGGCCTCAGCTCACAGCAGACTTGGGGCTTTCCTTCTTTCTGTTTTTGGAAATAAGTTCTAACTGTGTAGACCAGGCTGGCCTTGAACTCAGAGATACTTCTGCCTCTGCCTCCCCCGTGCTGAGGCTAAAAGTATACATTACCACACAGGGCCAGACTTCACTTTCTTTTTTTTTTGGTTTTTCAAGACAGGGTTTCTCTGTGTAGCCCTGGCTGTCCTGGAACTCACTCTGTAGACCAGGCTGGCCTCGAACTCAGAAATCCACCTGCCTCTGCCTCCCAAGTGCTGGGATTAAAGGTGTGCGCCACCACCGCCCGGTCAGATTTCACTTTCTAATGTGACACATGGAGCTTGGTCTCAGCAGCCCCTGCTGTAGGCAGCTCACCTGCACAGCAGCACCACCACAGAGTCGGCCTTGGCAGGGATGAAGCCCAGCAGGAAGACGTTGCGGCAGCCACAGTTGTAGCACTCCAGCACGGTCTCGCCCAGGGGCCCGTCCTTGTGTAGCGTCACTTCCTTGCATTTTGCCCTCACGAGGTGATTTACAATGTGGCTGAGACCAGGAAACCATCAACAGTTAACACCTCAAGTCTGACTTTTCAGCACTTCCAGGTCTGGGACCCCATGCAAAATGTCCAGTACTGTTGTTCATGGTGTGTCAGCACAGGCGTGACGGTCACACCTCATGGGCACAGGTACCCAGGGAACCACAGCTCCACCCCAACCCATCTGCCTGCAGCAAACTGCTCGCTGGCTCACACGACTCCTGAGTTTTCCTCCAGTCCCACTTTTTTTTTTTTTTTTTTTTTTGGTTTTCCGAGACAGGGTTTCTCTGTGTAGCCCTGGCTGTCCTGGTACTCACTCTGTAGACCAGGCTGGCCTCAAACTCAGAAATCCGCCTGCCTCTGCCTCCCAAGTGCTGGGATTAAAGGCGTGCCCACCACTGCCTGGCCAGTCCCACTTTCTTTAGCCCCAGCTCATGGTGCTAACTTAACCTCTGGTAGCCAGGTACAGCGACAGTTCCTTCTGGGAGGTCCCCTCTCCCATGCCTACTTACAGAAGCATGTCACCTCCTGATCTCTGTAGCAGGGGCTACCCTGAGGACCACAGCTTCCATCCTCTCCCCCTGCCACATGTGAGAACATGGCCTACCCCAATGGTGGCCCACACTGGTTGGCCACCTCATCCCTGAGGGCCCACAGGCTCTGCCAGCTCTGTCTCAGTTTTATACTTGTCTTTTTGTATGATTCCGCAAAACCTTCTGGTGGCCATCCAGCCATCATTCTTGGCTTTGCAGGTATTACTCCTCCTTCTGAGAATGGGCTGTCTTGGTCCCTAAAAGTGACTCTAAGACCTTTTAAAGACGCTAACCCCTGCCTCACTGTAGACCTGGTACCTACAGCCTTCCATGGCATTCTTTTTACATAATGTCCTCAGAAACAAACTACACTCCTGCTGGCAGTGGGGTACAGGCACACCAGGCTCCGCTGTTTTCCTCCAGCAGTGTTTCCTGACACTAGCATGGAGAGCCAGCGTGGAGTTGGGGCTCAGCAGAAGTACTCAGAAATAGGGATTATTCTAGTTCTTCCAAATGCCTTGGGATCTTGAACCATTAGCCCCAGAGACAAGGAGGACAGGCAGGCTTGCCAGCCTCATCTCATGGGAAATATCTCAGCCTGAGAACAGAATTAAGCCAAACTCCTCACATAATGAGAGAGCCAGAGAATCACTCAAGGGTAAACATGTCAAAGCGTTCACACGCCACCACCTGTTTCAAGTTACACTAGTCAAAGGGAGCCCAGGTTCACCAACACCGTCTCATTCCAGCTTTGTTCCAACATCACAGTGACTCATAGCAGCCCTAGTGCCGCTGATTAAACACACATGCATGGCTGTTAGCTACCTGCCAGAAGTATTTCCTCGGCCATTGCAGAACCACTTCTTGCTGGTATTACAGTATACCACGCAGGCAGGATCATGGATTCCGCAGTAACTGGAAAAGCACAAACAATAGTCAGTGCTGGCCTGCAGCTTCAGGTTTTGGTTTTGTTGTGAGGGCAACACAGATGCCTGGGCGGCACAGGCCCAAGGCATTCCTGGTCCCTCCCCTTCAGCCTTCAGGTTACTAACACGGTTGTGGTTGTGGGAGCACCTGACCCAGAAGGGAGGCACTGTGCACCCAGGGAACGCTCAGGCCCAGCCCAGGCTGATGGTGCCACAAGGCCTCTGAATCACTGGGTCTCCATAACTCTGCTGTGTACCGGGCAGCCTGAGGCATGAAGTGTCAGACCAGAAAATGCTCTCACTGGGCTCCCAGGTCAGCCTGCCTGTGGCTCTGGAAAGCTGTTTTATCCCCGAAGACACTTGTCAATCAGGAGAAAGCCATTATAATGGAAGGCAATAGGTGTGTGGAGGAGAGAGGCCAAACTAGCAGCCGCTCTGGCCTTGAGGGGTGAAGCTAGCTGAGCTAGGTATCCCACAGCAAGGACATTCCAACTCTTTAAGCCTCCAACTCCCTCATGTGACCCTGATGGAGCTGAGTTAGTCAGGAACCATGCCCTGCCTTGGCTCTTCAGGGTCCTTGTTGAGCAGCTACAGCAGGGGATCCACAGAGCTCTGTGAATCTGGGGTGTTAGGTACTGTGCTCAGGGTTCTGAACAAGCAGCAGGGACTCTGGAGCTGGCTACCTCTTGGTCCTGGAGCCCTGCAGCCTACCTGCAGGCATGGACTGGGAGGTCCTTAGTGTAGTATGTGTCCTCTTCATCTTCCTCAAAGTTCAGCTCAGCCAGCAGCTGGCTGGTCTTGGCCACACTGTCATCCACAGCCCCATTTTGCAAGATGCCCTCTGGTCCGACCTACAGAGAACACAGTATCACCAAGGCAGGCCACCAAGGAAGGGCACCCAGAGGCCCACTCCTGAGGCTTGTGCTACTGAATCTCGTGCTCCTCAACTGAGCAAAAGCATTAAAGGGTCAGTGGTGGCTGGCAGCATGGGGTCCCACTCAGTCTGGCCATGAAGTCAAGCCCAAACTGTCCCCACAGCCTAGTTGCACAGAACAAGACAACTGTTTCAAACCTGTCATACACACCCTAGGGATAGCCATGTAACACAAAGGTATACATCTGAGTCCTACTATCATGGAGGCTCTGCAGGCTGAGGCAGAAACTGGCCAGCTATTGCCTTACATGCCCAGGTTGTGCCTTATGGTAAGGAACACATAGCCACGACAAAGGGCCTCAAAGTCACAGCATAGGATGTCTGCACTGAAGCCCCACCACTGAGACCTTACTGGCCTGAGGGGCACGGCTCCACCATCACCCCAGGAACCTCAGCTCCAGAGTACTAAGTCAGCATCCCCCAGCACTTAGCCACTGGGTGTCTTCAGGAGCCTAGAACTAGCAAAGCCCCAGGCCCAGCTCCAGGCCTTAAGACAAGAGATAGGAGTGGATACCTCCTGATCAACCATGGTGAGCTCCCACTATGGTTATCAGTCATGTTGTCCAGCCCCAACCTTCAGGTACTGCCCAGCTATAGATGTGAGCCTTCCAAGCTGCATGCAGACTTTTTTTTTTTTTGAGACAGGGTTTCTCTGTATAGCCTTGGCTGTTCTGGAACTCACTCTGTAGACCAGGCTGGCCTCAAACTCAGAAATCTGCCTGCCTCTGCCTCCCAAGTGCTGGGATTAAAGGCGTGCGCTACCACTGCCCGGCTCACATGCAGACATTTACCAGTCATTTCTCATACCCTAAAAACAGGGTGTCCAAGAAAGGCCAGGATCCCTGGGTTAATTCCCAACACCACCAAAATGTACCCTATGACTGCAACACATGGGGACACTGCCTGATTGCAGTCACCCCGTGTCTAGACTGATTCTACAGGCAGGCAAAGGGGAGCGTGCTCTGTTGTCTAAAACCTTTCAGAAAAGGAAGAAGACCCAACATAACTTCTAGATTCATCTTCCTCAGCACAAGAGACAAAGCCAGGGCCTCATATGTACCAGGCAGGAGATCTACCAGTGCTCTCTCTAGCCCTGGCCCCAATTTCTGGACCACACCATTTTATCATTGCAAAGGATCTCTTTAAAACTGTGACAAAAGATACAGAGCAAGCCAGGTACTGGAGGCAGAGGCTTACCAAGAGCTCCCTGCTTGGCGGGATGCCATAAGTGAGCATGTCAGCGGCATTCTTTCTCACCGTGAAAGGCTTGTCCCACCATGGCCACCCAGCCAGCCCTTCTGCACTGTGTGTGATGACGCTAGGGAGTGTCTGTAAGTAAGACTATTACAGAACTTTACTGGCTCACCTCCCTGAGCCAAGTCCTGTGGGTCACTAGCTTAGAACCCTCATCTTACTCAAAACCCCAGCCTTGCTGGATGGAACATAAGGTTCACGGCCATCTGCCTCTGAGCTCCAGGCATTAGCAAAGCTGGTAAAGGGCACAGTGTCACAGTGGCACATCAGCCTCCAGGAGGCCAGCCGCACATGCTGAAGCACAGGCAGATGACAGGTTTGCCAGCACTCTCTGGCAGGAGCTCCCACCTCAGCACTCTGGGGTGCATGGGATGACACACAGAAGATGCCAACAAGAGCTTGCCTGGGACCTAAGCTCTAATGGGGCAGGTCCTACCCTAGCTGGCTCTGTTGGTCTCACAGGCCTAAAAAGCAGAGGCAGGAGACTGGCAGCCTCTCAATCTCCTGCCCACACAGCACACCTGCCACTCTGAGGCGAGCCATCACTTCTCCTCAGGCCACACCATTTTCCACTCCCCACACAGGCACAAGAGCTCCAATTTCTGCCTGTCTCTGCCATGAACAGTTATCTGCTACACATGCACATGGGGCTGAGGTGGAATCCTAGGGTCATCCTCAGACACCACCCTAGTGACCTGTGTAGCCAACGCCTGCCCATGTGCTGTTGGCTACTCTGTCCCCTTTCCCATGTGTCTGAGCCCACTCCCCACCCATGTGGTGCCTGGCCTAGAATTTTGACAGATGGTCACCACTGTGAACTGCTAGAGCAGGACTATGAAAGGAGGAAGCATCTCAATGGTGACCCTGACTCGGCTCCTTACCCCACAAAGCCGAGGGTCCCCAGCAAGTCCTCTAGGGAAGCTGTCTCCTGACTGCTGGAGAAAAATCACCAGCTGTAGGAGGCAGTTCTTATTTGTTCCAGTGGAGCTGGGATGGAGCCCTGAGAATTCTGGGTGGGCACACCCTGATGAGCTGTACACCAGCCACAGATTCATGTCAAGAAACAGCCTTTCTGGGCCAACTATAGTAGTGCAGGAGGCAGAGAGAAGCAGATCTCTGAGAGTCCAAGGCCAGCCTGGTCAACATGGAGAGTCCAAGGCCAGCCTGACTACATAGTTTGAGGTTAGCCAGGAGATCAAAAATAAAATAAAAAAGAAGAGAAGAGGCTATTCTCTCTGCCTGTGCAACTGGTCAGGCGTGGGACTGGCACCACCAGGACACTGAGATCCACTGTGCTCACATCCTTCATGCAAGCTAAGGGACAGAATACCCTGGTCACCCTGAGAGACAAATACAGGATTCTCCAGCACCCCACAAAGGCCAAGCTGGACTGGCCATGTCGCCAACCACAGCTGGGCCTCCTCTACTACATTTTGTCACTATTAAAGAGCAAGCACCTTCAGGTTCTCAGAGACACATCTGGTCCCAGATGGTAAAGATGAGCTAAGATCAAGGGACAGCACAGAACAGGGCCAGAGCCCACAGCAGGTAACACAGTAAGGTTGAATGGACACTATTGCCTTGGTCAGCACAGGCCTGCAAGTCTTTGCCCCATGGGGAAGTCCAGGGCACAGCTCCCATCTCACCAGACTGAAAGGCATGCTGTCAGGTGACTGTTCCCAGCCAATTCAAGGGCCAAGGCTGGGTCTCTCAGGCCCCACTCAGGATAAATTCTGCTCTAATACAGTAACATTTAGGCTCACCCTGAAGTACTCAAGTGAATCAAGGCCAAAAGGGTCACCTGCCTGAAGACTAATTCCTACAAGATACACAGAACTCAGACCCTGTGGCAGAGCTTCCAGAAGAAACTTATAAAAACTAAGTCCCCATTGTGAGCTGCTATGACCTCAGACCAGAGGCATACTCCAGAGTTCACAGGCACATGTCTGCTGGCTGGCGCTCTAGGACCTTGGTTGGCATATGCTGCCCTCACCTTCAGCTAGGCTGGCTAAATGCCTCTTGAGGTGTACAGCACCTGCCAGGGCAGTCTTGGATCTGTATCTGGCCCCAGGGGCTGCTTTTTGGCCTGCTTCTTGTAGGAGCCCCACCCCTGAAGAGAGCCTACTCTCCCGGAGGCCCCAAGAGTCTTAGCCAAATCCATGTCTGCCCTCCAAAACACAAATGCTGAGCTCCAAAGTGAGTCATCTTTTGTTCTCCCAGGCCCTGAGCAAGAGATGAGTGGGAGCTGTGGAGCCTAGGGTAGCTGGCTACAGAGAAATGGGGTATTCCTACCCCAAACCAATGAACAGCCACATCCCTTAAGCTGACCTTTCCAGCCTCAGGCCAATAGGCCTTAGTAAGCATCTGGATAAAGACTCAGCTGGGGCTGCTCCTGACCAGTGTGGCCCTGAACTTCCTTAACCTTAATTTGGACTCAAGCTGAGCTGTAGCCATTTTGACCTACAAAGAGAAGACAGCTCAGCAAGAAGCCCTCCTTTTCTCCATCCTGTGACCTTTGACCTTTGCTTTGTGTGGTATGAGCTCACCCCATCTCCCACAGTTCCACAGGATGGACCACATAGGTAGCAGAAAGTGGAAAGTACAGATGACCAGAGTGCACGGCTAACTCTATGAGCAGGGTCACTCAGAGAGAGCAGAATCCTGGGGAACCACATCCCCAAAGGGCAGCACCCGAGTCCTAAGGACATAGCAGTGTGTAGGCATGCTTCCCACCCAGGACAAGACTGTACAGAGCTGGGACAAACCATGAGAACATCTCACCTCAGTGACCACCAAACTGCTGAAGCTGTGGCCAGCAACCTGCCACCTGTGGCTCTAGAGCCTCTCCTCTCACTAGACCAGAGGGGAGGGTGAGGCTCAACAGCCACTAAGAAGAGGGCTCCATTCACAGGCAACTTACACATGTCCAGAGGGATGCACACAGCACTACCATCACTGTCACACAGTGCCAACCTCTGCCAGTTCTCCTCTTAGCCTTGCCTAAGGCCCTCCTGTCCAGGACAGATCACAGTACCCACAGCCCCAGCCACATCCAGGCCATGCTCTCACCCAATCTAAAGGCTTCCACAGGCACTCAGGTCACCCTGATTGCCACCTTCCTCACAGTGTCTCAGAGTGGGCACCATGAGCACTGGTCAGGCCTTCTTCCACCAGTCCACCATGCACAAGGAAAAAACAGGCAATGAGGATAGAAGTCAGGCCATAGGCTGCCAAGAGATCACGTGGGGCAGAGGAACACCTGAGGGTGCAGAGGTGGAGCCAGTCCCAGCCATGAGCATAGTGAGGGCCTCAGGGTTCCCAAAAGCCTCACCTGCGACCACTGGTGCAGGTGCTATCCAGGGAAAAGCACCAAAGGAGAGCCACGGTGGCTGCTAGACTCTTGTAAAAGTTCATAACTACTATCTCACTTTACAACAGCAGCTCCCAGCACTAGGAGGGCTCACAGAGGCAGGGACAGGCTCTCTTGGTTTGCTCACTTCTCCCCTAGCAGACAGAGCTGGGTAAAGAGGCTAAGGATGACAAATTTCATAGTCATGCACCCCACAGTTCTGTTCAGAGCCTCAGCATTTTAACTGAGGACAGGTCTCCAGACACCCACAATGGGACTGTGCAGGAGGCTGAACTGTAGTGGGTGGGTGTGGCCCAGGAGGCTAGGGAGCTTCCTGTGGACAGTGAGGCTGGACAGGATGATAGGTCTCTGTGAAGACGACAGAAGGTGATAGGCACTGGAGCACAGTAGCACATCACAGTCCTAGTTGGTACACAAAGCCATTAAAATCCTAAGTCTCAAGTATGGGCACACAGTGGCATCTGTTTTCTAGCATTCTGATTTTTGCTATTTCACTGATGGCAGAAGCCCTATGTGTTAAGCATGTGACAGTGGAGACTGCCACAGGTCCCCAAAGACCCATCCCACAACAAGGGCAACTCAGTCCCATCTGCCCCCCCCCACAACTCCCTCCTCACTCATCCTTGTCCTAACAGTGCTACAGACAAGCACCACTACTCCACCTCCACTAGTGGGTCCTGTTCCCACCGACTTCACTGCCAGAAAGAAAGCGATGGCAGCACTCAGGAGCTGAGTGGACCAGGGGTTTCTCCCACAAGCCTGCATGCATGACAGCTAAAGTCACCTTTCAGTCCTCCAAGGAAACAGGGACCTGAGAGTCAAGAACTGGAAAAAAAAAATGTCTGTCTTATCTCAGGGACTCTGCAAGACAGTGCCAGCACACTCTACCTGGACCCTCAGGGTTCTAATGAACAGTGGGGCCTTTCACATAGAACATGGAGGTTCTCTGACATTGAGCCAACAGTCCTCTACATCTAGACTGGGTCAAATCCCCACCCAGTCAGCATCCAGAGCCACACAAGCAGTGGGACATAAGCCTCCAGGACAATCTTCTTCCCCTACAAACTTCTCCCACAGGCACCTTCCAGCTCTGTGCAGCACAGCCACTCAGTCGCAAAAAGAATACACCAACACATGCCAGCACAGGGGCACTCAGGTCATGATGGCAAGTGAGGTAGGCAGAGCAGTGACTGACCACAGTGTCTGCCCAACAACAACAGGGCCCGCGGTTTTGTCTGCACTCCAAAGTACTGAGGCACAAACATGACAGACACAGGACAAGTATACTATGCCATCTATCTAACACAGGAAGGCCTGGGACATTTACATCCACAGAGGCCACAGGACTATTGGTGCTGAAGAGAGGCTGGGGGTGCTGGGATTCAGGATGCTAAGATAGTACTTGGTATTAATGAAGGCCCAAAAGGCCACTATGCTGCCAGCTTTCCAGGGATAAGTGCAGGCTCCATGACCCTGCTTCAGTAAAACTGGGAGAGGACCTCTACTGGCCAACAGGAGCTCGACCTACTGGGTGGGGGTCCAAACCCCTAGGACTCCCTGACCAAAGGCTGTGTGACCCATTCATCTCGAAGTACGAATAGGAAAAGCAATGTTCTGGCAGCTTAGGACCCTGAGTGTGCAAGGGAGGATTTCTCTCTACTTTCCAATTCTGCTCTCTTTCTGCCCACAGATGCGAGTCCTCCTAATACAGGATGGAAGGCGCTCCCTCCCTTCCTTGTGATGAGAGGCCACAGGTGGGCGGCAACTCATGGCTCAATCTATTTCAACTGGCAGAGCAGGGCACACCCGTGTGAGCACACGCATAGCCTAAGTCTGCTTTGCACATTATTGAGAGCTAAAAAACCTTGAGATGAAGCAGCCCACTTCCACTCCTGGTCTCCCCGGCTGCACCATCACAGCCTACTGCACAGTGCCCCTCTCCAGGTCCATGAGGTCCAAAGGAGGGAAGGAGGGCCTACCCGGTGGGTAGACTAACAGGAGAACTGGTCTTCAGGGCCACCTTACTCCTCCAAGCAACCTGCCTCCTCTCTCCCCACCTCCTTACACAAAGGTAAACAGCTAGAAACAACAAGCTGGCACACCTGATCCTGCATCACAGCAGAGGCTGAGTCAGCCCTCTCCTTCTATTAGGGCTGAAAATGAGCCCAAGTGGGTGGTCTACCCACAGGCATGACTCAACCAGCCAGCTTGAAGGCCCTCCCGGAACACTCTGAGATCAGATGCACAGATGGACTGCAAAACACCTGTGGCTCTAGCCTGCAGCTCCCCTGAGAGTACAGGAAAACAAAGAGGTGCCCAACACCAAGCCAGCTATAGAGATCGAGCCATTTGACAGGGAGGTGGGGGTGGCCTGTCCCAAGCTGAAAGGCCTATACCGGCAGCCTGTCATTCAAAACAAAAGCCCCTCCCCAGGGCACAGTCACCAATGTGATATTCATTGTGGTTGCCTCTAAGGAACAAAACTCAAACCCAACTTTTCCAAGCAGAGCCTAGGAGTTACATAACACCGGTTTCAGCAACAAGCAACCCAGAAGGAAAAACAAACCAGCAGCCACCTAACCAGCCACCAAGTAGGCTGTTTCCACCTGAGGCGCCAAACCTAAGATTTTCACCTGAGGTGGAGGGCTCTGCTCCAGGGAAGCCCTCCACCAAACTTGAACTTGAACCCTGGCTGGAGGGGTGGTGGATGAAGTAGTAAAAGGGTGAGATGGGGCAGCTGGACTAGCCAAATAGGTGACCCTGGAGGGCAATGTGAGTCCAGAGAATAGCAACTGTGGACAGGTCACCTAGGGCCAGAGAGAGACCTAGTGTAGGTCATCTTAGACACGTCTAGAAGGGGAGTGAGGGAAGCTCTGGCTTAAGCCTTGAGCTGTAGCAGATCCTGTGCTACAGGACGAGGAACACTAATGCAGGTCGCTGCCCAGCCTAGCTAGGTGGAGGAAAACAGGACAGGTGGCAGAGACTAGGTGCAGGTGGCAGGTAGCTGGGACAAGAGGCAGGAAATCAGAGAAGATGGTAGGTAGCTGGGCCAGAGCAGCGAGGACTAGGGCAGGTAGCAGAGACCTGAGGCAGGTGGCAATGACTGTGGCAGGTGAACCTGGGAGAAGTAGTTAGAAGAGGTAGCTGCGGGTGGAAGTAGAGATCTGGGAAAGGAGCAAGTAAACGAGAACCAGAGTAAGGTAGCAGAGATCCAGGGCAGGTAACAAGGACCCGAGGCAGGTGACGGGTACCTAGGCAGTTAAACAGGAATCCAAGGTGGGTAACTACAGCTGGTGGTCAATAGGCACTTTATAGGAAGCAGGCACCCAGGCATGTTAACTGAACCTGGGGCCGGTAGGTCCGACCAGCGCCGTCTAACTGGGACCTGGCGCAGGTTCACAGGGACCCAGGGTTGGTTAACTGGGACCTGGCGCCGCAGCTCCCGCGCCCGCCCGGCTTCCGGCGCCGCCATGCGCCGCTCAACTCACTTGCGCGTCGAGCTGGCCCGGCGCGCCGCCTGCGCCCGCTCCGCCTGGGCCTCCCGCGCCGCCGGGGCCGCCGGGGGCGTCTGCGTCTGGCTGGGGAGGGTGAAGTCGGTGAACTCGAACTCGGAGCCCTGGGTATCGGCGCCGAGCAGCTCGGCTTCCTCAGTGTCCAAGAAGGTAAGTGTCTGCGAACTGGGCCCGTACGCCTCCACGCTCATTCTGCCGCCCGGGCCGCGCCTTCCGCCGGCGCCTCGCTGCACTCGAGCCCGAGGCTTCGCCTAGGCCTAGGCCGTAACCTGGAGCAGCCGCTGCTGCCGCCCTGAGAGCCGGGCGGGCTCCGAGCCGGCCTCCGAAAGCAGAGCCGGGACGCCGGCTACGAGCTCTGAGTTGCCGCCGCCGCCGCGCCCTTCCACAACGCTGCTTGCCTCAAAGCCGACCGCCGCTCTCAGACCCCTGGACAGGAACCGCCGCCACCGCCACCGCTGCGGTGCGCGTGCGCGAGCCCGGCGCCGGCACAGGTGCGCGTGCGCGAGCCCGACGCCGGCGCAGGCGCGCGCGCTCCTCCCGGAAAGCAGCCAACCGCACCGGGAAACGGGGAGCTGAGCGGGAGGGCGGATCTCGCCATGCGCCTGCGCGAAGAGGCGGGACTTCAACCGCCTAAAAGACCTGGGCTCGCGAGCTTGGCCCCGCCCCAACCGCTGCGTGATGCGCGTGCGCGGCCGCGCCGTCCTCACCGCCAAGCTTCAGGGCTGGATGTTCATTAGGTGCTGACTGAGGCTCTCTCCAGGTCTTGGGTGTAGAGGCTGAGGCATGGGGGCCGCGCACCTGCACCCCTTGAGCCCTGTTTACCCCGTCTGTCACTTGGCTCGTGGCCATCCTCAGTACCATCGATTGAATAAATGAGTAGGTAGCGAGGACTCTGCCAAATGGGTAGTCACTGCTACCCTGGGTAGTCACTGCTACCCCAGCATTCCTGAAGCCTGTGACGATAACTGCTTCTTTCTGTTGTCTTGAGATCAAGTCCCACTGGTCCGGGCTAGCCTGGGAATCTCTGTTGGTTGGTTGTGAGCCCCCTTTTGTAAGCGCTGGGAGCTCAACTCTGAGACATCTCCCCGGCTTGTTTTGGTTTTGATAGATGATCTCATACCGTAACCCAGACTGGTTTGGAACTCTGAGGAATCCTGCCTCAAAGTCCCTTTGTGGTGGGATGACAGGTGTACATGCAATGTTGGCCACTGAACCCAGGACTTTTCGTTTGCTAGACAAAGGCTGCCAACTGAAGAACATCCACAGCCCGCAGCCAGACTTAGAGGAACACACTCCTCCCTGGGCTTCCTCCCACTCTCAGTGGACGAAGTGTAAGTGTTTCAGCTCTGAGGGGAAAGGCTTCCCCCACAGAAGTGTATCAGCTCTGTTTAGGCAGTGGGAGATTTCCCAGAGAAAATGTTTCACCTGTGCTCCAAAAGGTATCCTGGCAATAGGGAGCCAAGGAATACAACAAAGTCAGAGCACATAACAAACCTCACACGAGATTATTGGGAGGGAAAAACCCAGGAGGGTGGTTGCCTCTGCTTGGGTGGATCTCCCAGTAAGTACAGGGTTGGGTGTGGTGGCACACTCCTTAAAATCCAGGCACTCAGGAGTCAGAGGCAGGAGGATCTCTGTAACTCTGTGGCTAGCCTCATCTACAGAGTGAGGTTCAGGACACCCAACATTACATAATCTCAAAACACACACACACAAACAGATCCCGAGCGTGGAGGCACAGGCCCAGGACTCGAGATGGAGGATCAGGGATTCAAGATCATCCTAAATTGTATAGCAAGTTTGAGGCCAGCCTGAGGTACATTAGAACCTGGCTAAAAAAGAAAACAAACAAACAAAAACAGATAAAGAAGTAAAAGTTCCAGCCGGGCGGTGGTGGCGCACGCCTTTAATCCCAGCACTTGGGAGGCAGAGGCAGGCGGATTTCTGAGTTCAAGGCCAGCCTGGTCTACAGAGTGAGTTCCAGAACAGCCAGGGCTACACAGAGAAACCCTGTCTCAAAAAACCAAAAAAAAAAAAAAAAAAAAAAAAAAAGAATAAAAAAAAGAAGTAAATGTTCCATCAGGCCAAGGGTTAGTTAGCCCAGCCTGCTGCAGCCATCCATAGAGGGACCATGCGCTGCCTGTAGCTGCCGATCAGTAAGAGGTTCTCTGGTGCTCTGCTATTTTTCAATTCTTATTACATTTATTTAGCTGTGTGTGGGCACACTTGTACACGCACAGCACATGTGAGGGATCACAGGATAACCTGCAGGGTTTGGTTCTCTCCTAATAATGGAACTCAGGTTTGATGGCAAGCCCCTTTACCCACTGAGTCATCTCACCAACCCCTTGACATTTATTTACATCCAGGCTCAGTCAACAGGATATGAGATTAAACTACCCGAGTCCAGACTTCAGTTGTCTTTTTGGAATAGGATCTCTGAGAGTTAGAGGCCAGCCTGGTCTAAAAAGTGAGACCGCTAGGACTGTTATAAAGAGAAACATTATCTCCAAACAGTAATTAAATCTTTAAATAATGCTGGGTGGTGGTGGCCCAAGCTTTTAATCCCAGCACTTGGGAGGCAGAGCCAGGTGGATTTCTGAGTTCGAGGCCAGCCTGGTCTACAGAGTGAGTTCCAGGACAGCCCGGGCTACACAGAGAAACCCTGTCTCGAAACACCCCCCCCCGAAAAAAAAATCTTTAAACAAGACAGAGTTGGCTCAAGACCTCTTCTCAGGCAGGAGTCCTCTACTCCAGCGTGTGGCAAGTGGTGTCAGAAATACCAGTGGGAAAAGAATTTAAGATCAAAGGTAACTTGGATCTGGTTTGTTTATTTGTTTTATTTTATAGGAATGCAGGTGGTGCTACTACAGAAGTGTGGAAAACAGAGGACAACTTGGGGACCCCTTCTACAATGTGGGTCCTGAAAATCAAACTCAGGCCCTCAGCCTTGGCAGCAAGCCCTTTACACATGGAGCCATCTGGCCAGGCCTCAGGATTTTTGACCACATGTAAGTGGGCAGATGTGGGGGTCAGGTGTCTTCCTCAGTCACTCTCCAACTTGTTTTTGAGAGAGCCTCAGTGGAGCCCAGAGTTTACAGATTCATGGAGGCTGGCCAGCCAGTGGCCCCGGCAGCCTCCCATCACAGGCTGCTGGGCTGGGATCACGGGTTCTCATTACATGTGGGTTTCCAGAAGCTCTGCATTAAAGGAAGATCCTTTTGCACAGAGGCATTTGTGAAATGACACACTAGGATATATTTAATGCAAAATTCAGGGTCTGGAGAGTCAGCTTAAGAGCACTGGTTGCTTTTCCAGAACACCTGGGTTTAGATTCCAGCCCCATATGGCAGTTCGCAACTGTCTATAACTCCAGTTCCAGGGGATCTGACCTCCACAGGCACATATGTGCACATACTCATATGCAGACATATTAATTTATGTGTACTGTGTCTGTCTGCATGTATGTCTGTGTACCATGTATGTGTATACAGTGCTGTTGAAAGTCAGAAGAGGGCACATGATCCCTGGAGAACGAGAGTTACAGATGGTTGTGAACTGCCCTGTGGTGCCATGAGTTGAACCTGTATCCTCTGTAAGAGCCCTGGGAGGCAGAGGCAGGCGGATTTCTGAGTTTGAGGCCAGCCTGGTCTACAGAGTGAGTTCCATAAAAGACTAAAATATTTTTTAAAGGCCAAAACAAACAAGGGGGCTGTTGGCATGGCTCAGTGGACCTGAGCTCAAATGTCTACCCTGAGTAAGAGTCGGGCATGGGGACACGCCTGTTACCTCAGCTTCCTTTGGGAAGATGGGAGACAGGGATACAATGCAATCAAGAGACCTGCCCTCACATAAGCTGGAGGGTGAGGAGGCACACCTAGCATTGTCTGATGTCATAGGTGCCTGTAGTAAGTGTCCTGCACACACACAGGCTTGTGCCCATACTGCGCATGTCTGAGACTTCTCAGTAGTGTCCCTGTGTCACAGCAATGTGTGCTTCGTTAAGAACCTGAGGTCACAGAGGAAGTGTGGGGCCACTCTGCTGCTTCTGCTGCTTCTCCTTCTCTTATTTTTAAATAAGAGACTTTGTTAGGAAGGCGAAATGGCCAGACCTGTAATTATGTACTGACGCATGGTCTGTGACCTCGGGCCTTGGTTTACATGGAACGGAACATCACCTCTGGGAAGATAAAACCCACTTGATGGGTCTCAGACTTCAAGACAGGAAAGATACATACTTAAGTGACCTAAAGGCTGCTACTGGGGCACAGCTTGGAGCTTTGTTATTGTACAGTGCTGGTAACTAAGTAGGACTCCTCTATCTGAACAGACAGGACCCTGTGTTCTATCCCCACCTTCTCACAAGCTGGGCGTGGTGGTGCACAGCTGGGCGTGGTGGTGCACAGCTGAACCCACCAAACCCCAGCACTCAGGAGATAAGATTTCAAGGTCATCTCAGCTGAACAACTTTGAGGTCAGCCTGTGGGTTCTTCTTTCTCCCACTTTTTCAACCCCCTAAGACTAGATAAGAAAGAAAAAGAACAGAGAGAGAGAAAAAAAAGAGAGATCAGGGATTGTAAAGGGGGCCATATATTAGGCTTAGAATATTTCCTGCTGATTAGGGGTATTATGTTCCTTGGGGTAGGTTTGATCTTTGCCATCAGGATGTCTAGTTTCTTGTTGTTGTGTTTCTTCTTTATGCATAACTACTTAACAGACTGCAGCCAGTTACTAACCCAGAGCCACCCATCCTGGGCTCTCACATTTATATACCATCTGAAAAGTCCCCAGAGCTTCAAAGCCACACAATCGAAGAAACTATCTGCAGCTGGCAAAATCACGCCCTGCTAGAGCACGAGGCGAATCACAGTCAGCTGCTGTGGACAGTCTGAAGCTGCTCCATATCCCACACCTGGGATTAAAATGATTAAAACATATTCTTATAATATTTCTGTGTTTTTGAAAGAAACCAAAACTGTAAAATTTGTCACTACCTAACATACATTATGAGAGGCTCTCTCAAAAAAATCAGAATAGGTGGCTGGAGGGCTGGCACAGAGGTTAGGACAGGATGCCCTCCCAGAGGACCTGGGTTTGGTTCCCAGCACCCACGTGGCAGTTGTAATCCCCGTCCTAAGGGGTCTGATGCTTTCTTCTGATCTCCATGGGTACCCAGCATGGGCGCCAGGGACAAGTAGGATGTATAAACATACCTGCAGGAAAACATCCATATACAGAAGATACAGATTTTAAAAACAGAAAAGCAAAATCTTGCTGGGCAGTGGTGGCGCACGCCTTCAATCCCAGCACTTGGGAGGCAGAGGCAGGCGGATTTCTGAGTTCGAGGCCAGCCTGGTCTACAGAGTGAGTTCCAGGACAGCCCAGGCTACACAGAGAAACCCTGTCTCGAAAAACAAAACAAAGAAAAGCAAAATCTTTAATCCTAGCACTCTGGAGACAGAGGCAGGTGACTAAGAACTCCAGGCTTGCTTGGTCTACATAATGAGACGATCTGAAAGCAAATAAATCAATCAAATAAATGAATCAGGAGTTTGAGAGATAGTGTCTTAGTCAGGGTTTCCATGCTGCAATGAAACACCATGACCAAAAAGCAAAAGCAAGCTGGAAGGAAAGGGTTTGTTCAGCTTAGGTTTCCACATCACTGTTCATCACTGAAGGAAGTCAGGACAGGAACTCACACAGGGCAGGAACCTGAGGCAGGAGCTCTGATGTAGAGGCCATGAAGGAGTCCTGCTTCCTGGACTGTGTCCCATGGCTTGGTCAGCCTGCTTTCTTTTTTTTTTTTTTTTCGAGACAGGGTTTCTCTGTGTAGCCTGGGCTGTCCTGGAACTCGCTCGGTAGACCAGGCTGGCCTCGAACTCAGAAATCCGCCTGCCTCTGCCTCCCAAGTGCTGGGATTAAAGGCGTGCGCCACCACCGCCCGGCCAGCCTGCTTTCTTATAGAACCCAGGACCACCAGCCCAGGGATGGCACCACCCACAATAGGCCCTCCCGATTGATCACTAATTGAGAAAATGCCTTATGGCTGGATCTCATGGAAGCATTCACTCAACTGAGGCTCCTTCCTGTGAGCTTGTGTCATGTTGACAAACAGCCAGCCAGTACAGGTACCTCAGTGATTAAGAGGCCTTGTTACTCTCAAGAAGACATAGTTCTGTTCCCAGCACTCACAGTGGGCAACTCAACTTCCTGAGACTACAGATTGAGGGGATCTAATGTACTCTTCTTACCTCTGATGTTACCTGAACCCATGTATACACACAACACACAGACATACACATGCTCATTCACACACATTCACACCCTCACACATACACATACTCATGTACACTCACATGCACACACTCCCACACATTCACAATTCACACAATACACACAAAGACATACATAATTCAAAATGTAAAATAGATCTATCCAGGCCCAGTGGCAGGAGAATCAAGAGTTCACGGTCATCCTAAACTATATATTGAGTTTGAGTTAAGACTAGGTCTCAGAGAAGGACAACTCAGTCCAGCCATGGTGCTGCATGCCTGGGGATGCTGAGGCAGGAGGATTATGAATTCAAGGCCAGCCTGGGCCACACAGCAAGATCCTGTTTCTAAACTAAATCAATAAAGCCAATGTTGGTGGCACACATCTTTAATCCCAGCACTCAGGAGACAGAAGCAGGGACATCTCTGAGTTTGGGACCAGCCTGGTCTACACAGCAAGCTCCAAGCCAGCTAGGGCTGCCTATCCTAAAACTACAGAACCAAAGAATAATTGAACACACATAGCCCTCACAGCTTGGATGGCCCTGGGATCTACACAGAGGAAAGAAGACTTGGCCTGTTTTCTAGATGGTTTTGTACCATATGCAGCCCCTCACCCCATGGCTGTGGAGCTGAAGCCCTGCTCTGGGACATCCCTGGAGGATACCTTTGAAGGCTGGTCCTCCTGACTGGCCAGAACCTCCACCCGCATACCGGGCACTCACTCTGGAGGGAGTGCAAGCTGGGCCTGTAATTTCACACTGATTCACAGGCCATGTCCGTGGCTTTGGATGGGAGATCAGGACATTGGAAGGAACAGGATTGGAGAATTGGTGAAGGAAATGGGGCTGGGTAGACTGTGTAGACAGATCTCCAGGGAGTAAGGCCCATGCCACGAGAATATACACTAATGGGGGACATCAGCACAAGACATTTTTAAAATTACACTTATTTTTATTATTGGAATAAGGAGCCCTTGCCACAGTGCACATGAAGAGATGACAGCATTTGTAGGAATCAGTTCTATCCCTCCATCATGTGGATCCCAGGGTTCGAACTCAGGTTGTCGGGCTTGGTAGCAAGCTCCTTTACCTGCTGAGACATCTGGCTGGCCCAACCCAGACAAATAATTTGGTAGAGAGAATGCCCCATTCCCTAGACAGACAGCCTCCTTCCTGGTGGCCCCTGTCATTGTCCGAGGTGGCCATGGTGAACGACAGAAGCTACGCATGCTCTCAGCAACCTGGATATCCACTCACAAGGGCGGCCTGGGCTATGAATGTGGCTGAGCACCAGAAGGTTGTAGGGTGTCCTGCTTATCACACTCCTCCAGCCTCTGCCTGGCAGCATTTCTCATGGAGCCAAGAGCTAGGCTGGCAGCCAGCAAGCTCCAGTGGTTTCTCCTGCCCCTCCTTCCTGAAACATTAAGGTTGCAGGTATGTCTGATCAGGTCTAGCTTTTAAGTTTATTTCTCTATATAGAAACAGGGTCTTAGCCAGGCAGTGGTGGAGCGTGTCTTTAATCCCAGCACTCAGGAGGCAGAGGCAGGTAGATCTCTGTGAGTTCCAGACCAGCTTGGTCTACACAATGAGTTCCAGGACAGCCAGGGCTACACAAAAAAATTCAAACTAAACAACAGAAAAAAAAAAAAAACAAAAACAACAACAAAACCAGAAAAGCTTGAGCTGGAGAGATGGTTAAGAGCACCGACTGCTCTACCAGAAATCCTGAATTCAATTCCCAGCACCCACATGGTGGCTGACAACCATCTGTAATGGGATCTGATGCCCTCTTCTGGTGTGTCTGAAGAGAGCAATGGTGTACTCATATACACAAAATAAATAAATAATAAACCCCTCAAACTTACAGAAATCCACCTGCCTCTGCCTCACACGTGGTAGGATTAAAGGTGTGTGCCACCACGTCCACCTGGCTTTTGAACTTCTTTGTTTTCACATTTGTGCTAAAGATTTGAACTCAGGTCCTCCTGATCCACAGCCAGCACTCACCTGCTGCCCAACCCCCCCCATCCCACCACTGGACTTGTTTGTACTGTGAAGATGCCAGACAATGTGGAGCCGGGGCTGAAGACAGGCTGCTCCAGAGCACAGCAAGCTGGTGTGTTTTGTATAGTTACTTTAACATGTGTCATATGTGTGTATGTGTTAGTGTGCATGTGTTTGCATGCATACGTGTGTGTATGTCTGTGGATGTGTGTGTGGATGGCCATGTGTATACATGTGTGCATGATCATATGTGTATGATCATGTGTGTGTGCATGTTCATGTATGTTGTGTGCTTGTGCATGTTGTACATGTGTGCATATGCATGTGAGTGTATGTGTGTGCACACGTGTGTGCGTGCATGTAGAGGACAGGGCTCGACTTCAGGAATCTTAAACTCCTGTTTCTCTTAAAGATTTTATTTTTATGTATGTGTGTGGTGTGTGCATGTGAGTGCAGTGCCCTCAGAGTCCAGAAGAGGGCATCAGATCCCCAGGAGCAGGAGTCACCCACGGTAGTGACTTACTCAGCATGGGTACAGGGAAGTGTTTTGAGCCATTTCATGGGCTTGCTTTTTTCTGTCCCTGCCTCTCTGTTTCTGTCTGTCTTTGATGAGAAAGGAGGAGGCGTTCAGCTCTGATTCTGGGTGGAGCTTTCCTGACTAGGGCAAGTGTGAATCCCTGAAGGCCATGCTCCCTCTGCTGGCAGCATGGTCTGAAATGGCTTGGTGTCTGTCTCTGTGCCTTCCTACTCACCACTCCCTGCACAGAGCAGCAGTTGGGGGACACTTTAACAGTTGACAGTTCACTCACTATTCAAATAGAAGCAGGAAGGCATTACCGATTGATCACGCCAAGGCTCAGAGTCTGCCCTCTGTCTACTCCTTTTTAAAATTAATTTTAAAGATTTACTTTAATTTTATGTATGTGCAACGCCAACAGAAGCCAGGAATGGGATCTAGAGTTACAGATGGTTGTGAGCTGCCATTCAGATGCTGGAAACGGAAACCCAGGTCCTCTCCAAGAGCAGCCAGTGCTCTTAACCCCTGAGTCATCTCTCCAGCCCCTCTCCGGCTTTTTTCTGTCCTTGCCTCTCTGTCTGTCTTTTCTCTCTCAGTCTGGCTGTATTCTAGGTAGACTGAGGCCCTGACTGTCTGTTCGTTAAGGTGATCTAACCCACCTCGCATGCCCAGCCCCAACCTTGCGCTTCCCAGCTATTCTGGAAGTTGTAGGCATCCTCCTGCTCCAGTGTCCTGCTCTGTAAAAACAGCACTTTTCTCCTGCACCGAGGTACCTCAGCACAGATGCAGCCCAGGCCACTATAGCCTCCTCACAGTCGCTTGTGCAAACCCTGCATCCTGGCAGGGGTGCCTTCCCGGAGCCACAGCCACAATGGGCCCTGGAGACTCCACTCCTAGGAATAGCTTCAGGCTGTGGGTCTCCTTGCACAAAGCAGCCTGCTGTCAGCAGCGCCACACCCAGCTGCCTAAGGTGCTGTAGGATTAAAACACTCCCAGTCTCTCTGAGAGAGTTCTTTGAACAGAATGGTGGGCTCAGCAGCAGGGAGGCCATCTGAACCTAGAAGCCACAGAGGCTTTATTGGGGGTGTGCAGCGGTGTCAGGAGCTGGCTTTCAGCTTGGCCTCAAAGCTCCACTTCCCACAGAGTCTCAAGGCTGCCATTCAGAGTGGCCGGAGCATCCATCCTACAGAAGGAAGGTGCCCCTGGGCTCCTCTCCACTCCAAGCCACCACTGGAAGGTGTCTTTAGATGGAATTTCACTGTACTGTTTTAGATGGTGAGAGAAAAGATTAAATACCACGTCCCCATCCCAGACACACTCTGAGGTGATGGTCATGACTGCTGCTGGTTTGAGTGGAGCTGGCTGTGCCTGTGTGTGTCTGTATCTTTTGCAGACAGGATCTCATGTAGCCCAGGCTGCCCGAGTATTTACTGTGTAGCTGAAATGGCCTTGAACTTTGGCTCCTCTTGCTCCATGGCCCAAGTGCTGGGCTGGACGGGGACTCAGCACTCAGTACAGAGACACAAGAGCAGCAGAAGCAAAGCCAGCATTTGCTGGATGAATAAAGAGTTCAGAATGCATCAGCCTGCACGTCTGTTTCTCTCGGCCACTTCCCAGTCTGGGGAACCTGGGGGTGGACTGGATGAGACAGGAGAGTCGGCTGGGAGGGTAGGTCAGGTCCCAGTGGTTGGCAGGAGAGCCTGTAGTGTGACCAGGCCTTTCCACTCTCTGGTCTGATTCCGGGCCCCTGACAGCCATAAAATCACCCTGCTTAGACTGGCAATATTTTCCTTTAATGTGTTCCTGAAGGCTTTGGAAGACCAGGAGGAAAATTCCAGAGTAACAAGGAGAGAGCTCTTTCAGGTCCTGGGGGAAGGAGGGGCAGTGGGGGCAGGACCCAGGGGCACCCGCAGCCCTGTGGGGAGGCCTGTCTGTCTGCCCATTGTCTGCTCAGGGTCTGTAGAAGGACAGAGGACCTCCCTGATGTCTGTGGTGTGCGGATGATGGGTGGCCTTGCCTCTTGTAGCTGCTTCTCCACAGGAGTTTGTACAAAACTGCTCCGAGGTATTTCTACCAGAGCCTGGGACATGTTATGTGCCGCACACTTCTGTCACCCCTGTCGCCTTCTCTCTGCTCCTGCTTGCCCAGCCCAGACACCTTCTTCCTCACCTCCATGTCTTCCCACACTTTACTCAGCACTCCCAGTGGCCTGACTCTTATTTCTCCTCCAATCACAGGGCAGAGGCTCTTCCTCATGCCCCTCCCAGAACTGTCCATGCACTCCCATCAGGGCTTTAACCAGTCTGCATTGACTAATGGTGATGTCGTGTGTCATGATCCTGGATTGTTGTTGGGGGGAATGGAAGGAGGTAGATGCTTTCTAAAATACATCCTAGGGTCTGGCAAGTCACATTGTCCCTGAGAAGACACTACCCACTCTGCTGTGTCAGCTATGCTAGCAACAGATAAAACACATTTCAGTCAAGACCTATAGGCAAAGGGAGCCATGGAAGGAGGGAAGACCAGCTTTCAGATGGAGGGTGCAGCTTGTGCAAAAGCCCTGGGATCAGCAAGTGCCGTGGGCAGAGATCTGTCCACAGGAGGCTTTGCGTGTGGAGTGAGAACAGGGATATGTTCTTTGGGCAAAAGGAAGCTACAGAGGGTGGGTGAGCAGGAGAAGGAACATGGTAATTTATAATCTTTTTCTGTTTCTTTTTGTTTTATTTGGAGACATGATCTCAATCTACAGCCCAGGCTGCTTTTGAACTTGGTTAATCCCCCTGCCTCTGCCTCCTATGTACTGGGACCAGGGTGTGGCTACAGGGAGAACAATGAGGAACGTGTGAGGGTGTGCGTGTGCATGTGTCCTCCTGGGTCTTAGAGCCAGCACTGAGGGTATTGGGTTCTTGATAGAAAAAGACAGTTTCAGGAAGGCAGCGCTGAGAAGCCCTAATGGAGCCCCTAGGCAGAGCAACACTGCTGGCTGAGCAGGAACTGCAGGGCTGCTCCTGGATGACTACTCTGGATGGCCTGTGAACCTCATGGGCGAGAATGACTGCTGGTGACTGGGCCTGGATGGTGTCCATTGTAGCGAGGCCAGCAGAGGCTTGAGCCAAGCTGACCTCTGACCTTAATGCCGAGGGGAAGAGGCCCGTGTTTTCTTCCTCCCGGATCTTTGTGCTGTGGCTGGATGCCAGGACCAAGTCCAAATCCAGATATGGCACTGGCTGAAACCCTGGGGCCATGTGGTATGGTGGGCCAGGAAGGTCTAACCATGGGTGAGCTGTTCCTAGGCTCTGGGTGTGTGTGTGTGTGTGTGTGTGTGCGCGTGCGTGCGTACTAATGGCTTAGAACTAAGCTTCAGGCACAATAACTCGGGGCTCTAGAGGGACAAGCTACATGTTTATCTTACCAGGTCTTTACCCATGATCTCATGATGTAGTTAGTGTAGGCTGGCCTGGAGTTTGTCATCCTTCTGCCTCTGTGTCCTAAGTGCTGAGATTACAGGCATGAGCCACCATGACTGGCTAACATTGTGCATGCTCCAGTAAGCACTGTACCCACTAAGCTACAAGCACTGTACCAACTGAGCTACAAGCACTCTACCCACTGAGCTATAAGCACTCTACAAACTGAGCCACAAGCACTCTACCCACCGAGCTACAAGCACTCTAACAACTGAGCTATAAGTGCTCTACCCACAGAGCCCAAGCTCAGCACAACACAGTAAATTTTTAAGTTGAATGTTTTTATCATCATGCATTATAATTTATAACATGAAAAAAAAAAAAAAGACAGTGGAACTCACAGTCAAACTTACCTCACATTGACTCACAGCCCTGGACAGACACCTCGCCCGCCCCCTCTGGCTTCTGTTTGCTTGCTGCCGTCCTGGGGCATTGTGCCTGGCACAGTGCTGATATTCCCTGTGATCTGATGAGTCTTCCTTCAGACACCTATTGCAGCCTTTGGGAGCTCAGGGTCAGGAAGACAAGCGTCACTTGGACACTGTAGGAAGCTGAAGACAGCGTGAGGACAACATGAAAACCAGCCCTGGCACCTCTGCTGACCGCCAGACATTTGGAAAGAACAGGCTGAGACTGGTCCAAGCAGGCTGCTCCCTGACACTCATGGTTGCCTGGTACCCAATGGAGGACAAGAGGGGAGCGACCAAGGCCAGACCTCGTGCTGTGCCCAGTGGCGGATGATCACCTTTGCACATGGCAAGTATAGACAGAGGGGCCAGCCACGTGCAGATGAAGGCAGCCGGCCCAGTTTGATATCTGCCAGAATCATTAGCTCCTCAAAAGCCACATCACAGGGACCCACTAAAGCATGAGGGTGACACATGTGCTAATACTCCCTGGCTCTCACCACACCCCTGCTCTGAACCCAACACTTACCCCTCTCCCTCTACCCCCTCACCCTCCCATTTACCCTCCCACCCACTCACCCAACCACCCATCACCCTCCCACCCATCACTCACCCACTCACTCGTCCACCCCCTCACTCACTCTTCCATCACCTCACTCACCCATTACCCACTCACCCAACCGCTTATCCATCCATCCATCTGTCCACACATCACCCCTTCCATCCCCTCCCCTTTCTTTCTCACAAATTGCTCTCTGCTCACAGCACCATCCAGGTGACTGACAGAAGGGAGAGCTGTGCTGGGCTTTGCTTTGGGGAGCAGTGGAGGCCACCAGATGACAGCTGCAGCAAGAACAAGCCATTTAGAGGTGACCATGCTCCACAGTCACAGCTAGATAATGCCAGGGTGCATGCTGGGAAGGACTGGCTCCCATCACCCCCCACACCCTTCCTTACCCCAGCTGTGAACCTGTAACAGCTCACCTGCCTCAGATGCCTGGGCCAGGCCAGCCACAGGACCTTTGCATTTGCTGTGCCCTGGTTTAGGAACAGAGATACCTGCTTGCCTGTGAGTGTTTGAGCTTCCTTGACCCTCCAGTGTCCCAGGGCTACAAGACCTTCATCTCCACAGCTCAGTGCTCCTCACATGCCAGCCCCAAGCCCTCACACAGCAGCCTCTGACATCTGACATTTGTTTCACACCTTGCTGCCAAGCTCTGTGGTCACTTCCCCAGGCCTGGGCCCCTGCCAGGCGGATAAACACACCGGTCTCTGCTCCATTCATCACTGGGTGAACAAGGGCCCCACTGTGCAAGCACTGAGGCATGCTGTGAGATTGGGGGGGGGGGACAGAGGCCCTGGGGCTCCCCTCTTTTGACTCAACACCCACTGACCCCAGCCAACTGCAAAAACCTGGGGCAGATTTTCTCCTGTGACACATGTTTTTAGCATGAGGCAGGGAAGCTTCCCTCTCTGAGTCTCCAGTGACCACGGGGACAGGGCAAAGAGTGAGGCCATCTTTGAGACAGGGTCTCGCAGAGCTGGCTGGCCTCAAACTCCTCATCTTCCCTTCTTCCATGCCAAAGACAGGGGTGACAGGTATGTGCTATGCCCAAATGCTGCTGCTTTTGAGCAAAGTTTCCCTGTATAGCCCAGGTGACCCAGAAGGAGCCATTCTCCTGCCTCTACCTCCTCAGTGCTAGGACAGCAAGCATGTTCTACCACACTTGGCTCATGTGGCAACTGGGGATGGAGTCCAGGGCTTCCTGTATGCTAAGAAAGCACTCTACCCACTGAGCCACAAGCACTGTAACAACTAAGCCACAAGCACTCCAACAACTGAGCCACAAGCACTCCAAAAACTGAGCTACATCTCCAGCTACTAGAATTATATTTTCAGTTTTAGTTTTTTAGATAATAGCTCCTATAGCTCAGGCTGGTCTCAAAACTCTTTACATATCTGAGGATGGCCTTGAATCCCTGATCCTCCTTGCACTTCCTGAGGGCTTGAGTAACTAACAATCATGAGCTGCCATGGCCAGAGTATCCATTTGGTTTTCTGAGGCACAGTCTCCCTGTGTAGCCCAGGTTGGCCTGGAAATATATCCTCCTGCTTCATCTTCGCTTGTTCCTGCCACCATTCTGGGCCATACAATTTCTAATGCTTTCTCTGCAAAGTTTGTGTGAGTTTGAGGCACAGTCTGAATGAATATGTTTGATTCTTGCATTGACCCTAAAAAGTGTAGCTCTTGTTTTTTTATTCAAGTGTGCGTGCACATATATGTGTATGAAGCTGAGTGTATGTGCCTGTGTGTCTACTTGTGTGTATATATGCAAGTGTGTGTATGTGTGTGTGAGTATATGCACTTGTATATGTGCCTGTATGAATGTGTATATGTATGCATGAGCATGTGTGCCTGTGTGTACACATGCATGTGTGCCTGTGTGTACACATGCATGTGAGTGTGTACATGTGTGTGAGCATGTGTGCCTATGTGTACACATGCATGTGAGTGTGTATGTGTGTGTGAGCATGTGTGCCTGTGTGTACACATGCATGTGAGTGTGTATGTGTGTGTGAGCATGCGTGCCTGTGTGTTTACATGTGTGTGTGAGTATATATATGTGTGAGCATGTTGCTGTGTGTATACATGCATGTGTGAGTGTATATATGTGTGTGAGCATGTTTCCCCATGTTTGTGCCTGTGTATGTATGTTCATGTGTGTGTGAGCATGTGTTCACCTGTGTATACATGCATGTGTGTGTTATTGCGTGTATATGTGTATGTGTACCTATGTGTATATGTATGTGCCTTTGTGAGTGTGTGTGTGTTTGGGGCAGGGTGGGGGACAGAGAGAAGAAAGAAGAGAGAAGCCTTTGTAGGGCTGTAGACTGCTCAGAGAGTAAAATACTTGCCACACTAGCATGAGGTGTGAACTCAAGCCCCAGAAACCACATGAAAGGGCTCAGAATTCCTGGGATTCAAGGGTCAGCCAATAGAGACAGGATCTCAAAGATCAAAGTTAGGGGGCTGGGTTTGGTGGCAGTCTTCTTTAATCCCAGCACTCTGGAGGCAGAGGCAGGTGAGTCTCTGTGAGTCTGAGGCCAGCCTGGTCTATGAAGTGGAAACTTAAGGGTTATTTGAAAAGTCAGTTGTGTTGGATGGGGTTTTGCTGGGGCAAACATGTAAAGGAACGTTTCACTGAAGCAAACATAGGAGAAGGGATGTTTTGCTAAAGCAAGCACGTGAAATGACTTATGATGAAAGTTTCTTTGTTAACAACATGAATGTATTGTCACCTTACATTACATAGTTGAGCTACACTTTCCAGGACTCCATAGAGAGAAACGCACCAAAAAACTTCTGGTGGTGTGTTGCAACTTCTTGCCGCTTCTCTAGACACAGGCTGATTGGCAGAGTGATGTCAGCTGAGGCAAGACACATGGAGGACACATGATGTTTGGAGGGATAAAAATAGGACTTCGTGGAGTGACGAAGACAAAGTTTGGATTGCTGGTATAGCTAGCTGTGCAAGGCTTGTGGGTCTCCAGTCACTGATCTTCACTTCAATGACAGAGGCACAGCCGAGAACTCCTGGTATCTCCCTCTGTCCCTCTGGGTCCCTCCTGCTGAGGCTGAGGCCTGGCTGCCTCTGCTAGATTGTGTCACTGCTGCTGATTCATGTTTGCTAACCCAACTCTACCACACTGGACTGCTGCTGTATCCGTGAAGTGTTTGCGAGTGGATCGAGCTGCCTGCCAACCTGTGAACTGAACTACTGATTTCCAGACAACACAGACAGGAGTTGCTCCAAAGAACCTTTCTAAACAGGTCCACTTTCCCTGTATCCTTTCCTTCCCACTACCTCTGGTAGGTGGTGGGCTACAAGAAGGGTCAAAGCATTTAAGAATTATCATTAAAAATAGGTTTTGGTCGGGCGGTGGTGGCGCACGCCTTTAATCCCAGCACTTGGGAGGCAGAGGCAGGCGGATTTCTGAGTTCGAGGCCAGCCTGGTCTACAGAGTGAGTTCCAGGACAGCCAGGGCTATACAGAGAAACCCTGTCTTGAAAAAACAAAAATGAAAAAAAAAATAGGTTTTGAAAAAATTAAAGTTACACTCTACACAGCAAGTTCCAGGACAGCCAAGGTTACATAGAGAGACTCTCTGTCTCAAAACATCAAAATCAAGGTCAAGACTGGTATATGAACATAATACAAAAGCCTTGTAAAGATAGTTTAGTCAGATCCCCACTACCCCCAAGGGTGCACCTGATAACCAGAATGCAGCGGTATCACACACTCAAGATAACCAGACATGGTCCTAGAACCCCATGATGCCTACTGCACAGCATATAAGCAGAGACCAAGAGCAATGCTCCGCTCTGCACATCTGGAGAGATGCCACCTTGATCTGCCCTGTGACTGGGGAGTCTCCTCCAGGATCCTGGCCCTCCAATCAGAGATTTCTGCTGGAGTCTGGTCCTGACAGTCAGCTAAGACATGTTGCACAGGTGAGCTGCCTTGGGGAGACAGGCTTAGAAGTCTAGTTAGGAACTGAGACATGAACCTGTCACGACCCTCGGCAGAGTAAAATACAACCTTCGGTATACTACCTACTTGTATCTCCTTCCTGCTCTCCACTGGAAGGTGCTCAGAAGGTGAAGGCGCTTGCTGATGACTAAGTTCTGCCCCCAGCGCTTGTCCTCAGACCTCCACATAACAGTATGGCAATTGCTCAGTAACACTGTAACCGTTATAGTTACTTCTGTCTTTCCTTTGAGGAAAGTCCTGCATGAGATCTATGTTGAGGAAGGCGGTGCCTGCTGCAGGCCTAGGCAGCCCCAGGCCTCAGACACCCGCTCCCTGACCCTGGATTTGGTCCTTACTTATGGAAAGTAAGTCTGGCCTGGGATGTGGACATGGCCAAGTGACCCTCCCCTTGTTGACCTGATGGATTCCCCAGACCAAGCCTGTGGTTGGGCACGCTATGTCCAACGTATTTCTCCTTTGGGCGGTGGCAGGCAGCCTGGGCGCCACACGTCTCCTGGCCCAGCAGGCGTCAATCAGAAAGGGCCCCTGGGGCTCCACCAGCAGGCCCTGCCTGGCCGGGCTCCTGGAACCACTCAGCCTGGATGTCGGGAAGAGAGACTGGCCCAGACTCATGAGTTCCAGAATATCACAGCTATTGGCTGCCTGAGGCCAGAGCTAAGTCTGGATTCGTGTGGGAAGGGAGGTGTGCGGGTGTGTATGGGTGGGGGTCATTTGTGGGTGTGGAGGGCTGAGGATGTGTATGTGTATAGAGCATTGTGTGAATATGGGTGGCTGTGTGTGTGAGGTCTAATGTGGTATGGTTTGCATGTATAGGAGCTGGTGTGTGTGTGTGTGTGTGTGTGTGTGTGTGTGTGTGTGAGGTGTCTAGCTCCCCAGCTCTGGGTCATCAAGCTCGGTCACCTCCCCTTAGAGGAAAGTATGGATATAAGCTATCTCTGGCTGGATAGAGCCTGCAATCTATCCTAGCACTTAGGAAATGGAAGCAGAAGGATCAGAAGTTCAAGGTCATCCTTGGACACAGAGTAAGTTGGAGGCTAGCCTGGGCTACAGAAGAATAAAAAAGAATAAAAAACCAACCAAACTTAGAAAACACTAGAAGCCAAACCCATTTAGAACATTCTGTGTGTAAATTCCAAGTTACAGAGCCAGGCTGATATGGGAGGCAGCCCACTAGTGATCCTCAGGGGCTGTGAGTGTTCTGATTATGTTCTGTGTCCCATGGAGAGCCATGCTTGAACAGAACTGGAGGCCTGGAGGAGCCGATGTCTGCTGTGGAAGGGCAGAGGAGAAGCACAGACAGGAGGCAATCGGCCCAGATACCTGCAGAGGGAAGCCAGGGCACTTACAATTAGACAAGCTGCCTGGAAGAGGGTCCCTGCCCTGATGGAAGCAGCAGCAGGATGAGCCCAGGCTGCCCCCCTCCCCACTGTCCTCAGCACCACCTCAGCTCTTGCCCTTCCTTCAGTTCTGACTCCCTTCCCCATATCTCTCTGAAGGGCCCAGCTGTGGCTATGGCTCAAGCCACGTGGTCCTGAGCCCCGGCCCCGTGCCCGACTGGTGGCAGACACCCGTTAGGCTGCTGTGTGCTCATGCCTCAGTTGCAGGAGGCACTCCGGAGGCCACAGGTCTGCCCAGCAGTGGTGGTTTTCTGGAGAATTCCAGCGCTGGTCAGCAAGAACAGCCCAGCAGTGCTGGGAGCCAAAGAAAACAGGAGGCAGCTCAGCCAGCGAGGAGGCTGCCACGGGGCCTTGGTCTCTCTGAACACAGCCACCTCCAGCCTCCTCTGCAGGACTGTTTTCCCTCCTTCGTCCCCACCCCTGCGAGTCCCTACTGCCTTCCAATGACAACTTGGGCCTTAAGATGTTGGCACTGTTCTTTGGTGGCCTCACTCCTCAATCGTCTCTAAGCCCCAATGTCTTGACAGCACACCTGTGTGTGGCTGCTTCCACACCCAGGGACTGCTTTCTTCCAGTCAGCTACCTAGCAGTGAATGTGATCCACAACTGGCATATTTGTGTAAAACATGGATGTACCAGAAATCTACACACACATAGCCTCTGACATACCCTGATGTGCTGCCTCCTGCCCCCCAACCTCCCCACCCCCCTACCCTCACCCCTCAGCACTGGAGCCACCTCACTGCTTCCCATGACTGATCTAAGGCCTTTTCATTCTCTTTGTTCCCTGGACTATCGATCTCCTCCAGGCAGCCCTCCATGGTTTCTTCTTGGAACAAGAGATCTTCCTGGGTTGCAGTGGCCCCAGGTAGGCCAGTCCCCCTGAGCCCAGCTTCTCTGTCTACAAATTGTAAGCTGTGAGTCCTGAAGGCCAGGTGGAGAGGGTTAAAGCTCCCGGAGGTGAGGTGTTTTACAGCTCAGAGTGTGGCTGGCCTGGGGAAGGAGATTTTTCAGATCGCAGCCAGTCTTATTTTTATGACAGACTGTCTCCCCAGCGGCTGGGGAGCAGTTTAGTGCAGCCCAGTGAGAAGAGGACCCCAGGGAAGCTGAGGTTCCTTCCTCCACCCCATCCCCAGCACCACCACTGTTTCCTCAACAGTGCAAAAGGGGAAACTGAGGCACGGACATCATTTACTGGGGATTCTGTTTGTTTGGAGGTGCTGAGGAGGTGGGTGGAGGAATCCGAGGCTTAACACCTACTCAACCTCCTGCTGACCGGGGCTGAGCCATATCCTTAGCCCCCTTTTGCGGGATTTTGAAGTGCAGAGGAAGTGTGGGGAGCCAGAGTAGGTGAGATGGGACATTTTGATTACTTGTGACTTTGTTTCCCCAATGTTATCTGATGGGGCAGATGGAGATTGTCTTGCATACAGCAGGCACTCAATGGTGACCAGAGTGGAGAGCCCCACTCTAAGGCTCATGCCTTTCTCTCCTCAGACCCCACGGTCTGATCAGCCGCCGGTCATCCCGCAGGGCCATGGGGCACCGCCCTGAATGCAGAGCCCGGCCTGTTTACCTTGTGGCGGGCTCTGGGCAGGGCCGCGGGGGCTGTCCCGGACCCGGCGCGGGAATAAATAGGCCGCGGGCTCGAGGGCGCAGACAGCAGCTGCAGCTCCGCCACCATGGGACCCACTGCCTGCGTTCTAGTGCTCGCCCTGGCTGCCCTGCGGGCGACCGGCCAGGGCCAGATCCCGCTGGGTAAAGCCGCTTAGTGGGGGACATGGGTTGACAGGAGGCCCCTCAGTTCCCTTCAAGTTCATGATCGCTGCTCTTCGGAGCTTGAGGTCCGCTCTCCAGGAACCTCCGGGGTTCCTGAAAAATGAAGCGGGTGGAGCTTGGATGGCCCCGGGGGTGGCCGGAGGGGTGATGGAGTGGTTGGGTCGCCCATCACTGGCCCCTGTGGACGCAGGTGGAGACCTGGCCCCACAGATGCTGCGAGAACTTCAGGAGACCAATGCGGCGCTGCAAGACGTGAGAGAACTGTTGCGACAGCAGGTAAGGAGACACAACAGGGACGGGAGACACAACGTGGAGACACAACAGGGACGGGGCACACAGAGGGGACTGAGAATAGTAGAGAACAGAGAGGGAGACAGCGCGGGGTCAGAACAGGTGCAGGGGACACAGCGCACTGACGAGCGGGGAACAGAGGGACAGAAAAGGACAGAGAGGAAAACAGCGCAAGAGCAGAGCAGGGAAGAGAGCCTAGGGCGCGGGGCAGGATGCGGGGACAGGATGCACCGAGCTAGAGACAGGGACACAGGGGCTCCGGAACGGGCTTGTGCAAAGGTAAATGTAAAGCGGGTGGTTGTGGGCACCGGGCTTCCCAGGAAGGGGGTCGTAGGAAGAAGAGGGGGACCAAGAGGAGGCGCATGGGAAGGGGTCCCGCTGACTTCCTGCTCGGCAGGTCAAGGAGATCACCTTCCTGAAGAATACGGTGATGGAATGTGATGCTTGCGGTGAGCACAGCCGGGACCCAGGGGCCAGAGGAAGGGTAGGGGCACAGAGCGAAAAGGAGGAAAAGGGCTGGGGAAGGAAGCTGGCGGGGGCGAAAGCGGACGGCGACGGAGCGGACTGGACGCCGGAGAGAAGGCCCGGGAGATGCGCGAAGACCAGGGACATGGCGGGCAGTAAGACTGCACAGCCTCAGGGCGCACGCGCGAACAAGCCCAGTCCCAGCGTGGGCTAACTCGAGGCCCCGAGGGGCGTGGTCCTGAACGGCTCCACCCTGGGCGGGTCAAACTCATCTCGTGGGCGGGGCCTGGCAGGCACTTCCTCTGGGCGTGGCCTAACTTCTGCGGTCCGCAGGAATGCAGCCCGCACGCACCCCGGGCCTGAGCGTGCGGCCAGTGTCGCTTTGCGCACCCGGCTCCTGCTTCCCCGGCGTAGTCTGCACGGAGACAGCTACTGGCACGCGCTGCGGCCCCTGCCCTCCCGGCTACACCGGCAACGGCTCGCACTGCACCGACGTTAATGAGGTGCGCGGGCTCCCCACACCCCCGCCGTCCTGTCCCTACCCGGGCCGACCCCACCACAAATTCCCTCCACCCGGACGACACCCCCCTCATCCACTAAGGGTATTCTCCCCGACCAGCCCCTCGCAGCTCGGGGCTCCAACCCAGAAAACCTCACGTCTACCAGGGGGGTCCCAACCAGGCCAACTCCATCACTATCTCAGACGCACGCTCTGACCACGGCTTTTGCCCTTACTGACGCCCACCCCAACGACCCCTTGGAAGCCGGGGGTGGCTCTCTCCAACCCTCCTCACCGTTGGGGCTTGCTCTCCCGGACCACGTGTCTGCTTTGGAGAGACGCCCTCCTCGACGGGGCGATCGCCGTCGTGCCTGCCCACCCAGGCGACCACTTCCTCCTTCGGCTGGGGATGCCCGCCCCCCAAGTTCATTTCCTCACCCCTAAGAGGACGCAACTCCATGCCCATGAAGGCAAAGTCGTCAGAGACCCTCGGGTTCTCTATCCTGTGTGGCACCCTACTTCAAGAGCTGGCTGATGGCCCTTAAGAGCCCTGGAATGCAGAGGCATGCTAATCTCTTTGAGTTCGAGGCCAGCCTGGTATACATGGTGTGTTCAGAGCAGGCAAAGCTGTGCAATGAGATCTGTCTCCAACAAAATAAACCCCTCTCCACATCTGGGAAGTCCCAAGGTCCAGTTTGGGGCCCCTAAACCTATGTGCTCCTTTCTCACAGTGCAATGCTCACCCCTGTTTCCCACGCGTGCGGTGTGTCAATACCAGCCCTGGCTTTCACTGCGAAGCCTGTCCCCCTGGGTTCAGCGGAGCCACCCACGAGGGCGTGGGACTGACCTTCGCCAAGACCAACAAACAAGTAAGGGAAGCAGGGGAACCCTACGTTTATGGCAGAAGAGAATGAAATGCATTTTGTCCAGAAAACTCATTCCAGCGAGAAAGTTCTTGGAGTGGGTGTGGGGGCAGGTTGCAAAGAGGCCCACGTGAAACATGTGTTGTCTGCCCGTTGTGTCCCCCAGGTTTGCACGGATATTAATGAGTGTGAGACCGGGCAGCACAATTGCGTCCCCAACTCCGTATGCGTCAACACTCGGGTAAGGAGGGCAGGGATGGTGAGGTTGCCGCCATCAAGGTGCTAGTGGGTGACTCGCTGACGGCACGTGCCTGCGCACAGGGCTCCTTCCAGTGCGGCCCCTGCCAGCCCGGTTTCGTGGGCGACCAGACGTCAGGCTGCCAACGGCGTGGGCAGCACTTTTGCCCCGACGGGTCACCCAGCCCGTGCCATGAGAAAGCAGACTGCGTCCTGGAGCGTGATGGCTCGAGGTCCTGCGTGGTGAGTGCAGGAGCATAGGTCGTAGAAGAGGGGTTCGGGGCTCCGGCGTGCGTGGACATTTCCACCCACTCCCCTATGCAGTGTGCGGTCGGCTGGGCCGGCAACGGGCTCCTGTGCGGCCGCGACACGGACCTGGACGGTTTCCCGGACGAGAAGCTTCGCTGCTCAGAGCGCCAGTGTCGCAAGGTGGGCGTGACCGGGAGGGGGTGACCGGGAGGGTGTGGTGAGCCAGACAGACATGCACTTCACTCCTGTGTCCCTGCTCCCAGGACAACTGCGTAACGGTGCCCAATTCAGGGCAGGAGGATGTGGACCGGGACGGCATCGGAGATGCTTGTGACCCGGATGCGGACGGGGATGGAGTCCCTAACGAGCAAGTAAGACTGTGTAGGGTCCGTGGGCAGCTTGGTGGCAGCGTGACCGCCAAGGTCTTGCTAGTTATTTAGTTTCTGGCGGAGGGACTAGACCTTCTTAGAGTTAGACTGGTCTGAAAAGTCGTATTTATTTATTTATTTATTTATTTATTTATTTATTTATTTATTTATTAGTTTTTTGAGACAGAGTTTCTCTGTGTAGCCCTGGCTGTCCTGGAACTCACTCTGTAGAGCAGGCTGGCCTCGAACTCAGAAATCCGCCTGCCTCTGCCTCCCAAGTGCTGAGATTAAAGGCGTGCGCCACCACTGCCCAACGGAAAGTGGTCTTTAAATTTTATCATATTTAGTTATTTGTGTGTGTGTGCACACGCACGTGGAGTGTGTGGCGTAGATACAGAGTGTGGCGGTCTAAGGCTACTTGTAGGAGTCAGTTCTCTCTTTACACGCGTAGGCTCGGGAAGACTGAACTAAGGCTTTTTTTTCCTACTCCCCTGCTAGGCAACTGGGACATGATCTCTGTCCCATGCTGACTTTGCCTTCTATTTGTCTTGCCTTCTAGGACAATTGCCCTCTGGTTCGAAACCCAGATCAACGCAACTTGGACAGCGACAAGTGGGGAGATGCCTGCGACAATTGCCGGTCCCAGAAGAATGACGACCAGAAAGATACAGACCAGGATGGCCGGGCGATGCCTGCGACGACGACATAGATGGCGACGGTGAGCATGGCTGGGGGGTGAAGGGTGGGACCCATCTCTCAGTGGAGGTGCCTGCAAGGCTTGGAACTGAGTGGTGACCTGGCCTAGAGTGCCCTGGTGTGGCTAAAGTCAAGCAGAGGGAAACATGGAAGACAGGTCTGGGAAAGAAGAGGGCTGGGACACGAGGGGCGGGGTGCCCAGTTTAACACCCCATCTCCTATGGGCTTCAACATGATGCATAACAGGGGATGGCCTTGAACTCCTGATCTTCCTGCCTTCACCTGCTGAGTGGGATGACAGGTATGCACAACTGTGTCCTGCTTGGTCATCCTTTTTTATTTGATATTGTTGTTACTGTTTTTAAGACAGGGTCTCTCTACATAGCCCCGCCTGTCCTGGAACACACTGTATAGACCAAGCTAGCTTCAGACTCACAGAGATCCTCCTGCCTCTGCCTCCTGAGTGTTGGGATTAAAGGCATGGGCCACTATGCTTCACTTTTTTTTTTTTTTTTTTTTTTTTTTTTGGTTTTTTCGAGACAGTTTCTCTGTGTAGCCCTGGCTGTCCTGGAACTCACTCTGTAGAGCAGGCTGGCCTCGAACTCAGAAATCTGCCTGCCTCTGCCTCCCAAGTGTTGGGATTAAAGGCGTGCGCCACCACAGCCCTGCTTAATTTTTTAAATCTTGTTTTATTTGATTTTTTTTTCCCAAGACAGGGTCTCATTATGTAGTTTGGTGTGTCCTAGAACTCACTATGTAGCCCAGGCTGGCCTTGAATTCACAGTGATCTGCCTGCCTCTGCCTCTAGAGTGCCAACATGTCCAGCAACTTTTTAATGCTTTAATTTATCTATTCTGTGTACATGCACCTGTGTGTGCATGCATGCCATGACACACATGTGGAGATCAGAGGGCAACTTGCATTGCAAGAGCAGGTTCTCTCTTACCACATAGGCCCAAGAGATGAATCTCAGACACCTTGGCCATCAACTCTTTATGACTCCATGGAGCCGGGGCTTTGTCCCAGCCCTGATCTGTGTTGGGATGGTACCATGCTAGCCTGGTCCTATTATTCTCAGAGTCCTGCCTTAGTTCTCTGATTTATCTCAGGAATACGAAATGGAGCTGACAACTGTCCCCAGGTGTCCAACTTTGACCAGAGCGACAGCGATGGTGATGGTGTTGGGGACGCCTGTGACAATTGTCCCCAGAAAGACAACCCAGACCAGGTGGGCCAGAGGGCATTCTGAGGGTGGTGGTTCTTGGAGTGGGAGGGACCTGGCTGTGGAGTTGGGGTGGGGATGGCTTCTGAGTTCCTAGTCCTGACTGTGACCCTTGACCCCATTCCAGAGGGATGTGGACCACGACTTTGTGGGCGATGCCTGTGATAGTGACCAAGACCAGTAAGGAGCCCTTGGGAAGGTAGCACTGGGACGTTGCACAACAACCCTCTTGCAGAATCTAAGTGCCCCATCTCCACACTCTAGGGATGGGGATGGACACCAGGACTCCCGGGACAACTGCCCCACAGTGCCCAACAGCGCCCAGCAGGACTCAGACCATGATGGCAAGGGTGATGCCTGTGATGACGACGACGACAATGACGGAGTTCCTGACAGCCGGGACAACTGCCGCTTGGTGCCTAACCCAGGCCAAGAGGACAATGACAGTAAGGGTGGTCTGAGTGTGGACTTGGCCTGTAGCAGGTGTGGGCGTGGCTAGCAGCTGGTGTGAGGAGGCAGAAGTGCCTGCTGTGGGCGTGGTTGGCAGCTAACACAAGCTATTGGGAGGGGCCTGAGCCTACAGCGACGCCTTGTGTCTTATTCTTTCAGGGGATGGAGTGGGTGACGCGTGTCAGGGCGACTTCGATGCTGACAAGGTTATAGACAAGATCGATGTGTGCCCCGAAAACGCCGAGGTCACCCTCACCGACTTCAGGGCCTTCCAGACAGTTGTGCTGGACCCCGAGGGTGATGCGCAGATCGATCCCAACTGGGTGGTGCTCAATCAGGTGCGGCTAGGGCTGGGGTGGCGGTCTAGAGAAGCCCAGATGCCACCTCAGCAAGACCTTCACCACTCAGCGCTGGCCTGAGGCCCTTGTTCTTCTGTCTTCACCAGGGAATGGAGATCGTTCAGACCATGAACAGTGACCCTGGCCTGGCTGTGGGTGAGGCAGGGTGGGGAGAGGGTGGGACCATGGGGCGTGACCACGGAGGGCTTGGGCACAGAGCAGGACTTGTCAATTTAATCCTGGGAAGGATAGGGCTGAGGCGGTTAGGACAAATGGCAGGTTGTAAGATTGGTCTTAGGTGGGTCCTAGGACAGGGGCTGGTTGGTTAGGATCTGTGAAGGGCTGGGTAGGGCCTTTGGGGCATGGCTTTGGGATGTGTGACCACTGAACACTAGGGACTGGAAGTGTTTGGGGATGTGGCCAGTGTTATGTTGGAGTGTGGCCTTGTTTGGAGAGGCAGGGCCTGACTCTGAGGTATCCAGAGCAAGCATGCTTCTGAAGACCCCCTTCCTCTCTCCCCTTCTACAGGTTACACGGCCTTCAACGGCGTGGACTTCGAGGGCACGTTCCACGTAAACACCGCCACTGACGATGACTACGCTGGCTTCATCTTTGGCTACCAAGACAGCTCAAGTTTCTACGTAGTCATGTGGAAACAGATGGAGCAGACGTACTGGCAGGCCAATCCCTTCCGGGCAGTGGCTGAGCCAGGAATTCAGCTCAAGGTGCTGTCTGGGCAGGACCCTCTGGGTCCCTGTGCCTACATATACTATACTTTTTAGCTTTCACCCCCAAAGCCTTCATAGCTCTCCAGGATTGTCTCACAGCCCTCAAAATTGTCACTACTCCTCATTCTCTCTCACTCGTGCCCAGCCCCCACCCTCTTACCCCCACCCACCATCGCCACGGGGGTTAAATCCTCCTACAGGCCCATAAATACCTTCTCCAAAGGATCAGGGAAGATGCCACCTCGCTATGGTGCTTGAGTCAAAAGCAAGGGAACTGCAGTTTGCCCCCCCCCCCCAACCCACATAAATGCTGGGTCTGGATGGGAATCCACCTGTAATTCCAGCCTTGAAATGTAGAGACAGGATCCCCAGAGCAAGCTGGCTAGTGAGACTAGCCACACTGGGAAGCTCCAGGCCTTATGGATCAAGGTAGAAAAGCTGCTAAGGACAACTGACAACTTCTGCCCCTCGCTTACATGTGCCACACACATTCAGAAACGTAGTACCCACAGAGAAAAAAATTAAAGGTAGACCCTGTCTCCAAAAAAAAAAAAAAATGAAAAAAATATACCTTGGGATCGCCACATGTTTCTTTGGGCTCCCAAGCCTGTCACAGAGCCCTAGATTTCCCAGATCCTCCTGCAGACACCTCGCAACAGGTCCCCAGTTCTGGAGACCCCAGTTTATCCCAACAGGCTACAGCATCCTATAAAGAGCCAGACCCTGTAGATCCCGTAAGTTATCCCTATATTTCCAGCATACACAGACTCCTGGCTCCACTACCCACAGTGCCCAGCCAAGAGCCCTCACTTGTCCTCTTCTTCCACAAGGGCCTTCTACTCCATCACCCATAACTCCCACCAGATGGGGCTCTGATCCTTTTCCTCCCCTCATCTGTGGTAGGCTGTCAAGTCCTCTACAGGTCCTGGGGAACAGCTCCGAAACGCGCTGTGGCACACGGGGACACAGCATCCCAGGTGCGGCTGCTGTGGAAGGATCCCCGAAATGTGGGCTGGAAGGATAAGACATCCTACCGCTGGTTCCTGCAGCATCGGCCTCAAGTCGGCTACATCAGGTGGGACTGCCCTGCTGCTGCTGAGCTGTGCTGCTCTAGGAGAAATGGGCTGTTTACAGTATATCATGGACCTATGGGTAGATGCCAGGACCCCAGTATGTCCTATGTAAGGGCACCTGACACACATTCTCACAGGGAAACTGAGGCAGGGGCCATGACACCAGCTCTTATCTCGAGTAGGAACCACAGATGAAGGGGGTGGCAAGCAGGGAACCCCATCTCAATGGTCCTCCTTCACAGGGTGCGGTTTTATGAGGGTCCTGAGCTAGTAGCTGACAGCAATGTGGTGTTGGACACAGCCATGCGTGGTGGCCGCCTGGGTGTCTTCTGCTTCTCCCAAGAGAACATCATCTGGGCTAACCTGCGCTACCGTTGCAATGGTGAGCTAGAGGACAGCGGGCTGGACCCAAAAGACTCTGGAAACCTCTCTCACCTGTTGCCTTTCAATCTGCAGATACAATCCCTGAGGACTATGAGAGTCACCGGCTCCGGAGGGCCTAGGGACCAGTGGGGCCCCCCTGCCGGATGGACTGTGGTGGCATAAGCTACAGGTGTCTGGGGTCTGGCATCCCTCTGAAGGGGTGTCTGGCCTGGGGTGGAAAGGCAAATAAAGTATGTATGTGGGGGACTGGCTGGCTTTGGTAGCTGCTGAAGGGGCACTGTGTGGAGGGGCCTCCTGGAGGTCCTAGGGTCTGTATTCTAGTCACTGAGATAGTCAGGGGCATGCAATTTACTACAGAAGGTGACACCCCTGGAATATTCTGAGGTATGATCAGATGGGTGCCTCCAAGTTTAGGAACCTCAGTCGGAGGTGGCTGAGGGGGAGGTGTTCAAGGCATTCAGATCTGTGTGGGGCTCAGCCACAGGAGGAGGAGGTAACCGGGAGGGAGACTAGAAAAAGAGGAAGAGGCCCAGACGAAAACATTGGGTTTTTATTACATTTCATTACAAAGGGCGCAAAAATACAAAGAAGCGTCTGCGCCAGAAGGTGGGGCGGGCGGCCGTGCGTGCCCTGAGCAACCTGACCCCCCAACTGCGGTGCCCATGTGCACGGTCCACAGACATCCGCAGCGGAGCGCGCATGCTGGGGACAGAGCCAGCCTGGGCACGGGGAGGGGAATGTGGGACCAGCCATTTGCATATATCAAAGGGGCTGCCCAGCCCATGGCGTCCTGTTTCCAACTAAGGGGTGAGCTGGGGCCTGAGAAACAGAGCCTGACCTCTGGATTTAAGGCCACAGCCCTGTCCTCATGTCCCCCTGTGATCAGAACTGCTGGGCTGGATTTGGCTAGGCCTGGGTCACCCTTAAATTCTAGAGCCCCAAGAGATAGGGCAAGACCTTACCCCATGTGATGGATCCCTAGCCCCAAGGAAAGGCTGAGTGCAGAAGGGGTAGCTGGTACCATCATGGGGCTCTGCTGCTGTCCCCACCTGCCCAGGAGGTTGGGCCCCTGAGCCCAGCAGGGTTGAGAAAGAGGAAAAGTGAGGTTCAGGGCACCCCATGGCCTTGGGAGTACCCCAGCACCCAGGCTCGAGAGGACACAAGTCCCTCCATCTTCTGCCCTGACAGGGAGATGTGACTATGCCCAATGGGTGGCAGGCATTTGTGCCACACTGAGGGCCATGCCTGAGACAGGAATGATCAGGGTCTCCAAATCACTCACCAGATCCCTGAAGGAAGAGGGGCCCCCAGGAGCCAAGGTGGAAGGGGTATAAAAAGAAACAGGTACCACCACACTAGAGGCAGACCACATGGGGCAGACTGCACCACGAGGCCCTCACCTGGACAGTTCTTGAGGGACAACAGCCAGGCCCAGGGCACAATTATACAACCCCATGCCTGTGCACACAGCTCCATCAAGACCCTGATCCCAGCAGCCTTATCAGTCTGTACTGAATCTTCTCTGCAAAAACAGAAACCTCAGAATGCAGTGAACCAACTCTAGGCCCACTGTGAGAAGAACAGTGGCTGACACTGGTGAGGGGTTGCCGCCCCCATACTTTTGCCTGCTCTTGTCCTGATCAGAGTGCCAGGATTGTTGACTCTTGACATCAGGCACAGGTGACAGCTGTCAGCCATCCTTGGATGTTGTGCAGTAGCATATGGGTCTCGCTAGGGGGCTCCCCTGTATAAGTCTTCCAAAGAGCTGAAGGCTAGGCTAAGTACCAATGGACTTCACAGAGCAGCACTGGATAGTGTTGCAGATAGGGAACACGACAGAGCCTTGGGTTGAGAGGACAAGCCATTTCTTAGGACACAGAAAGGGGCTGAGTCCAGCTGCATTGTTCTGTGGGGCTTTGGGTAGATAACTACTGCCCCAGAGGCCTTAATGGGTAAAGTAAACGGAGGCAGCTGGGCATAGTGTTATCAAGATGCCCCAGTCTTGTTTCTGATTCGGGGAAGTGGGTTGGACAGCCACATGGCTAAAGCTGGTGACACATAAATAAGGTGCAGGGGGAAAGGCCAGGCCTGGCTCAGGTATCTGACCTCTCAAGGGCCGGGTGTCAGAGCCTGTTCTGAGAGCACGGATGTGGGTAGGGGTCTATGTACATGCTGCAAGGTGGCTGCTCCCAGCACAGTTCAACAGGTCACAGTATATGTGTGTCACCAGCTGAAGCCCCCACGGCCTTGAGCTGTCATCTTGGGAGGTCTTGGCAATACAGAAGTATTATCAGACAGGTGACCTACGTCTAGAAAACAAAGACACCTCCCAGGAGTCCTGCTGACAGCAGCTAGGCCCAGGAGTAGGGAGAGTGAACCCTTCTGGAACACGCATGCACCCGAGTGGTGGCCCCTGGCTGGGCAAGAAGGCTCAGCTCATGAGATGCCCACAGCTGCCCGGGGTGCTGAGGCAGGGACGCATCACCTCATCACAGAACTTGGCAATGAACTAGTCACATTAGCACAGCTACATGCACTCTTGGCTGCAGGGCATTGAAAGCCGGGCCATGGTGGCCATGTGTGTCCTGCCCTGGCTCACTGAGGACTTGGAGGTTCAGTGACTGGTTACCGGGAAGCAGAGCCTGGCCTGGGAACTATACCAGCCTCTCTGTCTTGTTAAGGCCATTTGTTCAGACTTCTACAATTGAAGAGAATCAGACCCCATTCATGTGTATTTTCTCTTTTGATTTTTACCTTGGTGTGTGTGTGTGTGTGTGTGTGTGTGTGTGTGTGTGTGTGTGTGTGTATTTCCAGAGCTGAGGACCAAACCCAGGGCTTTGTGCTTGCTAGGCAAGCGCTCTACCGCTGAGCTAAATCCCCAACCCCTCTTTTGGTTTTTTAAAGACAGTGTCTCATGTAGCTTAGGCTGGCCTTGATACCCCAATCCTCCTGCCTCCAGCTCTCCAGTGCTGGGGTGACAGGTGTGTGCCACCATGCATGTTTAATAATAATAACGATGATGATGTCCCACTACTCCCTTCAAGCCTTCGCCATGGTGACAGAAGGCCTGAGACCTGGACAAGTGAACGGAACAAACCAACGCCGTACCCTCAAGTCCAGGGGAAGGGGGACGGTGATGAAAGGTAGCAGCTTTCTCATGCAGGCAGCCACCTAGTTGCTCGGAAGGAGAGACACACAGCTCTTGTGTTCCCCAAACCCCCAGCATGGGCAGTGGGCAACACCACAGAGACACAGTCAAGCTGAGCATGGGTCTATGGGGTGGAGGCATATGACATGTCAAGCTATAACTTGGGGTGGTGGGGATCAGAACTTCCAGGTCATAAGTGGCCCAGAAAAGACAAACCAGGTCCACAGTCCCCACTTATCACAGGGAGTCTTAGCACAGAAACACAGGCAGGCACCAGTCGCCTGCTAAGGCCTGGCCAGCACCTCAGAGATCCTCAGAGGGAGAGGGTTCTCCAGAGGCTCCAGTGAAAGCCAAGGCCTGTTCCCAGAAATCTGTTCTGTGGTTCTTACAGACACGCCCAGCCACCAGGACCTTGCATCCAGCCCCATCTTTGCCCACCCAGCTCTTTGGAGTTGACACTATGTGCCAGTAAGCTCAGGTCTGGGTGAGCGGCCCAGGAGCCCCAGCTTGCAAGTGCTGATTCAGGCTAGTGTTCCAGTTAGCTTTAAAAAAAGGTCAAGGAGGGACTGGGGGATAACACATGCTGCCAGGCAAGTATGGAGGGTCAGCTACTGAACACCCATAGAAACTGAAGGAAAAGCAGAGCCCCCCACAGCTGCTGCCTCCCGAGCCTCAGATCCTAAACAGCAGTAGGAACTGGTCATGGGACTGGGAAGAGTGAGGAGAGCGCGCAGGTGGCCTGTGACCATTAGAATGGGCCAAAGAGGGGCACTGGCTGCTTCAGTGGGCTCTGTCCATACCACATTCGGCCACAGGTCGATTGTCACGCTCCAAGAGCGCTCAGGAATATAAAAGGCAGCCATCCAAACAGTGTTTATTCTGGTCCAGGTCTGCCCCTTTGCTCTGCTGTCTTTGCCCTAGGCACGGTGGGCATGCATGACCTGACCAGGGCTGGGGATGGCGGTGGGGGACAGGGATGAGGAAGGCAGTGACAGCTGAGAACAGTCGAATGGATGGCGCACCTCAGCCTCTGGGTGGCCATGCCCACGGCCCCCTGACCTCCTCACACAGCGCATCTGGGTGTGACACTTTAGGTATCTTGGAAGTGGACCACTGATGAGGGCTCTCACATCCCCAGTGAGGGGTGAGGGAGCCAGCATGGGGAATGTCCATGGAGGCCAGGCACTCACAGCCTTGGTGATCAGCCTGGCCCCAGGTGGATGAATGGACAGACAGTCAGCCTAGTACACAACGGCCTCACGCCAGGCATCATGGGAGGTGAACAACCGGGGTGGCGGCTGGCAGGGGGCGCTGGGCAGCATTGCAAGCTCAGAACCACAAGCTTGGCCGTTGGCAAAGGGGGACAGCATTGCCATCCCCAGGTTTGGGGCAGCGCCATTGGAGACTGACCAGCGGCGGGTGGCAGGCACAGCCACTCACAGGCGGTCCATCCGGAAGGTGTCCTCGGTGGCTGGGTCGGCTAAGACCATGTCGGGGTCATTCAACATATGAAGTCCGTCCAGGGTCAGAGGATCGATCTTCAGCTCATCCAGCGGAAACTGGTGGTCTGAATCAAAGCTGACGTCACTGACCCCTGCCAGTGTGCTGCTCAGTTCCTTAGAGAGGCTTGGTGGTGACTCTCCTGTCACTGTCGGGTGGGGACAAATTATATGGCTCAGCCTTGGCTCCAGGGAACCAGACACCAGGCCATTTACCTCCCACCAGTGTGAGAAGCAGGGGTGGAGGAGGCAGCTCACCCCAAGGATTGTTCTGCAGGGCGAACATCAGAATATCTAGGGTGTTCTGTGCACCATTGTTGGGCACTGGGCGGGCAGAGCCCGGGACATGGCTCAGCATCTGCAGAGCGTGAGCTTGTCCCTTCTGCAAAGCCACATGCTTTGTAACAGATGGCAGTGTGACCTGTGGGACACGCCCTCTGACACAGGGTTGAGGTGCACAGGTGGGTCATAGGTCCTCCCTGTGGGGACCCAGCTCCTTTTACTGTCAGGGAGGTGCCTGGCAGGTGCCCAGGCCTAGAAATGAGACTCAGCTGTCCCGTCTAGACTGACGGGTCTATTACATTAGATGTGGTTCTAAGCACAGAGGCCATCCTGTAAGCCACAGGGGTCCTGAGGATTCCCCCTCTGCCCTGGGTGTGCCACAGTGCCCACTGGAGGGGTGACACTGTCCCCGACAGACTTACACTATACTGAAAGTATTCCTTTTCAGGGCCTATAAGATAAAGGGAGATGGTTATGGGGGACTTGGGGAGGGGCAGACATTGGAGAAGCTGGGTTCTGGTTAGATGGAGTGAGGCTTGACCATACTGCTCTCTGCAGGATGGAAGGGCCTGTCCCTTGGGCATGCAGGTTCTGGGTTCTGCCAGCAAGTGACAGAGAGACCACTGGGTTGAAGTCTGTTCAGCTTGGTCCTGAACAGAGGGCCGGTGTGTGGCGAGTTTCCCTGGCTGAAGATGAGGACAGAGGATATGAGAGGACTGAATCCCACGTGAGGCGAGGAGGGAGGAGGGGGAGGGAGCACAGCTGTAGGTAAGGCCAGGGTAGAACACACTGCAGAGATGGCTGGCGTGGCAGAGTGGACCATGAGGAGGTAGCTGAGGGGTGGGCACCAGTGCCGTGTGTGCTGAGACAGCTGAGGCTAACAGTGCAGTGTGAGAGGATGAACTGCGGTCAGGACAGAGTCCAGGATGATGAGACCCTGAGGGGTAGAACCCTTGCTGTGCTTGCAGTGGGCCTTCTGTTCCCCATCCTGTGGAGGAGGCTAGCCTCAGCCCAATCCCCTTGTCTGGCAGGAGGGCCTGTGAGGATACGTTTCATGCCCGCCACCCCAGGCCTCACCTGTGAGGATGATGTTAGGGATCCCACCGTGGCCTGTGTAGCCGAGCTGCTGCGGGTCCTGTAGGCCCCCATGGCTCCCGCTCAGACCCATCATGGCCGCCTGCGAGTAGTTGAGTGTGGAGCCTGGGTTGTACAGGCTGCTGGAGCTGATGGCATTCTCCATCATGTTGAACTGCTCCAGCTAGGAAGGGAAACCAGAGGGACCATGAGGACAGTAGATGGCTATGGTTCCTCCCACCCCTGAGGCTGCTCCTCACACCCACAGCCTCGCTGGCAAGATGGCAGATGGACAATGGATGGCAAATGAAACTCCAGGCCACCACCAAATCCTCCCCGGCTTCTCCATCCGGCAGCCCCCACCAGGCCACCTCGTGGTGCTTGAGGCCTGCCCTTCCTCCCTGTGACCTTGAACTGCACTCTGCAGGATGTACAGAGGTCAAGGGGTGTGGTCAAGTCACCCTTCCACAGCCTGACAGCAGGATGCAGGCAGAGCAGTGAGACCTGGGCACCCGCTCACCTGGCGGGACAGAGCATTGGCCTGCCTGGCTGTCATCTGCTGCTCATAGAACGCATCCCCAAACACGCCTGCCCAGGGTAGACGTGTGCTGTGAACAGAAGAGAAGCCTGCTGTGGTTGCAGCCTCAGGCTCAGGAGGCAGTGGGGTGGGATGCCTGCGCTGGGGTTCCCGAAGTCTGTGCCTCCCACAGCCCAGCTGGATGGGACAGAGACCCCTGGGGACTCCCAGAGGGTGTAGATCACAGACATTTATCCTGGAGTGCTCAGGGAATGCCCTGGCTAGGGTGACTGTTTCTTCCCATACTCACTCCCAAGGCCCTGTGATGCTCCCCCAGTCACTGTCCCATCTACCCTCCTAGAGCCTGCATCTAGGAATATCACTTCCTAGGCAACAGGGACTGTGGGGAGGTGCTGGCTGATCCTGAAGCTGAGGACTGGAGTGACAGGCAGTATGTGCATGTCCTGTTTGGGATGAACACATGGAGACAGGATACAGAACACACTCTCTAGACAATATAGTGCACAGGACACAGCAGAGACAAGCCACTGCCTGGGGCTGCCTGTCAGTGAGACTCCAGGCTTGTGGGGTTGAAATCCTATCATACTTGCCTATGAACCAAGACTAGCTGGACTCTTTTGGGGCCCTGAGAAAGCCAGAAAGGAGACCCTGGAGGTACATGAAGGCTATGTCTGGAGCTGGCTGGGACATAGACAAGGAGACTAGATGGCCATAAATGTAGCTAAGTCACACCCCAGGGACCCAACGGCCCAGCTAGACTTGTGGCTCACAAGTCAGATCCCAGATGCACCTGAGTGCGCTGTGCAGAGTAACTGCAGGGTGACAGTCTAGGACAGCCCCTGGCCTCCAGCTTCCTGTGAGTTTCACCTAGGTTAAGCTCACAGTCTGGCCCCTGAAAGGTGGCAGACGGTGCTCGGTCAAACCCTGCTACTGTAAGACCCCATAGCCTCACCAGCAGCTAAAGGTTTCATCAATGGGTGGGGACAGGGCTATTTTGGGGGTGCTTCTGAGATGGTAGCTGATTCTGTCCCAGAGCCTTGAGAGGCTGCCCTTGAAGGAAGTAACTGAGGGGTGGGGCCTTAACCTGCTGAGGTCCAGGCCTAGCGGGACACACGCGAGAGCATGTGGAGAGGGCACATCGGGCATGAGAGACCACATGGCCAAGGCCCGATGGGTGTCTAAGGAAAAACCCAACAGGAAGCCAGCTGTGGCCATGCCCTGGCACCTCTGAGTTCTGAGAGAAACTTGTGCCTCTGTAGACTCCCACCGGGGTCAAATATCCCAGCAGTCTTGTCCTTGCCAGCACGACACACCTGTTTTCCACATCAGAGACACACAGAGACAGGCTGACCGAGACAGGACGAGCTGCCTGCCCCGGCTAGGACAACCTACTTCTACTTAGGACAAAGAACATCCTATGATTTGTCAGAGATGTGTCATGGACTGTGGACTCCTACTCTGCCCTATCTCTCTGTGTCCAAGGGCTCAGTGTGAATGGACTGAGAGGAGGTGACTGACACCAGGTGATGAAGCAGGTTGGATGGTCACCATGGGGACCTCATATATTTGTTCTCCAAAAGCAAGGCAGCCTGATGCTCCTGCCTGGTGCTCCTGCCGGCTCTAGCCTGGGAGGAACCTATTGCCCCTGTAGTGGGGTTGAGGACAGTTTCAGGGCCTGGGGAACTACAAAGGCTAATACAAGTCTGTCTGCCTGGGGATGTCTTAGTGTGGGGTGGCCCCAGGATGGCGAGGTCCTGACAGTTCCAACGTGACTGAGTTACACCTCAACTCCTCAGCTCTGTGTGGAACGAGCAGGGCAGGGAGCCAGACTGCAAGGAGAAGTGAAGGACACTTGCTTAGGCTGAGCTAGACCAAAACAGAGATCAGAGGCCTGGCCTGGTGAGGGCATCCGGGATCTGGTGCATGACTACACCAGGTCAGCAAAAAATCTGGGTGTAGGTTGGTGAGCTAGCATAAGGCTGTCACCCTCACACTGGGGAGGCTGAGGCAGGAGGATTCAGAGTTTGAGGCTACACAGTGCATCAGGAGATTCAGGATATTTGATCACACCGTGAACCCTGAAATTGTGTTAGTTACTGAAAAAAATCTATTTTTAGTTGTGGTGAGGCTTAGCCTTAGCACAGACCTATAACCCAACAGCTTTCTGCTTGAATACTGTAAACAAGCTTCAGTGAAGTCAACCACAGGTCAATAGGTGAAGCAAGCAATCACTTGCCAGAAAGTGAACATAGTATTATTAAGAAAAGAACTATAGCGGCTGGGGAGATGGCTCAGTGGTTAAGAGCACTGACTGCTCTTCCAGAGGTCCTGAGTTCAATTCCCAGCAACCACATGGTGGCTCACAACCATCTGTAGTGGGATCTGACACACCCTCTTCTTGTGGTGACAGCTACAGTGTGCTCATATACATAAAATAAACAAATGATTCTTTAAAAAGAAAAAAGAGAAGACCATAGAGAGTGAACGGGAGTCGGGAGGTGGGACAGGGAACCACACAGGAAGTAGAAGGGCGAGGCATCCAGTCTGACAGCGTGAAGGCATGCTCTGTACCTGATCATGGTATTGCGCTGATTGTTAAACATACCTGTCTCAGAAAAAACAAAATCAACAATGAATTTGTTTAGAAACTGACTGCTCACCACAACCCAAATAACATAGGCAGTCAGTCAAGCTGGGGGTTGAACGAGACCTACTGGCTGCCTGTCAGCTACCCCAGAAGACACATTTCATAGGAGCTGAGGTCAGCCGGGGTGCATGGTATTCAGAGAACCTGAGCTGGGTGGGGAACATGACCTGGGCTATAGGACAGATGCATGGAGTGGAGGACAGCATGGGGAGCACTGGGCACATGGACACAGAGACATGAGTGGAGGACAGCATGGGGAGCACTGGGCACATGGACACACGAAGACATGGAGTGGAGGACAGCAGGGGAGCACTGGCACATGGACACACGAAGACATGGAGTGGAAGGACAGCATGGGGAGCACTGGGCACATGGACACACGAAGACATGGAGTGGAGGACAGCATGGGAGCACTGGGCACATGGACACACGAAGACATGGAGTGGAGGACAGCATGGGGAGCACTGGGCACATGGACACACGAAGACATGGAGTGGAGGCAGCATGGGGAGCACTGGGCACATGGACACACGAAGACATGGAGTGGAGGACAGCATGGGGAGCACAGCGCTGGGCACATGCGGCACAGCACGAAGACATGGAGTGGAGGACAGCATGGGGAGCACTGGGCACATGGGACACACGAAGACATGGAGTGGGACCATGGACAGCATGGGCGAAGCATGGTGGCAGCATGGGGAGCTGGACAGACACGAAGACATGGAGTGGAGGACAGCATGGGGAGCACTGGGCACATGGACACACGAAGACATGGAGTGGAGGACAGCATGGGGAGCACTGGGCACATGGGACACACGAAGACATGGAGTGGAGGACAGCATGGGGAGCACTGGGCACATGGACACACGAAGACATGGAGTGGAGGACAGCATGGGGAGCACTGGCACATGGACACACGAAGACATGGAGTGGAGGACAGCATGGGGAGCACTGGGCACATGGACACACGAAGACATGGAGTGGAGGACAGCATGGGGAGCACTGGGCACATGGGACACACGAAGACATGAGATGGAGGGACAGCATGGGGAGCACTGGGCACATGGACACACGAAGACATGGAGTGGAGGACAGCATGGGGAGCACTGGGCACATGGGACCACACGAAGACATGGAGTGGAGGACAGCATGGGGAGCACTGGGCACATGGACACACGAAGACATGGAGTGGAGGACAGCATGGGGAGCACTGGGCACATGGACACACGAAGACATGGAGTGGAGGACAGCATGGGGAGCACTGGGCACATGGACACACGAAGACATGGAGTGGAGGACAGCATGGGGAGCACTGGGCACATGGACACACGAAGACATGGAGTGGAGGACAGCATGAGGAGCACTGGGCACATGGACACACGAAGACATGGAGTGGAGGACAGCATGGGAAGCACTGGGCACATGGACACACGAAGACATGGAGTGGAGGACAGCACTGGGGAGCACTGAGCACATGGGACACACAAAGACATGGAGTGAAGGACAGCACTGGGCACATGGGACACAAAAAGTGGCACAGGGCCAGGGGAGGGCCTTACCTGTGGGGAGCTTCCAGGGGAGAAGCCTTGGTTGGAGACTGGAGAGGTGGGAGACTGGGTGGCCGGCGACCCTGCGCTCGTGCGGTACTGCAGAGCTGGTGCCTGTGACGACAGACAGTCCATGCTTTACTGACTCCTGCACTGGCCCAACAGCCCTGGGCCTGATGCCTGGACCCTCAACAATGGATGCCACACAGGAAGTTAGCAGCTTGTGAGACTCTGAGTGGAGATGTGACTGTAAACTTGGCTTCTCAGGGCATGTGCACACAGAGGGTTGCAGGGCCCACCTGGAGCCTGCAGCAAGGACTCCTGCTGACGCTAGGCCTGAGCCTGTGTAGAGCCGATGGCATCGGGCACAGCACCCTCTGGATGCACCTGTGTACCCCGACACATCTGCACATCCACTGTGATCCACACACTCCTAAAAGCACAGCACATGAACACACATGCAATTGGCACTCACCTGCATAATGCTACTCATAAACAACCCTCCACTCATGAATACATATCTCACTCATGAATACACATATCCTACTCATGACCACACCCACCCACCCATGAATACATCCATGAATACACATATCCTACTCATGAATATACACAATCACCCACCCACCCACGAATACACCGACCCTCCCACCCACGAATACCCACACCCACCCACTCATGAATACACCCACCCACCTATGAATACCCACACCCACCCACTCATGAATACACACACCCACCCACTCATGAATATACCCACCCACCGACTCATGAATACACACACCTACCCACTCATGAATACACACCCACCCACCCATGAATACACACACCCACCCACTCCATGAATATACACAACCACCCACCCACGAATACACACTCACCCACTCATGAATACACACACCCACCCATGAATACACACACCCACCCACTCACAAATACAGTTACCCACCCACTAATGAATATACCCACCCACCTACTCATGAATACACACATCCACCCACCCATGAATACACACACACACACACACACACACACACACACACACCGAATACACACACACATACCCAATACATCCATGAATACACATATCCTACTCATGAATATACACAACCACCCACCCACGAATACACACTCACCACTCATGAATACACACACACACCCACTCATGAATGCACACACCCACTCATGAATGCACATACCCACTCATGAATACACACACCCACTCATGAATGCACACACCCACCGACTCAAGAATATACCCACCCACTCATGAATACACACACACACCCACTCATGGATACACACACACACCCACTCAAGAATACACACACACACTCATAAATACACACACACTGAGGGCCCAGGGACCCCCTCAGGCTTACCGAGGTGGCATCGATCCCCATTGGTGGCTGGCCTGGGTTCTCTGTGGGGGACTGGGGAAGAGTGGATGGTACAGTGACTGAGAGTGGCGGCAGCTGGGGCCCCCGAGTCAGGCTGGCACTGGGCAGCAGTGGACCACCCTGGGGGAGGCCCACAGACACCTGTGGGGGCGGTGGCTGCTGCTGGGACACTGGTGGAGGTGGAGGTGGTGGCTGGGGCTGTGGAGGAGGCTGCTGGGAGCCAGCCTGGGTGAAGAAGGCATAGGGCAGCTGTTGCTCCAAGGACAGGGCATCCATGGCCACGGCCTGCAGAAGACAAGGATGAGGAAGAGGCGCTGGCCCACGGTGCCAGTGGGAGCATGGGGGGACTCTGTGGGTCTGATCCCCCACAGCCTGCTCTCCCTAGAGCAAGTGAGTCAAACTTGGTAAGGGCAGATCTTACATAGGAAGTAATCTTACATAGGCAGCACTGGGAGACTGTGGCAGGAGGGTCACTGTAAGTATGGGCCAGCCTAAGCTGCAGAATGAGTGTCTGCCTAGTCACTCGGACACCTGCTGATGGCCACTGGGCCACTCCGAGACCACTGGTTTAGCTAGGAGCAGTGACACGGAGACGGTAATGGAAGAGCAAGGGATCCCAGGTCATCTTCATCTACTCAGTGCTCCATGAGCCTCATCTCAAAACCGCAAGTACCATAAAGTATGCATCATAAAAACACTGATTTGAGCCAGGCGGTGGTGGCGTACGCCTTTAATCCCAGCACTTGGGAGGCAGAGGCAGGCGGATTTCTGAGTTCGAGGCCAGCCTGGTCTACAGAGTGAGTTCCAGGACAGCCAGGGCTATACAGAGAAACCCTGTCTCGAAAAACCAAAAAAAAAAAAAAAAAAACAACCCAAAACACTGATTTGTACACTTTCTGTTCAAACTTTTGTTGATGAATAAATAGTACAAACAGAGCTGAAGAGACGGCTCGGGAATTAAAGAGCACTGGCTGCTTTTGCAGAGGACCTGGGTTCAGATCCCACATCCACAGGGTGGCTCTAAATCACCTCTAACTCCAGTTCCAGGAGACCTGACACCTCTGGTCTCCAAGGGAACCTGCATGCACATGGTGCACATAAATTCACTCAAGAACACATGCACACATTAAAAATAAATACATACATAAATAAAACTGGTAAAACCAAGATTCTACAGGCAGGGGAAGGGGAGGGTCTGGTAGATTCCCGTTCCCACCCACCTCGCCCTCGCACCTGAGTGATGGGTGACAGAGGAGACAGAGTGGGTGACACCTGCTGGGCCTGCTGCCGCCTGGCCTCTGTGCTCAGGGACAGGGGGCTGACGACTGCTGGCCGGTGCTGTGGAGAAGAGCTGGGGGTGCTCATACCTACAAAGGAGAAGGGGGCTGGGGACAGGCAGCCACAGCGCAGCCCAGCTGCCTGTGGGAGGAGCTGTCTGTGGTCTAACCTGGGATGGGGCTCTGAGGAGGGTGACCATCAGTGACCACCCTGATTTCCCCAGCCCAGCAGCCTAATTTCCTCTATCTGCAGACTTTAGTAGCCCAAGAAGGGTGTGTCCCATGGCCCCAGCCAATCAACACTGCTCCCAAGTAACCAATCAGAGCCCATCTTGGGATCTTGAACATTATCATAGGAAGTGTTGCCCATAGTTGGTAGAGGGGAGTTCTCAGTGACCAGGCCCCAGGAGCCCTGCCATCCTCTGATGACAGGGAGAGTGGGTGTGTGCCCCTACCCAGCCATCATGACACTTCCTGGCTCTAGAAGGAAAGTCCTCTCTGATGGAGCATGTGTGTGTGTGTGTGTGTGTGTGTGTGTAAAACATGGATGTTATCCAGTGTGAGAGTGTTTTGTGTGAATGTACAGCTGTGCACCGTGTGTCCTAGTGACTGAGGATTTATCCCTTGGCACTGGAGTTTGATGGCTGTGAGCAGCCACGTGGCTGCTGGAAACTCTCCCTGGGTTCTCTGCTCTTAAGCTCTGAGACAACTCTCCAACCTCCCTTTATTTTAATTAATTAATTTTTTTTGAGACAGGGTTTCTCAGTGTAGCTCTGGCTTTCCTCAAACTCACTCTGTAGACCAGGCTGGCCTTGAACTCACAGATATCTGCCTTCCTCTGCTTCCCAAGTGCTGAAGTTAATCAGGTGCACCACCACCACTTTATATTTTGTTTATTCTTTTGAGATAGGCTTATGTGTAGCTCACGCTTGTCTCCAGCTAGCTACGGACAGAGGATGACCTTGAACTCCTGAGCCTCCTACCTCTGCCCCGAGTGCTAAGGTGACAGGCATGGGCTCAAACTCTAGGCTCTGTGCATGGTAGGCGGCACTCTGTCAGCTGAGCATTGTACCAGAGGAGTTTCAAGCTCATTTAACACAGGGCTAGCCTGGAACTCACTAGGTAAACCAGGCTGGCTCTGGTGTCAGAGCACAGATCTCAGATCTCTGCCATCATAGCCCATCTCCCTTTTTGCCTTGGCTTGGGTAACTCTATCCTATGGGAGGTTGGGTTTCTGTAACACCAGGGCCCTCCCCAGTCACTACCCAAACTTGTTCTTTCTTGTCAAGGCATTTTTTGATGACCTAGTGCCCTTCATCCACATCCTTCTTTGGCACCCTCAGGATGATGGAGCTCCCCTCCCAGCACCCCTCTTTCAAGTCTGCCTAAACTGAAACCAGAATCCTCATCACCCTGCCCCAGCCCTGCCCCGAAGTAACAGGCCTGTACCTGCCAGGGCCTCTGTGGGCCTCACTGCCCCTTCCCTCATCCTGCCTGCCCCCAGGGATCTGATCCCTGAATGCTGAGGCAATGAGAGACCTGGGTGAGATGGAGGTCACTGGGCAGAGTGGGGGCCTGCTGCCTCATCCTGGGCACCAAGCCAAGCAGGCAACAGGCCGCTCTGATGACAGGGGAGCCCTGAGGGCCCTGCATTTGACACCCCCCACCCCCAGTTACTAGGACACTGCTTCCTCAGCAGGAACTATCAGATATTAACAGCGGAGGCGTCAGTGAAGTCAGGAGCATAGGGAGGACTTGGCACCATCAAGTCGGATGAGGCTGCCTGACTCACCAGGAGATCCGGGGCCTGCCTGCCCTGGGCACCTGGTCCACCTTGTTCCTGAAGGTGGGTGGATGGGAAGATGCCCAGCACTCCTAGGGGAGATGACAGAGCAAGGGGCCTTTGTGCCTGTTGCAGGTCCTTGTGTGACAGCCTACACTTCCCCTCGGATCCTGGTTGGCTCGACTCCTATCTAGTCCTGTGATGTGGTGTGGTGGCGGTGGCAGAGCCAGGCTACGCTATGGAGAGACTGTCAATAGGATCCTAGGCAGGAGGGACCTGGGAGGCAGTGCTCAGAGTGCAGCTGAGTCCAGGACTCAGGCTATGGCCTTGCTTCTGAGTGACCGCTCCCTCCTGTGTCTGTCAGGGCTGAGACACTTCCTGTTTAGATGGAGCAGGTGCTGGGCCCTGTGAGGATGCACAGCACAGACAGGACTCTATAAGAAGTGGATGCAGGGGTTGGAGGGACAACTCAATGGTTAAGGGCACTGGCTGCTCTTGTAGAAAACCTGGGTGTAATTCCCAGTACCCACACAGGCTCACAATACCTGTCCCTCCAGCCCCACGGGACCCTATAGCTTCTTCTGAGCTCCAAGGGCGCCGGCCACACATACAGTGTACAGACATGTCTAAAGTAAGTCTGTTAAGTAGATGTGGAAGGTTGGGACTTGGCTAAGGACGCTTGTAGATCAACTGGTAAACTGCTTACCTAGAATGCACAAGGTTCTGGGTTAGTCCCTAATGCTACATTCACCAGACAGAGTGACAAAAGCCTGTCACTCCACACTTGGAAGACAGGGGCAGGAGGATTAGAAGTTTGAGGTCTTGCCTGACTACACTGCAAGTTCTAGTCCAGCCTGGGCTACATGAGACCCTGACTCCAACAAAAACAAATAGAAGTAGAAGTGAGGGGGGGTCTGGAGAGATGGCTGGGGGGTGGTCCACCTGCTGTTCTTGCAGGGGACCCAGGACCTTCTAGCTTCAGCAGGCCCTAGGCACACACGGGGCGTGCATGCACAAAATGCCTGCTTACACAGGATTGCAAGTGGGGCAAATGGCTGGGTAGGCCCTATGATAGAACAAAAGATGGTGGCTCTTCTTTCTATCTTTCTGAGATAGAGTCTCACTAGATAGTCCAAGCTGGCCTAAAACTAAGTGTGAGACATTATGCTTTGTTTGATTTTTTAAAAACCTGGCATGATGGTGCAAACCTTTAATCCCTGCACTCAAGAGTCTGGGGCAAACAGAGCTCTGAGTTCGATGTCCTGAGTTCTAGCACAGCCAGGGCTACATAGTAGGACCCCATCTCAACTTTTCCTCTTAAAAATCTCTTTGAAAGTCGTGTTGGGGGGGTACATGTGCATGCAGGTGTCTTTGAGACCCTGGAAGCGTCCAGGATCCCCTGGAGCTGGGATCACAGGTCGCTGTGAACCACCTGCTGTGGCAGCGGGACTGAACGCAGGTCCTCTGGAAGAGCAGTATAGGTTTTCAACTGCTGAGCCATCACTCTGGCCTGGGCTTGATTTATTTTTAATTCTTTTAAAATGTATTTCTTTGTGGGGGTGGGCTGGTACAGGCCCATGGACATGTGTGGGGGCCTGCGGACATACTCAAGTTGGTTTTCTCATCGTACCAAGTTTGTTCTGAGGTCTGAACATAGGTCCTAAAGCTTGGTTCACATGCTATTTCAAATGCCACTGAACCATTTCAATAGCTATTTCAATAGCCCCAAGGTATGCTTGCTTGATTTATAGACAGGGTCTAAATGTGTAGGCCTGGCTGTCCTTGAACTCAGAGATCCACCTGCCTCTGCATCCTGGGATATTTCATCATACCTTACCTCTGGCTTGATTTTTAAACATGGATTCAAAGTGATTAATAAGCATGAGCACACATGCACACACACACAAACACACACACTCATCCATACACACACTCATGCATACACACACACACACACACACACACACACACACACATCTGTGGGCTAAAGGATTCCCACTTCCAGCTGGTATGTTTATCCATGGTCAGCAGACCATGAACACGAGGGCACTTTTAGTCCTTGCCTAAGCACCATCACACCCAGAGAGGCCAGATGGGCAGGCAAGCCACGCAAGTATCCTGCTGGCGAGTTTCTCTGCCCAGCCTGGATCACCTTTGGAGCAGAGCCAGCTGGAGGGGAAGTCTGGGCAGGGAAGGGTGGGGCAGGCTGGCCAGGTGGCAGTGGCCTGACTCTAGCACACAATCCCTGGTGGTGCGGCCCTGAAGGACTCTGGAGTATAGCCAGCCACGGACATCTGGTCACCTTCCTGTGAACTGATCCGTAGACAATATGGGGCAGGGGCTTGGTCTCCCAGCTGCTCTCCATTACCAGGGTCTGGTCCTAGGGTGAGGAGGTAGAGACTGTCTGTGTGTGCCAGGGCCTGGCTTCATCTAAAAGGTACCCAGAAAATAAGGTTCGTGTGAAGGGGATTGGCTGGCTCTTAAACACCCATTCATGGCACATATTACTGGTCAGGGTTGGCCACCCCAGTGAGCCAGCAACAATGTCACACAAGCTATTTCCCTGTGCTTGTTTACACTGGAACTGCAGCAGCTGGTGTGGAGCCCTGAAGCAGGAGGTACAGGGAGATTCAGAAAGAGAAGGGATTTGGATATGGCAGCCTCTGTGCAGGGCTAGGCCCTCCCTTGTTCCCTTGGCCTCACAGCGAGGACTGACAGGCACATGCCAGGCTGTGAAGATCCAAAGGCCTGTACATCCTCATACCAGGGTCCTGCTCTCTTGGCCTTTGGTGCCATTTGCTCACCCGGAAGCCTAGGAAAGGCGCTAAGGAGGCAGTGTGCGGCTCAGGGGTAAACGCTGGCTGAGCACCTGTGGGTGGGCCCATTTCTGTCTTTAGCATCAACTGAGCAGACTCAGGGCCCAGTTTTTAGCCCCAGCAACAAGTGACCTTCATGTTCCACCTCAGGAAAGACAACACCCCGGGCACACTGGCACCTTTGCATCTGTGAACCCCGCCCCCTGGGACTAGCATCAGTGACAAGCTGGAGGACCCTGGTTTCAACTCCCCATATCATGCCTCAGAGGCCATAGTGCTCCTTACCAGCCCCTAACCCCACACTGAGCCCACCATGTGACCTGTATCCCCACCCTTCATCTGTGTCCCCACCACTACCATCTGTCCTAATCCTTGTTGCAACCTACAGCCCCAGCCACTTGGGGCTTGCGAGTCACATCAGGGAGCACTGGAAGGTGCTGGCTGGGGCAGTGTGAGTGAGCGGGTAGAGGGCAGTGCCCAGGCAGCTGGTGCAAAGACCCTGGGATGAACAGTGCTGGTGTGAGGGCAGGTTGGGGGACAGGGTGGGACAGGAGCAGAAGATGGCCGTGCAGAGGCTCAGGCTCATGGTGGGGCTGACAGGGGTGCCTTTAATAAGCAGGTGGTGAAAGTAAAGACAGAGCCATGGTAACCAGGAGAAGCAGTGTTGGTTCATACTGAGAGCCAGTGGGATGGGCAAGCAAGTGGGCATGGTCAGGAACCAGGCCAAGGGGAGAAATGAGTCTGAAAGGGGAGGGAGCCTGGAGAGATGGCTCAATGGTTAGGAGTACTGGCTGCTCTCCTACAGGATCAGGTTTAGTTCTTAGCATGCACATGGCTGCTCACAACTATCTATAACTCTAAATCCAGGGATCCAGCACCGTCTTCTGGCCTTAGCAAGTACAGTGCACATGTAGTGTACAGTCAGACGTGGGCAAAATACCCACACACATAAAACAGTTTTCTTAATTTAAAAAAAAAAAAAAAGTGAGCCTGGAAGGGCCAAGCCAAACTGTCATACATCAACCAGATCAACGCCATCAGGGCTCCCGTCCATTCCCTGAAGCCTGGAGTGTCATGGCACAGCCCTAATGTCACCGCCTGATTCCTGGGGGCAGATGTGTCACCCTAGACACAGACCCATCAACTCCTCACTCCAGTGCATGCTGCTAGGTGGGGAAGACATGGGGGCCTTACCCTGGCCTGCGCCAACGCCCAGATGTGCAAGGCTGCCTGTGCTGCTGGAGCTGGTGAGAGCAGGGAACGCAGGCTCCTCAGGGTCCAGCGGTGTCGGGAGTGGGGAGGGGAAGTGGATATTGGTGAGGTCAGGAAGGGAGCCTCCTGTGTTGTGGGTAGCAGGGATCAGAGCTGTTGTGTTCTCCTGGTCTGCAGATGGAAAGATGCTGGGAAAGGCCAGAAGGGGAGGACAGGGCATCAGTCTGGGGACAGTGACCAGCAGGCCAGCCCTGCCAACCCAGGACAAACCTCAGTGAGACGGGAGGGACTAGGGGATCAGTGGATACAAAAGAAGACCCTTTAGTGAGCCCTAAGCATGACAGGACCCAAGCTGGAACAGGGGTCACATTTGTCACCAAGTGACAGGGGCCAGGACTCCCTGTGTACCTTCTGGTGGCATGCTCATGGTCTCCCCTGCCAACAGGTGCAGGCTTAGAGAGAGAAGAGCCCTGAGGAGCAAAGGGGTGTGGGAGGCCTGGCTGACTTACTTGATTCCAGGGACCTCACAGGACTTGGGCCTGGAACCCGCCTGAAAGAGAGCAGAGCAGATGGCAGGTGGCAGGCATGGCTTCCTGTGTGCTGAGCCCAGTGCTGTCTTTCCCTTCCCCTGTCTAGGACAATCAGCAGCCATGTAGTGCAGGGATGGCTTCAAGGAGCCCCAGGCAGAGGCAGGATCTATAAGAAGGGGTCTTCACACACCTTGCTCAGATCCTGTAGCTAACCTCGTGTGTGGTCATATCTAGGGCTTTTCGTAGCCCCGTGCCCAGCTCTAGGTTGTCACATTGGGAAGCCCTGGCTGCCTGGGGTCTCTGGCTGCTGCAGGTGGAGGCACTAGAAAGACAGGAGCCTTGTGATGTTGGCAGGCAGGGGCTGTGGGTTCTGAGAGCCTGGTCCTTTGGAGGTCAGTACTGCAGGCTGGAGTGCAGACCAGAGGGATGCAGGGCAGACAGGCAGCACCTGGAGGCTTCCCTGAGGGTGGCTTGTGACCAGCACTCTTGCCAGGGAACACAGGAACAATGGGTTTGAACAGATCCCCAGAGTAAACACTTGTTATGTTATGGGACTTCTGCTGTGCTGATGAAGATTCAGAAAAGCTTTCTGGGGGAGCAGTATGGCTAACTAGTAAAAGGGCTCGCCACACAGGCTGATGGTCTGAGTTCAATTCCCAGGACCCACATGGCAGGAGAGATACCAACTCCTATAGTTGTCCTCCTCCTCCAAACACTTGCCGGGTGAATGTGCACTTGAATGTGAGCACGTGCACTCAAGCGCGCACACACACATACACTCATGTACACTATACATTTTAAAAATGTAATTAAAAAGACAAGTGTTTCATGGATTCAGAGACCCTAGCAGCTTTCTTAGCTAAGTAAAAAAAAAAAAAGCCTCAAAAATCTCTGAATATATACATTCATTCTTTTTTTTTTTTTTTTATAAGAATGGCATTTTGGCAAACTCTCATGTAGCCCAGACTGGCTACAAACCCTTCCCCCTCTCGTGTCAGCCCTCTAGGTGATGCCTGTCTTTCTTGAGCTGGAGATCAGCGATAACAGGCCACAACTACCCTGCTTCTGAAACTGGACCAACAAAGAGCTCAAAGTTGTGTGATGGTTAGAAATTGTTTTCTTTCTGTTTTTGGTTTGAGACAAGGTTTTGCTGTATAGCTCTAGCTGTCCTAAAACTAACTCTGTAGACCAGGCTGGTCTTGAATTTATAAGAGATCCTCCTGCCTCTGCCTCCCAAGTGCTGGGATTAAAAGCATTCACCACCACTGCCCAGCCGCATTAGCTCCTCAGTGTTGAGAACCCAAGGTGAGCATGCGCCCCAGCGTCCCCAGCCTCCTTTTTACTTTGAAAGAAAAAACATTTTGTTTGTTTATTTATTTAGTTAGGTTTTTTTGAGACAGGGTTTCTCTGTGTAGCCCAGGCTGCCCTGGTGTTCACTCTGTAGACAAGACTGGCCTTGAACTCCGAGATATTTCTGCCTCTGCCTCCGAGGTGCTCAGACTAAAGGTGCCTGCCACCACTGCCCAGCCTACTTTTTAAAATAGTTTAATGTGTATTTTGCCTATGTGCATGACTGTGTATCATCTGTGTGTCTTGTGCTTATAAAGTCAGAAGAGGGCACCAGATCCCTTGGAACTGGAGTTACAGGTGGTTACATGTCACCTGTGCTGGGAACCAAACCTGGGTCCTCTCAAAAGCAGTCACTGCTCTTAACCATGAGCCCTCTCTCCAGCCCCAACCTTTTTCTTTGCTTTTTTTTTTTTTCTTTTTTTAATAAATAGATTTATTTATGTATATGAGTACACTGTCGCTGTCTTTAGACACACCAGAAGAGGGCATCAGATCCCATTTCAGATGGTTGTGAGCCATCTTGTGGTTGCTAGGAATTGAACTCAGGACCTCTGGAAGAGCAGTCAGTGCTCTTAACCGCTGAGCCACCTCTCCAGCCCCAGCTTTTCATTTACTTATGTGTGTGCATAAGAGGGGAATTGGTGAGCTCTTGCCATAACTGGCATTTGGAGTCAAAGAACAACTCAGAGACTTGGTTCTCTCCTACCAAATGGCTCCTAGGGACGGAACGGAGGTCGCCAGGCCTGGTGGAGAGCACCTTTATCTGCTGAGCCCCTCACTAATCCTGCTTTTACTTTATATTCTGAGGCAAGGCCTTGCTCTCCGACCCTGAACCTCAAATGCTACTGCCTGGGCTAGGACATGGGGTTCTGGGGTCCCAATTGGGATGCATGGCTGTTCTCATCGCCACCCTGATTGTTAATACTTTGAGCTGTCTCTGGGCAGTTTGACGGGCCAGCTGGTGACGTCAAAGCCTGGGTGCCAGGAAAGTCGAGCAAGTCTCCCACCTCAACATGTCACATGGTCATTGGTTCCCAGGCTGGGTTTGAAAAGAACACAGAGAAAACAAGCTTAGCCTTCCCAGCAGCCCTTACCTTCTTTGAGTCCCAGGGCTGCTTAGAAAGGGTCTTATCTGTCTCGGACCCGGCCTCCTCCATTCCCGGGACGGTCAGCAGTAAGACTGGATGTGGGGGAGAAAAGGGTCAGGACAACATGACCATACAGCTGAGAGACAGACCACAGGACCCTAAGAGCAGGCTTGGAGGTGCTACTGAAGCTGTGGAAGGGACTTAATTAACAAAAAAGCCCTGCACAAGGATCATCAGTTGGCTGTGTAGTGCAAAGAGCTGAGACAAAGAGTCTGGGGCCCTGAGGCCTTGCTGTACAGGTCAGCAGAGACCCTGAGACTGCCACCTGCTGCCCTGGCAGCATCCGCTGTCACTCATCATGGCTGGCACCCAGTGGCTGGACCAAGCTTGGGTCCCCACACTAAGGGCTGGTTCTGACCCTATTGCTAAAGTTACCTGGGATTTACCTGATCTGCCCAGAGTACATGTGCTTGAGAATGAGCAGACATGTCAGAAGGGACCTCAGGCTAGACCAGTAGATGGGACTGTAGAGCTTTGAAGGGCCTAGTGAGAGGCCCGAGGGATGAGATGGATGGATATTGGTTGATGCCCTGGAACCAGCCATACCTGAAGCCTACTTTTAGTCATGGTGAGTGTCTTTCTTCCTTCCTCTCTCCCTTTCTTTTTTTTTAAATTCTGTTTTGTTTTGCAGTGCTAGGGATGGACCCAGGACCCCACACATGCTCACACGTTCTGTTGCTAAGCTGGGCCCCATGCTTTCTGACTCTTGCCAGGTTCATTTCTTCCCTGGGCCAGGAGAGACAATGGCCGATGGGAAGAGCTCTGTGGAAAGCAGGTCAGGGCGCTGGGAGGCAGCCAGGAAACCTCTAGGGACTCGGGGACAAGGAACATGGGTCCTCCTCTATCAAGGCTGGTTGGATTCTGGGCACAGAATCCTGAGGGCATTGAGACCGCAGGTGCACTCCAGGAGCCCTGTGCAAGGAGGCCCCACAGGTCCATCTGGCCTCAACCCTCCTGTGCTGCACATGGGGTCTTCAGCCTGCAGCCCTGGCTGCCTGCCAAGCAACCCCCACCCCCAGGATGAGTCCTTTACCAGGAAAAGGTCCCCGGGACTCAGTGAACTGCCATACTCGGGCCCTCCCTTAACCTGGGCCTCAGATGCATGAGAGGTGACTTCCCTGGCTCTGGTGTCTAAGGCCGGGTGGGGCTGGCCCAGGGCGGGTCTTCCGCACCTCTCTTCACAGAACCTACAATCCTAACTCTTCAAGACAATTGGAAGAGCTGTACTGAGGACTAGCTGCCATGTGTGAGCCCAGAACTGGGGGTGCAGCCTCAGCTACAGGGCTATGTGCGTAGCCCAGCCAGTAAGGAAGCTCACCCCAAACCCGGGACAGAGAAGGCCCCTTTCTCATACAGGGTTACCTGGCTGGGCCCAAGGGAGGATGAAGATGGTTCTGGGCAGTAGAGCTGGGACCCTAGATCAAGTGGCACCTACTGTTGGGGTCTATCCTCAGCTACTGTGTGAATTAACAAACTCTTTCTGCTCTGCTTTTTGAGATGTCAGCATCTCAATCAGTCACAGGCCCAGAACACAGCCAGTGCACATCGGCGAGGGCCCCACATGGGAAAGATGCCCTGAAAACATTTGTCCTATTCCGACTCTTCCTCTAAATGTCAGTCCCCCAAACACTAGTGACCTCCTGGGACATGCGGGCTACTGGGTCGCCTGAGCCTGGCAGAAACACCGAATCCCTCATGTACCTCTCTTCTGATGCGCATCCTGGGACCCGCCTGGGAAGGACTCTGCCTGGCTGGGTGTCATTGTGCTCTGGTGCAGGGCAGAGTCAGAGTTGGTCCTGGGAGACAGAGAGATGGTGACACTCACAGGAAGAAGCCTCAGTCCTGATCTACCCATGTTAGACACTGTCTTAATCCCCACAAGGGTCCAGGATATGCCCCATGGCTTGGGGCAGCCTGTGGGTCATTCCACCAGCTGTGTGGTCCCAGGTCAGTGATTGGACTTCTCTGTGTTCAATTTTATTATGGTAAAATGGATATGAAAACTTTGTTTCTTGAGGCAGGATTCCATGTAGCCCAGGCTGGCCTTAACCTCACTGTATAGTTGACCTTAAACCACTGATTATCCTGAGTGCTGTGACCACATACACACAATGTGATAGGCACGTGGAGACATCAGTCAGCCTCGGGGGTTAGTTCTCCAGCACCTTCTGGGTCCTCATTGTCACTGCTATGTACCACAGGCTGGCCCACCTGGCCTCCTCCAGGGACTCTTCTGCCTCCATAGCCTATCTGTAGTGGTCTTGGGACTGCAGATAAGTGCTGCTGTGTTCATGTGGGTTACAGGATTTGAACTCAGGTCCTTGTGTTTGGCACAATTCACTGAAGAAGCTACTGCCCACCCAGCTCTCCACGCCCAGTTTTGTTCTTTTTAAAGAACTGTGATATTTTAAATATCACACATGCGTTTCTGTGTGCCGTGTGATGCTCACGGAGGTTAGGAGGTGTCAGATCCCCTGGGACTAGAATCAGGGAGAGGTGGGAGCTACCATGTGGGTGCTCTCTCAGCACAGGTTTATGTGGACCTGGGGATGGAACCCATACTCTGTACATGCTAGGTGAGCACTCTACCTACTAAGCTCCAAGTACTCTATGTACAGCCTCATCCTGGCTTGATCCGTTTTAACTGAATGAGAGCCAGGGATGATAGCCCCTGAGCACAGTCCCCAACAGTGAATACAGAGTGTGCACAGTCCCCAACAGTGAATACAGAGTGTGCACAGTCCCCAACAGTGAATACAGAGTGTGCACAGTCCCCAACAGTGAATACAGAGTGTGCACAGTCCCCAACAGTGAATACAGAGTGTGCACAGTCCCCAGCAGTGAATTCAGAGTGTGCACAGTCCCCAGCAGTGAATTCAGAGTGTGCACAGTCCCCAACAGTGAATACAGAGTGTGCACAGTCCCCAGCAGTGAATACAGAGTGTGCACAGTCCCCAGCAGTGAATTCAGAGTGTGCACAGTCCCCAGCAGTGAATTCAGAGTGTGCACAGTCTCCAGCACTGTATACAGAGGACTGCTTGAGCCCAGGAGTCTGCAGCCTGCCTAGAGCTCAGGGAGAAACCAAATTTGAAACAATCAGGCCAGTAAGGGAGCCCAGAGGTGAGAGAGCTCTTGCACAAGTCTGACGACCTAATAAGTGTTAGCCCTGGGACCCACATGGTAGGAGAGAACCGACAAGCTGACCTCTGACCTCCATCTGTGGCATACATGCTCCCCACCACCATCCCCCCAAAAGCCAGGAGTGGAGATCACAACTTTAATTCCAGAACTTGGGAGGCTGAGGCAGGCAGATCTCTGTGAGCTCAAGGCCAGCCTAGTCTACAGAGTAAAACCTGTCTCCAAACCAAACCAAAGCAAACCAAAGCAAACCAAAGCAAACTGGCCCTGGATTGTAACCCAGGTGGCTGAGTGTTCCTCTGGTGTCCATGAGGTCTTAGGTCCCATCCCTAGCACCACATAAACTAGGCGTGGTGACACAGACCTGACATCCCAGTGTCTAAGGCTTGAGGGCAGATGTTAAAGGTCCTTCCCAGCTACACAGCAGGTCTCAGAGGAAAGAGTAGTAGCAGATTATGTTATTTAATATCATCATTATCCATGGACTATGACCTTGGGAATCCATGGGGCAGTGAACCCATGTCACTCAAACCCTGACACATATCACACTAGAGGAGTGTTGGCAAAGAATCTTCACATCCAGAGATGTCCCTGGATAGGATACCCACACTGTATGCACAGTTACTGTATTGTTATTTTCAGGATTTATTTTATTTGTGTGTATATGCGTACATGTAATGTGTACATAGTTCCCTTGGAGGCCAGAAGAGAGCATCATATCCCCTGGATCTGGAGTTACAGGTGCTTGTGAGCCACCATGTGGTGCTTTCACTGAAACCCAGATCCTCTCAGTGTGCTTAGCTGCTGAGCTGCACCTGTGGCCCCTTGTTTTTAAGGCAGGGTCTGAATGTGCAGCCCCGACTGGCCTGGAACTCAGAAATCTGCCTGCCTCTGCCTCCTGCATGCTAGGACGACAGGTGGGACCCACCATCTTGCAAATACAGATGAGCAGTATTTCCTACAGCTCCCTTCCTGTGCTGCTGGGGATAGAAGCAGGGTCCTCATGCATGGCAGGCTGTGCTTGCCACAGATGTGCATATATCTTAGCTGCCAAAGACCATCAATAAATGTGTCAGAATTGTAGCTTCCATGGAGTCCAGTGCCAGGTGTGGTGGTGAACACCTTTGTTCCTAGACTCCCTGGAAGCTGAGGCAGGGGGACCACTGGAGCCTGGGAATATGCAGCCCATGTAGGCTACAGAGAGAGGGCAGGAGGGAGGGACGTGGGGAGAGCTTGTCTCATTAGGGGAGCAAAATAAAGTGGAACAGGCAAGATACACCAGTGACTATTCAATTCTGAAAAGAAATAAGAAATCAAGACAGGAAGACAGGGAGGACAGGAGGAGCAGGAGAGGGGAAAAAAAGGAAAAGGAGGGAAAAGGAGGAAGAGGAGGAGGAAGAGGAAGAGGAGGAAGGGGAGGAGGAAGAGATAGAGGAGGAATAGGAAGGGGAGGAGGAAAAGGAAGAGGAGGTAGAGGAAGAAGAGGTAGAAGAGGAGGAAGAAGAGGAAGAGGAGGGAACAAGGCTCTGAAGGTCCTGAGGGCATGCTCTCCACAATTCAGAACTGACTTCTGGGATCTTCTGGAAGCATCGTGCTCACTTCCCAGCGACTATGCCCTGCATGCTCACACACAGCTAGGATAAAGTCTACACTGTTTCCTCCCAGAGGCCAGGTGTCCCTTCCACTGACCTCCTCCAGCTGGTGTCCGCGGGAGGCGAAAGGTACACGGTGCCATAGGGGCAGCTGTCAGCGTGAATGAGTTAAGGGAATGTCAGAGTGTGCTCTGTCCCAGGAAGCCTGATGCACAGCCTGTGGGGCCAGGCTGCTGGGAGCTGCCGGGAGCTGCTGGGAGTGGCCCTGCTCCCAGCCTGTGGCTGCAGCTGGCCAGGAGGGCAAGGGGCATTTCCTGAAGAAAAAAAAAAGAGTGCAGCCAAAGGTGCTGGGGTGCCCCAGGGGCCAGACCCATTCCCCTTCAACTCAGCACCGTCCTCTCAAATCAGCCCAAGAGGAGGCCTGGCCTCCAGCTGCCAGACGCCTTAGGGAGGCCAGGTTCAATTCTTCCATTGAGGAGCTCCCGGCACCAAAGTCTCACAAGTAAGAAGGAGGAGTAGGCCGACAGCTCCACTCTGCAGAGTTGAGGGTGGGGCGAGAGTAACCCAAAGCCACTCCAGTGATGGGGACCTGGTTGGGGCAGCCAAGTTAGAAGGGCGCCCTGTCAGGTGTCCACCCTCCAAACAACAGAGGCTGATCTGTGTGAGTCACTGTCATGTCCATGCTGCTTCAACAGAGCCACGCCCCCTTCTTGCAGCCCTTGGAACCTGCATCCCAAATTGCTCCTTGTGGCCCAGTCCTCTGTGGTTTGGGCTCACTCTCCTTAACTCTTCTCCCTGCCCCAAGTCTGGCTCCAACATCCTGTGTTGGGGGCCTTTCCCAGGTCTCCATGATCTAGTGTCCACAGGTAGCAGTGTGTGCCTGTCCCCCTGTTCCCTCCCAATCCTACACACATCCTCTGCAAAAAGGATATCTGTCGCCCATGCTTGTCTACTGACAGGGGTCGGCGGTGTGGGGAGCCAAGTCTGCCACGCTCACGATATACTCTGTCCACAAGCCCATGATGTCGTGTGGTCCGACTCGTGTCCAGGCCTGAGGACTGAAATGGGGTCTGGGAAAGAGAACAGGGGTTCAGCAAGGAGAGAGTGGACTTAGAGGTTACTGGCTGTATATAGCCTGGGGTTCCCCTAGCTCTACCCTTGGAGATCTCTGCTCTGGGGACACACTTAAACTCTATTGCATAGGCCTCTCTGGCAGCCCCAGCTCCTGCTGCACCAAGGGGTTGGGGTACAAAAGCCAGCAGTGCTATCCCAGAAAGGGCAGGAGACATGCAGTCCAGCTGCTTGGGCCAGAGTGGCGGTACACGCTTTGCCTGGGTGCCGGGTACAGATGACTGTGCAGTTCTCCCCAGCTGGCCAGGTGCAGACAGGCCTCACCCTCTCTCTCCAGGCCTGGCCGGCCTCCTGTCCCCACCTACGTCATCTCTGGAGGGGCCTGCCAAGAGAGGCCCCCAGGGCTTCAAGCCCAGAGCTGCTGTGGGGCCCACCTGGCCCAGTGCTTGTTCCCAAGAGGATTGAGGCAGAGCCCAGAACTGCTCTAGATTGAGCTGTGGCCCCTCTCCCATCCCTCTCCTGCTCCCACCCCCAGCATCTCAGCCATGCAGCACCGAAAGCCAAGTACAAGCGCCTTCTGGGGCTGTGGCGTGGCTACATAGAGCTTCTTACCAGCACCTGGGCTGCCACAAGGTTCCAGGCAAGTCTTGGAAGCCCTAAGGCTGCCAGGAGCCTGTCACCATGTTAAGATGAACCCAACCCTGGACATGACTTGTCCACATGCCTGCCCGGCTATCTAGGCCCTGGGCCCTTCTGTCCCCCAGGCAGAGAGCAAAAGTCATTCTGGTATTTAAACAAGCTTCCCTTTCAGGAAGCCCAGTGGTGGCTGAAATGGCCTGGACACTTCTTTTTCTGTTTGCCTTCAATGCTGTCTGAGTGGCCACTGCCAAATCTCTGTGATCCAGAAGACCCTGCTGATTTTGTGCTTTTCTCCTTTTTTGTTTGTTTGTGTTCTGGCTGTCCTGGAACTCACACTGTAGAAGAGGCTGGCCTCGAACTCAGCCTTCTCTACATTTTTTACCCATAGAAAGGCAATGAACCCCAGAGATGGCCATGAACCTCACCTTCAGGGCCTACGGAGGGTAGGCGCCAGTCATCTCTCAGACAGCTGGAAGGGAAACCAAGGCTGCTGCTACCCATCTCTCTAGAATCTGCCCCTGCTACCCCTGCTGCCCCTGCTGCCCCTGCTGCCCCTGCTGCCCCTGCTGCCCTGCACATCAGGCCCCTCCCAGCTCTCCAGCACTATCTGTGGAGCCAGCACTTGGGGATGCACATGCTTGGGGGCGTGGCCCATGCAGCTTGGGGGCATGGCCCATGTAGCTTAGGCCCCATGCTTAGATTCTGCTGTAACATACACCAGGTATGTGTACATGACATCTGTCCAGGAAGGACCCCAAGGGTCCTGGGGGACTTTGAGTGGCACTCATACATACTTCCCAAGATGAGGGCACTGAGGCAGGTTCACCTCAGGTGTGTGGATGGAGGAGGCATGCCCCAGAGAGCTGCAGGGACAACTGTGGGCCACCCAGTGCTGACATATGGATCAAGGTCTTACAGGCTGGGTGAGAACAATCTCAGTCTGGGGCTCAGTTACCAGAAACACTAAGCTGTAGCCAGAGCTAACCCCAGAACCACTACACTAAGAATGCAAAAACCCAACACTTTGAACCATTAGGTGGCATTTGCGCCTTGGGCAAATAGGCTTATAGTCAGGTCCTTTGTGTCCTTGAACTGAGGAGTTCAGTGTGATGCCCACACAGGGTTACATGAAGGGGTGCTGGGGTGCTCAGGTAGAAGGAAGAGGAACTGGAAAACAGATGAATGGAGATCCTCTGTCACAGAGAGTCAGTGACTTCAGTATGGCACTGAGATCTGGAACTCCACAGAGTGAGGTTCCCAGAACCAAGCTAGGACCCCAAGCACACCCAGGCCCAGGCTGCTAACCCAGCAGTTCACAGCATTATGCAGCCAGGGGAAAGGAAGCTGAGGACGACTCTACAGCCTGTTAGCTCTTGGAGAAAGGGTTGCTTGCAGACCCTTTAACACGGTATGTGCCGGCCGAGGGCCTTGTCTGCACACCCTCCTCCTGCTTCTCCTGAAGACTGGGTCTGGGGAGAAGACACTAGCCCTTATTATTCTGACAGCAGCCTGTGGCCTGAGGGAGCCATGCAGGGTGTGCGGCTCTGCCAAGAACTGTCTGCAGACAAGTGGGGTCAGGCGGCAGGGGCTTCCTTCTGAGAACTGCTGGGCTTGCAGATCAGTGAGGCGGCTGGAGCCAAGCCCCCAAGGCCCTGAGCTCTTCTCAGGGCCTCCCAGCCTGCTGGCAGGTGCAGCAGCTGCTGAGTGTTCTGAGTGGCTGGGGCGGGGGGGGGGGGGGCTGCTGACTCCAGGAGTCTGGAGCTTAGGGAAGCTGGCTGGGCCACTCCTCCTCTCCTGAGCCCCAGGAGACTATAAGAGTGTTTAGGGGTGGGAAGTCGTCCTCTGTGAATTGCAGGGGACAATGGCACGTGTTTAATTTGGGGGTCATGGCTCATCTCCTGTGGGTCAACCAGCTGTCCCTGGGGTCTGTAGTTGGAGTAGGCCCCAGAGTGAGAGCGAGTTGAGACAGGAAGACATGGAGTGTCACCTAGGAGGGGAGCAGAGCCAGGAGAACGGGGGCTCACCTGGAAGGAGAGGTCCACGCTGCTACTTCCAATCTGGTTCACGTTGGGCAGGGACCCGCCATAGTACTGGCCACGGCTGGGGCCCAGCTGGAGGTACTGGGACTTTTGCAGTTGAAGCTGGAAAAGCAAAGCCATCAGTTGTCACCATGCAGAAGGGGACACATTCTCAGTACACCCATGGAGTACCTATGGAGTATCACTTAGCTGGTGAGATCCAGGGACTATCGTGTCCCTTTGACTAAGACTCTGCAAAAGGCAAAACCCAACACACCCTGGATGGCCCTCCCTGAGTGAGACTGCACCCTTGAAGAGCTCCTGGCCATGAACTTGTGAAGCTGGCTGCCTGGCTCACTCTCCTGAGACCTGGGGAGGCCCAGCAGGGTCCATGAATGTGCTAGCCAGTGGGAAGCTGATTATGGATTTAATATGTGACCTGACTGCCACAGGCCCTGAGTTGCCGCCTCACGCCCTAGCCTCAGTCTATACACTTGGGGATCCTGCCTAAGCCTGTGTCCGCCTCCCAGCTCCTTGGAACTCCAGAGCTGACATCTGTGAATTGTAGGGGACAATGGAAGATGTTTAACTTGAGGGGAATAGCCCATTTCCCTCATGGAACTGGGTCCTCAGTGCCCACTTCAGTGTGGCCAGTCACACAGGAAAGTGCTGTCTGCTCTGTGTGGGCCTGGTGGTTGCTAGGGTCCAGAACTGTGTACACAACAGGGCTGGCTCTCCCTTCTCACAAACGACTCCTGGCAGCACAGCCTTCCCACCTCTCTTCCACGCCAGCCCTGCTTCCTGGGGAGGCCTTGGACACTGGAGGGGGAAGCAGAGCTCCAGCTGGCTGCATGCCCGGCCGAGCACCTCGCCCAGGTAAACAGCTGTTTCCTGCGAGCTACAGTGGAGGCCAGAGGAAGATGAATGGGCTTGGTTCTGAGGTACCTGTGCTGGGCCTGTTCTGGGAGGGTCCTGTGTTCTCAGTGGATGCCAGTTGGTCCCACCCACATGTCCCCACTGAGTCTCTCCCAGCAGCTAGGAAATACAGAAAGGGGGTGGGGAAGCGGCTCAGCAAGAAAAGACACTTACTACCAAGCTTGAAGACCTCAGTTCAATCCTTGAGTCCCAGAGAGAACTGACTCCTGCAACTTGTCCTCAGACCTCAACATGCGCTTTGTGTGGGATTTCACCTGACAAGTAACTGTAATTAAAATATAAACTAAGCCAGAATAGAGATGCTTCTCAGGGTGAGGCCCACACAGTGCCTTTTGCCCGCCTTGCTTGTCCAGGGCTACGTGAGTCTCATAGGTGGCTCTGTGTTCTACCAGCCCTGTGCTGTCAGAAATGACAGTGCACAGTATTTGTGTCCTCAGATGCTTCTTGGAGGGACAGAGCCACAGGTTCTTAGAGACTGGGGACCAGAGCAGTGTGCACCAGGGCCATTGAGCTTACTGCTATGTGTGGGAACAAAGGAAGCCTGGTGTTTGGGGGTGAACCTCAGACCTGGGTCTGGCTGTCCTGCAATGGCCCTGAGCCCACCTCCCTTGCTCAGCTCCCTGGGCCTTGCAGCTGCTCTACATCCAGGCTACTGTGGCAGGGACTCCATCCCCCTGTGGCAGCCAAGCACATCTTGGGTGACACAGAGAACTGCACAGGAAACAGAGGTCCAGCCTGTACCCCTTATCCTCAGGTAACCTGGAAGCCTTCAGTATGTCTGCCCTGAGAGTGTACAACTGTGGCAGGCCACAATTCTTACCTGTCATTCTAGCACTCAGGAAGGGGGCTGAGGCAGGAAGGGCAGGGGTCAAGGCCAGTATCTTAGGGTTTCTGTAGCTGTGATGAAACACTATGACCAAACTGGGGAGGAAAGGGTTTATCCGGCTTACACTTCCACACTGCAGAAGGAAATCAGGACAGGAACCTGGAGGCAGGGGCTGATGCAGAGGTCATGGAGGGTGCTGATTACTGGCTTGCTCAGCCTGCTTTCTTATAGAACCCAGGCGCACCGGCCCAGGGATGGCCCCACCCACAGTGGCCGGGCCCTCCACTGCCCTGATCACTAATTAAGGAAATGTCCTACAGGGTTGCCTACAGCCCAGTCTTAGGGAGGCATTTTTCTCAACCAAGGCATCCTCCTCTCTAATGACTGCAGCTTGTGTCAAGTTGACATAAAACCAGTCAGGACATCCAGTCTCCACTCCATGAGACTCTAACAGCTGTATGAAGCAGGAAAAGTTAAGGCAACTCAATAGAGTGGAGAATTACTGTTAGTTTAACCTCCATGGGGAATCCTGGTAGTCTGAACGTGAACTGAACACAGGCCAAGGCCAAGCCCTCTCCGCAGTGATGGGAAACACCATAGCTCCCTGTACAGCAACAGCAACGACACCCCAGGGGAAACTCTCCAACCAACCCCAATGTGCCAAGCCTCCTGAGAGCCTCAAAGAACATGCGCCAGCTATGAAACAAAAACTCAAAACCCAGGTGCACGAGAGACGGCAGATGGGGTGGCCCCGCCCTATCAGGTTTGACTTTCAAGAGCGGCTCCTCTAATTCTGTGAGTATCCAGCACTTGTTATCAAGACTTGGTCTCTGCAAGAAGGATGAAAGGTAGGCTGTACAAGCTGGTGCATCCACGGCTGACCAAACAGGCTCTGAACTCTCACACAATGGATGGATGGATGGGTGGATGGATGGGTAGATAGATGGACAGATGGATGGATGGATGGATAGATAGACACCCAAATAAACGGTTTTTGGGTTTGGTTTTTGTTTTTGTTTGTTTGTTTGTTTGTTTGTTTTTTCGAGACAGGGTTTCTCTGTGTAGCTTTGGCTGTCCTGGAACTCACTCTGTAGACCAGGCTGGCCTCGAACTCAGAAATCTGCTTGTCTCTGCCTCCCAAGTGCTGGGATTAAAGGTGTGTGCCACCACCGCTGGGCTGTTTTTTTTTTTTTGTTTGTTTGTTTGTTTGTTTGTTTTTGAGGAGTGTCACTGTGTACCTGGGGCATCAAGGCAACCTGGCATCAGCCTGACCTCTGAGGAAGCTAGACACTGGACACTGAAGCCAACCATGACCATGGATACTGAGTCCAAAAGACTGAGCCCCACAAGAACCCAGATGCCCTGGCAGTACGGCTGTGCTGGCTCACACTGGTGCCGGCAGGCTGACCAGGCTCATTCGATGCCATAGGGATGGGACAGTTGAAAGGTGTGCTCCATGTCTCCCAGGTCACCCAACCCTCACCTGTCTGGTTAAGTCCTGTCCTTGCCCTGGAATAAGCTAACTGTGAGTCAAAAGCTCCCAGAGTCCTGAATCTTCCCAGGACACTGTCAGGGAATCCAGAGGGGATGCTAGCCTGTACCCCGGAAGCCCCTCCTTGGTTGCTGCTGTAGCTCTTTCCTACTGCCAAACCACATGCCCTGTTCCCACGATGCTGTGCTCCCCAAGGACACAGAGAACTTGTCTACAGAGGCATACTGACATGTCATCTGCTGATGAGCCATAGTCACAAGGGTGAGGGAGCATGTGAATGAGTTCATGAATGAGTGAATGGCCACGAGCGACTGAGCACACGGATAAGCAAATGTGAGGAATGAGTGGGTGAGTTGGAGATGCCCACTTAGGAGAGTCCCTCGTCCTCCTGAAGTCACACTGCATCTAAAGCACTGGTTCTTAACCTGTGGGTCATGATCCCTTTGGGGTCCAACAACCCTTTACAAGGGTCACATATCAGATCTCCTGCATATCAGATATTTACATTATAATTCATAACAGCAGCAAAAATAGTTATGAAGTACTAACGAAATAATTTTATGGTTGGGGGTCACCAAAACATGAGGAACTCTCTCTATTAAAGGGTTGCAGCACTAGGAAGAGTGAGGACCACTGATCTAAAGTGACACCACCTGTCCCTGGTCCTCAGGCCGCGCTGGCCACCTTGACGAGATGGGCGCATTCGGGTGCTGCCCACATCTGTCACGCACTCCCCCCACCCCAGCTGCTAACAGGAGGTCACATCACAGCCTTCTGCCTCAGGTCCTGCAGGTCAAGCCCAGGCCCCAGTTAGGACCCCCAGTTCTATGAACAGCTTTCTCAGATTCAGAGAACAGATTCAGAGAGCCCACCTAAATGGCTGGTACATAGGCGCTCACACATTCACTTCAGCCTGCTCCCTTCTACTTTCCCCACTGCTGGCAATCCTCCTGCCTCAGATTACAGGTGGGTGCCACCAGAGAAAACAGATGTCACAGCTGGAGTGCCCTCCGACATGCAGAGAGGACCTCATCACCGGCCTGGCCCTCGGCAACCCTTAGCCATGAGCTGGTCTGCACTGTTGGATCGTGAGTCTGCAGCATGGAGTCCCGAGACTGTATCCACCTGTATTCAGAACCAGGGCAGGCGAGCAGAACCCGCAAGTCTGGCCTCACTTCCTGCCTGCTGGCTGCAGCCTTGGATTCTTCCAGAAAGCCGGCCCCTGTCCCTGCAGACCTTCAAAGCAGTGCCTGACCACAGGAGTCAAGGTGGGAGGTGACCTGCCACCCCTTACACTGCTGTCCTGTGCTAAGGTAGCAGGCTGGCCTCAGAAAGGTGATGGGCGGAGGAGCAGCCCACCTCACACTGTGGCCATGCTGGGCGTGCCTCCACAGACAAGGCATCTGGAGGGGTGCAGCGGGATGGAGCACCTCTTCACCTGGAGCCCCTTCAGCCTATGGCAAATTGAAGTAGAAACTTAAGGGTTCTTTGGAAAGTCGGTCTGGTGGCGGACTCAGGCTGACTGGCAGAGTGATGTCAGCTGAGACAGACGTCTATGCTGAGGCAAGACCTTGGAGCAGAGAGTATAAAAAGGACTCATGTCTTCACTGATCTTCGCTTCCCTGAGAGAGGCACAACTGAGAACTTCTGCCGACTCAGGCTGAGGCTGAGACCTGGCTGTCTCTGTTAGGTTGTGTCACCGCTGTGCTGACCTGTGAACAGAACTGCCAATTTCCAGACAACACTGACCTTTCTAAACAGGTCCACCTCCCCCGTATCCTTTCTTTTCCTCTACCTATGGTGGGTAGTGGGCTAAAAAGAGGTTAAAACGTTTAAAAAACATCATTAAAAGTAAGATTTATTCGAGGCCAGCCTGGTCTACAGAGTGAGTTCCAGGACAGCCCGGGCTATACAGAGAAACCCTGTCTCGAAAAACCAAAAAAAAAAAAAACCAAAAAAAAAAAAAAAAAAAAAAAGTAAGATTTAAAAATCAAAGGTACAGCAAATCCCAACTGAATATGCTAAGACTGGGCTACAATCCTAGAGCTATCCAACTGCCACAAGCGGGATGGCTTAAAGCCACGGCCACCTTGCCTCTGTTTCCCTGGAGGCTCCTTCCTGTCTTGTCTACAAAGCCTAGGCAGCCTGGGACTTGGGATCATGGCTCCAGTATCTATAGCCCACACTGAGGCCTTCTACGTCTTGGCTTCAGTCCATGTCCACTGCTCTCTTCCATTCACATGGCACAGACCTTAGTATCTGGGGGTCCTGCATCCAGCAGCCCCCAGATGGAACAATCACTGCATCTTTACAAGAACCCACAGAATCCCCCATTCCCTAAATGCCATTGTGAAGATTCCCACAGCTTGGTGGAGTCAGGTGTGAAGTGGGGACTTAGGGTTTCTTTGGAAAGTCAGTTGTGTTGGATGGTGTTTTGCTGGGGCAGACATGTTTTCCTGAAGCAGACACAGGTGAGAGGATGTTTTGCTAAAGCAAACATGTAAAAAGACTCATGATGTCAAGAAGGACACAACAGATGGGGACGAGGCTGGTATTGGTACACCTTGCCATTCCTTAATTGCCATCGTTTGTCCTGGCTTCATAGAGAGAAATGCACCAAAAACCTTCTGGTGGTTTTCTGGCAGCTTCTTGCTGCTTCCTCGGATTTGGGATGACTGGCAGAGTGATGGCAGCTGAGACAGATTAACACGAGAGTTTTGCTAAGACAGACTCACGTGGTGAGGCAAGAGCTGTGGGAGGACACGTGATGTGTGGAGGGAGGACACATAGGACCCAACGGACAGTGATGGCAGGCTTACATGGCTGGCTTTACAATGCTCCAGTGTCTCACGTCTTCATCTTCGCTGATCTTCACTTTGTTGAGAGAGGCACAGCAGAGAACTTCTCCTGGTGTCCCTGCAGGTCCTGGTGGCTCCTGATGACTCATGCCAACTCGGCTGAGGCCTGGCTGTTTCTGCTGGGTCACGCTACCACTGCTGATTCATGTTTGCTGTCCTGACACAACTGAACTAGACACCTGATATCCTGACAAATAGATTGAAATTGCCCCAAAGAACAATTTCTAAACAGGTCTGCTTCCCCAGTATCCTAATGACCTTTCTTTCCCACTACCTCTGGGGGGTGGTGGGCTTGAAGGGAGATTAAAGCATTTCAGAACCCTTATTAAAAGTAGGTTTTGAAAAATCGAAGCCTATACAGGTGTTCCAAGTTCTGTGGAGAAGTATCCCAAAGAATAGCAAAGACTCCAACAGCACCCCCAATCAGAGAGTGACCTAAGTACTGGAGTTTTGTGTCCACAGAGTTCCTGACACCCAATCCAAACAGACACCAAGGGGCAGTGAATCAGTCCTGGGATTTGATTCTCACCTTAACCCAGGACTCACCTTTAGCCAGGTGTAGTGGCGCACGCCTTTAATACCAGCACTTAAGAGGCAGAGGCAGGTGGATCTATGTGACAGAGGCAAGCCTGGTCTGCAGAGAGAGTTCCAGGACAGCCAGAGATACACAGAGAAACCCTATCTCAAAAACAAAACAAAAACATGTATTTTATTTTTAATTATATGGGTGGGTGTCTGTGTGTAGGCATGTGCACATGTCTAAAGATACCAGAAGGGGGTGCTGGACCACCTGGAGCCTGAAGGAATCCAAGTTCTCTGTGAGAACAGTGCTTACAAATCCTAAGTCGTGCGCCATCTCTCTAGCCCCTTAATTAAGGACTTTAGTTCTGCACAGGGTCACGGCCCCTGCCTCTGGAGCATGAAGACACACTCCTAGGGAGACACAATCTACTCCCCCAATGAACAAGTCAAGTCTGAGAGAGACATGGCCTGACTAGTTAGGAGGCAGCTAAGCATGGTGGGGTTGCTCTATAGACTAAGGCCCAGGTTCCCCAGGAACCAGGGACACCCCTCCCACTGCAGATGGAGCACCTCCCAGGTGGACAGCTCAATAGAGGCATCCCTCTGGCTAATCTCCTTGGGATGGGATGGCCAGAGCATCTTTAAAAAGCCACCTCTGGCCTCGTATGGAACCACTATGGGTAACTCCTGGGGATGGGACTTGGCAGGCCCCCAGTTTCCCTGGGAGACCTGAGCAACCCCCACAGCCACTATCCCCTCCGAGCCTCAATGTTCAGATGAAGTGGCCTTGGGCAGGCCAGGACTGCCTGTAGTTACCATGGCAACAGGCTGGCCTTGTAAAGAGATTAAAGGGAACAGGCCAGCTGACACTGGGCTCTGTCCTGTGCAGAGACTATAGTGGGAAGGAGTAGGAGGGGAGGCTACGAAAGGGATGTGTTCGCTGCATGCCTCAGCATCCCCTTGGCTGGCCTGGCTCTCTGCTCTCCCAGCCTCAGCCCTTTTATCAGATAAGCCAGGAGCAGCTACCACAGGGCTCCATGGAATTCTTTCTCCTTCCTCAGCTTACCATCTGAACCTCCTTGACTGAGGGCTGTCTCCTGCCTGCCTGTCACCTCCATGGAGGCCAGGAAGAGAGTCTGGAAGAGAGGTAGGGCTTGGATATGCAGGCAAGCAGCTAGAAAAATGTGTGCAGGACTTTTCAGAAGAGCAACTCTGGGGACCTCAGGTGGGGACACAGCTTCTGTGCCTGGACAGGGCACCTGCTTCTCTGCTAAGGTTGAAATGGGGACAGAGGCTCAAAGACTAAGCATGGCCTTCCCAGTGCTAAGGCAGCATGCACTCCAGGAGAGGCTGACAACACACAGTCCCAGGGGTCCCCACCTCTGGATCCTGCATCCTCTGAGCACAGATGCAGAAGGCCAAGGGCAGGGGACCCTGGAATAGGGCCACCTACCCAGTGTTCTCTGAGAGGGAGAGCCAACCTCTCTGGATTCTGAAAGCACCCCAGGAAGCAGCAAGCTCAGGGAAGGGAGGAGCTGCTGAAGCATGCGCACGAGGGCAGGTACAAAGGCCCTGGGGCAGAGTGTGCAAAGGCAGGGACCTGAGATGCCACCAAAGCCACGCCCAGATAGAGACTGGGACTCCTCTCCTACTGCACCTGCCTCCTTTGCCCATGCTGCCTCACCCCTGTCACCACCCACATCCCCAAGCTCTCCCCGAGAGGCACCATCTGCTCCCTACAGCTAAGCCCTCAGATTCCACAGAGCCAGGCTGTTGTATCGTCATGGCCTCACACAGGGATCCCAGCTCACCCCGACCCTAGGTGGAGCACAACTAGCCACCAGGCAATAAGGACTGGCTTGCTACAATCTCCAACAATGGGAAGGGAGGGCTCCAGGGTGTTGAGAAGATGGGAACAAGAGCTGTAACCTCTCATCCAACCCACTCCCCAAGTTTCTCAATGAATCCTGACGGGTGCTGAGATGGTTTATGTTCCCCTATTGCAAGACTTTGGAAAACTTGATCCCCAGATTCTTCCTATCCCTGCTGTGGATGGGAGTCAGGACCCGTACAAGCCAGTGGGGACTGAGGACAGGGCCCTAGCATGCTCAGCAGGGCCTGGGGACCAGCAGCCAGCCTCACATGTGCTCACCCAGCCACCCACAATCTCCTTCTCTGCTCCCTTAAGGGTCTAAAGGAGATGTCCTAGAGCCAAAGAGCCAGGATGTGTTTTTCTCAATGCCCTAAGCTCCTTGACGTACCCACCTGGACACAAGCCAGTGACCCAGACACAAGAAGTGTGGCAGTGATCAGAGATTAGCAGGAGCAGCCTGGTGCAACCAGGGACAGTGTGCCAGGGGCTGTGGGATGGCCCACCTGTGCTGAGGCCAGTCCCTCCTCATCCTGGCAGCCGCAACTCTGCTTCCCATCTCTCTAGATGCTCTGGACATTTCTCAGCCCCACAGCTATGCAAGATGTGGCCTTTCACATCTGGCTTCTGTCATGTCCTGTCTGTCTGGGGTCCGTCTGGCCCACTGCATGCCCCAGGATGGGCACACAATGTTACTGTTTATTTATTCCTCAGATGATTGATACTAGGCATGGTTTTCCATCTTTCAGCAGTTGGGAATAATCTGTGAACCTAAGTGTGTAAGTGTGAGCTGGAGCCCCTGCCTGCAAATCCTAGCGTACACCTGGAGAGGGAGTGGGAGTAGACTCACTGCACACCAGGGAGGGGCTGTGATGCTGCCTGGCAGTTCTGGGCTCCCTGGCTGTGGTGTCTTCCCCGGCAGCTGCATGTGTCACACTCCCACAAGCTCGAAGCTTCCAGCCTCACCTCCTCCCCGCACTTGTTCCTTTTTGGGTCTCTTTGTTTTCGCAGTGCTGGGGGTGAAGCCCAAGACTAGACGCACACTAGACAAGTGCTCTGCCCTGACAGGATCTCACACTCTAAGCAATCCTCCTGCCGCTGCATCTGAACATGGGGGCTACAAGCTTGCACCAACCACTATGCTCGACTCTTATTTTTATGATTTGTTTCAATTGTCTTAATTGTGTGTGCATGCACACCCATCTGTTTACAGGCGCACACAGGGCCAGAGGTGTCGGATCCCCTGTATCCTCTGGGATACAGTGCTGGGAACCAAGCTCAGGTCTATGCAGAGAAGCACTCCTAATTCCTGATCTCACATTTTTGGGGGACAGAGTCTCATTCATATGACCCAGGCTGGCTCTGAGCCCCCGTTGCAGCCTCCAGTGCTGGGGTGACAAGCATGCACTACTACCCAGCTGATCTTCATACTTTTGATTCTGAAAGAGCCAAAAGTTCCAACTCTTACATTTGTTTTTTTTTTTTAATTAAAATAATTATTTTTTTTTGAGACAGGGTCTTACTATGGAGCTATGACAATTCTGGAACTCAATATGTAGACCAGGCTGGCTTTGAACTCAGAGATCTGCCTGTCTTTGCCCCTGAGCGCAGGGAATAATGAGCCACCATGCTTATTTGGGTTCATGTCTCTCCTCTGCTGTGACGTTGTTGGGGTCCTGCTGGGTCACCAGGATGACCTGGCACACTGAGGGCACTCTGCCCTCAGGAGGGAACGATGCCCAGGTTGACAGAATACATGGAGGAGGATACAGGCATGTAGATTCCAGGCTGAGTCACCACAACCCCGGGTGGGCCTCCAGCCCCCCCATTCTACAGCCCACTATAAACACAGACTCAAGTACACAGCACGGTGGGGCCTCGGAATGCCTTTAATCAGGCTTTGCAGCGCTGCCAAATTTCCAGACCCGGGAGTGAGCAGGGCTGTGGCGGGCGGCGCCGGCTGTTTCTGCAGACGGTGGTGGAGGTTGGACACAGGCACTTGGGCCCAGAGCTGTGACGGGTCCCTTGGGGTCTGTGCAGAACAGCTGTTTTTGTGGGGCCCTCCTTCCTCCATAGGGTACCCCAGCCCTCCCCATTGGCCAAGTGCCAATTCCTGAGTGGGGTCTCACAAAGGGAAAAGACATTTCTGAGTCCTCGGTTTCCAGTAGGGAAACTGAGGCACCAAGGGACCACAGGACAGGAAGGAGCCTGTTACAAGGCAGCCTGTCCCATGAGTCAATGGGGGGGGGGTGTCTTGTCACCATTCTGGTCTGGAGCACTCTGAAGACTAACAGTTGTACTCGGGCCAGGTGGTGAGGCACAAACCTTTAATCCCAGCACTCCAGAGGTAAAGGCAGGCAAATCTCTGTGAGTTTGAGGCCAGCTTGGTCTACAAAGTGAGTTCTAGGACAGCTAGGGCTACACAGAGAGACCCTGTCTCAAAAAAAACCAAAACCAACCCAAAGAACTAGTTGTGCTGGAGCCTAGAGGAGGAGCTCAGTAGGTGGAGTGCTTGTCGCTCAGTCGATAGGGCGCTCAGTCGATAGGGTGCTTAGTCTATAGGTTACTTGTCAAGCACACAAAAATCCCTGGGTTCTGGTCCTAGCACCACATACAGCAGGTGTGGTGGCACAAGCCTGTATCGCAGGAGATGGAGGCAGACGGATCAGGGATTTGAGGTCGTCCTTGGTTTCACAGACTGTTCGAGGTCAGCCTGGGTTACATGAGACCCTGTCTACAAAAACAATGAAAAGGTGGCAAGCCTAGAATACCCACATACCTCACGTCCTCAGAGCTCACAGGTGCTAGGTCCTCCTGCGGGAGTGCACAGCACAGCACAGCACAGCACAGTTCTGCAGGGCCCTCTGCGTGGGCACTTCTGTGTTGAGGTGATGGCCTGGCCAGCTGCCACCCGCTCCTGGCTGGGCTGGGACATGCCAGGCTGGTAGGTATGGGATGCTTTCCGGGTTTAGGCTCTGTGCGATGAAAGCTACCATAGGAGGCAGCAGGAGGCTAGGGGGCAGGGGGGCAGGGCAGTGACCACACAGGGTTTCTAGTTACACAGCCTAGGGTGAACAGGCTTGGGAACTGGGGCCCACGCTCCACAAAAGTGTGCCTTACCAAGGAACTCACACCCACCCAAACCTCTAAAAGTAGCTGGATCAAACACTGGGGTCTGTAGAGTCAGCTCATGGTATGAAACACGAGGCCTGGACTTAAGGAGAGGGATGTGGCTAGAAGCCAAGGGATGACAAGATGGCCAAAGCCACAAGCAAGGGCAGAAAGAGAATGGCCCTGTGCTGCACGCCAAACCCACACAGCCGTGACCTCATCTCATTATGACGTGGGCTCAGGCCAAGGGGACCCCTGGGAGATGTGCAAGGAAGAGAGCTGGGCAATGGCTAGCAACAACAGGGTGGAGAGAGGTGCAGGGTGAGGGGAGTGGGTACCAGGGCCTGGCCAGGCTAGCTCCCATAGATAGCCAGCATTGAGAGGCCAGGAGGGTGTGCTTGACCTAGACCATGACAGTACCAGGGGCAGTGAGGGCCAGGATAGCTGTGGACTCAGGGAGCTGCCATAGGCTGGACCCTAAGGAACTGAGGCTCTCTGGCTACAGACTGTGTGCTGTGGATGACTGTGACCTTCTGCATGCCTTAGTGCTAGGATGATAGGCACACTTAGGAACATACCCCCCATGTGTGTGTCTGTGCACAAGTGTGAGTGTTCTTGTGTGTGGAAGCCAGTTGTGAGCCTGGAGTTCAATTCTTCAGGAGACACCCACCTCGTTTTGGGAACAAGCACTTCTCACAGGCCTAGAAGGGAGGTCTCATGTAACCCACACTGATCTTGACCTCACAATTCTCCTGCCTCCGCTTCCTGAGTGCCGGGTGACAGGTGTACATCACTATGCCTGACAGTCGTCTTTTTGTTTTGTTTGTTCTTTTGGGGTACTGTCATGGACCACAGGAGGATGTGGGCAATGGGGTTAAGAGTAAGCTGGGTAGCCTCTCTGAAGATGCAGAATTTTCTAGAAGGTCTCCATGGAGCTCACTAGGCCACAGGAGGGCCCAGCCATGGCCAGACTGAGGAGAAAGAGGCAGTTGGCTGTCAGCTAAGAATGGGACAACAGGCTTGTTGAGTCCAGGAAAAATGATGGCCAAGTCCGCAGAGCTGAGGCTCCTCCCTGACAGGCTCCAATTCTATAGCCCACCACTGGGGGCTCAAGAGCAGAGCTGCTGGCAACCCAAACAAGCTTGTCTGTGTGGACTCGGGCTGGCCAATGTGGGCAGGTTGGCCTGTGTTGCTCCTCTAGCAATGTCTGCCATGTTAGTTGTGGGGTGGTGTGCACCCGAAGGAGCCACAGGACCACACATCTCCCTGCGTCCCCTCCCAGGTCTTTATCCTTTTTTCAAGTGTTGACTTGTTTAATTGGGGTGGCATGGGAGGTCAGAGGAAAACATGGAGGAGCCAGTTCTCTCCTTCTACCTGTGATCCTGGGGAGAGAGCTCAGGTTTGCTTGGTGGCAGGAGCTTTTACTGGCTAAGCCATCTTGCCAGCCCCCTAGCCCCTCCCCACCTCTTAAGGAGGGGTTTCTGACTGGCCCAGAGGTCCCTGATTAAGAGTAAGTGTGCTGGCCAGAAAGCTCCATGGAGCCTGTTGTCCCCGCCTCCCACTGCTGGGATCACACACAAGCCATCTTGCTTGGCTCTGACCTGGTGCCACGCAGCCTCCTGAGTGCTGGGATAGGATGCGTGCACCACCACCACATGTCCAACCTCTTCTGCTCCGGTCCTCTGTGACAATCCGTGATACACACTGTGAGCTTCCAGTCCCCAAATGGCTGCCCAGCAGGAAACACCTCACAGATTCCTTTCTCTCCTTCCAGAGTTCCAGCCAAGGCATGGAGCTGCCTACAGGACAGAGACAGGCTGTGCTGCACTCTGCAAGGTTCAGTGCCCTGGAGTTCTGGCACCCAGAACTCTGTGTGTGTGTGTGTGTGTGTGTCTGTGTGTGTGACATGTGACTATCTGAATGTATGCAAGCGTGTATGTATACATTTGAATGTGTGTATGGGCATGTGTTACATGTGCATATATGTGCATGTGTATGTGGCACTGAGCAGAGGGAGAGTGGATGGTAACTGTACTGATCTGTGCTTTAGCTCTCTGTGCTCTGGACCGTGTGTGTGAGTGTATGTGTGTCCGTGTGTCCGTGTGTGAGTCCCTGTACCTCAGAGGGCCAAACCTGCCTGGAAAGAGTAACAAGATGCCCCAATTGGGGCGGGGGTCCCTGAAGCCAGACCACGCCAGAGTGATCAGGCTGGCCTCAAACTCAGCAATCCACCTGCATCTGCTTCCAAAGGCTAAGATGAAGGTTATGGGCCACCATGCCCAGCCCCAGGCCCAATTTGAGAGGTGCTCAGTAAGGGCAACTAGGTGCAAGTGGAGGAAGTGGTGATGTCCTCCACCCTGGCAACACAAAGGACGCCTTTGGAAAGTAGTCCCCACACTGCTATGCCACCTCACTTGGGTCACGGCTGAAACTGGCCTGCTGCTCCTCATGGCTTCCCTGAGGGGCGATGAAATCACAGGGAGATAAAACAAAGTGGAGATGGCCTCATTACCATGGCTCGAAATAGCTAGAATGTTCTGTATTTCAGGAGTGCTCAGCCGGTTACGTAAGAACTCAGGGTTAGGGTGGGGCTGCGACCCCATGGGAGCCTCGCACTCAGACTTCCACAGGCCCTGTGTGCTCCAGGTCTTGGGCAGGGCCAGGTGGGAGCTCTCCTGCATTTGTTTGCTCAGAGCACACCCTGGCCAGCAACCCTATGATGCTCATAATGCATGGCGGTGGGAAGGGCGTGCACACTGGGCAGAGAAGGCAGATAGAGCCACACACAGGCCAGAGACAGGACAGGAAGAGGTGCCCAGCACCCGAGCCCCACACAGGCCAGAGACAGGACAGGAAGAGGTGCCCAGCACCCAACCACCCCCCACCCCAAGCTCTCCTTGGCCTCCCAAGACAACGTCAGTCTTTGGTCCCAGCTGTCTGCACAGCCTTACTGTAGGCCCATGCTGGCAGGCCACTGTGTCCGTCACTGCTGTGTCACACAGCTCAAATGCTCTCGCTCTCCTTTTCCTTATCTTTTTTGCAACATCAGTAGGTTTCTGTTCTATTTAAAGTGAAGCCAACTTGCTCAGAACTTCAACAAATAAAAATATAAAATGACCAGCACTCCATTCCCAAGGACAAGGAGACACCGAAACACATGTTCATGGCAGCTTGGCAAAAGGGGCAGGGAAAGGGAAAGCCCAGTTTCCATCAGCAATGTGTGACTAGGAATGGACTGGGGTGTGGGAATATTGGTCAGCCCTGAAAAGGGATGAGGCTCTGACACACCACAAGAAGGACAGACGTAGAAAACAAGACACTGTCAGAAGGCAGAGAACAGAACCATACTGTGTGCTATCCCAAGGATGCAAAATATCCATTCAAATCCTCAGGGCAAGGAAGTATCTCAGGGGCTGCCATGGGCTAGAATCAAAGTGGCTGCTAACAGAGAAAAGCTCTCCTCTTAGAGGTATGGAGTGTTCTAGAACTAGGTGTTAACAGTTGCACTGCAGGACAAGTGTACTCAATGCCACAGAAAATAGGCTGGAGAAGCGTCATCAAAATTAGCAAATAGAAAAATGACATTCAAACCCAGTCCTGCCGTATATTTGATGGAACCTAGATGTCTTTCTACTATGTGAGGGGTGAGGGGGCGTGGCTCAGGGGTGGAGCCCTGCCGAGAATTCCCCAGTGAAGGGCTGGGGGCGTGGCTCAGGGGTGGAGCCCCGCCGCGAATTCCCCAGTGAGGGGCTGGGGGCGTGACTCAGGGGTGGAGCCCTGCCGAGAATTCCCAGTGAGGGGCTGGGGGCGTGACTCAGGGGTGGAGCCCTGCCGAGAATTCCCCAGTGAGGAGCTGGGGGCGTGACTCAGGGTGGAGTCCTACAGAGAATGTCTGGGGCCCTTAGTTCAATCTTTAGCAGCATCAAAAAAGAAAAAAGAAAAAAGAAAATCTTCATCAGGAGGTGACCAGAGGAGCCTAGACATTCCTACACTAACGCTGTTCAACTGGAAAGCCAACATGGTCCCATGTCTCCCATGGAAGAGAGCCTTTCACTGGTGACAAGGACACTTAATCACCAAAGGTCCCTCTCCAGGAAATTTCTGTAACTTCCCAGCCCACTTCCAAAAGGAGACAAACCCACCTGGGCATTTCTCTCCTCCTGTGAATCCTGGAGAGCCAACTCCTGTCATGAGACTCAGCAACAAAGGCCTGTACTCACAAAGCTGTCTTGTACCTCATTTTTTTAGGTTTTAGGTTTTGGTTTTTCAAGACAGCTCTCTGTGTAGCCCTGGATATCGTGGAACCCACTCTGTAGACCAGGCTAGCCTCAAACTTGGAGATCTGCCTGCCTCTGCCTCCTTGAGTGTTGACATTAAAGGCATGTACCACCACTGTCCAGGAAGCCTAAATTATTTTTTAAAATTAACTTACATATCAGAATAGCTGGCTTCTGTCATACCACCGGGGAGCCTGGATGCTGGGGTCTGGAATGGTTGGGGGCTTATCAGCTAACTCCCCACTAACCCTTCTGGGAATGGAAGCAATGGTTCCCCTATACCCTGGGCTGAGGTGACCCAGAAATTGTAGGCTCAGGTCAGCTCCAGCCAGAGTCAAGACCCAGTGGGATGCAATACTACCCAGAGCTATCTCTAGCTTTCCCTTGCAGGTTGTCCTTCTGGAGGGCACACAGAGTAAAGGCTAGCATGGAGGCCAAGCTCAGGTTCAAGCAGGAAGCTCACCAGCAGCAATGCCAAGAAGACAGCACCTGCAGAGGCTCTAGGGCAGGCCCAGGTCAGAACCAGGCCTGACCATGGGCTTTGTCTGGAGTTGGGGACACCTGCCACCAAACTTACCACCAATTTCTAGAACCCACAGAAAGGCCGGAGAGAACTGACTCCATATGAGCACCACAGTGCAGTAGCCCCCAAACACACACAACAGTGCTAAATTAAAAGGCAGAGTGGAAGGGTCATGGGTGCTGGAGAACTGTCCAGAGCTCTCACAAAGGGAGCAATGTGTACACCCAGGGCCTCCTCTGCACCCTTCAGCAGCCTCTTTGATTCTTTAGGAGGCCAGGCAGAACACACAGCACCCAGCAAGGGAAGCAAGCTCACAGCTCACAAGCTGCGGCAGTAAGGCTGAGCGACTGGACAGGCACAAGGTGGAAGACAGCTCCCATCTGAGGAACTAAACAGATACACAGGAAACAGCATGAATAAAGGACCCGGGGACACAGGGTGAGTGTGCTGGTGGAGGGGGCCAGACCACATGAGGCCAAGCCACAGGAGGTTCACCCAGACGAGACCTAATGAGCCCTCGGCCAGGCCTCTGGCAGGGATGAAGCCCAGTTAAATGTAGACAAACGGGAGGTTCCCAGGTATGAAGATGCTTGCCCAGGGCAGCAAGGCTGTGGGACCCACCTTCCCAAGGATGCAGGGCCCTGCATGCTCCAGTTTCTCAGTCTCTGTCACCCACACAGCAGTGCCCTGTCTTCTAATAGTAATACCTCTCTCTACACACCAGGCTTTAACTTGGGTCTCGAGGCTACACACCCCAGAGAGTCCTGAAGGCCCAGAGCTATCCTGGTTCTGCTCCCTGCCTGTTCTCTGGGACAGTAGATGGTACCTGCTATGGACTGGCCATACCCCATAAGATCATAGATTGTACCAATGTGTGTTAAGTATTGCAGACAATTAATTCCTAATTATCCTCTGACTTCTACATGGATGCCCCCAGCAAATAATCATTAAAAAAACAAGCCTTAAAAAATTAAAGGCACGGGGTGCAGGCCTTTAATTTCAGCACTCAGAGGTCTGAAGGAAGCGAATCTCTGAGTTTGAGGCTAGCCTAGTCTACAGAGTGAGTTCCAGGACAGCCAGAACTAACCAGAGAAACCCTGTCTCAAAACAACAAATGAAACAAAGACAATTAAACAAACAACCAGTGTAGAACCAACATGAAAGAACACTTTGGTGCCAAGACACTGGATGGGAAAGAGCAGCGTCTGCAAAGGGATCTGGGAAAATCACATTTTCACACACAGAGAGAGGAATCTGGACAGCATTCAAAATCCACAGATCTGAGGTAGAACCCAGGCGCAGCTGCCTCGGAAACTGCAGACCTCTGAGGCCGGCTGGCCAGCCAGCACCCCAGGAATGCAAGAGCAGTGCAGGCTCAGCAGCCTTTCTTGGATATGACACCAAACTCAAGCAATCAAAACAAACAAACAACACCAAGAACTGGAGTTTGTCAAAAAGCATAAACATTCATGCATCAAAAGGCTCCATGATGGGGTGAGACGAGGCCCGCTCCTACGGAAAGGGGAGAGAGAGACGCACTTGCAAGTGCCTCTGATCAGGTCACCCTCAGAGCCAGCAGCTGCACAGCTGCAGATCTGAGCAAGCTCCTAGGCAAGTGCTGGGGAGAAAGGGGGAATTGGGGCTCTACCAAACTCCTGGCATGCCAGTGCCAGTGTTGCAGTGGATGATTTAAGCACTAGGTTGTGCTGTTGCAGGCTGGTGATGGCAGTCAGGAGGCTGAGGCAAGAAGATTGCCACAAGTTCCAGGCCAGCTTGGTCTACAGAGCTGTCTCATGAGGTGGTGAACATCTCTGACCTCAGCACTTAAGAGGCTGAGCATCTGGAGTCTAAGGTCAGCCCCCAAACAAAACATACCGCCTTCACAGAGGGGAAAACCGAGGCCCAGGTGGGAATGATCACTTTAATTTTTAATGGGTTGCATGCCCCGGGTTGGAGTGGTGGCAGAACTGAGTTGGGTGTTCCCAGGCAGCCCATGGCATGCGTCTGTTTGTAAGGTTACTGCTCAGTCTAAAGACCTGGAGTTGCCAGGGGTTGCGCACTCAACTCCTCACCACACCTGCCTGCTGGCACCCTGAGGACAGCCGGGCAGCAGGGTGCCTGAGCTACGGACCTGCAGCCATGGGTGACAGGGCCTCTCCCATCAGAAAAGCCAGGAGCAAACTCTTTCAGGGTTCCCAGGTAGATACACGCTGCACCCTTGCTGAGTGCCTGCTGAATACACCACACACCCATGAGTGCCTGCTGAGTACAGCACACACCCATGAGTGCCTGCTGAATACACCACACATCCATGAGTACCTGCTGAATATATACACCACACACCTGCTGAGTGCCTGCTGAATACATACACCACACACCTGCTGAGTGCCTGCTGAATACACCACACACCCATGAGTGCCTGCTGAATACACCACACATCCATGAGTGCCTGCTGAATATATATACCACACACCTGCTGAGTGCCTGCTGAATACATACACCACACACCTGCTGAGTGCCTGCTGAGTACACCACACACCTGCTGAGTGCCTGCTGAATACATACACCACACACCTGCTGAGTGCCTGCTGAGTACACCACACACCTGCTGAGTGCCTGCTGAATACATACACCACACACCTGCTGAGTACACCACACACCTGCTGAGTACATCACACACCTGCTGAGTGCCTGCTGAATATATACACCACACACCTGCTGAGTGCCTGCTGAATACACCACACATCCATGAGTACCTGCTGAGTACATACACCACACACCCATGAGTGCCTGCTGAATACACCACACATCCATGAGTGCCTGCTGAGTACACCACACACCTGCTGAGTACCTGCTGAATACACCACACATCCATGAGTGCCTGCTGAATACATACACCACACACCCATGAGTGCCTGCTGAGTACACCACACATCCATGAGTGCCTGCTGAATATATACACCACACACCTGCTGAGTGCCTGCTGAGTACACCACACATCCATGAGTGCCTGCTGAATATATACACCACACACCTGCTGAGTGCCTGCTGAATACACCACACACCCATGAGTGCCTGTTGAATACACCACACACCCATGAGTGCCTGCTGAGTACATACACCACACACCCATGAGTGCCTGCTGAATACACCACACACCCATGAGTGCCTGCTGAGTACATACACCACACACCCATGAGTGCCTGCTGAGTACATACACCACACACCCATGAGTGCCTGCTGAATACACCACACATCCATGAGTACCTGCTGAATACATACAGCACACACCTGCTGAGTACAGCATGCATCTGTTAAAGTATACCTCATGCTTTCTAAGTCAGCCTGTGCCTGCTGAGTATATTTTGTCTGGATATCATCCCCCAGCTGCCCGCCAGCAGCACAGAGAGTCACTGGTGCTGAACTGTTCTCTTCTCACAATGGTTGACAGAGGCCTCACTCTCCAAAAGGGAAGCAGAGCTGAACAGGACAGAAGCTGCCTGCACCAGGCCTGCACAGACCCACACCGTCCTCCCAGGAGCACCAGGCTACTGCACCTCACTTGCTCCTAGCAAATACTAAATGTTGACTCTGAATCTCTGGCCCTCAAGGCATGCAGAGGCTTCCTCATCTGTCCATCCAGGGACACACAGTGACACCTGGCTGGGACAGGCACCCAGCTGAACAGGCCATGCTGGAAGGGCAGTACAAGAATAGTGACAGGATGCTATCCCTAGCCACAGCTGACCATAAGCTCCAGAACAGGCCTCCCACCCCACAAACACTCAAGCAGGGAGCCCTACTGACTTATAGCTGCCACAGCCTCAGTGCCCCAGCCTTCTTCCTCACCTGGCACCCCTCGAAACTTTGCACCCTTTCCTGCAGCTAAGGAAGACAAAAGACATTCCCTGACACATCCAGCTCCACACCCAGCATGTCCAGGAGGAAGTGTGAGGCTGTGCAGGTTAAAAGAACCAGAGCAATGAACACGCCTCAGTGAATGAGTGCACGATGCTCAGTCCTCACCGCATATGACGTGTATACATGTATGTGTGTATGACAGGGTCAGTCCTCACAGTGTATGACGTGTATGCATGTATGACAAGTTCAGTCCTCACAGTATATGACGTGTATGCATGTATGACAAGGTCAGTCCTCATTGTATATGACGTGTATACATGTATGTGTGTATGACAGGGTCAGTCCTCACAGTATATGACGTGTATGCATGTATGACAAGGTCAGTCCTCATCGTATATGACGTGTATACATGTATGTGTGTATGACAGGGTCAGTTCTCACCATGTATGACATATGTGCATGTATGTGTGTATGACGGGGTCAGTCCTCACAGTGTATGACGTGTACGCGTGTATAACGGGTCAGTCCCCACAGTGTATGACGTGTATGACAGGCTCAGTCCTCACAGTCTTGTGTTGGAAGGCCACGGACACGAGGACGAGACTTGTGTTAGAAGCCCGGTTCCCACACTCCGAGCCAGGACTTCTCGCCTGAGCAGCACAGATTGTGATGGACTCCTGGGCTCCATCACTACAGGAGCCCCTCCAGCTCCAGGCCAACCCCAGTCTCTCATACTGCCTTTGCTCTGCAGCCTTCCTTGCTCCTGTTACCACCTGTCTACTTCCCTCCCACCACGCTCACTGTGAAGCCTCCATCCTGAGAGCCATTTCCTACATGCATGAGTTCCTGCAGACTGGCACACCCTGCTGCAGCCAGACAGGCTGGCATGCTCTCAAACTGCATGATATGAAAGAAATCACTCTGGCTACCAGGCTAGTCTGGCTTGCCCAACTCACTCTGTGACATGTGCTCTCTGGGTCTCATGCTTCTGTCACAGGGGTGCTACTGGTGACCCAACAATGGCCATGACAAGCTGCTGGGTCTCATGCAACCATGGTTTCTGCAAAGCCACCCTCTTTGTATATACATGTCCCAGAAACTCAGAGCCACACTCCTTTCACCAGTTGTGACTGCACAACATCCCCATGGGAGGCTCAACTTTGGGTGACCTCTTCACTCCAAAGCCATTGGTGGGTCATCACCATGCTGACAAGGCTGGCCTGGAGCCTACAATCCTCTTGCCTCAGCCTCCCAAGCAATGGGATGGGAAGGGCAGCACTGATTGTCTTGGTTAGAGTCTCAGTATGTAACCAAAGCTGAGCTCTAAGTTGCAGCCATCCTCCTGCCTCAGTCCTCTAGCTCAGATTATACCCATGAAGGACCAGGGGATTACTCTGTGTGCTGCACACATGTGTCCGTGGGCATACAGCAGCCACAGGTTGACACTGTTTCCTCAATGGCCTTGCTTACTTTCTTGGGAAACTACAGCTCGCTGGGCAGCAACAGCCCCACACAAGGGACCAAGCAGAGATCATGAGGAACCAAGGTATGTACTGCTCATCGGCTCCAGGGACAGTCAGAGGGAAAGAACACACACACACACACACACACACACACACACACACACACACAGGGTGGGGGAGGGAGGGAGGGAGAGAAAGACAGAGAAAGGGTGAGAGGAGGAAGGAAGGAGAGAGGGAGAGAGACATGGTTTATTCTTGCCTGGTGCCACTGTCCCAAGGCCAGTGGCCAGTTGGTCACTAGCAGAAGGCTCACTCCCTCTTCCACTAGGGTGAGCTGAGCAGAGGCTCACAAAGTTCTGCAAAGACTAGATGAAGAACTGCTTTATTTGAGGTCACCAAAGCTGGCATGCAGGGGTAGTGATGCAGCTCAGTGGAAGAACATGCAACTAGGCTCTGTCAGAGCACCCTGCCGACATGTGGTGTGGAGAGAGCCATGCTCCATCCCCAGCACTGCACGCAGGAGTACCCAGCATTACCTGCTGACTGTCAACACAGGCACCTGGATAAGGGTCAGCTCGCTGAGAGCCTCTTGCCCTGGGCCTCCTGCTGGACTAACCCAGGCCTTCACTGGGGATTCTAGGCAGGACTCCACCCTGAGCCACACCCCCAGCCCCTCACTGGAGGACTCTAGGCAGGACTCCACCCCTGAGCCACACGCCCAGCCCCTTACTGGAGGACTCTAGGCAGGACTCCACCCTGAGCCACACCCCCAGCCCCTCACTGGAGGACTCTAGGCAGGACTCCACCCCTGAGCCACACGCCCAGCCCCTCACTGGGGATTCTAGGCAGGACTCCACCCTGAGCCACACCCCCAGCCCCTTACTGGAGGACTCTAGGCAGGACTCCACCCCTGAGCCACGCCCCAGCCCCTCACTGGAGGACTCTAGGCAGGACTCCACCCCTACCATTCTTGCTTGCTTTGACATGTGGTGTGGCCATACAGCCCATAACTGACTTTACTTTTTTTCTGCTGCGCGCCAGAGAGCAATATGCAGGAGCTGTTTCTTCTACCCTGTGCTGGCTACATTTATGTCAACTGACGTAAACTATAATCATTTTGGAAAAGGGAACCCCAACTGAGAAAATGCTCCTCCAGCTGGACCTACGGACACTTCCTTGATTGACAATTGGTGGAGGAGGGCCCAGCTCATTGTGGGTGGGGCCATCCCTGGGCTGGTATCCTGGGTTCTATAAGAGAGCAGGCTGAGTACACCATGGGAGCAACATCCCTCCACAGCCTCTGTGTCAGCTCCTGCCTCCAGAGTCTTGCCCTGAGTTCCTGCTCCTCTCCTTCAATGATGGAGGGGTTGAGAGTTTTAAGCTGAAATAATTCTGACTTCCCAAGTTGCTTTTTGTTTTATCACAAGAGAAACCCTGAAGCACACCCCATGGTCCAGGCCAGTCAGGTCACCAGACTTGGCAGCACTTTCCCCTCTGGAACGTCTCGCCTCATACTATCTGTCTGTATGTCTTGGGGTCTAGGGCTGCAGAGACACTGCTGCGGTTAAGAGCACTGCTGTCCTTACAGAGGACCCACATGGAGGTTCACAATTGTCTATATAACTCCAGTTCAGGGATCCAATGCCCTCTTCTGAACTCCTCAGGAGCTAAGCATGCACACGATACACAGACATACATGCAGATAAGACACGGCACACATAACACAGAGTAAGTGAAAAATATGTAAGTAAATAATGTTTGAAGTGACCAAGAGGGTTAGGTATAGTGGCACAGACATTTAATCCTACTGGGGAGATAAGAGGCAGGCACATCTCTGAGTCCAAGGCTAGCCTGGTCTATAGAGCAAGTTCTATGCCAGCCAGGGATACAAAGTGAGACCCTGTCTGCACACTGTGGCTTGGAAGATGGGCCAGCACGAGTACCTGAGATGAATCTTCAGCACCCACATAAGAACCTGCGTGTGCTCACACGCTCCCATAGCCTCAGAGCACAGAGGAGAGAGCATGGCTGCAGTTCGCTGCACAGCAGCCCAGGGCCAACAAGAGCCCGGAGTAAACAGAATAAGATGCAGGTGACAGAGTAGGACATACTCACACACACACGCGCGCGCGCGCGCGCGCGCGCACACACACACACACACACACACACACACGCTCACACCCACATCCCACCTGCTATCCCGCTCTGCCCACACTCACATGTATACACACACACAAACACTCACACACACACACATGAGTCTGTGGAAGCCTAGAGCATTGCTCACACCTGTCACCCTCTACAGGATTCTCAGGCCAACCTGGCTATAGAGTGAGACAGCCTCAAAACTCAACAGAAAATGACACAGCTGTGAAATGTCAGGGATGCTGTCCTCCAGGACCCAGGGACACCCCAGGTGGGCATCCTTTTGCCTATTCTTTGTATATGGCACTAGCAGCTGCTGGCTATGCCCCTGTCCTTGCCGCCTGTTTCCACACAACTGGATCGCCATGGTCCTGCATCCTGTGGTGTCTCATCCTCTTTATGTTATTTAGGGTTTTTTTTTTTTTTTTTTTTTTTTTTTTTGAGACAGGGTCTTATATAGCCGAGGCTGGCCTTAAACTCCTAAACGCTAGATAACACATGCACTCGCCCATGCCAGCCACCTCCTGTTTTCGGAAGGTGCCTCACCAATCCCATCTACAGAGTCCTTTCGCCAACAAAGCTCTCTCTGCCAGGTCCTGGGTTAAGCATGGACAGATGGTTTTCACATGTTTACAGCTGCCCACAACCTAGAGGAGCTTCTAGAAGGCAGGACAATGATGATAGTGGCACCCCTATCTTCTTGAAAGCAGCTTGGGATGCTTCATCTGCAGAGGTCACAGACGGCAGCAGACAGCCCTGGTAGCCAGCAGTACAAGATAAAGTACCAAAGGGCCAACTAGATGGCTCAGCAGGCATAAAGGTGATTGCTGCCAAGCCCGATGACCTTAGTTCAACCTCCAGGACACACATGAGAAAAGGCCAAATGGATCCCAGGACTGAACTCAGGTCCTCAGGCTTGGTGGAAAGCACGTTTACCCAGTGTGCCCTCTCACCAGCCTGTTGCGTTCTTGATAAGGAATGGGGCATGGGCAAATGCTCCATGATGGTTTGCGCATGGAGACCAACTCCACAGAACAGCCGGAACCACGGGGAGGGGTGTGGCAAGGCTGCTGAGAGGCCAAGCTCCTCTAGGGCAAAGAAACTGTTCTGGAAGACAGTGGTGTGGTCACATGATCCAAGGAGGAGATTCAGAAGCCTGTGAGTGCCACTGATCACACCAGACCTTAGCACTCCAACTAGGCTGTCACATCTTTTCAGGACAGGCATGGCGGGGCCCACCTGTCCTCCGAGGGCTCAGAAAGTGGAGACACAAGCATCCAAGATCATCCTCAGCTACTCAGTGAGATCAAGGCTAGCCTGTGTTACATGAGACCTTGCCTCAGTCATCTTTTCCTCAATCATTCACTCTCAACCCCATGAAGAAACCAGATGTCCAACAAAACGTCAGTCATAAAACTGTTCTGGTTACACTGCAAACATTTGACACCAACTGTATACAGACACCTACTATGTGCTAGAAGCAAGAAGCAAACTCAACTGTAAGTGACACAGGAATGATACACTTTTTTGTTTGCTTTGGTTTGGTTTTTGGAGACAGGGTTTCTCTGTATAGTCCTGGCTGCCCTGGAACTCACTCTGTAGACCAGGCTGGCCATGAACGCAGAGATCCTTCTGCCTCTGCCTCCTGAGTGCTGGGATTAAAGTTGTGCGCCACCATCTCCACCTAGCAGACAACACACTGTTTATGTGTTCATTCATTACCCTTTCTCAATGCCTTTCTCGATGCGCTGAGGGAGGACATGGCGCCCCCCGCCTCCTGAGAGCTCTGGGGACAGTCTGACTGAAGGTAAGAAAGCCACCACATTCAAACACTCACTTTCATCTATGATGCCACAATCTTGGAAAAACAAGCAACTGACTATAAACTAACCTGACCCAAAGGTGCTTGCTGATGCATCAAAGCCTCACTTAAGTGCCCCTGGCAGGTCACAGTGGGGCTCAGAACCAGGCCTAAGGGTGTGCAGAAATGCCACACAGCGGCAGCACCTCCTTCACCCTTGAGGAGAGTCTGACACCACACACTTGACATGGAAGGATAAGGTCCCACGTCCACTCCACTTGGCCAAGAACCCAGCAAGGCCTGCCACTCCTGTCAAATGGCCCAGGCACCTGAGACAGTCACACCCTCCATCCCAGTCTGGTGGCAGCTGTTCCCTGTCCCGGATGGAGGCCCGTCACCTGGCCCCCAGCACAGAGGCTGCATGAGAACCAAGCAGCCACCTCTATGCTGATTCCAAACATGGAGAAGCTCTCAGCTATCCAAGAGGGATAACATCTGCATCACCGCAGAAGTAGGGGCACCCAAGGAACACACAGGTGATGATGATACAGTATCACCTCCTCCTCAGGTGGCAAAGGAGTGACAACTGTGCCCTCAGATAACGATGAGGGGACGCCCTCTCCTTTAGGTAGCAATGAAGGGTGACAACCGTCCACTCAAGTAGCATAAAGGGTGACAACTATCTCTCCAGGTAGCAACAATGGGGCCACTTATCCACACAGATAACACGAAGGGAACAACTATCCCTGAAGGTAGAAATGATGGGACCATGTATCCCACCAAGTACCAATGAAGGTGACACCTGCCCCACCAGGTAGCAACGAAGGGTGACACCTGCCCCCTCAGGTAGCAATGATGGGGTCGTAGGTCCTATGAGGTAGCAATGATGGAGTCCCTGTACCATCAGGTAGCAATCAGGGGGGTGACACGTGTCCGTTCTGATAGCTACGATGAGGGCACATGTCCCCTCAGGTAACAATAATAGATGACACCTGTCCACTTAGGTAGCTGCGATGGGACCACCTGTCCATTCCAAAGAGCAATCTCGCGAGCAGCCGCTCCACACCGGCTGCCAGCGTGGGGACACCTGCGGCGGCCGCAGCCCCGCCCCCGCGTCTCTCCTCCTCCCCTCCCTCCTCCCCTCCCCTCCCCCGCGCTCTCACCCGCGCGGCCCGCGTCAGGCTCAGGTCCTTCATGACCTCCTCGAAGGCCGCCGTCTCCTCCGCCTGCTTCTGGTTGTGCAGTGCGATCTTCTCGCTAAATTTCCGCGGATTGTTCGAAGTCGCCATCTTCTCGCCGCCTCCTCCTCCTCCTCCTCCTCCTCCTCCACCTCCTCGCCCCCCCACTCTCGGGCGCCACCACGCAGGCGCCGGCCGGGCCCACGGCCGGAGAGCAATGCGCAGGCGCAAGCACGGACCAGAGAGTGGCGCAGGCGCATGGGAGAGGCGTGAGGCGCGGGGGTGAATACGCTTGCGCGTGCCTGGGCAGCGCGTTGGAAGCGCGGGAGGGGCGTGGCTACGCAGGCGCACTGCAGCGCGCGTGGTCCGCTGGACAGCGGCCGCCTGGTTGTGGGTCCTGTCCCATCAGCGAGGGGCTTGAGTGGCGGAGGACACGGCGGCACTGATGCCTGCATTCACTGGACTCCAGCATTCACTGAGGACTTGTGGAGCGCCCGCTGAATACCAAAGCACAGGCGTGAACAAACAGAAATGGTCCCTCGGCTACTGGTGTACACAGCCAGGGAGGGGAGCAGACCTCCTACCAGGACTCGAGCAGAGGTCCCGAGGTGCAGCTCCTGGACAGAGCCTGGCTTGGCACGCAGAAACCGGGGTTCGGGCCCCAGCAACACACACACACACAATCATAATAAATGGGAGAAACGTGCTGCACCTTCTAAGAACAAAGACAGTGTTGGTCTGCTGGAGCCAAGGGTGGGGAATTCAAGGCATCCATACCTGCAGACTGAGTTCAAACCAGCCTGTGACACGGGACACTGAGAAAAAAAGAAAGGGTGGGGGGAGGTCTGGAGAGATGAGCTTAAAGGCACATGCTGCCATCGGGAAGGACCTGACATTGTGATCCCGTGGAGGCTCCCATACCCTTGCAACTCAGGTTCTAGAGCATCCAACGCCCTCTTCTGGCCTTGGCGAGAAGTTAAATACACACATAGCATGTGCACACACACAGATGCATAAGTAAATGTTTTAAATTTAAAAATATTAGAGCTCAGGTCAGGCATGGTGGCACGTGCCTTTAATTCTAGCAGAGTAGGCAATTCTCTCTGAGTTCGAGTCCAGCCTGGTCTACAAAGCGATTACCAGAACAGTTAAGACTACACAGAGAAACCCTGTCTCAGGAAAAACAACAGCAAAAAACACGAAACAACAAATAAAAAAAATTAGAGCTAGAGAGAAGGCTCTGTTATAATAGCATTTGCTGTACAAGTAGGAGGAGCTGAGCAAATCTCCAGCACACACAGTAAAGCTGGGCATGGCCGTTCATGTCTGTGACCTCCGTGTTAGGGAACTGGAGATGGGGACTCAAAGATGAGCCCCAAGTCACTGAGAGGCTCTGCTTCAAAGGAATGGTACATCCTCCTCTGGCGCGTGCGCACACACACACACACACACACACACACACACACAGTGCTGAAGGAGACTGTAGGAAACACAGACCCACACAGAGGAAAAGAGCCTCAAGGTAGTTAAGACTTTGAGGACCTGGGCCCAGTTGTGCTTGAAGCTGCAAACCCAGGCCTTTCAGCTACATGAGGCCATTGTGTCCGTCCCAATTTACTTAGGTCTGTCTTTCCTACCTGGCACTGCCTGAGACCACCATTTCTGTCCAGCAGAGGAGAGATGGGACACACTTCTGTCTACCAGCTAATTCTCAATATTGTCCTGAGAGGTCAGAGGGCACCCACAAAGCCTACAGCTGCCTGGAACAGATTTTAAAAGGGGAAACCTGACTAGAATTGGCCTCTGACTGTGATTCTGGCTGTCTCCCCACATGGCTTCAGAAGGCTTTACTGAAATTAATGTGCATTGATAAACACCAGGTGTCTCTGCCACTTACTCTGGTCTGAAGGTAGCCCATCACAGACACAAGAGGATGGAGCAGCCGTGGGCTGGGAGGGAGCAGAGGTCAACAGGTAACCACTGGAGGCTGTGACCTACTCACCCCATTCACCTCACAGCCCTGCCTGTAACTGGGTCAGTCCTACCCCCCAGGGTGGTAGAACAATGGCCTGACCATGACTGGATCCATTGACCACTGTCCCTCAGAAGTGACGAGGGAGATATGGAGAGAATCACGTCCAACAGGTCCCTCCCTTATTTTCTCACATTTGTCATCACAGCACTGGGGAAACTGAGGCAGGATAGAAAGTTCCCATGCAGAGCCTGAAGAGATGGCTCAGCAGGTAACGTGGTTGTTTGAATACATACGGCCCCTGTAGGCTTATATATTTGCACACTTAGTTAATAGAGAGTGGCATTATTTAAGAAGGTCTAGGAGATGCGGCCTTGTTAGAGTAAGTATGTCACTAAGGGTGAGCTTTGGGGCTTCACACACTCAAGCCAGGCCCACTGTCTTTCTTCCCAGCTTCTTCTCCAGCTCCTGGATGCTGCCATGCCCCCCCCTCGCCATGATGACAATGGACTAAACCTCTGAAACTGTAAGCCAGCCCCAATTACATGCTTTCTTTATAAGAGTTGCCTTGGTCATGGTGTCTCTTTACAGCAATAGAACAGTGACTGAGACAGTTGGTAATTGGGTTCGAATCCCTGTCTTCCACACAGCAGCTCATAACCGTCTGCAGCTGCAGCTCCAGTTCCAGAGCATCCAACGCTGCCACCTTCTTCTTCTCCTTCTTCTTATAAGAATTATTTATTTTATATATGTGAGTACACTGTCGCTGTCTTCAGACACACTAGAAGAGGGCATCAGATCCCACTACAGATGGTTGTGAGCTACCATGTAGTTGCTGGTAATTGAACTCAGGACCTCTGGAAGAGCAGCCAGTGGTCTTAACCACTGAGCCATCTCTCCAGCCTCCAACACCCTCTTCTGACCTCCTGTTCTCACTGTACTCACAAAGGCATACAGAAATAAGTTTAGCTAGCTAATTAACTAACTAACTAACTAACTAACTAACTAACTAACTCTCTTTTAAATAAAATAAACAGAAGCAGGAAACTGGCTCCGTGGGTAAGCAGACTTGCAGTGCAAGCATTAGGACTGAGTTTGGATCCCCTGCGTGCATGGAAAACACTGGCCATGCTGTAACCCAGCACTGGGAAGCAGAGGCAAGTGGACCCTGGAAGTTTGTGGGGGCAATCAGCCTGGCTAAATGATGAAAGATTGTCTCAAGAGAACTAGGGGTGATAGGGATGATGGAATATTCCAGCTGTTCTGTCCTGATCTCTGCATGCTCACAAATAGACACAAAACACTTGCATGGATGGAACACACACACAGACTCACATGTACACACACTGAAACACATACACTCACACAGACTCACATTCACTCACACAAATTATTATCATCATTAGTGTGCTAATGACAGCTCAGCAAGTTGACCTTGCTCTGTGAAACCAGGCTGGATGGATGCTGTCATTAAAGCCTGAATCACCCAGCCGCATGGCCTCAAGATCTCAGCATGAGAGGAGACTTCTGTCTGCGACCCTCTCCTCCAATGTTTCAGCTCATACCTGTCTGCTAGCTAATACAATATATGCTACTAGTGATGGCATGAAAACAGCTTTGCTGAGCAACTTTCTGCCTAGGAAACTCTTATTTATCCCTCAAAATCTGCCACAAAGACTTCCTTTGCAGAAGTCCCTTCTCGATTTCCAAGCAGAAGTGAATCTGCTTTCCACACTTGCCTTTCCCCGGGTCACTCTCTGGGAAGGAGTACAGAGCTAAAGTACATCATTTGCGATGCAGTGCACACCGTAGAAAGCGCTCGCCCAAGCCTCTTGGACCTAGTTGCATGTGTGATGTGCATGTGGATGTGTTCATGTGTGGATGTGAATGGCTGTGTGCACTGCAAACTTCTGGCTTCTTTGGAAAGTCAGTTATATCAAATGATGCTTTGCTGGGACACACAGGTGAAAGGATATCTTGATAAAGCAGACACGTAAAAATGCTTTCCTGAAGCAGACACGAGAAAAAGGATGTTTTGCTATAGCAAACACAAGAAAGGAAACACGATGTTAGGAAAGAAAACTATAACCCAACAGACAGTGAATGACCTGGATGATATTGGTACACTTTGCTATTCCTTACTGGACATCATTTGTTGTGACTTCATAGAAAGAAACGCACCAAAAAAACTTCTGGTGGTGTTCTGGAGGCTTCTTGCCCCTTCTGCAGACTCAGGCCAATTGGCAGAGTGAAATGGAAGTTTCTGGATATGTCAGTTGATACAGACTCAGATAGAGTTTTTGAAAGACAGATTCACATGCTGTTTTGATGAGGCAAGACCTGTGGGAGGACACATGGTGTTTGAAGGGAGTATAAATAGGACCCAACAGACAGTAATGGGGGAGAGGGCTTGCATAGCTGGCTTTTCAACGTTTCATTGGTCTCAAGTCTTCTTCGATGATCTTCACTTTGTTGAGAGAGGCACAGCAGAGAACTTTTCCTGGTGTCTCTGCAGGTCCTGGTGGCTCCTGCTGACTTGTGCTGATTCAGCGGAGGCCTGGCTGTTTCTGTTGGGTCACGCCACTTCTGCTGATTCATGTTTGCTATCCTGACACAACTGAACTAGACACCTGATATCCTGACAATTAGAGATTGAAATCACCCCGAAAGAACTATTTCTAAACAGGTCTGCTTCCCCTATATCCTAATGACCTTTCTTTCCCACTACCTCTGGGGCGGCGGGGGGTCGAAGGGAGGTTAAAGCATTTCAGAACCCTTATTAACAGTGGGCTTTGAAACGTTTAAGCCTACAGTGTGTGCAGTCTGCATGTTGGGGCCTGGGAAGCCACACAGAGAGCACTGCAAGTGCTAAGGCCCTGAGGCAGGCTGCAGCCTGCTGGAGTCAAGGGCAGGAGGAAGGAAAGGGGGAGGGGACATTGGAGAAGCTGGCCCGAAACACACACCAGGCAGAGCTATGGAGCCAGGCACAGCTATGACTACAGGACAGAAAACTGGCTCTGTGGGCAGTGAGATAGCTCACGTAGCACAGTGCTTGCTTCGTGGTGTGCATGCCTCTAATCCCAGGTTTGAGAAGGTACAGACTGGAGGATTTCTGGGCTCACTGGCAAGCTAGGCTAGCTGAAGCATGACTTCCAAGTTTAGTGAAAGACACTGAGAGATGGCTCAGCAGGTAAAGGCACTTGCAGTGCTGACCGACAACCTGAGTTTAATCCCCAGGACTGCCATAGTAGAATGAGAGAACCAGTTCTCACAAGTGGTTCTCTGACATCTACACAGATGTGTACACACACACACGCACAAACACACACACACAAGTAAACTGGAGAGTGAGAAAGGCATTCATGGCCAATTTCTGACCTACACATTCCTATTCACACCCACATATGAACACATACATACACATGCACATCACACATGCAACTAGATCCAAGAGGCTTGGGCGAGCGCTTTCTACGGTGTGCACTGCATTGCAAATGATGTACTTTAGCGTCTGTACTCCTTCCCAGAGAGTGACCCGGGGAAAGGCAAGTGTGGCGAGCAGGCACCTCTGGAAGGAGTCTCTGTGGCAGATTTTGAGGGATGAATAGGAGTCCCCCGGCAGATCCAAAAGAGGATCACAGATAGACGTCCCTTTCATGCTGAGATATTGAGATCTTATGAGAAGTTAAATCGAAACCTAAACTCTCATGATGGCAGGTGGCAGGCAGGCTTGCTCTCAGCTCGTCTCTGTGCTTTTCCTGGGTTAAGCATGGGGGCTAGAACTCCACCTAGCATGCTGTGTGGAAGATGAAGGAGATGCACTTAGCTCACTCTGAAAACCAGAGCTACCTGGGGAAATGATCAGGATTGGACTAGACTTCTCTTAGCTGTTCTTCATTTTATAAGGTGCTGGCTGTTCAGGGTGCCCATGTCTTGAAGAAATGAATCCAATACAGGCCAGTTGGAACTGGAGCCAGACGTACAAATCAGAAAAATGAGAGCTGGTGTCATGATCAAGCGAGAGGAGGATGGCAGTAGGTGGCCAAAACAGCAGAGTTAGGGCCAAGGTGCACCTGAGGAGTCCCAGGTCCCCTCCCAGTGCTGCCAAAAGGCAGGCCTGGGAGTCCATCCGGATGAGCCAGATGAGGCCCCAGGTCCCATCACCCACCCTGGGCTTGAGCTGGGGAACAACAAGATGGCCAACAAATAAAGGTTTGCAGCCCAGCACCAGTCCCCTGAGTTCAATCCCTGGGGCCCACATTGGTGGAGAGAACTGACTCCTGAAAGTTGTCCTTTGACCTCCACATGTGTGGCACATGTGCACGCACACACACACACACACACACACACACATGCATTCACAATATAAAGAGGAAAAGAAAACTGTTAAAGACGCTAGGGCTGGAGAGATGGCTTAGTGGTTAAGAGCACTGGCTGCTTTTACAGAGAACCTGGGTTCTATTTCTGGTACCCACATGGCAGCTAAAGTGTGTGTTCAGCTATGCTTGGACCTGGCTTTTCCTGAGTACCCAGCATCCAGGATCCTGTTCCCCTTTGGGGGGGGTTGCCTACATGAATACATGTCCCCAAGTCAATGTTCAGGGTCAAACTAGTGACTCCCATTCCCCGTCTGCTCCTTTGCTCATAGCCTTGGCCGAGGGACTCTGGTTCTTTTTATTCAGGGAGTAATGTCCACTCTTCATGTCCACTCTTCATGTTGGCCTTGGCCTTGCAGCATTCTGATGTGTGTGGTAGATGGCAGCTGCAGCAACATAAGGACTGTGGTGGTTTGAATGCTAGGCCCAGGGAGGGGCACTATTTGGAGGTGTGGCCTTGTTGGAATGGGCATGGCCTTGTTGGAGTAGGTGTGTCACTCCAGTCTTCTAGTGGCTTTCAGATGAAGATGTAGAACTCTCAGCATTTCCTGCACCATGCCTGCCTGCACACTGCCATGCTCCCCCCTTGATGATCATGGACTGAACCTTTGAACCTGTAAGCCAGCCCCAAATAAATGTTGTCCTTATAAGAGTTGCCTTGGTCATGGTGTTGGTTCACAGCAGTAAAACCATAACCAAGACAGGGGCCTGCTAGCTAGACCTTAGCAGTGGAATGTGATTTCACATAGCCTTGGTCACCTGTGCAGGAGGAATGGGGTCCTCCTGGCTTGCTGCTGGCCTCAGAGCTGTATGAGACAGGACACAGTCCCACCAGTGAAAAGCCTCACAGCCAACTGCAGCCAGCACCCCTGGGGAAAACTTCATTAACAATTCCTGCAGGGCTGTATCTTGAGTGCTTTTGTTTTGGGACAGGATCTCACTTGGTAGCCATGGCTGAGCTGGAATGGGCTCACAGAGATCCACTTGTTTCTGTGGAGTGAAGGGGTGGACACCTTCATGGGCTGTTGCATATGCAGTAGCAGCAGCTGACCAATTCACAGATGTGCTGTGTCTCTTCCTGGAAGCAGCTGAAATATGGGCAGAGGATACAGACTGGGTGTGGCGCTTTGAGTGAGAACAGCCACCATAGGCTTGTATGTTTGGTTGTGAGCCTAGCTTTTAATGGCTGAACCATCTCTCCAGCCCAAGGCGCATATGTTTGAATACTTGGTTCCCAGTTGGTGGAATTGGGAAATATTACGAGGTGTGGTCTTGTTGGAGGAGTTGTCACTCATGGGCTTTGAACTTTCAAAAGTCCATACCATTCCATGTGCCCTCTGCCTGGTGACTGTTGCCTCAACGTGGAAGCTCTCAGCTACTGCTTCAGGGCCATGCCTATGTGCTGCCATGCTCCCTGCCATGCTGCTCATGGACTCACCTGTCAAACTCTAAGCCTTTCTTCTCTGAGTTACCTTGGCCATGGTGTCTCTTCCCAGCAATAGAAGAGTACCAAGAACACTGGGGTACCAGTTGTGTGTTTTTCTACTCAATGATAGTGGAAGAGGCAAGATGGCTTCTTGCATAAAAGGAGCTTGCCACCAAGCATGAATACCTGAGTTCAGTACCTGGGACCCCCACAAAGTAAGAGAACCAACTCCTGTGAGCTGTCCTCTTCCGCACATGCTCACTGTAGTGTGAAGACAGAAGTGCCCTTAGCTTCCAGGACTGTGACATCCTTTCAGTTCAGCATTTGACTGCCTGATCCTCTTGCTTCTTCTTAACCCTAACCATCCTCCCTGTGTAACCTAGGGTAGCCTCGAACTTGCAATCTTGTCTCAGTTGAGGATACTGGGATGACGTGTGTGCCACAATGCCTGGCTGTATGTGCAAGTGTGTTATTTAACAATTAAATGCAGGGTCTCACACACTCTAGGGGAGCACTCTGCATGGAGCTATATGCCGTCTGTCACATTCGTGTTATACCGTGCACAAGTGGAGGCAGATGACGTCATACATCCTGGTCTATCCTCTCAGCCAAACTCTTTGCAGAGTCACTCACTAGCCCTCTACTCTCCACAGGTTACAGACACTCACGGCTGCACTATTTTCTACATGGGTGCTGAGATCTGAACTCATGGCACTCATAGCTGTGTGCCAATTTCCATTTGGTATAAATGTGCATGGTGTGTGTGCAAATCATGGAACACATATGGAGGTCCAAGGACAACTTGCAGATGTCAGTTCTGTCTCTCCTTCATGTGGGGCCAGGAGTCAAATTCTCACTGGCCCTCTAATTATTTGGTTTCAGCCATCACAAAATCTGGCTGCTATGTCTTTATTTGGTTTTGGATGGCAAGGTTTCTCCTGGCTGTCCTGGAACTCACTCTGTAGACAAACTGGCCTGAAACTCAGAGATCCTCCTGCTTCTGCCTCCCTAAGTGCTGGGATAAAGGCCTGTGCCACCACCACCCAGCCGTTGGCCACTATGTCATAAGTAGGATTTCGGGTAACAAGAAGTCTGAGCTCCATGGGCAGCTGGTTGTGTCTTATGGCTCTGGGAAGCAGGGACATCTGTGTGACTCGCTGACCTTGCTCCTCACAGCCACAAGATGTTAGCCCCTGGCATCCTGTTAGCAGAGGAAGCAGCAAGGAAGGGGAGGGGGCAACAAAGTCTCTCTCTTGTCCCAAGAAACTTCCGACCCCTCAGAGTTTGTTGGCCAGAGCTGGGAGCTGTGCCCAGATTGAAAAACAACCCCAGCCAAAGGCACTGCCAAGAACGGTTCGGACCGAATCTTAAATCAACCCCTGGGGCTGGGCACATGGCTGCTGGCAGCATATCAGAGTTCTGGTGGTGTGGAGGGAGCTGTGGCTGCTAGGTCAGCCCCTGGGAACACTAGGAGGGGAGCTAAGCAGGGGCCCTGACTTAGGTGGGAAGGTAGCTTGGCGTCAAGCGACGGTGCCACAAACGCTGCATTTGGAGTGATATCTGGCATTCACTTCCCTTGTGTAGGGGCATCTTCTGGTCGGATCACTCTGGGCCAGGTCCCAGGCTGCAGAGACAGGCAGCCAGGTGCTGCCAGCACCAGGGAACACAGAAAGGATCTCAGCCGTGAGAATGTTCAAGCTGGAACTGACTTCTGGAGAGCAGAGCCAGGGGCGGGCTTCCAAGCTGGCCAGGTCCAGGCGGATTCCCACCTCACACGGCTCCCTGGAGGCCTCCGTGGCCTGACTCACCGCGAGGCTCTGGAAGTCACACTTGGCCTGTCTCTCGGGCCTGCAAACCACCGTCCCCGGAGAGGACAGTTTCCCACAGCCAGAGCCCAGGTGTGGAGGGAGGTTCCTGAGGACCTTGGCCAGGCCTCTAGGAAGAAGCCGGAAACAGCCCAGTATCCCTGGGCTCAAGGCAGTTCAGGGCCCTAAGACTGTAAGATAAAAAGGCAGAGAAAGGCCAGGGGTACGGATGCTACCAACTTGCAAAAGGGCGTCAGCTAGACACTGGAGCTGGCTTCTTTATGTGTAATGAGATTAAAAACCAGGGGCTCATACATACTAGGTCTCTCCTTTGCCACGAAGATCTGCCCTCAGTCTCTCACTGGGGGATTCTAGGCAGGGGCTCTACCCTTGAGCCACACCCATAGAACCTAACTAGAGGATTCTAGGCAGGTTCTCCACCCCTGAGCCACGCCTCCAGCCCCTCACTGAAGGATTCTAGGCGGGAGCTCCATCCTGAGACATACCCCTAGTTTGGTGAGCTTGCCCTTAACCATATGTGAAAGTACGTGTGTGTTTGACACAGTGCACAGATGGAGCGCATGAGCTTGGCATGTCTGTTGTGGCTGTGTGAGCTCAGGAGTTGCTGTGTGTCTTTGAACTCCAGTATGTCCTAGCACTCAGGTGTGCCCGTGTGTGTGTGTGTGTGTGTGTGTGTGTGTGTGTGTGTGCTATGCGCATGTGCAGTCCACAGGCATGTTTTCCTGTCTCTGAAGGACACAGACGTTCACTGACTGAACGTGCAAGTCAGCTTCTGCTAATTAAAAACAGCTTTTTCATGTTTAAAGTTTACAATACAAAAAATAATTTTCCTTTCTTCAGGGGGGTGGGGTGGGCGCCAAGGAAGGGGCAGGGGCCCCCGAGAACATTCCATAAACTGGCTCAGATGGCTCTGCACAATCGCCCTAGTTAGATACAGTACCGTCCCCCCACCCCCGCCCCACTGCAGGCTCCCTGGCCAGCTCATTGGGGACAAGATGTTTGTGAGGTGCTATGTGATCTGGGGGACTTGTGGCTGGCAGTCACATCACCCTGCCCCTCTGCAGAAGGCAGCTAGAATGACTTGGTGGGTTCTGTTTGGACTCTCCTGGCAGCCTGGGTCCACCCTTCTAGAGACCATCTCCTATTCTAGTAGCCACCACCTGAGCCTTACTGGGGAAGAAGGCTGGAGTAGCAAGGAAGGGACCTTAGGGTGAGGTGGAGGGTGACACCGCCAGACTTCTTAGAGAGCTGTTCTGAGTGTCAGTCCCTTGTACCCAGCTGTGACCCTGTGCTGAGCTGGGCCAGGCAAGGATCCTGAAGGTCTCCCTGCCCCCAGGGGAAGGAGCATCTGAGAGAGTGGAGACAGGTCTGCTGACTCTGACCAATCATGGCCTCAGAGGCTTACCTGCAGTTGGAGTGTACGACTGAGCAGAGACTGAAGCTTCCAGGGGCTGTAGCTACATGGAGAGGTCCCTCACTAGCCTCTCGTGCACACCCTCTTCCAGGCTGCCCAACAAGCCTGGCCCCTCAGTCCAGCCGACACTCGGCAGCCCTGCAGCTCCCTGTTCAGCACGGAGGCTGGAGAAAAAGGGATGGAGAGGGGCCTCCAAAGCCCGAGGTCAGACAGGCTGCAGGCACAGAGCACAGGTCTGCTCCGTCCTTCCTTCATAACGCCTTTATTAAATCATAGAAAGGACTGGGTCAATTACTCATGTGCTGAGCAGCCGTAGAACAGTGACATCCATGTCTGTGAGCAGCAAGTGACACTTTAGATCATCAGAGAACACACTCATTTGGAAGACAGTAGAGCTTGCTTCCTTAAACAAGAAAAAAAAAATGAAACAAAACATAAAGATGAGAGTTCAGGGTTTAAACAGCAGAACAAAGCAGAGCCGCCATCTTGTGAGGCTGCTGGGGCTTGTGACCACAGCAGCTCCCACCACCCCACTCCAGGGTGGGCCAGACCTGGGAGCGTGGCTTTCTGTAGCCAACATGGGAGATGGCCGCCCAGCTGGCTCTCCTCCCAGGCCATCTGACACAGGCCACCTCACCTGAGATGGCTTTTGTGTCTCCTCTGATACTGGTTTCTGGGGGTTTCCTCATTGTTTCAGGAGTTTGTGGCCCTGGCTGGCCTAGAACTTGCAATGATTCGCCCTCATCAGCCTCCAGAATATGGGAACAGGCCACATCATGCCTGACTCGGCTCTGTCTTCTTATAAAAAGGGGTGGCACGGGCAAAGAATGCTGGTTAATTGGACAAGGAGTCTCTGGGGATGCTCCGGAAGTCCACAGGTCCAGGTGGGCCAGGGAGCTTGGTGGTGGAGACATGGCTGCATCTGTCACCTGTCAGGGTGCCTCTGGGACTTGCTCTGGCTCTGACATCCTGAATGCTGATTTACAATCTTACTCACTTGATTGTGTGCCTGCATGAGTGTCCCATGGTGCCCACATGGAGATCAGAGGGCAATTCTAAGGAGTCTCTTTCTGCCTTGTGGATCCCATGGCAGAAACCCAGGCTAGGATTTTAGACAGAAGATTTCAGTCAGGAGACAGGGACTTGGTGTTTATGCCCACAAGCTTATATCTGTCTGGCTAGGGTTGAGGGAAACTGAGGCCTAACCACACAGAACAGTGCAGAGACGTCCATTGGGCAATGGCTGCCATGGTGCCCAAACCTCTGGGGCCAGATCTCTCTGCTGACTTGGGGCTGGGAGGTGGGGACCCCCTGGGCCAGGTCTGACACTTGTGAGGAACACACTCAGGTAGGGATCCCAAGCTACCTCCCGTGACCTGAGCGGGGCAGCAGCACGGCAGCACAGGCAATGCCTGCAAAGGACTCTGGGAAGTGCAGGTCTCTCTCCCACTCGTCTGTCTCAGTGTTGTACACCTGCACGATGCCTGTGACGTTGTTCAGCCTCCAGTTGTAGCCGCCCACAATATAGATCTTCCTCTCCAGCAGGCAGCAGCCAGCCTCTGACTGACCGGCGCGCATAGGGGTCACACTGGTCCACTGGTCAGCATCTGGCACGTAGTACTCCACGGCCAGCACGTCGAAGCAGCGGTCCACGTGGTCCATGCGGCCACCTAGGGCATAGATGCGACCAGCAGCGCCCAACATAGCGTGTAGCACGCGGGGCTCACGCATGGGCGCCCTGGGCTCCCAACGGTCGGCTGCCGGATCATAGCACTGCAACGCCTTCTTGTCCTCAGCTGAGACGCCATAGCCACCTGAGATGTAGAGGCGACCAGCAGCCGCGGCACCCGCATGGCCCCAGGTGCGGCGCTTGAGTGGGCAGGCAAAGTCCCAGCTGTCACGGCGTGGACAGTAGCGCTCCACAGATGCCAGGCTGCCCGCGCGATTGCGGCCACCCGTGGCATATAGCAGCCCGCCCAGTGCAGTGAGCTGAAACTGCACGCGGCTCTCACGCAGGGCCCGCAGCCGCAGCCAGCGATTGCGCTGCGGATCATAGCGGTAGCAAGCATCCACAGCGCCTTCGCCACTGCGGTGCTGCAGGTGCTGGCCGCCTGCCACGTACACGAAGTTATCCAGCACAGCCACGCCAGCGTGGCTGCAGCCTAGCTCCATCTCCGTGAGCTCGCGGAAGTGGCGGGCCCCGGGCTCAGGCAACTGGAACACCTTGCTGCTGACAGCTCGGTCGCTGTCGGTATAGGGTGTGCCTCCGAAGGCCACCAGGGACGCTACATCAGAGCGCACAGCCGTGCGTGGCGACTGCATGTCATGCTGGCGGCAGGGCAGCACGTGGTAGCTAAAGGCCTCCAGTAGGTACTGGCGACACAGGGCATCGTCCAGCATGACGTCGAGTGTCTGCACGCTGTCCACCAGCTCAGCGGGCTGCATGAGCGGGAAGCGCACGTGGCGCAGCACGAGGCTGGCGCGGGCACGGCGGGCCGGATCATGCTGCAGCCAGCGCACAGCAGCGCGGAACAGGTCAATCTCAGCGCAGCTCTGCAGACGGTTGCTCTGCAGAAAAAAGACAAGGCGCTCGAGTGGCAAGCGCAGAAAGTCCTCCTCTGCTGCGATCTGCAGGAAGTGGCGGAATGTGAAGGCGTCTACTGACTCCCTCAGTGACGTCAGGCTGAAGGTGGTGGCCATCTGGCCAATGTGCAGGCATGTCTCTACGCTCATGGCGGCTTTCAGGAAGTCCTCGCACAGCTCCACCACCGGGAGCATCTGCAGAAACACGGCGGCACCTAGCACGTCCTGCACACAGTCTAGATCCAGTGTCACCTCAGCACTGTAGGCGAAATCGATGATGTGACGCAGGCCACGTGCAGACACACCCTGCAGCTGGATGACGGCCTGGCTGGCCTCACGCATGCCGCCAGTGAACATGGCCCTAAAGGTGGAACACATCCATGAGCAGGGCCAGCAGAGAGCCAAAGCTTCTTCCGCCCTCACCCCAGCCTTTCTGACCCTGTACAGCTGCAGGGGAGCCAGCTATTACAACTGGCACCTCTGCCTGGGGCCCCAGCCCTGAAGGCTAACTGGTAGGTTTCTTGAGGAGGTATCAGTTGCAGATGTGCAATCACCTTGAGCTCCAAGCCAGGGCCAGCCTGTGCTCCCCACTACCAGGAGAATCTAGGATCTCTTCACTGCCTGCCTGCCGTCATGACCAACTTCCCCAGCCTGGAACCTGTGAAATAAGGATCAAAGGGTCTGCCTGTTCCCCCTAAGCTGTTGTGAAGGTCCTAGGTCACTGCCCACAAGGGGCTGTGTCCATTACTGCTATCTACAGGGAGAAGCTACAGAGAAGGTACTCATGCCCAGGCATTACTCAGCAACAGCTGAGTCCTTACCTCCTAGAAGACCTTTGTTAAGGGCCTCTGAAGCCACGTGACAACTGGGGGTGGCAGGGGGTGGGGGGGTGGCAGGGGATGCAGACCCATGTATGAGGGCTCTGGAAAGGCTTGGGGTCAAGTCTCAGGTTTCCAGCAGGAAGGGGAGAATTGAGTTGTGTCCATAGGGTCCCTTGGCGACATTCTGTAGCATCTTACAGCAGCCCTGACAACTGTTGAGCAGGCCTTCCTGCCAGAGAGGGAGGGATACCCCGCCCATCATCAAAGGTGACACCCACCCTAGAGTGGTCTGCTTGATACAACCTAGGCTCAGGTCCCAGCAGGAGCAAGGCCATGAGTGTCATGGAGATGCTGCTGCCTAATGCCATCATTCTGTGGGACAGCATCCTGGGCCTCCCTAGGACCATGAGGAACAGCTCTAGCCCCAGCCCCTGCCTGTCCCCCAGAGTCCCCACCAGCCCTTGGGCACTTCAGTGAGAAAAGAGGCCAGACCAGACGACAGGATGGAGTTTTGCCTTTTAAGGCCTCATGGGCTACATTGCCAGAGCGGGGGTGCCTTTAAAAGGCATTGCTGGCTGGGCTGCCCACCCGCCCCCAAATCCAGAATAAAAATAGCACCAATGCCCCAGTTGGCTGCAGCAGCTCCCCATAACAGCCTTGCTGGGCCCCAGGGAGGGCCGCTGGGCCTAGATATGGCCTGATATGCTCACCTGGGTAACAGTGGGCCTGGAAGACTTGCCCTCTTAGAAGGAAGGTCAGAGCTGTGGAAGGCTTAGCACAGGTCTCCAAGGAGACCCACTCCAGCTCCCACCCTCGCTGGCAGGGACATCCCCTGATGAGACAGCTCCACTGGGCCCTTAGTTCTGGCTCAGTTCCAGGACAGGGAAAAGTAGTCAGAGCCATGTGTTAGTGCATGTCTCAGGCAGGATACAGGGGAGGCACAGGGGAACCGAGAGCCGCATGCACAGACACTGCAGGGCCTGAGCACTATGGCTTCCATGCTCCTCCAGTCTCTCAACTGTTTGCTTTAGTGACTTGGAGGGGACACCACAGCAGCAACGGGCTCACGACTACTTTCTCCTTGCTGGGCACGCATGGCATCAATGCCTGGCACACAGGAGATGTTGAATGAAGGCTTAGGAAGGGGGAGGCTGAGGCTGGGTTGGTGGAGCCCGCCTGAGCATGTGTGAAGCCCAAAATGCACTGCTGCAGACCTGTCTGCCTAGCACTGGGGAGGTGCAAGAAGAGGATCAGGAGTTCATGGACATCTTGGGCTACATTGTGAGTATAAAGCCAGCCTGGGCTATGTGAGATCTATCTCAAGAGAGAAAAATGAGTTGGGGGAGGCAAGAAAGCCTCCAAGATGGCTCAGTAGGTGGGGGCACCTTCTGCCAAGCCTGACTACCTGAGTTCGGTTCCCAGGACCCTCATAGAGGAGGAGAGAGCTCAATGCCTACAAGAAGTCCTCTGACTCCATGTGCACCATGACACACATGTGCCTTCACCCCCACTTACCCTCACATGCACACACACAAATAAAGTGAATAAAGGTGAAGAGAGGGACCCTCTTGGTGGCAGTGTTTACTTAGTGTGCAACAAGACTGAAAAGCAAAGGAAACTCAGAAGAGCAGAGATCAGGTGTGCTGGCGCCAGAGGGTGGAGCAGGGGCATTTTGATTTGTGGCTAATCCAAGCTATGCAGTAAAACTTTGTCATTAAAACAAGGAGGTTGCTACCACATAGGTCCCCAATGAACACGGCAGAGGTGTCAACTCAAGTACCCAGGGCTAGGCTTACCTAAAATAGTCACTGCAGGCTGCCAAGACCACCTTGTGAGCATGGAAGGCTTCACTGTTGACAGTAAGGACCACATCGAGCAGCTGGCCCTGTGCACGGAGGGCAGCCAGGCCCTGCAGAAGACCAGTGCTATGGCCAGCTGCAGAGAAGGTACACTTGAGGGCCCCATTCCTGTCGGCCAAGCTGCAAGGACAGCAGAGGAGACATGGCTCAGAGACCTCCAGGTGGACAAACACACCCTCACACAATGACATTGATGACACTTGGAACTGGAATACTGAGTGGCAGAAGCAGCCAGGATAGACGCCCCCACACAGGGGAGGATGCAGGGTAGCAGGCCAACAACTGGAAGGGGAAGAGACCATTAAACACACAAGGGTCTTCTTACAGAGAAGTCCTAAAACCTGGCAGAGGTCAAGCCTATGCCACCCAGGAAATACCGCAAGACTGTCCATAATAAGAGCTCTACCTGCGCCGGGCGGTGGTGGCGCACGCCTTTAATCCCAGCACTTGGGAGGCAGAGGCAGGTGGATTTCTGAGTTCGAGGCCAGCCTGGTCTACAGAGTGAGTTCCAGGACAGCCAGGGCTACACAGAGAAACCCTGTCTCGAAAAACCTAAAAAAAAAAAAAAAAAAAAAAAAAAAAAAAAAGAGCTCTACCTGCAATCCTCCAGTGAGGAACTGGAGGCATGGCCCAAGGGTGGAGGCCCTGCTTAGAATCCCCCAGTGAGAGGTTGCACGCCTTTCGTCCCAACACTCTGGAAATGGACACAGGAGTCCAGGCCATCCTTACTAACAGTGAGGTTCATGAGAGCCTAGGCTGTGTAAGAACTCATTTCATAAAACATAAAGAGTGTGGTGGTGCACACCTTTAAGCCCAGCACTCGGAAGGCAGAGGCAGGTGGATTTCTGTGAGTTAGAGGCTAGCCTGTTGTACACATAGGGTTCCAGGGCAGTCAGGCTACATAGTGGGACGGTGTAAAACAAAACAAAAAAAGGCAAGTCATACCCATCCTCATCCTTTGTGGTCTGTCTCTCAATATTCCCTGTTCAGTCCCAGCAGCCCGTTGCTCCCTTCAGACACCTGTTCCCTAAGCTCTGCACAGAACAGCCTGCTGTCAGAGCACAGGAGGGAGCAGCATTGCTGAGTGCCTCTATCCAGCCTCCCCAGCCCAACCCTACAGAACCAGGACACCCCTTTCTGCTGAGGGATCCCTCATCTATCTCTCTCTCTCAATCCATCTCCATCTCTCAGGACTATTAGCCCTTTTGGGACCTGCCCTTCCATTCTTAGGCCAAGAATGTGGGGCACTGGGTTTCTTGAGAAGAGAAGGGAGGGAAGGATATGGGATGCCTACCCACCAGACCCCAAACAAGGAGCTCTCAGAGGCTAGAGCTGCTCCATCTGCACAGAACCCTGACTCCCGCCATTCCTGGCCAGCTGCCCAATTTGGATGTCCTTCTGGAGACCCTGAGGCAGGGAGTCTGGCATTGCAGGGCTGAACACTGGTAGATAAGGTGGTGGATGCTCAGACAAAGCATAAGGGTCAGTGGTCTTGTGAGGTACAGGCTACCCTGGGCAGGAAGTCCTGAGTCCTTGGGGTGGCAGGAACCTAGTCTTGGGGACTGGCCAGCACTGCAGGGTCAGGGAGAGAAGGAGTAAAGGCCCTGGCTTGTCTGAGATCTCACCTGGCCCAGGAGAGGTCAGCACCCACCTCTGTCTTCTGAGCACAATGGCACTCTGGCCAGGCTGCTGTGACAGTCCGAGGCCCACGCTTCTCAAACCCACAATAGACTGAGGACTCAGAGACGCTGGGAGATATTGCTACATCAAGGCCAACGGCCCAAGGCCACCGTTATGCTCCAGACAGGGCCCAAAGTGCCACGTGGAACAGAGACATTGCCAGCCGTCTTCCCCAGGGCTGGGTCCTGCACTACACTGACCTGCCAGCAAGATGTGGGTCCGCAGTGCAGTGGTTGCGTGAGGTCACAGGGGTGAGCAACTGCTCTGATTGATCCGGTGCTGGCTTCTGGGAGGGTACTCATGCTGGTACTCCACACCTAGCCTGAAGCCCTTGGCCCTGTGGGGTGGAAGGCTGCTACTACCTTTGTCCTGTTATACACACATGCTGTCAAATTGACTTCAAGATGCTTCCATTGTAAGCTCTGGGATTAGCATTGCTCAGCCACGGCCACAAAAACTGGACAGCAGCTAACGTAGACTTGGTCAAACTGCTCAGAATAAGTGACTAAGTGTCCAGCCCTGCAAAGGATGATGATACCCCACTCTCTAGGCGTAGGGGACACTGTGGGTAGAAGGGGACAAAAAATGTAAGTGCTGGAGGATGGGAGGAGGGCTGTGGCTCAGCATGTGGCATGGGTCTGCACTCAGGAACATCCCTGCACAAGGACAAGAGCAAGCCACCCAGAGTTGATATGGCTCTGTGAGCAAAAGCACTTGCCACCAGTCCACAAAGCTGAAAGTCCCTAGGGCCCACATGGAAGGACAGAGACACAGGTTGTCCTATGACTTCTACAAGACACTATACCACATGTATGCACACACAGGGGCAGGATAAATAAACAATAATTAATTTACCCAGAGAGGTGATCAGAGTTTAGGAACCACAAAGGTTACAGGCAGCCTGGGCCTGGAAGGCAGAGGCAGCACATGGCCAGGGGCACCTCTGGTCTTCTGATCTCTGCAGCTGGTGGCCTGGGCTGAGCTCCTGTCCCTTAGGCATTAGCAAGTCTCTGACATGGCCAGTCTGTCACTCCTAGCTGAGGAGGAACCTCTCCCATGAACCTACACACCTAGGTTGAGCCACCCTGGGGAATTCCAAGCCCCCATAGTTCAGAGAAGTGTAGCTCAGCCAGGGCATTGATGGACGACACAGGCATGCCCTGCCTGGGCTATGACTAAGGTCACCTCTGTCACCAGCAGGACCAGTACTGGGCGGAGGGAGGGCCCATTACTCAGAACAGTTCTAGACAGTGGGCGGCCACATGGTGGCCCCTGAGCCAGTCCGATCTCCAGACAGCCACTCGAGTCACGGCGGCCGGCCGTGACTCATCAGTCAGTGCGTCAGCAGCCCCGAAGCCGGACGGTCTCCAGCGGCCACTCGCCACCCACCCTGGCTGCACCCTCAGCCTGGATTTGGCCTTGGAGTGGCTCACATTCCATCTCAGGCCAGGCCCAGGCCCAGTCATCTTGCCATTCTCCCTCCATGATTCCCCTGTACTGCCCAAGGTCCTCTGGCAGAGTCCAAGTCTCTGCTGGACACAGGCATATACCAGGCCATCACACTGTGTAAAGCCCTGGGTGGGTGCATGGCCCTCATGGGACCACCTGTTTGTCCCCAGGTGTGAGGACTGCTACTTGAGTTCCCAGCCCCCACCCACAAGGGCTCTTGCCTCCAATCCTGTTCTAGGGACACCATGCCAGATCAGGCAACTAGAGAAAGGGCCCCCAAGCCTGGCCACACTAGCTGTGGCAGGCCACGCTAGTGACCAGAGCCTCATGGAGCATTGGGAGCTAGCAGCTGGCAGGGACATGGTCCTGGCCCCCACCCACCCACTGGCCTTGTCCTCAAGGCCAGCTTTGGCTTTCCAAGCTCCAGAACCATTCTCTCAGAACGTTGAAAAAATAGGCAAGAACAAGAAGGAATTTCATGGAAACATTTCTTTGGGGTTTAGTAAAATCCGTTCCCACCCCCACGCAGAGTGCAGCTCGCCGCCTCGCACACCCTGTTCTGACGCCGGTCCCTGCTCCCCCAGCCCAGCCACTTCTACTTTCAAAGCCAATTTCACTTTTATTGTCCATGTGGTTCGCTGAAGCACGGCACAGCTGGCTGGCTCACACCCTGGCTGCACTGCTGCCCCACCCTTGGTCCCCCAAACATGCAGGTGGGGGACAAAGCTTCAGGGAACAGTACAGTATCAGGTTGGTCACCTCAGATCAGCAACAGGACCCTGGAACGGCAGGGATCATACAAAGACTTGGGTGGCAGGACAGCAGAGTATCAACAGATGTGGGTGTCAGAGACCTTGAATGAGGGGAGCTAGGGCTGGAGCTTGGTGGCCCAGGACCTCATCTCAGGCCCTCAGCCATGCTAGGACCACCTCCCTGATGATCCTCAGATACTTCCCAGGACCCTGCAGCTCCCCCAGGAGCTAGCAAATGTCGGTCTTTTAAAATGGGGAAACTGAGGCACAGGGACCTCTCCTAGCTTTAAGTACCTCATCTTCCTGTCCATACAGCATTCTGTTTCCAGCAACATCCCAGTGGCTCTGGCCCCAACTACCAAGGCTGAGGGTGTAGAGCTCTGGGGTCCAGCACACCCACCCCTGTCTTGTTGCCATGGTTACCCAATGTTTCCCAGCTCTGGGCACAGCACTTCACGCCAGCCAGAGATGTGCAAGCCAGCAGCCCCCACGCTCACTCACGTCAGCAAACCCTCCCCTGGGATGCTCCATGGCTCCTGGCCCAGAGCCTCTTCTACAGTGGCAGCCCTCTCTTTTGGGGTTCATCTCTAATGTCAGGGGGAACAGCAAGGTACCTGCTACAGGCTTGCTCCAGGCTGGCCTGTGGCAAAAGAAAGCCAGAATTTGGGAGGGGCAAGCAGAAGCCCAGAGGCCCCCAAAGCACTGACAGCAAGGGAGAAGCCATGAGATGCACATGTTGGAGGTGGGCCACAGGTCTGAGGCAGAGTGCTAGCCTAGGATGAGCCAGGCTTCGGAGTCCAACCTTAGCCACTTAAAAGACTAGGCTGGACTCTCCCTGCCGCCATGCTTAGCAAGCATCTTCTCCACTGAGGCACTGTTTCTGGGCTGCAACTGAAGACATCCTGAGGGGCAGTGGGACAGCGGGATTGGGGTGAGAAAGGGCTGCTGTGTCACACTGGACCATGAGGCACTTCCTTGAAGGAACCAGCACCAGATCCCCCAAGGACTCCTGGGAGGTGAGGGATGTGGTTCCAAATGCAAGTCAAAGGTGAGCCCAGCAGCCCTGCCCATTGTCTCCCTGGAAAATGGGGGAGGTAGGGGACAGTTGGAAAGCACTGGTTTACAAGATGGGTTCCAAGACTGGAGTGCTAGAGGGTTAGGAAGCAGGCTGCTCTGCATCTCCATTTCTAGCAGGTCAGGAACTGGCCAGCTCCAACCAGAACCCATCTGAGGATCTGGCCGTCCACTATGAGCATAAAGACTCCCGGCCAATGCCAAGCCCAACTGCCACCACGTGTTAGGAACAGCAAAGAGCAGGTCATGCTCTACGGAGGCCCCAGGAGGATATGGGGTATTAATGTGCCAGCTTCCTTAGCAGTGTCAAGTCGTCTGTCCACAGTCTGTGCCATCTGGACTCACAGCTGGAGCACAGCACTAGGTGTCACCATAGGGATATACCCTGGAGGCTGTGAATGGGATATGCAGACCTGACTGTGGCTCACCAGTGGCCCAGGAACGCTGAGGAAACAGTAAGACACAGAGAGGCTTACACTTTTTGAAGACCACACAGCAAGGAAGAGAATTCCTTACCAATTCAAGCACTTGCTCCCCTCAGCCCCAGACAAAAGGTTCAGGGTGTCACAGAGATGCAGCTGGGAGGACCCAAACTCCAAGGCTGGGTCCACTCCTCAAAGCCCAGCTGAGTTGGGGTACGGAGCTCAGGAGCCGGAGGGAGCAAAGCATCCAACCTTCATCCCGGAGGACCCCACCAGACACCCACTGCCTTCATGAGGAATGGAGGCCCCCTACAGATGAGGGGAGGGCCTGACAGCCACCCTGGGAGACTGCAGGCCCTGGCTGCCAGGTCCCTGCCTGGCTGCTTTCGCTGGTCCCTGCTCCGTTCAGAACTCCATCCTTCTGCTCCAAGCCTGCCTCCCCATGGCTGAAATAGGAGCTCTGGGAGGCCAGCCAGAAGGGCTCTTTCTCCTGACATGTCCTGCTGTCCATCCACATGGTGAAGGAGCTTTGCCACATTGGTGACCTGGACAGTTGGTGGCAAGGTAAACAGATGGGTGTGAGTGGGAGGGGTGGTTGGAGAGACGGATGAGAGGGTAGGTACATGAATGTCTGTTTCTAAGCATGGCCTCTGTACCCTCATATTCAGACAAGTGGTCAGCTCCTGCTCTGACCCCATTACTCTGCACTCCCAGAGGCCCCCAGTGAACTCTGCTCTCCCACCTCCACATGCAGCCAGTCTCTGTTATAGTCCCTCTCACAGCCTGTGAGGCCCAGATCTCGGAGCTCGCTCCCACTGAAGAGCCTTAGCCCTCACTATGCCTCAGGCAGTATAAATCACACCCAAGAGCCACCTGTTCTTAGCTGCACAGATGGGATACATAGTACATGGTAGGACACCCAGGCCATTCCAGCCTGCAGAATCCCAGAGCTTCAGGACAAAAGCAGCCTGGCACCCCAGCCCAGGACCCCTGGCCACAAGCCTGTAGCAAAGCTCTTCATTTTACAGATGTCTACACCACCCTTTCCTGCTCTTACACATATTTTCCTGGGGTGGGAACCCAAGCTCTTCTCCTCTCTGGCCATGCATTGGGGATCAGGTAGACCAACTCCTTGCCAATTAGAGCCTCCTGGAGCCCTGGCACTGTGATTGGTGAGAGGATGTGGGGGAGGCCCACTTGAACCAATCAGAACCTTCTCTAGAACTTTTATTTTCCATGACAGGGTTTCTCTGTGTAGCCCTTGTTGTCCTGGAACTTGGTCTGTGGATCAACCTCACAGAGATCCACCTGCCTCTGCCTCCTGAGTGCTGGAATTAAAGGTGTGTGCCACCACTGCCTTGCATCCCCTAAGACTTCTTAGCTCCAGATGGAAGCTCTTTCCCCTGGGGCTGGAGGGGTATGCAAACCTAAGCCAGGAAGTGGGCAGCAGCTAGGGAAAGGGAACAGATCCTCTGAGATTTCTCCATGTATGCCTATGTGTCTGTGCACATACATGTGCCATGGCACACGTGTGTTCACCATCTGGATCCAGGCAGGGCATGATGGCAAGGACTGCTAGCCACTGAACCTTCTCTCTGATCAGGCTGGTTGTCTTGAGACAGAGCCCAGTTATACAGTCAAACCTGGCCCAGAACTCAGACATCAGGTGCTCTGCTCCATTAGTTTCCAGCACACTCCTTTGAGGCAGGGTCTCTCACTGAACCTGGAGCCACAGCAGTGTCTTTTGGTCTGTGACCTGCAGTGCTGAGTTGAAGGCAGCACACAGCACATGCCTGGGGTCTACATGGGTGCCTGGGACTAAACTCCAGTCTTCAGCTTATACAGAAGGTGTCCTGCCCTCTGAACCATCTCTCCAGCTTCCCGTGAGTTGTTGGCAGATGGCAGTAGCTAGCTTTCCAGCTCTTTCAGTCCAGGAAGAAGTCACATCAGAAGCTTCCATCTCCCCCAAATCCTGTCACACTGTGCTTGAAGGTTCCCCAACCCACCCCCACAGTAGGCAGCTACCCGTGTGTGCCTGCCGAGCTGCCTAGGTGGCCAGGGTGAGGAGGCCAGGCTGATGATGAGTGGGTAGTAGCCAGGACAGCTGGCTCCAGTCTGGCCATCGAGAAGCCCCAGAAAGGTCAGCAAGCTGCCAGCACTGACCCACACCCTCCCAGGGTGACAAAGGCTGATGGGAAAAGGGTGGTGGAATCCAAGCAATGACTCCTGTGAGCATGGATGCGCGCGAGTGCATGTGCGTGTGCATGTGCGTGTGTGTGTCCTGCCACACAGAATGGAAGACTGCTGGCACCTAAAGAGGGATATAGGCAGGAGGTAGGGTGTGAACAGCAGCTTTCCCCAGTGCAGCACACAGCAGCAGCTGAGGGGGAGGAGGAGCTGCTTGGGAACCTCAGTGGCTCTCTAGGCGCCTGTCACCTGGCAGCTACTCCACCCAGTCCAGCTCCAACCATCCGGGTAGCGGAAGATTCCAGGAGATCCCATGTCTCCACTCTCACTCTCTGCTTTCAAGCTGGGCTTGAATTCTCCCGTCCCGTAGAGAGCAGGCTCCGGATATGCAGCCCAGACGCCCCGCCCGGTTCCTGGCTTTGACCCCTGTGGAATTTCATGGCTGTGGTGTCAAAAAACATCTTCAGCCTTGATCCTTCGGTGTCCTCCCCAGGCCCTTTAAAAGCTGGAAGGTCGTGTTCCGCAGGCTGAGAGCTCAATCCCTGAGGCAGGAGATTCTGAGACTCCTACTGCTCCTGGGCACAGTGGATGCTCGCAGTGGATGGAGCAAGTGTCCACTGGGTCTCTGTGAGGAGCAGCACAGGATGCAGGAGCGCTGCTGGGAAGGGTGGCGCAGGAAGGGCCAGATCGGGGTTAACAAGTGTTAAGAGAGCCAGTCAGAACAGCTGCACAGCGGCTACCAGAGCAGGGGGGAGTCCATCGCCTGGGGACCCCAGGGCCCCCACCTCCACTGCAGACAGCTGAACAACTCAGCTGCCTTCACTTCCAGCTAAGGGAAGGTTTTCAGGGCTCCTCTTTCTACTGACCATCTAGACTCTGTCCCCAAATAAAGGATGGTGGTCTTTGAGCCACTGGTGTGGAGGGCGGTACATATGCCAGACAGCCACCCAGCATCCACACTGGTTGCCAAGGTCCTGCCCTCAGGTTCACAAGCCTTAGAGGACATAAGATGTGACTGTGCAGTTTGGGGATGCATAGGCCTGTCATCAGCTAAGGGCAAGATATGAGATGCTGGGAGGCCTGGCAGGTGTCAGGCAGCTGTGTAATCTTAGGAAGGTCTTTCTAGTCCAAGTTGGAGACATCAGGCTAAGGGCTTGGGCAGGGTAGCTAGCTGAGTGAACCCTTGCTGGCTGGCACTCTGCCTTGCGTGGCTACACACTTCTTTTGAATGGAGCGACGGTCTTAGGGATGGAAGACAGGTCTCCCCCCAGGTTCACTGAGCAAAGAGGGCCCCAGAGGCCTTTCTGGAAGACTCAAGATTGTGATCCAGGCCCCATGGCCCCTCTGTCCATGAGACACTTACAGACAGCACAGCTCAGCTGCTCCAGGCCAGAGTCTCCCCCTTCCACACTGATAACACAAGTCCGTCTCCCAGCTCTCAGCCGGCAGAGGCCCCACTCTGCTCAGCACATCAGTGCACAAGTACCACACAGCCTTGGCCACAAGCCTACTCTGTTCCAGGCCCAGAGGCCTTCAAACAGCAGGATGAGTGGCCCCTGCTCTGACTGCCTCCCTCGCTCTCCTCTGCCCACACCTAGTCTACAAGCACACGTGAGACCAGACACCATCACAAGGATGGTGTCAACTCGACTGAGAAGCCCGGAGTGTCCATCTCCCTGTGTCCCATGGCTCCTCAGCCATCTCAGTCCTCTGTGTCCATGGCTCCTCAGCCATCTCAGTCCATGGTCACCTTCATCCTTGGACTCAGGTGCAGGGAGGCAGGGGATGACCAAGGTTAGGAAGGGACAGGAAACTGCCACAATTTCCATGCCAAAAGGGCACCGGGCCCACTAATAAAATCTTTCTCAGGCCATGCATCAGGCACATGGTACATGGCTTTAATCGAAGCACAGAGGAGGCACAGGCAGGTGAATCTCTATGAGTTCAAGGCTAGCTCATCTATTTAGCAAGATCCTGGATAGTCAAGGCTACATAGTGAGACTCTCAAAAAAAGAAAACAAAACAAAACACCCAAAACCTTTCTTCTCAGCAACCATGCCAAAGACAATGAGCCTGTCCCTAGAGCTCAAAGGTTGCCACAGTCAAGCTGCAAGCCAGCCACCTGCATGTGTCTTGCATGGCTGCAGCACAGGTCTGCACTCTGGCTCTAGGAATCCCTGTTAACCACAGAGGTCAGCCAGGGCTCAGGCACTCACCTGTACCCACAGGACACTATGACATGTGCTCCCTGGTGCTCCTCACTCTTAGTACCTTCTACTACAGTGTGGTGAGTGACACCCAGGCACCCAGTGAGCCCCATGAAGAAGCAGGCAGGACTGTAGCCTTCCCATGCCTGCATGATCCGAAGGGCCAAGGGTGCTGGCTTTTTTTTTTTTTTTTTTTTTTTTTTTTTTTTTTTTTGGTTTTTCGAGACAGGGTTTCTCTGTGTAGCCCGGGCTGTCCTGGAACTCACTCTGTAGACCAGGCTGGCCTCGAACTCAGAAATCCGCCTGCCTCTGCCTCCCAAGTGCTGGGATTAAAGGCGTGCGCCACACCCGGGGTGCTGGCTTTTCAAATGGCAATGTCTTGCCTGCCCTCCCTCTGCAGGGGCCACAGTGACTCCAGAGTCTTCCCAGCATTGAGAATAACCAAACTCCTTGGAAGCCCTGGCCTCGGCAGAGAAAATCAAGGGAATACTTAGACAAACCCAGCTCACTGAGTCAGGCTGTACCATGACAAGACCTTTGGCTACCTTCCACTTCCCATATCTCTGTCCTCCAAATGAGGCCAGGGGCCAAGTGGGGATGGCAGGTCTCTCATAGTCACATGACATCCCTATCTTCATAGTGCTGGTGGCTAAGACCTCAGCTTTCAAGGAGGTGGCTCAGGCTTAGCCTGAGAGAAGGTCTCTCGAAGCAAGTGCTCTTTGTTCGCTGGGCCCGGCTCTGGCCCTCCCCAGCCTGCTGCCAGCCTAGTGGCCACACCGAGTACTGAGCTTCAGTCAGCTCAGACGTCATGACAAGCTCCGCTAGGCAACAGCATTTGTTGCTCCCGAGAGATGAGGGAACGGAAGCCAGGCTCTTTTTTCTCCCTTAGTTGAGAGAGAAGTCAGAACAAACAAGTTACATAATAGAAGGGACAGTGTGGGCAGCATGGCGCTGAGCTGTGTCAACATAACATGGTGGGAACACAGATGTCACCCCAACATGGCCACATGACACCAGTCTTCCTAGGTAGATGAGGGCACGGCCTGACAAGCTCCAGAGATGGTGACACAGTCAAGACCAGTGTCCCTGCCCCTGGGGACTTCACTGTCTCCCCATGAAGGGACATGGCCAGGCTGCAAGTTGGAGCAATGACATACACTCTGCATGCCAGGCTCCTAGGACAGTAGCCCAGTGCAGGCACTGGCCACCCACAAGGCCCCTTGAGAGAGAACAATCAGCAAAGCACACCAGGTAGTGATTAAGACATCACTAGGTATCACACGAACACTACAGAGCCCCACTACTGGGCATATGCCTCATGGCTCCACACACAGCCCTACTGGCCTAGGACAACTCACCGAGGACAAGCTCCAAAAGCCATAGCAGGGGCAGGGTGTGGATCGTTCCCACTGAGACAGTGTTCCCTCAATGAAGCATCCACGACAGGCATGGTACTAGAGGGGAAGCCCGTTAGCCTGGGTGCACTGTGGCACGCAGCACCCACCAACAGCCCCTCTCATAATACAACTTTGAGTGGGTGGGCACTGTAGGACTGCCGCCAGGCTCTGAGTCCTGAGATACTCGAACCCAGACAAACCTCTGTGTTATAAATTACAGACTCAGTTTTTAGCTTCACTTTATTTGTTTGGTTTTTTCTGCTACTTAGTATGGAACCTAGGCTTCCTGATCGTGACATACCTCTGCCCTGGCAGCCTGAGGGATAATTTCCAATTCACATTCTCATCCCATTTGTGGTCTCACTCACAAGCTGGGACTCACTATGTAACACAACTGCCTCAACTGAGCAATCAATTCCTAATGCGAAATACAGAGTTGGGACAGATTACCCTCTAGCTGAGATTACTAGTTACAAACAATGACATCCAACCCCAAAAAAGCAAAACACCATAGATCATGAAATATAAAATACAATGAGTGAAGCCACCAAGTAAGTATATTTAATTATGAAAAGGGTGAACACATCATCTATCCACAATAGAGTATACCAGAAAGAAGCTGACGAGAGCCAAACCCATGAGTAACATTAGAATGGTCGAGTGTGCCGTGTGGTGGACACACCTTTAATCCAAGAGCAGGTGTGATCCAGACAGCCTGGACAGAGAAACCCGTTCAAACAAACAAGCCAGAGGTGTGGAGCACACCTTTAATCCCAGCACTCAGAGCAGAGCAAGTAGATCTCGAGTTGAGCCAGCCTGTCTACAGAGTGAGTCTAGATCAGCCAGGCTATCACTTCGAGACCCTGCTCAAAAAAGAAGAAGAAGAAGAGACAGGTTCTAAGCAGCGGGCACATAGCAAGAGGCTATCAAGAGAAATGGTGGAAGGATAGAGGAAGGGGAGGAAGAAGAAGGAAGGAGAGGAGAGAGGAAAGGGGAGAAGGAGGGAAAAGGAGAGGAGAGGGGAGGGGGGAAAGGAGAGGGAGGGGAGGGGAGGGAAAGGAGGGAGGGGGAGGGGAGGGGAAAGGAGAGGAGAGGGAGGGGAGGGGGAAAGGAGAGGAGAGGGAGGGGAGGGGAAAGGAGAGGAGGGGGAGGGGAGGGAAGGAGAGGAGGAGGGGAAAGGAGAGGAGAGGGGAGGGGAGGAGGGAAAGGAGAGGAGAGGGAGGGGAGGGGAAAGGAGAGGAGAGGGGAGGGGGGGAAGGGGGAAAGGAGAGGAGAGGGGAGGGGAGGGGAGAAGGAGAGGAGAGGGGAGGGAGGGGGAAAGGAGAGGAGAGGGGAGGGAGGAGGGAAAGGAGAGGAGAGGGGAGGGGAGGGGGAGGGAGGGAGGAGGAAGGAGAGGGAGGGGGGAAAGGAGAGGAAGGGGAGGGGAGGGGGAAAGGAGAGGAGAGGGGAGGGGAGGAGGGAAAGGAGAGGAGAGGGGAGGGGAGGGGGAAAGGAGAGAGAAGGGAGGGGGGGAAAGGGGAGGGGGGGAGGAGGAGAGGAGAGGGAGGGGAGGGGAGGGGAAAGGAGAGGGAGGAAGAGGGAAGGAGAGGAGGGAAAGGAGAGGAGAGGGGAGGGGGAGGAAGGAGAGGAGGGGAGGGAAGGAGAGGGAGGGAGGGGAAAGGAGGGAGGGTGAGGGGGGAGGGGGAGAGGGAGGGGGCAAGGAGAGGAGGGAGGGAGGGGAAAGGAGAGGAACGAGGAGGGGGAGGGGAAGGGAGGAAGAAGGAGAGGTGGAGGGACGATTCTGCCATCTCACACAATCTCATCAGTACTACTATCCAGACCAGGTGATTCCATAGGCAGGAAACAGGGACTACTGGGAGACAGGGGACAGGGCCCTACGGGGTATACAAACTCGAGTGTGTTTCTGTGGATATGCTAAATGCCACAGAATTATCCTGACAAAGTGAATTTTATTTCACAAGTTTTACTTCAAGAGATTAAACTGAGTTGGCCAGTTGTGGCACACACCTATCACAAGCACAAAGGGCAGGGAACTAAGAAATTCAGTGCCAGCCTCGGCTAACTCACGCGTTAGAGCAGCCTGAGCTGCATGACACTGTCCAGAAAAACAATAAAAACCAAGGGGCTGTGGAGAAGGCTCAGTCAGAAAGGTTTGGATAGCCCATATTTATAAAAAACAAAAACAAAAAGCCAGCCAGACAGAGATGCACACCTGTAACTACAGCATTATGGAGAGAAGATGGAGTCCATTACCAAGTGACAAGCATGGGCTCAGCGACAGATCATGTCAGAAACAAATGCACAGACAGACAGAGCAGGCAGGCAGGCAGGACAGGCAGACAGGCAGACCAGACCAGACAAAAAACCTCTCCAGACAATTGTCAAAGGGAGGAGGGAGATGGAGGAAAATAGAAGATACTTGACAATGACCTCTGACCTGGCATATACACATATATCCCCCCCACACACACGCACACGCACACAAATGCCAAGGAGATGGCTCAGTAGGTGAAGGTGTTTGCTGCAAGCCTGAAGACCTGGGAAACTGCCATCAGTAGTTTAGCTGGGACCACATGTGCAATGGCAGGCAGAGCCACTGGGCAGTAGTGGTCTGCCTGCTGACTTGACACGTCTACCACTGGGATCTCAGGAGAAAGCCTGTGTCTGGAGAGATCATAGGTGTGGCTCTGTTAAATGGACCCGATGCACCTGTCACGCTGCCTGCTACTGAACCCTCGGTACCCACAGATGAGGGTGGCGGCCAGCTCTGGCTAGGGGAGCTTCTCTCCATAGTAGGCAGCAGTGCCTGCAGACCCATAAACTGTCAAAGCACTGAGAATCAGAGACTCTGAATGCTCAGCCTTAAATGGGACATTGACCTACCCTGCCGAGGCTTGTGGGTCATCATGGACAAGTGTAAAGAGTGTAAGAGCCAGAGCTCTAGAGATAGCTCAATGGTTAAGAACCCTGTTTTTCCAGAGGACCTGGTTTGGGTTCCCAGCACCTACATGGCAGCTCATGAGTCTAATTCTAGAGGATCTGCCATCCTGCTCTGACCTCTAAGGGCACTATACACATATGGAGAATAGACATACATGCAGGCAAAGCACCTATACACAGTAAATAAAAATAAAATCTAAGCTCGGGGCATGGTGGTGCATGCCTTTAATCCCAGTACTGGGGAAGCAGAGGCAAGTGGAGGTGGAGCTCTGTGCATTTGAGGCCAGTTTGGTCTACAACGAGAGCTCCAGGACAACCAGAGCTACACAGAGAGATTAGTCTTGAAACACGAACAAACAAACACCTAAAAATAATTTTAAAAGGGAGTGCAGAGCTGGAGAGATGGTTCAACAAAGTGCCGGCTGCTCTTACAGTGGATTCACAGTCAATCCCCAGCTCCAACATGGTGGCTCACAACTCCACTTCCAGGGAACCAACACCTTCTTCAAGCTCCAAGGGCAGCAGGCACATACAAGGTGCACAGACATATATGCAGGCAAAATACTCTCAAACATAAAATAAATAAATCTCTCAAAAAAAACGTAAGTCATGACCAATAGATGAAGAGACTGAAGTAGGCTGGGTGCACTAAGGATAGTGCACACTATTATGGCAGTACTGGCAAGAGGACCAGGAGTTAGAAGCCAACCTGTGCTAACTAGCAAATGTCGGCCACTGCGAACTGTGGTCAACTAACAACAAAACGAAAACCTGGGCTGCAGCCAGATGAGCAATTAAGATCACACGCTGTTCTTCAGGGCAAGTCTGGTCTCCAGCACCCATGACGGGCAGCCCACAGAACAGCTCCTGCTCAGGTTCACTCTTCTGGCCTCCAAGGGCGGCCACGCGCACATGGTGCATACTCACAGACACACATAGATGTTCAACAATACATTTTAAAAATAAACATTTAAGCCAGGTCTGCGCACACACCTTTAGCACCAGCACTCTGGAAGCAGAGGCAGGCAGAGCTCTGTGATTCAAAGTCAATGATGCCTACAAAGTGAGTTCTAGGACAGTCAGAGCTATCCAGAGAAACCCTGTCTTGAAATATAAACAAACAAAAGAATACATGTTTAAAAAATTTACCCTAGGGATCAGGTCAACTGTCCCCTTTTATCTGGGCCCTAGGCCTTGTCCACTTATTCCCCAATGACTCCATGATCCATCCCTACTACAGCCTTAAGTCCTGACTCTGTCATGTCCCAGAGGGTTGCCACTAACTCTTCTGGGGCCAGAGGCCCCTGTTTCTGCAGTTGCTGATGTCCTGTATGGAGTCCCTGGTTTGCTCTGACTTCACACTGCTCATCAACAGCTCTGGTAACAGGCAGGGTCAATGCCTCCTCTAGGTGGTGACAGGGGTTCCCTAATCAGCATCATCCCTCCAGTCCTAATGTTCAACTCAGGTCCTCAGGCTATCAAATCTTTTCCTGTCCTGAGGCCCTGCCTGACGACCAACTTTATTTGTTGTCATATGGCCCGGTGCCCTTGGCTTCTGTTTATTCCCAAACCATCTAGAGCCTGAATTTCCCCCTTGGCCTCCCAAGAGTGGTAGCTGTCTCAAGGCAAGGGTTCCTGGATCTATCAGTGTGGACGGAGAGTGTGAGTGCTCCCTCAGACAGTTCCCTATGACAGGTACTCTTCCCCTGAGACAACAGATCAACTCACAAAAGTATATTACAACAGAAAGTTTTTGAGTTCAAGGTTGGCCTATGCTATACAATCAGACACTGTCTCAAAAATAGGGTGGGTACAGGTAGGGGGCGGGGCATATGACTCAGTAGTAGAGTCCTCACCAGCATGCACCACAGGACCTGCGATGCATGCCTGTCAGCTTGAAACTTTGGGTTGAGGAAAGATGATCAGCAGTTTGATGTTATCGTCAGCTACGTAGCAACTGGGAGTCCAGCCTGGGTTATATGATTCCATGTCTTGAAAAACCAAAATAAAATAAATATTTAAAAATACCTGCCATCTTTATGCAAATTCCCAAGTTCAAGGAACCCACCTTAGGAACTGACCAGGAAAAAGGGTGACCTCATTTAACCAAAGGGGTGAATGTGGCCCCAATATCTGAGGGCAAGACCTCCAATCCAATCGTTTAGACTGAGGGAAGGGGATCTAAACCCTATGAAGGGTGGAAAGAAGGGGGTCTTAAAGAAAGACCCTATACTCTTCAGACCCTTGTCTTCTCTCCACGGTGTTCAAGCTCCACAAACACATCCCGACCTCTCACAACCCCTAGGACTCCCTGGCCATCATGACAGATCTCCTGGGGCCCCAAGGTTGCCTCAGTGTTTCCTCTAGACATGCCCAAGTCCCTTGTCCACCTACCAGGCCCCTAGACAATTTTCTCACAATCAGAATCTGTTGAGGTCTCATAGTGTCCTCAGTGTCTCCCCAGACATGTCCAGGCCCTAGGCCCTAGGTTTCAGTGTTCCCCTCCAGACATGCCCAGGCCTCTTGTTCCCTGCCAGGCCCCTACACAGCTCCCTGTCCAGCAGGACCTGTGGAGGTTCCCAGGTGGTCTCAGTGTCCCCTTCAGGAACGCCTCGGTTCCTTCCCGGGCCCCGGGGTCCTTGTGCAGCTTCCCACGTCATCTTCCCAGAACCTCTTCAGTCCCGGGATCGCAGCACCCAGGAAGCCCGGCCTCAGGCTGCCCTCAGGCCTGCGCCACAGCTCAGTACCTTGGCAGCCAGGGACTCGGAACGTCCACGCCCCCGGCGGTCCCGGGTCGGCCCGCCCGGGCCAAGAGGTGCATGCCAACAGAGGCGTGGGACTCACCTGTTTGGGCGCTCGGGGCTCTGACCAGAGCCACTGCTGCCGCCGGACTCCGCCATCTTCCGCCGGGCGCCCGAGCGACCGGGCCGCGCGCCGACCCGGAGACCGAGGCCCGGGCAGCGGGCGGGGCCTGCTGGGAGCGAGGGAGGGACTCGAGTGGTGGGCGGAGCTTGGGGGCCGGGGCGGGGCCTGGGGTTGGAGGAGAGCAACGAGTAGGACCGAAGAAAGCGTGGGGGGCGGGGAAGTCTCGAGGGCGGGGCCTGAAGGGACCGGGGTGGGACCAAAAGCGGTAGGCGTGGAATTGGGGCGGAGCCTGTGAAGAGAGGTAAAGCTTAGGACCCGGAGGGGTACAATGAGAATTATAAGCATGGCCTAAGGAAGATGGTGCCTGAAGTGGGGGTGAGGATTGAAGAAGTCATGGCCTGAGGATCTCTAAGGGGAGGGGTCCGAGGAAGGTGATTCAGGCAGGATGTGACCCAAAGAGGGCCTATGGAAGAGGCCTGTGGAAAAAAGTTCTGTGGGAGAGAAAAGGTTGGATCCAATGTATGGCAGGACCTGAGTTGGGGTGGGGCGGGGCTTGGCTGTGGAAAGAGTGGCTGGAAGCCTATAGGGGAAATGGAACCAAGTTACTTCCCAATGTAACAAGGAAGGGGAAGGCGGCCTGAGGGGCATTCTTGGGGGTAGATATATGCTGGACCAGAAGAAAAGTGGAAGCCGGGCAGTGTGGCGCACGCCTTTAATCCTAGCACTTGGGAGACAGAAGCAGGTGGATCTCTGTGAGTTCGAGGCCAACCTGGTCTACAGAGTGAGTTCCAGGACAGCCAGGGATACACATAGAAACCCTGTCTCGAAAAAACAAAAAAACAAACAAACAAACAAAAAAAAACCCACCACCAACAACAAAAAAAAAAAGAAACCAGAAGAAAAGTGGAGTAGGACTGGAGGACTGGAGTTGCCCCTGGAGGAGGGAAGGATGCTGAAGGTAAGTTGTATGGTCTGAGAGGGGCGTGGTCAGCAAAGGGGTGAGTCCTTACCGGGCAAAGGGAAGGATGGGAGAGTCTTCTAATTAAGAGCAGAACTGACTCTTGAGAGCATATGTCTGATCCACGTACGGGCCTGGGTGGGGCTGGGAAAAGGATCGGGACGCGGGGGGCGGGGCTAATCATAATGAGGGGGCGAGTCTGGACTGCAAGAAAGGGAGGGTTAGGGAAGAACTTTGGTTTGAGAGGCCTAAGAGGTGTAACCTAAGAGGTGTAGGTCCACCCATGAAGGGCGGGGCAAACAAAGTGTGGGCGAGGCTTATTGTTGGCAGACGCCTGATGCTCAGTTTGTTCTGATGAGTGAGGGAAACAAAGTCCCTGAGTACACAGGCCCTCTTCACCAGCACCCTGCCCCAAAGCCATATCCCTTTCCCAGCCTGAACCCAAACCTCTGACTTCCAACCTTTGCTTGCTTCAGCTCTTTCAGCATATGGTAAATTCAGAACCTCCTACCTCAGGCCCCAACGTCACTCTCAAATCCCCATTCCCTCTGTATCTGCCCCTCATCCTCTAGCTCCCATTCCCCAAATCCCTGCCCACAGAGAACCACGCCAGTCTCCACACCCTCTGCCTCAAGCACTTTATAGACTTCTAATGCTCAGCAAAGGCTCAAAGGCCCATGTCTGTGCAAGGCTTTCCTTCTGCCTTCCTTCTGCTAAGACTGCGTCTCCTAGTCTCCTAGGCTGGCCTGCACCTGTGAACCCTCCTGTGTCATCCTCCTGAGTCCTGGACTGACAGGCATATATCACACGCCTGGCTGTCTTTCCATTTTTATCAGTATGTCTTCCACTCTTTCTTCTCTCTCCCTTTCAGCATCCCTCCCTGTTTAGGGCTCAAAGGATAAATGACGGCAATGCTTGAGGGGCCTGGGCACCTACATCCTTCCATGCCAGAGTCTCAGTTTATAGTAGGTTGAAGTGCCTTAAATCTTCAGAGGGCTCAGCATGGGCCAACTAGTCAGCTAGAAAGTACAACTCCTTCAGGTAAAAGCAGAGACTAGCCACCAAGCATGGCACCCCAATGCCTGCAACCTCAGCACTTAGAGGCTGAGGCAGAAGGATCAGAAGTTCAAGGTCATCCTTACCTATACAGCAAATTCAAGGCCTGCCTGGGCTACCTGTGGCTCAAACTATACAAAACAAAGTATGCTCAAACCAAATGTATTATATAAAATACCCAGGAGATGGTACTATACAAACGGACAGATGCCAGCCATTGCTCTGTAAACAGCCAATGTAGGAATCTCTGCAGTCCCCCATGCTCTGAGGACACACCCTTGTCCACCCAAGGTCAGATTTGCAAACTTTGGTTCCAGCTGTGCTGTATATAAGCTCAACCTGACTGGCAGAGAGGCCCATAGCTGGCATGCCCTCCACACATGCTGCCCCAATCAATGGTGTCCATATGTGTGCACACTTCACACTTGTCCAGATTCAACCCACATGTCAGACATATAGCCACAGTCTAGAGGCAAGCAAGAAAGTGTGCCTGGGGACTGTGTCTGTGTGCAACCCCAGTCTCAAGTCCAGATGTCTTGGGGCTTCAGGATCATATGACAGAGGACCAGGCAATGCAAAGATTACGGCTGTGAGCCACCACGTGGCTTCTGGGAACTGAACCTGTATCCTCTGCAAGAGCACCTAGCAGTTTTAATCACTGAGCTCTGAGCCATTGAAACCTCCAGCCCTTCCATTTCCTCCATCTTTTTTACACGATCTAGGCTGCATGTGGTGATGCACACCTGCCAGGCCAGCACTCTAAAATCGAGGCAGGGAAAAGCATCTTCGTGGCCAGCCTGGGCTATGCAGCTTCTCTCTAAGGAAAGTAAAAGGAGTGTGAAAGGCAGATGGCTCCACAGATGGAGATGCCTGTCACCAAGCCCAGCAACCTGACATTGCTTTTTGGAACCCACATGGCAGGAGGAGAGAACTGAATCCTGCAAATCATCCTCTGTCCTGTACACATGTCCTGTGGTCTGTGCCAGTCTTCAGCATAGATGGATAGAGGGAGGGATGGGTAGATGGATGATGGATGGGTAGGTAGATGAATAGATGATAGATGAATGGATAGATGATAGACACAGATGAATGATAGATGGATAGATGATAGACACACAGATGATAGATGGTGGAGAGATGATGACAGACACAGATAGATGAATTATAGATGGATGCAAAAGAATAAAGAAAGTCCGTTTTGATGTGTAGGACCTACCTTTGACATAATCTGAATCTCTCACTCCCAAGTGAATCCATGTTTTGAACTACAAATGGAAAGTTACTTTGGGGCAGGACACTTCCCCACTCTTGTAAGTGATTTATTGGTGGTTAGAGTTTTCTGTGTGTGTGCAGGTGTGGGTGCATGCCACGGTGACCAGGTGGGAGTCAGTTCTCCTTTACGACCATATGAGCCCCAGGGATCAAAGTCAGACTCTCAGCTTAGTGGCAAGAGCCTTTACCCACGGGGACATCTCTCCAGGTCCTTAGCTTGTTGTTGTTTGTTTGTTTTTGTTTTTTGTTTTTACCAAAACAGATAAATACAAATTGTCACAAACTGAAAATATCTCAAAGATCCATCAACAGGTGGATTGGTAAAAGTCATACAAAATCATTAGGCAAGCCGGGCCGTGGTGGCGCACACCTTTAACCCCAGCACTTGAGAGGCAGAGACAGGTGGATTTCTGAGTTCGAGGCCAGCCTGGTCTACAGAGTGAGTTCCAGGAAAGCCAGGGCTACACAGAGAAACCCTGACTCAAAAAAAATCATTAGGCAAATTTTCATAATGTACTGGAAGAGTCCGGAATGTTCTAGGTGGACCTAAGCATAGTTCAGTGCCAAGAACAGCTCAAGGGACAGCAATGCAGCAGGGAAAAAGAAGGAATCGCTGTCAATCTTCATCCACGCTAGACCTCCAGAGCGACACAGCCAGATGCCATTGGAATTGGAGCCTATCTGTGTGAGACTGAGAAACAGCCCTTGCTGACCCATGTAGACAGGCTGGGCAAGGAGCTGTCCTAGGGAACAGGGTGGGGTCAGGCCGCAAAGATCTCCAGGAATGTTTTAGATAGTGCAAGGGTGGCCTAGGAAGACTCTATTTATGAAACCTGACTTGCTAGGTTCTGACTATGACTCTAGGACATGGAGTCGTGTTTCACAGAAGCCGGTTCCTTGGCTGGGGTGATTGTGTGAGGAGCCCTGGCCTGACATGCCCAAAGTCATCTCAGCACTACAAGCAAGAAAAGCAGAAAGCTATCAGCTTTATTCAGTATGGTTTTATTTCTTGTGGATGCATGTGTGTGTCCATAAGGAATATTCATGTGTATGCATATGTGTATAGAGGACATTCTCAGGAAATGTCCACCTTGGGGGGGGGGTTTGTTTTTATTTTATTTTTTTAGACAGAGGATTCAGCTACTGTTGAGAATTTAAATACACTCACATCAGACTAAAACCTTGACCTTGAGTTCCAGAACATTTATTCTTTTTTTGGGTTTTTTTTTTTTTTTTTTTTTTTGTTTTTTTTCGAGACAGGGTTTCTCTGTGTAGCCCGGGCTGTCCTGGAACTCACTCTGTAGACCAGGCTGGCCTCGAACTCAGAAATCCGCCTGCCTCTGCCTCCCAAGTGCTGGGATTAAAGGCGTGTGCCACCACCGCCCAGCTCGTGAAATATATTCTAATGGAAAATATAAATCCACAACATGCATGCTGGTCAGGGACAAAGGACATTCCAGTTGTTAGGAAATGCACAAGGGCAGCAGTCTGAAAGAGTTCAAGGGGGAAGCCAGTGGTTCAGGTTAGCAACAGCCTTTCTAAGGAATGGTGCCATCCCTGCTTTAGTATTCTAAATGTATTCTAGAATGTATTCTAGAATGTTCCAGAACATTCAAACATTTTTGGAACACGGTAGAAAAGTCCAGAATGTTCCAATACATTCCAGGTGGACATGATGCAGAAGGCCCTAATCAAGTGCCAAAAAGAACTCAAGGGAAAGCAATGGGGCCACCGTGGGAGGCGGGAAGTGAGGCAAGGCGGAGCAAAGAGGGTGTCGACAAAGATGTATTGAGAATGGCTTCCTCAGTGTGTGGGACACAGCTGCGACTGAGACTGAGACGCCCAGCGTGTTACATCTGGCAGAGGGACCATTTATTAAACCAATCATCACACAAGTGAACAAGCAACTACTTAATTGTCAACATGATAAAAACTGGAGTTGAGACATTGTGACATAGGTTGTGGGCCAGGGTTGGAAGGTTCAGGAGATTCTTTCAGGCCAAAGAGTTGGTCAGAAGTGCACAGGGAACAGCCTTCAGGGCACAAGGAACAACCCTTGTGGTGATCAAGCCTTTAGTGTGGGAATCAGACCTTTGCTCCCAGTTCCCTTCGGGAGGCCAGGAATCCCTGCCTTTCCCTCAAAGTGTCCAGAGTGTGTGTGTTTTGTCTAAGGTATAACTGAGTCTGGATCTATCTGCTCCAAGCCCTGGTGGCAGAGCTTCTGTAGGCTGTTGTCACCAGAGAACTAGGTTACTGGTTCCCATGACAACCCTCTGCTACCCTGACACATGTATGTTCTGTAGACTGCCAGGAAGCCAGCCAGACATCTCCCACCACCTGATCTGCATGCAACACCAGATGATCACAAACAGAACCTTCGGAACCAGTGGGGAAACTAAGGCTTCAGGAGCCTGGCAACCGTCAAGGTTGGCTGTCAGCTATGTGGTCACAGAGGATTCTCTCCTGACATTCTGGTAGAAACCAGCGGCTAAGAACTGGCAAAGCAGCCTTGAATTCCTCATGGAACACTTGAGTCCTTCCTAAGCCATCCCAGGTGTCCCTGAGGTGTTGCAAACCCTGTGATCTGAATGGATCATGCTGAGAAGGCAGGAAAGCCAAAGTCAAAGCCAAACCGGCTAAAGAGAGACACAAGTAACACAGGTTCAAACTGGATCAAAGGGGCTGAACTCTGTTGAGAGACCTGGCTAGCATGCCTGTGATACCCAGGACTCCATCCCCAGCACTGTATAAACTATGCATGGTGGCCCATACCTGCTGTTCCAGCACTTGGGAGATGGAGGCAGGAGGGTCAGGAGTTCCAGGCCAGCCTGGAGAAGGGAGGGAGAGAGAGAGGAAGGAGGGAGGGAGAGAGGAAGGGAGAGAGAAAGGGGGGGGAGAGGAAGAGAGAGAGAGATCTGTGATCCTGTGACCAGATTAAAGTGAGCAAGGGTTGGTGTCTCCCAGACTAGATTCTGGGGACCTTGATGGTACAGTTGTAATTGGACGTGCTGTATGACAATAGAAACCAGGAGACATCCATGTCAGTATCAGGGAAGCTGGAGAAGGCCATAATGTAAGGAAAAGAGAATCTGGAGCTGTTATGGAAACCAAGGGGGCTCAGGAGATGAGGGTTTAGGCATGGGGTTGGAATAAGGTAGAGGCCCTGGAAGAATGGAGGCTACTGAGAGATGAGGACTGGAGCTGGGTTAACTGGTTAGAGTAGCCACTTAGTGTGTGGAGAGGGTCATTGTTTCCCAGTGCCAGGGAGAGAGGCAGGGTGTTTGGATTGCCACAAGAGTGTTCCAGCAGTGAGGCCCTCTGCATCCTGTGCACAGAATTCATGCTACTGAGGATACACTCTAGAAGTCATGGCAAGAGGGTCTAATAGCACATCTCAGTTACCTTAGCTCTCAGACACAGGGAGGAATAGTGACAGTTCTAAACCAGCTTGGCCTACATGAACTAAAAGCAAAGTCAGCACAATAAAGGCAGGAGGTGTGACTCAGTGACTGAAAGGCAGCTTAGAATCCCCCAGTGAGGGGCTGTGTGGGGGCGTGGCTCAGGGGTGGAGCCCTGTCTAGAATGCCCCAGTGAGGGGCTGGGTGGGGGCGTGGCTCGGGGTGGAGCCCTGTCTAGAATCCCCCAGTGAGGGGCTGGGTGGGGGCATGGCTCAGGGGTGGAGCCCTGTCTAGAATCCCCCAGTGAGGAGGCTGGAGCTCAGGGGTGGAGCTCTGTCTAGAATCCCCCAGTGAGGGGCTGGGTGGGGGCGTGGCTCAGGGGTGGAGCCCTGTCTAGAATCCCCCAGTGAGGGGCTGGGTGGGGGCGTGGCTCAGGGGTGGAGCCCTGTCTAGAATCCCCCAGTGAGGGGCTGGGTGGGGGCGTGGCTCAGGGGTGGAGCCCTGTCTAGAATCCCCCAGTGTGGGACTCAGGGTGTGACTCATGCCTAGGATCTCTTTCCTCCACCAGGGGTTCTAAGTCTGTCTGCAGTGGGTCAGAGCTCTGCCCCTAAGAGAAAGAAGGGATGCCAGATAACCACAAAATTATCAGCGGACTTCTTCAAGTGGTAACCTACTGATTTTACCAGAGGGACATCAGGTCCAGGAAGGAACACAACCTCACTGAAGTTACAGGTAGGACAGGCTTTGTCAGGGACATTCACTCATTAGGTTTGTGACCTGTTTGTGTCCCTCCTGCTCTAAGAACTTCCTGGGCTTCTCCTGGGTTGGAAGGACCCAACCCACTCAGCCCAACCCAGCCCACCCTAGGGCAGGCACAGACTGAAGCAGGCTCAGCCACCTATCTTTTATTCACTTTATTTAAAGGTTTATGTCTCCTTATCTCCTCCCCGGAGAGAGTTCCCACTACTCTGTCCTTGTGGGGTTGGGTCTCTAGAGTAAAGAAAAAGAACCGTAGCAGAGAGGAACCCCTGAGACCTCAGCCCCACAGTGAGGACACAGAAAGAAAAAGAAAGCAACACAGATGAGGTTCCATACTCAGAACATGTGAGAAATGTCAAAAAGCCAGCCTCTGGGAAAGCAAGACAAGGTGGGAGAGCCAGACCCTCATCTCCCAGCCACTCAGGTCCATTTGTCTCAAGGGGACTAAGGGATGTGCTGGCAAGACAGGGAGGGTAGACTGGGGGTGGATGATCCCAAGGCTGGTCCCCACCCTGACCTTGGACTTTAGGGAACAGAGTGAGTGAACATAGAGAAGCCCCTGCACTTGCAAAAAGGTGGGAGATTACAGCGTGGTCAAGTCAAGCTTCAACTTGTAAGGTGGGGGGCTGTCTTCATAGGCAGGTGGCGGGGGCGGGTACAAGGGCCAGTCAGACTCCACCAGGAGGCCCTTGTGCTGTTCTGCAGTTAGAGGCTGTAGGATTGGGGCAAAAGAGCCTTGTCTGACTTCCCAGGGCAAGCAGGACTCCCCAGCATGCAGCCCCTAGCCACCAGGACTGTTCCTCACCTGGAACTTGAGGTGCTGGCCTGGTGTAGTGACCAGCGTGCAGCAACTCAGCCACAGCATGATCAGGACGGATAGGAAGAGACAGCAGAACAGGACCCATCGAGGCAGCCCAGAGCGCCTGTTCCCAGGACAGGCACCGCTCAGCAGCCTGAGCCTCACACCTCTGGCCCAGCCCAGCCCAGCCCAGCCCAATGGCACCTACCGGGACATGCAACTGAGAAAGTCACTCTCTTGTTGGTCCTCAGACTCCACCTTGGCTCTGCTGGTCTTCACTCGGGGCTTAGCCCTCCTCACTTTGCCCAAGGGGCCTGTGGGGTCTGAAAGGTGAGGGCATCTCAGCTCCAGTCTCAGCTAGGAGGCCAGCCTCGTAAGGAGTGGGGAATGGACAGCAGGACTTGGACAGGAGGATGTGCAGGGCTGGAGTGGAGGTGCAAAGGATCCTGGGATATGACCCACAGAATGTGGAGGTGGACCATGAACCCTGGGAGACTATGGATCTGTTGCAGTCTTACCCATGTGCACCTCTAGGGCCTTGGGGTGGGACCCTCTCCAGGTCACCTCCACTCGCTGCAGATGGCTCCCTTGGAATGCAAAATTCTCTACTACAGGCTGGGTCTGAGCAGGGAACAGAATGTCACAGAGATATTCTCTGAGCCCAAGCAGGCTCATCTCAGATCAAGAGGGCTAGAGTTCCCTGTCCAGGTGGCCCCCAGTTCTCCTAGGAGTCAAGCAGGAGAACACCATCCCATGGGCTGGATCCATTTGCCTCAGCCCCTCTGATAATCCCTAGGAACAGGAAGATGCCCAGGCCAAGGACACAGAATTACTGTGATTGAACTAACATGGTCATGTGACCCCCCCCCCAGTGCCAATCAGAGTAAACCCCTTTTCAGGTAAAGTCCCAAATGGAGGACAGGTAATAGGGCTCAATGAACTAAGGTAACGGCTGCCAAGCCCCAAGAGCTGAGTTCAGTCACTGGAACTACATGAACAGCAAGAACAGAGTTCCTGGAGATGACACGGCCTGAAGTTCTCTTGTGAGGACTTCATATACCACGAGGCGACCACGGGATGCCACTCAGGTTCACCGTGTCATTACCCTCCCACCTGGAACACCACCACCTTCCGGTTGTCTGTCTGAAGGGAGTATGTCCAGGTGGAGGATATGAAGCCCTGGGCAGAACTCATCAGGTCATTGCAGAACATGGAAAACAGGTCACGTAAAGAGAGGGTCCCACTGGGTGGGTCCAAAGCCAATTCCTGGAAAGGGGAAACCAAGACAGAACTGTCAACAAACTCATGCTGGCAGACTGAGCTGTGTTGATTTAGACAACTAGTTTGAGGAAACCAGAATTTCAGTATCCAACAGGGACCCCTGCCCTGCCCTCAGTTAGCTGTACTCACTAAGCCCTTTCAGGGGAAGAAGCCACACAGTCTTTCTTGGGAGTGCTTGATTTTGAGATGGGGATTGGTAGGTTAGGGGGTTCACCTTCTGCTCCAGCTGGGTCTCAGGTTCAGGGATCTGGCCCCAGCATCCCTCTCTGCAGGCCCGTTGCTCCATCACCTTCACGTAAGCCTCTGTGCACGCTGTGGGCCACACGATGGTGTCACTAGGAGCTACTTCCTAGGATATCTCTGCCGAAGCACAGCCCCAAGGTGCACCCAGCCCTGGGGGACTCACCTGCTTCACATTCTGTCTCTGTGGCATTGGGCCTAGAGCTCCTGGCCACGAATCGGCAGATGGAGAAAAGCCGGCAGCCACGCTCGCAAGCGCTGGTCAGGATGGCCTTGTTATTTGGGGACTCTGAGGCACCCTCTGGCTCAGGCTGGGAAGGAAGACAGAGGCTCAAGCAAAGGGGCCAGGACAAGAAGGCTGGGGCCCCCTAAGAATCCATGATACTGCAGTGAGGTCTCAGAAGGCTGGGATCATCATGGGGGACGGAGGCCCTCGGAGAAACAGAAGGCAGCTTTCTAAGCAAGCTGGATAGTGAAGGACCTGGCTGGAGGAGTGGACTCCACAAGTCTCCAGGATCGAGGCTGGCAGAGGGCTTCTCAGAGAGAAGCAGAGAGCTGGTACTTGGGGGACAGATCGGAGCAGAGCTGGCTCCAGGAAGGCAGTGAGGAATTCGGGAAGAGAAAAAAGCCCATGGGGAAGGCAAGGAAGGCACCCAAGCATCCTCAGACTGTGGGTGGGGTGAGCTCCAGGACCTCTCTGGTGCAGGTCACAGCCTCCCTTGGGCATGTCCCCACTTACAGTGTTCACCCCAGGTGACAATTCATCCCTTCCTTGAAGGAAGGGCAGTTCTGAGAAACCCCTCCCCCCTTCAAGCCACCCTCATTGCAGGCACCTCAGCTCCTCCCACTCCTGAGGCTCCTCCACCCTGTCTCCCCACTATTTCTAGAGACTCTCTGGCTCCCGCATCTCTCTAAGTACTCTCAAAGTCCCGCATTCCCCTGCCAACATGAGGGACCCTACGTCAGCACTTTCCTCCTGGCAAAGACCTCATCTCCCGCATCAGAGGTTCCCCCATCCAGGCCCCTTCGGAGGACCCCAATTTCCAGCACTAGCATACCAGGAATTCGCATCCCCCCGGATCTGAGGGTCCCGCACTCAGGTCCCTCTGCTTTTCCAGTGACCGGGTTCCTGAGAGTCCATCTGTTACCTGCGCAGGCAGCGAGCCAGGGTGGCGCTGCCGACACCGCTGCTGGCACCTCTGAGTGTCCCCGAGCTGCGGAGCGAAGGGGTCGCGGGCTGGGGTTGGGGTGACCGGTGACGCCAACAACAGCAGCAGCGGTAACGCTACCGCAGCCATGGCTGAACGTGCGTAGCGCGGGCCCCGGGTGCGGGCGTCGGGATGCGGGACCCGGTGTTGACGTCACTGAGCGAGGCAGCCTGGGAAGTTGGTGGGGGTGGTGGCTGCGGCGAGCCGGGCGGGCAGGTGAATCTCTACCCGGGTCGGAGACATCGTCTTGATACTCATGGTCCGGGTCTTTGCCTGGACTTGGATCTGCAGCCGAGGATGCCAAAGAGGACCTGGCTAGACAGGGTGACAGGCCTATCTTAGGCTACTCAGGGATGGAGGCCAAGAGCAAACCGTGCAGGGAACATCCAGGATCCTTCGTCTCGTCAAGGAATTTAAAAAAAGGGAGGAGGCAGAGCAAGGAGGAGGAGTGTGGATGGGCGATGAAAGAGGAGAGAAGGAGACCAAGAGGATGAAGAAGTTGAAGGCCTGGGAGGACGGAGGGGGAGGTAGGAAGGAGATGGGGGTGGGGAGGTAGAATGACAAGAGGAAGAGAACGGAAAGTGGGGGAGGGGAGGTAAAAATGGAATGGAGGGAGAAAGATAGGGAGGAGGGGAAACAAGAGGTGTTTGAGGACCAGGAGGAGGAGGAAGACAAAGATTTGGGAGTGGAGAGGAAGTGGAATAAGGGAGGCCAGGAGAGAGCAGGGCCATAGAGCTGGAGCCAGGGTGGATTTGAAGCATCTGAGGGCTCGGAAACCAGCCGACCACCAACCACAGTTGGCCTGCTTCGGGACACTAAGACTCTAGGGAAGGTACTCTAGGGGCAGCTGCCTCCTCCAAGAAGTCCTCGAAGAACTTGAGGGCGCAACACTTAAGGTGGTCTCTCTCCATTTCAGTGCAAAAACAGACCTGAGGGAACCCAGTGTCTTCCTGGGACTCGGAGGCTCCCACCACTCTAACAAGGCCTCTGGGCCGCTCACTTTTCCCATCTGGTGGGAAAACGAGGCAAACAGGGACACTGTGGCTTCCGTCTTGGGTTCGGAGGTCTCCCCGGCTTCCTCCGTCCGGGCGCCAGGGCGGGGGCTCTGAGCCCCAGTGGCCTGTTTGGCACAGGTGCCTGCGGCCCGCGCGCCCTGTCGCTCCGCCCCAGCAGACAAGGAGGCCGCTCTCAGGGTCGTCGGGTCACAGGGAGCCGCAGGTTCCGGCCAGGAGGAGGGGCTGGCGCGCCCGGGTCCCCGCCGGCCGCTCGCTTTCATCTCAGCGGCCCGGGCCGGCCCCCACGTGGCTTAATCAGGCGCGGCTGTGCCTGGCGGACCTGAACATCTGGATCCCGGCGCGGCCCCTCCCCCGCCTCTCCAGGGCTGGGCCTCTCTTCCACCAGCGCACCCCGGGCACCATCCCTGTGCTCTGAGACCCCGACTGTTTCCCTAAGTCGTACGCCTTGGCATATGCCCATCATCCCGACACGCGGAAAGGCTGAGGCAGGAGGATCGCCGCGAGGTCAAAGTCAATCTGGGCTAGGACGTGAGTTCTAAGTCAGTCTGGCCCATAGAGTGAGACCCTGGCTCAATAATCCAAACACAAAGCCTGTTTCCCCAATTTACAGGTGGGAAGCCTGGCATCCGGACGCCTGGGCAGAGCCGGAATTCAAGTTCACACTTGTCATTTGCAGAGTCCCGGGCACTTAACCCTTCCGCAATTACGGTCCTTCATTCAATTTCAAACAAACACTCCTTTCAACAAAGATTTTCTTGCCATGACTTTTTTCTCTGACAAAAACCCTATAGGGTAGGGCTGTCCCCCTTCCAAATTAGGTCATTGGAACCCGGAATGGCACAAAGGATGGGCCTAGGTGACAGAATACAGAAGAGGGATAGCAGAGACTGCCAAACTGGGGGTGGGGAGGAGGGATGCGGGTTAAAGGCAAGGCGGGCCTGACAGTCTCAACGGGGAAGGCTGAGACAGGAGGATGGCTGAAAAAATGAGGCCAGCTTGGGCCACGTGACGCCGCGTTGGGGGGTGGGGGAGAGGGAAGTGTCGTCGTCCAGTGTAAAAAATGACTTCCCATGCTTGTTTGCAGATAGAGAAACTGAGGCATGAGGGAGCACCCCAGGGCTAAAAGTAAATTCGATGGCTTCCAGCACCCCCTCCTTTTCCGCTCCTCGAGGCCTCTAGGGGTAAGCGGAAGAGGACTTGACCCCGGCCCCCAGGTGAGCCCCGACGCCCCTCCTGGCGTTCCCGGGGGAGCTGGTCCAGGTGAGGGGCGGGCGGCCGGCGGGCGGCCGGGGTCGGATTTCAGGAAATCCGCCGACATTCCTTCGGGGCTTAGGAGGGAAAGTTGACTCGCTGCCGCCCCACGTTCCCCCCCCACTTTCCTACCCCCCGGGGCGGCGCGGCCGGGGGCGGGGGGCGCTGTCCGCGTGAATCAGCGGACTCCCGGCGTCCGGGAAGCAACCACCCGGTCAAGGCACGCCGCAGACAAGCGCCCTTTGTCCCTGGCCGCCCTCATCACGACCCTGCTGACCCCCACCCCCAAGCAGAGTCCAGCCGGGCAAGGCTGGGTGGCGCCGCTGCCTGCTGACACGGGGGGAGCGATGGGAGGAGGGGTGCGGTGCTCCCCCATACGGCTGGCCATCCTGGGACTCAGCACCAGTCTTTTGAGGGTGCAGAGGAACAAGGACGCCAGGCTTGGTGGCCCCAGAGCACACAAGCCCAGGCTGGGACCTTCCCACATCCTATATCTAGTACTTAAATTGCAAAACACTATCAAATTGAGGTTTGGTGTCCCAGTGTCTAGGCTGACCCGGGGAGAAAGGCTGGGGCACCCATAGGCCCTCAACCAGACCCTCACTACCCCATTGCTCAGAGGACGGCCAGGTACAGGCAGGAGGGGGAGGGGCGCTCCTGGAGGAATGGTGCGGTCACAGGGAAGGGCGGGTACCAGCCCTGTCCTCAGTCCGGCAGGCTTTGATTTTTACTGGTCCTGCTGCTCTATCAAAGCTTTAGAGGTTCTCATCTGGGAATCTGAGGCTGGGGAATTACCCTGATTTAAACCTGCCTTGCTCCTCCACAGGAGACTCCTGGGTAAAGAGTTCAGGGCTAATAAAGATTCCTTCCACCCACCCTTCTAACATTCCCAGCCTCCTTCAATGACTTAGTCAATATTTGTCAGAAAGTACACCGTGACTACCTTCCTTTCCTAAGCAAAGAAAGGCCTGGACTGGGGAGGAAAGAGTTAATTCCATGGGCACACAGGGAAAGGGTGGGTGCACCTTAAGGTCAACTTCTTTGCCCCAAAGGGTAAAGGTCATCCAGAGGGCAGAGGTCAAACACCAGAGAGGGCTGTCTGCCAGCGTGGGTCAGACAGCTAAGAGCGGTGTGTACTCTCCTACTCTGAAACCCAGCACAGCTAAGTGGGGTGCTCTCCTACTCTGAAACCCAGCTGCAGGACACTGGTACTGTTTTCTGGCTTCGTGGAGAGCCAAGATTCTTTTATGGCTTTCTCTTATTTGTATTTACTGAACTCTTCTGGCCCTCATTGGGCCCAGCAGTATGGAGTCTGGGGCCCTCAGGTGTTCAGGACTAGCAAAGTAAAGTGTCTAGAGAGCAGGAGCTTTGAAGGGCTACGTTGCAAAGATGGTGAAAGAGCGAAGGTGTCTCTGGGGAGTAGTGGGAACTCACAAAAAGAGCGAGGGAAGTTTTCTCGAAGCCACAGGCGAAGAACTAAGGCTCCTGAAAACAAGGAGACCGAACAGCAAGCGAGCAGGAGAGGGGAATATATGGTGTGGGCACGGGGTGGCAAGGCAGAGCTGGGTCTCACTTCTCTCAAAGCCCTCTCCGCCTATGATGAAAACAGAGCCTGAGGAAGGCGGAAGGAACCCCAGAGGAGGCCTTGCAACATCCCGGGGAGAGGGGCCTGGACCAGGAGGGGTGTCAGAAGCTCAGGATGGGAGTGTGTTTTGGAACCATGGCCGACGGGATTGCTGATGGATTGTACGTGTGGGACCAAGGGGAAGCGTTCAGTCCCGCGGCTCTCAGGTCGGTCGTTGCCTGCAGCACCTGGGTGCACAGGGGGAAGTTAGCCCTTTCCACCTGGGACTGGGAGGAGGAACATTCGGGGAAAATAAAATAAAATAAAGATCTTTGCTTCAAAGCCTCCCAGAAGCTGAGATTCCTACCTCCTTACCTATACAGAGACCGGAGCGAAGCAGGCGCCGTGGGGGAGGGGCGGCAAAGATCCTGGAAATGTCGCCAAGACCCACCGTCACCACGGAATCTTATACCACCTGGCCACATTTCTCAGAGGGGACCTGCAGGCCAGTGCCATCTCTGCACCCTACTGTGCTAATCAGATTTTAAATTTGGGGTGATTTTTTTTTCCGTACTTGATTCTTTCCACGTAGACTTTTTAGTTGAATACAAATTACCCACTGTACAAAAGAAGAAACTGAGGCACAAGAGGCCTGGTTTGCCCCCAGCAAAATGGCAGCGGCCGCCTTAGTTTTTATTTCCCTCCTTTGTCATTTGAAGCTACTTGGGAGGACCTTTAAGGAAGGGGCTGAGCCTCCAAGGGAACTGCTGTATGGGAGAAGTCAAGCCCTTTACTCTCAGGGAGCTGTAGCTTGGGGGGTGGGGGGGCTTTACCCAATCCGTGGGGTGGGACCACCCGGGAACTCGCATTTCGAGCGCCGCCCCACCAGCAAAGACCTTGCAGGCCAGAGACCTTCCTTCGTGGGCATCCAGATAGGGCGGAGACGAAGAAGCGATCAGAGAGATGAAATGCCAGGGCTGGGCTGGTCCGGGAGGGGTCCCCAAAACCCCAAACAGTGGCCAACAAAAATAACCCAGAGAAAGAACTCTGCGCTCAATCGGAGATAATTCTGCGTTGCTCCAGGCTGCCCGCGTTACCTGAAGTTGGCGGGCGGCGGCCGCCGCAGTGATTACTCACCGCGTGGCGCACCCCACCCGCGGGCCGCTGAGTGGATTTTTCCGTGGGGGGGATGTGAAGAAGTTTAGAGAGAACTCTTTTGCACCGATGCCCTTCTGGGAACTAGGAATGCGGGGTTCGGTCCCGTTCCCCCAAAGGACACACTTCTCCCCATGTGCCCACTAATAGGGGCTCACTGTGCGCGCTCCGGGACATCCCCATTCCCAATACCCGCAGATATGACAGGCGAGAAGGGACCGGAGGCTGGAGACTCCCTGCCTTCCGGCTTTTTTTCCCTGCGCGGGACTAGGCTGCGCACCGAGGATGGAAGAGGCGGAATGAAGGCTTAGGGTGGGGACCGTTGGGACCCGTGCGCCCAGGGCAAGGGGACTAGGGGCAACTTCAAACTCTCTGGGGAAGGAAGAAGGGCTGAAAGAGAGGATGAACGGGGTTCAGGTACTGCTCGATGTGTGTGTGGCGAACTCAAGTGGGTATTGGGGGCCCCCGTAAGAGGGGCGGGGAAGGATCCCAGTAGACTGGAGGGGATCCTGGAAAGGCACCAGGGCTGCGAGCTAGGAACCCATTTGGAGTTAAGGGTACAGGATACCAGATGAGAGGGTGGGAAGCCTGGGACGGGCGAGACCGGAGAGGGAGGTCCACGGGCGGGTGGGGAAGGAGTGGGGGGCTTCGCGCAGGAGGATGGGACGCTCAGGAGTGGTGACTGGGCGGAGGCCGGCCGGGCGGGGCGCGCGATGCCCGCGGGCTGTGGGAAGGCCGGTGCGGGGCCCGCGATCACCCCCCCCCAGGGGCCGGGCCGGGGGCGGGGCGGGGCCGGGCGGGGCGAGCCGCGCATTAGCGCCTTGTCAATTTCGGCTGCTCAGACTTGCTCCGGCCTTTGCTGTCCGCGCCCAGTGACGTGCGTGCGGACCCGAGCCCTAATCTGCACCCCGCAGACTCGCCCCGCCCCATACCGGCGTTGCAGTCACCGCCCGTTGCGCACCACCCCCATGCCCGCCGGTCGCCCGGGCCCCGCCGCCCAATCCGCGCGGCGGCCGCCGCGGCCGCTGTCCTCGCTGTGGTCGCCTCTGTTGCTCTGTGTCCTCGGGGTGCCTCGGGGCGGATCGGGAGCCCGTGAGTACCGTGCGCCCTGCTCCCCACCTCCCCCGGGAAGCCGGGATCGGGCGCCCCGGGGGGTAGTCGCGGGGGATGGAAGAGGGGGCGCGAGCGCCACCTGGACGGCCCGGGAACAAAGAAAGGCGGCCCTCGGGGCGCCCTCACCTGTAGGGCTCACGGTACCACCACCCAGCAGCCCAAGAATATCCAGTTGTACATCAGAGGCCTCTTATCTGGGTCTCCTTTGCGAGGCTGTCCAGCCACGCTCGTTTTGAAGGACATCGTAGTGTCCTCGGACCCCCCCCCTTCAGGGTTTTGGGACGCCTCGGGGCGCACGTCTGTGTCTTGGATATCAGAGCGGAAGAAATGGAAGCCTCCCTGGCCGGGGGCGCACGCTTGGGTGCGTTGGGTTGGGTGCTGGCGCAGAGTGGGGTCCCCTCCCCCATGAAGTGATGATCCCTGGGGGGAGGGTGGGGCGTTATCGTGAGCCCTCCTGTTCTGTCTGCCTGGCTTGCGGCCCCGGGTCCCTAGGGACTTGCCTCTCCGTGAGGCCGGTGCCGCCCCCTCCCCCTATAGCGGACCCCATGCTTTGGTATCCTCGAAGTCCTCTTTATTGGTGGAGCTTACCACCGGGCTCATTCAGGCTACGCTGGGTTGAGAGCCTCTAGCGACTGAAATTTCGGTGAGGAGCGAGAGCAAGCGTGTCCGGGCACCGCGAGCCCAGACTTCATTGTCTAAGGGGCACCCAGTGGGGATTAGCTGCCGAGAGAACCCCACTGTCCCAGGAGGAACTCCTGGCCTTGAGTCCCCATCACCCAACGCACACATGCCCGCCAGGATGCGGTCTCCACATCCAGACCCTCTCTGGGACACACCCAAAGACACACAAAAGAGCCCCACTGGCTTATGTCCCGTCACCCTGCCCTCCGACGCGCGCTGCAGCCCAGATGCGTATTCGCACACCATCGCAGCGCTCGCATTCCATCCTACACCACACACCACACACACACACACACACGCACGCACGCACTCGTGGTCCCACGTTCATTTCACAGGGGAGGCCACACCGGGGTACACATATGGCCAAGTGCACTGGAGATCTTTCCCAACCACTCTCAGGACCCCATCCGGAGACACAGACCACACTGCGGGGGCACCACGCTGCGCTGCTGCTCTGGGGCTAGTTGTCTGTGCAATTTGTCCGGGGTGTCTGTGGACGCCCTCCCGCTCCCGTCAGGGGACAGGGACCCACACTCCTGCTTGCCCAAGGCGTCTGGGCAGGTGATGGGTTGACACCCGGGATCTTTCCGGGGAGTTGGTGTTGCTGCCAAGCCTGGGTAGTTTTTGAATGCTACCAATAGCGCTAAGCTTTGTTTCCGGGCGGGCTGCATGCAGAGCAACAGGCGAAGGTGGCGGAGTGGGGGTGGCGCGTGTGTTTTTTCCTTTAAGGGGGAGAGAAATTAACTAAGTGGTTCTCACACCTCTGCAATCTGTTTGTACTTACGGTGTGTCTTAGCACCTGACCAGCCGGCCGGTGGGTCGTAAAAGTGTATGCAGGTACCAGCGGGACAGGAGATGGGGACCCCTGGGGGACGGCTGGGATGGAGGCCACCTTCCCGTTGGCCTTTCAGGGAATCTCACACTTTTCCCTTTTAAAACACATGGTGTTCTTTTTAATAATGGCAGCAACTCCGCATTGGGAAGGGGGAAAGAAGCGTGTATAGGCCCCAGCTTTGTGGGGGAAAGGAGGGGAAGAGGGAAGGAAAAAAGGAGGGGTGTCTCCCTCTCCAGGCTTAGGGGGCTGCTGTCAGCTGCTGCTCTGTCTAGCTTGGCATATGTGCTCTCCAATCCCCAGTGGCCTTGGCCCATTGTTTGTGGAAGCCAAGAGGGAGACTGGAGTCCTATCCCTGGGTACTCCAGGGTGCCAGCCCAGAGAACGGCTTCCCTGTTTTACCGAGGGAAATGGGGAAGGGGGTGCCAGGTGTACTAAGTTCTCTTGAGTTGTGTACCAGTTGCTCTAAGGAGAAAACTTGGGCCATCCTGTCCAAGCTGGCTTGGCCTTGCCCTCCCTCCCCCCTCAAGCCACGAAGGGCAGCTGCGGGGGAATCCAAGCTAGCCTGGTGTGGTAAAAGGGCATTACCCCCCAGCCAGGACCCCACAGAGAGTCCCCTTCCTGGCCAGACAAAGGCCGGGGAGGGACAGGGGGTGTGATCATCGCCCAGGAGTGCAGACGGTGGGGTCCTGGGTCGGGGCAGTGCTTCCCACCCTGCTGAAGGGGGCGCCCAGGCAGGAAGCGGTGGGTGGGCCGGGGTAGAGACGCTGGCACGTCCCAGTTCATGCCGAAGGAATTCTGAATTAGCGGGCGGCTGGCTGCCTGGGACCTCCGGGGCGGCCCCCTGGCCCCCGCCGCCTCCGCTCTGGCCTGCTCCTCCTGCTCCTTCGCACGGACGCTGAGACCTCCGCTGAGCCCTGGGACAAGCCCCAAGTGCAACTGCGATTGCAGGCTTCAGCAAGACCCGCCTCCTCCCAAGGCCAAGTTTGCCCGGGAGAAATCATTCAGGGCCCGGACCAGAATACGTTGGTGCCACCTCATCCATCTAGGGCATGAGGGACCGTCCAGGGCTGCAGTTTAGCTTCTTAGTGGGAGCCTGGGAGTGGGTGCAGCCCGTTCTCTGAGCCTCTTGGGGGAATCGGGTTTTGTTTTTGTTTTTGTTTTCCAATACTCTTTGTCCTCTCACCCCAACCTGGGACTCAGTTTTCCTCCCTAAGGGTTGAGAGCCCTGCAGCCTTTCCTAGTCTTTCCTTTGCTTCTACCCCAGGGCTTTGCACATGGAGCCCCACCTTGCCCAACTGGGACCCCCGACTCACTGCATTTGGCTCTTGGTAACGGTTCCCAGGGCCTCAAACACACAAGGCTAAGCCCCGCCCATTTCTCCTCTTCCTCCTTTTATTCCCCCCTTTCTTTTCTGTTTCTGTGACTTTTCTTTATTTTTGGCATTTTCGAAACAGGTTTCCAGGGTTAGCCCTGGCTGACCTGGCACTCATTCTGTAGACCAGGCTGGTGTCTAACTCACAGACACACCTGCCTCTGCCTCCCCAGTGCTGGCACTAAATGTGTGGGCCACCACAACTAGTAAGGATAAGTGTTTTGCTGTGTCTTTATTCCTATGGTGACCTCAGTTCCCGGCATACTGTAGGCTCTGAATGAATGAATGAATGAATGAAGCTTGAGTTGTCCCACCCTGAGTAAAAAAGAGGCTTCAGAGAAGAACTGGATGAAGTTAGGTTCCCAGGGCAGCCTGGCTTTCTAGACTCATGGGAGTTCCCTGTGAAACTTCCCCCACAACTCCCACCACCCTGCCATCCTTTGTGGCTGATGAGGACAGCCAATGGCCAGATGGGGAAACAGACTCCAGGAGGCTTGGGGTATGTTCTCCTCCTCATATCCTAGGCCTTGCTGTACCCCTGAGCTCCCAGTGTATGACTAGGGCAGCTGTGGACTGCCCTAAGGGTGGGTAGGCAAGAAGGGGGAGGTCCCTCAGGGTTGATCACATGATTGAAGTCACTTCCTAAGTGGTCATCGCAGTGGCCCTAGGAACTCTGATTGTGGGGAGCCGGGACTCCTGTTGGGAGTTGTAGAGGGCCTTGCATGTGGCCTTCTGTGGCTGTCCCTTCTCTTGTGGCTCAGAACACAGGAGCTGTCCTTTGCACAGTCCCAACATGTGCATTGGGATGTGAGCAGGGTACAGAGGGAAAAGGAAGGCTCAATCCCTCAACTTAACCTTCATGGTTCACCCAACAGGGCTCACCTCTCTTCCTCTGGACAGTGTCTCACTGCATAGCAGACTGGCCTCAAATTTGTGATTCCTCTACCTTGGTCTTCTGGGTGCTAGGATGACAAACATTTACCAGGGTAGAACTTTCCATGTTAGACAGGTCCACTCCCCAGAAACATGTGAGGCTAGGGTATCAGAGAATGGACACCACCAGGACAGATAAAGGAGAGGAAGGAAGTTGGTAAGCCAGGTCATACTTAGTGGTTCATATGTGATCCCAGAACTCTGGAAGCTGAGGCAGGAGGATGCCAAGTTTCAAGGCAGTGTGGTCTAGGTAGTGTGACCCTGTGAAGAAAAGAAAAAAAAACATAAAGAGAAGAGAAAATGTTTATAGACTGGTGAGACAGCTTGGTGGGTAAGGGCACTTGGCTTCAATCAGGATGACCTCAGCTCCATCCCTGGGACCCCACAGTAGAAGGAGGAAGCAGACTGGAGCCAGCTGACCTCCACACATGGGTTACAATGCACACACACAGAGAGCCATCATAAATTAATAGAAAGTACTTACCTAGATTTGAGTAGGCATTTATGACTGGTGATTTTAAATTTTTTATTTGGTTTTGATGGGGCATGAAAATATACTTGTTTGGTTTTGGTTTGGTTTCAGTTTTGTTTTTTTGAGACAGGGCTTCCTGTGTAGCCCTGGCTGTCCTGCAACTCACTCTGTAAACCAGGCTGGCCTTGAACTCAGAGATTGGCCTACCTCTGCCTCCCAAGTGCTGGGATTAAAGGCATGCATTGTCACTAAGCAGAATTGCATACTTTAACCCCAGCATTTGGGAGGCAGGGGCAGACTAATATCTGAATTCCAGGCTAGCTAAGGATAGCTAGCCTGGAAGGTTCTCACCCTCTCCCCAAAACCCCAAAATGTATTTTGTGCTTGTGTATGTACATGTATGTTGCAGCATGTAAATGTCCAAGGACAACTTGTAGAAGTTAGTTCTGTCCCTTCACAGTATAAGTCCTGGATTCAAACTCAGGTCCTCAGGCTTAGCTGCAGTCTCCTCTATGTACTGAGATATTTCACTGGCCCCTGATTGGTGGATTAATTTTTGAGATAAGGTCTCTTGTAGCTCTAGCTAGGCTCAAACTATGTACTCCAGGGTTATCTTGAACTGCTGGTTCTCCTGCCTCCACCCCCAAGTGCTGGGGTGGTGCTCAGGCAGCACTTCTCTGGGGAAGGTGCTGGCCTTGGCCTTGAGTTTGTTGCTTCAGCTTCAATGAGCGCTTAGGCCTCACCTGTTTCTGTTCTTTATCTGTAAAATGGGTGAATACCTGCTCAAGACTTCCTGACTCTTGAACATCTGGGTAGGGTGAGGGACTTGAAGTGGGCTCATCCGTGCCTGACAAGTGTCTTCTTTGACCTCAGATACAGCTGTGATCAGCCCCCAGGACCCCACTCTTCTCATCGGCTCCTCCCTGCAAGCTACCTGCTCTATACATGGAGACACACCTGGGGCCACCGCTGAGGGTCTCTACTGGACCCTCAATGGTCGCCGCCTGCCCTCCGAGCTGTCCCGACTCCTTAACACCTCCACCCTGGCCCTGGCCCTAGCTAACCTTAATGGGTCTAGGCAGCAGTCAGGGGACAATCTGGTGTGTCACGCCCGGGATGGCAGCATTCTGGCTGGCTCCTGCCTCTATGTTGGCCGTAAGTAGGGCCCCAGGACACCCAGGGATAGATGGGGGGTGGCAATGACAGATTTAGAGAGTAGAGCTTGGGTCCTCTGTCCTGGGGCGGAACCATGGGCAGTCTGGGTGGGAAAGGAGCTAGCACACAGGCATGGTCATATCCAGGACAGGCACTGCACCTCTGGGGACAGCTGTGGGCTACTCTCTCCCCTGTGTACCCAGCTGCTTTAGAAAAGCTGTCATCTTTCCTGCAGTGCCCCCTGAGAAGCCCTTCAACATCAGCTGCTGGTCCCGGAATATGAAGGACCTCACTTGCCGTTGGACGCCGGGTACACACGGGGAGACATTCTTAACACCAACTACTCCCTCAAGTACAAGCTGAGGTCGGTGCCCAGCCTTGCTGTGTGACTTCAGGCAATACTTGCCTTCTCTGATCAAATATGTTCCTGTCGAACCCTGGGGTTGCAGGAAACAGGTCTAAGGACTCAAAAGGGACTCTCCCACCTCCACAGGTGGTATGGTCAGGACAACACGTGTGAGGAATATCACACTGTGGGCCTTCACTCGTGCGATTCCCAAAGACCTGGCCTCTTCACTCCCTATGAGATCTGGGTGGAAGCCACCAATCGCCTGGGCTCAGCGAGATCTGATGTTCTCACACTGGATGTCCTGGACGTAGGTGAGCCCCAGTGCCCACCTGCTGTTCTGCCCTAGACCCCATAGGGCACCCCCCAAGCCTTTTTGGTTCTCCTAGAGGTCTTAGCCACAGCCATGGTGGTTGCTGGGCAGTGGTTTGTTCATAACTCGATACAAAGATTTCCCCCTAGGACAGTCAAGATTCCCCCCCCCCCACACACACACACTGCAGAAAACACCTGGCTTGATCACCCTCCCTCTCAGCAGCCCAGGTGTTCAGGAGGGAGTCCTAGGGGATTGAGAGGGGGCGCCCAGGTCGGAAGGCGCCCCAGGAAGCCGAGCCTTGAGCTGGGGGTGGGGGGGCGAGGGTTGGAGGCAGGAAGTGGATGATCCCTGAGCAGAATTGGGCCTAATCTAATTAGGGTGTTCCCAGCCCAGAGCAGCCTGGGCTATTTAACCCTTCAAGTGCCTCACTGAGGACTCAGGGGAGAGATCAGCTTGTACTTTCTCCATGGTCCCCCAGAAGGGTTCCTGGGTGCCCCTGGCTCATTCCCAGATCCCAGAGCATTTGTGTCTTCCTGGCATCCACCCTCAGTTGTGCCCTGTGGCTGGCATAGCTGCCCCATGGAAACCCTTGGTATTGTACAAGCAACAGAGGTGGGTATGGGGTGGGGATATATAGAGATGGGGCCAAATAGCACCTGGGGGTGGGGTGACATTAATAAAGCTTGTCACCCTTAACACTCAGGAGGCCTACACAAGATGGTCACAATTGTTGAAGTCACCCTGGGCTATGTAGTGAGACCCTGGCTCAAAACCCAGACAGTAGCTTTATCAGTCAGCTTGAGACTTAATACTGGTATTCAGGGTCTCATAGGTGCTGGGTGATGCTCACAGGTGCTGGGTGAGCCTCACTCCTGTTTAGTGAGACCTTTGCTTCTAATCTCCACTCCAGCTGGACAGGCTTGCTGCTCTGTCCCCTTGAAGACAGGATTGTGTGTCAGAGACAGTAATGGTGATAGCAGCGACTGCTGCTGGCTGTTTCTGGAATACTAAATGATACTTATCTATCAGGCCTGGATGAGTAGCTAACAGGTGTGGGGGGTCGGGAAAGGGGTCTGGAAAACGCAGATAGGGTCGCAGGACCCTCTGCAGCCTAGATTACACCACTGGGAATTCTGTCGCTAGACAATTCTCACCAAGCAGAGTCCTCAGGGCTGGGCTCACTGTTGCAAGCCTTTAATGCCAGCATTAGGGGAGGCAGAGGCTGAAGGATCTTTCTCAGTTCAAGGCCAGCCTGATCCACATAACAAGCTCCAGGCCAACCAGGGCTCCACAGTAAAACCTTGTCTCAAAAACAACAACAAAACCACCTCCAGTGACTAGACTTGCTCCACCCCCAGTGACCACGGACCCCCACCCGATGTGCACGTGAGCCGCGTTGGGGGCCTGGAGGACCAGCTGAGTGTGCGCTGGGTCTCACCACCAGCTCTCAAGGATTTCCTCTTCCAAGCCAAGTACCAGATCCGATACCGCGTGGAGGACAGCGTGGACTGGAAGGTGCCCGTCCCGCCCCGGACCCGCCCCTGACCCCGCCCCCGCATCTGACTCCTCCCTCACCGTGCAGGTGGTGGATGACGTCAGCAACCAGACCTCCTGCCGTCTGGCGGGCCTGAAGCCCGGCACCGTGTACTTCGTCCAAGTGCGTTGTAACCCATTCGGGATCTATGGGTCGAAAAAGGCGGGAATCTGGAGCGAGTGGAGCCACCCCACCGCTGCCTCCACCCCTCGAAGTGGTGAGCACCTCTCCAGGGCTGGCTGGCCCGTGGAAACCCCAATCCAGCCTGTCTCCTTTTTTTCCCTTTTGTGAGACAGCGTCTTCAGGTAGCCCATGCTGGCCTTAAACTCAGTATGTAGCCAAGGATGATCTCGAACTCCTGGTCCTTTTGTCTCCACTTCCGGACAATGGCCAGCGGCCATTACCACACTTGGAGAGACTATGTTACACTTATGGCTCTGGATTCTATTTAGCCTGTCATTCATTTGTTGAGGGAGGGCAACAGTGTGACTTGATGGAAGAGAACGGAAGACAGGCTGTTTTTAACTCCAATATCCTAGGCTCTCTAGAAGTTAACTTTATATCAAATAGAATATTACAGCCCGTCATCACGTGATGCCGCAGCACCCTTTGTCCCACCCACGCATAGACCACAGTGCCTTGTGCCTACCACTGCTGGGCCACTCCTCCAGCCCTTAATAGAAGGTAACCTAGACAGCCTTAATATTTGCAGTGCTCCTGCCTCAGCCTCCTGAATCCTCAGAAGCCAGGCTTGAGCCCTGTTTCCTTTCTCTGGGTCCCTTTCTCAAGGTGGGAAGGCCTAAAGTTGACTTCCTTTGTCCTGCAGACTTTCTGAGCCCATGGATCTGCATTCTTTAATATGAAATACATTGCTTAAAATGTCTGTCCTCAGTTTCCCCATCTGTCAGGTTTAGGCAGCACAGCCCAAGGCGAGTGCCCGGCACTTCAGTATTTGCAGGCAATAGAGGAGGAGGCTCCCATCCCCCACCCTCTTCCACCGGTCCCCTAAGACAGAGAGAACACTTCTACACTGAAACTCTGAACTCACACAGACACATGCTCAGTTTGGTGATGATGAAATAATGGGGAAACTGAGGCCAGGAGCGATTCCTAGAGGAAGAGAGGGTCAAAACGAGCTCCAGGAAGCTCTCCAGCCCCCATCCGGGCCTCTCCAGGTTCTGCGCTTGGCGGGAGTGAACACAGTCGGGAGGGGCCGGAGCCTTGGAGCTTTGGCCCTTGCTCGTGCCCAGCACCTGCGATTCTTGCACGGGAGCCAGCAGGCGGCTGCGTCCGCCCAGGAGACTGGGGAGGCTGGGGGTAGGGTTGGAGGGAGGTAAGCAGGGGCTGAGGGGGCCGAGGCTTGTGCCAGGGCCTGTCAGCGAGTCCCCAGTTTTATTTATGGCGTGAGGCCGATGTCCTTATCCGCTGGCCTGCTGGGGGATGGCTGCGGCTGGGGATTGGACCCAAGGGCTGGCCTCCCACTCGGTCCTCCAAGCCCACTCCATGTCACACCCGAGCATTCTGTCAGGCTTATCTTGGGGAGCCCCCCACCCCTTGGTCTGTGCTTGCTGTCTGTCTCCATTTCTGTCATTCACTTTCCCAGAGCCCTTTTAAAAAACGCTTTTAATATAACTAAACTTTTTAAATTGTTTGTTTTGTGTGATGTGTGTGCCTTCGTGAGCTTGCACACACGTGAAGGTCAGAGAACTTTTGTGGGTAGGTTCCTTCCACCATGTGGGACTAGGGCTGGGCTGGCGACAAGCACAATTACCCACTGAGCCATCTCACCAGCCCTTCACCCCTCACTTCCCACCCCACTTCCCACCCTTGGATAGTCACAAGTAATCTAAGGTAAATCGCTGGCTTTAATTTTAATAAGCTATCCTGCCTCAGCCTACCAAGTGCTTTGCCACAACGTTTGTGGGAGGGATTCTCCTCCCATTGGCTGGGAGTACAGTTCCAGGATCTCTGCTTTCTGGGTCTTTGTCTTGGTTTGTCCCTTGCTTTGTCCGTGTCCCTAGAGTCTCTGTCTGGCCCCACTTAATCTCCATTGATTTCCTTTCCGACCGAATACTCGGTTTTGCCTCCCACTGATTTGACTCCCTCCTTTGCCCGTCTCCATCGCTGTGGCTTGGCCATCCTTCTGGGTGACGCTGTGTTCACACCTGACACCTTTCCTAACTTTGCCCTGCCGAAGCTGGGCTGGTATGGGAGGTCGCCGTCCCGCGCGCGCCCCTGCCGGCCGCGCCCCGACACTGCCGCTCTACTCTCTTTAGAGCGCCCGGGCCCGGGCGGCGGGGTGTGCGAGCCGCGGGGCGGCGAGCCCAGCTCGGGCCCGGTACGGCGCGAGCTCAAGCAGTTCCTTGGCTGGCTCAAGAAGCACGCGTACTGCTCGAATCTTAGCTTCCGCCTGTACGACCAGTGGCGTGCTTGGATGCAGAAGTCACACAAGACCCGAAACCAGGTAGGAAAGTCGGGGAGGCTTGTGTGGGGGTGAAGGATCTGAGGAGAGGGACCCGGGTGTGCAGCCTCCACAACACTGCGTTCTTCTTTCCAAGCACAGGACGAGGGGATCCTGCCCTCGGGCAGACGGGGTGCGGCGAGAGGTAAGGGGGTCGGGGGAGTGGGGATTGCAGCAGTCTAAATAAAGCTTTTTCCCCTCCCTCGCTGCTGCTCAAAGGAAATCTTTTAGTGCTCATGTAGCTTGTATAAGCTCATACTGCAAAGAAGCGGCAGGCTTTACTGCATCACCATCAAGATGCTGAAAAGGAGCCATAACACGACTGTCAGGCTCCAGGCTTAGTGTGGCCTCTTCTGCCCTCAGGTCCTGCCGGCTAAACTCTAAGGACGCCTGCTGGATGTAGACCTGGAGGCTCTCGTGAACTGGAGCCGCTCTGTACCGTCCGTCACTTTGGGACAAGGAAGAAACATACCAGGGTCTGGGGCACAATGAGCTCCCACAAGCACAGCTTTGGTCCACAGGATAGTCAACCTTGGATGTACCCCAACGTGGGTAGGGTTGGAGTAATGACCTTGGTTATGCAGGACCCTTCAAGAGTCTCTTTAAATAAAAGTTGTTCAGGTCCCCTAATGGCCAGTGTGTTTGGGGCCTGTGTGTTCTGGGGGGTTGGCCCTACCCCCAAATTTCAGTCCTGTTTCCTAGAACACTACCTGTCCTGAACTCCTTTGGGAGTGTGAAATCTTAACACCTGCTCTCCCTGTTCCCTCGGGAATCCTCCCACAAGATGGCTGACCCATCCCAAGATACAGAGCCGATGGGAAAGTTGCAGAGGGAAAATTCTTTATTGCGTGCGGCGCATTGGAGGGCAGCCCAGCAGGGCACGACCTCAGCCAGCTGGCGGTCAGGGCTGGGCTGGACGCCATGGGCCTCTTTTCCCGTCTTCCTCTGGTCCCTGGGGAGCCGCCCTCACTCCGAAGATTCGGCATCAAACCTGAGTTCCTGCAGAACCTCGCTGATCGCCTCCATGGTTTTAATTACCCTACAAGAGCGGATGGAAACTATAAATAAAACCCAGATGGGGTGAATTAGATGAGCTGCGCAGCTAGCAGGGAGGGGGGGCTATGGCAAGCCCTGGGCCCTCCTGCCTGCTGCCAAACCTCAAGCCCAGCCTGGGAGCATGCCCAGGAGGCTGGGTGGCTTGGTGGGTCACCGTGGGCTCATGGGAAAGGCCATGGTGGGGGGAAGGGGTGCATGTCACACATAAGTTGGGATGTTTGTGCATGCCTGCCTATGCTTACAGACCTGCAAGAGAACTGCAGGGGCTCACACAGGGGAGGAAGTGTGGCTGTGGGCATGGTCAAACTCCTGAAAGTACTGGAAACTGTGGGAGACATGATACCCACGCACATTCTGGGAAGCATGCATCGGAACACCAGGGTGCAGGTCAGAGCGCCTTCCCTCTCTGCCTCAGCCCTGGGCGGGCCCAAAGTGCCAATCTAAGGTGGCAGGCCAAGGGCCCACAGGGCTCACTTTATTTTCAGTTGGTGCGAACTTTTCAGGGTCCTGTTCTGACACTCCTGGTGTCCCCATCACCTGCAGCAGCGCCACCTGAAGGGGAAAATGGGAGTTACAGTAGACAAAAGCCACACAGAGGGAAGGAGGGCCAGGAGTGGACCCTAAGGAGAGCGGGCATGAGTGAGAAGGATCACAAGGTTTGCTTCTAGGGCTCTCCTGTGGAAGGCGGTACAGAATATGGTCATAGTGTGGAAAAGCCAGGGAATGGTGGCAGGAGTGGTAGTGTGGCCTCCACCCTAGTGGAAGGACAGAGAGTTCTAATTCCTGGATGGAAACACATCGGAGACTCTACAGAGTTTGGGATTCTGCACTAAGAATTCCAGACCAAAGAGCGACGTGTGTGTGGTTTACAGTGGGCAAGCTCCTCTGCTACCATCGGCTGGAAAGTTAGGGTAGGTGGAACATTGGGATCTGAGTCAAGGACCAAGGATGAGAAGTGTATGAGGATGTTTGTGGAAGAAGTAGTTTGTGGTTTCCAACGGTGATAACCCAAAGTTGGAGAGGGACTTAGCCACAATGGTTGACGCGTTGGGGCCCCAGAGTTCTTAAGCTACAGAGGGGCTGGTATAATTAAGCAAAAATCTAGGAGGGAAATGTGGGCAGACAGAAAAGAGAGGGAGAGGACCCAAATGCATCGACATGTGTGGCAAAAATCGTAGTAGGTCGGGGTGGCTGGGAATGGGTTGTGGCCCATGCCCCACTCTGAAGGAGAGGTGGTGGTCTTACCGTGGCCAGGCGCGTCTGTTCTAGCTCCTGCAGGCTGCGCACGTGGCGGGCGAGCACCGGTTGCGCTCGAGGCCCCGCCAGCTCTGCTTCCACTGCCAGTACCTCCCGCGAGGCAGCGGCGAAAACCTGGGTCACCTCGTGCACGACACTCCGGTAACTCGGGAAGTCATGGTGCAGACCACTGAGCAGGTACTGACGGTGAGCTCTGCAGTGGGCGGGGAGGATGCTGAGCCAACAACCCCGACTCGCAGACCACGCTCCCTGCTCCAGCCACCTGGAAGATCCACCCAACTCGGAGACAAACCTGAACCCCACAGACTGGGCGACCTGCTGTCAGAACAGTAGAGCTTACCCATCTCTGCGGAGGGAGGGAGGGATCTGGCGGAGAGTCAAGCCACAGCAGCTCCCCCAGGCCACGCCCACATTCTGCTCTACCCTGCTACTAGCGGCACACCCCCAGCTCTACCCAACTCCACAAGTAGACTCTCCTCCAGACACGTTTCAGTGTCGCCGATCCTTTTACTCGGATCCTTTTACTCACTGTCCTAGACCTCGCCTCCAAGTACCCGCTCCTCCTGGCTGCCGCACTACCGCATCTCCTGGGTCAGATCTCATCTGTCTCCCCAACTCTTCCAAGTCCACAACCTAAGTCTTCCCAGCCACGCCCCCAGCAGCCTCCCCGCAGGTTCCCCTCCGGCAAGCTGTCCCGGGGCCCGCCCCCTCCTCCAGCCCAGCGGACTCACTGGTCCAGACGGCGGAAGGCCTGTGCGCGTTCATTCTGCAGCTGCTGGACCCTCTGCACCAGAGTAACGATCGGGGCGTCTCTCTATTGGGGTGTGGAGCCATGAAGTCGGGGCCCGAGCCCACCCCGATGCCCCGCGCCCGTCCCACCCGCACCTAGGCTCACCCAGGCCCACGTGGGCTCCGCAGACCCGGGGCCGTCCGCAGCAGCTAGTACCTCTGCGGCGGCGGTGAGCATGACTACGCAGTCTAGTGACGCTTGGGAACGGCCACTGCGCCCCCTGCCGGCCTGGAGGTCCACAACCAACCTGCGCGCGAACCGGGCCGCCTTTGAATTCTAGTTCTGTAGGAACTAGTTCCAGGACTCCGAGTACGCCCCGGATCCTTGCGACAAGCAGGGACCCAAATAGGGTCACAATCGAAGGCCACAAGTATTTCTGTTAAGGAATGTAGCTGGGGGATAGACTGGTACCAGCGGCTGAGTACTGGACCCAATGCCAAGTCAGCTGACACAAACCATCCGTTCAGATTACACCTTAGAAATGGATGCAGGAGTGTCTCTCCCGAATTCGAATCCCTCTGTGCTTGCGGGGGGGGGGGGGGGGGGGGGCGCGACGGCACGGACGACACAGGGACTTTGCCGGGCGTTGGTGGCACACACCTTTAATCCCAGCACTTGGAGGCAGAGACAGGTGGATTTCTGAGTTCGAGGACAGCCTGGTCTACAGAGTGAGCTCCAGGACAGCCAGGGCTACACAGAGAAACCTTGTCTCAAAAAAAAAAAAAAAAAAAAAAAGGAAATGGATGCAGGGCAGTGGTAGTGCATTCTCTTAATCCCAGCACCGGGGAAAACAGAGACAGGAATATCTCTGGGAATTTGAGACCAGAAAAAAAGCTGGGCCTACTTTGAAGTGGTCTGTGCAAAAGCTGAGTGAGGAAGGAGAATGCTCTGAAAGGCTCCTTCCAAGTGACATTAGGGATGTATGGTGATGGCTGCACATACATGGATTTGCAAGCTAATGGCAAACAGGTTCAAACCCACAGAACCCCTCAAATGATAAGGAGACTGGATACCCGAAGTCAATTGCAATCATAGCCCATCTAGGTCTCCCTATGATGGGCCAAAGTGACCCCAGGCCCAAGTACACCCACACAAGTGTACCCAATACTCAAACACAAAGTGTGGGCCTACAGTCCCTGGTGCCATAGCTGACGGTAAATTCTGGAACCTAACTGGCACAGGCAGTACTGAGTTGGGTGAACTGGACCCTAACTGTGGTCCCCAAACATCAGAGCCAAGACTAAGATCTCAATGTGGCCAGAGCCTGCTTCCCATGCTTGCTCCCCACCTTTATGTGAGTTCGTGGTCAAGTTTTAACTAGTGGTTCACCTGGCAGCCCAGGACCAGTCTTTACTGCCAACAGTTCACGAGTTCAGGTGGGCACAGGCCTGTCTGCCACCCCAGCTTGCAAGGTTGAAGGACAACCTGGGCTATACATGGTGAGATCCCTTCTGACTGGGATCACCCCCCGCCCTCCCCCATCCCTGAACAGAACAGTCACTTTGGACACCAATTACTGCTCCAGTCGATGGAAGGGGACTTTATTTGGTCCCGGGTCACAGGCTAGGTATGACCCCAATTTTATTTGACCTTCTTCTTGGGGCGCAGGTTGTTGGTATGGCCGCACTTCTTCTTGCGGCAGTTGACTGCACGGGGGTGCAGGCGTGCGTAGCACTTGCGGCAGATCATCTTGTCACAGTTGTACTTCTGGGCAAGCTGACGAAGGGATGGCTCGATGATGCCACCGCGCAGGCGCAGCACCAGGTGCAGAGTGGATTCTGGCAAAGAGGACGGGAGCTCAGGGAAGGACCTCACAGGGACAGTGAGGTGGGGGGCCCTAAGACGCCATAGAGCAAACCCTCAAGAGGCTCCTCCACAGGGGCTGACAGTAAAGAGAGCACTGGGCTGGAAGAAGGGGTTGGACACCATGGGGTTGGGATGGCAAGCATCTAGGAAGCACCAGGGGCTTTACAGGTCCTATGCAAGCACAAGTCACACTGGACAAGAAACAGTGAGTCAGCACAGCAAGCATCCAGGTGCCCCCCATTCCCAGTGCTCCACACTGAGGCTCACACTCATGCCAACACAGAAAACAGGCAAACAGACATGATGGCACACCCCTTTAATCTGAGCACACGGGAGGCAAACAGATGCACAGAATGTGAGTGTGGTGGTGGGGTAACAGGGACACAGAACACAGGATTAAGTAAATGGTAGCGTGGCTCCAGTGGGTTTGAAGTTAACATGAGCTACAAGGAGTTCCAGACAACCTGGGCCTAAGTTGACACTTAGCCTCAAAGCAAACAACACAAACAGAAGCAAAGGCTTGGCAAGTAGGGAGGGGCGCACAGATGAGTCTGTCTGGTGACCTGGGCTCAGCCCCCGCCTGAAGCTCACATAAGGTTACAAAGGAACTGATTCCAATATGCCAGCCCCCACCTACAAATACCAGCCAAGCAAAATGGCCCTTACCTTTCTGGATGTTGTAATCGGACAGGGTGCGGCCATCCTCCAGCTGTTTACCAGCGAATATCAGCCTCTGCTGGTCAGGTGGGATGCCTGTGCATGGGAAAAACCAGGCTGGCCACAGCTCCTTCCAGCAGGAGCTCGGACGACCCCATCCACTCAGTGGCAACCAAGGTCCTTAAACACTCCATCCCCAGGACAAAGCCCTGAACAGCACAACCCACCTTCCTTGTCTTGGATCTTGGCCTTGACGTTCTCGATGGTGTCACTGGGCTCGACCTCAAGAGTGATGGTCTTGCCCGTCAGGGTCTTTACGAAGATCTGCATGTTGGCGTCTGCTACACAGTAGAGGGAGACGCATGAGTTGCATGTAGAGAAGCCGAGGGCCATCGCCTTACCACTTAAGAGTGCTTATTTCTTAGCTACCTTTACACCAAAAAGCCCTATCCTGCTGCGACTGAAGATCAGTATTCCCACTCTCCCCAGTCTCAAGTTTCCCAGTCACCAACACACGGTGGGGCGGGAAGTCCCACCAAAACGCATCCCACCGTAGCAAGAGCCTGTCCTTTTCCCTCCAACCAAAGGCTGGAAGAGCAAACCGTTTTCTTCCAGTATGGCAGGCTAGAGTCACTACGACCTACTTCTCTAGTGCTGAAGTGAGAGAAGTGCACCACGACGCACGTTTTCTTTCTTTCTTTCTTTCTTTCTTTTTTTTTAAGACAAGGTTTAACCCAAGCAAACTTTCCAGCCTTCGGTGGCCACAAGCCCCCAAGCACAGGCTGGCCCTGAACCCTCTCTGTAGCCAATACTGGAAACACCCAGTATATCTCAGGACAGGCCCAGAACTCGCTCCGTAGCTCGGGTCAGAGCTCCCGGGCTGGACTGCCGCGTGCCCGCCGCGCTCCCAGGTCCGGGCAGCCGAATCCCACCGAGCATGCGCGACGCCGAAGCGGCGTCCGCAGACCACTAAAGTCCCCTCGCCGGTCCCCGCCGCGTCCCCAGCCCAGCCCAGCCGCCACCAGCCTGTCGGCGACGCAGCCACCACCAACCCGCTCGGCCGCCTCGTTGAAGAGAAAGAGGACAGCGGAACCGGAAACCCCCTAGTCTCCTCTCAGGACGCCTGCGCACTGAGCACGCTGCGCGTCGACGTCACAATCCGCGCCGCACGTCGTCCCGCCCAGGGCTTCGCCGGGCGCCATGTTGGGTCCTGGCAAGAGAAGCCGGACTGTCTGGAGCCGCTTCCGGGTGGAGCTTCGCCCTCAGCACCTGAGTGTTAGCCGCTCTTGCTGAAGTGTCTGCGCTACCTTCCCGGCACCGACAGGTTTTCTTTCTTTCTTTTTTTTTTAACTGAGGTGTAGCTAGCGTTGTGCTGTCACCGCAACAGGAGGACTGCAGTGAGTACGTACCCGGCCGGCTGGGGATCAGAGTACGCCACTTTCTCTAAAGCCAGCGAGAAGACTCAGCGAGTAAAGGCACTTGACCATCGTGGTGGAGGCAGAGATTCGACTCGGGTTGTTCGCCGACTTTAACCCGCGCGCACACGCAAAAGAAATGAATCCTAGCAGTTGGGGGGCAGAAGCCGTGGATTTCTGGAAGTTCAAGGCCGGTGTGGTCCAGAGAGTTCCAGACTAGCCATAGTGTGATCCTGTTTAAAACAAAAGCCTTAACAATCACCAGACGCAGGAGAGCTAAATTTCCTGTGGCTCTTCTTGTTCCTTAACTATTCCCCAGTGTTTTCAGTGCACTAGGCAAAAAGCAGTGTGGAAGTAACTGAGAAAATGCCTTTTATTTTTAATTGAAAATAGGCAGAGGCCGGGCGGTGGTGGCGCACGCCTTTAATCCCAGCACTTGGGAGGCAGAGGCAGGCGGATTTCTGAGTTCGAGGCCAGCCTGGTCTACAGAGTGAGTTCCAGGACAGCCAGGGCTACACAGAGAAACCCTGTCTCGAAAAAAAAAAAAAAAAAGAAAATAGGCAGAGGCAGGCGGATTTGAGTTCGAGGCCAGCCTGGTCTACAGAGTGAGTTCCAGGACAGCCAGTGCTACACAGAAAAACCCTGTCTCGAAAAACCTAAAAAAAAGAGAGAAAGAAAGAAAATACGCTTTTTCTTTCCCCATATAGTATACAGTTGAAGATTTCCTCACTCCTTATCTTCCTTCCTTCCTTCCTTCCTTCCTTCCTTCTTTTCCTTCCTTCCTTCAAGTCATCCCAAATTCTCCCCAGGTCCCTACCCACTCAAATCCACACCTCTTTAAATTAGAAAACAAACCGGCAAAAAAACAACAAACAAATAAACAAAAAAAACTAAAACCAGCCGGGCGGCGGTGGCACACGCCTTTAATCCCAGCACTTGGGAGGCAGAGGCAGGTGGATTTCTAAGTTCGAGGCCAGTCTGGACTACAGAATGAGTTCCAGGACAGCCCGGGCTATACAGAGAAACCCTGTCTTGAAAAAAAACAACAAACCGGCATATAAAATAAAACCAGAATAGGATGAGAAACACAGACATAGGCTCATACATTTGTAAAACACAAAGTTGGGAACCATAATATGTAACCAAAAAGGTCCAGACAAAGCATGAGGCAAACACCTCCAAAATTACAGCTGAGTCCATTTTGTGGCCTGCCTTTAAAGTGTGGTTGTAAGACACTGTTGGAGAAAATATTTTTTAATTTGTGAATGGCTGTCAATTGGAGAGAGCTGCTGAATTAGGGATGGGGTGTCTTCCCTCTTAGTACTGCAGCCTTTTCTGGCTTAGACCCCTGCCAGTCCTGTGCATGCTGTCACAGTCAGAGTTCATACGTGTTAGTCATGCTGGGTTTAGAGGCCTGTTCTTGGTGTTCTCTATCCCAGATTTTTACAGTCTTCCTGCTCCAATGTCTCACTCTGCACTGTTCAGTTGTGGGTCTGTCTTTGTTCCCATCTGTGGAAGGCGTTTACTTCTCTAATGCTGGCTGAGCAAGGTACTGACCTGCTTCCCCACCAGTTGCCAGGTAGAAAACACCTCGTGAGAAGGCACTTTTAATGACTCAGAAAGTACTTACATGTTTGTTGTGTATTTTCCTTACTAGTTAAGTGTACCACATGAGTGCTGTACCTGTGGAGACCAGAAGAGGGTGCTGACATGGAACTGTAGTTACTGATGACTGTGAGCCTCCATGTGGATACTGAGAATTGAACCTCTTCTTCTTCAAAAGCAGCCTCTTAACCTCTGAGCTATTTCGGCAACCCTAAAAATATTTTTTATGTGTATAAATGTGTTGCCTGTTCGTGTGTCTATGTACAATGGCTAGTGCCATAAGTCCAACAGCGGGTACCATTTGTTCTGGGACTGGAGTTACAGTTATAATCTTCCATGTGGTGCTGCTGTTTCCTTTTTAATACTACCCTGCAGTGCTGCAGCTGGACCGAGTGCTTGCTTGGCATGGCTCTACAATCAGGCTATGTCCTGACAAACTATCATTTAAGAGTGCTTCAAGTCCAGGAGATGGTTCAGTGAGTAAACCTCCTGCTGTGCAAGCCTGAAGACCCAAGTTCAAATCCCCAAAACGCAAGTAAAACCTGTGTGGCATGGTAGCTGGTATCTGCAATCCTAGCTCTAATGTCTAGATAGCAGAAACCAGAAGCCATAGACCAGGGAGTGGCCTCAGCAGGGAACAAGAGAAGGTAGTCATTAAAAGTAGGCTTTGTCCTATGACCCCCACTTGGATGCCTCAGGACTCCCATCTGGCACAGCCCTGTCTTGGTAGTTCACAGGGTCTGAAGTTGAACCAGCCTCCTCTAGCAGGGCCCCTTGGAGACAGCCAGAACTTGCCCATGTTCTGGGGTGTGAGGCCCAAAGACAGAAGCAAGCCACTGCTAGTGTAGTGTTCCCTTTTAACAACAGAGTCTTTATTGATAACTTCCCACCATCTGTAAACATCGGGTACAAAAATATTACATTGAGCTGTTTTCTAAGGTGACTGGCCAGCTGGAGACACCTGATGGAGCAGCAGCTCCCCACAGTCAAGACTGCCTCATCTCCAATCTTCTATTCCTCCAGAATTCAACACAACAGGAAAAATGTACTCCACAGAGGGCAGGGAGACCAGAGTTGAGTCAGCAGCTGCCAGTGGATAGGAACAAGCTCAGCCCTCCTGTCCACTCAGGGTGTGGGGGACGATCTGGTTTTGGTCTCTGGGAATCTCAGAAGCACTGGTCCAGGCTGAGCTCAAGGTTAGCTGTACCCAGCCCCACCGCCCCAGCTGGGGCTCACGTCCTGGCATAGGGAAGTCCTGCTCTTGGGGGAGTGGCAGGAATTAGGAACCCTGCCTATGAAAGAATGGAGCAGCAAAGCTGACTGACTGTGACCTAGGAGGACCACGGCTGTGGGAAGGAGGCTATTCTTCATGTGTCTCTTCCTCATCATCTGTCTGGCTGTGGCCATTGATGGCAGGAGAGCCAGGTCGAACGTGTGATAGGTCCTCAAAGCCAGGACTTAGGGATGGTGAGACAGTGTCAGGGCTGGTGTCACAGGAGCCTGTGCTCTGCTCCGAGGTGGCGATGGTTGTAGTGATACTTGGCGGGATAGGATCTTCATCTTCGTCCTCTAGGAATGAACCCTCTGGGATGTCTGGAGAAGGAACTCCCATGTTGGTCAAGTCACCTCATGCAGATTCCAGCCTTCCTATAAGGGTGGCCCCTAAAACTCTCACCCATGGGGCATGACTTAACCCACTTTACAGAGGAGGAAACTGAGGCCTGGACAGATGGAAGGAAACTCATCACAGGTATACGGTGAGGATGAACTCAGAGTAAGCATACCCATCTGTCATCTAGTATAGGAGACAGAGGCAGGAGGATTATAAGGAATCTGAGGCTAGCCAGGACTGTACATGAGATGCTGCCTGAAAGCTGAACACTTGAAACAAAACCAATAAAAGCTGCAGGTTGGCTGGCACAGGAAGAGAGGCTGGGTTTGGCTGTGTGTGCACCGGCCCTGCCTGGTGTTAGCATTCTAGGTGGAGGCAGAAGAATCAGGAGTTCAAGATCATCTTTAGCTACAAAAGAATTTGAAGCCAGGCGGTGGTGGAGCACGCCTTTAATCCAGCACTTGGGAGGCAGAGGCAGGCGGATTTCTGAGTTTGAGGCCAGCCTGGTCTATAGAGTAAGTTCCAGGACATCCCAGGCTACACAGAGAAACCCTGTCTCAAAAACCAAAAAAAAAAAAATAAAAAAATAAAAAAAATTGAGGCCAGCTTGGGCTACCTTAGACCATGTCTTGAAAACACAAAGCAAAGTCGGATGATGGTAGCACATACCTTTAATCCCAGCACTCAGGAGGCAGAGGCAGACAGATCTTTTGAGTTCAAGGCCAGCCTGGTCTACAGAGTGAGTTCCAGGACAGCCAGAGCCACACAGAGAAACACTGTCTCAAAAAACCCAACTCAAGCCAACAAAAAAATCCACAATGCAAACAAAAGAAACCCAGGAATTCTGCCTGTCACTGGAATGGACAAACCCACTCAGGAGATGAGGTGAGCAAACAGAGCCTTTGGCAATACCTGGCTCCCAGTGATTCTGCAGCTGTAGACCTGAGAACTGGCTAGTTTTCTAGTCCTTCTGGCTCTACCTCATTCACACTCCAGATAGATTCACTTCCCTCTGCTTTGGATCTCAGTTTCCTCTTTGTGAAATGGAATATTCCACCCCTACCTCACACATGCTTGTGAGTGATAGCCTGGTTCACAGGGCTCCTGGGTATGAGAGCAATCACCCTTCATTCCTGAAACCAGCCTCCAGAAAGGACATTGTAGCCTCTGCAGTCTCCCACCACAGAGTCCTCTCCACCCACCACCCTTGGGACCCTGGATAGGCAGCTGTCCAGGCAGACTTCAGATGCCAGCAGCAGGGTGGGGTGGGGCACACTTACGGCTGAAGGCCTCTGGGTGCTGCCGGGCCAGCTTCCCCTTCAGTGTCCTATGGAGAAGGGGATAGAGGATGAGCCACCAGCAGGAGCCTCACTGGCTCTGGGAGCTGCCTGCCTGTCTCTCAGTGTTTTGGGCACTTGTCTCCTGCTGTCCCACACCCATGGGTCCTTTCCTCTTCCTAGGCTTGGCCCCAGCAGCCTTTGGGAGACAGGAGGCCTAGGCTGCAACCTAAGCTGACTGCAGCTGTCTCCACTTGTTCCTTCTTTCCCAGCTCCCAGGTGATGGGGTCAGAGTTCTACATTGGGTCTTCAGTCCTTACGGTCTGACCTCGGTTATCCCGCCATGAACTGGGCTGTCGGGTCAGCAAGCCCCTGAGCCTAGATGACAGGCACCACCTACACTCAATATTTAAAAATTTCATTTTGTCAGGCTGGAGAGATGGCTCAATGGCTCAGAGCACTGATTACTTGTCCAGAGTTCCTGAGTTCAATTCCCAGTAACCATGTGGTGGTTCACAACCATCTGTAATGGGATCTGATGTCCTTTCCTTGTGTGTCTAAAGACAGTTACAGTGTACTCACATACATAAATAAAATTTTAAAATTTTCTATCTTGGGGCTCAGCAGTTAAGAGCACTGTCTTCTTCCAGAGATCCTGAGTTCAATTCCCAGCAACGCTCTCTTCTGGGCTCTTCTTGTCTTCAACGTGTGTGTGTGTGTGTGTGTGTGTGATTTCTGTATGTGGTTTTGAGTGTGTGCAGGTGCCCAAGGCTGACTCCAATCTTCTGGAGCAGGAGTCAAAGACAATTGTGAGCCATCTGCCATGGGTGCTGGGAACTAAACTCTTGTCCTTTGCAAGAGCACTACCCATGCTCCACACTGAGCTGGATGCACAGCACTGAGCCTGACTGTGTGTGCTGGGCAAGCACTTTACTCAGCAGTCTCCTCCTCAGACCCCCTCCCCCTTATTTTTTTTTTTTTTTTGCTTTTTGAGACAAAGATTTGATGTTAGGCTGTTCTTGACCTCACTACAGGGCCCTCATTGATGTGGAAATCAAGTTCCTCCGGTCTCAAGCTCCGGTGCACAGGCATGTGTCATTACCCCCAGTTGGCTTTATTACCTTATGAACTAGCTACTGGTTGTTCTGCCCTGAAGTTCTGTACCCCAGGCCTAATGGGCTAGGGAAGGGTCTTCAGAGCACAGCCCCACCCTGACTGTAGCCAGCCTGGCACAGACACACAGCTGAGGCTCAGCACTTGTTACACTGGACTTCTGTCTCCTTTGTGGGGATCTAGGACACAGGCTGCTGTACTAACTCTTGGGGCTCGAAGAGCTCCTACCTATTACCCAAACTCCATGTAGAGTTAGCCTGGTGTTCTGGGCTAGAAGTGTGTGTTAGAGGGAGAGTAGGAGACGGGAGCAGAGCACTAGGGAAGCAGAGAGGCAGGAGGATCTCTGTGACTTTCAAGATAGCCACTGAGACCTTGCCTCAAAAACAAAGCAAAATAACACTAATAAGAATTAAATATAGTAGCCGGGCGGTGGTGGCGCACGCCTTTAATCCCAGCACTTGGGAGGCAGAGGCAGGTGGATTTCTGAGTTCGAGGCCAGCCTGGTCTACAGAGTGAGTTCCAGGACAGCCAGGGCTACACGGAGAAACCCTGTCTCGAAAACCCCCCCCCCCAAAAAAAAAAAAAAAGAATTAAATATAGAAAAGGAAAGAAAAAAAAGAATTAAATAGACCGGTCTAGAACATCTCAAGACTTCTGGGTAGAATTTACTTGTCCCCTTAGGTCCCCAAGCCAGAGCCTTGAGCTGAAGGAAAGGACACATGTGATCTGGATCCCTTTCTGTGTGGCTGAATCCAGTGCTCACAGAAAGCTCACACCTGAGCACTGTTTATGTTGCCTAAGAGGACCAAGTAACTTATCTAAGATCACACAACAGCAAAAGGCAGAAGCCCAGGACCTCCTGGCCCAGGGCTGTCTTCCCTGCACTTGAAGGAGTTACTCTTGGCTGTTCTGGGTCTGGGCAGCTAGCTGGCTGCAGGCGTGCCCACCACAGTGATAGGTGACATTGTGAAGTACACCCGAAGGAGCATGTTGAGTGCCAAAGCAGTGTGTCCCTCTAACACACACTTCTATCATGGTCCAGGAGCCAGCATCACTTTGGGAAGTCCTGAACCAAACTCTGCTTCTATCCAGGATGCACCGGAGTCCAGTGTTGTGCTGGCCAGACAGTCAGAAGTGGAGGGCCTGGCCTGTCTACCCAACTGTAACCTCTCCTGACTTATACTGGGTTCCAACTATGCAGCACTGATATTAAATAAAAGGGAAAGTCACAACTGGGTGATTAAATGCCCACACCTTTGATCCTAGCACTCAGGAAGCAGAGGCAGATGGATCTCTGAGTTTGAGGCCAGCCTGGTCTACAGAGGGAGTTCTGGAACAGCAAAGGCTACACAGAAACCTTGTCTCAAAAAAAAAAAAAAAAAAAGAGGGTTGGGGGTGGAGTATGGGGGAAGATTCACTATTTCCAACTCACTCCCTCAGAGGTCAGATCTGCCTGGTAAAACATCCAGAATTCCCTGGGCTGCAGAAGGCAGAGGGCAGAACCAGTGGAGAAAAGAGGAGGGGCCTCAGAGGGGAGGGAGAAGGGAGAGGGTAGGACAAGGACTTAAGGGATAGGGTGTGGCTTCAAAAGGGACTAAGGAGGTAGAGGCTAGCAAAGGCCCCTGGGGTAGGGTCTTGGAATCGATAGGCAAAGCTTCAGACTGGAGGTGCTGGACACTTAAAGAGCGTTGGTGACAGAGAGAAAGGGCCAATGGTGGGTATTAGGGAACAGTGGTTTGGGGAAGATATGCTTGTAAGACAGGCTGAGGAGGCATCTGGCTGTGGGACCGCAGAGGAGCTCTGGGGGGAGGGGCCACCTGATCCTTCGGAAAATGCTGTCCAGGTCCCGTTTCATGTCCACCAAGGTGCGGGTATGGTGCACGAAGCGCTCACTCATCTGCTGCAGTCGCACGCTGGACAGATTGTTGAAGTTCAGAAGCATCTCGTTGGTTTTCTCGAAGCGGTCCAGCCTAGGGGGAAGAGGACGAGGGCCTTTGCATCAGGCCTAGGAGCCCCCTCAGCCCGAGCTAATCTGCATTTAGTTACAGAGGCAAGGCCTGAAGAATTCTGTCTACTGTTCTGGTCACCCACCTCCTACTCACAGTTGAAAGCCCTATTCAGAGGTACTCTTTGTTGCAGCCTGCATCTTTCATGGAGTTCTTTAGCATGTATTCTTCTGATAGGATGCTGCCTGGTCTGGGACCTACTCCATGTTCTCAACTGACCTTAAACTGCCTCTAGAGAAGTACTGCCATTACAGGCTTGTGCCACTTCATCCAGCCACAAAGCTGACATTTTTATTGTATTAGCTGATGATTTTTTTTTTTTTTGAGACAGTATCTCACTATGTAGCCTTGGCTCTCTTGGAGCCCATGAATGAAGGAGTTAAAGGTATGTGCCGCCTCACCAGGCCCATACTTACTTTCTATTCTGTGTTTGGATTTTGTGGAGCGTGTGCATACAGTGCCTACGGAGGCCAGAAGGTGTGGGCCCCCTGGAACATGAGTTTACAGTTGTGCCCTGCCATGTGGATGCTGGGAGCCCCTCCCTGGCCCTCCTTGAGAGCAGCCAGTGCTCTTAACCACTCTGCATCTCTCCAGCCCATTTTCCCAAAGTTCAGATTTTAAATGTTTCCAAAGGCCAATATTCTGAAGCTGTGTATGATACTGAGAGGTGATGGAACATTGGGGTACACCTGTGAAGGGGATGCTGGGAACCCAACCTCTCCCTCCATTTCTTTCTTGGCTTCCTGGCTACAAACAGCTTCAAAAGATGAACAGAAATCTAAGTCAGAAAGCCTTCCCTCTGTTAGGTACCACCTCCTACATTTTGTCACATTAACAGGAAGTTGACGGACTTTCTCAGAATCACTCAGTCCTCAAGCTGACTGCTCCTTGTTATACTGTGCAAACCCCAAGTCACTCTCAAAGGCCAGGATGGTTCCCATTTGATTTTGTCATTGTTAGTCTGGAAGTTTACATGGCCATATCTGAACCTAAAGAACCGGGAGAGAGACCTGGGCATGGTGGCAAAACGTAAAACAAAACAAAACCCCCAAACAAAAAATAACTAAGTAAATAATCCAAGGTAGAGAGCCCCAAAAGAAGACTGCCACCTCTGGCTGCAGGCCGTGTCATGAACACGGAGCTGGGAGGGCCAGCCACTGGGATGGACTTCGACTATCTGTATGCTTGGCAAACACTCACCATCAAGTCACCTACACAAGCCGAGCTCAGTTCAGGGTGAGGCTCTCCCAGCGAGGGAGCAAAGCACCCTGAACCAGGCTCCCTGCACACCCAGACTGGGCTCTGGGTGTCAATGCCAAAAGCCAGCCCAGAAGCTCCTCTGAGAACCCCTGTCCCTCCAGCCCTCCCAGCCCTGGCCTGGGGACAGGAAGCACTTGGCCCTGTCATGCACAGCTCTAAGATCTGATCCTATGCCAAGGCTTGGAGCCAGGAGTTCATTTCTTCATTCTATCACATCTCTGGGTTTGGGGGAGACAGTAGGACCCTTCCTGTGCCTCCCACGGCCTGCTTACATGTTCTTCTGGGCCAGAATTATGGCATTGACGTCATCAGTGTTCACCATGCTGAGGAAGCGGCCACAAAAGACCCTTGAGGCTGAGTCTGGGGTGTCCATCTCTTTCTCCTCAGCCTCCTATGCCTGAAATGACCGGAATAGACAGGTGAGGATGTCACGAGCCCATCATGACCCCTAACACACCACCCCAGCTGGAAACAGGTGTTTGGGGGCCTAACAGGAACACACCCCCAGAAAACATAAGCCTGGAGGGCTGAGCAAGGCAGCACGCTTGTTGATTCCAGCATTCAGGAAGCTGAGGCAGGAGGACAGAGACCTAAGCTACCTGGGGCTGAAAAGTGAGGACTTCACTCTGCCACCCTCCATAGCTCACACTGGGCCAAACCCCAGAACTGTCTACAGGCACAGCTGGGCATGTCATTTCTTTCACTGTCCACACTAGATTCTGTAGGCCACTCCACCTCCTCTCAAGCTTCACGCCTGTCCAGCTTCAGGTCAGTGTTTTCTAAGGAACACCCACATGCTATAGTGCTCACATGAGAGAGGACAGACTACAGAGACTGCTTTTCCTCTCGGATAGACCCTAGGCTCAATACAGGTGGCCAGACACCACACAAAACTCAGGTCCCCTTCCAGTCCAGCAAGTACTCAGTGGTATCTCTGCAGATCCGTTCTTCCACCAGCTTCCTGGGTATGCTTCCTGTACCTGCTCTCCAACCCACGATCGCTGAGCCCAGCTCTGTGTATAGGTTCTAGAGACCAAACCTGGGTCCCTAAGCATGTCATCAGCTCAGCCAATTCAGCAAGTGCACCCTCCCTTCAAGACAGGGTCACACTGTGTAGCACAGACTAACTCAAATTCTTTTTTTTTTTTTTTTTCGAGACAGGGTTTTTCTGTATAGCCCTGGCTGTCCTGGAACTCACTCTGTAGACCAGGCTGACCTCAAACTCAGAAATCCACCTGCCTCTGCCTCCTAAGTGCTAGGATTAAAGGTGAGCGCCACCACTGCCCGGCTTCCCCCTCCCCCAACCCGGGCTGTGAGATGAACTCACTGTGCCGCAGCAGCAAAGGCTGGAGTCGAACTCAAAAAGACGCCTGCCTTGGACTCCAGAGCCCAGCAACTACAGCAGTGTGACACCGCTGGCTGGCTTAGCTCGAACCCTCTATGTAGCCCACAGTGGTCCCAACTTTAGCTGAGGACAACCTTGACTTTCTGATTTTCCTGCCTTACCTCCTGAGTGCTGGCACCTGGTTTTCATACATATGTATGAGTGCATGTATGTACTGTGGTTTGTATGCATGTGAATGTCAGAGGGCAACTTTGAGAGTTGGTTCTGTTTCTACCATATTGGTAGCCTAGGACAGCTAGGGCTACACAGAGAAAGCCTATCTCAGAAGGAAACAAAACAAAATACTTAGCCGGGCGGTGGTGGCGCACGTCTTTAATCCCAGCACTTGGGAGGCAGAGGCAGGCGGATTTCTGAGTTCGAGGCCAGCCTGGTCTACAGAGTGAGTTCCAGGACAGCCCGGGCTATACAGAGAAACCCTGTCTCGAAAAAACAAAACAAAACAAAACAAAACCCAAAATACTCAAAAACCAAAACTTTACATATTTAGTGTTTTGAGACAGAATCTAACTCTGTAGCCCTGGATGGATTGCAACTTGTTATATAGACCAGGCTGACCCATCTCTTTGGTCAAATTGCTGTGGCTGGAACAGAAGACCTCGTACATGTTCTACACATGAGGGCCTGTGGTTACTCAGCCCTGCTTCTGATTAGCTTTTTTTAAAAAAATTTATTTATTTTATGTGTATGAGTGCTCTATCTGCATGTACACCTGCACAACAGAAGAGGGCATCAGATCCCATTACAGATGGTTGTAAGCCACCATGTGGTTGCTGGGAATTGAACTCAGGACCTTTGGAAGAGCAGCCACTGTTCTTAACCACTGAGCCATCTCTCCAGCTCCCTGATTATCTTAAAGAATGGATTTAATATAGACTTTGTCTCTGGGAATCACCTCACTTTCTCGTATTTCAATATGAGAGCACCAAGAGTATCTGTGGCCTGAATCTATCTAGTGTAGTACAGCCCTGCATCTTCTAGAAACTAGCAAGGACAGGGCAGTCGTGGTGAATGCCTTTGATCCCAGCACTCAGGAAACAGAGGCAGGTAGATCTCTGTGAATTCAAGACCAGCCTGGTCTACAGAGTGAGTTCCAGGACAGCCAGGGCTACAGAAAAACCCTGTCTCAAAAAAAAAACAAAATGAAGAAGAAAGAAAGAAAGAAAAGAAATTAGCTATGGGTGGGGACGGCCCCTTCCATCCAAGAAGCACACCAAGTCCAGTCACCCAGTAATCAAGCATGACCATAGAGAAAAACAGGGTTTTAGAGCCCAGCACAAGGGGAAAAGAGTAATTCAAGAAGATCCAACCTTCATGGCTAACCAGAACTTCACAGAGCTTCCAAGCCGACCTGGGCAACATAGGAAGACTGGCCCTATTTCAGGTGGATGGCATGTGAGATGGTTCAGTGCCAAAAAATGTTTGCTGTCTAAACTGAGGACTCCAGTTCAAGCCTGGGACACACCTGGCAGAAAACCCTTGCAAGTTGTCCCCGGCACAAAAAAGTGCATGCCCACATTTCCCAATATAGAGCGTAGATTGTCTTAAAAAGAAGAAACATGACTGTTGGTTAAAGGGCATAGTCAACAACTAGGTTAACAGATAGCATCTCTCATGCAGAATTTTGATTCCAGAGATTTTGTTCTAGATCAAGTATTAGTCCTGGTCTGGGGATGAACTGGTAGCATGTAGAAGGAAGCCCTGGGTTCCTCAGGACTTAAGTTCAGTTTGGGTTGTACATACTGAGATCTAGGCCACCCTAAGATGCATGAAACCTTACTTTAAAACAGAAGCTGGGGTGACAGCTCACGTTTACTATCCTGGCACTCAGATGACTAAAAGACTGTGGTAAATTCAAGGTTAATCTGGGCTACATAGTGAGTTTGAGATGAGATTGAGACATATAAGACTGTCTTTAAATAAATAAATACGAGTCGGGTGTGGTAAATTCCCGTGTACAGTGCTAGAGAAGACAGAAAGATCAGAAGTTTCAGGTCATCCTTTGCTTGTGAGTTCCAGGCTAGCCTGGGACAAATGAGACCCTGACTCAAAACAAGATTGAACGCAAGTCAGATGGAGTAACTCACGCTTGTCATCCCAGAGACTGAGGAAGGTGCATTTCAAGGATATGGAGGCCAGTCTGGGCTGCTATCTCAAAAATTTAATGACTTTCTCCTTGTACTTGGGTGGCTGAAGCAGGAGGATTACCAGGAATTGCAGGCTAATTTGAACTATTATCTGAAAAAAAAAAAAAACCATTAACTCTCCCCGAGGAATGCCAGGCTGACTGGAATGGCTCTGTGCCTCAAGGTCACAAGTAGGAGCAAAAGGAGCTGTCCCGCCTGAGTCCTCTAACCAACTTCAACTCTGCGGCCAAACTCTAAAAGGGAAACAACAACAACAAAAGAACCAAACCGGATAAGGCGGGGCTCAACATACACGGAGTCCCCGCCCCTTCGAGAGGGGAAACTGAGGCACACACGCACTCCAAGTCGCTCAGGACTCCCAATTGCGGACAGTCACACAATTGGGTTCCCATCTAGATTTGCCCGCGCTGCTGCGGCGCATCCGGAAAACTGAGGCTGTGTCAGTCCCAGAGCTAGATAAGGCCCTCCCTCCCCGCCGCGGCCTCGGACACCCCGCGGTCCCTCCCCGCCCCGGGTCCGGCTTCTCGGGCCTCGGCACCTGCACATCTGGCGACTTGGCTCGCGCTTCCGGGATGGCGCCCGCGCGCATACGTCATCACGGAGCGTCCAAGAGCTCCTCTCCAGGCGCCTAGGAGCCTGCGCGTACTCGCAGCAAGGGGGAAAGGACCAAAATGTAGAAACTCTTAGCACGAACGTCAAAACGTTGACCAATCACAGGGAGATGTGTGCGCATGCGCAGTGTCCCAAACATAGCTCCTAAGCAATCTGCAAGCGGGCAATTCTATGTACTATTTATTAATCCAGGGTTACACAAGGAAACTCTGTCTCGAAAAATAAAAACACAAGGTTACATGTACCCAGGCTGGATTCCAACTTGCCATGAAGCTGAGGTTACCCTTAAACTCCTGGTCATCCTGCCTCTACTTCCTGAGATGACATGTACGCCACTGTATGCCATCACCGTGTGTGACTTTCAGGTTTTTGAGATATCGCTGTATCCCAGGCTGCCCTGGTATTCAGTATTATGAGAAATAACCCCACTCTCTATTAAAGAGTCTGGTGAAAGAAAGGCAGGGATTTGATTTGTTTGGTTTTTTGTTTTGTTTTGTTTTTTTGAGACGGTTTCTGTAACAGAGCCCTGTCTGACCTGGATTCGCTTATTTAGAACTCTTAAAAGATCTGCCGGACTTTGCTCCTGAGTGCTTGGATTAAAGGTCGATGCCACCAGGACCGGTCAGTTTGGTTTTTGAAACAAAGTTTCTCTTTTTATTTCTGGTTGTCCTAGGATTTTCTCTGTAGGTCCAGCTAAGAGAAACAGTTTTTAATATACCTTCTGCAGAAAGGAACTTCAGCAGAGAAAAAAGGTAGAGGTTGGCATGGTGATATCTTGCAAACAAGGCAGTGTTTGATTTCTTTTTTCTTTCTTTTTTCTCCTCCTCCTTTTTGTGTGTAGTCCTGGCTATCCAGTAATGCCCTTTAGTGTTTTGACCAGGCTGCTCTAGAACTTAGATCTGTCTTCCTCTGCCAAGAAACTCTTGGCTACTTTTTCCCATAACTGGATACTCAGAGAGTTACAATCTTTTTTTTTTTTTTTGGTTTTTCGAGACAGGGTTTCTCTGTGTATCCCGGGCTGTCCTGGAACTCACTCTGTAGACCAGGCTGACCTCAAACTCAGAAATCCACCTGCCTCTGCCTCCCAAGTGCTGGGATTAAAGGCGTGTGCCACCACTGCCTGGCTCAGGGATTCAAAATCTTATCAAATGAGTCGTCTAGGCTTGAGCCTGACTATCCCTTCTCTGATTGTGGCATGGTCACATAGTAGAGTGCCTGCAACTTTACACCATCCTGGGTACTAAGAGAAGCAGACAGCAGGTGCCACCTCAGGGCAAGAGGAGCCTAGCACTTCATGCTATCTGTGATTCTTTGGTGGATTCTAAGTATACCTGATACTGAAAATGTAGCAGAATAAATTACTTTTCACATTATGAATCAGGAGCTGGCCTTGAAATTCCTGTCTATTCTGCCCAGCTTCATTGGTGCTGGGAGTGAAGACCTGCTGCACCATACCTATCATCTGGACAGACCCATTCCAGACTGATGAGACCCAAATGTGAAAGCTTCTCAAATCTTTCCACAGGACAACATACTCTCCTAGACTTCATCAGCTCTTAGCTGCTATAGAGCCAGGAGTGCTAGAAGACACCTGGAATCCCAGCTGCTGGAGAGGCTATCACCACAAATATAAGGCCAACCTGGCTACAGAGTGAATTCAAAGTCAGGCTGGACTATGTATGTAGTGAGACTTTCCTATTTCAAAAAGAAAATAAAATGCCAGGTGGTGATGGCACATGCTTTTAATCCTGATACTCGGGAGGCAGAGGCAGGTGGATCTCTGTGAGTTCTAGGCCATCCTGGTCTATGGAGCTAGTTTCAGGGTAGCCAGAGATATACAGAAACCCTGTCTTGAAAAAAAAAAAAAAAACCGCCGGGCGGTGGTGGCGCACGCCTTTAATCCCAGCACTTGGGAGGCAGAGGCAGGCGGATTTCTGAGTTCGAGGCCAGCCTGGTTTACAGAGTGAGTTCCAGGACAGCCCGGGCTACATAGAGAAACCCTGTCTCGAAAAAACAAAAAAAAAAAAAAAAAAAAACAAAAAAACCCAAAAAAGAAAGAGAAAAAAAGAGGAAGAAAAAGAAAAAAAAGCTAAAAGATATAACTGTATGACAGCATGAGCCCACATGTAAAGGAAAAAGCAATGGAAAAGGGTTACACAGTGGAGTGGGGCCCGGGACGTGGGCAGTCCTGAGCTCAGTCTACAGAACCAACATGGTAGAACAGAACTCATTTTTTCATTTTTTTTTGGGGGGGGGGGGCGCGATTCAAGACAGGGTTTCTTTGTATAGCCCTGGCTGTCCTGGAACTCACTCTGTAGATCAGGCTGGCCTCAAACTCAGAAATCTGCCTGCCTCTGCCTCCCAAGTGCTGCTGGGATTAAAGGCGTGAGCCACCACTGCCTGGATAGCCCATGGTTTCTTTGATATCAAGTCAAAGAATTAGAGGATCATTCTTGAAAGTGAACAGCTCAGGGAGGGACTAAAACAGCTCGGGAGACATCTTAGATAAGCCCCTTCTAGAGAGAGGCGCTGCCTTCTCCCTGGCACCTTAGCGCCCTCTGGCAGAGCCTGCATGGAGAGCAGGCAGTTACTGAACACCTGTGTGCCGCAGGTGACTATCTTGGAATCAGAACATAATGGCTGGTGGTCGTACAGTGTCCACTTGGATTTGTCACTGTCCTTCAGCTTTGAGCTACTGTTCTCTTAGACAGTGCAATGTAGCCAAGTCTGGTCATGAACTTCTGATCCTCCGATCCCCACTTATCAAGTGCTGAGATGACAGGCAAGCCCCCTGCCTAGCTTCCTGACCATGTCTGTACTTTCTTTTTTTTTTTTTTTTTTTGGTTTTTCGAGACAGGGTTTCTCTGTATAGCCCTGGCTGTCCTGGAACTCACTCTGTAGAGCAGGCTGGCCTCGAACTCAGAAATCCGCCTGCCTCTGCCTCCCAAGTGCTGGGATTAAAGGCATGCGCCACCACCGCCCGGCTACGTCTGTACTTTCAAGGTAACTTAGTAAGCAGTCATACAAGACCCCAGAACCTCACAAGCAAGCTAGTTAAACACTCTGTAGTTAGGAGTGGTGGTTCCCAGCAATCAGGGAGTTGAGGCAGGAAAATTGCTGCCAGCTTGGGCTATATGGTCAGACCCTGACTAAAATACAATCTAAAATATGAAACAAAAGAGAATGCTATAATAAAATAAAAGAGTTGAGACGTGTGTGGTAGCACAGACCTTTAATCCCAGAAGCAGACAGAGGCAGTATGCTCTTCAAGAGTTCAAGGCCAGCCTGGTCTGGTAAACGTGCTGCGTCCAGGACAGCCAGGACTACAGAGAGATGCTTGCTCCCATGCCCCAGGAAAAGAGAGGGGGAGGGGAGAAGAGGACATGAAATAAAGTATTAAGTAAAATTATAAAAAATTACTGTTTTCCAAAGAGCTCCCAAACTGGCAGCTCAGGAGCTGCAGTGTTTTCTTGTTTATTTCTAACTCGTACTTGAGCAGGAGGAAGCCCGCGCCAATGTGAAATCAAATCTGGACCTGCTGCTACCCTCCCCTACTGAGGCCCAGCCCAGTGCGTTCCCACCTCCCACGCCTAACAGCCCCTCCACCTAGAGGCTAGAGCCCCTTTAAGAACGGGTAGCAGAGCTTACCAGGAAGGAGGCGGTGTCGAGGGCGCGAGACGGACTTGTGCACAAGCCAGTAAGCGCGACAGACGCAGCGTGACTAGCCAATGGGTGTGCGGGGGCGGGGCGGCGCATCTGAAGCTGTTTCCCGAGGCGCGGAGGCCGCGGCTGGGGGCGGGGAGGGGGCACAGGACCCCAAGTGGGGTCCCCGAGCCGCAGGCACGTGTGACCGGGCGTAGCGAGGAAGCCGAGGCTCCTGAGGCGGAGGCCTCCCGAGGCTGTGGGGGCCGGGGCCTCCCGGGGCGGTAGTGTCGACCGGGCGCGGGGCGGCGTTGGGGTGCGGGGCGCGCGGGGCATTGTGGGGGCTCGGGGCGGGAGGGTCTCCGGTCGGGGCCGGATCCCGGAAGGAGCCCCGCAGGTGAGGGTCGCAGGGCTGGGACGCAGGGCTCCGGGGCTTCCTGGGGTTTAAGTAGAGGGCCTTATTGATATGTAGGGTTCTGCAGCTGGGTTGGGGGCCTCCGCAGAGAGGCCTGGGGCCAGCGAGATGGTGCAAGATTCCATATTGGTGGTCCCACTACTATTTGTCTTTTATTTAATTTTGAGATTGGTCTCCCGTATTCTAAGCTAGTCTGCCAAGTGGCTGTGTAGCTTAGGCTGGCCTTCCTGTCTCAACTTCCCAAGAGCTGGATAACAGGCTTGCACTACCACACCAGGTTTACAGGGGTGCTGATTCTAAAGCGTTGTGCTTGCTAGGAGAACGCTCTTCCAACGAATTACAACCCTAGCTTATGCTTTCAATTGCTTGAGACAGGGTTTCTTGTAACCCATGAATTCCATGGTCTTGAATACCTACCTCCACCTCCTGATTGCTGAGATGAAAGGCATTTGCTGATACCTGGTTTCTGCTGTGCTGGGGATAGAACTCCGGGTTTTGTGCTTGGTAGACAAGTGCCCTGTTGCCTGAACTATCTCCCAGTGCTCTACTATGATTAAAAGTTGGAGGCAGGCTTGATGATAGAGGCAGGTTGGAGCCATGGTCCTTGTTAGGAGATTCAGTACCTTGAGGGTACAGAGCAAGAGACATTAAGTATCTGGCACCAATCCTTTATTGCTGAAGCCTTTAGCAGACAAGGTAGCCAGAGGCAAGAACCTCTACTAAAAATTCATTTTTCTCAAGTGACCCAGAAGTTATAAAAATTGCTGTCCCAAGACCTCAGTGACTGTCCCCACTGCCTCAATAACCCCAACACGCTTTTCTTGACATTCCGTTCAATAGCTTGGCCCTACTGTTGTTAATTGGCTTGTTTTCTGACCCTGGCCAAGTGACTTTGTCTTTCTGTGCCTGTTGGATCTTTTTTGTGTAAGCTAGGGTTTTCCTACTTTCCGTGTTTTGAAGATTCCACGATAATTAGTTCTAATAACAGCTAACCCAGCTGTAGTTTGTGGCTCAGAGTGTGAGGTCTGTATGTCCTTCTTTGAACAAGCCAGGTTGGTAGGATGCCAATGTACTACATGATGCATACATGAGGCATGCCAGTTGTAAAGAATTGGAGCTTAAGGGAGATGGGGCTGCCTAGACGAGGTCATCATTGTCATGCTTGACTGTCCCCCTAGGGCCAGTTCCTGATCCCCCCAGCAGCATGGCGTCTTGGGCTGAGCCCTCTGAGCCTGCTGCCCTGCTACTTCATGGGGCCCCACTCCTGGAGGGCTTTGAGGTGCTTGATGGGGTTGATGATGCAGAGGAGGAAGATGACCTAAGTGGGCTGCCACCACTAGAGGACATGGGACAGCCTACAGTGGAGGAGGCTGAGCAGCCTGGAGCCCTGGCTCGGGAGTTCCTGGCAGCCACAGAGCCTGAGCCAGCCCCAGCCCCAGCCCCAGAAGAGTGGCTGGACATTCTGGGTAAGTGTGCTGGGTTGGTCCGAGGCACCTTGACCCAGGGACTTCTGGTCTCTTGAGCTTTGTCTCCCCCTTTCTATATGGGTTAGAAGTGACATTAGGACATCAATGGCTGGTTTTTATTTGTTTATTTTGAGATAACCTTACTTTGAAATCCTGGCTGGCCTTGAACTCATGCTACAGTCCAAGCTGGGTCTGAACTTTGGATCCTTCCTGACTCATTGTCTCAGGCTCACTGGTCTCACAGGCCTGTGCTATGTGGCTGGCCTCCAAGATGTCCTGATACCAGTGTGTTTGTGAACTCTGCTCGCTGGCTCATATCTTGGCATGCACTCACGATTTGTAACAGGTTGCTTTTTACCCCCAGTGCTGGTAACAGCAGCTCAGAGAGGCTGAGTCACCTTCCTCAAGTCACACAGCCCTTGCACTGGGTGCCAGCAGCTCTAAGACAACTCTGGCTGCATCTTCCCTAAGCATTTGTCTAGACATGTGACAGAGTCTAAAAACTACAGCCCAGCCAGCCAGAGCATCTGGTTCTGCTGTTTACCCTCCTCTTGTTCCACAGCATTGTTTCTCCTAAGTGCTCTCTCCCGGTTGTCCCAGCAGGGGAGCTAGGGAGTGGAAGCCCGGGCCCCTGCGTGCCAGGCAGAGGCTCACCCCCAGCCTCTCACTAGGGCATTCTAGGAAGGTTTCTTAAAATCCTGCCCTGCAGGAGATGGAGAGATGGCTTAGTGGTTAAGAGCACTGATTGCTCTTCTAGAAGATGTGGATTCAATCCCTAGCACCCGTATGGCTGCTCACAAGTGCGTGTAACTCCAGTTTGAGGGAATCTGGCACCCTCTTCTGGACTCTGCCAGCACTGCACACGTGAACATTTTAAAAAACACATTTAATGTAAAAAAAAAAAAAAAAAAAAAGTTGAGAACAGCCATATTGGCCAGGCATATTGGGTACAAGGTGAAAGGCATATTCAGCTAGGCTGTTTGCCCTGTCTGAGGAAAAGGAGCAGGCCAGGCCAGCTGTGTCCCATGGAGTCAGTCTCCAGCTCCAGCCTTGGCATGTCATTCCTTTTTTTTTTTTTTTTTTTTTTTTTTTTTGGTTTTTCGAGACAGGGTTTCTCTGTGTAGCCTTGGCTCTCCTGGAACTCACTCTGTAGACCAGGCTGGCCTCGAACTCAGAAATCCGCCTGCCTCTGCCTCCCAAGTGCTGGGATTAAAGGCGTGCGCCACCATCGCCCGGCGGCATGTCATTCCTAACTGCCCTATTGGGCAGGGGACTGGTTTAAGATGCACAAGGCCTTGGTTCCACCCTGGTGTTACAGTGGCACTGGGTGTTCACTGCAGCTGAAGGTGGCTGGGTAGAGCAGTGACTCACACCCTGGCCCCTGCAGGGAACGGATTGCTGCGGAAGAAGACACTGGTCCCAGGCCCAGCAGGCTCCAGCCGCCCACTCAAGGGCCAGGTGGTGACCGTACACCTTCATATGTCCCTGGAGAATGGCACCCGCGTACAGGAAGAGCCTGAACTGGCCTTCACTCTGGGAGACTGCGATGTTATCCAGGTGGGCGCTGGGTGGGCAGGTGGGCGGCCCATCACAGGGCCTGTGCTCTTGTGATACTCACTGGTTGTCCTACAGGCCCTGGACCTCAGCGTCCCGCTCATGGATGTGGGCGAGACAGCCATGGTCACTGCTGACTCCAAGTACTGCTACGGTCCCCAGGGCAGGTGAGAGACGGCCTGTGTATTTAACCATGCCCACGATCCTTCCCATTTCACAAGAAGGAAAACTGAGGTTGAGGTTGGCCAAGTCACTGGCTCCAGGATAATGTCTCAGACTGTGTTGGGTGATTGACATGGGGACCCCCCGACCTGAGGCCTGGCCTTCCTGCCTCAGATTCAACCTGGCAAGGAGGGTGCAGCGGTGGGGTGGCTGTAGCCTGGTTGCCAGGTCTGAGTGTCCCCTGTTGGCCACCTCCCCAGCAGGAGCCCGTACATCCCCCCCCACGCAGCCCTGTGCCTGGAAGTCACCCTGAAGACAGCAGAGGATGGACCAGACCTGGAGATGCTAAGTGGGCAGGAGCGCGTAGCCCTGGCCAACCGCAAGCGGGAGTGTGGCAATGCCCACTACCAGCGTGCTGACTTTGTGCTGGCTGCCAACTCCTATGACCTGGCCATCAAGGCCATCACCTCCAACGCCAAAGGTGACCAGTTACCTGGGGTGTGTGTGTTCATTTGGAAGTCAGAGGACAAATCGGAGAAGGCAGTTCTGTCCTTCCATTGTATGGAAGAAGCTCAAAACTCAGTTTGTCAGCCTTTGCAATAAGGACTTTGACCTGCTGAGCCATCTAGCTAGCATATAGAGTGGCCATACTTCTGCACCATCATTTGGGCCATAGAACATTCTAGAATATTCCAGAATATAGACATATTTCCTGCCATCCATAACCTTCAGGTCAGTGTCTCCTTCCAGGTGGTATATGTATGGTCAGAAACTGAGGCAGGAGAATGGCCACTTATAGTCTAGTCTGGATTACATACCAAGACCCTTTAGAGTGTGTGTGTGTGTTCATTACAGTGGAGATAATAGGTGAACACCTGGTGTTTTTCTCAGCTGCTGCCCACATTTTCTGACATGTCATTGGACCCAGAGCTCAGTGAGTGAGTGGCCATGCCTGCCTGTCCCCCAGTGCTGAGATTACACACATGCACATTGCACTTGACTCCTGAGTGAGCACTGGGGGCTGAAATCACATCCCCATGCTTGCACACAAGCCCTTGGTGGCACGGGCCTGTCAGCTTACATGAAGGTCAGGAGTTCAAGGTTGTTCATGACTCCATAGTGAGTTGGAGGCCATCCATAGCTGGTTGAGACCCTAACTATGGTGTAAGGACTTGGGTGGCCTCCTAGGGGTCTGGTGGTGTCGACCCCAGGGGAGGGCATGCCTATTTCCCAGTGACCCCTCCCCTACAGTGGACATGACCTGTGAGGAGGAGGAGGAGCTGCTCCAGCTGAAGGTCAAGTGTCTGAACAACCTCGCGGCGTCACAGCTAAAGCTGGACCACTACCGAGCAGCGCTGCGCTCCTGTAGCCAGGTGCTGGAGCACCAGCCGGACAACATCAAGGCACTGTTCCGCAAGGGCAAGGTGCGCTGCAGCCATGTGACGCCTCCCAGTCTTGGGATCCCCACAGTTTGTGGTGAATGCTTCTTGTATACGATTCTCTTTGGCTGCCATCTTCTCCAGAGGGAAAACTGGCTTTGTCATATCATGGCTTGAGAGCCATAAGCCATGTGTCTCTGCTCCCATGCTGTCTCTTCTGCCCAGGTTCCACCAGCCGGGGGCACTATAGACAGGGAATGTGCAGCCTGGGCTGAGTACACAGCCTCTCCTCTCCACTAGTTTCTAGGCCAGCCATTCCACACAAGCTGTCTGCTCAGCCCTGGTTGTCTGGCCCTGCATGGCTCCCTTTTTGCCTGGTGCACTTGTTATGTTTTGTGGTGGTGCAGCCCTGGGGCTTGCACAGGCCCTCAGTGCTGAGGCAGAGACACCTGGAGAGTGCAGGCTTCTGCAGGGAAGTCAGCTGTACTGTTCTAGGAGCCTCAGTTGTTGAACACAGGCCCTGTGGCCCAGCCACACAGCTGAAACCTAAAGATGGATTGTAGTCAGACGGCAGTGTAGGCCATTAGTCTCACCACCCAGGATACTGAAGCAGGAGGATTGCCACATGATCTAGGCCCTCCTGGGCCATAGTGGAAAAATCCAGAAAGATGGTTGGCGTTTAGAACTGTCCCATCAGGAAAGTTGCCTTCAAATCCGGTGGGAATCATAGTACAATAGGATATTGAGTCTTCTCTGAGGCTCCTATAATCTGAGGTGCCTGTCCTTAAGTCCCTTGTCCCAGTGCAGCAGTGATACCAGTGCCAAGCTGTGGCTTGAGATCAGGGTATCATTGCAGGGCAGAGGGGAGCGTGCACTGGGCAGATGCAGAGAGTGGGTGCCTCTCTCCCATAGGTGCTGGCTCAGCAGGGTGAGTATAGTGAGGCCATCCCCATCCTGAGGGCTGCCCTGAAGCTGGAACCTTCCAACAAGGTAAGCAGAACTCTGCTGGGCTGGGCTGGCAAGTGCCTGTAGTTGTCTGCCCCTCGTCATTATTGCAGTCCTGTCTTCTTACTTGCCTAGCAGTGAGGCAGCAGTCCCTCACTGATAGAGCTGATGAGGGCACGTAGAACCACTGAGTCTTAGGAGCCCCAACACTTGACAAACCGTGGAACCTACCAGAAGAAGTGAGCAGTAGTGATGACAGGCAAGTCAGCTGCCTCCTGCATGTGCTCACCCACTCCCACACCCCTCCCACAGACGATCCATGCAGAGCTCTCAAAGCTGGTAAAGAAGCGTGCTGCACAGCGGAGCACAGAGACAGCCCTGTACCGGAAGATGCTAGGCAACCCCAGCCGGCTGCCTGCCAAGTGTCCGGGCAAAGGGGCCTGGGTGAGCCTGGGTGGGGTTCATGGGGCTGGAGGGCGATGCTGGGAAAGGCAGAAGGTGGGACTTTCTGGACCTGCAGGACTCATGGTGTGGGTTGGAGGCTCAGGCAGAGGAAGAAAATCCTTGAGAGGAGTGGGTATTTGGTTCAGGTTTGTGTGCATGGTCCAGACACTGGCTAGGAGGCTGTGTGGATCACAGCAGTGGCTTTGGCTCTGCAGCCAGCTCTCATCCTTCCCTTTATCCACAGTCCATCCCGTGGAAATGGCTGTTTGGGGCGACTGCTGTGGCCCTGGGGGGCGTGGCTCTCTCTGTGGTCATTGCTGCAAGGAACTGACTGTCCCCCTGCGCACTGGACCCCAACCTGTGCTCCCTAACTCCCCCAAGCTCCCTGTCTACTGCCCTCCCTGCCGAGATGCCGCCTATGAGTTGGGGGAGCAAGGATTGAGGGTCACATACCCCAACAAGCAGGAAGGACTGAGACCCTGAAGCAGGGGCATGGGGTGCAGCCCAGAGGGAGGGGCCCTGTTCCTCCAGACCCAGTTGTCTCTCTCCCATAACCCTGTCCTCTGGGGTCAGACCTCAACTGGGGCAGCCTCAGTTTTCCCTGTCAGTAGGCCTGGGGGCAGCACTACCATTCCTTCCTGCCCGCCTGCACCCTCTGTCCAGGCTCCCCCACAGTGAATTAAATAAAGCCTCACCTCACACCCTACTGCTTCCCAGGCCTCTTTCTGATGAAACTGAGAAGCCCTGAGTCACAGCTGAGCCAGTCCCCCACAAAAGCTGCTCTAAGGAGCAGTTGGTGGCCTGTGCCCCTGCCAGGTACAGCTGACTTCAGAGGACTTCAGCGCAGTCCCATCAGCGCTTTCATCTCCTGCCTGAGGTTGGGCCATGTTGGGGTCCTGTGGACTCTGGGGTCATTTTTATTTGGTGAGTGTTATGATTTCAAGAGTCCCTATCCTGGCATGTGTGAGGCCTTGGGTCTGCAAGAAAGGTGGAGAACTGTGTAGCCATGGTCACAGGAGGTCAGGGGGATGTGTTTGTGTCACTTTGAGTTGTACAGGGATGATAGTCACCTGAGCAGGGTCCCTGTGTCTGAAGGTTAAGAAGGCTGGTCTAAGGCAGTGCTGCAGTTCATGACAGCAGTGACTGTAGACTCTGTCATGTTACATCTGAGCCCTGGGGCTGATGGCTGAGGGCCATCACTGGCTTGGGCTTTGTCCTGCTTCTGGGAGTCTAGATCACTCTGACCACCTTATCCCCAAACCTGTGACCCCATACCACCTGCATGGCTAGCAGAAAGGTCATGATTCATGCAGTGCCTAGTTCTCTGGGGAAGTTGTTTTGAGGTAGGGTTTCATGGCTGATCTTCAACTCCTCATCCTCCTGCCTCCACCTCTCAAGTGTTGGGATGGCAGGTGTACTAGCTATATGATATATCTCACACTTAAATGTTTTTATTTTTTGTTCTTTAAAGAAATGTTTAGCCGGGCGGTGGTGGCGCACGCCTTTAATCCCAGCACTTGGGAGGCAGAGGCAGGCGGATTTCTGAGTTCGAGGCCAGCCTGGTCTACAGAGTGAGTTCCAGGACAGCCAAGGCTATACAGAGAAACCCTGTTTCGAAAAACCAAAAAAAAAAAGAAATGTTTTAGAGATTCTGGGATGGAACTGAAGATCTGTTTCCCCAAAATCCTTAAAAAGAGTTCAGAGATGGACAGTGAGTTTCCCTAGATTGCTACACAGCAGCTGTCCTGCATATTCTCAGAGCCCCTGCATATCCTACCCTTGCTTTTTCCTGACCCTCTGGCCAACTCCAGTATTCACCTGGCCCAGCCTTGGGGATTAATGTCTGGGCAGCAGTGTGCCTGTCACCCAAAGCTGTTCTGATGTCAGCTAGGGTGTTGGGGAGCCCTACTGTGTCCAGCCGGAAGATGCAGAGTAATATGTGAGGTCTCTTAGTCACACCCTACACCTGCTCACCAGGAACTGCCCTGGTCTTTCCCCCCTCCCCATCCCTGGGCTCCAACTTCCTCTAAAGTTCCCTGAAGTTGGCGTAGCACCTATATACATCCTGCATCCTTTGTTTACCTCAGAGACAGGGTCTTGCAGTGTAGTCTAGGCTAATTTGGGGACTGTTGGATACTGGTGATCCTCCTGTCTCAACCTTCTGAATAGCTGGTACTACAAGCTTGCCATCATGTCTGGCTTATTTTGCAGTACTGAGAATCCAAGATCTCATTACATTTTATTAAATTGTACGTTGGGGGAGGGGTCGTCTCTGCAATGGTGCACATCACTTCTTCCTTGTGGTCCTAGGGATTGAACTTAGGTCATCAGACTTTGTAGCAAGTCTTACTACCTACAGAGCTGATTAGCCAGCCCAGAAAGTACTCTATAGATGGATGAGCCATGTGCCCAGCCTCTCACTGGGGGATCCTGGGCTATGACTTTCTGCCTTTGGAGGCTGGGTACAAGGTCAGTAAGAGGATTCTGGATCCAATGTTGGAGCCTGTCCTGCCATGGAAGACCCAGAACACTGAGACCAGAGGATTCTGAGTTCAAGGCCACCCTCAGCTATATGGTAAATTGCAAGCAAACGAGAGGTGGCTCAGCAGCTATGAGCACTTGCTGCTCTTGCAGAAGACTTGGGCTCAGATCCTAGCACAGAAACTCAGAACCATCTGTAAGTCCAGTTCTAGAAGATTTCATACCTTCTTATGGCTATACATGGCACACAGACACATGCATACAAGCACTCATGCACTTAAAAGTAGCTTAAAAGTGGGTGGTGATTCACCTATAATCTTAGCACTAGGAAGACCAGGATTGTGTCGGTGAAACAAAGCATTTCCTGACCCTTTGCTCTGTGGTTGAATTAAATTGACTGGGAAAATAACTAGAGATGTCTCCTGGAGACTGTGCAGCTGGCAACTCAATTGCTCTTTGGCTGGGCTAGCTAGGACCCTTCCTCCATAATATGTTAAAAACTGTGCTAGGTGTGGTGGCACAAGAATTTACTCCCAGCAGTTCTGAGGCAAATGCAAACAAGCTGTTTAGTTTGAGGCCCCTTGCTCTGCATAGCAAGTTCCAGGCCAGCCAGAAACGCTATCTCAAAGATTATATATATGAATTTACATAAGAAATACATCTTTTAAAAAGATATATTGGGGGTCAATGTGCAGGTGTTCGACATCTCCCAGCAATTCAGTCTATTAAAACTGTCCATAGGTAAGCAGTGACCAGCAGCAATTGATGCTGATCCTCACACGGGTAAGAAAAGCTGTTAATTACACACACCAAAATATTACAGTCATCAAAAAGGAACGAAGCTCTGATTCATCACCGATTGATGACCCTTGACAGCAATCACACCTCAAAGGCCTCAGGTTGTGGGACCGCACAATGAAATGCTCACAAAGACAAGCAGATCAGAGTTGCCAGGTATAGAAAGGGAACAGGAAAAACTGCAAATGAGGACGAGGCTTTCCTTTGACAGGAAGGAATGTTCTGGAACAGTCGGTGGTGGCGGTTGTGCAACATTGAGTACGTGTTGGATGTCGCGTTAAGAGTTGTTTATTGGAAAGCCAGCGCATGACGTGTGGGAGATTCATCCAGTTATTGAACTTTTAGCATCAAACACGTTCAGCACATCATACTGTTTCCACAGATCTTGCCCGGGTTCTGGGAATCCCCATTAGCTGGACTCGGCAAACCCACGCCCACCTGGTTTACGTAACCACGCCCACTCCCTCCTGGTGCTAGCAGGCCCCGCCCACTTTACCCTCTGGATGGCTGTGCGCAGACTCCACCAAAGGAACGCTGAAGAAAAAGCATAAATCGTAAACATTAAGCTTAAAGGCCGGAGTGGCTATAACCTTGTTCAAGTGTTTAGGGTTCATGAATAACACATGTAGAGGCGGGACTAGGACCTTGGAGAGGTGGAACCGTCAGTGCCTTATGAATATGCATGAGGTAGGTGGGGACTAGAGAGCGTCTGTCAAGCGGTCAGAGGGTCATAGTCAGTTGAGTAGCAAATCCTTGAAAATTGGTTTGCGAAACTCTTGAATAACACAGCTTGTCCGAGCTGTTGGCAGCGGCAACTCTTGAATAACACAGCTTGTCCGAGCAGCTAAGACTGTTGGGGAGGGCCTAGGGAGCTTGGGGTCTGGCTTTGTAGCCTGGTTCGTGAACTGAAGTAAGGCAGACCCTGCGACTGCGGGGGGCATATCAGTGCGTTTGGCGGGCAAGCGATGGTCTAGGTAAAATCTCCTAGTACGCGGTGGGGGAAGGCCAAACCAGCCTCATGAATAATGCAGCAAGTCGGTGGGGCGGGCTTTACGGTAGTTTAGGGGCGTGGCCAAAGTCGTAGCGCTTGGGAAGCAGTTCCTCAGTGTCGCAGGGTTCCAAGGCGTTTGGGGGGCGTGGCAAGGAACTGGTGGAGGCGGTGGGCTTCACCACCTGTAGGCGTGGCTAAATGTGTTTCTTCCAGATTTTTTTTCACTGGAGTGGGCTCGCTGCAGGCGAGATGCGTGTCCATCTAGATCATGCTGGCAACTGCGAACAAACGTGTTCGTCGTCGCGGTCTGGCAGTCTACAAACACGTCGGAGATCACGGCCAACCTCTCATAAACAACACACCTTCGCGACGGGTCGCGAGACCGAGAGCGCTTTGCTGGGTTTGGGATGAGGATGAGGGTGGGTTTCCAGCGCTCCTGGGGGCGAGGCTACCTTCGCCTCATGAATAATGCAGCAGGAGTCGTCTGGTAGGAGGAGCCTGTCTGAGAGCTTGGGGGTGTGTGGCCACGTGCGCACGCGCATAGGGGTTGTTTGCTAGGGAGGGAAGTTTCTTAGAGAGCCCGGAGGCGTGGCCAGTCGGCTGAGCGAAGAGCAGTTTTAAGGCTAAGACTGGCCTCGCGAGACCCTTGAGGCGTGGCCAGTTGCGCTGCGGATAGGTTTTGCAGGCGGCTTCGGAGCGCGCGTGAAGGCGTGGCTAACCTCTCTCATGAATAATGCAGCAAGACTCGCAGTCTCGCGGCCTGAGGGCGGGCCTGTGAGTGCTTAGGGGCGTGGCCATCTGTGCGGGCCGCTTGCAAAAGGTTCCCCAGTTCTGTCATAGAAGCTAGGGCGCCCGAAGTGGGGCGTGGCTATGCTGGCCTCATGAATAATGCAGCACGTCGGCAGGCGGCGGGGCGGGGCGGGCCGGCGTGCCGGCGCAGTCGCTGAGGAGGGGGGCGGGGGAGTGATGGTTGCAAGATGGCGGCGCTGAAGGAGGCTCGGAGTTACGGGTTGTCGTGTGGGCGCGTGAGCGACGGCAGCAGGGTGTCGGTGTTCCACGTGAAGCTCACCGACAGTGCTCTGAAGGCTTTTGAGAGCTACCGGGCCCACCAGGTGAGCTTTGCGGCGTCCTGGCGGGTAGGCTGCGCCGTGGGGAGACACTTGCGGGGACCTGTGGGGGACAAGGCCGCGCGTCCACACCTGGCGACACCTTGACCAACCCCAGTGACATCCTTCCGGTTGACACTACTCTTGTCTCTCTCTTTAAAAACAGGTCCTTTCTATGTAGTTCAGGTTGTCCCTGAACTGACGACCATCCTCCTGTCTTAGGTTCTTAAGTGCTGGGATGACAGGTGTGTTTGGATCCACTCTTAGAAGGAGTAGTTTAGACAGAAACTTACTACTTAGCCCCAGATCCTGCCACCTCCTGTAACCCTGTTTCCCTGGATACTTTTGGACAAGGCTGTTGTGTTTTTCTCACCGACTGAGGTGGTGTTAGCCATGGTGGCTTCCTCCAGCTGGGCACTCAGCAGGAGGCAGCTGTATCCACCACACTTGGTCCCTTCTTCATATTCCAGTCTTTATCTGGGAGAAATTCCAGGCCTTTTGGTACTGCCTCCTGGCTTGGAAGTGGGGTTAGGGATCCTGGCTGTGTCCCTCTCTCCTGGGCCTCACTCTGGGTCACACCTTGATGCTCCACCCAAGCCACAACATCACCCTGCATCCATCCACTGGGACAGAAGTTACAGGTCCCCAGGGGAAGTGGCTTGAGGGTTCATCTTACTAAAGTGACTGGGGTGTTGAGTCTGTGTCTGGATGTGTGTTTCCCTGTGCTGGCACAGGGGGTGTTGACGCGGTCGAGTGAACAGAGAGTAACTAGGAAAGAATGTGGTTTTCTTCCTGCCCCGGACATGTGCTGCACCACTGGCCAAGCCAGGAATTTATTCCCCATTCAGTGGTCTGGGGAGCCTACCTCTTCCCACTTGTCTTCCCTTCACTTCTTTGAGACACTTCCTGCCTGTGCCCAGGTCTTAGTTTTCTCCTTCCTAGAACAGGATTGAATCTGTTTGGAAAAAGTCCTTCTTCCCTTGTCAAAAAGGTTCCTCCTGAGGCAGAAAGTACCCCTGCAGGTGGGAAGGAAGAGGTGGTTAGGAGTTGGGTGGCAGCCACTGAGTGACTGGCCCAGCCACTCTTCCTGGTTGGAATTCCAACCTGGAGTCTTTCCCCTTGGGCCATTCTGACTAGTCCTGGAGGACCAGGGCTTTTCTCAGAAACAGCTGGCCAGAGCATGAGTCACCACTGTCAGGTGGACTTGGTACCTGGTGGCAGTAGCTGGCCCTTGCCCTGCCACCCCAAAAGCCCTCTCCAGCACTGCTGTCATACTGTTATTTTTAATGTTGGGTGTGCATTACATCCCCTAACTAAGCCTGATCGTCTTGGGAGGGTGCTTGTGGAATTGCAGGTCACTATGCTCGTGCCCCGAGGAAGCCAGCTATGTCTAGCCGTATGACTACCAACCATGAGGGAGTCTGGGCATTGTGGCTGGCAGCATTCAGTTTTGGGACAGTTCAAACCTGCGTTTATCTGGAAAGCTGACAGGGCACTTAGTGGCAAGGCGACTTTGGAGTGTAATCTGTTGTCAGCATCAGAGCTTCACTCTATCCTAGGCTGCTGTGAAACCCATGACTCTTGACTCTAAGTCCCAAGGTGGCAGGCAGGCACCCACCACCAGCCCAGGTTCAGAGACACATATAGTTTTGTTTCTTGTTTTTAAGTAGAGTCTCACTTCATAACCCTGGTTGTCCTGGAACTTGCCAGGTAGACCATACTGATTTCTAGCTCTTGGAGATCTATCTGCCACCTTTGTTAGATTAAAGGTGTGTGCCACCATACCCAGCTTGTATTTAATCTTACTCTCTGAGTGTGGAGGGGTCTGAACGGAGACAGTGTTAGCTCTTGTGGCAGGAGAGGACAGGTTTGGGATGGTGAACCATGGGGAGGGACTTGGGGAGACTTGGGTGACCAGAGAGGCACTGGTAGTCAGCTGGTGGTCACAGGGCCAGTACCCCATCTTGTCCCTGCTTTGAGTTAGTACCCCATTAAAAAGCAACGCATCCCGGTTAGTTCCTTTTGCTTCCCCAGCAGCTAGGTCTTGAGTCTGCTGGGCACTTGCTTACCGCTGAGTGGTGCCACCAGCTCTTATGGTTTTTCTAGACATGGTTTCTCTGTCTAACCCTGGCTATCCTGGAACTCGTCTGTAGACCAGGCTGGTCTGGAACTCAGAGATCTGCCCGCCTCTGCCTCTGAATGCTGAGAGTAAAATTGTGTATCACCACTTTCCAGCCACTTGCTTTTATTTATTTATTTTTAAGACTTCTTTACCTCTTCTGTATCCCAGGCTGGCCTTGAAATCAGGACCCTCTGGTCTTAGCTTCCTTGTTGGCTGTCATGCCCCAGCACCATCCTATATTTTAGTTTGAATTACCAGGAGCTTTTTCTTAGCTTCAGGTGTAGCCAGAGCAGGGCTGGAAGGGAACTAGCTGTGGAAAGGGTATATGTGGCCTGGTGAAGAAACTGGACTGTTGAAGGGCGGGAAGTGTGTTCGCCTGGACTGGCACAAAAGGCCACGCCAGTTCAAGGCACAGCTATAGGCATGGCTGGAGCCCATCCCACCTGGGACCGCTAATGTAAAAATAATCCTAATAAATAAAAAACAGGAAAGCTGCCTGAGTTCCAGGGCTGGCTAGGATGAGGCCAGAGGATTGGGAATTCAAAGCCAGTCTGGGCTATATGAGACCTTTTCTCAAGTAAATAACCTAAAGTTCGCAAACCAAACTGGTGCTGATGTGACACTTCGTCTGTGTGTTTTGGGGCTCTGTGGCTGTGGCTTCTAGGACACATGAAGAAATGTGGTCCCCTCATCCTTCCAGGACAGCCAGTTGCTATTGAGAGGCATGTTCCCTGAGAGCCATGAGGTGGGGACCCTGCCTCTACCTACCCCGTTGTAGTTCATCATTGCTGAGTAGGTGACTCTTTGGCCATATGCTCTTACCCTGCCCTTGGTGGAGAGGCATGGAGAGGTCAGGGAAAATTGAAGGTTCTACCAGGGTTAAGAACCTTGAGCATCTGTGGGCTAGCAAGGGTCAACCTCCCCCAGTGTCAGCCCCTTCTTCAGTCATCACAGAGTTTCCACCAAGAGTGGCTCTTGCCTGGATTCTGCTGTGGCCTCATATCCCTGGACATCTGTCACTTGCCAGTAGGAAGCTGCCTTCTGGGCCCATCCTTATCCCCCTCCCCAAAGAAATACCCTTTCCCTGTCAGCATAGGGCTAGCCTTTGAGCCCACAGGCACCAAGATGCACCCTCATGTTATACCTGATGTTTAGAGTCCTTGGGAGGCAGAGATGGGAATGGGATCCAGCAGAATGAGTGTCAGTAGGGACCAAAGTAGGGGCTGCAATGACCAGAGAGGGCCTAGAGGAGGGCAGGGTGCCTTGGCTCACTGTGCTATACCATGGGGGAAATCTGGGTGTTGGGCAGGAGGCTCCAGTTAAGCTTGCAGCTTTCTGGTGTGGCTACCCTACGCCTGGGAATTCCAGCCTCTTGGAATTCCAGGACCCTGCCCTGGTCAGAATGGACTAGTGGCTCCCACTGTGTTCTGAGGCAGATGAGCCTTGAAGCAGCACATCATCCCCTTCCTCCCCAGCTTCCTCAGTGCACAGGGGACTCGGGCTAGTCTGCTAGCCCTTAGAGCATAATCAGTGACTGAGGGGCTAGCCCACCTCACTGCCATGTCTGCTCTTCCCTTCTTGTCCCTGCCATCCATCCCAGTCAGCCCCATCAGGGAGCAGTGTCCAGTCTTCAGGTAAAGTGGTGGCTTTAGACGTCAAGTTACTTCTCAGGACCTCCAAGCAAGGAGGTGGCTCAGGAGCCAGGCATCAAAGCCTCAGAAGGGCTGTGACTCTACCAGGCAGAGGAGAGCATGCTGGTGTGGGCATCAGGAGTGTAATAGCCTTGTGCCTTTGGCCTCCTGGAGAATGGGTTTCGTGTGTGTGTTGCAAGGGTGGTTCTGAGGCTGAGTCTCTCCAAGGCCTTGAACAAGAAGCTGGAGTCTTGAGGGGGTGATGGGTATATGTACTGGGGACCAAGCTCCTCCCTGGCTACTGTGACCCTTGACTGTGCTTCCGGCCTCCTGGCTGTGGCCACGGTTACTGTGTGTAAACAGCAAGCACTCAGAACCCACCCCTATGTTGACTCATCTGCAGGCCAGAGTTCACCCTGCAAGCAGTTTTGACAGCACACGGGGATTGTGACATCCTGGCGTCCTTGAGGGAGGAACTACCTAGCAGGGAAAACACAGCTACTTTTCCTTGCATACTTTGTTGGTCTTTAGACCCAAGCCAGTCCCACAGGAAACCCAAGGATGGGGCTAACAGGGCACACACAGGAGTCCTGCTATTGGTTGACTTGGGTGCGCTGAGCCACACAGATTGGGTTTTTTGTCAGCTTTGCAGTCCCGTGGGTCACTCAAGAGTGCCCCCCAAGTGACTTCCTGCCAGTAGGCAGCTATGGCAGATGAATATTTTTTCTGTTTTTATTCTTTCTCCTCCTCTTAGACAGGTGTTATGTAGCACAGGCTGGCCCTTTCCTCTGCTTCCCAAGTGCTTGGGTGACAGGTGTTTGCTACCACACCCAGTTGTTGTGTCACCTTTCAATAAAAAGAAAAGCTGGTGTCCAGATAGGCCATCCTGAGGAGACTGTCGCACACTCAGTGTCACAGCCTTGTGCTCTTATGATGTCTTGCAGACAGGAGCCTCTCTGGCCAGAGGGGAGATGTGGCTCCCCACTGAGTCAGGCCAAGGGGTGGGGTAGGCGCTGGCATTAAAGTGACCGGGAGTCTCCAGATGTCTGTCTGCAGCACGTGGGAAACCTTGTCTCCTCCATGCTATCTGCACAACCAGCATGGAGGGGAGGCCACAGAAGACAGTTGTGACTGTCCCTGCAGCACGAGGGGCATCCTTGTCCTCTCCACACTGCAGACACACATGCAGTGCTGTCTCTCTGTCTTCCCTAGTACTAAGTAAATGAGTTAGCGTCCCTTAAGCCTCAAAGCCTGTGTGCTTGGCCTCCACTGAGCTGCAGTCCAGTGCAAGCTCTCCTGGTTGCTCCATTTTGTTTTTTCTTTTTATTTTGTGTGAATGGATATTTCTATCTACATTCCTCCTGCATTCTTGGTGCAGGATGAATGATGGCTTCGGGTCCCCTGAGACTAGGGCTACAGATGGCTGTGAGCCACGACGTGTATGTTGGGAGCTGAACCTGAGAGAGCCACCTTCTAGCCCTCAGTTTTCTCTCTGCAGCTCTAGGGATGGCACTAGAGCATGCCAGGCAGGCAGTAACCACTGGATACCCCAGGCTCGAAAGCGTTTCATTTGGATCTCTGCACCTGCACTATACCCAGCAGGTCTCCCTGTTCCTTGATCAGACATTCTAGGTGTGGTGCATGACCCTGGGGATGGCTGCTATAGGGACCTTGAGTAGAGGCAGGCTGGTGTGTGCTCTGGGTGAAGGTGTCCTAGGAAGGAAGGCTCATGAAGGCAGAGGCCTGTGGTCTCTTGAAGATGAAGCTCTCTCAGTGCTAGGAGTCACTGGTGTGGCCCATAGGAGAGGTACACCGGAGGGAATGGGGCCCAGAGGAGGCCATACCAGAAACCTCAAGCAGCTCTGAGGCCTGACCTAGGACAGTACCCCAGGAAAAGGCCAGAGGACCAGTGTGTGAGGCCTGTGGGAGGTCCTGGTGTCAGGTCCCAGAAAATAGGTATCTCTCTTGGAACCAGGTGGCTCAGCACTCTCCCTCCTCCTGTCTCTGTCTCCTCAGTGGCAACTAGACAACTAGGGGAGCTGCTACAAAGCTAGGATGAAGGTATGCACCATGATAGCCCGCCTTTTCTTTTTTCCCTTCCCCCTTTTTCCTCCCTCCTTTTTTTTTTTTTTTCTCTCTCTCTCTTTATCCCTGTGTCTCCACTTTTATTCTTTCTCTTTTTATGGAGATGGAACTTCAGGGCTTGAATTATGATAGGCAGCTGCTTATCGTGCAGTAGCACCCCAGACCACATGTATGCAATTAGAATTTTTATTTGTGTGTGTACGCGTGCGCACGCACGCTTGTGCAGGTCAGAGAACAACTTATATAACTTGGTTTTCTCCTTCTATCACTTGGGTCCTGGAAATTGAACTCAGGGTGGCAGGCACCATTACCCACAGTGTCATCTGATGAGCACCCTATGTGCAGTTTGAAGGTGGTTTCAATGGGTGTAGTAGCCTGTTCTGCCTGGCTCTCAAGTGACTCAGCATCAGATGTCAGGGTCACCACATTATATTGGTGCTGAAGCCCAGGCTTGGGGTGAGGGCTCAGGCTGGTGGAAATGCAGAGGTGGCTAGAAGGCCTCAATGGCTCTCAGGTCACACCACCAGCTAGCTGTGTGTGCAGCAGGCTTTGTAGCAGCCCCCCTAGTTGCCAAGCAGCCCACCTAGGACTCTGAGAGGTACAGATGCAGGTCTCTGGAAGCCTGGTGGCCCTGCTAGCCATCTTTTACACAGGGAAGACCAAGCTCACTGTGGGGATGCCACTCCTGACACATTCTTCCTCATTCTTCCCCAGTGACTGTCCTACATGCTTGGATAGGGTATGACAAAGCCATGTATATCCCCCTCAAAAGGCTAAAAGACTGTCACTGATTCTGGCTCCTCAAAGTTACTGTGCCACCCTGGAACCTTGGTGTCTCTAGGTACAGTGGGATGTTGCCTTGGCTTACTTTAATAAGGACACGGCACCTGTTCTTATTAGCACTTTGCTCTCTGGAGGCAGAGTGGTCAGTGCTGGGCCTCCTGTGGCCCTGCTGCAAATCACTCAGGCAGCAGGATGGTGGACCTCTTTGGGAGCCTGTGTGGCTCCCTCCTGGCAGGCTGCAGGTCATAGGAAAGAAACCCTGTGTTGTTTCTACAAGGTTTACTGTCACCTTCCCCTGGGCATGTGAGATGTTTTGCTCTCTCTACCTCCTGGCCATCTTGATGTTTTTTTGTCTGTGTGTTTTGAGACAGGGTCCACATAGCCATAGAATAAATTATGTAGACAAGGCTGGCCTTGAACTCATAGAGAACTCCCTGCCTTTGCCTCCTTATTGCTGGACATGCACTACCATGCACATCTTAGGCTAGCCGCAAAAGTATGTGTGTTCCTCTCACCCCAGTGCTGGAATGACAGATGTGCCCATTGTGATAATTGTCCCTGCAATTTCCCCATTAGATTTATCTTTATTATATTTTGGTTTTTTTTATCGGTTTTGGTTTTTGGTTTTTTAAAACAGGGTTTTTTAAAACAGTGTGTAGCTGTCCTGGAACTCGCTCTATAGACCAGGCTGACCTTGAACTCATATCCTCCTGCTCTGCCTCCTGAGTGCTGGGATTAAAGGCATGTGACACCTTGCCTGGCTAGATTTATCATTTATTTTTGTGCGTGTGCGCTCACGCGCTTGTGGGCCTTCGTGTGCAAGCCCCAACCATGTGTGGCAACCAGAGGACAACACGAGTCTCTCCTCCCATGTTCATGAGGATGCCAGGAGCAAACTCAGGCTATAAGGCTTGGACCCCAGCACCTTTACCACTGAACGTTGTCTTGGGCTATTGATTCATGACTGATAGAATGTCTTCAGGAGGCCAGGTGAGAGGAAAGTCTGTGGGACCACACCAGCTGAGTGGGGTGGTGTGACCATTGCCATTCTGGAAAGGCTTGCAAGCCTTTATGTACCTTCAGGATACAAGATGAGGAGGCCGGGGAGAGCCTTGGTGGCCATTAACCATGCAGAAGAGAAAGAAGGTCCTCAGAACTCTCCAGCCTTACAGCCGCAGGGTCCTGTTTTCTCATTGGCCACACACTTTGGCAATGTTGGTCGGGCTCACTCCACCTCTGCTGGCCACCTTAACTAGAGATTGGTGGTGGTCTCTGTCAGGGTGCTGGCTTTTTCTGGCACTGTGGAAGAGAAAAGTGGCCTGTGGGAAACAGATTTTTTCGTGGCTATAACAACCCCAAGGCCAGGAAGCCAGGCTGCCTTCTGTAGGTGTGAAACAGTTGGGGCAGCCTTGGCTCCCAGGCCTCCTTGGCTCCTCTGTGTCCAATGTCTTGTTCCTTCTCCGTACCTCTGCACCTAGACTGATCACATGTTGTGGGTGGAGGTGAGTGGGAGGGAAGGGAAGATTTATGGGATCCCATTTGTGGGTTGTTGACAGAAGCCACAGCCTTTAACAGGGGTGTGTGTGTATGCACACGTGCACATATGTGTCACGACTGCCCTACCCTACAAACATCAGGTCAGGTCCTCAGTGCAGAGGAAGTCCTTCCTGCCCTTCCGAGTGGAGTGTCAACCTTCAAGCCCAGGAAACTGGGAGTCCTGTCCCCCAGCTAGTTGAACTAGTTTGGAGTCTCTCTCCTTCATCCCCTCCCAACACATACACACTTTCACAAGTTTGTGTATTTGTTTTTTGAGTCAGGGTCTGTCAATGTAGCCCTGGCTGTTCTGGAACTTGCCACATAGACCAGGCTGGCCTCAAACTCATAGAGATCCACCTGCCTCCACCAGGTGCTGGCATTAAAAATGTGTGCCACCACACCTGGCTCCCACAAGTGTATTATTGTGGCTTTGCAGGATCCAGTGGCCACACATGTCATGGCACACATATGGAGGTCAGAGGACAACTCTGTGAGTGGTGTTCTCCTTCCATCTTTTCTTGATCCCAGGGACTGAGCACAGGTCACCAGGCTTGCACAGCAACTGTCACTATTTGCTGAGCCAACTCTGTGGCCTCACACTCAGTTTTTTTAAGGTAGGGTTTTTTTTTTTCCTAGGTAGCCTAGGCTACCCCAGAATATGAGGTCCTCCTGCCATGGTGCTGGGTCACAGCTATGCCACCAACCCCTGACTCCTTCCTTCTTGTTCTTAAACAGTGGTTTTTCAAGGAAATTGTGCTTCCTGCTGTGGACCTCGTGGTCTTCCCACATCCGGCGTGACTTCATGTCCCAGCAAGGCTCTGAGATGATGAGGACACTCACATCCACATTTAGCCCTGAGGCTAGAAGGTGGACAGGACCCTTGGGAGAGGTCACTAGGTGTCTCTTGTCCTCAGCTTCTGAAGGCTTGTCTCCAGGATCCTGATAGTCCAGGGCTATGTTCCTCTGTGGTTTCTCCTGCTTTCTAAAGGATCCTTTTTGCAACCTTTGCTGTCACAGCTGTGTGGGGAAGATCTTGTGTAGTGTCCTGTGCTGCCCTTAGCTCAGTAGATGGGGAGGACACTGTTGTGGTTGTTGCCCTGAATCAGTGTTGGGACGACTGTTAAGCTGGGAGGATTGGCTCTGCCTCCCCTGTGGAGCCCCTCCTCCCTCAGCTCAGGTCTCAGGGCTGCACTGAGCCTGGACAGAGTCCCGTGGTTTGGGTGTTGTCATGTCAGCTGTAGGTGCTTGGGAGAGATGTCCAGCTATATCACATGATCTACATGGCCAGTATCGGACTTTCAAAAGATAGTTACTAGAGATTTTCTCACCCCTGGATACTCCACAGATGCCATAGGACATGACTAGCCTATACTGCTTGCAGAGGGACCTAGGTAACACCTGGGTACTAGTGAGCTAGGTGTGACTTTTCCTGTTGAAAAGCAGATGCATCCCTGCCCTGGACAGAGGACCCTGGTCTCTGATGGGCTGGAGCACAGTGTGGATAGAGGGAGCTTAGCTCCTGGTCAGTTGCCTCTCTCTGGATGCAGACTGCAGTCCCTCTTCTCTTCCCATTCTAGCTGTCCTTCAGGTAACCACCACTCAGGGTGGAGACCTCCCTAGGAGCTGTCTGAGGGCAGGAGCAGGCCACAACTAGAAGAGTGCCTTCCTCTCCCGTGGTCCTATTTTTGGAGTTGGCGTGATGCACCTGCCTCATATTCCAGGAAAATGTGCTTGGCTCAGGGAACATCTGAGATGGGGAGGGGATAGTGGGGGCTTGTGCCAGCCTACTCCAGGGTTCCAGCTTCCTTAGAGGAGGGCAGGGTCCCCTGATCAAGGACCCTCAATCATCCCCCCTCCTCCCAGAAATGACAGGGCTTCACTGTTGGTGGCTATCCACCAGTAGGAAGCCAGCTGTGCTGAGCAGGCCAAAAGGGGAACGGGCTGACCCACCCTGCTGTCTCCTCCTGCTTTCAATCCCTTTGTCATAGCACTTGCCCCAGGGAAGGTGCCCTGTTTTCTCTCTGCTAGGAAGGTCAGGAGTCCATCCCCATAGAGAAGGAACCTGCTCTGCTTGATAGGGCCCTGGCTACTTCTGCTGCAACTCCACAGACTGGAGGCAACTCCTGCCCTCTAGTCACATGATGGCTCGGGCTCTGAGCTTTAGATGTCATCTTTGATGGTTAGCTGCCTTGGGACCCCAGGTGCTCCCACCCTCTCTTCCCCTCCCATTCTCACCTCTTGTGTGAGTATATCAAAAGCCTGACTACCTGACTCAGGAGCTGTAGGTCTGCCCGTCCTTTGCCTAGTCCTGGGGTCGTAAGGGCATTTGCAGGGGCCTAGAGGATCCCACCTGCAGGCCAGGTATTTTTTTCCAAGGTGTGGCCAAGCCAGGGCAGCAGCCTGGTTTGTAGCAGTAGAAGTTGCTTACCTATGTATCTGTGACCCAGTTCTTGGAGATAGGCTAGGCTGAGAGTTAGGGCCAAGCTCCAGCCTCTCAGTACCCATGCTGGGGTCACCATTGTGGACCTTGGATGTCCTAGAACCCTAAGGGTGGGTTGGTGGGGGCATAGCTCAGTCGCTAAGGGCCCTTTGTGAGGCTGCAGCAGAAATTGTATATTTGTAGCTCTCTGAGCCTTGGCCCTGATCTGCCCTGTGGGGCTACCTTTCTGCTTTTGCTTGACAGGTGACCAGTGACAGCCAGGCACCTTTGCTTTGAAGCCCAGGTTCATGACCTCCTTAGGAGCCAGGTAGGCACTATGGCAGACTCAAGAAAACAGATGAAGGAATGTGCAGCCCACCAGGCTACCTGTCTAGACCAGACTAGAGGAGACTGCCCTGTCTAGACTAGAGGAGATGTGGTCAGGCTTAGTAGTCCCACCCTCCAGAGGAGGCACTTCTCGTCCTCTGTGAGAACTGCTGGCCCTTAGCCGCTTGTGATAAAGCAGGAGGCTCAAATGATGTGTGTGCTGGCAAGGGCAATGAGGATGCCATAGTGCCCGTCCATCAGGCCTGCCTACAGGCCTGCCCCACTGTCCTGAGGATGAATAACTGAATTCAGGGAAGCTCTATGATAGGAGGGCTGGATGTGTGGCTCATGGGCCAGGTCAGGACTGACGTGTGCTGGTCCCTGTAGGCACACCTGACTTTTGATGGGAAGAAAATACTAGAAGGTAGGGATGTCACCATAATCATGGCCTGGAAGAGCCAGTGGCACTACCCTCTTTTTCTGGTCTTGTTACTTTTAAATTAAAAACAAAATGAAATAAACTAGCCAGACAGGTAGCTTACACCTTTAATCCTGGCAGGAGGGCAGAGAGGCAAGGAGAGAGGCAGAGAGGCAGAGAGGCAGAGGCCCTCTGCAGTCTAGCCTGCCTGGTGTACACAGTGAGTCCAGGCCAGGCAGGACTGCATCTGCATAGTGAACTGCTGTCCCTGAACAGATGTGTATGGGGGAGGAGGTGTGCCTCAGCATCTCTGTGGAACAAAGGCCTACACATACTTGGTGTTCCCCTTCTCCTTTATGTGGGTCTGGGGGTGTTGCAAGCCTTGTACAACTGTCTCTTAGACCTCTTTGTTAGTTTTTTAAGACAGGGTCTCACTTTGCAGTCCAGGCTGCAATTTGTGTGATCCTTCAGCTGGGATCCCATGTGTGCCACCTGCACAGCAGCCAGTGGGTGGGCTTCCTTTGGTCTGGAATATGGTTTCCCTTTAAGGGCAGAAGACCTTTTGAGTGGGCAGCAGGTTGCTGTTGCCTCCATGGGTCTCACCATGTAGTCTGCTCCACCTCTCTCTGGGTGCACTCCCAGGGCTGTCTCTCCTGCACCTCCCCCTTCCTCCTGCGCCAGATGCCAAGTGGAATCCCTCCTGGCTCTAGTTTGTTTCCAGGTCACTCTGTCACTCACAGACATGCTGGCTGCATATGGTGCTTCCCATTGGCTGTGTGCCCATCATTGCTCATGCTCCCAACTGGGGTGACCCCCAGTGGCCCCTCCACCTTGCTTCATGTCAGCTTGCTGGGTGGCATGGAAGCTATTCTGGAGAGGTGATTCTGTCTGACCATGATAGATATATGTGCATGTGTGCATGCATTTGTTGTGGTTCATGTGTGCCTGGGGCTGTGGAAAAGACTATTTCCACAATTGAGTTAGATTTCCACCTCCCTAAGAAAAGAAGCCCAAAGAAGCTGAGTATCTTACTGAGGACACAGCTTAGAAATGACTGGCCCATGTTGGACCAGAGCATTTTAAGTTCAGCTGCATTCAAGAGCCCATGTGTCATTTCTGCTTGGCAGGATTAAGTGAGGCAGGGCCCATGTACTGTGTGTTCTTTGGGTCTCCTGCTTAAGGATAGCAGCCCTTCCCTACTGGGCAAAGGCAGCATTTATCCCAGGAACATCAGGGCAGGAGCCTCTTGGTGGTTCTGTACGTTGTATTTCCAGCCATGGACTTGGCCACTGGGTACCCAGGTGAGGTGCTGCCTCATCAGAGCTGGTTGAAACCTGCCCTGGTCCTAGTGGGCTCTGCCTCCTCCACAGAGGTCCTCACAGCACTTGGTGGTGTCCAGTGTCCAGCTAACTCTTAGAAATAGGAAGGGAGGACACATGGGCTTGTGTGGAGATCTCAGGGGTTTAGTTATTTAAAACTACTCTGACAAAGGCCAGGCTTGCCTTGGACTCTATAGCTGAGGATGACCTTGAGCTCCTAATCCTGCTGTCTCACCCCCTGAGCACTGGATAAAGGATGTGCAGTCTCTCTGGTCCGTGTGGTGCTGGAAGCCAGGCCCACTCATGTGCTTGGCAAGTACTCTGCCCGCCAAGCTGCAGCCTCAGCCACTTGATAGCAGTTTGAATTTTACAGCAACATAGAGTATACTGTTAGAGACATGTTACTTTCTCACCTGCGTAGCACCTGTAGCTGGCAAAGCACCTAGCATTCTGACTCTCTTTGGAAGGAACACTAGCAAGCATGGTGGGGACATCTGCAGCAGGTAGCCCTCGAGCTGGCGGCAGGTCATGTGGTGGCAGCACACAGGAAGCAAAGAACCCTAAGAGAGAAGCAGGGCTGGCCTGTGCCCTTCAGTGACCCATTTTCTCCACCTGGCTCGACTTCCTGAGCACCCCAAGAACAAAACCAAACCAGCACCCCTGGCTGGGGAAGAGTGTGCTCCTATGGAGCCTGTGGGAGGGGTTCACACTTAGACAGTGTGATCCAGGCTTGGGCTCATACTTCCAACCTCACAGTTGCAATGGTTTCAACATTGTTTAAAAGTCCAGAGTCTCTGCTGAGTCCCTGGGAAATCAAAAACCATTTTCAGGCATGGCAACCATGATGTTGTTACGGAGGGTCAAGAGTTCAAGGTCAACCTCAACTATGTAGTGAGGCCTACAAAACACTTTGTCTCAAAAAACAAGAACAAAACCAAAACCTTCAAGTCACATATTCTCAGCATACAGTGGTACAGAACAAAACTCCCTCCAAAAGGAGGAGGCAGGGGCTGGAGAGATGGCTCAGAGGTTAAGAGCACTGACTGCTCTTACAGAGGTTCTGAGTTCAATTCCCAGCAACCACATGGTGGCTCACAACCATCTGTAATGGGTTCTGATACACCCTCTTCTAGTGTGTCTAAAGACAGCGACGTGTACTCACATATATAAAAATGAATAAATCTTAAAAAAAAAAAAAAAACCAAAAAAAACCACATATATAAAATGAATAAATCTTAAAAAAAAAAAAAAAAAAAAAAAAAGAGCTGGTATGGCCATGAAAGACTGAACCAAGCAAGGCAGTAAGACACAGGAAACTGGACTCATATTCTCTAGGTGGGCATCTGGGGCTCATAGCAGCAGTATCTGAAGTCTCAGGCAGCTCCATGGCCTGTGGCGAGTGGGACCTCTCTTGGGCCTGCTCTGCTCTGTGCCCACAGCTTTCCTTGCTGTCTTAGAGCTCCTTCTGTTGCTGTGGTAAAACACAGACCAAGAGCTACTTGGGGAGGAAAGAGTTTATTTCAGTTGTAGTCCATTATCAAGGGAAAATCAGGGCAGGACCTTAAGGCAGGAACCTAAGCAGAGGCATGGAGAAGTGCTGCTTATTTACTTGCTCTCCTGCACCCCTGCTGGCTGGCTCTCCTCCACACCTGCTGGCTCTCCTGCACACCTGTTGGCTCTCCTACACCCCTGCTGGCTGGCTCTCCTGCACCCCTGCTGGCTAGCTCTCCTGCACCCCTGCTGGCTCTCCTGCATGGCACTGCCCACAGGAATTATAAATCAAGAAAATGCCTTCCCCTGAGATTTGCCTGCAGGTCATTCTGATGGAGGTGATTCCTCAGATGATAGTCCCCCTTTCCAGATTACTCTGGCTTATTTCAGGTTGACAAAAACTTTAACCAGCACAGTGCCCCATGTTCCTGGCCATCCTAGTATCCCCTTGTCTTCCTTACAACTGATGCTTCACCTTCCTGGCTTTGTGCCTTCAGGACCACCATATAACATGCAGCTTGGATTCACATTACCCGACTCTCACACTTTAATTCTGGACCTTTTATGGCCCCACCACTGCTGCATCCTGCATGCCTATGAAGTTAGCACACAGAGCCAGTGTGGGTTCTGCTGCCATCTCAAAGTGTTGTCACAGCCCTGAGCTGTGGCTGCAGCAGCCTCTGCCTGCTCAGCTGAACCTGTAGGACAGATCCCCAGATGACCATGTTACAGTAGAGTATCTTTGCATTTGGCTGTCTCTTCAGATTCTCAAAGGAATGTTTTCCAAAGGGGTTCTCAGTCTCCCACCTTGAGGCTGAGGGGTAGGGCCAGCCTGCAAGGCACTTTCCGGTGTGTTGAAACTGGTCCATGTCAGATCCCACTGAGCTCGGAGCCATTGCAGCCCCTCTGCTTTGACAGCACCTTGTCCACTTCCAGTTTGCTTTTTACCTCTGCACACTGCACATTGTCCACATCTTCCTGTGCTAGTCTCTGCTTGGGGTCTGACTGCGAGCCATAGTAAGGGCCATCCCAAAGCCTGGTGCTCTGCTCTCTTGAAATTTCCTCTGCTAGTTTATTCTGTTTAGCTTGTTTTCTGGGATAGCATCTCACTGTACAGCTCTGGTTGGCATGGTGCTTGCTATGTAGACCAGGCTGGCTACAAACACAGAGAAACCCACTTGTCTCTGCCTCGAGTCCTGGGGTAAAGGCTGCACTGCCGTGCCTGCCTTAGTCTGTTAGTTTTAGCTGCACCCTCCCTGAAGGCTGGGCACAGGCAGGATGCAGCCAGATTCCTTGCTGGAGCCTACCATGAGCGTGCTGTGCAGAGCCTTGTGGGAGTGCAGGACCTGCTCGATTGCTGCTGGGCCCCATAGGCTCCCCTCTCTGCTGAGGCTTCTCCTGCCTTCAGGGCACAGGGCCTTTGCTCCTGCTTCTCACAGCATCCCCACCCTGCTGCAGTCCCTGCTGAGCTTACTCTTCTGTCACTATGCAGGACATAGGACAGGGACTGGACAGTGCTTCTTTTGTCCCTTGAGTCTCATGGCTGAAGTGGCTTGGTGTGTGGTAGTGGGAGCTGTGGATGGTCATATTCTGACAACAGATAAAAACAGCTCAGACTGTCAGTGGGGCCAGGAACAGGAAAGCTTGCTCCCATTTTCCCCCTTCTCTAGCTAAGCCCCATCCTTTGGTGATGCCACCCTTAACACAGCGCCGCCAGCAGGGACTGAGTTTTCAAACACTGAACCTGGGGGAGACTATTCACGTTCAAACAAACAAGTTCATATGTGCTTTATTTCTGTGAGATCTGATGAAGAGTCGTCAGAGCCTTTGGTCCAGCACTGTTTAGTGTCCCTGCACTCTCCCATACCTACCCTCTGTTCCTTCATTCAGTCCCCGCGCCTTGGGGCAGCTGATTGCTTTTGAAACAGGCTCACATAGCCCAGTCCTGAAGTCTGTTTTGTAGAAGATGCCTTGAACTCCCATCTCTACCTCCTCTGGAGTGCTGGGGTGAGTTTTGTGTTTCCACCTGTGGCATGTCCCTTTTGTTATTTAGTGCTTCTTTAATTTGATGTGTGTGTGTGCCTGAGTCTGTGTCTGTACCATGTGCCTGGTTCCTTCAGAGCTCAGAGGGGCATTGGATCTCCCAGAACTGGGGCTATAGATGGTTGTAAGCACCATGTATGTACTGGGAATGGAACCCGGGTCTTCTGCAAGAGCAGTGAGTGCTCCTGACCACTGGACCACCTCTCCAGCCTCTTGTTTTCTTTTTTTAAAGATTTATTTATTTGTTATGTATAAAGTGTTGTGCCTGCAGGCCAGAAGAGAACACAAGATATCATCATAGACAGTTGTGAGCCACCATGTGGGTGCTGGGAATTGAACTCAGGACCTCTGGAAGAGCAGCCAGTGTTCTTAACCTCTGAGCCATATCTCCAGCCCTTGTTTTGGTATTTTTGAGACAGGGTCTTGCTTTGTAGCTCAGGGTGGCCTTTCCCCTTCAAGGTACTGAGGATGCCAGGTCTGTGCTCTTACGATCCATCTATCCCATTGTATGATAATATAGTTCATTCATCTGCTCCATCATACTCCAAACCCATGTACCCACATGATTTGAAAAACCATGCACATCTTTGTTTTTCTGTTTTTTGACACATGCCTTCATTCCAAGTAATCACCAGGTTTGGAGCTCACCTGGTCTTCATGGTGAGTTCCAGACCAGTCAGCATTGCACAGTGAGCCACTGTCTCAGAACAGAGCAAAGAGCCCCTTCTGGAGTGGCTGGCTGTGTCCCTCAGAGGCAGACGATCCCGCTCTCCAGGCACACACTCCTGTCTACTGTTTTGGCCACAGGAGTGCTGGGATTCCCAATGTACATTGTTGTGTCCATGTTTTCATCCATGTTCCTGGGAGCCAGGCCTGTGCAGTGAGTGCTTTCCCACGGAGCCGCCTTCCTGGGCTGGCCTGCGCTTGTGTTACATTCTGCTTGAGGCAGTGTTGGGGATAACATATAGCCAAGCTGGTCTCTGATGTACAGAGGCCTTGCCTTAAGTTTCCCATACCCTGCCTCTGCCTCCTGAGTGTGAAGATTAGGTGTGTGCCATTCCCTTCCTTCTGTGACCTCCACTCCCCTGAGGCAGTGCAGAGGAGTGAGCTTTTGGGACCTCAAGGTAGGTAGCATCTGCAATTTGTCTTATGGAGACTTCACTGTGGCAATGACTATGCCACATTTGCACTGTGGTGCTGAGAGCCCGTTGCATCCTAATTGGCACTTGACAGTGCCAATAGCTTTGGCCACTATCTCACAGTTCTGTCGTGACTTCTCACCATCATGACCATAGACTTGGTGTCACAAACTACAGTGAAGTCCACCTCCTGCCTGCTAGCGACTAAGGGCAAGGAAGTTCAGCACAGCTGCTTCCTGCCCTTGAACTTCAGCCGAGAAGAAGGCTATTGCCACAGGAAGGAGGAAGTATGTCTGGGTACTGTAGGCCTGGTCTCTGTAGATTCTACTGCCCTGAGCCCTCTGGAGGGCGCTTCTGCCCTGCTGAGCTGCCTGAGCCTCAGCTCTCTCGAATATGGAGAGCATGGAATATTGATGAGGACTGCCTCTCTCCACAAGACACACTGGTGGGTCCTGTGACATATCAGTATCTGCCTGTGGGAAGGGTTCTAGGTTCTTAGGGACCATTCTGGAACTTGTGTTCCCACAAGGCCCTTTCCTCCCTGGCTGGTGCTGTGGGTGTCAGAATCTTCCCGAAAGCCAGAATGTCAGAGAAGCATCCAGTTATAGGTAGTTGATCAGCCGGTATTGAATTCAGGAGCTTGTGGCCACACCCTCTATAGAGACCCCCAAGTGTCTTTGGGTGGTGTATCAGAGGCCAGCCTTTCCCCAGGATTGAGAAAGCAAGTAGGTGTGTCTGTGCTCGAATTATCTCTCTGTGTATGCATGTGCACCCACGTATGGAGTGTGGGTGGGTGGGAGGGCCATGGGTGTTCTGATGCAGCTTTGTGTCTGGAGTCTTTAAAACACTCCAGAGACAGGGAGGACTATTCTTGGAGAACCAGCCAGCAGGTCACAGGACCCAACTGTGCCTGGTGGCTAGGGGTCAGAGGGCTCCAGAGCTACATGTGTGGTCAGTGTCATTGTGTGCCTCCTCTCAGCCCATGCTAGGCTGTCAGCTCAGGAATTAGCACTGTTAGATGGGCTTTTCTAGCACTTGTGCCCACTGTACCTGCTGACCATGAGATACCACCTTGTTAGGACAAGGCTGCCAGCATGCCAGGAGTCAGCCAGGTAGACAGCTGCAAGAGCAATGCAGAGGGAACACTGGCCTCAGAGCTCTGTGTAAGCCTCATAGAGGGCTCAAGGCCAGGCTAGTCATTGTCCGGGCATTTGGGCTTTGATGATAGATGTCCTAGTGAGATTTCCTTCGGAAGACTCCTGCAGAGCTGTTGGAGGAGGCTAGGGCCTGTTGGAGGGCCCTTGAGATCTGAGGTCGTGGAGGCTTAAGCCACAGGGAGTCTTAGGCGTGCAGACTGACAGGCATGTATTCCCTTGCTCTTCTTAGGAACCTCCTAACCTGATACAACTGTTGAGAAACTTCCCAAAAGTTTTCTGTGATGTCATTTCTACTGCACAGAGCTCTGTCCCAGAGCAGAGCCCAGCTGCTTCCCTTCATGCTTGTCACCCTGAAAATCAGCCCATTTTTGTCTGAAGATAGATGATAAATGGATCCAAAGAGAAACTTGAGTCCAGCCTGCAGTCCTTCCTGCCATTCCCATAGCTAGCCACCACAGGTAGCTTTTCAATTGCTGGTGACACAGAGACATATGTTACAGCTCTACCTCATATGCTGGTACAGCAGAGAACCTACCTCTCTTTTTGTTCAAGTTGGGCCTGCTTGTCCTAGCTGGCTTTGGGTCAGAATGCAGCGTGCCTTGTGAGGACTGGAGTTTACAGTGTGCCCTGAACTCACTCTCTGAGCTTCTGTACATATTGTGATCAGACCCTGACAGCATGACTACCACAGTGTGTGTCTCCTACACTCAGGCTTCTTCATGAGCCCTAAGCTCAGTGACTGGGCTTCTGTGTTGCAAGGCAGGGACCCAGGCTGCTCTTGACCCCCTGACCCTGCTGTCACAGCCAACAGAGTGGCTGGGCCGCTGGGGGTGGGGGTCATAAATGTGGACATTTAATTGGTTCTCTGTGCTGGGCGTTGGTCATCTTCCTGAAGCAATGCCAGTTGGCAGATGCTTGCCATCAGCTTCTGTATAGCCAGCCTGACTGGAGATCAGGGTGTGTCACCCCAAGAAAGGACACGTGGAGACATGCAGCCCAGGACAGTCCCTCTGATACACCCTCTACTGATGTTACTGCTTATGCAGGCTTTGCTGGACACAGTATGAAGACAGTGGACAAAAGGTCCTTGCAAGGGAAAGTGGCAGCAGCAAATGGAGGTTGAGCCTGTCAGAGAGCACAGGCTCACAAGTCTGAGCTCAGCTGACGTGGCAACCCCACTCCCACAGAGGTGACTAGAGCAGCCTGAGTACCTGGGGCTATAGGAGAGAAATGCCCCCAGCTGTGAGACAAGGTGGGAAGGCACACACGCATCCTCCTCAGGAGGACACTGAGAGCACTGGATAGACCTGCTGTGCTGCGCCCAGGTGGCCCATGTACAATGGTCATGACTTTGACTTCTCAATTAAGGGTCTGAGAGCACTGTGCCTGAGGGCCCTGAAGACCTGTTGATTGGGGTGGACAACAGTACCTGTCATTTTCTGTAATTGGTCTCTTTGCTTTTGCATTTGAGGAAGGGCAGGAGCAGGTTTGAAGCAAAGTGGAGCCTCGGCTTGGCCCAGGGGCCCCAGCTCTCTGGAGGTGGGTCTGGGATGTGCTCAAGGAGGTGCCCTAGGGAGGTCAAGGGTTGTGGCTGAGTGCACAGGCCTGCTGGGAGACTCTGGGTTGTTTAGCAGAGTTCTGAAGTTGCATGCAGATCATGAGTGGGCTGAGTTGCAACATCCGGGTAAGATCAGATGACATGCTGGCCCAGCTTGGGTTGCTCGGGGATAGTAGAACTTGCTGTCCTAGGAGGCTGGTTCCTCACGCCCTTGTCCAAGCCTCTATCTTCTCTGCGCATGTCCTGTGGCTGAGATTGGGGGTAGGCCCTAGAAGTTAAGAGGGGGTAGCCTAGCAACAGCCCTGATACAGTGGGAATGGCGCAAGAGTGGCGGGGGTGGGGGGAGCCCATGGGTGAGAAGGCCAATGTCTGCTCTATGTGCTTAGCACAATGTCTTTGGAGCCAGACCTGGATAACATTTGGCTATGACTCCAGGGGGGTGGGTGGGTAGGACATGTGGTTGTTGAGAAAGCCGCACTCAAGGTGGGCACAGACACCGCAAGGAGCTGTGTGGATGGTTATTTGGGAGGTATTATAAGACTGGTTTTTCAGCAGTGTGTGGTGATGTACACAAGTGGATTTTTGTGAGGTCAGGGCCAGCCTGATCTACATAGTGAATTCCAGAACAGCCAGAACTATATAATGAGACCCTATCTCAAATACAGACAAATCAACAACAACAAAATACTACTAATAAAACAATAGCCTTTCCAAAACTAGGGTTTGTTTGTTGTTTGTGTTCTAAAGAACAGCTGGGTGGAGGTGGAGGCAGCTGCATTACCAGTTTGAGACCAGCCTGAGGGACACAAGACCCTTTAAAACTGAAGCAAGAAAGTCAAGACTTTCATAACGTGCCACCCATGTGGGATAAATGTGCTCAGAGTCAAAGGATATGCCCAGGCTGACCTGGGCAGCAGGTGCAGCACTAAAAACTTGGTTATTGTCCTTGACATCCAAAACCAAATGCCCTTTCTTGACAGTTAAGGTGTTTTTGTGTAATGTATATGAACATGACTGGAGTGGGTAGGACACACTATCATCCTGGCAGGTGGGAGCTGTACAGAAGGACCAAAGGTTCAGGCCAGCCATGGTTCGATTGCAAAACTCATGACTTTAAAAAACAATAAAGAAAATGTAGGGTGTGTTGGTACACTTGTCTTCTTGACATTCTAGATACAGAGGCACAAGAGCAATCTGAGCAGTGAAGGCTGGCCAGGTGCAGGCTGGGAGTTCTGGGTCAGCAAGACCTTCCAGAGCTAACAGAAGACGGCAGTGGCCAGCTGTGGAGCCCTGGACTCTTGTCTAGTATTATGTAACCAGGCTTGGGGCAGGAGAGGCAGTAGTCCTGGCTTATTCCCAGCTACGTAGTAAATTCGAGGCAAGCTAGGAATGTGTGAGACATGCTCACATGAAAAAGAAAAGTGTTCCTGTAAGAGATAGACAAGAAGAGTTCTATGTGACCACCCAAGGCAGAGATTAAATTAACAGTCAACAAGGGAAGGATGCTGGGTGCCACTGCCTTTGCTACAGCCCAGTGACACTGATCCAGGACAAAACAGGCTTCAGTGTTTGGAGCTTCCAGGTCAGGGCATTTGTTATACAGCCACAGATCTGACACACTGTGTGTGTCCATGGATACAGCTTCAGAAAGACACATTCGCAGGGACAGAAAATAAATTTGAGGAGGCTTGACAGCAGGACTGGGCTCTGGCTGTGTAGTATGTGGTCACAGTACCCTGCCCCCACTGTTAGGGCTGCAGGAGGGTGGTGGTTTCTGCTGGGTTGTGTCTTCAGTTCCAGGTTTTATTTTTGTTTTTTTTTTTTTTGTTTCCGAGACAGGGTTTCTCTGTGTAGCCCTGGCTGTCCTGGAACTCACTCAGTAGACCAGGCTGGCCTCGAACTCAGAAATCCGCCTGCCTCTGCCTCCCAAGTGCTGGGATTAAAGCGTGCGCCACCACTGCACGGCTTCAGTTCCAGTTTTTAAGAGCCGTCTTTGAGATCTCACTTTGGGAGCTTTCTGGGTCCTTCCTTGAGTTAGACACTTGGACTGTGTGGTTCCACCAAGTATATCAGGCTCAGCAGTTTGCCATCCATCTGTCCCATCTGACCTGCTCAGGTGGTCAGGACCTCTGTGAGAGCCACAGCTCTGGGCCTGGTTACCAAGCCCCAGTTGCTCATGGAGGCACCTTTCCCAGCAGGGTCTACAGCCTTGGCGACCACACTCATCCTTCCAGGAAGCTGGGGGAGGATTCCTGAAGGGCATTTCCCAACAGGCTGGGCTTTACTGGAAAGGGGCGGCAACCAGGAGGTTGCTGGCCAGGGCTCAGCCCCTTCAGTTCCCTCTCCTACTTGCAAGGCTCTGAGAAGGCAGCCTGTGGCCTGGCACCCCAAGGAATGCTGGGAGAAGGGATCTATGCCATCCCTTCCCTGGTCTCCTGTCCTGGGTGGATGGAGGAGAAACACACTGCTTAGCAGGGTTGGCTCCTGGATCCAGGAAAGGGTGCAGTATACTCTGCCATCCTCACCCAGCCTTGTCTGGTTCTAGATATGACCCATCCATTACATATGGAATCTCAGGCCCGTTTCTTTGTAGCCTTGGAACCAGCATCTCAGACTTAGCCCTGTTCTTCCAGACTTGGGACCAGTCCACATCATACTGCCCAGCTGGAGCCATATATCCATGGCCACCAAATTGAATTGTGGTCCATATGCATTTGGATCTAGCACATGACAACCTTTAAAAAAAAAAAAAAAAGATTTATTTATTCTGGGGTAGTAGTGGGGCTCCCTTTTAATCCCAGCACTTGAAAGGCAAAAGCAGGTGAATCTCCCTCCCCTCCTCCCCTCCCCCCCCTCCCCCCCTCCCCCCCCTCCTCCCCCTCCTCCCCCTCCTCCCCCTCCCTCCCCCCTCCCCTCCTCCCCTCCTCCCCCCCTCCCCCCTCCCCCCCCCCCCTCCTCCCTCCTCCTCCCCCCCCTCCCTCCCCCTCCCTCCCCCTCCTCCCCTCTCCCCCTCCTCCCCCCCTCCCCCCTCCCCCCCTCCTCCCTCCTCCCCTCTCCCCCTCCTCCCCCTCCTCCCCTCCCCCCCCTCCTCCCCTTCCTCCCCCTCTTCTTCCTCTTTGTTTCAAGACAAGGTTTCTCTGTATAGCCCTGGCTGTCCTGGAACTCACTCTGTAGACCAGGCTGGCCTCAAACTCAGAAATCCACCTGCCTCCTGCCTCTGCCTCCCAAGTGCTGGGATTAAAGGCGTGCGCCACCACTGCCCAGCAGCAAGTGAATCTCTTAAGTTCAAGGCCAACCTCATTTACAGAGTAAGTTGCAGGACAGCAGAAGAGTATTGTGACCATCCAGCAGCCTATGGTCGAACTAGATTCACCTGAATGGGGCTGGAAATGAAAGAGGTGGGGTTGAGGGGGAGAAGAACGAAGCCAAGACAAGGTTCTGATCAGGGCTTCAAAGCTTAATAATAAGCACTGTGTTTATAAAGGGGAAAACCACAAAACCCATCCCCTGATTTAGGTTGGAGTATGTTGTAGAGCAAGGTCAGCACAGGCAGCCAAAACAGCTAAGTTCCCATGGGAACCTGCAGCTGCAGCCAAGGCAGATGTCTCTGTCCAGGTTGATAGGATGTTCAAGGTCTGCTTAGCCTGCTCAAGGCTGGGAAGGTTACAGAGTATTAACAGTGCCCAGGCTTCTTGGCGGCTGTGACAGCAAAGTCACTGTGGACCACAGGAGAGACCTTTATTCCAAAAAAGAAGATAAAGGGGAGGGAGACAAGAAAGACAAACAAGGGATTCAGCTAGTAGAGGGATCACCTAGCATGTATGAGGCCCTGGATTCTATCCCTGGCACCCCATAAACTACATATGCAGGTACATGTCTGTGATCCCAGCATTTGGGAGGTGGAAGCAGGAGATCAGATTAGCTTTGCCTATGTAGTGAGTTAGAGGCCAGCCTGGGCTACATTAAACTGCCTCAAAACAAGTAAGAGGGGTCTGGAGAGCTAGCTTCAGTGGTTAAGAACATCAGCTGTTCAATCCCAGCATCCACATGGCAGCTCACAGCTGTCTTTAACTCCAGCTCCACAGCATCTGACACCCTTGTCTGGCCTCTGCCCAGAGTAGACAAGCACATGGTGCAGACAGATGACAGGAAGGTAAAAGCACCCACACACATTGTTCTAAGGTTGGGAGCAGCTCAGACTGAGAGCACTGCTCTTCAGATGGGGACTTAGGTTCTGGTACCCACACACGGCAGCACCCAGTATATGGAGCTCCAGGCAATCTGAATCCATCTGGCTTCCACAGGCACCTAAATCACACAACCTACGTCCTCATACAAGAAGAGGGTTTACCCCTCTCTGTTTTTCTTCTTTTCTTTCCTTTTCTAGACAGGGTTTCTCTGTTTCTCGGCTATCCTTGAATTCATTCTGTAGACCAGACTGGCCTCAAACTCAAAGATCTACCTGCCTCTGCCTCCTGAGTGCTGGGACCAAAGATGGGTGCCACCACTGGCCAGCATGATGAATCTTTAAAAAAAAAAGTTGCCATGTGCTTGAAAGGCATATAGATGCCACTTCAAAGACATGTGACTCCAGCTGGGCAGTATGTTGTGGAAAGGTCTCTGTCATCCAATAAAGTGTACACGGTGATCAAGACACTAGCTTCCCTCTGGACTGCCTGGGTACTGGTGTGAGTGAGTGCCTTCCCTACCCAGGCTCTGCAATGCTCACAAAGGGAACAGTTGGCCTCAGCCGCACTTCTGTAAACTGTTGCCTGCCTTAGGGCTTGCACAAACTTCCTGTTGTCTCACCAAGCTGCTCTCCTGAGATGGTCCTGATGCTTGCTGGGTGGGTGTCTTGGAACCAGACTACTGGGAGGCTTGCCTATTCACACTGCATTTCCCTGTCCCAGGAATGGGTCAGTGCTGATGGCTTGCAGGCTCAGTGACCAGGACACTCATGTCACTACCCCACAGGATCTGAAGCCAGCTGACTCTCAGCCAAGTGTGGATTATGCTGCTGCTTGTCAGCCAGGTGCAGTGCCTGGTTGAACTGTCTGCTGTAAAAGGAACTTTTATTTGCTAGATTGTAATTGTGGTCTAGAAGGCAATAAGCCCCCCCCTCTGCTAACCTAGTCCTGGACCTGGACGCTGCTAGCCTCCGTACAACTGTATCTAGCCCTAGAATATTTTCAGCCTCTAAGACTTACTGTTGAATAAGTGCACCCTTTCTAGTTCTTTCTGAGCCCTGGCTTGCTGGTTAAACTCAGCTGCTCTGGCTGAACTTCTCTCCTAGCTGACTGATTCAAACTCTGTTCTCTCAGCTTCTGACGGAATTGCTCTGCTTGGCCTCAAACTAACTCTAGCAATTTGTTCTAATCTTCTAGCTCCTTGATCTCTGGCTCCTTCTGCCTTCTCCTGTGTCTAGCTTGATCTCTCTTCAACCTGTCTATGTAAAACTCTCCTGGTAAAACGGCCTCCGAACTCCATGAACTGAACAGCCACAAGCTCAGCGTCACCCCACTGCCCCTCAACTCACCAGCTCACCAGAACTACCTGAACAGAATTGACTAGAACTCAGACATCTGCATGCCTGTCTTCTGGGATGAAAGGCTTGTGTATTCCAGCCAGATTACACTGACCAAGAAGGTCTTTGGATGTGGTCTCTTGCCAGAGGAGCCATGTTCTGAATTAAAATTCTTCTGCAATCAACCAGGGGCAGTGCCCTGCTGGAGCTCTGGCTCATGGCTGTGTCCTTGGCTTCAGTAAGCTTCAGGAGTGACACCTGTCCCCAAAGAGTGTGGTTGTCATTGCTGCCTGCCCACAGCACATAGTCAGGCTTGTTAATCTGATGGGGTCAGAGAGGATGTTACCCCAACCCAGCCTAGGCATGGTGCTGCGACCACCTTAGTGGTCTGCGACCACCATAATTTGTTCTCCAGCACCCACCAGGACTTCAGGCTGCCAGTGCCCTCCCACATGCGCCTAGGAGCCAGTCTAGACATTGCTGAAATCATAGGAAGTGTCATACCTGCTGTCACCTGGCCCACAGGACTTTGTGTCTTCCAGTGGAGGTGGTAACACGAACTGTGGGACTCTGACAACAGCAGCCAGATGGAGAAAGAACCCTAGACTACAGCAGGGCAGGCATCCTGCCAGGGTGCCCAGCTGACTTACAGCTGGGCAACTGGGATGCCTCTCCCCTGTTTGTGTGTAGAGGAAGCCTGTGACCCACTGAGACCCAGTGTTTTCAATGCTGCCATGATCGCCTGTAAAGGCCTCTCAGAGCATGGCACGCAGATGTGTTGCTAGGAGTCCTGTGCCCCTTCAGGGTGGTGCTGAGCCATGCATTAGTGGAGGGCAGATGCCAGCCTTAACAACCACAGCACCACGCCTTGGGTGGCAAAACCATGTTACTTTTTGTTCTGGTTTGGTTTGAGACAAAGTCTCATGTAGCCCAGGCTAGTCTTAAATTTGTGAGTCACTAAGGTTGACATGAATTCTGACCTCCCACCATCTCCCAAGTGCTGGGTTTACAGGTGTGCACCACCATGCCTGACTCCAGGTTCCTTCTTTCCCAAGCCTTCTGGAGCAGCCATTAGTACCATATAACCTGCCTGAGCTGCCACTACACAAGCTGTGGTCCAATGCAGAGCCCCCAAGCCCTGCCATTCCCAGACTTGACCTCCTGCCCAGCTAGCACCTACTGTGCACTCCCAGATTGGAGTAGGGCTGGTGCTGGAGCTGCCTAGACCCTCAGCAGCCCAAGTCATAGGGTGCTGGGTACCTTCTGACTGGAACCAGCCAAAGAGGCAAGACTTCTACAGGGTGCTGATTGTAGCCCTTTCTAGACCTGACTGAGAGGGTTGGGCTTTATTCCAGAAAGTTCTTAATTGTGCCAGGTGGATGGGTGTGTGTGTGTGTGTGTGTGTGTGTGAAAAGAGAGAGAGAGAGAGAGAGAGAGAGAGAGAGAGGCAGAGAGAGAGAGAGAGAGAGAGACTCCTGATTGAGGCAGCCTCGGAGTCAGAGGGTCCTGTGGTGGGTGTGGCAGGAATGGGTCATTTAGAACACAGGACACCTTTGCAGAAATTTAACTCCCCCAGCCTCTCAAGGCCTTTGAGTCTGTGCTGTGTGAAGAGATTGGATGTGAGGTACCTGATGTCCTCATGGCCTGTCTGCACTGAGAGATGGCAGCCAGAGCTGACCAGGCTATTGGTCCCTTTACCAGACCACCCGCTGGGCTAGTGGCTGGCACCAACAGGGTAGCTCACCCTGGTCACCTGTTTCCCCTTAGACTGGCTCACTAACTGGGCCCCCAGCTGTCGGGCACATGGGCCAAGGCGGGGTGAGCAGCTGCGGTCTTCCGTTTTGGAACACTGAGCAGCGCCCGCCCTCCTAGTCTGTCTTTGTTAATCTGTTCTCACTTTGCAAGGTCACTGTGAGCTTGTGAACTGGTGTGGTCATGATGGCATTCTGCCCAGAGACTGTGGCTTTTGAGGCAAGGTCTTGCTCTGCTACCCAGGCTGACCTGGGCCTCATCATCCTCCTGCCTCAGCCTCCTGACTGCTGGTTCACCACCATTCACAGTTTGTTCTGTCTTTTCCAAGCCTGTCCATACCTGTCCATAGCTGTTTGGGGAACTGTGGTCTAATGACAGTAGCGTGGACAGGCTGGCTGCTCAGGTGGCTGCTAGACAAGGCCTCTTGTCCAAGTGAGTGAATGGCTTGCTGTTGACATGAAGGGCCCACCCAGCCTGTGTGGCCAGGAGCCCAAATCTGTGATGGCAGTAAGTTCATATGGGGACAACCAGTTGAGGTCAGCCATCCCAGGTCTCTGAGGAAGGCTGAGCTCCTGGGTGTCTCAGTCCCTGTCCTTCGAGGCAGCTGCAGAGGACTTGTTCTACAGAGCAAGGACCTACTCAGCTCTAATGCTCCTCTCAGAGCTGCCCCCAGGCTGCCACCCCAGACTCCATGCACTGAGCAGTCCTGCTGCACGGTGGACCCTGTACTCTGCTTGTGCACTGTCCTCTAGAGAGCTTGGCCCTGGGATGGACGTGAGCCAGGCCTTGCACCTGCTGATTCTCCCCAGAGCACCTTCTAGGCCGCAGGGCCACCTGACCTGTCTGCCTCCTTTGCTGTGAGTGGCTCTTGTGTCTCTCAAAGGCTTCCTTTAACCTGTCTTGCCATTTATGGTAAGATATGGCTTCAGTGGCAGAGCAAGCATGTATAATAATTCTGGAGAAAGTAGATGAAAGGCACTTTCCATCTATTCAAGATTCGGTATTGCTCTGTAGTCCCTTCATCCACAGAGACATCTGCATAGGCAGGCAGCGCACACTGCCACAGATGCATGTCCCATGGAAGTGCCTGCCTGAGGGAGTCTGTGGTTTGAGTTTTCAGTGAATGTTACACATAGCCAAGGCTAGCCAAAGGTGTCTCCAGACCCTGCCTCATCCTCCTAAGTGTGGGGATCCACTCGTGTTGCCTGTGGAAACTGTCCTGCTGTTCCTAGTGTGGCATAGCAAGGTGTAGGGTGGGGCTGGGGTCAGCTCAGTGACAAGTGTGCACCTGATGTGCCCAACATCACATAAGACTGAACACCCTGTCCAACATGTGCACACGGTTCTCACCTGGGGGTAGGGCTGCCACCTCTCCTACCTGCTCATCCTCGTGGGTGTGGATGTCCCACATCTATTCTGTCAGTTTGTCTGTTCAGCACCTGACATTCCAAAACTTTCTTGTCCTGTCTGTCTGATGGACATTCCAGCAAATACCTGTCTTCTGTACCTAAGGGCTTGAGCAGAATTTGTTGTACTTCTGATGTGATCACTGGGCGGAAGGTTGGGTCATGATGTGGCCGCACCCCCTCTGCAGGGAGCCTCACAGTGGTCCTCATGCGTGTTGCCTCCTATATGTGGTCCCGTGTGAAACAGTGTAACCAGGTGGATGTGGGTGCTTTGTGCGTGGTTAAGGAGGTCACCTGGTTTTGAGGGGCTGACCATGTGGAAGTGTCTGCTGGGATGTGACTAAGGGGCTTGAAAGACAAGGAGGCCTCTGCCTTCACCCTGGGGGCCAAATGTGTGCCATTTTCTAGGGCCACTGGCTGCCTCATCCTGTCCGCCTGTCCCCTGGCTGGCTGCTCCTGCCATGCCAGCTGTAGTAGTGGTTCTGGCTCTGGCCTGATGTGCAGCATGCTCTCCCCTGCCCCTTCCCCGTGCCTTGGGAGCTGACCTGCCTTAAGAGGAATTGGCATTCAGCTGTACGGAGCCTTGAGTCTGAGAGGAAATGAAGGGCGCGGGAGCCTCCCAACAGCAGCACCTCTGAAAAGGTGGTCTGGCGTCAGGATTCACTGGAGTGAACTAGAGGGCAGGCTGCTCTGGGCTGAAGCCTTCATGTGGGTTTCCTTTAGAGGCTGCTAAAGTGACCAAGCCCCTAGCCAAACTGAAGGGCTAGCCTAGACAGGTGTTTCATACCAACAGCAGCAGGCATGTGTGATGCGAACCTCAGCTGGGCTCATGGGCTGCATCTGGTAGAGTGTTCTTTGATGGGGACCAGCCCCATGTGATCTGCTTCCTCCTCTCCCTGGAAGTCACAGCCTATGACAACATCCAAGGCTCTTGACCTATGTCTGCTCCTGTGACTTTGGCTCTGGCAGTTGGAGGAACTCCTAGTGACCCTTCAAAACCCTGTGGGTGTGCTCTGGCCCTGTGTGGCTGGAAGGTATAGATTGTCTGTCTGTCCACTGAAGCTTTCCCTTTTTCTCTTTAGGATTCTGTGTCACTGAGACCATCCATCCGATTTGAAGGAAGCCAAGGAGTGAGTGTTCCCTGTCCTGACACACATGAGCTATGGAAGAGGGAGGGAGCAGTTGGCTTCCTGCCTGTCCATCTCTGAGTTGCCCCAAGCCAGACTGCTCTGCCCAGTGAAGGTCATGTTTGAGAGGAGGGTGGTCATCTCGGAGTAATCCTTGGGGTACCCTCTCAAAGGTGGATGCCATTGCATACCCTGGGGGTGGGCATGTGTGTGATTTCACATAGATAGGAATGCTCTGTGTAAAACACACCCACCTATCCTCACCACTGTGTGGTCCTCAGGAGGGAAACCAGGGCCTGCTACATGCCAGGAACAGCTCTGCCACTTAGCTGCAGCCTCAGGCCGCTGTCCCAGGTGCTAATCTGTTGCTGTGAGGAGACACCATGACCACGGGAACTCTCGTAACACATCTAACTGGGGGCTGGCTTGCAGTTTCAGAGGACTGCCGTGTTGTCACTGTAGCACGGAGCATGGTGGCAGGAAGGCAGACATGCTGCTGGAGTAGTAGTTGTACATCCTGATCTGCAAGCAGAGGCTTCTGAAACCTCAGAGCCCTCTTTCAGTGACATATTTCCTCCAATAAGGCTATACCTCTTAACCCTTTCAAATAATGCCACTCCCTAGTGATTAAGCATTCAAATGTATGAGCCTGTGGGGTCATTCTGGTTCAGACTACCTCTTTATACTTTTTAAAAACTAGCCTCTTTAAACTACTCTTTTTTTTCCCCTAATTTTTCTTCATGTCTATCTGTGTACTAAGTGCCTGGTGCCCACTGAGATAAAAAAGAGCTTTGCCTGCCCTGGAACTGAGTTACAGGTGGTTGAGAGCCATCCCTTAGGTGCTGGGACTCAAATACAGGTCCTCTGAAAGAGCAGACGGTGCTGTTAACGCTGAACCATCTCTCCAGCCCCGACTTTTTACTTTATATTTTGATCTATTTTATCCTGAATTACTCTTGTACTGAAAAATCCTCCTCCTCAGCCTCCCGAGTCGCTGAGTCGCTTGTCTGTGTTCTTTCTAAATAACTTTTTATTTGGAGTTGCTGCTTCAGCACTAACCTGATCAGTGCCCTCTAGCCCAAGGTGAGGTGTCGTGCTTCACTCCCTGTGTCTCTTAGGGCTCTGGAGCTGTGTGCATGTCTGAATGGGAAGAGGTCATCCTGGCCACTGGCCCCTCTTGGGCATTGGGTGTGGGGCTGCAGTCCCCAGGGTGGGCTGGGTAGGGAACTAGTATTCCCATCTCTCACGTGAGGGTGCCAAGACCCTACAAGGTAAGTTCTTACATCTGGCTATGAGTGGTAGCCAGGCACATGGCATGCCTCAGCTGCCCACATAGCCTACAGTTGCTGGATAATGGAGCCCTAGGGAACACAGCCATGAAAGATAGCTCCATCCCTGTATTAGGGTTCTCTAGAGAACCAGAACCGATGGTGTATGCATAGAGAAAGAGACTTCTTAGAGCGGCTCTCAGGCTGTGGTCCAGCTGGGCCACCTATGGCTGTCTGCCAGGGAAAATCCCACAATCCATCCGTTGTTCAGTCCACGGGACTGGACGTCTCAGCTGCTCCTTAGCGTGTGCCGCAATCCTACAGAAGTCGGCTCTGATGACAGTGAAGTAGACTTGCTAGATAGAGCAGAGCAAGGGCAAGCAGGCAGTGTCCCTTCTCTCCTGTCCTTTACCTAGGCTGCAGGCAGAGGGCCCAGATTAAAGGTGGATCTTCCCACATCAGAGATCCGGACTAGAAGCAGATCTTCCCACTTCAAATGATTAAATTAAGGCTCCCTCACAGGTGTGCCCAGCCACTTGGGTTTTAGTTAATTCCAGATGTAGTCAAGTTGATGACAAAGAATAGACATCACAATCCCATAATCGTGGCCACTACAAGAGTCGTACCAGCCTTGTCTTTTACTACCTCTGTGCTTTGGTCCAAGGACACAGCTCATTTGTATGTAATGGGGGGACGGAACCCATAGCAGCAAGCCCCAGACATCAGCCCTTAGTACACTACTACCCGACTTGTCATGCTGGGCTGGCTTCAAACTCATGATTTTTCTGCCTCAGCCTCCTTTACAACATGCCACCTATTAAGGGCCTTGATGTCACACACCACTGGGCTGGATGTCTGCTCTCCTCTGGCCTCTGCAGTCAGTGTAGCCAGAGCCAGGCTCCAGGGGCCTGGTGCTTGCCACTGGCATGCCACTGATCATGGCCACCCAGGACCCTGGGATCAGGAGATTCCTAGGAGCAGGGCCTCGGCACGGGTCTCATACTCATAGCCCAGGCCCCTGTAGTGTTCACCTGTGTGCCCTGCTCCTTCATGGACCTTGAGCTGGACCGTCCCTAAGGCTGCAGCCTCTCAGCAGGCTGACCCTGTGATGAGCAATCCTTGGTGTCTGGCTCTGTAGCATGGTTCAGCCCGAGTACACCACCCATGTTTGCAGCTGGTGAGCAGCGTGCTCGGAGACTGAGGTTGCTGTGTGTCGGGTCAGCGACTACAGAGGGACTTGGATTGCGATGGGGCATGCCTGCTGCATTGTCTCCTAAGGCAGCGGTTCTCAACCTTCCTACCACTACAACCCTTTAATACAGCTCCTCATAGTGTGGTGACCCCCACCATAAAATTATTTCCGTTGCTACTTCCTAACAGTTATAAATCGTAATGTAGATATCTATGTTTTCTGATGGTCCTAAGTGACCTCTTGTGAAAGAGTTGTTCGACCTCCAAAGGGGTCAGGACCCACGAGGTGAGCAGACAGGGACCCCAAAAGGAAGGATGTGGAAAACTCCAAAATGTTCAGGACCAGGGTTAGCTCAGTGGAGAGCCTGGTCAGGCTGCCCAAAGGGACAGTGTGGGGGGAGAGGAAGGAAGCCAAATCCCCCATGTGCTCTCTGAGACCTGCTGAGATGAAGATTAGTCCCTGCAGCACTCCCTGGGTGTGTCTTGAAGACCAAGGGCCGCACAACCACTAAAGCACTCCTTGTTTGCTTTTGTTGGTTGGTTGGTTTCTCTGTGGACTCCTGTGTCCTGGAACTCACTGTGTAGACCAGGCTGGCCTCCAGCTCCAAGATGCCCCTGCCTCTGCATGCTGGGATTAAAGGCATAAGCCGCCATGCCCTGCCTGGCAATGTGTTAATTTCCTTGAGACAGAATTCATGTGGTGTCTAACCTTATTAGCCCTGTTTGGTTTTTTTTGTTGTTTGTTTGTTTGTTTTTTAAAGATTTATTTATTTTCTTTATTTATGTGAATACACTATTGCTGTCTTCAGACACACCAAAAGAGGGCATCAGATCCCATTACAGATGCTTGTGAGCCATCATGTGGTTTCTGGGAATTGAACTCAGGACCTCTGGAAGAGCAGTCAGTGCTCTTATTAACCATTGAGCCATCTCTCCAGCTCCCTGTTTGTTTTTTTCAGGGCAGGAAGAAATGGTCCAGCAGTTTAGAGCACTAGCTGTTCTTGCAGAGGACTCAACTTATGTTCCCAACACCTATGTAGTGAGTAGCTGAGATTCATCATAATTCCGGTTCCAGGGCATCCAGTGCCATCTCCTGAACTCAGGCACCAAGCACACCTGTGATTTACAAACACACATATAGGCAAAGCACTGGTGCAGATAAAATAAATCATTTAAATTTTTCTTTTTAAAAAGAGTTATTTTTGAGCCGGGCGGTGGTGGCGCACGCCTTTAATCCCAGCACTTGGGAGGCAGAGGCAGGCGGATTTCTGAGTTCGAGGCCAGCCTGGTCTACAGAGTGAGTTCCAGGACAGCCAGGACTACACAGAGAAACCCTGTCTCGAAAAATACCAAAAAAAAAAAAAAAGAGTTATTTTTGTGTCTGGTCTCTGGAACTTAAGTTACAGATGGTTTTGAGCAACCCTGTGGTTGCTGGAAATGGAACCTAGGTCCTCTGCAAAAGCAACCAGTTAGTTCTCTTGACCACTGAGCCAGCCATCTCTCTGACACTAAAGTTTGTGTGGGTATTTTTGTTGTTGTTGTTGTTATTGTTGTCGTTGAGACAGAGTTTCTCTGTGTAGCCCTGGCTGTATTGGACCTCAGTACACCAGGCTGGCCTCGAACTCACAGAGATCCTCCGGCCTTTGCCTCTGGAGTGCTAGGATTAAAGGTGTGTACCACCACCCCTATTTTATTTTTAGTTTTGAGTATATGTGTTGGGAGAGGTGGTTGTTCAGTACAGAAGTGTAGAAAAGGGTGTTAGATCCTCTGGAGCTCCATACAGGTGCATGTGAGCTGCCATATGGGTGCTCGGAACTGAGCTTAGATTCTCTGTAAGAGCAGCAAGTGCTCTCACCTGCTGAGCCGTGCCTGACTGCATCTTGTTTTAAACTGAGGAATATTGCTTAAAACATTTCTCAGTAGCCAGGCGGTGGTGGCGCACGCCTTTAATCCCAGCACTTGGGAGGCAGAGGCAGGCGGATTTCTGAGTTCGAGGCCAGCCTGGTCTACAGAGTGAGTTCCAGGACAGCCAAGGCTACACAGAGAAACCCTGTCTTGAAAAACCAAAAAAAAAAAAAAAAAAAAAAAAACCATTTCTCAGCTGTTACCTGCCCCGCCTTAGTTCCCATGAAGACCCCTTCCCCTCCCACAGGTCGTCTTGAGCCAGCCTTACAGTGAGAGCTGAAAGTGCTCTGTATGGGGCCAGTCCTCAGAGCAGCAGGGTACCCCCAGGCCTGGGTCCTCAGGCCGCCCACATCCTCACACAACCTACAGCCAAGCTGTCACTTGGGCTGGCAGCAGTCCATAGGGCAGCTGAGACCCTACCTACAAGTGGCAACTGCATTGCCTGCCAGCCTAGACATGAGCAGGCCCTGAGCTACACCATCAGGTTACTGCCACTACCCACTGTGCAACTGAGGCACTCAACCATGGCACCTCCTGCTCCCTTTGAACTCTGGCCCTGAGTAGCTCTCCCACCTGTCACCTCCACCATGGCCCAGATAATACGGCTTCAGCATCCTGTATGCGCTCCTCCCTAGGGGTACAAAGCTCCCTTTCTAAGCCTCAGTCAGAGCCTCCAACACTGAGTGGCACACAGTGCCCTGCCTTCCTGAGCCTGTGTGAGGTCCTTTGCAGAGCCTAGGCTCCCACCAGGACCAGCACATTAGCAAAGAGCCCAGTTGTCACTGGCCATGACAACAGCCACATGTATCTCAGGGCTTGTGCCAAGGGAGTGTCAGCTCCAACCCAAGCCTGAAATACATGCCAGAGTTGGGTGGCATGGAGGCTCCACGTGCTGGCCACACACAGAGACCCCTTGCAGTTCCTTGCCCACAGCCAGGTGGCTGCTTCCTGATGTCATTCAGCCAAGTGCCTAAGCCATATCTGGAAGGACAGTCAGGACCTTAGCAAATGCAATGAGTCTAGGTGGCATTGCCTTCATGGTTCCTTGCAGGCTGCAGTGTGTGTATGTGTGTGCGCATATGTCTGTGTTGCTCATGCACATATGAGGCTGTGTGCTTGTAATCTGTGTGTGCGCACACCTTATACCCTGGGTGAGGTTTGAGAGGCAGACTGGGGTCTGACTTACTAGATGCTGGGTGCAGACCACCCTATCCCCCTCTAAGGAGCTGATAAAAGCATTTGGGGGCTGGAGTTGGGTTTAATGGGTAGAGCACTTATCTAGCAGCATTTCTGAGGTTCTGAGCTCCATCCCAGGTGCCAGGCAAACCAGGTGTGGTACACATCTGTCATCCCAGTCCTGAAGAAGTGGACGCAGGACAGACAGGAGTTCAAGGTTAGCCTAGGCTATATTGTTGAATTTGAGGTCAGGCTAGGCTAGGGAACCTATCTCAAAAACAAACACATTTAAGCTAGGAGGTGGTGGTGGTGCACACCTTTGATCCTAACACTTAGAAATGGAAGCAGCTGGATCTCTGTTAGCTCGAGGCCAACCTGGTCTACAGTGAGTTCTAGGACAGCCAAGACTATACAGAGAACTTGTCTCAGAAAACCAACCCCCCAACACACACACACATACACACATGCACCACCTGCATTTGCATTAAGTAGACATAGGCAATGAGGCCTTTCCAATTTGGTGTGGAAGGTGTGCAGATAGCAGGTGGGATGCACTGTGTCTGCAGGCAGGCTGGAAGCGTGCAAGCTGTCCTGCTGGCTGCCGTTGCAGTTGTACGAGTTTTACCTGCATGGATGCCCCAGGTCAGTGCGGCTGCAATGGCCAGGTGGGAAGTCCAAGTGGCAGACAGCCCAAATAATGGCGGCTCCAGAGCGGCTGGGCTGAGCTCTTGCATTGCTTAAGTGACCATCCTGTCCTTTCATGCCATAAGGTGCCAAAGAGGAAGGGTCCGTGTCCCTGCTGCACAGTTTGCATGTTGTAACCAGTGCATGGCATCTGTGAGGGGTGAGTGTGGCTTGTGCTGCAGCTTCCCATGCCGAGGACTGCAGTGAAACCTCTCTCTCTGCAGCACATCTCCATACCACAGCCTGACTGCCCAGAGGAGGTGCGGGCCTTCTCCTTCTACCTCTCCAATATTGGCCGAGACAGCCCTCAGGGCAGCTTTGATTGCATCCAACAATATGTATCCAGGTAAGACTACCTGCCTTCAGGCCCCCAGGGACCCCAAAACTACCACAGCTAGACTGCTGCCTCTCCTGCAGTGTCCTAGGTTGGCATGGCGTGGCTCAAGTGGCACTCTAATGGTGAAACTTATTCTTGTTTTGCAGCCATGGGGATGTACACCTGGACTGCCTGGGCAGCATCCAGGACAAGGTCACCGTGTGTGCCACTGACGACTCCTACCAGAAGGCACGACAGAGCATGGCACAGGCAGAGGAGGAGACTCGGAGCCGAAGTGCCATTGTCATTAAGGCTGGAGGCCGATACGTGGGTGAGTGGCAAGCAGTGTGTTGAGGCAGAAGCTTGGGCGTGCACTACCTAGGCAGGGTGTGTCTGTCCAAAGCCAAAGGAAGGTCCAGCCTCAGAGGCTGTGGCTACAGGTGTCATGTGAGCCCCAAGTGAGACAGTGCCCTGGGTCAGCCATGCTCTCCCAGTTTTTGGCCTTGCTGACCTTCATCAGAGAGGCACAGGGGTGTGGGTAGGTCAAGGCCCCATTGAGTTGTTTTCCAGCTTTTCCCAGCCATTCCTCCATAGGCCACTGTGGCCACAACTGCAGACTGGGAGGTGAGTGAGCTTTGGTAACATGGGGACAATCCATCAATCAAGTGTTCCTAAGGGAGAAAAGAGGCCTGTCTTGTCTTTATGATGTTTTAAAATTTATATATATATTCCCCCCTTGGTTTTTGTTTTTTTGTTTGGTTTGGTTTGGTTTGTTTGGTTGATTGGTTTGGTTTGGTTTGGTTTGGTTTGGTTTGGTTTGGTTTTGAGACAGCATTTCTCTAGGTAGCCCTGGCTATCCTGGAACTCACTCTGTAGCCCAGGCTGTCCTGGAGCTCACAGAGATCAGCCTGCTTCTTCATGTAGTATGTTTTCAAGGCTGATCACTATGCATTGAATGATCACCCTGTGGAGGACTATTTCTCAGAAGTTCAGCAATTCTCAGCTTCCTGTAATTCTTTGTGTAGCGTTGAGGCCTTCTGGTCTTTCCCTGTCCACTTTAGCATATGTAGTGAGTTTGAGGCCAACCTGGTCCACTGAGACTCTGTCTGGGGGGTGGAGAGTAGGGGCTGGAGAGATGGCTCAGCAGAGGACCCAAGTTTGGTTTGAGATACCCAACTGGCCATTCACAACTGTAACCCCAGTTCCAGGAGGTCCAGTGCCCTCTTCTGGCCTCCTTGGCCACTGCACACATGTGCACAGATATAACAAACATGCAAAATACTTATACATATAAAATAACGGGAATTTCACATTGCTCCCATCCTGCCACACACTTGTATGGGGAGCTCTGGGTGGGACTGAGTAGTTAGAACATGGCTAGACCTTATCATAAGCACTGTTGTGGCCCTGGTATTAGGGCCTTGTGCTATCCCTGGTGACAGAGGCCTTCTCCTGAAGGCCAAATGGGTGTGCACACGTGTGAATACATCTGTGGTTAGCAACCTCATTTTGTCACACCTTGTTGGGTGCGTGCCGTGATGACTTCTAAGACAGATGAATATAATTAATAGGCACACCTGTTGTCTCAGCACCCAGGGGGGCTGAGGCAGGAGGATGGGGAATCAAGATAGCCTGGGCTATATAAAGAGACCTGTCTCAAACCACCAAAACCTTTATAGCCTTGGTTGTACTCACTCCAACCCAGAGTGTCTCATTGGCCTCAGCTCACCCCTCTGACCTGAGGCCAGGCACATCATTCTGAACCAGTTGTGAAGGGAACTATTAGTACTGGAGTTGATCCTCCTGGCCCAAGGTCTCCAGGTTCCTAGCGTGTGCTGTCCTGAACAGCTGTTCACAATGGGCTCCTGATGACTACAGCTGCCACAAAGCACTGGTTGAGGCCATGGGTCTCTACTGTAGCTACTGGGGCAGCCCAGGCACTGTGACTCATGCTACCTCTAAAGTTGCAGAAGCAAGCTGAGGTGGCTGTGGAGTCTTACCCGAGGGTACCTATGCTTCAGGCGAGGGCTCTGACTTTGCATGCAAGGGTCCACATAGCCTGTGGTGGTTGGTGTTCCATGTTCCCCAGGTCCTGCCTGGGACTGTGTCAGCCCCCATTGCCTTCTGCCTTTGGGCTGTGGCAAGATGCCCACACATTCACACAGTGTTTCAGTCTCTCCCCACCTCTCTCTTGCTGCCTAGTGCTTCCTTTGCTGTGCTGTGGACCACTATGGCATGGTATGTGGTTGCTTCCTGTGCCCTGAACCAGGCTCTCATTTCAGGGAAAAAGGTTCAGTTTCGGAAGCCAGCACCAGGGGCGGCTGATGCAGTGCCCTCCCGGAAGCGTGCCACCCCCATTAACCTGGCAAGTGCCATCAAAAAGAGCAGTGGGAGTGGAGCCAGCAGTGTGCTACAGAGGCCCTTCCGAGACCGGGTGCTACACCTCCTAGCCCTGAGGCCCTACAGGAAGGCTGAGCTGCTGCTGCGGTTGCAGAAGGATGGGCTGACACAGGCAGACAAGGATACCCTGGACAGCCTGCTACAGCAGGTGGGTACAGACCAGCCTGATCTCATGTGCTGTGTGAGCAAGCAGTGCAAAAAGACTTCTCCAGGCTTCCTAGCTTCATGGTGGGCTCAGGCCTATCCCCTTGAGGTCTTTAATGCCCCAGCATTGAAGGTCCATGACAGGTGACACCTGCAGAACTGTACCATGCACAGACTTGGCCAGCAGCCATGACCTGGAGACTGGCTAAGAGCCTGTGTCTGTGGCTGGCTGTTAGCCCTGGACTGTTCATGGGGACAGCCTGGTACATATGGGCCATGTTGTCTTACTCTCTCCACCCTGGAGACATCCTGGGGCTCTGAAAGGTAAGCACTGATGCCGACTTTATGCCCTGGGTGAGGGCTGGTGAGCTTGCTCAGTGCAAAAGGAACTTGCTGTCTGGTGACCTGAGTCCAGTCAGAGTGCTCATTCCCTGCCCTGATAACCAACAAACTAACTCAAGGGCTGGAGACATTGCTGCTCTTACAGGCAGACGTGCATGGTGGTGGTGGCGCACGCCTTTAATCCCAGCACTTGGGAGGCAGAGGCAGTCGGATTTCTTTTGAGGCCAGCCTGGTCTACAGAGTGAGTTCCAAGACAGTCAGAGTTACACAGAGAAACCCTGTTTCAAAATAAATAAAATGTCAGCACCAGCCAGGCTTTGGGGACAGCATAGAGGTGGATTGTGGTGGCCTGGCCCCTGTGCTCTGGTGGCAACATAATATCAAGTCCCAGAGAAAGCTCTGGAATCAGGAGAGACCATGGTCAGCCCCTGCCTCAGGCCATGGAGTGCATGCATGAAGTATTCGATGGAGCGGGAGGCATCTGAGGCTCTGTGCAGCTCCCAGAGCCTCTGATCAGCCATGCCAGGTCTAACCCTGACCAGTGCCATCAGCCTGGTACTCTGAGTGTATGATGCATCTTGTGCGGGCAGCAGAACCCCACAGGTTTTGAAAAGGAGCCTATCTTGAGCAGGGGCCACAACCTGGTCAGGTCTTGTGCAGTCTCCACAGGTCCTCAGAGTCCCTGAGCATCTGCAGGGAGGAGCCATAGCCTTTCATGACTGTTTCTTTAGTGTCAGCAGGGTGGCCAAGGGTATTAGATGCATCAGGGAGCCTGTCCTAGGGCAGGATATCTTAGGGAGTGTTGGTCAGTGGGTCCATCACAGAGAAGCCTGCATATAGGAGTAAGTACAGCCGGGCGGTGGTGGCGCACGCCTTTAATCCCAGCACTGGGGAGGCAGAGGCAGGCGGATTTCTGAGTTCGAGGCCAGCCTGGTCTACAGAGTGAGTTCCAGGACAGCCAGGACCAGAGAAACCCTGTCTCGAAAAACCAAAAAAAAAAAAAAGGAGTAAGTACGCCTGCTTGGAGTAGCCATGAGTGAAGGGCATGGCAGCACACCATTTAAATATTAGTGCTATCGTGAAGTTGACTATTAGTAAAAGGCTCTGCTAGGTTAGCATGCTGGCATACCTGTGGTCCCAGCATCCTCAGATAAGAAATTCTGAGTCCAAGGCCAGCCCAGTCTATAAGGCAAGGCTATGTCTTCAAAGCCCATTAAATATAACTCATCCTCTCAGTTCTTACAGGTTGTGGCCTTGGTACAGTTGAATGGCCGATGTGTGCATATGCTGCACCTAGCAAGGCCAACGCAGACATAGCCTTGGTCCCTTCAAGGCCTCTCATCAGATTCTTTGAGCCTGAGAGACAGCCTGAGATGAAGTAGCTCTGTGGCAGGGAGAGAGGACTGGCTGGTGGCCACCATCTGAAAGGGTGGGGGACATGCTGTGCCTCATCAAGACTGTCTGGGCCTTCAGCAGCTCAAGTGCAGGGGACCTGAGGTGTGTGGCATGGTCCAGTGCAACCCCGGGCACGCATACCCCCAAACTCCACCCCTGCTGCCCCCGCAGGCAGTGACGGTCAGTGAAAACTGGATATGTTGCAGGTGGCCAGTGTGAACCCCAAGGATGGCACGTGCACACTGCAGGACTGCATGTACAAAAACGTGCAGAAGGACTGGCCCGGCTACTCTGAGGGTGACCAGCAGCTGCTGAAGCGTGTGCTCGTGCGGTAAGGCATCCACTTTGGGGCAGCAGGCTGGCATCCATGCTCTGGGCCAGCATGTCCCATCCATGTCCCCATGGCTTCCTATGAGCCTCTGGGGCCCGCAGAAGTGTATGAGGTAGACTCGGAGGGAGCAGCACAGTAATTAGCCACTTCCCCTGGGTGCTGTGCTGTGAGCGGAGCAGCTCACGGGTTCTTGAGTGATTTCTCCCTGAAAGATTGTTATCGATTTCTTAAATTTGGGGATACCACCACACTCTGGGCTCATCCCAACCTATGCCTTGGCTGGTGCCTGGGCTTCCAAGTGCTTGGAGTGGCTGAGAGGGCACATAATTGCTTGCTTTTTTTTTTTTTTCCCCTTTTTCTTTTTTCCTGACAAGGTTTCTCTGTGTAGTCCTAGCTGTCCTAAAACTCATTTTGTAAGCCAGGCTGGCCTCTAACTCAGAAATCTGCCTGCCTCTGCCTCCTGAGTGCTGGGATTAAAGGTGTGTGTTACCATGCCTGGCTTCTTTTTTTTTGAGTTGGTGTCTTAAAGAGATAGTACAGGCCTTAACTCCTGCCCATCTTCTGTCTTCACCCTCCAGTGGTGCTGGGCTGACACATGTGTGCCATTGTCAGGGTCACCTAACCCAGGTGCTCCACAAGCACGGGTGTACAGGGCCAGCATGCCGGGACCACACACTAGGTCACAGCTGACACACAGGATGGCCTGTGTGCTGGTGGGGTCTTGATGTGCTGCAGGCAAGGTATGTGTTCATATCTGGCCTGCAGTTCTCCATCTCATTGACAAGCCAGGGCACTAACTGCCTGCACCTCAGCATGCCAAAGTGGGAGTCCTCCCTGAGCACCCAGGTGGGCTCTGCTTGGCAGCTGCCCTGTGCACAGCCCAGCTTTAGTTCTGAGAACCTGGCCCTCTCTGTGCAGACATAGTCCCCGGGGCACAGTGGCAGTGCCACCATAGTGCCTCTACCACTCCTCTGCAGGAAGCTGTGTCAGCCACAGAGTGCCACTACAGACTCCAGCCCACCCCGAGAGCACGGGCGCTGCGCCTCACCCTCTCAGGTACCTGCCTGGGGGTGGTTGAGTGTGGGGTCCTCACTGGTGCCCCAGAGCCTTTGTAGCCAATGTCCACTGCCTGAGCCACACTTCTTGGGGTAACTTGCTGTTTTAGGGGCTAGAAGTGTCTCTCTGGGTAGCCGTGTGCCTCGGGCATCTTCACTGCCCAGTAAGGGCAGTCTTCTCTGTCCGGGTGCTTCTTTCTTGTGTGTGGGCGCCCCGTGTGGCCACAGCAGACCCTGCAGGTGACCACTAGTTCCACGTACTTCCTGCTCAGCCTAGTCTCCATGGCTTTTCAGAAACGACCCCAGCCTACAGACTTCATTGACCCCCTGGCCAGCAAGAAGCCCCGGATCTCACATTTCACACAGCGAGCACAACCCACCCTCAATGGCAAACTGGGTGCCCCCAATGGCCATGAGACTCTGCTGCCCGCTCCAGGACCTACCCCATCAGATACCCTCAGCTCTAGCCATCTGCCCCCACGGCTGGAGCCCCCACGGACCCACGACCCCCTGGCTGACGTCAGCAATGACCTAGGCCACAGTACCCAGGACTACAAGCACCAGGAGGCCACTCCAGCTCCAGCACCCCGCCTTGGCCTTCCCCTGCTGACGGACTCTCCTCAGGCTGAGCAACCTACTGGCTCCTCACACATCCATAGCCGACCCAAGAAGAAGTCCAAGAAGCACAAAGACAAGGAGCGGCCCCCTGAAGAAAGGACCCCTGCCCCACAGCCTGAGGCATCCACTGCCCCTGCACTGCCACCAGATGCCCCAGGTCAGTACCACTTGGTTGTCTCCTCTCGTATGTGGGGTGTGAGATGACCACTGGCGTCAGGACTTAGGGCCACCGTGGCAGGCCACCAGCCTACTACCCAGTGCTTGGGGCTAGGAGCTGAAGCACCCAGACAGAGGTCACATGGAAAGCAGCGCTGAGATGCCCTGAGCCAGAGAGGCAGAGGGAGAGTGAAGAGAACAGCTGTATGCAGGCATTTATCCAGGCCAAGGCACAGACAGGTACACTAAGCCCAGGGAGCAGAGTTTCCTGGGACCGGAGGACACTGAGAAGCGAGGCATCTCTGTGGCTCCTCACACAGCAGGGCGTGTGAGGAGCCCTGTGTATCAGGAGGCCTTGAGAGCGGCTCCTCTCCAGGTCTGCACAGTTTAAATCACTCTCAGCAACAAAGTCTTCTATGTTCCTACTAGGATGGCCCATTAAGCCCCATTTAAAGCATTCTACTGCTTTCCAAATCTAAAATCCCAAAACCCATATTTTTCCAAACAAAAGCATGCAGGCCTATCACAGCAATACCCCAGTTCCTGGTACCAAGTTCTTAGTTAGGGTTTGTACTCCTGTGATCAGACACCATGACCAAGGCAAGTCTTACATATACAGACCATCATAACACCCATGACTAGATGTGCTCCTGGCACCCACAGCCTCTTAGAAGTTACTTAGTGGAAGAAGTGGCTGCAAGACCTTCAGGGGCCGGTGGGGCCACTGTGGGCTCTGCATACAGCTGCCACACCTGCCCAGTGCTGTCTGCAAGAGGCTTAGCTACCACACAGCTATTAGGAGTGCTTTGTCCGACAGGGGACACTTTAGAGGGTCTTGGGGACACTCAGGGCACACAGGACCACATAATTCCACAGCCTCCCTTCAGCTAATCACCTCTGTGACAGATCTCAGACAGTGCACAATTGTCTGTGACAGTTCCCGGGAACAGACACAGCAGATACCTGGCTATGACAGATCCCAGATACAGATGGGTTGCAGCTGTCAGAGCTGATCAGTGGCCACCTGGCCCATATGTGCTTAGGCAGGATGTTTCGGCCACACAGGACACTCTCTTCCCTCCTTCCATGGAGGCCCAGCCCATGGTTTAACTCTGCTCCTCAGCAGAGCCTGAGCCCTCCTCCCCCACCCTGTCTCCGTACCTGTGGAATGATTCTTAGGTGGATCAGCACCAGAGTGCAGGTTTCCCGACTATTTTGTTGTTGTTGTTTGTTTTGTTTTGTTTTTAATTGTTTGCATTGCTGGTGACAGGCCCAGAGCCTCACACTCAGTTAGGTGAGCACCTGCCACTGAACCAACAGCTTGTAGACTAGCACCGTGAGTTGGGGCCCTGCAGCTGGAGTGGGTTAGGCTGAGGGGATTTAATTGGAACAGGGTATGTGGGGACCTCAAAGCTGCTGACCAAGGGAAGCAGCAAGTACCCCTGTCTCCCCAGGTAGCCCAGGCTCAGAGTCAGACCCTGTTTCAGAGAGCCACATAAATGGGATAAATGACTGCAGAGTGGTGCTCTACCTGGCAGGCAGCCCCAGCCCAGGCCTGCTCGCACCTTGCTTGCTCCAGCTGCTCCTAGTACTAGGCTTGATCGGGGAGGTCATGTGGAGGACCCTCCTGCAGTGTGTGCAGTGCAAAGTCGGGTCTGACTGAGGGGCCTGGAGTGAGCACGGGCCAGCAACGTTTGCAATTTGGCTGTCGTCAGAGGTCTTACCATTTGCCCTTTGACTGGGTAGCTGGGGTTTATGTCCAACCCATTGCTGATGCCCTACACAGCCAGACACTGGGCGAGTTCTGTGGGTGCGCCTAAAGGGCCCTTGGAGACAGCATAAGTGGTCTGTGTGGCTGTGGACTGGACAGTTCTTCCCACGGTAACCAGCTGGTGGTGCATGGTCTACTGCTGGTGTCGACTTGTGGTTGCCCAGCATGGCTGCCCCGCAGACACTGGCCCTGGGATAAGAATGCATTGCTCTGCAGGTCTGAATGGAGCCTGTGCCAGTGTTCCCACATCCTCATCAGAGACCCCGGACTACTTGCTGTGAGTGTCTTACCTAGTAGGCTCTGCCCCATTCCATGCCCATCTAGGCTCTGCCTGAGTCAGGTACCGCCACCTATTATGGCCCCTGAGCCCCTGCAACGCTTCTTGTTCCTCAGGAAATACCCAGCCATCTCGTCATCAGAGCAGCGTCAGAGCTACAAGAATGACTTCAATGCTGAATACAGCGAGTACCGCAGTCTGCATGCGCGGATTGAGCAGATCACTCGCAGGTTCACACAGCTGGATGCACAGCTCAGACAGCTGAGCCAGGGCTCTGAGGAGTATGAGGTATGCAAGCCACCCAGAGCTGGCAGGGACTTGTGGACAGGGTTTGCCCATGAGTCCCTGCAGTGGGACCTGGGCTGGGTCCTAACCTCGGGAGTCAGGCTTCTGGGATGACCATTGCCCTTTCCCTAGTGTGGCTGCTTCAGTGTGTCCTCCCCCATCATGTCCCCTGCCCCCCTGGAGCAATAGACAGTCCAGAAGAATTACAGGAAGGCTACCTGCTTCCTGCAGCTATACTCTGCCTATCTAGCTGGTCACTTCCAAAGAGGGCTGGCACTTGGGGCTTCCCCAAGTGGGACATCATTAATTCTTGGTGTTTCCCCTCAGACAACCCGTGGGCAGATTCTTCAGGAATACAGGAAAATCAAAAAGGTACGTGAGGCAGAGTGGGTGCTGAGAGAAGCCTACCTGACTTCTCGGGTGGATGTGTCTCACCTGCCCTTCATCCTGTCACAGACCAACACCAACTACAGCTGCGAGAAGCGACGCTGCGAGTACCTGCACCGCAAGCTGGCACACATCAAGAGGCTCATCGCAGAGTATGACCAGCGGCAGCTCCAGGCCTGGCCCTAGCACAGACAGGCAGTCCTGATGGCTCCGCCTGCCTTTTCTAGTTTTATATGAACTCGGCCCTTTAGCTGCCGCAGAGACCGTCTATTTTTGTACCTTTTCTACTCCGTGCCTCCTCCAAGGCCCACGCCTCCAAGTGTTAGAAGCCCCAGGGAGAACGAGCAGTGAGTGCCAGGCCCTGCTGCCTTCAGATCCCAGCTGACAAGGTTGCTGCCGTTTCTTAGCTGTGCCCAAAGCCCTTAGCAGTGGTCTCCACGGCATGTGCTCCTCAGTCCCCCACATACTGCCCTTTATGTCACACTGTGGCTGTGTGTCCCTGCTGCTGGCCTTGTCTGTCCTTCATCCATTTGTGGGTCCTGGGATCACCTCCTTGCTGGGTTCCCACTTGGGGGCGGGGGGTGCTGAGGGTGGCACCGTGCTTGCCTTCTCCAGGGCACAGGCCTGTGGCCCCCAATTGCTGCTTTCTTACTGTGCCTCGTCTCATACCCCAAAATCCAAATCCAAGGGGCCATTGGTATGCATGTGTCTTGTGTGTGCGTGCATGTGGTGTGAGTGGGTTCTGAGCACATTCAGAGGGAAGCCATTTTGGGGAAGTGGTGGGGGCCACAGGGTGGCTCGCTCGATGCTACTCACAGCTGTAGGGCAGGGAGAGAATGTGGACACAGATGTCTATTTTTCTAAACCATGAGAGTGTCTTTGGGTGGCTTCCAAAGAGCCTGGCTGCCTGGAGACACCTGCCTGGTCCAGTCCCGCCCCAGCCAGCTCCTGGCTTTCCTTTGGGATCCCTGGAGTCTCCAGACTGTAGAGGAGTCGAGCCTGCATGTTTCGATAGATGTTGGTTTCTAAGTGGGGGCAGGGCCAAGTTCTGCATGGTGCACTTCCCGATACACTGCACAGGCTCAGGGTAGACCCCAGGCTGCCCCTCTCCTGCCCTGAGAACTCCATCCAGGGCTATTGGTCGAACTGGTCTGTTTGGGTTGTTTTGTTGTCTGAGATTCTGTCTGTCTGAGATTTGGGGACGGCAGGGCCACACTCTGGGGCTGCAGGTTAAGCATGGTCTAACTTATTGGTATTCTCCCCGCCTTTGAACTGTGCTGTGGAGAAAGTCTACTTTGAGCCATGGAGTTGGTGTTTACAAAGTCTTCACTTTTGCCAAAACGTTACAATTGACAGAGAGGCAGTACCTCCAGATCCTTTCTTAGAGTCTGTCTTCTGTACACCAAGCAGGTGAACCGCCAGCTTTCCAAGTCTATAATAAATTTGATGGGATTAAACCTCGCCGTGGCTTGAGTATGTCACTGCAGGGTGTGGGTGGCCCTAAGTGACCAGAGCCCTGTGTGGTGAAGTGAAGTGTGAGTCCCACCAGGCAGGCTCAAGCAGTGAGAGCTACAGAATACGTGAGCACCCCAGTGCTGGGCATAGGCAGACTGGGCTGAGCCTGCAGCACTGAGGCCTTTGGGTGTGGCCCAGGGGAGAAGGTGCTGCCCTCTACTAGGAAGAATGGGACAGAAAGATTGCCTGAAACTGACACTGTTTTAACAACAATAGCCCCAACAAGAGGTACCTGTCTCTTAGAGCTGACAGTCCAGCTAGCATCTGAGGCCATGGAGGCTGAGCATGACCACATCAGCCCCTGGCTCCAAGCAGACAGCACAGGCTGGGCATGCATCCTTGGCAGCATTTTTGTTTTCAAAGGGAAAAGCCAAAGGCAGCCTGTGAGGGAGGGCCGGGGTTAGTCGGCCTCCCTCGAGGCCTTGGCTGGACTTCTGACAGGAGTTCTGAGGCAGCTGAGGGGGCGGAAGGAGAGTCAGGCACCTTGTGGGCCGCTGTGTACCCACCACCTAAGAACAGCTTGACCATGCTCTTCCATCGCCTTCCTGGAGCCCAGGGCTAGCCCTTGTCCCCACGCACCTCCCAACCTGAGCAGTCTGCTACAGCTACCCCACCCCCAACCCCACCCTGCTCTAGGATGTCCTGGCGAGAAGGAATCTTCTGGGGACCGAATCCTCTTCCTTGACTTTGCTCCCAGCTATGAGCCCCTTGCAAAATGAATGCCCCAGTGCAGTCTTTCCACCTCAACCTCCCAAATGCTGAGATGACCGATGTTGGCCACCAGAGAGTTTTATTAACTAAAAGTGACTGGTTAAATAATCTGTCATTTGTATTCAAGTCCACCACAAGAGGACAGGGAAGGGCCTGCAATCTAAAGCACAATCCCCATGATGCTCCTTGCCCACAGGTCAGCCTCACTTGCATCTGAGCCCCTCCCCGGAGCTTTACTTTAGGGGGTACAGTGAGTTCCGCCTATAGTTCTCCCTTGACAGTCTCCCCTTCATACATCAAAACCCTCCCCAACAGCCCCCTCCTCTGGGAACCCTGCCTGGGTCTCTTCACCCGGATGAGTTCAGTTGGTTCGGGTTAACTAAAGCAACGGCCCGCAAAAAAAAAAAAAAAAAAAAAAAAAAGTCTTGACGCCCACAGAGCGTGGCCTTCTCTTTCGGGCAGACTTTTCGGACAATCCACCTTTTTGGCACAGCTTCAGCGGTGGAAAGTTTCCGCTAGGAGGAGGCCACTTGTTTTGCAAAGTTCTGGGGACACCTCCCCCGCCTGCCCGCCGGGTTCCCACGTTCCTTATCACTGTGCCTGCCCAGGGGGAGGCCGCTTTGACCTGGCCATCCTGTCTCCTTCTCTGGGCAGGGCCACGCAGACCAGTGCTCAGGACTGGAGGATTGGGAGCGGGCTGGACAGCCAGCCGTGCGCCTCTGAGACTCACCCCTCCCCCTCAAAGGCCCTTCGCCCAGACATGCCCCACCTCCCTGGCGGTGGCCGTCGCTCATTGGCTGCCTCGTGGTACAAGGGTGCGCAGCGAGGTAACGCGCACGGTGCTCGCGCCTGAGACTGCTTCCGGCCACCTGGGTTTGGAGTGCCCAGAACCCTGGTCGCAAGCCACACCCAACAGGGGCGTGGCCGGGGCGTGGCATCGGCTCTTTTCTTCGCTGCCCGGGAGCCTTAGGGCCCACGCTGTCGGCTGCCGCAGTCTGATCCAACTCCTGAGCCGGTAAGTGCGAACCTGTTCTAGGCCGTAGGGTTTGCTCCCAGGCAGTGATCCCGCGCTCACTGCCTCTGGCCCGCAGCTCGCCGCGATGGAGCCCGCCGCCGAGATCCTGGTGGACTGCCCAGACGTGGTCTACAGCCCCGAAGCCATCGAGGCGCGCTACGAGTACCGGACAACGCGCGTCAGCCGCGAGGGCGGCGTGCTGCGGGTGCGCACGGGGCGCGGGCGGCGGCGGACACTGGGAGCCCAAGGTCCCGCGACTCACTCCTGACTCTTCCTTAGGTGCAGCCCACGGCTACGCGTTTCACCTTCCGCACCGCCCGGCAGGTGCCCCGGCTTGGGGTCATGTTGGTCGGCTGGGGCGGGAACAACGGCTCCACGCTCACTGCGGCTGTTCTGGCCAACCGGCTGCGCCTGACCTGGCCCACGCGCACGGGTCGCAAGGTGGGGGCCGTGGCTGCCAGGAGAACACCGAGGGTCGAGCAGAATTGGGAGGGGCTGGAGGAGGGAGTGGCTTGTGGGGCTAGAGTCTCAGCGAGCTGGACCCCTCTGTCCTCAACACCCTGCTCTGCTTGCCACACCCCCCCCCAGGAGGCAAACTATTATGGCTCGTTGACCCAGGCGGGCACCGTGAACTTGGGTCTGGATGGGAACGGCCAGGAGGTGTTTGTGCCCTTCAGTGCGCTGCTACCCATGGTGGCCCCCAACGACCTGGTGTTTGATGGGGCAAAGCCTTGGGACGGGATGGGGGTAAGTGTGGGAGGGCCCAGGGTCCGGGATGGGTCCGGTGTTAAGAGTCTCCGCAACCCAGGCTGGGATATCTCGTCTCTGAACCTGGCCGAGGCGATGCGGCGTGCGCAGGTCCTAGACTGCGGTCTGCAGGAACAGCTGTGGCCACACATGGAGAGCCTGCGTCCGCGGCCCTCAGTCTACATTCCTGAGTTCATCGCTGCCAACCAGACAGCACGTGCGGACAACCTCATCCCTGGCACACGTGCCCAACAGGTGGGGTCCTCGACCCGCTCCCAGGCCTTACTGTCACCTGTTGTTACATGGCCACATAGTCTCTCCCTTTGGCAATAATACCTACACCCCCAGGCCCAAGCCTCTGGACGACTTAGACAACCTCTACCTACTCTTCCTCCTTCCTTTCCCAGTTGGAGCAAATCCGAAAGGACATTAGAGACTTCCGATCCAGTGCCGGATTGGACAAGGTCATCGTGCTGTGGACTGCCAATACCGAGCGCTTCTGCGAGGTGGTCCCGGGTCGCAATGACACAGCTGAAAACTTGCTGCGTACAATCCAGGTGTGCATATGCCCAAGATTCCTGGGGATCGATGCCATTCCGGAGGAATCCTTGGCCGACTACTTCTCTGCCCTCAGCTTGGCCTGGAGGTGTCACCGTCCACACTTTTTGCTGTGGCCAGCATCCTGGAGGGCTGTGCCTTCCTCAACGGCTCCCCACAGAACACACTGTGTGCCCGGTGCCCTGGAGCTGGCTTCGCAGCGCCATGTGTTCGTAGGTGGTGATGACTTCAAGTCAGGGCAGACTAAGGTCAAGTCTGTTCTTGTGGACTTCCTCATCGGCTCTGGCCTCAAGGTACCTGCGGGCTTCATGTGGTGCCGGGAGGAAGGAGGCCAGGGTGAGGGTACCGCATGGCATCCACTGTCTCTCTGACCACACAGACCATGTCCATCGTGAGCTATAACCACTTGGGCAACAACGACGGGCAGAACCTGTCTGCACCGCTGCAGTTCCGCTCCAAGGAGGTGACAAAGAGCAGTGTGGTGGACGACATGGTTCAGAGCAACCGTGTGCTCTATGCGCCCGGAGAGGAGCCAGATCACTGTGTGCGTTGGACTTGCAGGCAGGCACCAGGGGCAGGGGCTTGGTGCCGTTTAGGGCTGTGTGACTTTTTAAATCTCTGCAGGTGGTGATCAAATATGTGCCCTATGTTGGTGACAGCAAGCGTGCCCTGGATGAGTACACCTCAGAGCTGATGCTGGGTGGGACAAACACCTTGGTGCTCCATAATACCTGTGAGGTGTGGTGGGCGCGGCCGGGCGGGCGGGATGCTGGGTGGGACAGCCACCTTGGTGCTCCGTAATACCTGTGAGGTGTGGTGGGCATGGCCGGGCGGGTGGGCGTTGCTCCTTCAGACCCTCACCTGCACCACCCCACCCCCATCCAGGACTCGCTCCTGGCCGCACCAATCATGCTGGACCTGGTTCTGCTCACTGAGCTGTGTCAGCGAGTGAGCTTCTGCACAGCCTCGGACCCTGAGCCTCAGGGCTTCCACCCAGTGCTGTCGGTACTCAGCTTCCTCTTTAAGGCACCGCTTGTGCCCCCTGGCAGCCCTGTGGTGAATGCCCTCTTCCGCCAGCGCAGCTGTATCGAGAATATTTTCAGGTGCTCCTGGTGGCTGGTGGGACTCAGGGCTGGCAAAGACAGTCTTGAGGTGGCCCTGCTGAGCTTACACTGTCCCCTGCAGGGCTTGTGTGGGTCTCCCGCCCCAGAACCACATGCTGTTAGAGCACAAGATGGAGCGTCCTGGCCCAGGCATCAAGCCAGGAGAGGTGGCGGCCACCAGCCCACTGCCTTACAAGAAAGAGTCCACAGCTGCCACCAATGGCTGCACCGGCGATGCCAATGGGCACCCGCAGGCACCAACACCAGAACTGTCCACTGCTTAAATCACATAACCGGACCCTTCTACCCCCAACGACTCCAACTTAAGACATTGCCAAAGACAATAAAGGGTCCCCCATCAAGAAAGCCTCCTTGTGTGCTTTTTCCAGGAAGGGATCTCAGGCTAACCTGGAATTTGCTATAGACCAAAAAAAAAAAAAAAAAAAAAAAAAAAAAAAAAAAACACAAAACCCGCGAGCCCAAGGGTCAAGTAAAAGACACCAGCAGTAGCCGGGCTGTGGTGGCGCACGCCTTTAATCCCAGCACTTGGGAGGCAGAGGCAGGCGGATTTCTGAGTTCGAGGCCAGCCTGGTCTACAGAGTGAGTTCCAGGACAGCCCGAGCTACACAGAGAAACCCTGTCTCGAAAAAAAAAAAAAAAAAACCAAAAAAAAAAAAAAAAAAGACACCAGCAGTACCAAACACAAAACTGAATGACATTTATTGGCAGAACCCCTGCCCCCACCCCCCCAACCCTGTGGCAGCACACAGGTCCGAAGGCCTGCACTTCTCTGAGGTCCTTTTGAGTTTGTGTGTGTGTATATATGTGTGTTTAGAAAATGAGAATAGTCCTTCGTGGGGGACCTGCCGGCCGGTCTAGCCAGGAGTCCGGATGGCAGGGGTGCTGCCGCGACCCAAGACCTCACCAACAGGACCCTGGGCTCAGGCCGGGGCTATCACACGCTCATGGTCATGCCGGGGGAGTACTGCGGAGAGAGGGCGGCGCGCGGAGCGCGGCTCAGCTCCGGCCGAGGCTGGGCCCGCCCTCCCGGGGACAAGGGGAACCCGGGGAGGATGGGAAGGAGGGGGAAGGTGCCGCGGCCGCCCCCCCACCTGGCCCGCCGCGGTCATGGTCTTGCTCTGGCCCCGCGGCCGCCCCGCCGGGGTCTGCCCGCCAGGCCCCTCCGGCCCGCCGCGGCCGCGGGTGGGGAGTCGACGCAGGCGCTTACGCTTTCGCTCGGGAACGGGTGCAGGAAGGTCCCGGCAGCCGCCATCTCGCCGTCGTCGCGCGGGGTCCCCGGGGCGTTGCTCAGGCCGCCCACGGCGCCGGGGGAATTCTGGGGGCGGCGCTGGTCAGCGCGTGGATCCTCACCCCGCCCCAGGCCATCTGCCCCCGCCCACCCAGTGTGCAGGACCTCACCTTCGGCAGCCCGTCCATATCGCCCGAGCCTGCGGGAAAAGACTAGGTTCAGGCGCTGCGCACAGAGCACAGGGACCGGGTACCCCGGAGGCTTTCGTTCCTGTAACCTGGGGGCGATGGGTGCACGGGCTATGCCCAGGGGCCACCCGCAAGTTTGGGGACAGGGGTCTCTCAGAGTCGCTCGTCCTCGTGGCGTGGAGATCAGGGCACTAGCCGGTGTAGGTGCCGGTAACCGGGTATCATAATAGGCTCTCGTCCCGGCGCCTGGGAGTTACGGTGCTCCCCCCCCTCAATGAAACCGGTAGGTGGCGCCCAGCCACTCACCCAGGGATCCGTTCACGTGGTGGGGCTCCATCGTGCTCATTGAGGCCATTGGGCCCTCCGGGCTGGGGCCGAGCGGGAACTGCGGGCATAGGGCAGCGTGGGGCTCGGGCCGGCCCTCCCCCGAGGGGTTCCCGTCGGGTGAGGCGCACCGGCCCCCACTCACGTTAGCCCTGCCAGCGCCCGGCCCAATGGGATTCATGATGGTGTACATGTTCTCGCTGGAGTTGGTGGAGTCTGAGGGGAACAGCAGGGCTGCGTGGGTGGGTGCATGGAATGGAGACCCCGGCTCACCCCAATTGGCATGCTCCTTACCTCCAGGGCTGGGCATGATGGGTGTTCCAGGGGCGCCGCCTCCTCCTGTGGGTCCCTGCATGGAGACATGAGAACTGAGACAGGGTTTCTTTGGCCTTGTAGCCTGCAGGTTCCATCATGCACCCTCAGGGACTCACCGAGTAGCTGCCAGGAGATGAGGAAGAGTACGGGATCTGGGAACAGGCAGGGACAGCTGTGAGCAGTCAGTGGCAGGCAGCTGGCTCCAGCCCTCCTTCCCCAACTCACACTGCCTGCCACTCACCGAGTTACCGCTGGGACTGGCCCACGGGCCACGCACTCCTGGACCCCTGTAAGAGATGGCGGCCCTGCAGCAGACCAGGCACTCTGGACCTGGCACTTGTCATTCCCCAGAGCTAAGTGGCTCTTTTGGCCTCAGTTTCCCCTCCAAATACTTGGTGGAATAAACAATGCTCAGGCTGTCCCTGAACCCATAAACCTGCCTCAGCAGAGGGACTAGCTGGGTGATCACTAGTCTTAAGGTACCCTAGGAGCTTACATGTTCATGGATGGCAGGACCTGGCTGGTGGCAAGGGAATTGGGTGGGGGCCGCATGCCAGTTCCATAGCCCTGTTGAGGCAAAGGGTTAATCAGAAAGAACCCAGCTGTGGCCTTGCTGTCCCCCCAATAGGCTGGGCCACCCCTTACCTGGGGCCCAACACTGGCCATTCCCCTCGGAGGGGTCACCCTCTGCATCGGGCCTCCCAGGCTGGGGTGCCCTGGGCAGAGACACAGGGAAGAGGGTTCAGGCCTGGGCACTCCTAGGCATGACAGCACACCCCAGAGGGAGTCCTGTGGGACAGCAGCTGGGGTGTATCTGTTACTCACCCTGTGACCGTGGGGAGGGGTCCATTGGACCAGGGATGAGGGGCTGGGAGGCAGGAAGGCCCACAGGCGGCTGTGGGGCAGGCATAGTACTGAGTTGGGGAGATCCCCATGGAGAAAGTGCTCCTCCCACCCCGGCCCCCTCTCACCTGGCCTGGCATCCTTAGGATTGGGCGGGCACCCCCTGGGAACCGAGGTGACATGAAGGGCTGGAAGAGGTGGATGGGGTCAGTAACCTTCATCTTGTACTTGCCCTAAAGAAACCCTGCTCTTACTATCCCCTGCGGCACACCCAGACTGCAGGCCACAGCCAGCTGGCACAGCTGCAAAAGGAAGGAGCGTCACAGTGCCAGCTTGGGTGAAGTCCACTACCTAGCTGTGGGGTCCACCACTGGGGCTGCACATCTTGTCCAGGAGTCAGGGGGAAGCTATGAAGCCCGACCTGGGAGGGGAACAGGGGCACAGCCTGTTGGCAGGGGGTGGCATAATGAGTCACTAATACTCAGGGCACGGACCCATGCCTGTCACTGGCTGTGACAAGGGGCACACATGCTCACACACACTGTGGTGACGGCCCTTCCACTGAAGACGAGCCTACAACATACGCCACCTCAACTGGGGACAAAGGAAGCCCCAGGCACCCGTACCTGAAAGAACCCTGGTGCCACAGGACCTGCTGCCAGTGCATCGTTAGGGGCCATGGTACCTATCCCAGGGCTAGGAGCTGCTGCTGCACTCTGCAAGAACGAGACACCGAGGGTGGGACAAGAGCCACAGCAGGGGGACAGCTGTCATGTGGTCAATCTGGACCAGAGAAAGGGGAGGCTGAAGAAGGGACATCAGAAGCTACACCCCCAGACTTGTGTGGCTCCAGCTCATGGCAAGTGGGATATGTTCTGGTGGCAGGGTGGCCGCCCTCTGTTGACCCACACCCCAAATCTATGCAGTCAGTCCTTGCCCCAAGGGCCCCTTCCTGCAATCTCCTGTACTGTAGATACTGACCAACCCCTCCAGGAGGGAAGAGCAGTGCTCTGGATAGGTCTCAGCCCCCAAACCTCCTTAGAAGGTCCAGAGCCAGAATTGACAGGCTTTGGGGGGGGGCGCTTACAGGCCATTTCCACTGCCTGCTCCTATTCTGGCTACCACAGAGCAGGAAACAGGAGCCGAGGGCTGACCTCAATGTGGGAAAGGGCCCTTTCTGTTTCTGCGGATCCCTCCTCTCACTTTCTTCCCAAGTGGAAAATATGTGTCCCTGGCACTGTGCTGGCTAGCACAGGAATACTTAGGACTCTGGGGGCTCCTGGCTTGATCTCTGGAACAGGGACAGCCCCTCTATAGCTCAGAGCCAGGTCCCTGGTGACCTCTTCCTCCCACTCTCAGAGGTTGGTGCAAGCCAGACTCTAGTTGAGACTCTGGTCTAGCTCCGGGGAATAAATGACAGGAGTCCACAGCGAAAACGCACTGGCAAGGACCTCCCCCAAATCACTGTAATTACGGATGTTTTAGGGGATGTCATGGCCAAAGCCCTCCTACCCACCCCCCACGCCTGCTTGTCCAGTCCCCAATCCCTAACGCCAGGCCCCTCGGGTGCAGAACAGCCTGGCACTGCAGGAGGGCAGCCAGAGCAGTAATTCTCCCCGCCCCCGCCCCGTCAATCATTCCACGGAGGCACTGGCGCCCGCCCGCGTTACCATGACGACAGGCAAGGCCCGCTAGCGTTTCCAGGAGACGCCAAGGTCGGGGCGAGCCGTGGGGCGCCTAGGACCAGCTTGCTCTGGCCCCGCCCTCCCGACGCCCATGCTGCTATGGCAACCGGCGCCTAGGGACTGCAGGGATCCAAGCAAAGACTAGTGGCTGCCTGGAGCCCACTATGCCAAAGGGAAACTGAGGCCAGAAAGTGGCCACGTCTTTATCTCCACACGCCATACTCCAGAGGTAGAGGCAAAGAGCTCTCTGAGTTCTAGGCCAGCTTGGTTTACATAGGAGTTCCTGGCTAACAAGGACTAGCTAGTGAGACCCTGTCTCAAACAAACAAACAAAACAAAAAAACAAAAAAATCCAGAGGGCTGGAGGGCTGACTCCGTGGCTCAGAGCATTGGCTGCTCTTCCAGAGGACCCGGTTTGGTTCCCAGCACCCATGTGGTAGCTCACAACTGTCTCCAACTCCAGTCCCAGAAGCCTTCTTCTGGCCCTCACAGGCCCAGGCACACTGGCAGACATGCAGGCAGAACACTCATACACACAAAATAAAAATTATTTTAAACAATAATGAAGAGGGGTGTGGTGGCACACAAATGTAATCCCAGAGCTTGGGAGACAGAGATAAGAGGATCTCTGTAAATTCAAGGCCAGCCTGGTCTACAGAGTGAGTCCTGGGACAGCCAAAGCCACACAGACCCAGTCCTGAGTTCAATTCCCAGCAACCACATGCTGGCTCACAACGGGTTCTGATGCCCTCTTCTAGTGTGTGTGAAGAGAGTGACAGTGTACTCACATACCTTAAATAAATAAATAAATAAATCTTTAAAAACCAAAACATACAAACAAAAACAAAAGAAGCGGTCCAGATTCCAGAACCTGGAGACTCACATAGTCCTGGAAGACTTTGGCCTCACTGGAGTGTTCACAGGCTTCCCTGCGGTCTGGCGCTGCGCAGTACAGGTCCCAGAAGACGCTGTGGGCAGCAGAGGGGACACGATGACTCCACGTGCCCCCACAGGTCCCTCCTGCCCTCCCTCTGCTCCCACACAGGCACATACCACCACCAGGAGTGCAGGAAGCCAGGAGGCTCACCCAATGTGATGTTCTTTTCCCAGCGGATCTATGGGAGGGAGGCAGAGTGAGGGGCAGGCACGCAACAACAAGCTGGACAACACAGGGCAGTGTGGGGTGGCCTGGAAAAGGGGACAGACGCTGACTCACCTCAGACAGGAACGTCTGCGCCGACTTCTGTGCCCCCACATGTAGTAGGTACTCATATACGTACAGCGCAAGCCTACAGGGAGGGTGGTAAATGGGTTCAGACTGTCCACGGGCACCTGAAGCCTGGCCCAACATGAGGCTGCGGTCAGGCTCCACGGACAATCCTTCCTCTAATGCAAAGCTTAATCCACTGCCCCATACTAGATCCTTGGCTCCACCAATCACAGAAAACAGCTTCTTCAACTCACTGATTGATCAGTGGCAGCCAGCTCCTATGTATCCGTCAATACCCTACTATAGGTCCTCCCAAGGGTCCCATCTTCTTCCTTGGTATCCAGTGGTAGCCCTGACTTTTCCTTCCTGTAGACTACCCACAAAGACAGTAATTGCCAGGTCTGACGTGGCCAGGGAAGGGAGCAGAGCCAGCAGGGCGTGAGTCTTCTCTAGTGCTGGTGGTTGCTGCAGGCATGTAAGGCTTATTTGTATCGTAATGTATATATTTTACTTTATGTTCCTTCGGTGGGGAATGTTCTTCACCCCAAGGTTGATTACTTCATGATAATCAAAACCAGCAGGACTCCAGGAAGCTAGAATGTGGTCTGGTGTTCCTCAGGAAAATGGGATCACTATGACCTTTAGGACAGCCCTTAGGCTGTGGGAAAAAATTCTGAAAACATGAGTTCAAGATTTATAATCAAAAAAAAATATATTTATAAATCAATGTAAGAGCTGTCCTTACAGGATTTCTCAGCTATGCAAAATAAAAGATGCATTTTGAATTGTACGAAGGCTGCATGGACCTGAAAGAACGGAGGCAGCTGCACCGAGTCAGCTCGGTCAGGAAGATATCCAGGAAGGAGATAAAGAGATTTAGGGGGTAGTGATCTCAGGGCAAGATCCTACTACCTAAGCTTATTGTTTGTGTTTGCAATTGAACAAATTTGGACTTTTAATCTGGAATGAACTACAAGATTGGTGGAGCCCAGGATCTAGTAACCAGAAATGGAGGGCACACTTCTGATCCAGATCTTGATGCTGGAAAATACAGGCTTTTGATCTGGATCTTGAGGAATAGTGGCCATTGAAAGCTTAGGCCCAGGCAGGATGGTACACACTTTTAATCCCAGGAGACAATGGCAAGTATTCTGAGTTCATGAGTTCAAGGCCAGCCTGGGACTGAGCAAGTTTTATGTGAAGAAAAGCTTAGCTGGACAGTGGTGGCACACGCCTTTAACCCCAGCACTTGGGAGGCAGAGGCAGGCGGATTTCTGGGTTTGAGGCCAGCCTGGTCTACAGAGTGAGTTCCAGGACAGCCAGGGCTACACAGAGAAACCCTGTCTTGAGAAAAAAAAAAGCTTAGATCCAGGCATGGTGGCGCACGCCTTTAATCCCAGAATTCAGGACACAGCCATACAGACCTCTGAGTTCAAAGACAAGCTACAGAGCAAATTTCAGGACAGCCAAGCTTAGGCAGTGAGGGACTTGGAAAACAGAAAGCTGGTGATAATGTAATAGAACAATGCAGCCATGTTCCAGCTCCAGCAAGCAGCAGAACTCAGCAGCTCTGGCCAGGTGACTGTCTTTAGAGTCAAGGGGCTAAGGTCATAAAAGGATGACTTGTGGGGTAGTCAAAAGGGATCCTGGGGTAAATAATGTGCAGTTCCTAAGGAAGTAGCTCACACAAAATAAAAGTCTGGGCTTTGGTCTGAGAGTTATCTCAGAGATAGCTAAGCAAAACACAGCTGTCATTTTGGACTCCAGGATCTTCTCCCAAGCTGAGACTGGCCCTTGGCAAGTAACGTACCTCCGGAGAGTGGGGAGACAGCAGGCAGGGCTTGCGTGCCACATGCCCACCATGGGCCACTGACATTGATGCTAACATCAGAGCCTACAGCCTTCGGGGAAGCACTGCTCCATGGGCTAACATGGTGCGCTAGGCCATCCTACCCAGCCAGCCACCTTCCCCAGGGTCACCCATTCACTTGACACTGGTCTTTCTAGTTCACATGTATGTCCTCTGGAAGCCCCCACACCCCCACCAGTCCCCACAGGGACATGAGGATAAAGAAAGATGCTAGAAGCTGGAGAAGCAGGCCCCTCCAGGGCCTACCCCAGCTGTCCCTGCCCCACCCCCCTGGCTGAGGGCTTCACTCTAAAATAACCTGCCTTTGACTCAGGTCTGCCTCTCCCTCTGGCTTCGCCTCGCCTCTCTCTCATCACAATGCCTCCCAGTCTCCTGGTCTGGCCTTTCTGTCCCAGGACAGAGGTGGGAATGAATGCAGGTACCTTGTGTCCCCTTGATATTATTCCTTTATTCCTCCATCCACCCATGCATCCATCCATCTGTCCATCCATCATGGTCTGTCCCTGTGCCGTGGCATACCAGCCACCCTCCCAGGTGACATGTTCTCACAGAGACACATCAAGGACGGAGCAGTCCCAGGACTGACCTTGCACACAGGATCGGGGTGGACCGGCCCAAGATGAGGGCTATACTTGCAACTTGTACCATGTCAGCCGTGACAGCTACTGGTCAGGCATCCCAGTGCCACCATATTACTCCACGGTGACCATCCTTCATCCCAGATCCCAACTTTAAACAGTCAGTATGTGCCAAGCCACCAGTGCAGGATGGCGGCGTGGTCAGGGTGACATCCCAGTCCTGTCCCCCTTCTGAAGTCAGGAAGGCACTGTGGTCAGAGGCCAGAGCCCCAGAGCCTCCAGACTTCCCCAGCCCCTCCTCCTGGCATTTTCGTCCGTGGGCCTCTCAGCCACCTGCTCCCTGGCAACTCCCACACACCCAAAGGAAATTGAGGGATTGGGTGTCACAGGATGAGCAGGCTCCCAACAGCACTCTAACACAGGGTGGGGCCATGGTGAGACCGCCATGGACCCAGCCACATGGGAGGTCAAGAGGGAGACCAGAGGGAGACAGCAAGGCCAGGTCTCAAGCATACCCAACTGTTCCCTCTCCTTCATATCTCAGATCTGCCACACCCTCCAGCAGCCCTTGCTCTAGGCCCTGCAATGTGTGAACTCGCACTCCTCCCTTGGCTTCCTCCTGCCTCCTACCCCAGGGCCTTTGCCTAGGCTATGCCTCCCCTGACTCTAGTGTCCAATGTGGTCCTGCCATACCCAGCTCTGGCCAGACCCTATTCATCCTATTGTCTTCTGAGAGCACTGGGGTTGTGGGGGAGGGAAGCTCAGACAAAGGCCCCACCCACTGACTCACTGTCCTGGGTCAGCCCAGCCCCTCAGAGCCCCCAGTTCCCCTGCAGCAGAAAGCAAGCAGAGGGGCCATGAGAAGCCAGGGTATGCTCAGCGCCCTTCCTGCTACGAGGGCTGAGTGACTTGGAGTACAGGCTAGGACTGTGCAGCACAGACAGCTTGTTAGCTGGCTCCTGCGGCTCATGACATCACTGCCACTGCCACCATAATTATGGGGAAATTATTGTAAAGGCCACCCCTGCCAGCACCCCTCGGACAGGCTGCTGGCAGCTAACTACCACACTCCAGTCACCATCCAACCTATCACCAGGACCTACCCCAGTCTACCCGTGACCCTGTCTCCCACGGTCCTTCCTCCCTAGGTGTGGGGTACCAACGTCCAGGGGAAGGAGGCTATCATGTGCTGTTCTGAAGGCTGTTCAGAGAAGCCACCTCAATTGCTGGGCATCAGCAGATGGGCACATGTCCCAGCTTACACAGGGGCCACTCGGGCCCTGCCTCATCCTCACAGCCCTAATACAGGGTCCCCACTGCCCATTCCTGCTGCTGGTGACCCAGACCTAGACACACAGGCCTGCAAAGGGGCTGAGGTCAGGGGACAAGTGGGCCAGGGAAGTGGAGGCCACAAGCAGGTGAGGCCTGGATACAAGAGGGCTTACCCCTTACCCCACTTCTCAGAAGATAAAATCAAGGCTAGGCCAGCCAGTAACTGAGACACTGGAGCTGAAAGCCCCAACCTCAGAAAGGTAAGCCTACCACACCCTCTCTGTGGGGATGACACCATGGGAAAGATGGGACAACCCCACTCCAACAATGTACTCAGGCCTCCGGCCCACCCCAGCTCCTTCACTTTGGCCTCAGCTGTTCCAGGCCTGGTTGGCCTCCTTCCAGATCTGTGAGCTGTGCCGACCAGGTACACTGTTTCTCAGACAAGGTCTTACTAAGTAGCTGGGTTTGAATGGGAAACCCTCCTGCCTCAGCCTCCTGTTTGCCCTTTCAAAATCATAAACCTTCCTGTGGCCCACACACAGCCTCAGGACTTCTGCCAATCCATGGCCCAGCTGTGCTCCCTGCCTGCTCCTGCCACAGGGCCTTTGAACATACTGAGCCTACCACCCACCCCACCCCCATCCCTTCGCTCTCCCCTCTGCTCCCTCACAGTCTACCTTGAGGTTCTCCATGGCTCCACTGGTGCTGTGTGGCATGACTAGATCCCTGCTTCCTGGATGTGAGCTTCCTCTCACACAGAGTCATCAAACCCACACCAACCCCAACCTAGCACAGGACTGCTGACTGTGTGAACCATTCCCCAGGCTGGGGACTCACCAGGTGTCAGGGAACCAGTCAGCCCCACTTCCCACGTGGGCAGCAGCCCGATGCCAGGAAGGGTCACCGAGTTTACTAACCATGAGTCCTAACTGCAGGCCCTCAGGGGCCAGCCTTGCTTGGCAGCCCAGTGACCCCAGACTTCCCTGTGCCAGGGCTGCACTGGGTGGCTCAGCCACTAGGCAAGCTGTCCCCTCAGGCCTCCCTACAATCCTGGCCTCCACACTCTCACACCTCAAAGGTGAGTGCTGGGCCCCCCTCTCCACCCCACATCTCCACATGGGCACCCGGGAAAGGAAGGCCAGCCCTGGTGTGTGCTGACCAGAAGCTAGGGCACAGCCTGTCCACCTGTACCTTCAATGTAGGGCGGTGAGAGCCAGAACCGTTCTGGCTCACCTGGGAGTTCCTGGTGGTGGCCCGGGACCGCCATGGTCAGGCATCAGTCCATTAGTCTGACCCTCTCCCCCAGGCTTTGTAACCTCACCTTTGCCCACAAGCGACAGTGGAATCCAGCTTGGGTCACACATGTCCACGCAAACCTCACGACCTCCAGGACCCCAGCGCAGCCCATGGCATTAGTGTCCGACTCAACCTCCTCAAATTTGCAGCCACAATGAACCCACGTGTCCTGTTTCAAATCTCCAGCTTGTATACGAGGGGACTCTGCGGCCCTGAGACCCGCAGCTCTCCATGAGCCCCAATGGTCTCACAGCCCACACCGAAAAGCTCACACCTGTCAGGTCTGCCTGACTCCACAACTCCCGAGGCCTTGCAACCCTCAGATGCTGTGTCTGCCCCGGGCATCCTGTGACCGCTCAAGTCCTAACTCCTTCTGATCTCCGATACAGCACCGACTCCTTAGAGAGAGCCCCTGATCCCGCACCCGACGAACTGCCATGTGACCCCAGCAACCCCTTGGCTCTTGTTTGACCCCTTGATTTTCTGTCCCCTCAGGTATCCTGAGACCCCAAGTCCCCTTGGATCTCTCGCAACCTCATGCCCTCTATCGCACGTGACCCCAAGCCCCTAGAACTTGAGTACCCCAATATATTCTGTCTTTTATGTACTCCGTGACCCCAAAGGACCCTCAGGTCTCGCACGCCCACAATCACACACCCTTCTCGTCTCGCGTGACCCCATGAGCCCCTTGATCTCCTGTGCACCCCTGAAATCCCGCACCATTTTGACCTCCAGTAACTCCACGAGCTCTTCGGATCTCCTGTGTCCCCCTGGAATCCCGCACCATTCGGGTCTCGCGTGACCCCGCGGCCCCCGGTCCCGCGTGGCCCCCGCACCGCGCACTCACTTCTCGCGCGCCTGGCCGTCGGAGGGCGCGCAGCCCTTGCTCGCCTTGCCGTACATGCTCCGCACCTGTCAGGCGCGCGTGGCCATCGCTGCCCGCGCCTCGATCCCCGCGGCCATGTCCGCGCGGGAGCTGCGGCCGCGGGTGGGTTCTCGCCGCGCTGCCCTCCGCGGGCTGTTCCGGGAAGCGCGCCACCGCCACAGCGCGCTCCCGCCGCTCTTAAAGCGGCAACGGCGGGCGCGCGGGTGGGACCCGTGCTGGGAGCGCGCACGCGCAGAGCCCGCGGGGGCGACACTGCCCACCAATAGGCTGCGCACCGATAAGCACAGGCTACAGTACCTCCCCCAGAGACACTCAAGCTCGGGACGCGCTCCAGCAGTTACTATCCCTGCAATTGGGAAGCTGAGGCTGGAGAATGACCGAGAGTTCCAGGCCTACGTCGGCTGTGGAGCGAGACTCTCAGCTGTACAGATATGGGGGTGGGGGAGTATCTCCGTTACGACTCAGGATCTGCTCTAGTCTCTTGGGCTCACAGGACATGCGCCCATGATATTCTGTTCCCAGGACACGCACTGCGAGCCAACACAGCCTTACCGGCTGCGAGGGGCCCAATCTTTTTCGTTTCTTTTGAGAGGGTTTGATGTAGGCCAGGCTAATCTCGAATACATTAAACATCAGATGACCTTGAAATTCTAATCCTCCTGCCTCGGCCTTCCAGGCTTTTGCATGACAGACATGTGCCGCTTAGCCTGGGTTGTGTGCTGTGTGCGGAGCCCAGTTTTTAATGCATTGCCAGCACTGGAAAGACAGAACCCCAGACCAAGCACGTTTTCTTTGTTTTTCTGAACAGTGTCTGGTCTCACAGCAGGCAAAGGCAGGAGGATCTCTGTGAGTTCGAGGCCAGCCTGGTCTACAGAGCGAGTTCCAAGACAGCAGAAGATACATAGTGAGACCCTCTCTCAAAAGTCAGAGCGAAACAAAACAATGTTTCCTGTAGCCCAGGCTGACCTCCAGCTCTCCACTTTACTAGGCTCTCCTGCCTCCACCTCTGGGTGCACGCAGGGATGAGAGCATGCTTCATCCCCCACACACGAGTATAACACGCGGGCACCGCGAGAGCACGAGTGGTGGCTCATGGGCGTCTGGAGGCATCCAGGCTAACGGTCGCTATCGCTACAAGTGTCCCCGGTTGGGCATGACTGTTTTAGGGGTACTTGCTGGAGATTGCGCCCAGGTGGGTCGTCAGCCCCTGATGGCGCGATCACGGTCTCAGGTTTCCTATGGGAGTGTGTGAGCGTGACAGCCTGCAGGTCACCGTGGCCCTAAGCCCCGCGTGGTGTCCCGGGTGCAGGCAGATCCCCTAGCCCGGGCCTCCCCGCCCCCACCCTAGCGGGCGGCGGGAAGCGGAGCCGCGGAGGTTCCAGGCGCTCAGGAAAGGCTGCCGGGGCGCGCCCCGCCTCCTCCCCCGGGCCCTGCTGGGCGGACGCCGGCCTTTCCCATTTCCTGCTTGGCCCGCCGCCCCCTCCCCCAGCTTCCTCTCCCCGCCGCGGGGCTGGCGACTGCAGGGTGCATGGAAGGCCGTCGGGGCGCCTGAACACAACACCGAACACTGCACGTCTTTGCAGACTCTGCTCTCAGCGAGACACAGAGAGGATGCGGGTGCACAGCACGCAGCACCGAGGTTCCTTCCATCCTCAATTGTGTCCCCAAGGTCTGGAGATGCCAGGACGCACAGTTTCCCTTCTCCTCTCTCAGCCACAAATTTTTCATTCAATGAATTCACCCACCCTCCCCGAACTAATTATTGAGCGCCTGCTGTCTACCAGGCCCTAGGGACCCAGTGGGGACACTTTGCTACGACTCCTGGAGAAAAGAGTCCGCTGGGGAAAAAAGGCGACAGGAGCCGGACAGAGGGAAGGAGGACCGGCGGCGAAGGCGGCGGGAGTCCCGGAGGAGGGTGGAGGCGGACTCAGGGAGGAGGAAAGAACGAGGCGGGGGCGCCCGCAGCCCTTGAAAGCTGCTTGGGGGAGGCTCAGCGGGCGGGAGCAACTGCGCCGTCGTCATGGCAACCGAGGCGCTCCCAAACACAGCTAGGAAAGTCGGGGGAGTTGAGCTCGCAGGACATACACACCCAGTTTGGGCATAGACAGGGGCCTGCCCACGTGAGGGAGAGGAAGAGAGATGGCTGGCACTGAAGGACGTGGAAGGAGTGAGCGAGCGGTCAAACCAGTCACAGCCAGTGCAAAGGCCCCGGGGCACACGCACAGTTAAGGTACTGGAGACAGCAGCACGCGAGTGGGAGAGATTTATTTCAAGAGCCACCATGAGTGGCTGGTGATGGGCCCAGGAAACTGTTCCCTTAGGCCTGCGAGATGGCTCAGCACGTGAAGGCGCTTGCCACCAAGCTTTATGACCTGGGTTCAACCCGCGGGACCCACATGGTGGAAACTGTTGACTACTCTTGTGACTCCCACACGCACAATGGTACGTGTGCGTAAACACAGACACAGTAAGTAAGTATACGTCAAATAAAGTGATCCGGCCACAGACTTGGACTAAAGGGGATGGAAGGCATTTGAGGGGCCCCCTACCTGCTCCCCTTTCTCTCGGGTGCTGTAGGGACCAGATTGCCTGTTTCCCTAAGCGGGCCAGGCTCTGCAAAGTGGACCCCTGCTTCCTAGAGTATGCAAAGACCTCTGTTCTTGGCGCACAGAAAAAAGAACCCAGAAGGATTACATTTACTTTTTCCTAGAAGATCCTGCTCGGTGACAACCCCATCCACCAGAGGAGCCGGTTCCGTCGTGCCCCCGTGTGGCTGGCCCCGAGACTGCAGGGCTGCCTCCCTCTCTTCACCCTCCTCCCCTTCCTCCTCCAACCCTTCCTTTCCCCTTATTTCCTTCATCTCTTCTTCCTTCCTCTACTTCCTCTTTTCTCACCCTTCCCCTCTACCCTGTCCCCCATGCCTTTGATGCCCTCTCTAGATTTCCCAAACGCCTCGTTTGTCACTATTATTGACAGCGGGTGCTCCTGACATCCGCGTCCCGGGCCACCCCGCGGGCAACCGCGAACCGCTGGAGACACTGCAACGCGCACTCCTCTCCCGCTCCGTCCTGGGCCACAGCCCCGCCCAGCTGTGCTTTGGAGGCAGCACAGCTGGAGCACGGCTGTACTCGGAGACTGTTTCCTCTTCGCAGCTGTAATTATGGGTAATTTTCTAAGTGCAACACAAAAATTAAAACCCAAACAACACCGGGAAGGGAGCAGCCGCAGCTGGTGCACGCGGCGAGCCCGGGGACGAGGACCTGGGGTGGAGGGAGGAAAGAGTCCTGAGGGCGACCTGTGCCTCAGGCTCTCGGGATGCGGAGGTCCCAAAATAGAGTTACTGGAGACAAAAGCCCGAGTTTGGACGCTGCTTGCTCTGTGCTGCGGTGCCAACGCAGCCTCTGCCCTCTCGGAGCCACACGGGAGGGAGGAAAGGAGGGAGAGACGTCCGCGCTCACTGGACCACACCCTGGCGCCCGGTTGGCCGCCGGGAGGCTCGGCCCAGCCAGTAGACTGCTCCCGCCGCTTGAGAACTTGTAAACCGCACCGATCCTGAGACAGGATACTCTTCTGATAGGTGCTGGTCCCCCGCAAGACCGAGCCCCGTCGTCCAGCAGTCCTCCATTCCACCCGACCTCGGACCCTCAGCTCAGCGCCAAGCACAGGGCTGAGTCCTCCCACCCAGCGTTGGTACATCTACAGAGATTAGTCTCAGAGTGACAAAGCAACCTGCCTGAGGATGCACACAGGGACCAAACACCGGGTCCTCATTTGGGGTGTGCTAGTAATTCACTCTCCTCTCACAGACTCTCATTTCGCGAAGAGAACTCAGTATTTGCTGAGCAGATGAATCTGCACCCCATTCTCTCCTGACCTCCGTGGGTCCTGGGTTTCCTGCCCCCTAAAACAGTTACAGGCTGTAGTTCCAGATGTGGCCACGCGATAGCAGCAGAGAGCGATGGTGACCACAGCAGCCACATTCGGGATCCTGGTAACACTAGGCCTGGCCTATGCTCCCCTGGGGCTTCCAAATGGACATTACATATATATGCATTGGATTATCTCACGGCAGAGGACAAAACTCTGAGAAACTGTATGGGTCTATGGAACTTACCATCTCCTGCCTCCGCCTCTGAGGGCTGGGGATCACTGGGCCGGACACCAACCTGGCTTAATTAGCTGGGTTTTTTTTTTTTTGGATGGGGGGCAGGCTCAGCTGGTAGGAGCACTGGCTGCTCTTCCAAAGGACGCTGGTTCAATTCCAGCACATACAAGGCAGCTCATAACTGTTATTAGTCCCAAACATTGGAGGGAGAAGACCACAGCCCAATTAAAGGTGGCCACATTAATTAAAGCAAGCATTTTAAGTCATGAACACAGGCTGCCTCCCATAAGGCAGGGTTCTAGAAGACAATTCAATGTGAGGAAGACAAGGGTTTTATAGCTCAGAGTAGGGGTTTCAAATGGGTGATTTAGCAGATAAAATAAGTGGGTCATGAGCCAACATAAGGGTAAGAATTAGTCCTATGGCCCTAAACAAAAACATGGTTGCAGGTACTGAAAACAAGATGTCACAGTGGCAACTAAAACATGTTGTCCACTGGCCAAGCAACACAGAGCCATTTGTCTAAGAAAGGATTTGAGCTAAGTCCTTGGAAAACCAATGTAACCACAAATGGAATGCTTACTTGTCTTTAATAAATGGTTTTCAAGCCCAAGAAAACCCTAGTTCTTCACCTAATAATCCCAGTTCAAGGATACCATTCACATAGACAACATCACAAGCAAATACAACCAATACACATGAAACAAAAAAAATAATAAAATTGGACGTTTTTATTATCCAATTGCCTTTGCCACTATGGAAATTTTGCTGCATCTTGTATGAGTCCAATAGGTTCAGACCTGTGAGTTCAGGCCAGACCTGGTTCGAGGCTCCAGGTACAGCAGGACTACCAGAGAACCATGTCCAAAAAAAAAAAACATTCTTCAAAAAAAAAAAAATCCGTTTGTGAGCCTGGTCATGCGCTCAGCTAGACCTTTGTTTTTATTTAGGCCCTGCCAATTTTTGGTTTGGGGCCAGAAATGTTTGCTGATGGTCTGAAGTTAAGAGAATGGTACTAACCAGCAACAGTGGACTGACATCAGCGACTACCAGAAGTACATGCCATAACCCCAAAAAACTTTGCATAGACTGGTATGAGGGTCGGGGGGGACAGACTCCCCCAAGATTATTTTTGGGGAGGGAGGTCTGTATAGGGCTGTACTCTGTAGAATCTATTTTACTAACTGACCTGTTTTGGCATGTTACCAAATAAAAATGTTTCTATAAAAAAAAAAAAAAAAATCTTTCCAGATATTAAAAGGAAAATCTCAGGTTTGGTACATAGATGGCAAACTGATTACCCAGCATGCACCAGGCTCTGGATTCCAGCCCTGCACCCCCAGTCACCTGTTGACTAAGGTTGGGGGTGGGGGCCCCCCACGTAGCACATTCTGCAGAGTGGTTGATTAGAATTGCAGCATTTGCAAAGAGTCTTGATGCTGCAGGTCTGGAGCCTAGACAGCTCGTAAATAACCAGATAGTGTCCACTCCTGTGGCAAACACCAACTCAAAGGCTCACAGGTGTGTGTCTGGAGAAGGCTGAGCCTTTAAAAGATCATGTTGCTCGTAGAGGCCATAGGTTCCATTCCTGCGCCTGCCTCCTGTGGCTCACATTGGCAGGGGATTGGAGAGGCTCTTCTGGCCTCCAGGGACACTTACACAAAGTCACACTCACACACAGTGTCACACACTAAGTGTCACACACCCATAACAATTTTTTTAAAAGACACAGGGCCACTAAATATAAATAAAAGGTAGGAGCAGCTCTGTGACCCAGCGCTCTGGAGGCAGATGCATCTCCAAGTTCCAAACCAGCTCTCAAATTAAAAACTTTCCAGTCCATAGAAGCAATCCTCTGTGGATCCAGACAACATCAAGGTGTCTTCAGGGCTGTGGCCAGACCCTCGGTTTAATTATAGACACTCACAGAAGCCACTCAAGCATCCTGGGCCTCAGTTTTCCTGTCTGTGAAATGGAGGTGATATTATTACTCTCTCATGAGTTCTAGGCAAGGGCTGCACCCAAGCCTCACCCCAGATCCTCACTGAGGATCCCAGCCTTTTACAGTAGCTCCGTAGCTTTCCCTGGGCTGGGAAGCAGGAGAAGCAGCAACTGAGCAGAGGAAGCTGTTCTCCTGGTCCACAGCAGTGGGTGTGGCCAAGCTCCTGCAATTCAGGACTCTTCTCCAAAACCCTCTGCATAGAAGTCCTCTGAACTCCCACACAGAAATGCAGCACTGTAGGGTACGCTTGTGGGAGTACGCTGCTGGAGCCACCCTGGCTTCAATCATGACATATTTCTCTGCAAGTGGTTTCTATAATTCTGTAAGGGTGTCTGCAAACACCAGGGCTGTCCAAGAAACGACCCTGGTGACGCAGGAGGAAAATCCGGTTTATCATGACTTGGCAGCTGGAGTCTGACACAGGACAGTTTTTGTAGTCATATTTAAGCACAATTTGGGGGGGGGTATTCTGCTGATAATTAACCCAATCCCCTGTGTACAATGAAGCTCTTTACAGAGTACGTATGACCACTTCCATAAAGATGGATCCTGTTGACCAAGAGACAAAATGTCCACAATGAAGACCGGTCTGGCTCTGCAGACAGCACAGGTCACCAGGCTGCTAACCAGATCCACATTCCGGGCAGGAAACAGCCATACCCATTTCTGTTGAAGAGACTAGCCTGCTGTTTAATGTCCCCAGTTTCCTGAGTGCCTCTGAGTACAGGCCCTCGAGTCCTCTATGAAATCCATCCTGGGTGGCACCACAGACTCTGCTGCCCAAACACTGGGGATGTAGAGGCAGGAGGATGACAGTTCCAGAGCAATCTAAGCTACACTGGCTGAATAGACCATAGTTCAGAACTGCTTTGCCTCTCAATTCCCTGGTTTGCCAGTCTCACAGTGGGCACAGGCGCAATGCTACCATCATTCATCTGTCAATTTTAACCTGATCAATGACTCTCAGTGTCCCCAGTCACACAGCCCGTCCCCTGGTCTTTGCTTGGTCAGCAGCCAGGCACTCAGCCCTCTTCCTTCCTGTGGAAAAGAATGGAGTGTGCCCATTGCAGTTTTCATGGTCCCTGTAGTTCTGACAGGGAGCCAGGAAGGGGGTCAGTGTAGTGCAAGACCTGGCTGCAGGGAGGGCTGTGGGCAGGAGTGGGCATTTCTGGGGTGTCAGACATTTGTGGGGGACAAGCAGCAGGTGGAGCTGATCTCAGAGACCGAGACACTGGGGGGTGCAGGCTGCTCCAGCACAGGAGGATTAGGACAGCAGAGCTGAATTGTGGGGTGTTATATACTGGGGCCTTGGTACCAAGGGCTGCATGTCTATCTGAGTCTCTAGGGATCTTGGGATTGTGTGTGTGTGTGTGTGTGTGTGTGTGTGTGTGTGTGTGGCATTTCAGAGACATTGGGGGTATCCCAGTATCTTTGAGGATCTCAGGGGTATCTCTAAGAATCATTGGATATTTTGGGGTGTCTTTGAGCATATATGGTTGGGGCTGAGGGTACTTCTGGCCTCTGTGACTTTCATTCAAAGATTTTTGTAGACTGTCTCTTGCCACCATGCCTGACAGTCTGAGGTCAGCCCCTGAGACCACATAGAGGAGGGAGAGAATACACTCTTGTCAGCTATCCTCTATCCTAACTGTCATCTCTGCTTCCAGAATATTCCATGACCCAAAAATGACCCCAATGTCATGAGCAGAGGCTGCTGGAGCCTAGGGAAGGGAGACTGCTTGTGTCATTGTGTCTGACATCTGTCATTCAGGGTCATGAGTCCCCGTTCATCCACATGGGACATCATATGACACATGGGCCACTGATGTGGGACACAGACTTCTGGGCTCACGGTTGGGATTTGCCGGAGCGCTCTCGATTGCCGAGGATTCTTCCCAGCCCCAAGAAGGTCTCACCAGGGTCAGGGAACGCACACAAACCCAGCAACCAGCATTGGCCAGACCCCTATGACCCGTTTCAGTGCTAGGATTCCTGTATCCCTCGGCCCTGCCAGCCTTGCCCTGGAGCCTCTTCGTGGGTAGCATCCCCAAGATGCCCAATGACAGAGCTGGTCACCCGACCCTATGACCTCACATAGCCTAGCCACTTTCCTTCTAGGACAGTCTCTCCCCGGGTGGGGTTCTTTCCGACAGCCTGGCATGTCTCTCTGCCTCAGAGATACGGATTCGGTCTTCACACTCCAACACACTCCCTTCCCCTGAGCACACGCCAGCCCGGCTCCCACTGCTCCCTGGACTACACCAGTGTGAGGCCCCCACTTCCAGTTCCCTCTTCTGCTTCCTCCTACCCAGCTGCTCCTCAGGCCACAGGGTCTTAGCTCCTGCCGCCTTGCTGAGGACTGCTGCTGTGTGCCTGCCAGGTATTCAACTATGTGCCCTCCCCTAGCTGACCTCTTAGCCCCTCTCCAACAACCTGCTACAGAAACTTCCACAGAGCATCTATGGAAGGATAGGAACTCAGTGAATTAAGGACAGCTTTTAAGACTCTTAGGCAACTCCTAGCTATGTGATGAGGCCCTAACCTTAATGTCCCCTCTTCTTGGATGCCTTACGGGGACTCTATCCCTTTTTTTCTGTCCTACCTCCATGCAAGGAAGAGGAGGGGGGTTGGACTTCTGATCACTGTCCAGTTCTGACCTTTCCCAGGTCCAGATGTCCCCTGAGTATCTGCCCAGAGCTGAGGCATTTTAAGTGATTGTTCATTGAGTGAATATTTGCAGAGCCCAGCAAAGGTCAGGAAGCGGGTGGAGGGGAAGCTGCCGGCCAAGGAGCTCAGGGTGAGGTCACAGCAAGAGAGAAGTGGGACAGTACGGCCCCTCCTCCCTTCGTGAGAGCCTGAGGCTGGCAGATGGCTCTGCTGTCCCCTCCACTACTACACCGACTTCTCTTCCCCCAGGCGTTGGACTCACAGGTGGAGAGTGCTAGGAGTCGTGAACCCCAACCCAGCCCCTAGGCCCCTAAGGCTTGGGACACCACGAAGGCCAAGAGGTGAGACCCAGGGCTCAGGCTCAGGCCTCCACACAGGCTGAAGCTGGTGGGGGTCGTTCAGTTGCCTCTCCGCTCACTCAAGGGTTGGGCTATGTAAAATAGCAGGGTCTGCAGGAAAGATGGCCAGGACCCGGGTTAGGTGGCTTCCAGGACAACATCTCATTTGCATATGGTCACGTCTTGGCCAGTAAGAGTGCTGGGGGGGCTAGTCTACTCTTGTGGTGGGCAGGTGCGGGATGCACCCATTTCACAGACCAGCAGTTGGAGGCTCAGAGGCTAGGGAAACACAGAGAGAGGTGGCCAGCCAGGGGCCATGAGCTTTCATGTTAGAAAATCCTTAACTGGTTAGGGTGTTTTATTGAGTCTCACTATGTAGACCAAACTGGCCTCGAACTCACAGAGATCCACCTGCCTCTGCCAAAGGAGTGCTGGGATTAAAGGTATGAGCCACTACATATAGCCTGGTTTGAGTTATTAATCTGTATTTTTTAAGCCCGCAGTGTTACCACACAGGTTGCTGGAATGATAAACAGCGGAGCTGCAATGCTGGGCTCATCATATCTCCTGGTGCTGTTAGCCCTGCTCCACCAGTCAGGGAGTCAAGCTCTCACCTGTGTGGTCTACCCAAGCCGTGTAGACTGGACTCAGACATTTAATGACACGTGCCTCAACTTCAGTGGCCTTGGCCTGTCCCTGCCAAGGAGCCAGCCCTTGAAGGCCAGCCATGCTCAAGTCCTGGACCTGTCTAGGAACAACCTACAGGTGCTCCCTGGGGTCTTCTTTGCCAACCTGGAAAAGCTGCAGACCCTGATTGTCACCCACAACCCTCTGAACAGTGTGGACCGGTCTCTGGCCCTACGCTGTGACCTGGAACTCAGGGCAGACTGCAGCTGTGGGCTGGCCTCCTGGCACGACATCCGCCAGAACTGCTCCGGGCAGCAGCAGCTGCTGTGTCTGCACCCCGTCACTGCAACTCCGAGGAACCTCTCCACCTTCCTTCAGGTCAGCTGTCCCCCAAGCTGGGGCTCGGGGACCATTGCTGCCCTTGCTGCCGGGATTATTTTCCTGGCTTTGGCTGTCAGTGGATCTGTGCTGGCCTGGAGATGTCTTTGCCGACGAGCCAGTAAGCATGGCCTCAGCAAAGCCCAGAATTCACACGATGTCCCCACACCAGTGACTGACTTCCTGCCGAGGTACAGCAGCCGGCAACCTGGCCCCAAGGCCCCAGACTCACCCCCCAGCAGGTCCACAGAGGACTATGAGAATGTCTTCGTTGGCCAGTCAGCTGAGGACTGCTCATGGACTGCAGCCAGGTGAGTGACCACAGGTCCCTGGCCTCAGTGAACAATGACTGCTATAGCAGGGCATAGAACATGCCCCCGTCAGAGTCAGGGGGATTACCATGCATATATAGTTGGCCTGTCAGCTGGGCCTTGTGCAGGCTATGTGGCTATGTAGCTTCACATGCTCAGATGAGGGCTGCAGGCCTCACTTCACCTCCAGGGGCTGGGGTGAGAGTCTGGAAAGTTCCCAAGGGGCCAGCCCCCACTTTGTGAGCTGTAAACCCAGTTCACACTTCTAGAGGAAGCAGGGCTCCAGATCAAGTAGGGCTTGCTGAGGGGTGTCCAGCTCAGTCTCCTGACTCACGATGTCTGTGTCCCCATGCGATAGGGACATCACCAGCGTCTCCATGTAGCTCGTGGGATACACAGCAGGTTAGGACTGGATAAATGAGTAAGGGTGCTGCTCCCATCTACCTCCCCAGCCCTGAGGGTGGAGGCAGGAGGATTCTGCGTTGGGGATCGAGAGAGAGAGAGAGAGAGAGAGAGAGAGAGAGAGAGAGAGAGAGAGAGTTGAGAAATTCGTGAGTCGCCCGTGGGGGGACCGACCAGGAATAGGAAAAAGAGAAGTCGGGCTGGAAGCTGAGGCAGGGGATTTGGGTAACTAGGATGCTGAGAAGAAAGATATGCAAATGAGATGCAAATATCGAGAAAGGGGAAGTGACCCGTGGAGGGGGATGGGAAAGGTCACCAACATTGGCTGAGCCAATCTGTCAGGAGACAGGAGAAATGGCCCCGCCCTAGGCCTTCCGGGCTTCCCGAGGACGGGGGGTTTCCTTCCTCTTACCCTTACAGGGCTCACAGAGCCTGTCACGCCCTCTTCTGCACAGGCAAATGATAATGAAAAACATTAAAAGTAAACTCGGGGTGGGGCTGTGTCGAGGCTGGAGTACTCGCCCCCAGACATTCCCTCCCCACCATCCAGACCAGCTGGAGTGGGGGTGGGAGATGTAAAATCTGAGTTCAGGGCTAGCCTGGGCTACATGAGACTCCGTTTCAAAACAAACACAGAAACACAAGCACAAGAAGCTTGGTTCTGGAACTGTAGAGAAGATATCAGGGCACATACTCACGCACACACGCATATATGCACACAGTCGCGTTCATGTGAGTGCACAGACACACATACATGCAGGAATCATGCTGCATGTACATACATGTACATACAGACACACACTAAAACGTGCACACACGCACATGCAAGCACAGACACACATATGCACTCACATGCACATGCATGCACGAATCATTCATGCACACACATGCACAAATACACACACACATAAATGCACAAACTATACATGCACATACACATGCACAGACAACATAATGCACTCACGTGCGCACACGCATACATGCATACTTGCACGGTCGCACACACACATGCAGACACACACGTGTGCATGCATGCACTCATATGCCTACATGAGTGCACATATTCAAGTCAAATCAGGTGTGTGTTTTCCACACTTACATTTTTTTAATGTTTATTTATTTATTTTATGTATATGATGAGTACACTGTAGCTGTCTTCAGACATTCCAGAAGAGAGCAACAGATCCTATTACAGATGGTTGTGAGCCACTATGTGGTTGCTGGGAATTGAACTCAGGACCTTTGGAAGAACAGTCAGTGCTCTTAACCGCTGAGCCCTCTCCAGGCCGCACACTTATATTTTAATGATGATGAATCATCGGTGACTTTCAGAGGTGTGGGAGTCACACACTGAGTTGGAAAAAACGGGTAGGAGCGTAGCAGGAACATACATCTGTGAGAGCCAGGCCAGCCTGGGCTACAGGGTGAGACCATGCTTCAGGAAGAAGGGACAGACAGACAGGCCCCAACTCTGGCCAGCGCTGTCCCCGTCTCTCGGCCTCAGTCTTCCGCCTCTAATGTCCATCTGCCTCCGCAGAAGCCACCCTTCTGGGGACAGTGACTGCTACATGAACTACAGGAGTGTCGACCTGGACTCTCAGCCCGTCTATTGCAACCTGGAGTCTCTGGGGCGGGGCCCAGCGGACAACGAGGAGCGTGTGGTCTCGTGGCGCTGAGCCCGGTCCGGCCTGTGGGAACAGACACTGAACCCGATAATTCGCACCACCACCCCTGCACACCCCACGATCCCGCACGCTCAACATCACAAGGGGCACGAGGACCCCCTCTCCCAAAGCGGAAGGAAGGTCAGAAACACCCCACTGGTCAGTGTGCATGCAGGTGGTGCTCAATAAAAGCTCTGGGCCACATGGAGCAGCTGGCTCTGAACAGGACTGACCGGTGGCTTCCGGAGAGTCCGAACTCCATGTGAAGTCGCTGTTCTGCACCCACTGTCCCCTCTGCCTGCCCCGCACCCACATGTTGCTGAGACTCCCTACGGGGCCTGTGAGCCTGTGTGCTAGAGGCTTTCCACGGAGATCTCTCGCCTGGCGAGGGTTCAGGCTAAGGGGAGAGAAGGTGAGGGGGGTGGGAATCGCCGCCCCCTCCGCTGCTGCAGCTGCCTCAATTTCCCCGTCTGTTGCTCCAATTCGCTCCACCGGTTGCTCTGAGTTGACCAGACTAAGCCGGTGGGAGGCTGACTAGCCAGCGAGGGATGCGGGGGAGCTTCTGGAGGCGTTTTCAGGAGAACAGATCTCTTACCAAGTGGTAGTGTTACAGCTCTTAATGACAGATGCTCTCAGATGACGGAGTAGTTCAAGCACACCTTTATGGGCACACACACACCTGTGAGGAATCTCTGCTTACTTTGAAGTGGGAAGATCTGCTTCTCTCTCTCTCTCTCTCTCTCTCTCTCTCTCTCTCTCTCTCTCTCTCTCTCTCTCTCTGAGACAGGATCTCTCTGTGTAGCCCTTGGCTGTTCTGGAACTCACAAAAATCGTCCTGCCTCTGCCTCGAAAGGGCTCAGATGCCGGGCGGTGGTGGCGCACGCCTTTAATCCCAGCACTTGGGAAGCAGAGGCAGGTGGATTTCTGAGTTCGAGGCCAGCCTGGTCTACAGAGTGAGTTCCAGGACAGCCAGGGCTACACAGAGAAACCCTGTCTCGGAAAAAAAAAAAAAAAAAAAGGGCTCAGACTAAACGGACCGTGCAAGATCCACTTCTTGTCTGGGCCTTCGAGAGAAGGCACATACCATGCCTTTGATCCTGATTTTTTTTAAGTGGGAAACACACCTTTAATCTGGGCCTCTCCTTCTGCTGGGAACTTATATTAGGGCAATGGAAGAAGGAAGCTTTTGCTCTTTGCCTGTTTGTCCTTGGTTTGCTTGCACATCCATTCCTTCACTGGCATTGGGGCCTACTTCAAGACTCCAGCACATACTGAAGACCAGCTGAGATACCCAGTCTTGCACAATCCGGACTACAGCCTACAAGTCATTCCAACAACACCCCCCTCTCTACAGAGAATATATATATATGTGTGTGTGTGTGTGTGTGTCTGTGTGTGTGTGTGTGTGTAGACTCATTCATTCTCTAAGTACTGTGAATCTAAAGGACCCTGACTAATAATATCAAGGCCCAGAGTTCAGTGTGTTTCAAGAAGTTATGTCACCTCAAGCTGTTCCAGCTTCCCTTGAACCCCAACCTAGCCAGAGACACCCCTAACTCTGGGATGTTAGGCCTGGTTTGAAGGAGAGATGGGAGGAATGTTCTTCACTTTCAGGGGAAACCTAGGCAGGATCTGAAGCAGAGGCTGTAGCAATAAACTGCGTACTGTCCTGCTCTTACTTGTTGCACAGACATCCCAGGACCACCAGGCACTGGCTGGTCCCTTTGACATCAGCTGTCAATCAAAAAAATCTCCCTCAGGCCAGCCTAATGGAGGCCTGTCCTCTGTTCCTCTTCTCAGGTGACTAGGGAAACTGAGGCTAGGGAGGTGGGTATCATGCTGAGGTCACTGAGACGCCCCATAGAAACCAAGCTCACCTTTATTAGCAGAGTTTTAAATAAATACACAATCCCTCCACCCAACCCGACCCCAATAAATTAATAATATTAATAAATACAAATATAAATAGCATCTTGGAAGGGGAGTGTAGGTGAGGAGCAGGGCCCGGCGCTCAAGCGCAGTGGCAGCCCCGGGCCACCAGGTCATCATAAGTCTGCAGTGACACGCCACTGTCTGTCCTGTGCATAAGAACCACCGGAGTGTAGCTGGAGGGGACACAGCACGGGGCAGGTACCCTGTCAGGCTGCAGGCCATGCAGGCGTGCTTTGATCTGCGCATGCGTGTTCGCAGAGCGGTAGAGGTGGGGGCACTCGCCCACGCACATGCTCAGTTGCAGCTGGCGCGGGGACAGCACCCAGTCGCTCCAGCCCAGGTCCTCGAGAGTTGCCTGCACAGTCTCCAGGTGACAGCAGCGCCCGGGACCCAGTGGGCACGAGTCTCTTGGGTGCGCATGCGCGCTTCGACGCCCCCTGCTTGCGGCCGCCCGTAAGTGCAGTTCCAATCGCGCGCCGCCAGGGGGCAGCACGGCCAGGTCGGGAGGCGGCGCCAGGCGCAGGCGCAGTGCCGGAGCACGGGGTCCCTGGAGGCTAATCGCACGCTGCAGGGGCCTGGTGATGTCCCAGGGCCGGGTTGACGGCGTCAGCAGGAGCAGCGCTCGGTGCACGCGGTAGGCTTCGGGGAGACCCTGAGTCAGCGACGTCCGGTTGATGCGGAGCAGCAGCTGACCGTGGAACCCCAATCGCACTACAGAAGAAACCAGAATACCAGTTATTCATGTGCCCAGGGTGTGCCAGGCACAGGTGTGCCCCTGTGCAAATGTGCCACTCCCGCTGACCACAGGGCCTTTTCACAGACGTCAAACATAGGCAGCCCAAGGTCTCTCAAGTGTATCCCTGGCTGTCCTGGTAACTCTCCATATAGGCCATGCTGGCCTCGAACTCACAGAGATCTGCCTGCCTCTGCCCCCCGAGTGCTGGAATTAAAGACATGCGCCACCACCTTCTGGTTAAAAGTTGATTTTGCTCTTAGCGACGGGGAGATCTCTAAGGTCTTCCCTGAGGAGGACAGCATGGACTTCTCCAACCTTTCCCCAAGCCTCTGAATAAAGTGTTTTAACAAACAAACAAAAGTTGATTTTCTTTAAAGCAGAGTTTGGTGGCACCTGTCCTCCCAGAACTTGGGAAACGGAGGCAGAAGGATTGCCCTGAGCTTAAAATCAGCCTGGGCTACAAAGTCCCTATCTCAAAAAAGAAGGAAGGAAGGAAGGAAGGAAGGAAGGAGGGAGGGAGGGAGGGAGGGAGGGAGAGAGAAAGGAAAGGAAAGGAAAGGAAAGGAAAGGAAAGGAAAGGAAAGGAAAGGAAAGGAAAGGAAAGGAAAGGAAAGGAAAGGAAAGGAAAGGAAAGGAAAAAGGAAAGGAAAGGAAAGGAAAGGAAAGGAAAGGAAAGGAAAGGAAAGGAAAGGAAAGGAAAGGAAAGGGAAAAGAATTGGGACAGGTACTCATTCTGTAGTTCCAGCTGGCCTTGAACTCATAGCAACTCTTCTGCCTCAACCTCCGGAGTAGTTAGGATGGCAGGCGCGCGCCACCACATCCAAGTGTGGCTTTGCAGATCGTCAGAGAGAGGCAGTTCACTCGGATTCACACTAAGCTAGCGGATTTGTGAGGGGGCGTGGCCCAATCCGCCTGGCCCCGCCCCCAGCCCCCGCTGGGTCCTAGTGCAGAGCCGAGGCCCCTGGATACTCCTCCCTCCCATCCAGGCGACTGTCACTTGTTACTGTAGCACACTCTTTACGAGCGATTGCGTCAGATTCCCGATCCAGTTCCCGCAGGTTCTTTCCTTCTGGCTCCCAACCTGGCTCTCATCCCTACTTCCTCCCTCCAGGACCCTCTAACCATCCCCCCACCCCCCGTGTCCTCCCTGACTCCAGTGCTGTGCATCTCCAGGAGCGACCTTGACCTCTCTGGACATCATTTGTCCAGCTCCGGCCTGAGGACGGTCGTCCTTCCTACTGTGGCTGAGCCCGTTGCACGGAGGACTGATGGCAACTCCAGAGGTCACAGCGGGGGAAACTGAGGCTCGGAAGCTGGGCTGGGCCTCGTGGACTCCAGTGTGATGGTTAGAGCTTGGAAAGGGTGTTGCCGAAGTGGGTCCCCAGTTGCCACTCACCGTCTGGATTCAGTATCCTGACAGCCTCCGGATCGGGGATTGGTTCTGAGTTCGAGTCCTCCCGGCTCTGGTTGGCGTGCAGCCGGCTCAGCAGGTCCTGGAAGCGACCCCGTAGCTCGTCGTCGCTGAGTTGGGACTCGGGGTGGGAGCGTCGCTGCTCAGGCATCGCCAGGGCGTCCCCCTGCGATGGCCATGACAGCAGCAGCAGCAGCAGCAACAGCAACAGCAGGAACCTCAGTTGAGAGCCTTCTGGAGGCTGGGCCTGGAGCGCGGGCAGGGCCATGTCGCTTGTCCTGAGTGTGGCTTTGAGTTAAGCCCTCTGCAGCTGCCTTTATACCCACTGGACTCTGTCCGCCCCGCCCCCGCGTGCGATGCCAACTCGGGTGACCAGGCTAATCCGCCGGGCGGGAATCCCAAGGCTCCGCAGGGGAGGGGGCGGTACCTCTCAGCTCAGGAGAGCTGACCGTCCCCACAGAACATGTGATGGAGTCCAGACCGAAGTTCAAGTGGTTTCTTCCTTCCCCTTGGGACCAGGGCTCTCTCCCTTTTCCTTTCTTCCTCTCTCCCTCCCGCTCCCCCAACCCCCACCAAAGGTGAAGAAGCCAAGGAAAACCTAGAAAAGACAAGTTCAGGCAAGTCACCCTATGCCTCAGTGTCCCTGGAGTAAACTTCACAGCCTTGCCCAGAAGGGCAAACCAGGGCAAACTGCACCTGTTCAGTGTCCTCTGTGGAACTCCTACTAGTCCTTCAAAACCCTGCGTGAACAGCCCCGCTTCAGGATCCTTCGCTAGATTACCTTTCCAGGATGACTGGATGTTCACACACACACCCTGCCTTGTGCCTGCCTCAGTATCCCCAGACCAGGGGTTTCTCTTGGGGAGAGAGACAATAGGAAATCCGCTGTGGGCCTCCTTCCAGTCAGGAGGCAGAAGTGGCTGGAGGGGGAGGGCAGTTGGTCTCAGATGGAGGAGGAGTATGAAGGTACCAGGAGCCCTGTCCACGGTCAGCCTGGGCCCCGAAAGGTCTGTAGAGCCTCTGGTGAGACAGGAGTGAGCGACTAGAGGCACCAGGTGTCACCAAGGACTCCTGCTGGGGTCTGGGGCACCTAGGCTTCCCTCCCAACATGTACATACCACTGGGTGACCTCTGACCCGTGGGAACACTCCAGGTTATGACTGACTAGGGGGCTCCATGTCCCCATGTGAAGACAAGGTCCTTACCCGCCGCCATCCCTCTGTCCCACTGGCATGGGGCTCACTCGAAAGGAGGTAGAAGCTCAGGCTGACCTCGGAACCTCCCCACCCCCACCCCACCCCCACTAATCCCAGACCCCTCCTCCTCAGGTCTAAGCCCCTCCCCTGATGCACTAGACCCCTCCTCCTGTAGGTCCAGGCCCCACCCCCAACTACCTTTTTGCTCCAGGACACTTTGCCTAAGTGGGTGACTCTTCAAGATCAATATGGAGGGAGGTGGCCTCACCCTCGTGCTAGCAGCTGTGGGCAGTTTTGAGGTCACTACACCCCGCGAGGAGGGGTGGTGTGGTGGGCACCCGGCTGGTGAGAGTGGGGGTTCTGGGATTATTTTCATCTCTGACTGGTTTTCCCCAAATTTAAGTCTCAGAGTTGGATTCTCTGCCCTGGGCGAGCAGCTGAGCTGTGGATCATACTGCAGCCTTCTAGTCCCAGGCCAACCATCAAGCCTCAGTTTCTTTTTCTTTTCTTTTCTTTTTTTTTTTTTGTTTTTTTTTTGTTTTTGTTTTTTGAGACAGGGTTTCTCTGTGTAGCCCGGGCTGTCCTGGAACTCACTCTGTAGACCAGGCTGGCCTTGAACTCAGAAATCCGCCTGCCTCTGCCTCCCAAGTGCTGGGATTAAAGGCGTGCGCCACCACCGCCCGGCCCTCAGTTTCTTTTTCTGTGAAAGTCTCCTGTGGTCTACATCTTCAGGGTGGGGGTACAATGGGGGCGACGCATGCTACAAATTGAGGGACTATCCCACGGTCCCATGTGACTCTGAGCAAGTTCCTCAGCCTCTCTGTGCTACAGAGCAAAGGCCAGGGATCAGGAGATCACTTTTTGCTGTGTGAGATGAGAGGTTGAGGCAGGACCATCACAGGTCACAGGTGGGGAAACTGAGGCTGGAGGACAGCCCAGGGTCTCTTGGGATACAGATGGCTGCATAGATGTGGGGCATGGGAGTGAGCCGAGCAGCTGCTCAGGTCCACGCCGGGAGCCACGTGCAGTGGCCCTGGTACCCACCCTTTGAGGCTGAGATGGATGCTAAGGACAGGTCTTGATGCTCTCAGCACTTCTGTACCCCACCTAACACCGCAGGCCGCGGACGCAACCTCAGCCTGTCCAGGTTGCCTCTCTGGCCCTCAGTGTCTTCCCACGATGGGCCCCTAATTTCCTAGCCCGCATAGGCCCCTTCAAAAAAAGCCACCAGGGCTTTTTGTTTAGGCTTCTGTGGCCCACCCACTGCTGTGTGTCACCAGCTCTGACTCCAGCTTCATCCTGTGGGGTCACCACCGGCTGTGGTCGAGAACTGGAGATGCCCATGTGACCTGAGTACACAGTAGGGGCTCAGTAAATGCACCTGTGCACCTTGATGTCATCCAAAACTCACAGCTGCTTGTCGACAGAGACCCAGGGCCAAAGTCTCAGGCAGGTGTCAGGATGTGATTTGGGGGGAGAAACACTTATGTCATCAGAGGCCTAGGGGCAGTTCCTCCAGGTCCATAGCACTCTCACCCTGTGAATCCAAACCCACAATCCCCCTGCCTCAGCCTCCTGAGTGTCAACATGGCAGAAAATGAGCTGCCAAGTTCTTCCTTGCTATATAGCATTCCACCCTTCCTACAGTGTGGCGACTGGGCCGACGACTGACCAGGCATCTGTCTCTTTAAGACCAGAATCAGTCAGCCATTTACTTTATTCATGGAATGTTCTCCAAAGGCCTCCAGATCAGCAAGGCTCTATGGGGTCCCCCATCCTCCGATAAGCATCATCACCCCCAAACACAGATTTCTGGTTCACAACTCTGGAATGTGGCATCATACCAACTTGGCTCCTCTTTCCTCAAAATCCTCAGCTGGTGACCTCATAACCGGTCCTGGGGCTGCGTAAGGGAGCAGGGTAGCCCAGTTGTCGGCTGCCAGCCAACCATGACCTCAGCGGGCTGGGACCCTGACTTCCTCTCCAGAAACAGCATTCCTGGGTCCTGAGGCCACATTCTGGGGCAGAGGTGAGCTGTCCCCGCTGGGATAACCTCACTCTTGTCAACACAAGAAAGCACAAACTTTCCTGCCCTAGGGACAGCACCTCGTGATCCCTGCAGATCAATCTGAAATGTCATGAGAGTCCCCAGAGGACAGGGCAACCTGCTGTCCCCATGCCATGATGACCTCGGGGTCAGGGAAGTCCTGGATCATCTTTGCTTCCGGAGGAGTAGCTGAGGCTTGGATGGTGCTGCCAGCCCAGGATTGACTAAGATCATTAAATCCTCACCAACAATGTTGGTTTCAGGCAGTCAGAACTCAGATAAGTTTGGGCAAACTTCATATAGAACTCCCTCCTATCCATCTCTTAGCCCCACTTTCATTGCCCATCTTCCTATCTAAGCCTTGCGAGCTCTCCTCCTCAGTCCCCTCCTGCTGAGGGGATTCTGTCTGCCACTGAGCCCCATCCCGGGCTGACTTCCTGATGCATGGATTTACTTATTGAAATTGTTTTATTGTTCTAAAGCACAAGACACATAAATGTACTATTTTATGTGATACAGACACCTTCCCCTCTTGGGTTCTAGAACATTCTATGCCATAGAAAGTACAGACATTCTCATCCTGTCTGACACCCCCCCACACACACCTGCCAGGCTCCTCCAAAGCTGGTGCTGTGGTATAGTGACAATTTTAGTTTCTTTGAAAAACACAGAAATACTATAAGAATATGTTTTGTTTTAATCCCAGGTGTGGGATATGGGACAACTTCCACACATGGTTCCTGACTTCCTCTTCAGAAACAGCATTCCTGGGTCCCAATGCCATGCTCTGGGGCAGAGGTGAGCTGGGACCACACCACAGACTGTCCACAGCAGCTGACATGATTTTCCCCGTGCCCTGGCAGGGGTGTGATTTTGCAGCTGCAGATAGTTTCTGTGCCTGTGTGACATTTGGACTTCTGGGGACCCTTCAGAGGGTACATAAATGCTAGGGCCCAAGAGTGGGTTTTTGGTTGTTGTTGTTGATCGTGGTTTTATGCAAAAAAGAAACAAGAAAAAGAAATTAGATGTTCTGACTACAAAGATCGACTTTGCCCAAAGGAACTTGATGTCCCTAACCAGCAGGAAGTAGTCTGACAATAACATTGTACCCTGTTCCCCTCTATCTTTTCTCTCTCCTCTCTAGTGTTAGGGCGTTAGAAGGGTGGAAGAAAGAAGGACCCACCAAGTAGCAAAAGTCCAGGTACACTGATCCTCTGGGCTCTTTTGCCTGCTCTGTCCCCCTAGAGTGACACAGTAGCTGTCCCTGTGGGGTTTGTAGTGCCAAGCCTTCCTCCAGCCAGGCCACCATGAGTGCGAGCCTGCTCCTCCTCTACTGGGTGCTTTAAGGGGGAAAATGCTGTGTCATGAGGAGACGGAAGAGCCGTCGCCTGCTGCTCCTGTGAAAGCACCCAGGCATGCAAAAGTGAACAGTTACAGAAAAACAGCCCCTAGGAAGTGAGGCCGGAGGATTGGGGCTCAGCCAGGTCACGAAGGGTAAGCAACCTACAACATCCGGCTCAAAATAGACGAAATAGAAGGTTGGGGCTCACTTGGTACAGTGCCTAGAGCTCAGTTTGAAGGGTGATTGTGGCTTCGTTGATAAAGTGCTTGTAGCTCAGTTGGAAGGGTGCTTGTAGCTCAGTTGATAAAGTGCTTGTAGCTCAGTTGGAAGGGTGCTTGTAGCTCAGTTGGAAGGGTGCTTGTAGCTCAGTTGGAAGGGTGCTTGGATCTAGGCCTCAGGCCCTCTAGAAATGAGCTCAGGATGGAAGACAGGCTGGTAGACAAAAGCCAGCGTTCCTCAGGAACTTGTGAAATGGTTTTTCTGTCCCCAAAAGGAGTCCCTTAGAATCCACAGTCTGCCCACCTGAGCTCATGTTTTCTTGCACAGTCCTGGTCAGGGACAGATTTCTTCCTCTGTCCTCTGCACTCTTCCAGATGCCTCTGGATATATTCTCTTTACCCACAATACAAAGCTTAAGGAAACAGCCACTTAACAGCTTCTATACTGTGTGCCCTTGCATACTTCCACAGTACCTACAGCTCAGTGGGCAGAGAGCTTGCCTAGTGTGCACAAGGTCATGGGTTCCATCCGCAGCACCACATAAACCAGGATGAGACCTGCACACCTGTCACCCCATCACCAAGGCTAGGCTCGGGGAGCAGGAGTCTAAGGTCATCCTTGGACACTGAGTGAGTTGGAGACCAGCCTGCTCTATACAAATGATGTCTCAAAAAAAGAGACATCAGAAGGCAGAGGCTGAGGGTGCCTGTGCCCACCAGATTATTGGTTATGTTCATTTTTTTTTTTTTTTCAAGACAGGGTTTCTCTGTATAGCCCGGGCTGTCCTGGAACTCATTCTGTAGACCAGGCTGGCCTCGAACTCAGAAATCCGCCTGCCTCTGCCTCCCAAGTGCTGGGATTAAAGGCGTGTGCCACCACTGCCCGGCATGGTTATGTTCATTTTATTTGAGTGCATGTTGGGGTCCTGCGTGTATGTCTGTGCACCGCATGGGTGTCTGCTGCCCAGCGAGAGCAAAGGCATCGAGGGCTCCTCTGAGCTGGGGTTATACTTGTGGGAGGGGAAATTCGAACTGGGGTCCATGGGAGAGCACCTTCTCTAGCAGAGGGAAGGGTATCAATTTGTTTGACAGCCCCCATCCCACCCTGTCTCTTTGCAAATAAGGCCCATGTTTCCACCAATCACAGAACAGTTATCATGCAAAGGCTCTCAGTCCCTATACCTCCTCCTGTGGGCACGGCGCTCACCGTGGACTGAACGCAGGAGTCTGGGAGGCACGGATGGATCAGAGGACACAGGACACATTGCGGGACAGGCGGGGGCCCTGGGCTCATTGGCCAGCGATGTAGGCAAATGAAAGAGCCCAGCCTGAGTGGAGCTTTAGTGATGGCTTGGCAGTTAAGACTGCCTGCTGCTCCTCCTGGGACCCAGGTTCGGTTCCCAGCACCCACAGGTGACCACAACTGGCTGTAACTGTGACCCTCTTCGTGCCTCCGTGGGCATGGCGCATACACATGGTGCACAGACATGCACAAAACACTCATCGGCTAAAGTAAAACAGAGATAAAGACAACCGCTACATAAAAGTCTGTCTTCCCTGGGAGTGTGTGCCCAGGAGACTGAGGAGCACAGCTGACAGTCCAAGACCTAGAGATTGACTCAAAGAAAATAAACCGCCAAGGCTGGCAGGGACGGGAGGCACCTGCACGCTCAGCTTATACTCTTATTTGTTTTCTTTTTATAGCTTCTGGCGTTTGGAGAAAATCTCTGTAGAAACATTAACTCTTCAGGGCAAAAGGATCAGAAATATCCCTGATCAAAGCCGGCCGGACATGGCCTCTCTGGCCTGAAAACCTGCCGGTGACGGTGGACCCTAGTGGATCTGTGGCCGTGGACCTGTGACCGCGGACCTGTGAATGTGCATACTAGTGCACATCACAGCCGTGATAACACACCAGACTGGCCCAGAGGGCTCACTAGAACTGTGCATGCGCACCTGGGCTCAGCCCTGGACCTCACGGTAGAAGGAGAGAACCCACTCCTGAAAGTTGTCCTCTGATCTTTACATGTTTCTCATGGCATGTTTACCCCCAGGCCAAATTAAATGTAAGGAAAAAGTTTGTAAGTTGTAGGCCAGCTCAGTGGGTAGAGGTGCTTGTAGCTTGGTTGGTGGACTATTTACTTTAGCATGCACAAGCCCCTTGCAAGGACTCTGGGAGAAAGTGATAGCCAAGCCCCTGTCTCAGAGGCCATTAGGGAGGACAGTCGGCTGACCCTCTGCAGGTTCCCACATGCCTCTTGCTGGAACCCTTGACAAAGCATCTCCCAACGTCAGCCTCCCATTTCCTGGCTTTGGTTCCTGTGGCCACCCTACACTCTTGCTGTGTACCCTGCACATTTATAAAGTACGCACTGCATGATGGGCCTTGGCAGAGCTCAGAGATGGAACCTCCACAGGCAGGTGTGTGCTCAGTAGTTACCAGGGAATCCAACCTGACCTGGGCAACCCTCATCCCCACATCCTCGTCTTGACTGCCAGGGCACTCTCTGCTCCCTGGTGCCCTTAAGGTAAAGTAAGACTCTACCGATAGGTAGGTAGGTAGGTAGGTAGGTAGGTAGGTAGACAGACAGACAGACAGACAGAATCAGGAGCTGGAGAGCTGGCTCCGTGGCTCACTGCTGCTCTTGCAGAGCACCCAGGTTCAGTTCCCAGCACCCACATGGAAATGACAGAAAGAGCATAGAGTAAGAGACAAAGACAGAGGAAGGGGGAGGGAAGGGGAGCACAGAGAGGGAGGAGGGGGACAAAAGACTGCCTCTGGATAGAAAGGAGACAGACTTGGCCCATAGGCAAATGGGGGTTTATAAAGGTAAAGGGAGAACCCCTGGGTTAAGATGAGGCGTGTTAATTAGGTGAGCCAAAGGGGCTTTTGATTGCTGGACTTCAGTACTTGATAGCATTGACCTTGGTAGCCTCAGGAGGAGGAAGTGGCCATGTAAGGGGACAAACCTTGGGAGCTTGCTTTAGGAATAGATCTAATGGATTAGCAAGGTGAAGAGGGAAAGGAGAAAGACTAGGACCCAGGCTGGCTACAGCCCTTCAGTGTGACTCTCACAACCATCCTAACTCCAGCTCCAGAGTATCTGATGTCCCCCTCTGGCCTCTGAGGTACCTGCATGCACGTACCAGGCAGGCAAAGCACCTATACACATACATTTTTTTTAAGTTTACAAAAGCATGAAATTCTTAAGATAAATGTCTGAAATGTGCCGCTTGCTCTCTCTGCTTTCCCACCTCTGTCTCTGGCTTGATCTCCTTTGTGCTCCCCAGTCCCTTATCAGCACTGAGCAAGGGGAAGCCAGGGCCCCTATCTCCAGTTCCTGGGCACCTGGGACATGTCTGGGCAGGTCTGAGGCACTTGTAAAGGGTGTATATGCCTTGGAAACAAGTTTCCAGAGGCAGAGGCCTGAAGGTGGGCAGTGGAGGGGAGGGAGGACTGTTTTAGGTCTATGGAGGACTGTTTGTCCACCTCAGTCCCATTCCAGCCAATCACACTAAGCAAATCCCCAGTATGATCCTTTCCCTCCCAGATATGGGGGTTTAAGTGTCATATAGAAGTTTACAGGTGTTAATGTGTGTTTTGAGAGAGTGTCTTGGCCAGGCATGGTGGCACACACCTTTAATCCCAGCACTCAGGAGACAGGATTTCTGTGCATTCAAGGCCAGCCTGGTCTACAGAGTGAGTTCTAGGACAGCCAGGGCTACCCAGAAGCAGCCCTCCCTGTCTCAAAAAACCAAATAAATAAACAAAAGACAAGGAGAGTCTTGGGCAGGAAGCTCATCTCTCTGAAGAGCCCGAGTCATTCCAAGTTTTGCCCGGTGGCCCCATTTTACTGCAAGTCCTCAAGCCCTCAAGCCCTGCTGTCAACTCGATAGCAGTAAAAGCACCCGGCCTGCACCAGAGAAGACCTCTGCCTTGTTAGAGAAGCTTGGGCTTGTATTGTAAACAGTCACAGCCCAGGGCTAGCCCTCTGCTTACAAATTTCTCCTTTATTTTACGCTTCAAAAGGAGACTGCTCCTGCTCTTCCAGGCCTTTACTGTGGTCAGCTCCACACCTGACCTTAGCCAGTTAGAAGCGCTTCCTCATGGTGAATAAAGTTGCTTTTGGCTTATTCTGATTTTGGTGTCCTTTCCTCATGATTTGTGTGCCCAAGAACCCCAACATTCACTGGGGTTCAAACTCAGATTCTCAGGCTTGGCAGTAAGTGCCCTCACCTGCCGGGCCATCTCACTGGCCCAAGATGTATTCCATAAGGAAAAAAGTACAGAGGCACAGAGTCCCCTGAGTCCCCTGCAGGGCTGAGCACAAGGCTTCTGAGCACCCCAAGTCCTTCTCCTAGTATGAGGCTTAGGGCTAAGCACGGACAGAGAGTGTGCTGGGCCACGCAGTGCCAGCCAGAGGTCCTCCATCATTTACTAGCCTATCACCTCAGCTCATCTCTCCTGCAAGGTGACCAGATGTCGGAGCTGTGTGGAACATTTGCCAGAGGCAAGTTAAGTTTCTGCTCTGGATGCCCCAGGCTTCACCCTTCTCCTTGGAGTATGGGATTCCTGGGGAACTTCTAATGTTTTGGGGTCCCTTGTTTACTATTCTGATAGGCAATAGAGGGCCCAGGTGTCCTTCAGACATTTCTGCCCAGGTGTTACACTGTCTGGCCCGTGTCCACTGATCGCTCAGCTGGGAATGTCAACAAGCCCCTGTAAACCCAACCGGAACCATGGCATCCCGTGTCCCCACCGCTGACTGTTGGTTTATGACTTCCTATGACTATAAAAGTTTGCAGCGCGTGACAGTCAGGGTGACAGGAATCTGTGTTCCTACACCCGGGTCACGAGCCCTGGCTTGGCAAGAATCACCCCATTTTCTTTCTTTTGTCAAGCAGGGCTCAGCTGACCAGAGACATTTCAGGCAGTGAGGACCACAGGTGGTAGGGAAGCTGAGGTCTGGCCTCCACCTTGGGATTCTCCAGACCCCTGGAATAAGGCTGGGTTTGTGTGAGGCTGAGGGGCCATCCCAGTCTACTCCAAAAAGAGTTACAAGTGTTGGTTCACACCTTTGACCCCAGACAGGAGGGCTGAGGTAGGAAGACGGTTTCAGGCCAGTAGTCGGAGTCTGGCTATTGTGGACCGTAGAGGGATCCCAGTCATTTGAACCTGCTCTAAGTCCCCGGTAGGTGACATTGGATGCACAATGACAGGTTTCAGCAACTTTATTGGTTCCTGGGTAAAGAGCATGGAGTTTTCCAGAGTGCAGCCTGGCAGGCCCTGGGGTCTCAGACACCCAGTCAGGGTGCTTGCTGGGAGCTCTGGGGTCAAAGAGAAGGCACACTGGGCCAGAAGTGTCTCAGAGGGCAGAAGAGCCCCTGGAGAGAGGAAAAAATACCTGAGGTACTGAGGGGTCCCATTAACCAGCCAGACCCTTAGTGGGAGGCAACCAGGAAGCACTTCCTAAGGTGTGGCTGTAGCTGCCCTTGACAGGGCCACCCCAGGCTTTGAGGGAAAAGAGTCTGGTGCCACCTAGCATTAGAGAAACCTCTTTTTATAAAAGAAAAGCAGAGCATGGTAGCACAGGCTTGCCCTCCTCCACCCAGGCAGGAGGACTTAGGGGCTTCAAGACCTACAGAGTAAAACCACTAGAAAAAACTAAAAAAACAAAACAAAACAAAAACAACAACCAAAAACCTACTCCCAAACCCAGCTCTCTGTGAGTCCCCCAAACATGGCCTAGAAAAGAAAGCTTCGTCCCAGTGTTTCAGGGAAACTGGCCATCACAGCCTTGTGGTAGAAGGCAGTTCTCACTTCTACCTGTGGCTCCTTGGGGAATAAAGCCCAGCTTTTAGGTTTGGTGGCAACTGACTCCCCACTGAGCCATCTTGCCCACCTCTGTTTCTTACTCTCTTCCTGATGTTTTGTTTTTAAGACAAAGTCTCTCAAATCTCAGCCTGGCCTCTAACTTGCAGTGTAGGTGAGGCTGGCCTTCAATTCCTGCCTCCACTTCTAGTGCCTGGATGATGCAATCTTACAGCTTGTGACCAGTGTCTCTGACACCAGGGACAAGCATCACTGACAGGCATGGTTAGTGGCCGGGCTGCTCAGGGTTTAGCTTTTCACATGCAAACACTGAGCTGGGTTAATTCACCTACTGTTGTATACAATGAAAAAAAAGAGCCATTTGCCCTGTCTTCTGGTCCAGACACTGTACTGGGGGTGGGGGCGGAGTGGACATTTCACCTGACACAGAATACCAAAGCCCCTCTCTTGGCTCCCTCCAGCCTGTGGATAAGGAGAGACAGTGGGCAGAGGAGAGAGGCAACCTGCCTGGGTCTGCATCTGAGAAGCCATCAGTGCCCGCATGGGGACCCCCACAGTTCCAACTCCAGAATAAGGCTTTGTCTCTTATTTTCCCAGAGAGGACTTCTGGGCTCAGGCACTCCAGGGGGTAGAGAGGTCAAGGGTAAGCTGTCTAGACAGTGGGAGGGGGAGGGGCGGGGTGGAGGCGCTCTCCTAGCGCACAGCAAGGTCACCCTGGGGGCGAAGGCACAAGCAGCCTGTGTACACAGCAGCTGGCCTGCCTTCCAGCAGACACTCCTCACACAAAAGCACCTACAGTCTGCTTTTCCAGCCTTCCCTGCCTCGGGGCCCACCCTTTTCTGAAGGTTTGCATGCTGGCTTCGGAAGGACATGAGAGTCCCCATTTTAGCTGAAGCTATCAATTTAAGATCTGCCTCCAAAGCAGGCTCAGAGGCTCAACCCTGTCATCCCTGGGACCTGGAGGCAGGGGATTCAACGTCACCCTCAGCCACACAGTGAGTGTGAAGCCAGCCCAGACCACGGAAGACCCTGTGTCACCCCTGCCCCCCCCAAAAAAAAACAAATTCAAAAGATTGGTGCCCACTATGGCGATCCAGCCTCCTCCTTGCAGCCTGGCCCTCCGCAGGCCCTGGCAAACACTGGAGTGGCCCAGGGATAGCATGTTGGTCCGAAAGCTACATTCCCACACCTAAGTTGAAAATCAGACACTTTCTCAGACTGGCTGAGAACCCAGACACCACCATGGCTGTCCCTGTACATGTCCCGGGCTTCAGATTTATGTCAATGCTACTTCTCTTCCTCCACTGTGCCAGCTTTCTACCTTGGCATTGCTGGTAAGGGCCAGCCAGGCCCAGGTCAGGTCCTGCCCATATAACAGTCTACCCCTCAAAGCCCCGCCCACCCCACCCCAAAGGTAAGAATGGGAAATGAAGGGCAGGGTTAGGGTGACCTGGACCTTAGGGGTCAATGTGACCAATCTAAGCCAACACCTGGCAACTACAGACCCTGACCCCACCTGCCAAGAAACAAGGAGAAAAATCAAAAGGTTTTAGATTAGGACAAGGGGTGTGTGTTTAAGAGATGCCTAAATAAATAAATACCAGCCCCACGTCCTGGTATCCCTGTCAGCTCAACAGTGGGAACTAGAAAATGACGTGTACATGCTCCTGCTGACCAGAGGAGCAGAAGAGCATGGTGTGCCCAGCAGAGCCGGCCAGGGTCCTGCGGGGGACTTTGAGAAAACTGAGAGTGGAGCATAGCCCATAGTCTGAGGAAGATTTGCCAGGCACTGGATACATCTGAAGCAGGAGGACTGCCACAAGTTAAAGGGCCAGCCTGAGCTACAGAGTTCAGGTAGAACTCTGCTTCAAAACACAAAAAACAAAGATACATTGGGAACCAAAATCAGATCCATCTCTGTCATCTCAGAGGGAGGCTGAGGCTAGAGGGCCAGGAGTTCAAGGCCTGCCTTGTCTACATGATGTCTCAAAAACCCAGGTCCCTCTGGGGGATCCCTTACTCCTGAGCCCCCACAGGCAAAAGAGTCATACTCTCCCCACACAGCTAGCTGGGAAGCTGCAGGGCCTCTCTCTCTGGGAGGAGGGGCGGCAGAGCCCTGGTTATTTAAAAGCTGGCCCACACCCATACATGTTTTTTGCAGGGACAGCAAGTCACCCCAAGGCACTCCAGGGTATGCTCACCCCTGAGATTCAAAAGGAGAGCCAATTGCTCAGGTCTCCATGTGGCGACAGATAAGCTCCAGACATAGGATCAACGAACATGACAGGCAGAAACCACATCAGAACAAGGAACATTAGAGCTTAAAAGTAGCCGGGCCCAGCACATATGCTATCATAAGCCCTGCACTGGGTAGGCCGAGGTAAGAGGGTCAGGAGTTCAAAGTCAGCCTCAGCTACAGTGAACTGGAAGCTAGCCTGGGCTATAGGAGACCCAGTCTCACAAACAACAAAAAGATTCAGGGGTGAGAAGTCACTTCAGAATTCAGATCCATCAATCCCATGGGGACACAGAGGCCTCCATCCAACCACAAAAGAGAAGGTGGCATCCAACTTGGATGTGGCTTCACTGGCAGGAACTGTACTTGGTCTTGGAAGGTGTCCAGGTCACATGTCACATCCCACCCTTCCTGAGAGCCCCTCCTCCTGGCTTGGAAGTTCAAAGTCAGCCAGAGACAAAGGCTGGCTGGAGTCCCAGGCACACTTCCAAATGCAAGTCACTGGATATCTCTGTGGCTGATCTGACATGTAGGGACATGCCTGAGCACCATAGCCTCTCCTCCCAGGTCCCTAACAGGATATTAGAGGCTGTCTACCTCAAGATGGAGAAAATCCACAGATCCGGGTGATGGTTCACACGTGGGTTCTGGGTCCAAGGTGGGCCATGTGTGGTGGCAAACACATGGCAAACAAGCTGGTGCCTCCCAGCTTAGGAAGCTGAGGCCAGAGGATCAGGAGTTCACATAAGGCCAGCCTGGATTATATAATAAGTAGAAATGGCCAGCCTGAGCTACCTGGGACCCTGTCTCAAAAAAAAAAAAAAAAAAACAAATCACCCTCAAAAGTTTAGAGTCTCTAAATTTTTAGAGTCTAAAAAATCAAAAAGAGAAGAAGAAAAGTCATGGCAGGGTCAGCTCCCCACAGGCACCAGAAGCCACTGTGGCCAGGCCCTTAGTGGCCATAGCAGCCTGCTCTTCCGAGTAAAGGGAGCCCACTACGGAGACCCAAAGTATGATGGTATTTTCAGGGCAGGAGGCAAAAGAGGCCTCCCTCCCCAGAACAAAGAAAAGACACTTGTTGGCTGGGCCTGAAGTCTTACCAATAGGAATATAAATTTCTCTGTTCCCTAATCTAGCACTGAAGGGGAGGAGGGCACAACAAAGACAGACTCGGATAGAGACAGAGACAAAGCGACAGAGACTGGCAGAGAGACAGACAGACACAGAGATAGATGAAGATAGAGAAAAGATAGAAAAGGCAACCAAGTCCCAAGTGGCTTTGGCGGGGACCGTCCAGGTTCAGGGAATGGATTAGAGCTACTTTATGATACTTTGTGAGGCCCCAGCCACAGGAAAGCTTCGACTCCTTGTCCATACACCTGAAAATGCAGACTGTGTCAGGGCCAAGATGTCATGGCAGGCGTGCAGGCCACTAGCCTCTGGCCATCTCGTCCAAGCCCTGGCCTCTGGGCACAGCAGAAGTGTCCCCAGATGATATCCAGAGGGAGCTCTCTCCATCACCCCCCCTGTGGTCCACCAAGAGGAGGGGCAGACGAGTCAGGACACTCCACGGGCCCAGTTGTGTCCCCTCTGACGGCACCCAGGTGTACACAGCCTGTCAGAGCTGGTGGCAACAGCTGATGTCTTCCTCTGCCTGCTCCAGGACACCCAGCATCTCCTCGATGATGGCCCGTAGTGCCCGGCCTAGCTGGTCGGCATTGTAGGGCTTGCCCAGCGGGGGCACATGCACAAACGCCGAGCGGCCGCGGCCCCGGTAGAGCGATGTATAATACGTGAAGTCACACAGGTACCTGAGACAGACAGGAGTCACAGTCAGTGAGTCCCAGGCCAAAGCCGCCAGGCTCCCGAAAAGTCCCTCTGTGCTATGGGGTGCAGGTGGGAGGTGGAGGAGAGTCTAGGGTCAGGAATGTGGTGGACCCTGGATGCCTACTCTCGGTTTTCTAAAAACTTATTTTGCTGGGCATGATAATCCCAGCACTCAAAAGGCAGAGGCAGGTAGATGTCAGGCTGAGGCCAGCCTGGTCTATGTAGAGTTCCAGGCCAATCTGGGCTACACAGAGAAACCTAAGGTGAAGAGTGGCTAAAGAAGTCGTCTGCTATTCGGTCCCCAGCCTCCCTGCTGGAAAGGAAGCCCCTGGGGCCTGGAGCCCACCTGCCAGCGTCCTGGGAGATGGTAACAGACACGTCCAGCCCCAGTGTGGTCACCCTTTTGCACACGGCGTCCATGTCGATGATAGAGTCGATGCTCTCGGGTCCATCCTCTACACAGCACTGCGAGCCGGGGCAGAATCGGCAATTATCCAGTCCTTTGTAACCCTTGTTGTGGCCACATTTTTCCAGTGTCACTGTGGTAGCCATGCCCGACACCCCGACATGCACCACGAGCTGGGGACAAGGGGGCTGATTAGCAGGAGCAGACACCCACTCGTACACAGGGAATAAAAACAGTAAGTCTCTGTTGTTGCTACAAAATGAGCTATCACGTGGCTACTTAGGAGCCCAGGACAGGCTTTGGTTTTGCCTTTGAGGCAGGGTTTCAGTCTCACATGTAGCCCAGGCTATCCCTAAATTCATGACTGCTGAGATGATGGCTATCAAGTACCATTGTACCTTCCTTGCTTGAGGTATGTTTTGAAAATTATTTTTAATTAATATTTTCTTTGGTGGTGCTGAGCAGACACCAGGGCCTCACATACTCATATTTAACTGTAACTTACTCAAACCCATCCTGACGGCTGCACAAGCACAGAAGGCAGCAAGGCCCTACCAGGTCCCCGGTCTCTGTCTTCCTCCCTCCCTTCTGTAAGAATCCACAGAAGCATAAGGGCACTGGCCTCACGGTCGGCACGGATGAGAATGGCCCCAGAGGTTCATACATCTGCGTGTTTAGTCTCCAGGGAGCAGTGGACAGCTTGGGAAGGAAGGGTTAGGAGGGGTGGCCTTGCTGGAGGACGTGAGCGAGTGGGGAACATGTGTAGTGTGCCGAGGTTTCAAACACTCAGTCTGTGTCTCTGCCTGCTACTGCCCCAGCCCTTGCCTGCAGCACCTCCGGAAGTGATGACGGCGGGCTACCCCTTAGAAACTGAGCACACCCTAGTCAGATATTGGCTTTTGTGAGTGGCTGTGGCCATGGTGTCTCCTCATAGTGACAGAACAGTGACTAGGCTGGAGGGGCTGCTCCTGACGGCTGCTCACCTGGGGGCTGTGTTTCTCCCATAGCGCTGGTATGAGCCTCTGCACAGTCTGGTACTCCACAGGGATCTCGTACACGTGCAGGTCCACGCTGTCCCCAAGGCCCAGCTTCTCCAGCTCCTGGGAGGAAAGACAGGGTTATGAGGATGAAGGATGGAACCTTCCTGTCTCCAGACACCAGGCAGCTCAGCTGGGTGTGACATAGGCAGGTCACACAGCACTTGGGAGAGGGAGGCAGGATCAGGAGTTTGAGGCCATCCTTGGCTACACAGAAAAACTGAAGGCAGCCTCAGCTACATGAGACTCTGCTCCTCCTCAAAACAGGTCTTGACTGCACATAACCCACTGAGCAGCCCGGCTCATCAGCAGGTTTTCCTGTGACCGCCGCAGGGCTGCCTGAGGAAGAGTCAGGATTAACCCACTTCTGCACCTGTGACGAAGACCACGTTATAAAAATGGAGGTTGAGACAGGTATCACTGTCATAGTACTGAGAACTGTCTTAATGCTTGAAAGGCTGAGGCAGGAGAATTACTGCTATATTAAGGCCGGCCTCCTCTTCTACATAATGAATTCCAGGCTAGCCTGGGCTATATAGTGAGTCCCTGTCTCACCACGCAAACAAGAAGCAAAAAAAGCAAAAGAGGTTTGGGGCTGACGCTCAGCTGGGAGAGTGTTCACCCAGCATGTGGGGAAGGGAGGCCTGGGTTCCTGCCCAGCACCACGGAAGCCAGTGTGGCTGGTGTACACGCCTGTCATCCAAACACTTGGGAGGTGTAGGCAGGGGGATCAGGAGTTCAAAGAGACCCTGTCTCCACAAACATGCACCTTAAACTCAAAGAAAGACCCAAAACCTGAAGGAATTAAAAAACCCAAAGGACTAGTTTCTTTCGGTTTGCGCTGGGGTAGGGGAAGTGCGCCACCTGCTGGGTGCGTGGGGAAGGGGCAAAGGGTAAGCCGTAGCCATGGCAACTGTATTTGATGGACTTTGGAACTTCACTGATAAACAGGAAAACAAAAACATCCCCAGCAGAGCAGCCGGTGGGAATCACTGAAGCCGCTGAGGCAAGGGGTTCGCTGTGAGTCCTAGGACAACCCGGGCTGCCGTGAGACCTTATCTCAAAAATCACAACAGGGCTGGAGAGAGGCAGGAGTACCTGAGGTCAGTGCCCTGTAGCTCCATCTCTGAGGTCCAGGCCTCTGGAGGCCTGGGCACACACGTGGCTCCCACAGCAGACATTTACATGTGCATGATTTAAATAAATCCAACTTAAAAATCAAGATAAAACAAAAGGACAGCATCACAGCCTGTCTCCAATACCTACTATGAGAGACGGAGGCAGGAGGATCAGGAGTCCAAGGCCAGCCTGGACTATATGAGAAATAAATAAAAAATAAATAAAAATAATAAATAAAAATAATAAAATTAAAAAAGCAGAGAGGCCAGATGTGGCAATGCACACATTTAATTCTAGCACTTGAGAGGCAGAGGCAGGGAGATCTCTGTGAATTTGAGGCCGGCCTGATCTACAGGGCAAGTTGCAGTATAGCCAGTGCTACTTAGAGGGACTATCCCCAAAGCACCAAAACCAAACCAACCAAACAAACAAACACTAAAACAAGTAAACCACTCCATAGCCTTTCACCCTACATCCCTTTTCAGTGTTTGCCCAGGAGCCCTGGTGATGCCCAGCCGTGCCCACATGCTTGACTTGAATCAGGGTGTAAATCTGTAGTTCACAAAGGCAGGGAATGAAATCAGGGTCCAGGCACCAAGACCATTCACCAACACCCAAGTCTTCAAGGGCAGGACACTCAGGGCAGGACAGGGCCCCCAACCATGGGCACACACACCACGCCACCCCAGGTGACCAGTCCTCACAGGCACTGGGACCACAGTGCTTCAGGGTTTGAAGCTGACTGAGCCAGCACATACCTGTCATGCCTACACTGGAGTCTGAGACAGGGGAACAGAGTGTGAGGCAGCCTGGGCTACAGAGCGACACTGTCTCCAAAAGGAAAAAAATGGTTAAATTTTCTGTTAGGGAATAGTTGCTCCTGTTTTAGCCAGGATCAACTATGTCCATGCTAGTGCAGGCCTTCTAGTCCCCCTGCCTCGTCTCCCTAGTGTTGGGATGGCGGCCGTGGGCCACCACATGCTCTCTCACTGTCATCTTTGGGAAGCTCCCCAAGAACAAATTCCATGGCACTGCCTCCCTCAGGAGTCTCCTCACGATGCTACCAACGGCTGCTGGGCCCACAGATCCTCATGCTGTTCCCACAGGTCCCACACCTAGTCCCAATGGCGGCCTCATTAAAAGTGCCCAAAGCAAGATGGAAGGACAGACACATGACAGGATAAAATGACAGGATACTGAGGAAGGAACAGCCTCAAAGGAATGACACCTGTCAGGCCATCGTCTCTGCACTTCTTGCAAGGCCAAGGCAGAAGACTTGGGAGTTCTTAGCTGATAGTGAGTTTGAGGCTAACCTGGGCTACTTGAGACCCTGTCTCAAAAAACAAACAAAATGCCAGGCATGGTGGCACACAGCTTTAAACCCAGCACTTAGGACACAGGAGCAAGAGGATCTCTGACTTCAAGGCCAACCTGGATTACATAGTTAGTTCGAATAGCCAGAGCTATACAGAGAAACCCTGTCTCAAAAAACAGACAAAAGACATGCCCCCATACACAAAATCCATGGCTGAGGTCTGGCTGGGGTTCAGCATTCACCCTCATCCCACGGCACCCTCAAACAGCACGACACACACACACGGGGTACGTAGTGTGGAACTCAGGGCTTCGCCTAGGAAACCTGAGGTGCAAGCTAGTATTTAACGTCCCTGTGAAGGCTAGGAGCTTCCGGAAGACTAGAACCCTTCAGTGCTGACATTCTGCTTTTTGGGGGGAACTCTATGGCTGAAAAGACCAGTGTAGTGGGGACTAGTCAGAGATATGCAAGCAATGTCACCCTTCATCAGGTTCTGCCTTTTGTCCCTGGACACCTCGTTCCAACCCTCCTGTGAGAAGAGGACTGTGAGCCCCAAATCCCACTTCCTGAATCCTGGTCAGGACTCAGTACCTGGAAAGCACCAGGCAGGGATGCAGCTGTGGCATTGTCCCGGGTCATCTACCTGAAAAGACCCTGTCGCAAAAGCAGGCATGGCTGCATCTGACCAATTGATTCCCTTGACCCCAGCACAAAGCCCTCTTTGTTTGCTGGCACCCTTAGCCAGTCTGTCTAGACTTGTGGTGGCAGTAATTATCCCTGGATGTCACCACATCTGTGGCCCACTCAGGGAGACTGTGCAGAAACAAGCCAGAGTCAGCCTGGTCCTTGATACCCACCTGACCCTCCCAGGAAGCAGCCTGCCACCCCAGACCTGGGGGGAATAAATAAACGCTGGTGAGGGTCCCCTCTGCCACCCCAGCACTTGGGAAACTGAGGCAGGAGAATCAGGAGTTCAAGGTCAGCCAGAGTGAGATCCTGTCTCAAAACTTAAAAAAAAAAAAAGTAAAGTTCAAGGGTGATGAAGCCCACGGTCCAGCCTGACCTCCATGCTCCATCCTGAGGACCCACATAGTGAGAGGAGAGAAGCTGGCCCAGCATGTGTGCCCTCTGACCTCCACATGTGTGCCCTTCCACACACGCAATAATCAAATGCATAAACAAATAAAACATTTTAAAGAAATGGGCTGAGGGACAGTCTTGGTTTTTTTCACGACACGGGGTTTCTTCCACGTCCCCAAAGCTCCAAGGGAATATTCGAAAAGATTGTTTAATTGATTTTCCTTCCCATTTACATGCAGATGGTGGTGTCTGGGCCCAGGAATCCAGACACTGGCTTTGTGTCCACTCAGCCCGTGAAGCCTCCTGTCTGTAACTTGCACAAAGCCAGACACACAAGTCTTCTGAGACACACTGGGGCTTTTTGTCTGCTGCTCCCGGGAGTGGATGTGCAGCAGGGGCCTGGCCCCACCCATCTGCAAGGTCCCTGGGACCCTGGGCTCCTCCATGCTGGTTGGGTTGCAGAGTGACCGTGGAAAGAGGAGGAGGTGGTAAAGCAGCTGAGACGTCTGAGCTCTGCAGTGTGGGGACAGTGACAAGCTGGTGGCGGGGGACGTGGGAGTCTCGGGTGAGAAGCGAGAACCCTTAAATCACACGGCTAATGGGCTAAAATTAATCCTGGTCCGGCTGCCGTCTCAGCCAGTTATTTATCAAAGAATCAAACGTCTGTCTCTCTCTCCACTCAATTGTTCCCTAGTCTGTCTGTCTGAATGCCCCATCTGGCAAGGAAACACGAGTTAGTAGAGTCACTTCTTGGATGGGACTCTGGGAAGAAACACCCCTCTGTGGTTCCCAGTGAAGAGACTGAGCCCTGCTCAGGACAACGGTCTGCTACTCAGCCTAGGTAGGACCTGCTGGGACACACCCACTTTCATAAATTAGTTTTGTTTTAGCCAGGGTCTCAGTGTGTAGCCTTGGCTGTCCTGGAACTTGCTCTGTAGACCAGGCTAGCTTAGAATTTACAGAAATCAGCCTGCCTCTGCCTCCTGAGTGCTGGGATTAAAGGTGTGTTCCACTACACCAGGTCAATCGAACAGGTTTTTCTTTTTCTTTTTCTTTTTTTTTTTTTTTTTTTTTTTTTTTTGGTTTTTTCGAGACAGGGTTTCTCTGTGAAGTCCTGGCTATCCTGGAACTCACTCTGTAGACCAGGCTGGCCTCAAACTCAGAAATCCGCCTGCCTCTGCCTCCAAGTGCTGGGATTAAAGGCGTGCGCCACCACCGCCCGGCTTCGAACAGGTTTTCAACTACTGCTCAGGAGGCTGAGGCTGGAGGACCATGAGTTGGAAGTTAGCTTGGGCTATATACAATAACATCTTGGATTAAAAAAAAAAAAGTCGAGGTTAAAGTTCAATGTTAAATTGTATTAAATACTTGGAAAGACACTCAGCTCCAGGCGAGGCTCCTCCCCCAGATCAGAGTTACCTGGACAGCGATCCAGCTGGCGTTCACAGTATGCTCCCCAAAAGGGCCGAATCCTGAAAACAGGAAAACAGATGTTACTCTCTCTTCCTACTTCAGAGTTCTGAAATCTCATCCCCAGACACATTCTAGTTTCTTACCAGCCCTTCCTGGTATGCCCAGCTATGGGCAGTGGCCTCTGCTTGCTGAGTCCTGGGGTGTGAGGCACAGGCTTCCTTATCCCCTCAGGTCCTCACACCTGGGAGGACCCAGTCAGCCTCTCTCCACTGCACTGCTCTCCAGCCAAAACCCAACTACTTTATCATTGTCTGGGTGGGGTTGACACCCAACTCTGGAGGCCCAGGGTTGTAGGCCACCATGAGTCACCACAGAGGCTGGGAGAGGGTGTCGCCAGGACACCTGAACACAGTACCTGAACACCAGGCTGCTTTTGGTCAGTTCAACCTTCAATCTCCAGGCCTTATCTCTGACCAAGACAGACCCCAAGGCGTTGTGGCGTTTGGCTTCATCCCCTCTGAAGACAGGGCTTCCAGGGCCTAACTGTCATGAGCAAGAAGTGATACAGAGAGAGGGAGCTGCCTCCATCAAGTCACACAGCAAGAGTGTGAAGGGGCAGCCGGGCGATGGTGGCGCACGCCTTTAATCCCAGCACTTGGGAGGCAGAGGCAGGCGGATTTCTGAGTTCGAGGCCAGCTGGGTCTACAGAGTGAGTTTCAGGACAGCCAGGGCTACACAGAGAAACCCTGTCTCAAAAAAACAAAAACAAAAACAAACAAACAAACAAAAAGAGTGTGAAGGGGCTGGGATTTAAATCCATACAGGTAACTTTGTCTCCTTCTCTAGCCACTGGGTTGCTAAGAAAAGTTAAATTGAGAAAACGAAAGAGAAAAACAGAAAACAGCACACCTGCGGACCCAGACTCCCGAGACTTTGACAAGAAAATTGTTTCAGGCCAACCCAGGCGACATGAGACCCTGCTTCAAAATAAATAAATACAGCTGGAAAAGCACCTCAGTAAGCTGCCACACCAGGACCTGAGTTCGGCTCTCCAGCACCCTGTACTTGCAGTGCAGTGGCGGCACACACTTGCACTCCCAGGGCTGGGGAAGCAGCACAGGCAGTCCCGGGGCCCTGGTCAGTGCGGCCTAATTGGCTAGCTCAGGAGCAGTGGTTCTCAGCCTTCCTAACTGTCCCCCTTCACATTCTTTGCTACTTCATAACTAATTTTGGTACTGTTATGGATCTGTGTTTCCCCACAGTCTGAGGTGACCCCTGTGAAAGGGTCAATTGGCCCACAAAGGGGTCGTGACTTACAGGTTGAGAAATGCTACCTGAATGTGTCCTAAATTGAGACATTTTCTCAAAACAGAGGTGGATGGAGCTTGGGGAATGACACCCAAGGTTAACCTCTGGTCTACACCGTACAACACACACACACACACACACACTTCTAAGAACCTGGGTTAGTGTAACTCAGGTGGTAAGAGTCCCATCTGCTGTCAGTGTTAAGAGGTTAAGAGAGAGTCACCATCCCTCAGGACAGCAGGTAGAGGTCACATCTTGGGGGTGTCTCATCATGGTGGCACACGCTGCTCACCCTAGCACTTGGAAGGCTGAAGCTACATCCTGTTTGTAGCCAGCCTGGTCACAGAATAAGTTCCAGGTCAGCAGAACAGTGCAATAGAATGAGACTCTATCTTAATAAACCAACCAACCAAATAAACACCCCACCCCACCCTCAACCCCAGAATTCTCCAAGGGATCAGGGACACAGTGTACTGCAGGGAACAGCAGGGAGAAAGGTCCAACCTTCCTCAGTTACAAAACACCTGTAGGAGTGGGAGTTTTCCCTGGCTCACTCCCTGTGGCCTCTCAGGACAGAGGCTAACCAGAGTGCCCTCTTCCAAGGCCTGGTGGAGTTGACTCCACCAAGTGGCCCCAGGCTGAGTCTCTGGAAATAAGAATAGTTGGCTTCCGGGGGGGGGGGGGGTTTGGTGACAGTAGGAGTTGGTCTCTGGAGTCCCTGGGTCATTCCGGGGTCAGGTTGACACAGGCCCAACACCTGCCCCAAAACGGGTTGCAGGCCCCCCCAACAATGCAAGGTGCCAGGAGCAGAGGCTGAGGGGATCGTGTGTCACCGGGACATTTCTTGGCCGTAAACCTGCCTTTGTCCCCGGGGTCAGCGGCTGGGGACAGGCCGGAGCTCTGAAGGGGCAGGGAAGGATTGCAGTGCGTGAGGTGACCCGTCTGCACCCAGTCCCCCCCGCACTGCGAACTCCTGGCCCCGTGACCCCGGACTTTTCAGGTTACCGGGAACGAACGGTGCTATCGAGGCGGCGACAACTGCAAATCTGTGGCAACCGCGAGCACCTGCCCCGCCGCCCCCGGTCCGGCCGCACCTACCGGTCACCACCACCGCCTTCCGCGGTTGCTCCATGGCTGGATGCGCTCTCTCTAGTATCCTGGCGGTGGGGACTGGAGCCGACACCGACCCCCTAGCCCCGCCCGGCCGCCGGCCCCGCCCCTTAACGCTGGGCCTGCGCGGACACGCCCCGGACACGCCCCCGACCAGTTGTACGCGCCCCTGCGCGGCCCCGAGGGTTCCGCCGAATCCTGCGCGCACCGCTACACCCCAGACCCCAGCTCCCTGGCCAGACCATCCCTAGGCCACGCCCCTAGAAGCCACACCTCTAGACAACCCCGCCCCCACTCTTCCAAAAACCCTCCTCCAGGTCCTGTAAGGGACCCGCCACGCCCCCAAGAGTCACGTGCCTCGAGCCTTCCAGACTTTCAGGCCGGGTCATGCTTCAGCCAGGTCTCAAGCTCCCAAGACACTCCCAAACCCATCCTTGAAACAACTGGGTCTAGGTCACGTACCCCCGCCTCCCCCGATCCGCCTCGATCCTGTCAAAACCAGGCCGCAGTCCAGATTCCCACCCGCGACCCGTGACATCCCTGGCTCGAGCCACGACCCCTGAAACTTCTTCCTCAAGAGCCACTCCGCCCCGAACCCACCTAGGGCAACGACCCCCCTTCCCGTAAGCTGCTGAAACGCTGGGCTGGGCGTGCGTACAGGGTCTCCATCTAGGCTCCGCCCCCAGTCTACCTCCGCCAGGTCCCCAGTGGGGACTGGAGCAGACACCGACCCCCGAGCCGGCCCCGCCCGCTGGACTCTTAAGCCTACCTGGACGCCCCCCCGCCCCCAAGCACCGACCGGCCCAGGCCACCTTCCCTGGTCCCCTTGCCTGGCCACGCCCAGTTCTCAGCCAGGACCCTCCCCCTACTTGTTTTTAAGCCCTGCCTCCGACATTTAAGTGGGCAATGGGAGTGTGCTCGGCACCACCCTTCTCAGCCTCAGTTTCTCTTTCTGTAAGTCGGGGACATAGGGCGAGGGGAACAATTTGATTCCGTTCACTCATCACAGTTTACAAACAAGGACACTGAGGCATGGATCTGAGGAAGACAGATGGGTCACTCCAGCAGAAAGCTGAGGGAGGGGCTCAGGAAGAAGGGAAAGCGTACCCAGTGCTGTTGCTCACTGCCAACGTGGCCTAACTGCCACTGGGCACAAGGATACTCCTGTCCGTAAGCTCCTGTTTGCAGCTTACCCGGGCCTTGCTCAGCTGCACACAGCTGTTCACCAGCCCAGGACTCTCCTGGGTTTTCTGACCGTCACCATCCTTTAAGGACGCTGTTTTCCGCCCCTACATGACAGCCTTTGGGCTATCTTAGGAGGCCTCTTTCTAATTGTTCTGTGTCAATTAAAAAATCTGGTTCGTTACTATGGTGTGTGTCACTTCATCTGCTTTAGGTGTTAGCCTGATATGGCAGGATCTTTTGCTGAAGGGTGGTATGTGACCTGGTGTCCAACCACCACTTGGGCACCTGGGACATCCTCTGCCTACCCTGTAATCCTCTATTGTGAAACACCAGAAAGAGAAAACAGAGCCTCCTGTGTCCCCAGAGGCAGGGTGGGGCCTTACTGAGCCCCAGCATCTTGTTCCAAGCAGCTGTGACCCCCAGGTTCCAGGACACTGGAGGAGAACCCTTCCTCTGACTGCGCAGGTATGAACAGACATACACAACCTAACTGCACCATGGTATGTTCTGTGGGGCAGTTGTAAGGGAGAGGAGGGAGAGAGAGACAGAGAGGAGACAGAGAGAGAGAAAGAGGAGAGAGAGGAGAGTAATAAGGAGAATGAGTGGGGGACGCTGTTGACGGAGTTTAGGCTGTGGAAGAAGGGTGAGCAAGAACTGTGAATTGTGAACCTGATACTTGCGGTACGGAGGGAGCCTGGAGGCCAACATGTGCTCTGGTCTGCTGATAGGCACCATGGGCAGCCATCTGTTCCTTCTGCCAGAAATAAGAGAAAGAAATGACTCCTTTTGGTAGATGGAAATAATTTCCAAGTTCCTGAGGAATTCTGGCATTTGCCTAACTGCTAGAAATCTTCCCGTAACCCTATTGAACCTATTTCTGGATATCTAGACTGCCTTTGGGGTTTGGAGAAATAATTTCCTTTGGACCTGACACCAGGGAGTTCTGTGTACAAGCCCAGGCTGGAAGTCACACTCAACACAGCTTATTTGAACCCTGGCAGCCTTAGGGAGGCTTGGAACATCTGAGAGCTCACCCTGGTCCTGTGCCAACTATTCAGCACCCAATATACACCCCAGAGCCACACTCATAATCCAGAGGTACCCAGAAGGCTGCAACCAACTATAACTTTAATTTTTTTATTTTATTTTTAAAGATGGTTTTTAAATGCTTTAACCTCCCTTTTAGCCCACCACCCTCCAGAGGTAGTGAAAAGAAAGGACACAGGGAGAGGGGAAGTGGATCTGTTTAGAAATGGTTCTTTGGAGCAACTCCCGGCTGTGTTGTCTGGAAATCAGCAGTTCAGTTGACAGGTTAGCAGTAGCAGCTCGATCCACTTGCAAACACTTCACAAATACACCAGCAGTCCATTCAGTAGTCAGGATAGCAAACATGAATCAGCACGGGTGGCACTACCTAGTTGAAACAGCAGGCCTCAACCTCCACAGGAGTCAGCAGGAGGGACCAGGAGGGACACCAGGAGTTCTCAGCTGTGCCTCTCTCAGTGAAGTGAAGATCAGCGAAGATGAGAGAGCACAAGGGTTGAACAGCTAGCTCTATATGCAAGCCGAGCTCAGCCTCTGTCACTGTCTGTTGGGCCTATTTACTCCCTCCAAACACCATGGATCTTGCCTCCCCGAGAGCAACGTCAGCTGACGTCACTCTGCCAACCAGGCGAGAAACTGCAGCACACCATTAAAGGTTTTTAGTGTGTTTCTATGGAGTCTGGACAATGCAGCTCAACTGCACAATGTTAGGCAGACCAATGCATGCATGTTGTTAGTGAAGAATCCTTCATCACATCCTGTCCTTTCACGTGCTTGCTTTAGCAGAACATCCTTTCTCCTTTGTCTGCTTCTGCTAAACGTTTCCACTTCAACCAACTGTGGATCAAAACTCCCCAAGGGAGCAGGTATGGGGGACATAGGTCAATGGGAACAATACCCCACAAGCATAAGGATCCAAGTTCAAATCCCCAAACCTGCATGGGTAGCTGTGTATGGCTGTGTACACTCCCCTCTAACACCGGCACTTGGGGTGGAGACCAAGGATCCTGAGGTCTGCGGTGGAAACACAGGGAAGCTTTCCACAACAGCAGGCCCCAATAACACAGCAAAGTCCAAAGGGGTTCCAAAGCTTTATTGTTCATGGTGTAGTAGTTGGATCTGGATGTGCACTCCCCACTTAAGCCAGAGTGGGCCTGGCTTAAATAGGGGAGAGGGAAGAGGAGGGTCACTTAATTTAGTTATGCCCTCCAGCCTTTAGGTAACTCATTAATATGGAAATCTCTCAAGACTGAAGCCTGTAGTCTCGCCTCCTGCCTGTAGGATATGTGCTGTCCCTACCCAAGCAATGGACACCTGTTGGGTCTCCAGCTATCTCAAAACCAGTGCTCTACCGGGAGACCCAACAGATCCCTGTGCTCACTAGTCTGCCCAGCCATTTGGAGAGCTCTGTGCTCAGGGAGAGATTGGTCCTCAAAAACTAAGGCAGAGATCAATAGAAGACACTATATTGACCTCTGACCTCCATGTGCACATACCCAAAATCACCCAACAGGGAGAGGGCAGAGAACACTCAGGGAGGCCCAGGGACCTGCAGGTCTCTGGGCAGTTAGTTGGTGGATGACGGGAGGGAAGGAATCCTCAGTGAATAGCCACTGGTGCTGCTATCATGCTCCTCTATGGACCCGAGTTAAACTCAGCTAGTCACAAAGAACAGACAAAATAAGCCAGGAGGAAAGGAGATGAAGGAAGGGGCTAGGCACACCCAGCAGTCCCTCAGGAATAGGGTTGGAGGGCAGGAGGGGGCTGGGCACACCCAGAAGTCCCTTTGGAACAGGCTAGAGGACTGGGGAAGCTGCAGCCCAGAATCTCACTGTGTGCCAAGTCCAAACAAGAAAAAAGCCTGGCCCGTGAATCAGAGGGCACTGCTGGCCCATGAGACTGTGTCTCGAAGCAGCAATAATAACAATAAAATTAACAATTAACAGTATTTAAAGATGGCCTAGTCTGGTTCAGGAATGGTGGCACATGTCTTTAGTCCCAGGAGGTGGAGGCAGGAGGACCTGTGAGTTCTAGGACAGCCTGGTCTACGAAGGGACTTCCAGGACAGCTTCAGTGGTGCTGGAATCTGAGCTGAGATCCCCAGGGAGAGCTCTGGGGTCCTGAGCTGAGATCTCTAGGGAGAGCTCTGGGTCCTGAGCTGAGTCCCAGGGAGAGCTCTGGGGTGGGGTCGTGTGGCAGCTGCAGGGATCGCTGTCTTCATCTCTGCTTTCACTCTGTTGATTTTCCACTATGAGCTTTGCCCAGCCTTGCTACAAAACCTGCTATTTTAAAGTAAAAATTAAGACAGTGTTTCATGTAGCTCAGGGTAGCCTTGAACTCCCTACATAGCTAAAGAAGGTGCCTTCTTCACCTGCCCAGCCAGAGCTGAGATGATGGGTATGGCCACCATGCCCGGTTTTTGTTTTGTTATTTATTTATTTCATGCATGTGAATACACTACTGCTCTCTTCAGACACACCAGAAGAGGGCATCAGATCCCATTCCAGATGGTTGTGAGCCACAATGTGGTTGCTAGGAATTGAACTCAGGACCTCTGGAAGAACAGTCAGTGCTCTTAACTGCGGAGCCATCTCTCCAGTCCTTGTTTTTGTTTTTTAAAGTTTTTGCTTTGTATTAGATTTTCTATTTTATGTTTGTTTGTTTATTCCAGTTTTTTTTTTTTTTTTTTTTTTTTTTTTACTTGTATCATTTTTTTGCCTTGTTTATCGTTTCTCTCTGGTGCCTGTGAGGTCAGAGGAGGAGGTCAGATCTCGGGGAACTGGAGTTACAGCGGGTTGTGAGCCCCTGTGTGGGTGCTGGGACTCTAAGTCAGGCCCTGAAGAACAGCAGTGTTCTTGACTGCTCTCCAGCACTCCCTCCAACCCCCAAAGTTGATTTGTAAATCCAAATGCTGAGTGTGGGAAACCAAACCCTGTCCTGGCCTGCATGAGTGACAGCCTAGCATCCCCTGAGGTTGATTCCAGGGCAGACTATCATTTCCAGTGTGGGGTTGCTTGGTGACTTTGAGCCTCCTTTCCTGGTCTGGTCTGCTAGCTGGTATATCCCCATCTTGGGGATACTTAGTGGAGGCTCAGACCTCACAGAACGATGATGTTTTGGGAGGGGCCAGGAGCTCCAATGCCCCCCTGTGATAAAAAGCAGTGATGTCCTCCTGTACAAGGCCTAGAGCTATGTGTACCAGTCTGTGCCTTTGCCCTCTGTACTATAACCAGGTCGTTTATGCCTAGACTAGCACATTCCTGGGCAAGGGCCAAAGCACGCTGGCCTGGGGGTGAGGTAGACTGAGTGCTAAGGCTTGTATGTCTTCTTGTGTTTTGTTTTGTTTTACTGAGACAGGATCTTGTGTAGCCCAGGCTAGTCTGCAGTTGAGGATGCCCTTAAACCAATATCACTTTCTGAATCTGGGATGACAGGTGGGCATCACCATGGTCAGGGCTTGGTCAGGGAATATCCAAAGGGTCAGGTCATGTTTCTCTTGTTCCTTCCCCCTCAGCTATGCTTAGAGCTAGCTGACCTATGAAATTCTGGCAGAGTCCGCAGCCTCCATTTTCTGTCTCACCACAGGAGTGCTAGGATTACAAATATGTGTTGTGTATCTGGCTTTTTACCTTTGTTCCAGGATTTGAACTCAGGTCTTCATGGCAACACTTTCATTCACTGAGCCGTCATCCTGTCTAGCCTCCACCCCACCCCAACTCCCCTAGAGAATGCTGGTAGGGACCTTTAATTATCTGTATGTGGGAGAGTTTGAGCACACAAGTGCAGGTGTCTGGAGCCAGAACAGGGCGTCAGATCAGATGCCCCGGACTGAAGTCAGTATATGTAGTTGTGAGCTGGTGTGTGGGTTCTGGGAGCTCACCCAGGTTTTCTGTAAGAGCAGTCAGTGCTCTTAACCCCTGAGCCGGCTCTCCATCCCGGGAAGCTTTGGGTTTCTGTATGCGCAGGTGTCAGACAACCTGTTTTCAGTTATTTGTTTTTTACACCTGAGTTTGGAGACTGATGTCCCAGTGTGTTAACCACACAAGCTTTAAGTTCCCAGTCTAAGCTCATTTCCCAGTAAACAAACAGCGACTTTAGGGCTGTTTGACACCGCGGTTGACACCAGTCAGTCGCCTTGAAAACCTACAGCCCAGCCCGAACACATCCCTGCTGGACCACACCCATCAGGCCACACCCCCAGGCCCGCCCCGCCAGCCCTGCCCCTCCCCGTCAGCACCCGGTCAGCGGTCTGGACCGCTCTGAACGCAATGAGGAAACTGTCTTAATGGAGCCAGCAGTCCAAGCTCCCAGGATCAGCCTGCCTGCGTGGGACTGTGTAACAGATCTTTGCGCGTCATGGACCAAGTCTTGACAGCGTATCTTGACTCACTGAGCCTTCTCACGGCCGCCACCTTTTATTCATTTTACTTTGTTTAGAGACAGCGGCTCACTACAGAGCCCTGGCTGGTCCACTTTCTCTTCCGACTGCCTAGTTTCCAGAACTTGCTATGTAGACCAGGCTAGCCTCAAACTCACAGATCCACCTGGCTCTGCCTTTTGAGTGTCGGGATTAAAGACATGGTCATTACACCAATCTCCCAGCTCTGTTCTTTCTTTCTCCCTCTCTGTTTTCAGAAGTGTTTTGCTATGCAAACCAGGTTAGCCTCAAACTTGGAGCAATGCAACTGCCTCTTTTTTTTTTTTAAACAGGAGTAAAGGGGTGACAAGAATGTGGCCAGCATCCAGGCATTGTTGGGATTGTTGGCTCTTTTGTTACGTTTTGCTTTGGTTATGTTGAGGCAGTTTTGCTTTTTAGCAAAGGCTAGCCTCTACTTATGGCAATAACCCTGCGTCTTCCCTGGGTGGTGTATTAGCATGTGATCAGTCAGAGGAGGATGACTTTCATACATTTCTATCACATCTCCTCTCCCTCTTTCCTGTCCATTAGGCAAACAACAGGAGCTTCCCCACTGAGCCTATGAGGTCCCCAGCCACAGGTGTGGGGTTCCAGTCCACACAGTAAGCATTGGTGATGCCCATAGCTACCGTGCTGTTGTAGCTCCAGTGGGCACTGTGGCTGCTAGCCCCACATCTCCCTGCTGCCAATTCCAGCTATGTCATGGCGGTATGTGTGCTTGGATGACATCATTTTATGTCAACCTGACACAAGCTAGAGTCCTCAGAGAGGAAGGAGCCTCTGTTGGGGAAATGCCCCCATGAGATCCAGCTGTAAGGCATTTTCTCAGTTAATGATCAATGGGGGGGGCCAGCCCATGGTGGGTGGTGCCATCCCTGGGCTGGTGGTCCTGAGTTCTGTAAGAAAGCAGGCTGAGTAAGCAGCACCCTTCATGGCCTCTGCATCAGCTCCTGCCTCAGGCAGGGCCTTCCTGCCCTGTTTGAGTTCCTGTCCTGACTACCCCCAGTGTATAAACTATGATCTGGAAATATAAGCCCAATAAACCCTTTCCTCCCCAACTTGCTTTTTGGTCATGGTGTTTTGTTGCAGCAACAGAAACCCTAACTAAGACAACATGTATGAGCTGTTGTCCCCAGCTACTTGTTTTGGGACCCAGGGGAGATGACCTGGTTGGGAAAAAGCAAAAAGATCTGAGTTTAAAATCTCTATGTAAGTTACTGAGCAGAGAAACTGAGGAAGATGCATCTGGCTCCCACTGGATCTCACAGCCATGACGGAACTCTGAGCTCCACGGAGACAGCGCCGGGGCAAGCGAGAGCCAGACAGGCACTGGGCGACCCTGTGCCTCACCAAGGAAAATCAACTAAACATGGGCAAAGGAGGTCCGAAGAAGCCAGAGGCAAAATGTCCTCGCATGCATTCTTTGTGCAAACCTGCCGGGAGGAGCACAAGAGGCACCAGATGCTTCTGTCAACTTCTCAGAGTTCTCCAAGAAGTGCTCACAGAGGTGGAAGACATGTCTGCTAAAGAAAAGGGGAAATTTGAAGATATGGCAAAGGCTGACAAGGCTCGTTATGAAAGAGAAATGAAAACCTACATCCCTCCCAAAGGGGAGACCAAAAAGAAGTCCAAGGACCCCAATGCACCCAAGAGGCCTCCTTCTTTGGCCTCTTCCTGTTTGTTCTGAGTAACGGCAGAAAATCAAAGGCGGGTATCCTGGCTTATCCATTGGTGATGTTGCAAAGAAACTAGGAGAGATGTGGAACACTCTCTCAACACTGCAGCGGATGACGTGCAGCCCTACGAGAAGAAGGCTGCCAAGCTGAAGGAGAAGTACGAGGATATTGCTGCCTACAGAGCTAAAGGAAAACCTGATGCAGAGAAAAAGGGCGTGGTCAAGGCTGAAAAGAGCAAGAAAAAGAAGGAAGAGGAGGATGAGGGGGTGAAGAGGATGAGGAAGAGGAGGAAGATGATGAATAAGTTGGTTCTATTCTAGTTGTTTTTTCTTGTCTATAAAGCATTTAACCTCCCTGTACACAACTCACTCCTTTTCAAGAAAAAAACTGAAATTTAAGACTGTGTAAAGCCGGGCGGTGGTGGCGCATGCCTTTAATCCCAGCACTTGGGAGGCAGAGGCAGGCGGATTTCTGAGTTCGAGGCTAGCCTGGTCTACAGAGTGAGTTCCAGGACAGCCAGGGCTACACAGAGAAACCCTGTCTCGAAAAAACCAAAAAAAAAAAAAAAAAAAAAAAGACTGTGTAAGATTTGTTTTTAAACTGTACAGTGTCTTGTTTTGTATAGTTAACACACTACTGGATGTGTCTTTAGATAGCCCTGTCCTGGTGGTATTTTCAATAGCCACTAACCTTGCCTGGTACAGTCTGGGGGTTGTAAATTGGCATGGAAATTTAAGGCAGGTTCTTGTTGGTGCACAGCATGAATTAGTTATATATGGGGACAGTAGTTTTGTTTTTTTCATCTTCAGTTGTCTCTGATGCAGCTTATATGAAGATAATTGTTTTTCTGTTAACTGAATACCACTCTGTAATTTAAAAAAAAAAGTGAGGCTGTTTTGTTGGCATTCTGAATGCTTCTTAGTAAATACAATTTAATATATATATATATATATATATATATATATATATATATATATATATGTAAATATCTGGGCTGGAGAGATGGCTCAGCAATTAAGAGCACTGACTGCTCTTCTAGAAGTCCTGAGTTCAATTCCCAGCAACCACATGGTGGCTCACAACCATCTATAATGGAATCCAATGCACTCTTCTGGTTTGTCTGAAGACAGCTACATTGTACTCATATAAATAAATCTTTTTTTTAAAAAATCCCTATGTAAAAGTAAGGTACAGCCATACATGAATCAGCATTGGGGCGTCAGAGACACTGAGGTGCCAAGAGCTCACTGGCCAGCCAGCCTAGGCAGAAAGGAAAGCTTCGGTTTAGGTAAGAGACGCTTCCCCAACAAGTAAGCTGGAGAGGGATGGAGGAGGACTGATGTCACATCCACCCTCTGAAGGTCACACGAGGGCACATGTACCCTCCCTCACACCTGCGTACAAGACACACAACAGTGCTGCAAAACAAAATGTTAAAAAGTTAGAGAAAATAGAACTTCTTTTAAATGTAAAAAAAAAATTGTATTCCGTTTTTCTTATCTGTGTGTGCATGTGTGGGGGTCCTGGGCTCCACCATGTGGGTAGCAGGGATCGACTCGTCAGGCTTGGCTGCAAGCTCCTCTACCTGCTGAGCCATCCTGCAGGTCCAGCTGTTTCTTTGTTTGTTTGTCAAGACAGGGTTTCTCTGTGTAGCTCTGGTGGTCCTGGAACTCGATCTGTAGGCCTCTAACTCACAGAGATCCACCTACCTCTGCCTCCAGGGTGCTGGGATTAAAGGTGGGAGCCACCACCCCCTGTGCCTGGTTGTTCTTTATCCAACCCTGTTTGGAACCCTGTCCCTGTCTTCTTGGAAGAACACTCAGGTGCATCTGCTCATGACACTTGGAAGCTCTTGCCGGCTTCTGGGGCAGGAGGCAGAGGTGTGAGGCGCACTCACTAAGGCTGTTGCTGTGGCCATCATGCACACAGGCCATTTAGCCTGTCAGAGAAAGTTTCTCCGATGGTGGCTGGAGTGCAGGGACCCGGGTCAGAGGGACATTTCTCCACTGCAAGCGATGGCTTTATTTACTCCTGGATGCAGCCTGCCTGATGCTTCCTACCCTTCCTGTCTTTTGAACTTACCTGCTGTAAGCAGGAACCTTAAAGGCAAGCTTGTGAGATGCTCACTAGGTCAGGACAGTGGCGGCTGGGGAGGGCTTATGGGCAAGGCCCTAGGTTTCATCCTGGTTGTTGAGGGGAAACAAACAAACAAACAGGAAGAGAGGAGTGACATTACTCCACATGGGGCGCCAAATGGGCAAAGAAGAGAAACTGCTCAGAGAACAGTCTAGAAGAGGCACAAAGGGGTGGCCCAGCCCCGACTCCCTCCTTCCCTCCCTCTGCAGCCACACTGACATGGATGTCCTTTGTAGCCACCAGGGAGCTTTGACCCGTCACCCAGGTGATTTAGGTGACTTGTCAGGGAGCAGCAGCACCTCAGGTTTCAAGGCCCTGCTCCCACCCACTATTCTGAGTGCAGGGGCATGGGCTAGCCAAGGCACCAAGGGCTGACTTTGTCAACTTTGCTGGAATTCACCCAGTCTGGGGTGCTCCTTCTCTAGGTATTTCAGATTCTTACATCACAAATCCTTTGGTCCTCATCTCAGAGCTGGATTCTGGGGTGACAGGTACTCTCTGATCTTAGACATGAGGTCAGCGGGCCCACTGTTACATCTCTCTTTTATTAGTGACAAAGTAGACCAGGCTGTTCTTGAACCATATGTGTAATGGAGGATGGCCTTGAACTCGTGACCCTCCAGCAGCACTTCCTTAGTGCTGATAGTGCCATTCTGTCAGGTTCTCCTCAGGATTTACTGATTGTTATTTTACTTTATTTTTATTGGTGTGGGGCAAGAGCTCAGGGTCTCCACCTGTCCCGATGAGCTGCAGTCCTAGAGTGGAGTCTCACCTCATCACTTAGAAGAGCCCTGGGTAGTGGTGCCAAGGGAGTCTCCCGGGTCAGAGGATCCGCACAAGTGAACTCATCGCTAACATCTGGCCAGGACTTTTCAGCAGCTTGGTAAAACAGCTGTCCTGCTTGGGACAGCTCAGGGTGGAGCTCCGATTCCATCGCCAGCAGCCAAAGAAAATAAAAATAAATAGAAGGGCGGGGGAGGTGGCTCCATGGGTAAATCGCTTCCTGGTGAGAAGGCTAGGCCGATTCCACGACATGCTTCAAACTGGCAGTTAAGGAGACTAGGCCTAAATCTGTTTCCAAGAACTGGGCAATTCCAGGCAAGTTCAGGCCTCAAAAGCTGCCCTACCACCTGGCCTTAGGCAAGGACAATAGGTCAGCAGCAGTTTCCAGACCTCCCTAGTAAGTTTCCAGCCCCCACACCCCAGTAATGGAATGTCCGTAGAGATGGACCCAACAGATTAACATAGAGGTCACTTACCCCAGAATTCCCTAATGTGCTTTAAATCAGACCTCCAAGTTCACTAGGGTCTATTCTGGTAATGGGAGACCCCTTGGACTTCTGCAGAATAAAACACTCTTTGCGTTTACATACTATTTGCGTCTGGGGTATCATTCTTCGGCAAATCATGGACCCTTACACTGGGCAAGCATGAGAACCTGGATTTGTATCTCATGAAGACACATAAAAAACACGCGACATGCTAAGCATGGTGGTACACACCTGCAATCCCAGTACTCACTAGGATCTCTGGAAGTTCGAGATCAGCCTGGTCTACATTGAGTGTTTCTGGCCGGCTAGAGCTGCACAGAGAAACACTATCTCCCTCCCAAAATGATAACGATTAAAAAAAAAAAAAAAAAGCAAGGAGCTGGCTTAGTGGCCTACAGCGGCCATGCCACTGGAGAAGCTGAGTCAGGGTCTAATTCGAGTTCATGATCAGGTAACTTCAGCTGCCACAAGAGCCCATCTCAAAACATGAAAATTCCAGCTTTCACCTCCTGTCGCCGGGGAACGCCTGACCTGCCGTTCGCGTTCAAGGATTCCATTTGACTTGGTAAAGACAAAGAGATCCATAAGGGCGAGAATGGAAGGCTAGGAGCGCGAAGTGGGAACGAGGCGGGTTGCCCCAGCCCCGCGCGATTCACATGCATTAGCCAACTTCGCCCACAGTGTGGCGCCGAACCAGATCCAGGAGTGCACCTCTGCGCAGGCGCTCTTTCCCAACATACACCCGGAGTGGGCGTGACTTGTGCTGCGGCCTTTTGCGTCGCTCCAGTGTCGCACTTTACGGCCGCCCCTCAATCCCACGGTGGGAATACGGCGCGGCCGGCCTTTGCTTTCCGTAGGCACCGCCCTAGCCCACTCCGATTGGGTGAGTTTCCGTTGAGCCACTCGCTGATTGGCCAGAGTTTCTGCCAGTCTTTTTCGCGGCTAGGGCGCGCGGAGGGCCGCCGGTGGGAGCGCAAGTGACTATTCAGCGGCGGAAGTTATCTCTTCAGGGAAGATGGTGAGGGCCGCGAGGCGGCGGGGCGCGTGGAAGGTCTTCGGGCTGCTGAGAGATGGGGGAAACTGAGGCCGGAGGTGACCAGTGTCTCTCCAGGGTCTCAGCACGTCGCCGTTGGGATTTATCTTTTGAATGGACACGGTTTTTGCGGCCGGAAGAGGGACTATGATCGCTTCCGGGATTTGTCACCGTCATTGATAGGAATGCTGCGTTTCCGGGAAGTGGGCGGGCCTAATGGCTCACGTGGGTTCCATTGCCCGCTTGATGCTTATCTGGTGTCTGACCTCAGCTGCCCACGCCTTTGGCTGAAAATCCAGCCCAGAGAGAGGGATGTTTCTCTCCCTGGGACACACATCATGTCCTGCGCAGGAGGAAGGAATTTTTTTCTCCCAGTTTAGGCTCAGGCCTTCCCAGTCCTGTGACTCCTAAAGCTGGCGTAAACATGGTGGAGTAGCCGAGGTCGGGTTTCCCTGCTGCTCTATCGAGGGGCGCTGGCGTTGGCCCGAGTTGGGAGAGCCGGACATTGCCATCTACTCAGTTCTTGATGGTTGGATGTTTGGTTTTGGCTTTTGGTTAGACTTTCTGATCTAGACTGACATAATCCAGGCTAGCCTCAAACTCATGATTCTCTTGCTTCAGTCACTGCAGTATGGAAAGGACACGTATATACCTCTACATTTGGGTCAGGACGGGAGGCAGGGTCTCAGACAGCCCAGGCTGACTTTGAACTCCCTTTTTATTCTCGCATCACTGTGAACTGATTTTGTACAGGAACTAAGGGCTTAACACATGGTAGGTAAGCACTCCCCACTGGGTGTACCCTTAGCTCTTGAGACACATTCAATCTCTTCCCACCCCAAAGCACCCGCCCAGCCCCTGAGCCTTCCTGAAGGAATGGCCAGGTGTGTCCAGGACTGGACACTCAACCCATTCAGGTACACACAGACACTTGCATATCTCTGCGGTCAGCCTGGTAAAGGAGTGTCCCAGCTGAACATTCCTGAACTCAGAGCCCTAGGCTTGGCCCTCCAGCCCTCTCATCTACATGCTGGATCCCAGAGAGTCTGCAGGATGGCTGAGAAGGAATTTCCTTCCCTGAAACTGGCTCCTCTGGTGGGAGGTGCAGGGACTGGAGCCCAGAAGTGGTGGCTGTGACACCTGCAGGTGCTCTGTGTAAAGCTGTGTCTCCCCCACTCAGAACCTGTGACTACCCCAGCCTCAGCCTCCCTGACTGTCCTGGACCATTTCACTCCGAGCGCCTTCCCAGCCAGAGCATGAACTAACTATCCATTCCTCTTTCCCACTGCACACAGACCTGGAGTTGGCGGCCTGTCCCCACACCATACTTCTCTTACCTGTGGCGATGGACAGGATGCACCTGTGTTGGTGTCCCCACCTCTGCGTGTTCAGCAAGTGTTTATTGCCCCTCCCTGCCACAGCAGAGCCCACGCCCACACTGACCTTCTGTCTAGCCGGGGAGACTGGTGCTAATCACCCAGTAATTAGAGAGCGGCCTCTGCTGCGGTGGGTGGAAACAGGCTGGCAGCCCAGGGCGGCCATTAGGGCCTGGCCACAGGAGGGGACCTGCTCAGCAGGATTGGGCAAAGAGAGTCTGGGGAAGGGCACCCTGAATGGTGGCTGGGGCCCTGGCAGGAGGAACAGATGTTCAGCTGTAGGCTCCAGGCCTGCTCTGGGCCATAGCAGTTCCAGAAGAGCTGTGTGTGTGTGTCCGTCCGTCCTTGTTTAGCAGTGTTTGTCCCTGAGCCCTTGCTGTGCCTTGTATTTGGGGTTTTGACTGTTTTATTTGTTCCTTTATTGAAACAGGGTTGCCGGGGCCGGGTGGTGGTGGCGTATGCCTTTAATCCCAGCACTTGGGAGGCAGAGGTGGGGATTTCTGATTCAAGGCCAGCCTGGTCTACAGAGTGAATCCAGTACAGCCAGGGCTACACAGAGAAACCCTGTCTCGAAAAATAAAAAAAAAAAAAAAAAAAGGAACAGGGTCTCACATAGCCCAGGTTGGCTTCACACTGTAGCCAAGGATGACCATGGCTCCAGCTTCCTGGAGCTTAGCCACAGGCTGCCATGCTGTGGCTCTTTTCCACTGTTTATTTGAGGATCAGGGTAGACACTATTGTCACTGGTCACCAAGGCCACCCGCCCACCACTCATTTTCACAAATGCCATCCTCTGCCTCCTACCCTTCCAGGAAGCCTCTACAGGAAGTGGGCTCGAGCCTCACTTCCTGCCACAACCACCCCCCCCATCCACCCAGCTCTTCTTGGGAAGGGCCTTGTGCTGCAGGCTCCCCCAGTCCTCTCATGACCCAAAGTCACCACGCTGGGCATGGTGGCCCTGGTTGTTGTTTCTTCTGTTTTTAACATGATTTATGTTTTCATGCATTTAGTGTTTTGCCTGCATGCATGTCTCTATGTGTCCGATCCCTTGGAACTGGAGTTATAGACGTGTGAGCTATCGTATGGGTGCTGGGAATGGAACCCAGGTCATTCAGAGGAGCAGCCAGTGCTCTCAACTGCTAAGCCATGTCTCCAGCTCCTTGTGTTGTTTGTTTGTTTGTTTCACTGTGTAACCCAACTGGCCTGGAACTTACAGAGATCCACCTGCCTCTGCCTCTCAGTGCAGGGATTGAATGTGTGCACTGTATACCTGGCTGTATTTTGATTTTTGTGTAAATTTTGGAGACAGGTCTAATGTAATCCAGGCTGACCTCAGACTGTAACTGAGAATTATCTAAAACTCCTTATCCCCCTGCCTCAGCCTCCCTGGCACTGGGTGACGGGTGTGCCACAGCACACCTGGTTTATGTTGGTCTTTATTGTGCTGGCACCAGAAGGCAGAGGGTCACCAGCCTTGCTGTCTCCTTGGCTTCAGCCCTTCCCCTGGGGCCCATGCGACCCAAGTCACCCGTTCTGGAAGCACAGGAATGGGGTGTGAAGCAGGCTGGTGTGCAGCCCTGGGCATTCAGAAGCTGTGGCCAGCCTGGGCTTATGACAAGGTTCTGCCTCGAAAAGCTTTGAGGTTGCTACTTCCAGACAGAGGACCGTGCCCCCTTCTGTGGTTCTAGGTGATAGGAGTTGTGGAGAAATGGCCAAAATGCTCCAGGAGTCCAGGTGGCTGACACCTGTAGGATGAGATGATGTGAGGTCACCTGTGACCTGAACACAGATGGGTGCATTGGGGGTGCCATGCTCAATGTGGTTGTCCCTGAATCACGGGTGCATTGGGGTGCCATGCTCATGTGGTCGTCCCTGAATTGGGGACCACTCCTCACATTGACATTTGCCTTCCAGCTTCCCTTGTCGCTGCTGAAGACAGCGCAGAATCACCCCATGGTAAGCATGGCCACTCTCGGCCACCTCCCTTCATGTGCCCACACCCCAGTCCTCTGCAGTTCATGATTGAAGGCCTGGCAAGATGGCTCAGTGGGTAAAGGTGTTTGCTGCCAATCTGAAGGACTTGAGTTCAATCCTCAGGACCCACATGATGGTGGAAGGGGGTCATGACTTCCCTGAAGTTGTTCTCTGTCCTCTCTGCACACAGGCAGAATGGCAAATGCAGTACAAAGTAAAACATCCAGAAGAAATGTTTGAAAAGTAATGTCGGAAGAAGCTGGGATACAGAGCAACTCACATATCCCTGGTCTCGTCCCGAGAGTCCCTAGCACAGACCAGGTCACCTGTCATCCCAGGTGCCTGGGAGGCTGAAGCAGGAGGATTGCCACTGGTTGAACCATGTTTTTTTTTTTTTTTTTGAAAAGGAGCAGCAATGTGGCAGAGTAGCCAGGACGTGGCCCTGCATGCTGCACGCCTGAGTTCCCTCCGAGGTAGCACGGAAGGAGCGCAGCCTGTGATGTGTCATGTGTTCATAGTCTCCACACGGCCAGGGCCCGGCCTCATTCCTCTCAGCCCACCTCCAGTTCACTCCAGCCCTGGCTGCCTGGGCACTGCTCCCACCGTCTGTGCTCCTGCCTTTGCAGCTTGTGAGCATTTCTGAGTGAGGACTGTGTAGCTTGTCTGTGTCACTCAGTGGTTTTGAGAGTCATTTTTTCTTGGCTGTGTAATATTCCTCCTGTAGGTGACCAAACTGGGCTTGCCCATTGTCTCCTCACTATCTTCCTGCCTCAGCCTCCAGAGTCCTGGAATCGCAGGTGTGTGACACCATGGCCAGCTAGTGTGGAGTTTTCATTTGTTTCTGTCCATGCATTGGGTGGGAACCTGGGCGGTGCCTGCTCATCATAGCACTCACTTGTGAATGGCAGCCTAGCCTTTAAAGATTGATTAGTTGCATAGAAAGCCGTAATTTGGGATGAGAAGCCAGGTGTGTTTGAACTAGGCTGTTGGGGTCTCCCACAGCTGGTGGAGCTGAAGAATGGGGAGACGTACAACGGGCACCTGGTGAGCTGCGATAACTGGATGAACATCAACCTTCGAGAGGTGATCTGCACGTCGAGGGTGAGTGGTCACTTGGAGGGTCATTGCTGGCCTGGGTGGACTGTGCCCGCCTGTAACACTGCCCCTCTCCACAGGATGGTGACAAGTTCTGGAGGATGCCCGAGTGCTACATCCGTGGCAGCACCATTAAGTACCTGCGCATTCCTGATGAGATCATGACATGGTGCGGGAGGAGGCGCCAAGGGCCGCGGCCGAGGAGGACCACAGCAGCAGAAGCAGCAGAAAGGCCGAGGCATGGGCGGCGCTGGCCGAGGTGGGTCCCGATGAGGATGAGGTGGGGGAGGGCACCCAGGCACTTGCCTCTCTGCACCCTGTAAGTCTCCATGTAGGGCATGGTGGTGTGGGCTCCTATAGGCTGAGGAGGGCCCTTTCTCCAGACTGAGTACAACCTGGAATCTCCCACAGACCCTCATGCCCTGGACAGGGCACAGAGGAAAAGGCCCTTGTCCGGCCCAGGGAAGCTAGTGTCTAGCTCTACCTCTTCTGATCTTTGCAGGTGTGTTTGGTGGCCGGGGCCGGGGTGGCATCCCAGGCGCAGGCCGAGGCCAGCCGGAAAAGAAGCCAGGGCGGCAGGCAGGCAAGCAGTGAGCAGTCCCAGCCTGACCGAGCCCAGTTCGGTGGGTGAGACCTCTGGGCACCTTTGCGTGAAACCACACTTGGCATCTGGTCCAGTGAGGTCCCTGGCTGGCCATTGACTCAGTTTCTGGAAGGCCCTGAGTCTGAGTTGCCTGTGAAACCTTGGCTGTTCTTCGAAAGGCAGGCTTCTTCCAGGCCTATTTGAGTTTCATGTTGGAGCTACAGGCTCAGCACATGGCGACTTGCCTGTCCTTTACCAGACACACCCCTTATGTCCTCTGTTGGAAAAATAAAGGCACACACCATAGAAGGAGCCAGCCATCCATCTGCCACCCCCAACCCAGCTTACTTCCCTAAGCCCTGAGCACGTTGTCCCCAAGGCACCTGGGTCTCATCAGAACGAGCGGTTCCCTGGGTGCGGGGCTGTCTGTGTGTCCTGCTGGTAGAGGAGAGCAGAGCAGATCCCGCATTAGGAGGCTGAGAGGTAGTACCACCGGGAGCTTTAGGCCAGCCCAGGCTCCAAAGCACTTAAAAAGCCAGGCCTGTAATGGCTGAGCTGCGGAGGAGACTGGGGCAGGAGAGGGGAAGTCAAAGCCTGCAGAACAGTCCTGACCCCATACACCTCCAGCATACTACAGGGCAAGTGCACCCAGGAGAGCACAGCACGGGACTTGTGTGTGTGTCCATGTGTGTATTTACCACATGCATACCTGGTGCCCGTGGAGACCAGAAGATGGTGTTGGAAATGAAGTTCCAGCCACTGGGATGCTTGGGATGGAGCACAGGGCCTCATGTTGCTTAGCTCCACCAAGTGGGCTCTGTCCCCAGTTTCCACAACTGCTCATGACCCATACGAAACCACAGTGAGGATAACAGCATATTTCAGCATAAGCATGGTGCATGGCAGCAAAGACAGAGGCCAGCCTCCTCTACAGAGAGTTTCAGGCCAGCCAGGGCTACATAGAGAAACCCTGTCTCCAAAAACAAAGTGCAAGCCAACTAGTTGTGAGAGTCAGTGCTGTCCTGTGTCCCCTCAGCTGAGTCTGAGTGCCAGACTGCAGGTGGCCCTGTCATTTGGCCTGGTCTTGATGGGATCTACCACAGGGCCCACATCTGGGTCCCATGTGACACCCTGCCCCAACAGTGTGTAAAGGGAACACGTCACAGAAGGCTGGCCACCATGTTGAGATCTACCCTGGGTACAGCTGCAGCATGTATAGGCACTCCAACTCCAGTCCGTGAGCCCCATGCTGTCCTCCCTGTGAGCCTGGCCTGGTATGGCAGCTACTGGAGGATTGCTGTGAGTTCCAGACTATCGGCTAGAAGACCATGCCACAAAACACCAAACAAAGCAAATTCTAGGATTTGGACTTTTGTTGCTCCTTTTTGAGACAAGGTCTCACTATGTAGCCTTAGCTGGCCTGGAATTCACTCTGCAGACCAGGAACTCAGAGGTCCTCCTGCCTCTGCATCCCAAGTGCTCAGATTAAAGGCCTGTACCACTATGCTGGGCTAGGGTCTATAGTGACAGCAGCTCCCTGGCCCCATCTGTAAGTCCCCTCCAGGTCCCCTGTGTCGGTTCCTGTCCCTGTGCTCTGCCCCTGTGGTCCTGCAGCGTCCTGCCAGCTCTGCCCTGGCCCCCGTGCTCATTCCATGCCTGGCCCACACTCTCACAGCACAGGGCAAAGAACAGCCAACTGTGCTTCCTGCCTCCTGCGCCCTGGCTTAGGTGCATTCTAGAAGCTTCTGAGCTGAGTGAGGTTTCTGTGTTCTTCCCAGTGAGTTCCAGGAACCAAGCCTTAGCCCCTTGCAGAAGAGAGGAAGCCATAAGCCAGACCTAGTTCCTGAAGGCTGCCTTCCAGATCCTTCTAAGCCAGGCCCTCAGGGCTGCTATCCACACCCATCACCTGATCTCAGCTGCTGTCCTGTGGGTGGTTCCTCCCCCGGACCACACTGCAGGGTGACTCACCCAGGTCCAGGGACTGCAGAGGGCACCTTCCATGATGGGTGACTCCCACGGTATTTATGTCCCAGTTACCCCTTCCGACTCCTCACAGGCAGGCCTTAGTAACGTACAGCTCAAGGGGCACTGCAGTGCCGGCCACTCACCTTGTGGGCACCAGGACATCTTACAGTGATTGTCCAAATGTGGGAGGACTGGCACCTAGTCAACAGCGGAGCCTCGTCCAGCAGCCCTGCCCTTCCCCTAGGGGGAGCCTGCCACAGAGAGACCAAATACACCACCGCAGAAAGAAAGAGCCAGGGAGGCCAGCTGAAGAAGCCAGGGAAGGGGTCAGGTGACATTCAGGACAAAGGGGGCTGACAAGCTGAGTTTGATCTCCAGGACCCGTATGGAGGACTTGGAGAAGGGATTACAAATTGCCCTCTAACCCTCAGGTGCCAGGAGAGTCCTAGAGCACTGATAGTGTGCACAAAGCCCTGATTCTGACCCTGAGTACTAGAAGTTGGGGGTGTATTGCAGGTCCAGCCACCTAGTTAGTGTTCCAGGCAGATGCAGAGGCCATGTGGCCAGTAGACATGAGCTGGAGGAGTGCACACTGGGTAAGCAGATGGGATGATGGGGCCCAGCCAGGGAGGAGGAGACTCAGGAAGCTCCTCCTTCCTACAGCAAGGAAGAGCAAGGACAGCCTCACTAGGGCCTGTCAGTGTGCCTGAGTATGGGAGCCAGAAAGAGATGCATGGTTCAAACCTGCAGATGGCTAAGCAGCGGCTCCTCAGCTACCCTCCCTCCATCACTTACGGAGACCTGAGCCCAGGGTCGGTCCTGCCCGTGCTCCCGCCGTGCTCCGCTTTGTGGCTAATTCCAACCCCACTTCCCTCAATACCTCAGGTGGAGAAAGGAAGACTCCTCGGACCTACCTGTCCCCAGAGCATTGCCAAGGCTCCTGACACCACCTACAGGGGGTGTCCTGTTCACTGCCCAGGAGCAGAGAGAGTGGTTGCTGGACACTTTAATGTCGCCTCTTTAGTGGTACATCCCTTTAATCCCAGCACTGGAGGCAGAGGCAAGCTAGCCTGTTCTACACAGTGAGACCCTGTCTCAAGACACAGCAAGCACGCACAGTGGGTAACAGAACTTGATGTGGTCAGGAACCTCTGGCCTCAGCTTCCTCAAGGGGCAACAAGGAGCCAAGCACTTGACAGGAGCAGGAGGTCCTGGCTCTTGTTAAGAACTTTCATTCTGTGGGCTCCCCTGTTCAGAGCTTGCTGGGCTTCTCAATGATAAACTTGGAAAAAAAAAAAAAAAACTCCTCCCCTGGGCAGGGGTGTGGCTCCCTCAGCCTGTGTGGAGGACTGGGGTTCCCTCCTAGCACTACACAGCAAAACAAGGCCCTTCAGCCTAGCAGTGAGGCCAGACTTCAACCCCACTGTGCCTCAGTTTCCTCTCTGTACCAACATTTCAGTACATGCTCAATAAATGATGTGCTGACCACTCAAAGGCCAGTCTGGTATGCAGTAAGTGATTAATAAGTGCACTCTGAGGGCAAATTACTGGCCTAGAGCCCAGCAAATGTTTGCCATAATGATCGTCACTCCTAGGATCAGCCTGGTATCCAGCAGGTGCTAAATAAATGTGTACTGCGAATGAATCATCAGTCAGCCTTGTGCACAGCACGGACCCAGTAAATATGTGGCATGGCAGTCATCACTGTGACCATCTTGGTGTAGCAGACTCCTAAGGCTAGCCTGATATATACAAGAAGTGCACAGCGTGATGATCACCCTAGGGCCAGCCTAGTAGAAAGTAAGCATTAAGTACTCAATAAATGCATAGTCCCATCTAAGAGTGGCATCTTTGGGAACCTTCATGATGTCCAGACGTTGCTTTTTACAAGCTGTGGGAGTCGGTGAGAACAGACTGGCTGAGCCTCCCTTGGGCAGCACCAGCCTCTCCCTCCCTCTCCCGCCTGGCCTCAGCCACCAGGCGGTGACTCACGCCCTCCATCCCATCCGCCTCTACTGGATCCAGGCTCCTAAGCCACCCAGCCTACCCTCGGGAGGGGCCATGGACATACTTCAGAGCTTCGTTCAGCGCCTAAAAATACCCGCGTCCTGCAGACTCTCCACCGCGCCCTCCCGGCCCCGCAGCAGCCCTCTGTGAGGGGAACCGTTTCTGATCCCTTTGCTCCTACAGACTTTGCTCCGGGAGACCTCTCCTCACTGAGGCAGGAGGGGGTTGAGTCCCAGGCTCTCACCTTCCTGGTTGCACTCAGCAGCTCCCCGTCCCCGTCCCTCACCCCCACCCCCAGTGGCCCTGTCTCCCCTCACAGACTAAAAGCCACAGATCTTTCTGGAGGCCTAAGAAACCGAAAGGGGAGGGTCAAGGTGGGGTGGGAGTAAGCTGGGGGACCACAAGGACAGCAAGGAAGCCTAGGCGACTCCCGCACGCACGCACAGGCAAGGGCTCCTCTGGCAGTCAGAGCAGCCAGTGTAAAGGCCCGGGGGCTGGCACAAGCCACCTGGGCGCTGGCCTCAGCTGCCACTCAGCAGGTGTCCCGTCGGGTCAGGCACTACCCGGGCCCCACCTGCTTCTCCCTGAGGGAGGGTGAGTCACCCCAGACAGTGCAGTTTAGGGAACCGGCCTCCCTGACCCCAGCTTCTTAGCAAGCATAGGGTTTGTTTCATGAGTTTACTGGGTGAATTTTGTTCTTTGATATGCCTGTTTCTGTGTAATTAATGCCTCTGTGTGCCCATGCGCATGCTAAAGTCACAGAGCAGTTTCTGGGTTGTTCCTCAAGAGACGTCCACTTTGATCTTTCTTTTTTCCTTTCGTTTTTTTCCAAAACAGGGTGTCTATGTAGCCTTGGCTGTCCTGGAACTCATTCCGTAGACCAGGTTGGCTTCAAATTCAGAGGTCCTCTGGCCTCTGCCTTTCTAATGCTTGGATTAGTGTTGGACACCACCACCCAGTCACTATGGTTTTTCAAAAGTCGTTTTATTTCTGTCTATACAAAGTGTGTACAAAGCGCACGCACACACACACACACACACACACACACACACACACACATGCATGTAGTCAAAAACAACTTGTTGGAGTTCCCTCCCTCCACCATGTGGGTACCAGGGGACTAAACTCAGGTTGTCTGGCTTGGTGGCAGTTGCCTGTAGCTTCTGAGCTATCTCACTCTGCACAGCTTTTCTTTGCTCTACAGTTTCCAGTAAGCTTCAGGGATCTACCTGTCTCTCCCTCCCCAGTTCTGGAGTGACCCAGAATTCATGGACCAAGTTCAGGACCTCATCCCGGGCATCCAGGTTAAGACACAGTTGCTCGGGCTGGAGAGATGGCTCAGTGGTTAAGAGCACTGGCTGCTCTTCCAGAGGTCCTGAGTTCAATTCCTAGCAACCACATGGTGGCTCACAACCATCTGTAATGGGATCTGATGCCCTCTTCTGGTGTGTCTGAAGACAGCTACACTGTACTCATATACATAAAATAAATAAATCTTTAAAAAAAAAAAGACACAGTTGCTCTGTGGACCAGGCTGACCTGGGCCTCAGAGACACAGCCCTGTCCAAGTACTGGGATTAGTAGGTGTGCACCACCCATCTCCTTTCTGTATGCACTGTCCCTCTGTTGTGTCTGGAGACAGGGTCACTGTGTAACCCAGGGTGCGTGGCATCAGCCTGTCACATGCCATCACCTGGGATGGAAGAAGATACAGAAACTAAGAACTTAGAGGCCCAGAGGCCAGCTGAAGAAAAAAGAGGGTCCTTGTGGCAATTGGAGATGCAAAGACCCCCGGGGCAGAAGTCAGCTGATATGACTGTAGGTGGGTGGATGCTGGAGAAAGTTAGCTGCATCAGACATGCCTGTGGCATTCCCACCTGGGGTGCGGGAATGGAGGGCTGCGGGGAACAGGGACGGTGGGATCTTACCCAGCGCCAGGGATGGGTCCGAGTGGCCACGAGGTCACCCAGCACAGCCCTCCATGACTGTGAGTACATTAGTGCACACGACATGTTTTGCAAATGTGAAATGAAGTGATTGACAGCAAGGACAGATGAGAGCAGGGTGGGTGGGTTGATCAAAGGTCAGGTCATTAGAGGCCACACTGCCTCTGTCATCTTCCTGCTGTGACAGGTCAATGACGGTGGAGGGTGCAGCCTGTGCGCTCTCCCCACCTCCATAGCGACCCTGGTCCCCGCAGAGGCTGTGGGGTGGGTGCTGGGCAGGATGCTGAGTGCCGGCCATGCAGAGGCGGGCAGCCGGGTACCAGATGCCACTACCTGCCTCTGCCTGTGAGTCAGCATCACCATGGCAACTGGCTCTGCCGGATGCTCCCTGGGCTCAGCATCGTCACTGCAGCCCAGCCACCGTCATAGCTGCCTCCCTGGCAGGGGGCACGGATATTTTTAGCAGATTTCAGGCATCACTGGAGACAGGAAGTCTAACTTCTGAACAGTGTCCACCTCAGCACCTCAGTCTCCTGGAACAGGTGGCATGTCTCACGGGGTGGGCACTCCTGCAAACCAAGAGTAGCCAGGGCTGGGTGACCATGTCACAGGACAGCACAGCTGGGGTTAGTGAGCTCAAAGCCCAGCCCTTTCCTGGGGAAGGTACACTGATGGAGAAACTGAGGCAAGGAGAAACTCATGGGATGGTAAACAATCAGTATCACACGCTGCAGCCGGGCGGTGGTGGCGCACGCCTTTAATCCCAGCACTTGGGAGGCAGAGGCAGGCGGATTTCTGAGTTCGAGGCCAGCCTGGTCTACAGAGTGAGTTCCAGGGCAGCCCGGGCTACATAGAGAAACCCTGTCTCGAAAAACAAAAAAAACAAAACAAAACAAAAAAAAAAACCAAAAAAACAGTATCACACGCTGCTGATGAGCCTGAGGACCCCGACGGGCTGCTCCTCCCCTCTGCTCTCCACCCCACTCTGTCCCTCACTGAAATCTGTCCCGTTCCTCACATTCTGACCCAGGACTTTTGCTCAGAAATACCTTCTTTTGAGCCTTCTAGAACTATATCCACCAATGTCACGAACCCTAGGAAGTTCCCTTCCTGAGCCCCTTTCTTTCTGCTCTGATATTTTGTTTGTTTTGTTTTTCTAGACAGGGTTTCTTTTGTAGCCCAGACTGACCTTGAACTCACTCTGTAGACCAGGCTGGACTGGAACTCAGAAATCCACCTGGCTCTGCCACCCAGGTGCTGGGACTAAAGGCGTGTGCCACCACTGCTGGGTTCTGCTGTGATTTTTAGACTATTGGTGAGGCTGGAGAGATGGATGGCTCAGTGGTTAAGAGCACTGACTGCTCTTCCAGAGATCCCGAGTTCAATTTCCAGCAACCACATGGTGGTTCACAACCATCTGTAATGGGATCTGACGCCCTCTTCTTGTGTGTCTGAAGACAGCTATAGCTGTACTCATATACATAAAAATAAATAAATCTTTAGACTATTAGTATTACCACCTAATTCTAAGGCCCTGTTTTGTTTTGAGCTACTTCTGCTCCCAGGATGTGAGGTTACTAGCTGGTCTTGCTCCCTGGAAGCTTCCGATCACTCAGCCAGATGTGCCATGGCCAGGGAAGAGGCAGGAGAGGCTGGAGGTCCCTGGCCTCAGCCAGGCTAAAGGCTAAAGGCTCACTGTGAGAAGAAACTCCCTGGGCAGAACTTTGCAGCAGCCTCCTGCAGGGCATGTCCAGCTTTAAAGACAACCTACAAGAATAGAAAGCCGCACGCACTGAGCATTTCGGGAAGGGGATCCCTGCACACTCCCACACACCCATCCATATATCTGTCCAAGATGGGGGGCTGGAGAGACAGCTTAGCATTTTGTTTGTTTTTTCAAGACAGGGTTTCTCTGTGTAGCCCTGACTATCCTGGAACTCGCTCTATAGACCAGGCTGGCTGCAAATTCAGAGATCCACCTGCCTCTGCCTCCCGAGTGCTGGGATTAATGGCGCCTTAGTGGTTTTTAGCACAGGCTACTTCTTCCACAGACATTCACTTCCCAGCACCCAGGTGTGGCTCAGCTGTTTGTAACTCCAGTTCTGGGGAGTCCAATGTCCTCTTCTACCCTCCATGGGCATCAGTCACACACACAGTGTACATGTACATGCAGGCAAATCACTCATTCATACACATACACGAACATTAAAATAATTTAAATAAATAAAAAAAAAAAAAGGTCAGGGTCACAGATCACCTAGCTGAGATGGGTTCCGGTTTTAGCAAGACAAGCTAGACTTCTGTGCACAGTGTTCATAGTGACCAGGAGCACATGAGGTAGCCCAGGGTCACGGCCAGAGGCTTCTCACGGACTGAGAGTGGGCACAAAAGGAAGGTAAGAGAAGGGTCCACAAGTCAGTGGCCATTGAGTCAGGACTAGAGAGGAAGAGCTTGAGAAAGTTCAGGCCAGCCAGACACACCCATCCATCCTACCTGACTAGACTCCTCTTACCTGTTTCATTCAGTCTTTGCATGGTACTTGCTGCTTCTGGAAGACTCTAGACTGGGCCACTAATGGGGACACCGAGTCAGGGCTCACGCTATGACTAGGTGTGTGGAGGGCTTCTCCTTGCAGCGTGAGCCATTCTTCCATTAAGCTGCATGGGCCGTGCACCCCTGTGCTACTTCATCAGAGGGTGCTCTGAGACCCCGGGGCCCTGGGAACAGCCCTGTCTGGAGCTGTGCTGTGTGCACTGTCCTGCCTGCAGGACACAGACTCCATTGTTTTCAACTAGAATCATATCTAATGCTAATCTGTTGTCATGGTAGCCATGGCGTTGTCTAGGTACACGTCACAGACCGCCCGTTGCTGGCTGTAGGACGTGAAACAGCATAAGTCTGTACTACAGTGTGTTATGTCGGCAGCCAGAACCAGACTGGCTCTAACAGGACCGCTTGCTGTTTGGTTTTGAGCTCTTTGTGAGTCTGGAACTCCCCAGGGTGCTCCTACAGCACCTACCTAAATGTGGGGTCAAATGAGCCCCCTACAGTTAAGGGCTCTCTCCTCTTTGGAGACGGAGCCGTGAGGCATGTTGGGGTGTCCAAATGCCATAGTGAAAGGGACAAAGTGGACAAACACACACGTCTCACCACAGTCACCAGCAAGGTCTCAAGCAGGAGCCTCAGGCTGCTCACATGACCACTGGCATGGAGGCTTGGCTGTTTCCTTGCAGGGTTTTTTGGGGGTGCAGAAAAATAGGAGACTCTGAGCCTTTCTGCCAGAAATTCCCTTATTCCTGTCAAGACAGGACTCACACCCAAAGACCCCTAGCTCCAAGCTTCCTTTTGGATCCCCAGGGGCATCCCACAAATTGTTCCCCCTCTTTGGTGAAACTTCCAGTGTAGATTAAAGTACTCAGCATCCTGGCCTTGAGAGGCAGGCCTGGCAAGCCAGGCTGACTGGAAATATAGTCCAGATTGATGTAGTCATCGCTGTGGCCAGCAGAGAGGTGGTGGGGGTCAGGTTCACACAGGTCCTCACACAGGGTGCCTGGTATTTAACCATCCCGCTTTAGTCAGTCACTACTGTCCCCTGTCCCACAATCTGTCAATCTGTCAGCCTTGTCACTGAAAGGCCAGTGACGGCAAATGCCCACAGGCAAGTGGCAGCCTGTGATAATCAAGTGGCAAGGACTAGACGGTGCCATGACCCCAACATTTGGGTCAGGACCACCACTGTGACACCAGGACTACAGTCATGTCTGCATGGGAAACAGGCTTGTTTCAGGTTGGGCATCGCTGGTCTGGCATCGGGTTGAAGGAACCAGCATCGGGCCCACAGACTGCTTTCCCACTGGACCAAGTGGACTCTGTCCTGGGGATAGGTGGAAACCAAGAAACTTGACACTTTCCTGGCAGATTTGTTTCCTTCCCTTTACTTGCAGCCAGCCTCCCATCAGCCTTGGCGTTAGGGCTTCCTACTATTGGGTCCATCCCAGGGCACCCAGGGGCACTATCCTTAGCTCACATCCTAGATATCTCTCGGGGACAGTCAGCTGTCCTTAGCAGCCGCTCCCCGAGGCTCGGGGGCTTCATTCTTCTCAGAGGGTAGTTGAGGGCTCGAGTCTTGATTTTGACTTCCTAGAGCTAGGGTCGCTTGTCCATAGGCGTCACAAGGGGCCAGGAGAGCCACAGGACAGAGAGATGCACAGTCTATTTGGGAAGGACTTCATGGCTGCCTGAAGGGCACCTTAGATGTGGTAAGAAGGGGACACAAGCCTGGTTACCCAGGACTTGTCTCTGAGGGAATCCATCCCAGAATGCTCTGCCCTGGTACAGACGACGATATTATTGTCTGGCAGTGGGCTCCTGGGGCCTGTTGTTGTCTGCTACAGAGTTTCCCACAGTGTGGTCACATCATCCTCAAGGGCCTTGTCAGGTCCCAGTGTTGGTCAGTACTGGACTCACCAGACACCCTGCTGCCCCTGTCTGGTAAGTCTCTGACCTCGGTGGCCTCCATGTCAGTCAGCGAGCATGTGGTCATTCCAATCTCATCTCTTGAGTTAGATGGCCTTTCCGGTAAGGTCCTTGTCCTGGCCCAGCCGGCACCTTCCTGGGAGGGTCCTAGCCCATCCCCTTGCATCTACCACAGCCTGCAGATCTACTCTCTGTTGTATCTCTCAATCCTGCCTCAGTTGGACCTCCCAGGCTTGAGTGGCCAGTAGTTCCGATGAAGCCTCCTCTTTCAGACACTGGTACTAATGCCAGCATAGCCTCTGGACGTATGTAGTTTGTGACAGATGTCTCCCTGAGCCTGGCTGACCAAGGCTATGTTAACCTGATTCCAGAGAGCATCTAATCTGACAGGAGTGTGAAGGCTAAGGCCCTCCATGGCTCTCCTAAAAACAAGCTCTGCGGGTCTCTGGGGTGCCTGAGGCCCTCCTTATGTTCAAGGGCTTTCTCCAAACTTCCTCCCTGGAGGCAAGCATGATGGTGCATGCCTTTAACCCCAGTATTCAGAAGACAGAACAAGTGGAGCCCTGTGAGTTACAGCCAGGGACACACCGTGAGCCAAGCAAACAAACAAACAAAAAAATCGTTGGGCGATGGTGGCGCATGCCTTTAATCCCAGAAACTTGGGAGGCAGAAGCAGGCAGATTTCTGAGTTCAAGCCAGCATGGTCTACAGAGTGAGTTCCAGGACTTCAGGGCTACACAGAAAACCCTGTCTCGAAAAACCAAAAAAAAAAAAAAAAAAAAAAAAAGCGTCCTGGGTTCCCAGGACTCTAAAGACTCTTAACTAGCTCTTTATCTAGAGGAGTACCCCGCCCTGATGGGGCGAGACAACACAAGGTCCTGAACATACGTTTATGAAACTGTATTTTGGTTGGTTGGTTGGTTTGGTTGGGTTGGTTGATTTTGCAAGACAGGGTTTGTCTTTGTAACCCTGTCTTGGAATTTGCTCTGTAGACCAGGCTTGCCCCAAACACTCAGAGATCTGCTTATCCCTGCCTCCCTTAGCATTTGCTGAGGCTGTGTAAACTCCATTCTCAGAACCGTCCACCCGAAGAGGGCCCCTCTCAGCGGGTGAGCCTCGCCATGGATCCTTGGTCAAGCCAGGACCTTCCATCACCCTTCTTTACACACTCATACATAGCCCATCCCCGTTCCCAGCACCACACAGCCTCAGTTTCTCCTGTGAGAAGAGAGAGCTGTGAGAGGTGACCAGGTTTCCCAGAGCCAGAGCCGGTTCTTCTCAGTCACCCTTGGCTGGTTCCCGGGCCTCCCTGGGATCCTGGCCTCGGTCATCAGAGCTAGTCCCCTACAGATCAACCAGTCTGACAGTGCCAGGGAAAAAAGGTCACCTCTCCTACCTTCCAAGGGCTCAGACCCCAGTAACATGGGGGTGATCTCACTGTCTCTGTTTCCCAGATTCGAGCAGCAGAGAAACACTGCAGGATTGTGAGAACGGAGACACCAAGACACACGGCTCACTCACACCCAAAGGGTTGGCGCCTTACCTGTGAGTTTCCCAATGTGTTAGTCCCAGTGTCTCCCCTTTGTATTTACGCACCCCCACCGGCTGCTCTGTGCTGCAGAGATGTGACAATCAAGTGGGGCACACACGATGCTGACTGTGCCATGGTCACAGGGCCCTTGTAAGGCTGGGTTTCCGTTTACTGTCAGTCAGGCCCCTCCCCCTTTTATCCCTTCTCACCGCAGGTGGGCACTTTTGGAAAGGGCACAGGATTCCCAGGCTGGACCGACTGCCTGCTTGACCACCTGCATGTCTCTCGCAGCCGAGTTGCACATTTGTTCTGCTTCTTGCCTTCAGTCCTAGAGGTTCCATCTGTACACAGCTCAGTCCTGAGGGGAATTTCTCTTTGGTCCCAAGAGATCTTTGATATTCTATGAATTCCAAACAATGGAGTTCAATTTTCTTTAAAGACTTAATTTAAAAATTAAACTGAAGGCTGGGTATAGTAGTGCATGCCTTTAGTCCCAGCATTTGGGAGGCAGAGGCAGGAATGGATCTACATAAAGATAACCAGGTCGACTGGGGCTACATACACTGCCTCAAAAACAAACAAACAAACAATAAAAGTGGGGACTGGTCAGTTTTCACACTCATATTATATTCACACTGATATTTCCCGGCCAGAACCTCCCCCAGCCTCCTTCCCACCCTCAGTTTCTGTCAGTTCAACCCTACAGGTTAATTTTCTAGTTCTTTTGTTAAGCTTGGTACAGGCTAGATTAGACACACTGTGGCCAGTTCTGGAGCCCTGAGCACTGGGTCCTGTGAGAGACGCTGTCCAGGTGTTTCAGGAGTCAGGTCAGGTCCCTGAATCCTGCCGTTTTAATAACTGCTGGGTCTCCTCTGCCACAAAAGTGGGTCTCTGTAAAGAAGCAGAAGCTCCAAGCTTTCTAAATTCAGAAGGAAGAAGGGTCCCTCTCAAGCTCCGCCCTGTTCACAGCCCCCCTAAGCTGATACATGTGTTGGACAGCAGCCTTGTTTTGTTGTGGATCGTGTGTGTGTGTGTGTGTGTGTGTGTGTGTGTGTGTGTGAAATTCTCGATGGGGCTTTCCCCACGTTCTGTTTGGAGTTCAGGGAGGTCTGCTATTGAATCTGGAGGCCAGGTTGGGTGAGTTTCACAGAGAGGCTGTCCCTATAGAAGAAGAGGACAACAGGAGGGGTCTGAGACCCGAGGTGAGGACCAGCCGGCCTCCAGGATCATTTATGATCTTGATGTCTGCTTCTGTTTTGAGGTTTCTTTTAAGATATCTTGTTCTTTCATTATTTTTTGTTTTATTTTTCCAAAAACAGGGTTTCTCCTGGACCTCCCTATGTAGACCAGGCTGGTCTTGAACTCAGAGATGCACTTGTCTCTACCTTCTGAATGCTTAAAGGCATGCACCACCATGCCTGGCTTCTTTTAAGTTTTATTACTTTTAATTATGTGTGTATGTGTGCGGGTGTGTATATGCACATGCATGCAGTGCCTGCAGAGGTCAGAGACCTTGAATGCCCTTACGTTGTGACCCACCGTGCTGTGGGTGCTGTGAACAGAACTTGGATCCCCAGTGAGAGCAGCAGGTGCTTTTACAGGCCGAGCCACCTCGGCCCGGCATGCTCAGTGTTTTCCAGCAATAGGAAGGCAGTAAGTACAACTCACCCTGCTGGTCCTGAAAGGCTACAAGGAAAGCAATCAGAGGAGGTACCTCTGGTCCTCTCCACGCAGGCGCCAGGAAAGCCGGGCCACACTTACCAGGCTGTCCACACTGGCCCTGCTCTGCTGGAGTCCTCAGCAGGCGAGACAGACAGGGCCGCCTCGAACCTTGAATTCCGGAAGGACTGGGAGGGGGGAACTGGACCCTGAGGCCAGGGCTCAAGCCTCTCAAGATCCCAGAAGCAGCCCCATGATTTCAAGGGATTGGCTGCTTTGAGGAAAGGCGGGAATGGAGGACAAAGAACGGGTGCAAGGAGGAGGGGTCAGCAGGAGGGAGGAGGGGTGGAGGAAGGAGAAAGGTCTGGAGCAGGGAGGAGGAGGGGCTGACTGTGCTGCAGGGTCAGGAGTTCAGATGCAGGACCCTTAAGGATCTGGGTCACTCTGGCACGCGAGGGTCGAATTGACTGGACGGACCAGGGTCTTAGCACCACGCGCGTCCCTTGCAGCTCTTCTCCTCCCACCCCGTTTTTCCACCCCTCCCCCAGCGCTGGGTTCAATTATCAGCATACTGGGGTGGGGGTGATGTGGTTGCAGAGGAGGCAGGAGGCTGCCGCTTATTGTAGCCTGGCCCTCTTCCCCCATTTTCCCAGCTGCGCTGTGCACCCGCCCACCCCTGGGCAACTGTTCAGTAAGGGAAACTGAGGCACAGGCCACACAGCTGGGATGCATCTGTGTAAGGCATATCGACACTCTAAACACACCAAAAATTCCCCCAAATAAACAAAGTTGGTTCTTAGCAGCCATTGCCCGGGACTGGGAGCCTGTGGAGGCGACAGGATGGAGCTCTGTGTCTCGGTTTTCCCTGGACTACACTTCAACCCTGCCAGCATCCTCCCCTCTGAAGTTAACTAGCAGCCTCCTGGCCACCTGTTCTGCCCTGAGGCTGGCACATTGGTTTGTAAATTCCTGGGGTTCCCATTTTGCTCAGTTCTGAGCCTTCATCTTTCTCTCTCTCTTCTCTCATTCTCTCTCTCTCTCTCTCTCTCTCTCTCTCTCACACACACACACACACACACACACACACACATTTTTGTTTTCTGTTTTTTTGAGATAGGGCTGTCCTGGGACTCACTCTGTAGACCAGCCTGGCTCTGTTATGACTCCAGAGCCATGGTCACTCTGTAGACCAGGATGGCCTCGAACTCGGAGATGTTCCTGCCTCTGCCTCAAGAGTGCAGGCATGTGCCACTACTGCCAGGTTAGCATATCTTTTTTGAGACAGGGTTTCAGTTTGCAGTCCAATCTGGCCTTGGCTGTGGTAATCCTCCTGGCCTCAGCCTCCAGAGGTCTGGGCTGGAAAGTTGAAAGGCCTGAGGTGACCGATGTGCTTCTCCATCCCTCCTCAGCCCTCCCTCCGAGTTTACTCCCCAGCCATAGCAGCTCGGGTCTGTCCTGGAAGGGGGTGTTGGTCTTCTCCGAGGGACCCCAGAGCTGGGTTCTACAAATACCTGCCTCCCAGTTCTTCAAAAACAGGAAGTCTGTGTGTACAGATGCCTCAGTTTCCCCCACTTACTGCCCCCTCTGGAAAGTCTTTCAATGCTATTCATTCACATAGCACAGGAAGTCTGTCAGTGGCCTGCCAGGCTGTGGGTGGGGACAGCCCTGAGGCCTCCAGCTGAAGGCTGAACTTCCTTTTCTCCAGTGGGGTCCTTGGCCACAGACCCTGTAACCCGGAAGTGGGTCAGCGCTTCCACTGGGGTTTATGTCAGACGGAGGCAACCCCTTCCTTACAGGGAGTCCAACATCATCCCGGAGGCTGGAACTCGGTAATTGAATCATACTGTGTGTTGGGTCCCATACACCTGACAGGAGTGGTCAAAGGTACCTACTGTGTGTGACTCAGGGTTTCACTATCTTGAATACTACCCCATGTGAGGTCTCAGCACCCTATGTTCAGTTCATGGTGTTTCTAGTCCCATTTATGGCAAGAGAAAGCAGCCTTCCATCCTGGTGATCCATAGAGGACTTTGGAGGAAAACCAGGAAAGAGATGGGCTTTTAAAAGTGAGAGGTAGCCAAGCAGTGGTGGCCACGCCTTTAATTCCAGCACTCAGGAGGCAGAGGCAGGCAGGCAGACTTCTGAGTTCGAGGCCAGCCTGGTCTACAGAGTGAGTTCCAGGACAGCCAGGGCTACAACAGAGAAAGTTTGTCTTTAAAAAAAAAAAAAAAAACCTTACCATAGAAAATTATGGGGCTGGTGAGATGGCTCAGCGGTTAAGAGCACTGACTGCTCTTCCAGAGGTCCTGAGTTCAATTCCCAGCAACCACATGGTGGCTCACAACCATCTGTAATTGGATCCGATGCCCTCTTCTGGTGTGTCTGAAGACAGCAACAGTGAACCCACATACATGAAATAAACAAATCTTTAAAAAAAGAAAGAAAATTAGCTTATGATAAAAACACTTCATTTATTCATTCTTTTATTCTTGTTTGTTTTGTCTTCTGAGACAGGGATTCATGTAGCCCAGGCTACCCTCCAACTATCTACCTGAGGCTTCTCTGGACTCCTAATGACAGATGTGCCCATACTTGGCTTAGGAAGTGCTTCAGGAAGACTGCTGCTCCCTTCTGGCTGGTGAGATGGCACCAAGACTGAGTTCAGTGCCCAGGCCCCACCTGATAGAAGGCAGAACCAACAGGCTGCCACAGGTTGTCTTCTGACCCCCAGGAGTGGGTTGTGACTTGTGCACGAACACACACCAAATGGAAGGATAAATGTCATGTTTAAGAACCTGTCTTTTGCCGGGCGGTAGTGGCACACCCTTTAATCCCAGCACTTGGGAGGCTGAGACAGGCGGATTTCTGAGTTCGAGGCCAGCCTGGTCTACAGAGTGAGTTCCAGGACAGCCAGGGCTACACAGAGAAACCCTGTCTCGAAAAACCGAAAAAAAAAAAAAAAAAAAAAAAAAAGAACCTGTCTTTTGTGAAAAAGCCTAGAGAAAAGATGGTTTAGCCCCCCCCCCCCCCCCCAGCCCTCAGTATATGCTCAGTAAAGCCTTGTGAGAGGTTAGGATGGGTCAAGCAACAAAATAAAACAAACACATGGGTGGTCAGCCTTGTCAGGGCTGGGCACACAGCAGGTGCATTTTAATGCACGCTTGAGGTGGGTAGATTGGTATGGGAAGGTTTTCTCCCGGAGAGAGCCCTTCATTGGTAACTCTTGACTGTCAACTAGTCATCAACAAACATCCCAGAGACACTGGGCCGGTGAAGAAGCTGATGGTGCGCTTCATTTCCTCATTTTAAAAAGGTTTTATGAGGCTGGAGGGAGCTGGCAGCCACCCAGAAAACAGGACATGGGGCCCGTCGGAGAAGCTGCGCAAACACCTGCGGTCGCAGCCCCGGCGCCGGCGGAAGCAGAGCGGGAGGGGCTGGAGGCCGGGTCTTCCCGGTAACCCGACCCTCAGGAATGCGACCGCCCCACGGGCCCTGCCACCTGGGGATGGTGCCCACAAGCTCTGCCCTCACACTCCAGGGACAGTCCCTTCTCTGCCTCAGCCCTCCCAGGGGCCCCCTTCCAGTCTTCCCGGATTCTGCCTGATCAAGGAAAGACGGAAAACGCAAACTAGAAAGGTCAAATTTGTCTTCGCACTGTGGAAGGGTTCCTGAGAGCCTGGGGATTCGAACCCAGGCCAAAGAGATTCCAGGTTCAATGTGAAGGGCGGGCGGTCGGTCTCCAGCCTGTACCACGGCGCCCAGTACAAGTCACTTCCCCAGACACTGCCCAGGGAAGACAGAAGCGAAAAACAGTCCGGAGTGGGCGCTGTTTCTGCCACTGACGGGACACACAGCACCACTTCCAATCCAACCCAGCGCCCTCCATTGCTTACTGCAGTGGTTTTGAAGGCTGAGTAGGAGTTTTTCCCAGAGGCTAAGGGCACCCAAGACCAGCAGGTTAAGTTTCTTCAAATAATAACAAAACCAAACAATGACTGATGGGGTGTCGAGCTGGCTCTGCGGGAAAAGGCGCTTGCTGCCAAACTGAGAGGCTGACTTGAGTTCACAGAACCCATATATAATGGGACAGAACAGACTCTGTGGTCCTTCATGTGTTCTTTCCCTACAGAAATGCAATTTAAAAAAAAAAAATCATCCCAAACAGGCTGCTCACGCCTTTAATTCCAGCATTCGGGAGCCAGAGGCAGGAGGATCTTTGAGTTCGAGGCTAGCCTGGCCTACAGAGTGAGTTCCAGGACAGCAAGGGCTACACAGAGAAACCCTGTCTCGAAAAACAACCAAAAAAATATTCAGGTCTTACTATTTTTTTACATTCTCCATGCCACTGCAAAATGCTCTCCGTGCCTGATAGGGAAACTGAGTCTCAACAGAGGTAAAACTCAATTTGTATATATGCCTGCCTAGAAAAAGGTCCCCAGCCAGCTCAAACAAACCACCGCCTCCAGAGCGCCAGACCATCCCCCACCCGCCAAGGCCAAGACCCAAGGTCAGGGCGGAGCCTTGAGCACTCTGCCAGCTCGCAGGCTCCGTACGGCCCCGGGGAGAGGCGGGCCTGGCGCCCGGGGCTGGCTGGCGGTGGGCCAGCACTAGCTGGCTCAGTCCTCTCGGGGGCCCAGGCTGGGATCTGGCCCGCGAAGCGCAAACCCCACGTGTGTGGTGAGGAAAGAGTCCACCCTATCTTTCGGATGGTCCCTTGCCTACAAAGGGACTAAAACCTGCGTGTGGGGCTTCCTGAGGCTACAACTGCACAAGGCTCGGGCATGGGGTTTGGACCCTTGGAGGCCTCAATGGCCTGGGCAAAGGCCCTGAGGTGCAAAGCAGCTCCAGTGGGGGACAGGTCAGGCAGGGGTCACGGAGGAAGGATGAGACTCCTCTCTGATCCTCTAAAGGGTTGTTGTGTTGAGTGTGCTTGGACCTGTTTCTCCCAGTGCCTCTCCCGCCTTTCCCAGCAATCAGAAAAACCTGCATCAGGCCTGGGGCATAATGTACTAATTAAGAGGGTAATTACCAGCCTGGATTCTTATTTGCAAACTCCACTCTGGGACCCCTCAGGCCTAGTAGAGTCAAGAGTAAGGATGTGTGCTATGGCTGCCCAGAGGCCTGGCACCCTAGTTCTGTCCTTGGGGGGACAGGTGTGTGGAAGGCAGAAGGATCACTTCTGAAGTCTAGTCTGAGCTATAGAAAAATCCTGTCTCAAAACAACAAAGGCAAAAACAAAACAAAAAACCCACAAGCTCACGCTGAACTTCCATGCATCACAGGAGTCCCAGATCAACCTGGGTTACACTTTTTGCAAGGTAACCTTTAACCCCAGCACCTAGCAGGTCCGTATCTGTAAATTCCCAGCCAGCCCCAGCTGTAAAGTGAGACTCTTGCCCACAACACAAAATAAAACTCAATAAACCGAAAACTCAAATCTCATGCTAAAATGAGGTGATCAGCCTGTCTTTCAAGCTGAGGCAATGGAATTGCCCTAAGTTCTTAGTCAGCTAGGGTCCAGGGTGTCCTAACAATTGAAATCAAATACATATCCTTCGAAGCAAGGCACAATGGCATATACCAGTCATCCAGGAGCCTGAGGTGGGATTGTGGGAATTCAGGAGGTCAGTCTGGCCTACAGACTGTTTCAAAACGTCCCAATCCAGGGCCATGGGGTTGGCTCAGAGAGTAAAGGTGCCTGCACCCAAGCCCAACAGAGTGCCACACCAGGGAGAACCAGCTCCCAGCTCTCCACTGGCCCTTCCCAGACACACGCACCGCACGCACACACAGAGACATACACAAACACATACATACACAAACACAGATACCTACATAGACATAAACACAGATACACACACACACACACAACCACAAAGACAAACACATTAACATGTAAAATAAAAACCGGGATCTGTAGGTTGACGTTAAGTGGCTCAGGCCTGTTATCGCCACACTTGGAAAGATCAAACAGGGGGACTGAAGTTAAGTTTATGATTAGCGGAGACTAGAGGATGAGATCCTGTCTTAAAATAACCCAAAACAAAAATTAAAAAAAATTTTTTTTTCACAGAGATCAAGAAAAAAACCCACAACTGGCGGCTGCCCTTGCCGCGGTTGGCCTCCACATATCCCATCCTCAGTTTCCCCACGGAAAAGGCAAGAGGTCAGCTTTTAGGCGTCTGACTCCACGCTGTGAAACTCACAGGGCGCTAAGTAGTTCTGGGGACTCTCCAAGGGACCCTCCTCTGCCTCCCCTTCCTGACCACCACCAGCCAGCTCCCACCCGGAGGAACCCTGGTTGGCGCCCAGCCTCCGAGGGGCGTGTCTTTGGTGGGCGTGGTGCGGGGCGTGGTTTCGCCGAGGGCCTGGGTTTATGAGGCCCGGCCCATCACGCCACAGAAGTGCCAAAGACGAGGGAGAGATAAACACACAGATGAAATCCAGTCTGAGAGAAACAGAGAAGCAAGATATAGAGAGAAGTAAAGATGGAAGGAAGAGAGAGGGAGGAGAGGCAAGAAAAAGCAGAGGAGGAACAGGGATTGCTGGGCAATCCAAGCTGGGCGTGGTGACCCGGCCAAACCGCGTTCAGCCCCACCCCCATGACGTCAACCCACAATGCAGCGCGTTGTTGTGCCATGTAGCGAGCGTCGCTCTTGGCAACAGCGGTCGCAGCAGCCACCAGGCGAGGGCGTCCCGGTCCCGCCCCTTTATGCAAATCAACGACGTCACCTCGCGCCAATGGCGAGCGGGGGCGGTGAGCTCATCCTGGGGGCCGAGGCTATAAGAGTGCGCGCGGGCGGCGCGGGGCAGAGCGGCCGGCATCGGAGCCGGTCTGTACGGGCTGCGGACTGGGGGGCATACGGGGCCCCCGGGGAGGCCGCGGCCACTCCCCCCGCCCCGGGGCCGAGCGCGGCGGGGGAGGCGGGGATGGAAACGCCCTTCTATGGCGAGGAGGCGCTGAGCGGCCTGGCTGCGGGTGCGTCGAGCGTCGCTGGTGCTGCTGGGGCCCCCGGCGGTGGTGGCTTCGCGCCCCCGGGCCGCGCTTTCCCCGGGGCGCCCCCGACGAGCAGCATGCTGAAGAAAGACGCGCTGACGCTCAGCCTGGCAGAACAGGGAGCGGCGGGATTGAAACCAGGGTCGGCCTCTGCACCTTCTACGCTGCGCCCCGACGGCGCCCCCGACGGGCTGCTGGCTTCGCCGGATCTTGGGCTGCTCAAACTCGCGTCGCCGGAGCTGGAGAGGCTGATCATCCAGTCCAACGGGCTGGTGACCACTACCCCGACCAGTACGCAGTTCCTCTACCCGAAAGTGGCGGCCAGCGAGGAGCAGGAGTTCGCCGAGGGCTTCGTCAAGGCGCTGGAGGACCTGCACAAGCAGAGCCAGCTGGGTGCGGCCACCGCGGCCACCTCAGGGGCTCCCGCGCCCCCCGCGCCCGCGGACCTGGCGGCCACCCCCGGGGCCACCGAGACCCCGGTCTACGCCAACCTGAGCAGTTTCGCAGGGGGCGCCGGGCCCCCTGGGGGCGCGGCCACCGTGGCCTTCGCCGCGGAGCCAGTGCCCTTCCCGCCGCCCCCGGGCGCGCTGGGGCCGCCGCCACCTCCGCATCCACCGCGCCTGGCTGCGCTCAAGGACGAGCCGCAGACCGTGCCGGACGTGCCGAGCTTCGGCGACAGCCCTCCGCTGTCGCCCATCGACATGGACACGCAGGAACGCATCAAGGCGGAGCGCAAGAGGCTGCGCAACCGCATCGCCGCCTCCAAATGCCGCAAGCGCAAGCTGGAGCGTATCTCGCGCCTGGAGGAGAAAGTCAAGACCCTCAAAAGCCAGAACACCGAGCTGGCGTCCACCGCCAGCCTGCTGCGCGAGCAGGTGGCGCAGCTCAAACAGAAAGTCCTCAGCCACGTCAACAGCGGCTGCCAGCTGCTGCCCCAGCACCAGGTCCCCGCGTACTGAGCCTGAGCGCGGGCGCATGCGCGGACTAGCTGCGGTGGGGGGGCGCCCCGGACTCTTTCGAGACTCGGTGCCCCCGGACTCGACAAGCCGGACCCCCTTTACTCTGGATGGGGACCCCGAGCGCACGACTCCCGCCCTCGCGCCGCCTCTGTACCCCTAGTCCTGCGCGTGGCTGCCCCTTTGTACCTCCGAGTAGGGGCTCTAAGGGGCGCGCAGCCTCACGCTCTGCCTTTCCTTTTTTTTTTTTTTTTTTTTTTGCCTTTTGGAAGAGAGAACGGGAGTGTCCGATTCCGCCCTATTTATGTTTCTACTCGGGAACAAACGTTGGTTGCGTGTTGCGTGTGTGTTTCCTTGTGTTGGTTTTTTAAAGAAACGGGAAGAAGAAAAAAAAAAAACCTGCTCTCCCCCTCCCCGCTTTCTCTCCTCCCGACACCATCCCCTCTCTTTTGTTTGGTTTTGTTTTGCTACGAGTCCACATTCCTGTTCCGTAATCCTTGGTTCGCCGGTTTTGTGTTTTCAGTAAAGTCTTCGTTACGCCAGTTTGGCTGTCCGCCTCCTTCTTCCCCCGCCGGGGCTGAGGGTGGGCGGGGCTGGCCCGCTCCCATCCCCTCCCTCCTCCTCTAACCTCTTTCCTCCATTTCCCGCCCCCCCCCCCCCAGCGAGGCGGGAGCGCGGCGTGGGCGCGGGCCGTGCCTGCACATCTGCTGCACAGCGAGCGCCACCTAGGTGCAGGCTGTCGGCCCAGGTCCAGGTGTCACCGGAACTCAAGGCTCCTGGACTAACCTATGCAACTTAGCTGGTATATCCTTTGGAAAGAAGGAAGTGCTCACAAGCTTACGTAACCTTTGGGGCCTCGGTTCATCCATACAGAATAGAGCTGGGCTTGCAGTCTGTGCTCAGTAGATTTTATTCGCCTTTGTTGGTTTCAAGGGGTGTCTCAGAGCCAGAGCCTTCTCTGCAAGTCTATGAAGTGGGAACCTTGAATGTGTAGGCGCATTTAAATATCTCCCGACACGCCCCCTTCCCACACCAGCTCTCCTATTTTGAGGAAACAGTGTTCAGAGAAGTAAAGCAATTGTCTTGAGTCACACAGCATATTTATTTGTTTATTTTTGAGACATGGAGTCCTGTTTTTGGAACTTGCTATGAAGACCAGGCTGGTCTGGAACTCAGATCACCCTGCCTCTGCCTCCTGAGTGCTGAGGTTAAAGACATGTGCCATCACACATGCCTGTTGCATCTCTATTCTCTTGCCTAGGGCTTAGAGCAGGTTAATCCAGGTTATCCAGCTCAGGCCCAGTGGGAACACTCGACCCTAGGTTTCCACCCCCCTCCATGTTATATACAGTTTCCTGTCAACCCTGGCCCCTGCTGCTGAGACTCTGGGTCTTGGGGTTCTGACTCCACTTAGGGTGTCACCATTGGTAATAAGGTCACATGGTAAGTCCCAGTGGATGGCAGGTGTCCCTAGACAGCACTGCAAACCACTGGGTACCCTCCTGCCCACCCTGAATGGAACTGTTTTGTGGGTCCAGCTTGGTGGTTCTGGCATCGTCCCAACATTGGGGAGACTGAAACAGGAGGCTCCTCAGTCCTGGACCAGCCTGGGTTAGTAAGACAAAGGCTAGTAATGAAAAGGCTTGAACACAGGTCTCCTGGGTGTGGGGTGACAATCTAGTTACACAGTATGAGGATGGAGCCCAGGGCTGAGTCGTCCTTGGGCAGGCACTCTCCTGAGCTCCAGGCACTTGGGTACCAAGGTGGAGCTTTGCAACAGCTGTAGAAGCTGCACTCTTCCTTTGTGGGCCTCTGCCTTGTGTGCTGTGAAATGAGGGTGTCCTGGTCTTGGTTCCAGTTTTAGTGCTTGCCAGATAGGGCCAAGATTATTGTTACCCCTATTACACAGTAGTGGCCCAGGGAGGACTGAAGACCTGTTCCACAGGCTATGAACAGCACAGTAGAAATTTGAACTCTGACCTCTCTTTTGGCCCTTGGAATGCTGGGATACCATGTATATCAGTGTCTGCATTGTTCTTCCTTGTAGTGTTGGATGGAATCTGGGTCTTTATAAAGATTTCTGTTGTTGTTTGAGATGGTGTCTCACTGTGTAGCCCAGGCTGGCTTTGAACTCAGTTTTGCCTACCTCTATAAAGGCATGTGCCACCACACCAACCCAATGAAGTTTTGTTGATGTTGGGAGTGTTTCCAGTCAGCTGATCAGAGCCAGGCTGGGCACTGCAAGCCTGTGACTCAAGCACTTGCAATGCAGAGGCAGAAGGGTCATGAGTTTCAGTCCAGCCTGGGGTACATAGGGAGCCTATCTCAAAACACCAAGGACTCTGACAGAGCGTAACATGTGCCCAGGGTACCTGGGCTCACAGTTCTGTTTCCCAGCATTGAAAGGCTGGCTCTGCAATTTATATACCTCTCCCTAAGACTCATCTGGCACACGGGCTAAGACCACCATATCGGGCTCCCAAGGCTCACCAGAAGTGCTTACAACAGCTAAAGGACAGAGGAGAGAGGCAGGGGGAAAGCCACAGGTTGTGTGGTCACTCCTTGCATAGAGGCCTTGTTCTAGTAGCCCCTTGGCTAGGTGAAGTGGTTCTGGCTTGAGCCTGTAGTGCATAGGCCAAGGTGTGTGTCAGCCTTGGCTGGATCCTCTGTGACTCATGTTGGGTATGAGCCCAGCCTGGGGAGGTGGCCCAGAACATTGGCTTCACTCCATCTACCCCCTCCTAGGGCTGTGGTTCACAGTGCATGTTCATTTTTTTTTTTAATTTTTCTACACAGGGTCTTCATATGTAGCCCAGGCTGGCCTGGAACTCACCAACATCTTTAAACTCCTGGGTGCCTGACTGCTGCAGGCCATATGAGGCTTTGCATGTGTCTCTGCACGCACGTCAGGGGATGTCTCCAGGACATCTTGGAGGTTCAGCAGCTACCCCAGGTGGTGACAGACCTCCCTCCAGACACAACAAGGGGAGAGGTGGGAGGGCCATCTCTATGCTCAGAGCCCTAATTTTCCTTCCATGTTGGACATTAGGACAGCTCAGATCCTCTTGTCCTGTCAGGGGCCCCAGTTCCAAGTTCTAGAACCCTCTCCCTCCACACTGCTGAGGATTGGCCAGAACTCAGGTGGAGTCACAAAGACATTTGGGCGCCCGGTCCCAAGGTTGGCTCTGAGGGCTGGTGGCTTCAGCTCTGGGGATAGGTGAGTGGGCTGGTGGGGGTACCACACTCTGTCACCAAGCTCTTGCCAAGAATGTCTGCGTCCTCTGGGCTGCGGTAGGTAGCTAGGCCCTTACAGATGGTATCTGGGGTCTCCCAAGCCTGGTCCCTTGGGCACCAACCCTGTGAGCCTGTGTTCCTTCTCCAGCACCAAGGTAGGGTAGGCTTGCTCTGCGTGACCAAGAGAGGAGCACAGGGGCTCAGAGATGCTCTCACAACCATTCCTATCAACTGTGCTGCTTCCTCTCCACTTTCTCTCCATTTCCCACCCCACAGCCCTATTTCTTCCCATCTGCACTCTCAACAGGCCCTGTATCACCTGGTGGCTTTGCTTTTTTTTTTTTTAATAGGGCCTCATGTAGCCCAGGCTAGCCTTGAACTCACTATGTAGGTGGGGATGACCACGAATTCCTGATCCTTTTGCTTCCACTTCCTGAGTGCTGGGCTGACAGGTGTTCACCGCCACTACATCCAGCTTTGTAGCCCAAGCTGTCTGGAAGTCATAACAATCCTCCTGCCTCAGATCCAGCTTGCCTGATTTTATGGACTGCTAGAGATGGAACTCATAACCCCTCACACACTTGTCAAGGCCCTGCAACATGCGCCCACTCTGTCACAGTCAGCTTCTGCTCCCCACTTTCCCTGTGACATGGGCATCTCCTGGTGTGACAATCACTGATTATGAGCCTGCTGACAGCTCCTGCCAATGTGCTGGGGTTTTGTCTCACAGGTGTCCCCTTCCACATGAATGTTTTGCGATTTGGATAAAGAGTTTGGGTTGCAGAGACCACAGAATGGGGGCTCAGTTGCTGACCCCATGCTGGCTCAGTGTTGAAGCCAGGGGTGTCTTGAGGTTCTGGGGGACACGGTGACAGCTCCAGGACTGAGGACACCCCTGGGACCTGTCCTGAAGAGAGGGCTGGTGGTCACCCTTGTTGACTGGAGTCAGCGAGCCAGCTTCTGTGTGGACCCTGTAGTGACTGTGGACAGGTAACTGCACTTCTGGCACTCTTTTTTCATTTTCATTAGACAGGGTGCCACTATGTAGACCAGGTTAGCCTGGAATTCACAGAAATCCACCTGCCTCTGCTTCCTCACCACATGCCTGGCACCGTATTGTTTTTTGAGACAGGGTGGCACTGGCCAATGACTCACGATTTATCAAGACAGAGTGAGTAGCCAGTCCCAGGGACATTGGCTTTACCTCCGTATGACTGGCTTGTAAACGGGGTTTGTTGTTGTTTTTGTTGTTGTTCTTGTTCTTGTTGAAGACAGGGAAAATACTCACTATGTGAGATGAATCATAAAAGCTAAAGCAACAACTAAGGCAGGGTGACAGGATGTAGGCAGCTCAGACACCATGCGCAATTGCTCCGCTGTCATAAAGACCAGCTCGGATCCCAACACCCACAAAACAACCTGAGAGATTGCGCACTCACATCACACACATGTACACGTACAGATACACACATAAAACAATACTTTTGCTGGGCGGTGGTGGCGCACGCCTTTAATCCCAGCACTTGGGAGGCAGAGGCAGGCGGATTTCTGAGTTCGAGGCCAGCCTGGTCTACCGAGCGAGTTCCAGGACAGCTCGGACTACACAGAGAAACCCTGTCTCGAAAAACCAAAAAAAAAAAAAAAAAAAAAAAAAAAAAACAAACAAACAAACAAAAAAAAAAAAACACACAATACTTTTAAAAAAGTATAGCCAGACATGGTGGCTCACACCTTTAATCCCAGTGCTAGGGAGACAGAGGCAGGTGGATCTTTGTGAGTTCCAGGCCAGCCTGGTCTACATAGAGACACGCTGTCTAAGGAAAAAAAAAAAAAAAAAAAAAAAAGAATTAAACCAGTCCAATTCTGATTGTGAATTAGTCTGTCTCTTTAGTGCTGCCAGTTTTTGTTTTGTGTTTGGTAGTTGTCTTATTAGGTTCAGATGTGTTTATTGTTACTTTGACTGAGCGTGTCTTCTGTGGATATGAGGCATAAGTCCCTCAGACTGAAGACTGAAGCATAGCCACGGTAGCCCTTTGCCTACAATTCTTGTCTCTACTCATTTATGTCCAACACAACCAGATCTTTGTGTTTAAAGTGTGTATCTGGTAATAAAATTAAGTTAGGATCATTTGCCTGACGTCATTTATCTGTGTAGGCAGGATTTCATTCTGTAGACCAAGCTGGCCTTGAACTCACAGAGCCTCTGTCTCCTGAGTGCTGGGGTTAAGTGGGTGCTACCAGGTCTGGTCTAGATTTTGTTGTTGTTGTTTTGTTTTCTCTTTTTAAAAATTTTTATATGTATGAGTGCTTTACCTGCATTCGTGTCTGTGCACCACGAGCGTGCCTGTTGAGGCCAGAAAGGGCATCAGATCTGCTGAGACTGGAGTTAGGGACTGTGTGAATTGTGTGGCTGCTGGGAACCGAACTGGGGTCCTCTGCAAGAGCTTCAAGTGCTGTTAACCATGGAGCTACTCTAACCCTGGCCTAACTTTTTTTAGTTGACACGTATTAGCTTGTGCGTGGAGGGTGCTGCACTAGGCGTCTGTGCGGAGGCAGAAGGTAACGGCAGCAGTCAGTTCTCTGCTCCCACTGGCTGGATTCAGGGGAGAACTTGTGCCGTCAGCCTTGGCCCCAGTCACACCTCACACTGAGCCTTCTTGCAGCTCCCTATTTCTTGCTGGATAATGTGCTGAATGGGCGCGTCCTGGATGTGTGCCTTCTGGGTCTCTCACTTCTAGACAATAAAGACAAAGACATCCTCTGCTCTCTGAATCCCATGTGTCCTTGGGACCCTCTAAGTCCCAGTTATGTACACATGAAGTCCAGCTGTAACTATCAAGCAACGCTGACATCTTCCCAGGCCCTTCCTGTGGAGTGTCCTCTGTCCTGCCCTCCACAGTCCTCCCTGCTTCGTCCTCCCTGTGCCCTTCCTCCCAGCTCTGTCCTCCCGTGCCCTAGTCCACAGCCCCACTCACTCCTGTTGGTATTCCTAACAGAACCAGCCCCGAGCGCTGCTGCGTACATTTCTTGGAATGAAGAACTGAAGACAGCCTCCCCTTACAGGCTGGTTTCAAGATTACACCTTCTTCTGCTCCTTTTCCAACTCTATGACTTTCCAAGGTAAGGAGATTGCTGGGCCAGGGCTTGGCTGGGCCTGCCTTGCAGAGTGCCTCTGCCACGCATATACGTCATGCCCAGGTTAAGGTCTGAGGGCTGCTGGGTGGTGGTGTCCCTGCTCTCTGCACCTGCTGTCCTGCAGAATCCCATAGGCATCTCTGGATTGTGCGCTCTTCAGTCTTCACCACACAGTGACACATCCATTCACAGTGACGCGCACCGCCACGCACCTGGTACTCACCCACCAAAACTCACCCACTCACCACCTCTCGACCCCTCGCCAACCCTTCTCCCACCCCCCAGTACATCCACACACCATCTACACACTCACCATCTCCTTACCCATCTCCACCCACCCACCCATCTACGCAAACCTCCATCTGTCCATCTGTCCATTCCCCCTACCTACAAACTTCATCCTTCACCCCCTCCCCCCAGACTTTTCTGCCCAGCTCAGGAATGGCAGCAATGCAGCCGGCAGCTCAGCTCCAGTTCCAGAACCTCATGTCACCGAGTGGGCCATGCCTCCCTCAGCCTACCCACATTCACCAAGAGAAAGTGGCCAAGCTATGTCCTCAGATCCAGACTGATTCCTATCCGTCCAAAGAGCGAGTAGCGTTACCATCACGGGAAGTGCCTCGCCTGCGGGCAGTGGTGGAGAGCCAGGCCTTCAAGAACATCCTGGTGGACGAAATGGATATGATGGTCTCACGGGCAGCCACTGTCATCCAAGCCAACTGGAAGGGCTACCGGCTGCGGCAGAAACTCATCTCCCAGATGACAGCAGCCAAGGCCATCCAGGAGGCCTGGCAACGTTTCAGCACACGCCGGCTGATGCATTCCAACAGGCTGACTGCTAAGAAAGCTAAGAGGGAGGAGGAAGGGGACATCCCTTACCACCAGCCACAGCAGGTGCGCTTTCATGCCCCAGAGGACCAGCCACCAGTCATGTTGACTAAAGAGACTCAGTTCCCGTCCTTTGACAACCTGGTCCCTTCACAAGCCACAGCAGGTCTCTGTGCCAGCAGAGTCCCCAAAGGTGGCCTACAGCCACAGTCTGTGATCGACAGATTCACATGTCCCAAATATCAGCCCTGCATGTTGACTAAGACTTTTCGGAGCTCTTGTCTCATGAGACACTTGGAGGGGGACAGTGTGAAGATCAGGCATGTGGCCTCCAAGACCTTCAAAGTGGGGACCCTAGAGTCAGCAACAACAGGGAGATATGGCCAGGCCATTCATGGATCCCTGAAGACCCAGACCCAGGCCCACACAGAAACAGATGTCCCCAAGGCCTCACTGCATTTATATCCAGTCAACAAGACCCCTATCAAGGTGTGTCCAGTGGCTGCCGCTGCCCTTAAATCCCCAGCCACAACGTCCACAGCACCAAAGAGTGCACCGCAGACACGCCCCACATCTCCAGTGACAGTCATGAAGATGCAAGCAGCAACTAGCCCGCCCCCCCTGACGATCAGGACCCCGGCTCCTGTGCCACCCAGTTCTCCACTCTGTTACACCACACCGCAGACGCAGGTGCGTTGCATGGTCTCCGGGGCCAGGGTACAGCCCCCAGGGTCTGCTGTGGCCTCTACAGTCAAGGCCTTACCACGCTTTGGAGCTCCTGTCACTAAGGCCCCACTGCAAACTAGCCCCGGGTTCACAGTGACAAAGACCTCACTCCAGATGCGACCAATGATCAGAAGCCAAGCTCAGACATGCACAGTGTGCAGTTCACCCAAAACCTCTCAGTCAAGCCCCACGGCCAAGCCCTCACCTCAGACGCGCCTGGCGGCTATGATAACCAAGACTCCAGCTCAGTTACGCTCTGTAGCTGCTGTGCTCAGGACCCTGTGTGGTGGTACAACTGAGGTTGTAGCCTCAAGTCCCAAGTGTTCATCCCAAAGTCCAGTGCTTGCTGGCAACACTCTCTCCCAGGTACACTTGGATAGTGCAAAGGCCAAGGTCACCGTGAACACCAAGCTAACCACCGCAATCGTCAAGGTGGCCTCTCAGTCATACTTGGCTGAGGGGAAGGGCAAGTGCGTGCCCCAGGGAAATCTAGACATCATGGTTCCTAAGCCTCCAGTCAAGTCTTCATTGGAAGTAGAAAAGATGAGGCATTGTTCCTCAAGGGCTCCCAGAACGGAAGCAGCTCTTAAGACTAACACTATTGCAACCAGGGCTCTGTCTTGGACAAAAGTGATGGAAGATCGGAGCCCGGCACTGACTCAGACCGAGGAGAGGGCAGAGATTGTAAAGGTTCTCTCCAGAGTATACATGCCTGAAGAGATGAGTGACCCTGTCCCAGGCCCAGCTGGCTGTCCCCCTGACCAAGGCCTCCTCCCAAACCCAGCCACCTTGCCATGCCCGAACTCTACCAGCCTCACCCTTCTGTAAAACTGTGTCTCAGTGTTGCATGCCCTCTGGGCTGGCCCCAGGCACGTCTGAAGGACGGCGTCCACCTGTAGGTCTCTCTGCCTCCCTGTCTTCCTCGCCTCTGGCCGCACACCTAATGTCGCTCACAGCCCAGCTCCAACCTGCTGCTGAGCAGGCCAATCTATGTCTCGAGATCATCTGACTACATCATGTCCGGCCTCAGCCTGCCTGCAGGCGCGCTCCTCGGGGGTCACCTTAGTCCCTCCTGAAGTATACCCAAACACATATTCACCCACCTCTGCTCCCAGCACCACATGGCCTCTCTCCTGGCAAAAAGCTCATCTCAGCTGCGTCCACCGTCTGAGCATGCCAAGACCACGAGCACTAAGACCACCAAGGCGGCATGCCAGGTCTGTCCATCCACTAAGCTCAACAAAGCCCCATCCCTGGCCCAGATCATCACGTGTCTGGCTAAGGTTCCATCCCAGGCCCAGCTGACCACTGAAACAGCCAAGTGCCTCTTGGCTGCCCACCCTACCGCTGACCTCAGTAGCAAGACCCAGTCGCAGACATTCCTGAGCACTTCCAAGGCGTCTGTCCAGTTGTGGCAACATTTGGGGACACTTAGCACTGGACCCCGTACCAAGCCAGATGACAGGAGCGTGGCCCAGACCCAGCTCCATAGCCACACACCAAACAAGACCACGCAGAACTCACGTTCAGTGGCCACAGATAGCCAAGGCATGCCGGTACCTCTGATGACTCCCAGCGGACACTCTGTGTCCAATGCAGAATCCTGGGGGACAGTGGACGGGCACGGACCCCACCTCCATCCCCTCTGCCCAGCCAATCCGTGTCCTGCCACGATGACCTGGCTGCATCCATTGCATCTCTATGTGCAGACCTGGTGGCCATGCTGGGCTCCCCTGAGGACCTGCGGGCACTCCTGGTCAAGACACTTTCTCAGGGGGAAGTAAGGACAGCATTGAGCCAGGCCCTATCCCGGGAGGTCCTGGGGCCATCTGTGGTCAAGGCTTTGCCTCAAGGCATGCTGGGAATGGCACTGATGAAAGCACTGTCGTGGGGTGAACTGGGTATCTCCCTGTCCCGGGCCCTGTCCCGTGGTGAGCTGCGTCCAGAACTCAACAAGGCCACACAGGGCAAGCTGGCCGAGGTCCTGTGTAAGGCCTTGACAGAAGACGAGAGGGCCACACTCAGCCAGGCGCTGTGCCAGGGTAGCTGGGTGCTGTCTTCACTCAGTCCCTGGCCCAGATGGCCCAGAGGACAGGTGCCTTCCTCCCTAAGGCCACCTCAAAAACAGTGGGGAGTCGGATGACCACAGCGCCTGCCCCCGTGGAGGTGACTTGCAGCGGGAGTCTGTCGGTGGCGTGGGGACCTACGCTGGGTCCTGTAGGAGCACGGTGTAGCAAGGTCAGGCCACCATGGGAGGGTTGCCCTGGGAACAGCCTGATGGGATCATGTGGGAGAAAAGGGTTGGGGTCACATTGGAAGGGTCACCCTGCTCGCCACAGTCCCCCAGAGGCTCCTTTTCCGGACGGATGGTCACCAGCACGTACCACTGTCCCCTACTCAAAATACCCACACTGTCCGGGGAGGTAGGTTCAGTCCTTTATTCTGGTGTATACCTGAGGTCATTGGATCTTGATTCCATGGCATGTGGTGAGGGTCTCCATGTCCCCAAGCGACCTTCCCAGCCACCACCTCCTGGTCCATGGCAGCAACTTGTGGCCAACGGTGTAGGCCCAAGCAGTAACCAGCCATCGGTGACCAGTAATAAACACAGCCCCAAGCTCTCACCAGCCATCTGTGGCCAGCAGGGTACCCTACCCAGAGCCGTCGTACCAAGAGGGCAGTGTGGTGACCAGCAAACACTCAGGTCGCATGGGTGATGGGAAGTTCCCCATGTCCCCGTGGCCTTCTACCACCTGTCATGGCAGTGTGTGTCAGTGTCCAACCCTGGGGATCCACAAGAAGTCTCCCTGTGGCCATTGCTCTTCCCTAATCAGGACTCACAGCTCACTGCCCAAGGAGACTTGTCAGCAGGTTCTGCCGTCGGGTCACAGACGAGTACTGTCACCACCAGGCAATAAGGACATAGTCACTATAGTCAGGAATGTGCAGATGAGCCGTGTGACCAGCCATCTCCAGTGTTTCTAAGTCCTAAGTCACAAAAAGCCTCCATCAGGTCCACCCCCAAACAGGAGAAGCACCCCCAAGTGTCCTTGACCTTACCCCATTCCCAGAACCAGGCCGCTGGCCACCACAAGTCCCTTCTGGATGAGTTACTGGCTAAGATCCCGCAGCACCCGCAGATCGTGCTCGCGAAGAGCTATCCCAGGGTCCACTGCCAGGACAGCTGTCACTCTCAGAGCTCCCTGAAGAGCTCCATACCATCTAGCTTGCCACCTTCAGAGATTCTGGAATGTAGCAGGGATACTGACATGCAGGAATCCCAGCCAAAACTGAAGGAGATCAGAGATGCGAGGTACAGGCTCCAGGGGCAGCTAGAGAGAACATGCCCAACTGGTCTTCAGCACACGCCCCCCAAGTTCCAGCGGCCCTCTCTGGAATTCAGCCTGCCCTCAAATTCCACTGGGACTCAGACAGTGGGTCTGACTATAGCACTGGGGACCTGAATGAGGGACTGGGCCAGGACACAACTGTACCCTGGCACAGAAGGGGAAAGGTTCAGGCCAGGGACTGGAAACCAGTTGGGGTCACTTGCCTGGATCCTGTCCAACCCAAGGACAAATTGGCTCAAGGGAGAGCCCCAAGCCCTGGCCAGGCACGCAAGACCAGTGAGGGATCTCCAGCCTAAACCAACCGTTAGAGGCTAGGGGGCTGATTTCAAGGCCATCTCAGCCTGCAGGGTCCAGTGCTGTGTCTCCAAGCCTGGCTCAAACCATCCATGGGCACTGGGGTGGCCCCAAGCCTGGCCCATCCATCTGTGGCCACTAGGGTGTCCCCAACTTTAGCCCAGCCATCCATGGACACTGGGGTGTTCCCGGGCCTGACAGAGCCACTGATATATTATGGGTCACCTACAAATTTTAGTCAACCATTTATGTACGCTGGAGGGTCCCCAATGTATACCCAGAAACATATGACCTCTAGCGTATCCTCAAACTTCACGCCATCTGCGGCTGGTGTGGTGACCTTAAACAACCAGTCAGTGAACACTAAGGCAACTGCAAGCCAGGCCCCGCCATCTGCCGCGACCCACGGAGCCCCAAAGCCCACTCAGTCACCTCTGAGTAACTGGCCACCACCTGGCTCCCCCTCCATACCCACACAGGGCGCAGGGCATCCAAATTCAGTCCAGACACCTGTAGCCACCGGGGTGTTCCCCAACTTTTCCAGCCATTCCCATCTTACAGCGTGCCTTCACATTACACCCAGCCTTATATGGCCACAGTTGTAACCCCAAACTATGTGCAGCCGTGTATGTCCCACAGCATGTCTCCAAGCCTAGCCCAGGCTTTCCTGGTCAGTGTTAGGTCCCCAACCCTGCCCCACGTATCTGTGGCCAACAGGGCATCTCCGAACCCCAATCAGCCAGCTACAGCCAGCACTGTGGTCCCTGGAGACTCAAGGTGCCTCTGTTCAACAGGGTGTCCCCCAATCTGAACTCCCCATTTCTAGCTCCCAGGATTTACCCTGATCTCTCCATGTGCCTGCGGCTACCTTGGGAGCCCTGAGCTTGTTGCCGCCTACTGTGTTGTGTGGTGTGGGTCATGGGGACAACAAGCCAGGTTTCAGCCCACAGCTGCACACACAGCGGGGCAGCAGTACAACTCAAAGCCAGCCCTCTATCCCCAACCGAGGGGGGCCGCAGCCATGTGTGATGAGTCCTCCAGGCCAGCCATCTCTGGGAGTCTGCAGCAGCCCAGGTGGAAACCTCCCGTTAGGTACCAGGAGCTGGGCTAGCCCTCAGGATTCCACAGTTCACTCTGACCCGACCCAGGACAGCAAGGGACCCCCAAGTCCTGTGGCTCAGCCCATGCATGGCCTTGGGCAGCCTTCTGGGCCTCCTGCAGAGGACAACGGCCTGACTGTAGGGGCCGGTATTCCATGCCAGGCTTTGTTCAGGGGCATTGCCCCAGGGATGCCCCAGGGGCCTCTGACTACTGGACTGTTCCTGAGTGTGTGTCCAGGGGCCAACCCACCCCCCATGTCTCCCTGGGCCTCGCCAGCAGATGTCCATTGGACTCAAACTCAGGCTGCTGTGGCCACAGGTGTGGGCCAGAGCCCGTGCCCAGCTGCGATGCCCAGGATGCAGATCCCATCTGAGCTCTTCCCAAACCAGCTGGGGGCCAGCATCCCCCAGCCCTGTGCCACTCTCCCTATTGCCTTAGACCCACAGCTCTACTCTGTGGCCACCATGGTCCCACCCAGTTACCAATACGTAGGTGTGATCATTGCAGATGCAGCAAGTGCTGTGGGCAGGAGTTTGCCCCAGGGTTCTGTAGATGGAAAGGTGCCTTCGACATCGGCCCCCAAGCCTGTGCTTGAAAGCAAGACTCCCATCCTTCCTCAATTATCTATGAACAGGGGTAGAGGCAAGAGTGTCCCCCCTGAGTCCACGGCAGATGGTGTGGCCCAGAAAGGTCCCCCGGAGTCCATGGTGGATGGCTTGGTGCAGAGTATTCCCCCTGAATCCATGGCAGATGGTGTGGCCCGGAATGTCCCCCCAGAGTCCGTGGTGAAAAGTGTGGTATGGAGAGTCCCCCTAGAGTCCGTGGTGGATAGTGTGACCAGAATTCCCCGACGTGGAAAGTATGGTGGAGAGTCCCCCAGAGCGTGATAGGACCAAATGTCCCAGGTCCACGGTGTCAGGGCCCACAATCAATTGACCAAACCAGTGATTAGTGGTGAGGGACAGAATCCCCCCAGAGATGCTGGACCCAGTGGTGTGTCCCTCAACCTCCCTCCATGCCCTGTGGCGAGCAGTGAGGGCCCTCGTCAACCTCATAAGGTTGACGGTGGTAGGGAGAAGCTGAGCCCAGCTGTAGAGCCCGTGCCAAGCTCCCATAGTCCAAGTCCCCGCCCAAGTTTTTTGGCCAGCAGGACAAGTAGCATGGCCCCACTGGGGTCCATGCTGGTAGGTATCTGCCCACGTCCCTTTCAGCCAACGCAGTATAGGGAAGCCTTCCTGACACCCTCTGTCACCAGTCTGGCCAAAGCTTGCGCACAAGCAGCACAGAAACTGGCTGAAGACCCACAACACTTGCCCACAGTCTTATCAAATGCCTCAGAGATTAGCCAAGACCCTGGGCGGACAAAGGTGGTAGGTGTCAACGACCAGACCCTGTCAAAGCCAGAACAAATGGCTGCCACGGTGTCCTCAACAGTGGCACCTAGCACAGACTCTGTCAAACCTGAGGGCACTGACAGGGAGTCAAAACTGAGGGCAGCACAGACAGGCCTTGGGGCCACAGGAAGAGAGAGTCATGGACATAAGCCTTTGGCAGCTGACAGTGTTCTCAAAGACCAAATATTCTCAAAGGCCCTGTTGAACAAGGAGGCTACCAAACAAGCCAACAGTGTGACCCCTGTCCCTAAACGGGCCCCAAGTTTAGGTAAGCACCCCACAGCCAGTAGCATCACCGTTAAGCCCTTAACCTCAGAAAGCAACAGTGATCCCTCTAACCTCCACCCTGCTCCCAGGGTCCTGAGATTTCTGGAGGCCCCTGTGGACAATTTGAGTCAACCTCTGGCTTCTAATGTTTCAGTGACACCACAGCTGAGTACAGGCAGAGCTGGGACAGCTGAGCTGCCTCTAGGGTCGGAGGAGGCCAAGCCTGGAAACCGCAAGGCTGTCCAGAGCTCAGAGGGGACAGACTCAGCACCTACACCTAAAACTGGAGCCTTCCAGCTTGGAGAGCCTCAGAGCCACACCAAGAGGGACCACCAAGAGTCCCTCACTGCTAAAAAGTCCTACCAATCCAATCAAGGCAGCTTTGTCTCAGAACTTCTAGAAGGTTCTATGAACAGATTGCTCCCCTTTAGTCATCTACCCAGGCCAGTACCTCGGGTCTCACTGGACAGTCAAAAGGAGCCTCCAGGGACATCCATGGTGGGCATCACACCCATTATCCACGTGGGGGATGAGAGGAAACAGAAGGTGTCCTCAGGCAGTCGGAGGGTGTCCCTGGTCCACGAGCCATCATCAGATAGTTCCCGGAGACCCCTTTATGAGGCTGCCCAGGACACCAGACAGACTAGCCAGCCAAGAACGATGCTAAGCCTCACCACACACCCTGACCAGAGGCCCCCTTCTGCTGTCACAGGCCCCAGAGTTAGCTATGATGGGGTTCCCTGGTCCCAACCATGCCCCATGACCAAAGTGTTCAGTATATCAATCGCCCTGTCACTGGCTATGAAGGGGTCTCACGAGTCCCTGCACCTCACAGCCAAAAGCATCGACAGGTCCCAGTCCCTAAAACTAGTTTTAATGAAGGCTCTCAAAAGGTCTCCAGCATGCTCTATGGCCACAGACTTCAACATATCACTGTGCATGAAAACAGCCTCGATAGGAGTTCCCAGGGCCCCAAAACCACACCCCACAGCCACAGACCCCATCTTGTTACACGCCTTAAAACTGGCCATAATACGATATCCCCACCCCCCACTGTACCCCAGGGTCCTGTGGATGCCGGCCTGGCTGCTGGCCAGTCATGGAATTCCAAAGTCCCCAACGTATCGGTCAGAACCACAGCACATGCTGGGGCAGCCCAAGGTATGTGGCATCCCAGCGGGGGCCACAAGCCATGGGACCCCTCTGGTGCAGAGGCAGCGCTGGACCGCAAGCCGTCAGCTGAGCTGCTGATGTCAGTACAGGCCATGGAGAAAGTTGTCGTCCAGGCTGTTGTCACCATCCAAGCGTGCACTCGTGGCTACCTGGTGCGCCGCACTCTGAAAGTGTGGCATCAATGGGCCACCATCATCCAAGCTACGTGGCGTGGTTACCGTGTACGGAGGAATCTGGAAAGGCTGTTCAGGGCTACCACTGTCATCCAGGCTGCCTGGCGTGGCTACTGCATTCGTCGGGCCCAGGTCTGCCAGGTACTGCTCCCTACTGCATGGCCAGAGCACAGTGGCAGAACCCAGGGAAACTTGGACAGCAGAAACAGCTCCGAGCACCGCTGCTTCCTATCCTGTCAGCCAGATGTCTGCAACGTCTGCCAATCCCTGGGTCCCCCGGTACAGAGTCCACCAAGTGTTGTGATGCTTGTGGGGTCTCAGCCACGTACTTGCCACGTGTGTGGCCACACACTGTCCACGCGCGTGGTCCAGGGCTTTGGCCAGGGCATCTCCAGTCAGTCTGTCTCTCGATGGGCCTCAGCATCCCAGCAGAGCACCCTTCTTAGCAAGCAACACAGAGCATGCACCATCATCCAGGCAGCCTGGAAGGGCTACAGGACCCGCCAGCAACTCAGACAGCAGCAGTCTGCAGCCAAAATGGTTCAGGCCATGTGGAGGGGCCACTATACTCGAAGCTGCCTCACCACGGATGCTCTCTTGGGAACAAGAGACCCGTGCAGCATCTCCAGGGACCCTTCACTCCGTACCTCGAGGGCTTACTCTTTGCACTGGCCTGGCGTCTAGGCCCCTCCTTGGCTGTGGGCAAGAGACACCATCGTGGCCATGTGGCCCCATGAGTCTTGTGAATAAAGCATGTTACAGCCTGACTCTGGTCATGTGTCTTGAGTTAAGGGAGGGACAAGGGGAATTCTAGACAGTGCCAGCAACAGTGAGTTCCAGTGTCTCTGGTCCATGTGGTATCTATAGCTAGGGTTGGGGAACCCTAATTATTTTCCAGGGGCCACAGGTCACTAGCATGGAATCTTGTGTGTCACATGGCTAATGACTTCTAAAATGTCACCTCTGGGGCCAGTGAGATGACACAGTTGGTAAAGATGCTTGCTCCTAAGCCTGTGTGATCATTGGGATTCACATGATGGAGAGAGCTGACTCACCTGACCCCCTGAACACACACACACACAAGACAGCCACACACACCCATAATGCACACACACACACACACACACGACATGCACATACATCAACACCACATCAGCACACACACACCACACACAAGACATGATGCAAGGACACATGCACATAAACACAATACATGCATGCACACACACCAAATATACATAAATTAATCAGTGACAGGCACATAAACCTGTCATCTCAGCATGGGTTGCTGAGGCAGGAGAATCACCAGGAGTTTTGGTTTTGGTTAGCCTGGATTACACAGTGAGACCTTATCTCAAAAACAAAGATTAACAACAAAACGTGAGAACCTACCTGGCAGGGGCCAGCCCCCTTTGACTTCTTAGCTTTCTTGTACACGGGAGTACCTCCTTTTGAAATGTTATAAGGTTCTAGCTGCATCCACGGTGCTATGAGATGCTAGGCCTACCTGAGAAGGTATCTCCACCTAGGTGAGCCAGAGGGAGAGACAGGAGGGCATCCTCAACACCCACTTAGAGGAGCCTGGCGGCCAGAGAGACATGGGTACTCAAGTCAAGTTTGGGGCAGCCATAGAAGGGGTATCCCCGGGTGTCTGAGGAGAGGGGACACCAGTGTTCTGAGGCAATGTTAGAAGTGTCAGGAGTACAGTGCTGAGGAGGCACTGGGGTGCTACGGAGGAAGGGCGGACGGGAACCCCAGAGCCCCTCGCAGCCCGCCATTCCTGCGGTCCGCCGGCAGGGGCCGCGCGTGGGCGAGGCGCTGCCAACCTGGGCGCGCACCTGCAGCCTGAGCGGACCGCAGGAATGGCGGGCTCCCGGCTACTGTCCCTGGCGCTGGCTCTGCTGCTGCTCGCCAGACCCAGCGACTCCTCGGTCATCCTTGCATGCACAGGTAGGCTGGTGGAGGGAAAGGGAATGGTTCCGGGGAACAGCGGGGCCGGGACACAGGGCTTCAAACCCTTCTCTCCCCTTCCCTCCCAGACACAGTAGGGTTGGTAGCAACCCTTTAGGGTCACCTAGCTGAGGCAGAAGCCAGTGACTTCCGGGACACTTCGGGGATTTCTAGCACCGTCTTGCCCCATCCAGAAAGTGGTGAGGACCTACACACTCCCCCAGTCGTGCGAAGAGCCAGGGATCGGACTCACTTTCTGTTCATTCACTATCCCTGTTTCCTTTAGGAGTTCCTGGTGCCGGACTTAATTCCTTCCAGCTACTTCTTTAGACAGTTGAATTCATTACAGATGGTTGTTTTATTTCCAAAGTCCCACAGTTATCCTTGGAAGTCCGGGAAGGCTCCGGGACGACCCTATTAGGGACAATGACACAGGTCCTCACTGAAGCTTCCATCTCGGAGACTGAGAGAAAGTCCAGTGCCAGGCACTCTGCCAAAACACCTCTACTTTCCTGTGTGTGTGTGTGTGTGTGTGTGTGTGTGTGTGTGTGTGTGTGTGTTTTGAGACTGGACTGGGTTTCTCTGTGTAGCTCTGGCTGTCCTGGAATTCGCTCTGTACATCAGGCTGGCCTCGAACTCAGAGATTAGCCTGCCTCTGCCTCTCGTGTGTAAGGTGTGAGTCAGGCTCTACTCTCTGTTTAACTTTCCAGAAAATCATGAGAACCTATTTGGTGCTAGGTACTTAGTAGGACTGGAGACTCTTTCATCATTTAAAACCTTCATTAGCTCCTGGTTAATAAAGTCCTGGTTTGGCTTTGGGGGTCCACTATGGCATCCGAGTCAACTTCACTTCCTCAGGAATTTCTCATCGTGTGGACTCGACATCCTTAGTTTCCTTTGCTACAGGGCCTGGGAGACTGGGGTGTGGGAGGGGTCCACTCAGCGCCCCCTTCGAGCACCTAAACGTTATTTCCTCATATTTGCTGTGTGGGCTGAGGCATGGGCGGGGCAGAGCAGCTGATGCAGCTTGTGCCCTGCATACCTGGGTGGAGCCACCTGGATCTGGAAGGAAGTCATGGTAGAAGAGAGAGCAGGAACCATTTCCACAGCCTCTGAGCGTCTCCGGGATGGGGGGAAGGGTGGGGTGGAAGGGGAGGCACAGCCGGAGGGATGGTGTGTGTCAGAGACCTGAACCCTGGTGTTGCAAAGGTGGGGCGTGGCTCAGTGGTAGAGGGTGTGGCCAGCATTTGGGGGCAGAGTTCAAGTCCTAGTTTAGGTCAGGACTTCCCAGTTCTCAGGGTTCTAGAAAGTTCTGGATTGGGAGGTGGTGCCTGCACCCGAGGGACAGAGTTGAGTAATGCTTCAACTTTCTGCGACTATTTCCCCTTCTGTAAAGCGGAAGTCAGTGATTGAATTGTAAGCGGTGATTCTCCAGAGCCCAGCTCTGTGGAGTCACGTAGGGTTGCATTAGGCGGGCCAGGGCACTTGCAAGCTGAACTCAGAGCGCTCATGTTCAGCCACAGGTAAGAATGCAAGGCCTTGGCATGCTGCCCAGGAGCTGAGATAGAATCTGGAGCAGCATTCCAGCCTAGGCTGCCCATTCGTAAGCTTCACACACACACATCCACATCTTGGGTTTTTTTTTTTTTTTTCCAGGTGTTGCTTTCACACTATTCTGGGAGAGCATAATCACACAGGACGTCCTTTCAAGTCCAGGGACAACCCTTGACCCCACCTCCTCAAGTCCAGAGAAAACCTCTGCTGAGTCCACCACTCAAGTCCAGAGAAAACCCCTGAGTCCACCACTCCAAGTCCAGAGAAAACCCCTGAGTCCACCACTCCAAGTCCAGAGAAAACCCCTGAGTCCACCACTCCAAGTCCAGAGAAAACCCCTGAGTCTACCTCCCTAAGTTCAGAGACAACTGAGTCTACCCCCGCAATTCTGGAAACTACTCCAGACTCCACAGTTCCGAACCCAGGCTCAGCCTCCCCAGAGCCAGAGACAACCTCTCTTCCCAGCTCTGGGTTCCCCAGTTCCGAGCAGACCACCACATCCCAGTCCACGAACTTGGCTCCACAAGGGTCACCCACTGCGTCCAGCCCAGGCCAGGGTGAGTGTAAAGATTGGGAGTAGTTGGCTGAAACCTGACAGCAGTTCTGTAAAGAGTCAGCAGGGGGCGACACAGACCGGGAAGTGGGCGGGCCGGCCTGAGCCACCAGCCATCTAAAGCCTCACTGCTGTCTGTGGCTAGTGTGTGTTGGCTCCTGAGGACACAGTCATGTGCAAGGAAAGGTTCCATTATCTAGTTGTTGCTGTGTGTGGTGGCCCAGTGCTATGTTCCTAACACTGTGAGGAGGAGGTAGGAGAATGGCCTCAAGTTTGAGACCAACCCAGGCCACATGGTGGGCTCCTGTCTTTTAAAAGAAAACCAAGCAGGGTGATGGTGGTTCTGCACTCGGGCAGAGGCAGGCGGATCTCTGTGAGTTCCAGGACAGCCAGGGCCAGAAACCCTGTCTCGAAAAATTAAAAAGAAGAGGGGGAACAGGAGGAGGAAGGTAAGAAGAGGAAGAAGAGAGAAAGGAAGGAAGAAAAGGAAAGAAGGAAGAGAGAGAGAATGAAAAATCCGCATGAAATTATATACTTGTTTATAAACAATATAGGCCCTGGAGTGCCTCATGAGCTAGAGCTCCTGCCTATTATCCCCCAGTGAGGGGCAGGGGTGTGGCTCAGGGGTGGAGCTCCTGCCTATTATCCCCCAGTGAGGGGCAAGGGGTGTGGCTCAGGGGTGGAGCTCCTGTCTATTATCCCCCAGTGAGGGGCAGGGGGTGTGGCTCAGGGGTGGAGCTCCTGCCTATTATCCCCCAGTGAGGGACAGGGGGTGTGGCTCAGGGGTGGAGCTCCTGTCTAGAATCCCCCAGTGAGGGGCAGGGCGTGTGGCTCAGGGGTGGAGCTCCTGCCTATTATCCCCCAGTGAGGGGCAGGGGGTGTGGCTCAGGGGTGGAGCTCCTGTCTAGAATCCCCTAGTGAGGGGCAGGGGGTGTGGCTCAGGGGTGGAGCTCCTGTCTAGAATCCCCCAGTGAGGGGCTGGGGGTGTGGCTCAGGGGTGGAGCTCCTGTCTAGAATCCCCCAGTGAGGGGCAGGGCGTGTGGCTCAGGGGTGGAGCTCCTGTCTAGAATCCCCCAGTGAGGGGCTGGGGGTGTGGCTCAGGGGTGGAGCTCCTGCCTATTATCCCCCAGTGAGGGGCAGGGGGTGTGGCTCAGGGGTGGAGCTCCTGTCTAGAATCCCCTAGTGAGGGGCTAGGGCATAGCTGTGGCCAGGGCTAACCTCTTCCTCTTCCCAGATGCAGGCAGCCTCTGGATCCCCACATCACACAGGAACCCCGGTGTGGTGATTGCTGTGTGTTTGCTTGTGTCTGTCTTACTCATTGGCTCTGTGTTCATCGCTGTGAGACATTATAATCGAGATGCGCCAGCTTTTCATAATCTGGATACGGAATCCATGGTGAGATGGGTACAGGCAGGGTTGGGGCTGCCGACTTCCCAGTAGACATCCCTCTGCAGTAGAACCCTGTGGTGCTTAATGCTAATCCATGCGTGTTCCTTTTCTAGGGCAGTGTGAACCAGAGGCTGCCATTCGCTGACCGACTACAGTCGTGACTCTGAGAGACCTAGAGATATGGTGGAGGTGACACCTGGAAAGAACAGTGTCTGGAACCCCCTTCCCACGCTATCTTGACCTGGGGATCAGTGGCAAGGAGCCCCGGAGTTTCAGGCCAGTTTGGCCCACACATCTAGTATCCAACTCAGAAATTAAATCAACCCAGGTGTTCACACCTGCCATCCCTGCACTTGGGAGGTAGAGACAAGAGGATCATGTGTTCAAGTCCACCCTGAGCTACAAAGGGGATAGCCTTGGTTACAAGAGACTCTGTCTTTAAAATAAAATTTTGGGGGGGGGGTGTTGCTGAAGAGATGGTTCAAAGGTTAAAGCACTGGCTGTTTTTCAGGGACCAGGGCTCTGTTTTCAGCACCCACACGGAAGCTCACAACCGTCAGTAACTTCAGTCCCAGGGGAGCTGCTGGCCTCTTGACCTCGCAGTCACCAGTTCACAGGTGATACACAGACATACACGCAGACAAAGCACATTAAAAAATCAACTAAATAAACATCAAGTAACTAACTAAAGTCCTTATGATTCATAGCCGATTCCTGAGTCGAACATGGACTTAAGTCTGTGCCTTAAGCCCGAGTCACACTGTGGACCCTGTGTCTGCTTTCAGAAGGGATGACAATCAGAGGATGTCATTTCAGGGTCAGAGGGCAGGGCTGCCATCTTCACCCCCCCCCCCAGGACTTGTGTGACCCAGTGTTCTGGCAGGACAGAGGCCGCTCTCTAAGGAACTGGATGACCTACCCTAATGGGAGGCAGCCTGGGGAAAGCCTCAAGCCCACCCAGTGCTAGCAAAGGCCCTGTGGTAGGAGAGGCTTGGGCTTATTTCCCATTGAAGACATTGAGGCCTAACTGGCTATGAAGGGAGGAGGGGCCTTCTGACTGCTGGAAGGAGCTGAGTTCTCCAGAAAGCTTCAAAATCTTGGGCAGGAGGTACCAAATGGCCTGTGTAGAGGCCACAGGGAGGAAGGGGCCTCAGCACCACAGCTCCTCTCTCACACTCTGCCCTCCACCCCTCCCTCAGTGGCTCAGGCTCCAGGCTGGGGTCCTCCAGACAGTCGGCTTTCCCAAGATGCTTCTGGTGTCTCCAGCAGAGGATGAGATGACCCAGACCCACTCTTCGGTGCGGGTGGGGTCTCCTTAGCTGCTGTGCTGTCTGACAGCAGATTGACATGACCTCCACCCCCGCAGCAGGTCACGCTCTGATTCCCACTGGAGAAGGTGCTGAGTGGTTTCCTGGCTAGTCTGCAGGGTGGGGATCGTAGGGTGAAACATTAACTTGCTTCACAGCCATAGACTGGAGTGACCTCAAGATCCCCTTTGCCCAAACCACATTCCGTCTTCCAGTCCCAGCTCCCTGGCTTTCCCACTTCTGACTGCAGCTCTGACTTGTGGGTAAGGTTTGACCAAGAGAAGGTCATCGACTGTGCGGAGCAGCACAGCATAGTGGAATAGCTTTCCTAAAGCCTTGAGGCGCCTTGATTGGTACCCCAAAACACTAAGGTAATGCCTCAGTCTCAGGCTATTTCTGTCCTCTGTTCGGTGTAAACACGTTAACAATTAAACCTTCTGCCTGGCCACCGACCCGTCCCCTCCCCTTCCACTCAGCCCTATATTGGTCACACACTTGGACACACACACCTCCCTGCCCTTGTGATCACCTGCCTTTGCCCTTCCCCCAATCCTGTGGGTACCTCCTGGCTCAGGTTCTGTCTGGTGCTCACTGGGAGTGGGACAGGACCGGGGAGGTCACAGATTACACTCTCAGCACAGATCCCCACAAGAGCAGCTTGAAGTGAGTACCACGTCAGAAGATCCTACCTCTGGGGAACTGGGTCTCAGAACTCCACAAAGCACCAGAGTCCCTCTGGGAGCTAAATGGCTCTCGAGGTGACCTGGACCCAGGGTTCTAGTCCCTAGTGATGGCCAGGGTGGAGAGCTAGGGTGGGGTCTGGGTACCTGCAGGAACCTCTCCAGGCAGCTGACTTCACTGCCTTGCTGATGTGGCTCTAGGCTCTGGGCTGGGGTGTGTCCAGCAACTGGCTGGGACCTGGTCTCACTGATCCCTCTGTCATCATAGAAGCCTGCACCATGAGGCGGAGTGGCACGGCCCTGCCCTTCCTGTTGACTGAGGTGAGTAGCCTGGGACTGGGCTCAGTGCAGGAGCCGGGGCCTGAGGTCCCTGCTCTGAAAAGGTCAGAGATGCCCAACGTGAGTGCACAGGGGAAACTGAGGGACACTGAGGCTCCTGAAGCCCAGTGCCCGAATGCAAGATAATTTTCATTCATTTAAAAAGTAATTTTAAAGATTTATTTATTTATGTTATATGAGTACACTGTCACTGTCTTCAGACACCAGAAGAGGACATCAGATCCCAGTACAGATGGTTGTGAGCCACCATGTGGTTGCTGGGAATTGAACTCAAGTCCTCTGGAAGAGCACAGCCAGTGCTCTTAGCCGCTGAGCCATCTCTCCAGCCCTAAAAATATTTTTATTATTTTGTGTATTGGGATTCTGCCTGAATGGCTTGTCTGTGTACCACATGGGTTCAGGGCCCACTCAGGCCAGGAGAGGGTAATAGACACCCTGGAGCTGGAGTTACAGATAACTGTGATGTTGGTGCTGGGAACAGAACCCTGGTCTCCAGCTGCCATTGCTGTAACCACTGAGGCATCTTTCCAGACCTTTCCACCTTCATTTGTCTTAGATTAATGGTTCCTCTGTCTCTCTCTCTGTCTCTGTCTCTCATTGTCTCTCTGTGTATGTGTGTGTGAGAGAGAGAGAGAGAGAGAGAGAGAGAGAGAGAGAGAAAGAGAGAGAGAAAGATATTTTTTCTTTTAATGTGACAGGGTTTCATGTAGCCCAGGCTAGTCTCAAACTTTCAATGCAACCAAATATGACCTTGACCTTGTAATCCTTGTGCCTCCTCCCCACCTCCTGCATTCTGGAACCCAAAGCCGAGGGTTCTTGCCTGTTTGTGCGCTGCTGGGGATGGAGCCCTGGGCTTTGTGCTAGGCAAGGAGGGTGAGCAAGTGTGAGATGCTTGGGGCCCCTGCCCAGGCTCTAGCCAGTGACTGAGAAAGAGCTAGAAAGACGTGGGGGAGCACAAGGCTTTCTGTGGAACTGGCAGCCCCAGCTAGGCTCTCAGGCTGGGCAGCTGCTGGGAAAACAAAACCTTTGAAGTTAGTTAGATGACCTATTTACTTTTGAGATAGACTCTCATTATGTAGCCCTGGCTGGCCTGGAACTTGCTGGGTAGATCAGGCTTGTCTCAAACTCACCACCATCCACCTGCTTTGGAATCACTGACATTGGTCTTATGTTGTCACACCCAGCCCTTTTTAAAAGATTACATTTATTTAGTTATCACGTGGTGGTGGTGAGGTGTCAAGACAAGTGTGGGCTGTGGGGGTCAGAGGACAATTTATGGGACTCTACTCTCTCTTTTTACTGTGTGGGACCTCGGGATGGAAGTCAGGTCATAAGGCTCAGAGTCAGACACCTTTACCCACTGAGCCATCTCTGTAGGCCTTTCCTACCTTTTAATTTAATGTTTAAATTATATTTTACTTGTGTACTTTAGTGTCTGTGCATCAGTGCAGGTGTCAGAGAACAGCGTGCAGGAATCTGTTTGCTCCTATCATAAGAGTAACGAGGAATGAACTCAAGTCGCTAGGATTGGCAGCCGTCTGCTCCTTCATCTGCTAAGCTTTCTCACAGGCCCATATTTTCTGACCTAAAACATTCTTAAAATAAAGCTGAGTGGTGGTGGAGGCAGAGGCAGGAAGATGTCTTAAGAATCTGAAGCCAGCCTGGTCTACAGAGTGAGTTCCAGGAAAGCCAGGCCTACACAGAGAAACCCTGTTTGAAAAACAAAAACAAAGAAATAAAATAATATTCCCAGGATAAAATACTGAAAGTGAGTCCTTCTCCCAGGCCCTCCCCTGAGCCCGCCGCAACCCACCCCCACCCCCTTACCCCTCCAACCCTCACCCCCACCCTTCGTTTTTCTATGTCCCCTCCCGTTTGCCACGCCCCAGGCTTTCCCGTGGCCCCGCTGCAGACTTTCCTCTGACCCCGCCCCCAGGTTCTCTGCTGAGACTAAAGGCAGTCATAGGAATCAGATCAGGACCGAAGCAGAGTTTCTCAGGCTTAGCTGCTATCTGGTCTCGCCCCTTTCCGCCTATGGATATGCTCTGGTTCTGAGGCTATGGTCTCGGGCCTCAGTATCCCTGTTTACTCTTCTGATGCTGGAGATAGACCTTTACGACTTTCAGGAAAGCTGAGCCGCCTTCTGCTCCCCACCAACTGCACTCAGCCCGAAGGCTCCTGTTTGTGCAGCTCGCGGCAGTCAGCACTGGACAGCTCCCGGATTCCCGTCCGCAGCCCAGAGGAGGCTGGGGTGTGGCTCCTGGCTCCCAGGGCCCTGTGTTCAAATCTCAACACCTAGTGACCATGAGTGAGGAACAAGTTGTAGTCCTAGCACCACAAACGATGAAAAAAAAAAAAAAAGCCTTGATGTGTCAGGGTGTGGTGATACCCGGGGGGCCTCCACTAGCTCAGAGGAGAAGGGGAGACGATGGGGGGGAAGGATTGAAAAAAAAAAATAATAAAGAGCCGGGCGGTGGTGGCGCACGCCTTTAATCCCAGCACTTGGGAGGCAGAGGCAGGTGGATTTCTGAGTTCGAGGCCAGCCTGGTCTACAGAGTGAGTTCCAGGACAGCCCGGGCTACACAGAGAAACCCTGTCTTGAAAAACCAAAAAAAAAAAAAAAAAAAGAAAAGAAAAAGAAAAAGAAAAAGAAAAATAATAAAGAAAAAAAAAGATAAAATAAAAAAATGTGGGGTTGACGAGATGGCTCAGCAAGTGCCAATCTGACAAATTTAATACAGTGAGTGGGGTGAGGCACCGACTGGAATGGTAGTTGTCCCCTGACCTCTGCTTGTGTGACCTCTGACTGTAGCGTGTTATATACTCCCACACAAATAAATTGATTTTTAAAATGCAACAAAGCCATAACACTCACGCACACCCCCGTCTCACACACGTGAACTGCTGCCCCGACCATAGGGAAGCCAGGCTGGTGAGAAATTGAAACTCAGGGTTCCCTGGTGACACGCGTGCTCAGAGAGCTTGCTCATGACTTTCTGCTGTCTCCTCAGCGAGTCCGGGAACCAGTGGATTCTGGAGCGGCCCCTGTCAGCCCCCTAGGTGGGGGTGTGATCCTGAGACGGTTCTCAGGGACCCTGCTGCTGCCTCCACTGTCCAGCCGCCTGGGTCCTCTGGGGAGGCGGAGCCTGCTGACCACGTGGTTTTCACCATTGGAACTCGAGGGACGGAGAAAAGCCAGGGCTCGGCTCAGAGCAGGTGAGGACAGGGAGCAGATGTACCTGTCAGGGAGGCAGAGTGCATAGGCCGCCGGAGTCTCTGCACTTAGTTCTGGAAAGTAGGGGGTAGGTGAGTGCTCCTGGTCACCCCGTGCTGAGAAAGAAGAGTGTCAGCCACACTCCAGCTACCACAGAAGTCACACAGGGTGTGGCAGAGAATCAATGCCTAGCAGGTGGGTGGAACAGCATATACCAGAGCAGTTTGGCTCGAAGGCCCAGAGACACAGGCAGGGCTCAGACTTTACAAGACATCATGGGACACAACTGGTGGGATATTTTAGGGCAACAGTTTGACCATATTGGCATTCTTTTAAAAAAATTCCAAGCTAGATGGTGGCTGCTCAGGTCTGTATTTTGTCACTTATGAGACTGAGGCAGGAAAACGAGTTCCAGTTTACCCTACAGAGCAGTCTTTAAAATTAAAAAAAAAAAAAAAAGTTCTGGGCCAGCAAGATGGCTCAGTGGATAAAGGTGCTTGCCACCAAGTCTGATAATCCAAGTACAGTCCCCAGGACGCACATGGTGGAAGGGAGAACCAGTTCTCATAAGTTGTCTCTCCCTTTACTCATATGAATTAGCACATGTGTCCTGCTCCATGCACATAATAAATAAATAAATAAACAAAATTTCTTTACTTAAAAATTAAAAACCCCATCTTAGTTAGGGTTTCTATTGCTGTGACAAAACACTATGACCAAAAGTGAGTTGGGGAGAAAAGAATTTTTTTTTTTTCGAGACAGGGTTTCTCTGTGTAGCCCTGGCTGTCCTGGAACTCACTCTGTAGACCAGGCTGGCCTCGAACTCAGAAATCCACCTGCCTCTGCCTCCCAAGTGCTGGGATTAAAGGCGTGTGCCACCACTGCCTGGCGAAAATAAATTTTTTAAAAGATTTATTTATTTATTTTATATACACTGTAGCTGTCTTCAGACACACCAGAAGAGGGCATCAGATCCCATTACAGATCATTGTGAGTCACCATGTGGTTGCTAGGAATTGAACTCAGGACCTCTGGAAAAGCATTTGGCACTCTTAGCCACTGAGCCATTTTTCCAGCCTAGGAGAAGAGAATTTATTTGGCTTACATATCTACATTGCTGTTCATCACTGAAGGAGGCCAGAAACTCACACAGGGCAGGAACCTGGAGGCAGGAGCTCTGATGTAGAGGCCATGAAGGAGTCCTGCTTCCTGGGTTGTGCCCCATGGCTTGCTTGGCCTGCTTTCTTATAGAACCCAGGACCACCAGCCCAGGGATGGCCCCACCCACAGTGGACTGGGCCCTCCCCCATCATTCACTAATTGAAACAAATGGCCACAAGCTTGCCTACAGCCCAGTCTTATGGAGGCATTCCCTCATTTTAAATAACTGTAGTTTGTGTGTCAAGTTGGCATGAGACTCGCTAGGACAGGACCACTCTAGGGCTGGGGTTGGAGTTCTGTTGACAAAGTGCTTGTTTAACATGTATGAAGTTGGGTCCTGTCCCCAGCACTATAAAAACAGGTGTGCTGATACCTGGGGGCTGGGGAGGGGGACAGGAGGATCAGAGTTCAAGACCAGCCTTACTTCAGGGGCTGTGGGCTAGAAGTGATGGTCAAGTCAAGGTGGAAACAGATTCAGGAGGCTCAGCAGAGTTGGGAGGTCGCTGGTGTGTGAACCAAGATGGGAGCTCCGCCTATCATGGTGGATACCAGTGAGAGTGAAGTGTCAAGGCGATTTTGTGACTCTGTAGGTCACATGTAGTGGCTGATGTTTGCAGAGGGACCATGCTTAATCCGCACCTCCACTAAGCTAGAAGGGAGGGATCTGGGACTGACAGACAAAGTGACGACTGAAACCTTCAAGAGAGTGGGGTGGTGGTGCGTGCCTGTAATCCCAGCACTGGGGAAGCAGAGGCAGGAGGATGGCTGCAAGTTTGAGGCCAATGTGGTCTATGTAGTGAGTTCCAGGTCAGCCTGACTTACAAAGTGAGACCCTGTGTTAGTCACTGTTCTGTTGCTGTGACAAGATACCATGACTAAGGCAATGTATAAAAGAAAGCCTTTAATGTGGGACTTATGGTTCAGAGGGTGAGTCCACGCTGTCACGGTGGGAGCATGGCAGCAGGCAGGCAGGCAGTCAGGCATGTCGCCGGAGCAGTAGCTGAGGGCTTATATCTGATCCTCAGGCAGGAGACAGAGAGGTGGAGAAAGGCTGGACCTGTGGCCTGGGCTTTTGAGACTTCAAAGCCACCACAGTGGCTCACCTCCCACATGGTGACAAGTCCTGATTTCCACATCTCCTAATCGTTCCCAAGCAATTCCACCAACTGGGGACCAAGCCCTTGGTCAAGAACGTGAGCCTATGGGGGCCATCCAAACCACCACAGACCCTGTCTCAAAACCAAGGGGAGGAGGAGGGAGAGGGGTGGGGAGAGGGGGAGGGGGAGAGAGAGCGCCATCGAGCAAGCACAGGAGCAGAAAGGTTCTCCTTTATCATGTGGGTTCCAGGGACCAAACTCAGGTTGTCACACTTGGTGACAAGTACCTGCATGGACTAAGCCATCTTCAACAGGGACAGGGACAGTGCTCAGGCTAGCTTCCAGTCTCACACCCGCTTAACAGTTCCTTCCCAGCACAGTGCCCTCAGGGGACCTTCACCAGGCCTGAGGCACAGCACTGCCACAGCCATCTCCTCCCTCCCCCGGCCCGCTGATGCTGTCCACGCACTTAGCGCTTGTACTAATTAAGATGGAAAATGTCCTCACCGCTCTGACACTCTCCGGGAAATTCCCCCTGAGACTAGGAGGGGTGCTGAATGGGTACCCGACTTTTCTAGAACTGGGAGGAAAAGACAAACTGGAGGTTTGGACAGGAGTCGTGATTGCCGGGTGGAGCCCTGGGGTGTTTTGGGGCCAATGATATCATGCGCCGTGGGGAGGGTCTGAGCATCCAGGAGGCTTTAAAGACCCGGAGCTGTCTGCAGTGTCCTGTTGGTCGCCCTGAGCTCACAGGCAAGGTGGGTCTTTAGCTCTTTAAGCCCATGGGGTGGGGACATTCTTAAAGGCCTTGGCACTGCAGGGAAGCTGACTGACTTTCCTTCTGTCCCCAGCTCTTGAGATTCCTGGCCCGTGATTTCGTGTGCACATGTCTAGGCCAGCGATACTCTCAGTTTTGTCGTCTTTCTAGAACCCCTCTTCTGACCCGCTGGGGCTGGACCTTCCAGCCTACCTCTCTGGGTGTGTCTGCACTGTGCCTTCAGGGTTCGGACCTTTAATCTAGGCTTGCTCTGGTGCTTGGAGCTTCGGTGACTGGTGGGTGCAGCCTCAGGTCTGATATTCCCTCCTGGCTTCTGCACTGCGGAGAGGGCAGCTCCGTGGGGTGGAGAATCCTTCCCCCACCCCGCCCTGTACACAGGCGCTCCAGAGTCCACCTACTGTCTCTCTCCTTTTCCTTGTCGTCGGGGGCAGCTCATGGAGACCCAGCTTGTCGGCCGCGCAGGAGTCCCCCGACCCCCGAAGCACCTGTGGGGGCAGCCACAGCGCCCCATCCGCATCCAGCGGCGCTTCCACTCGGACCCGGAGCGCCCCGATAGGCCCGCGCCGGTAAAGTCCTGGCGCTCGTGGCCCAGCTCCTATTACCGCCGGTAGGTGACGGGGCGGGGCCTGGCTGAAAAGGCGGGGCCTGTTTGAGAGGGGACACTTACACAAATAGTAAGGGTCACCAGTTTCAAGGTGAGGGAAGCAGTCAAGCTGCAAGCAGAAAGTAGGCGGATCTTGAAGGAGATGGGTGAGGCCTGTCTGGAGAGGGTGTGTCTGTGGTGATTGGACAAGGTGTGACGTGAGGGAGGGACATATTGGGGGAGGAAAGGTCCTGGCCCTTAAGAAGACAGGGTGGGTAGGGGAGCCTGGTCGTGGTGAGGCCTGGCAAAATTGGGTATGGTCTGCAGGGGGCAGTGGTTCCATGGAGGAGGAAAGTACATGGATTGGACGCAGAAGCAGCCTGATCTCTGGGAAGTTGTGATAGGGGCGGAGCCTGAGGTTTGTGGGCGGGGCTAGTGATGAACAGCACTTATTGAGCAGAGGAGTGTCCTGGCTCTTCTGCAGGCGGGGCAGGGCGCTGTCTGGAGGTGATAGTGCTTAGTCTGCTGGGTTGCGGGGACCCAGTCGTCTATGGGGGGCAGGAACTATCATAGGCTGGACTGAGCTGGGCACCCTGGTGCTGGGATGGTGGGTGGAAGGGTCAGGGTTACCACTGAGGACTGTGTGGGGAGTTTTTGGTATTAGGAGTGCACCTTGGAGGTAGAGCTATGTCTAGGTGAATGGGCCTTGGTAGTGGGTGGCAGTGAATTGTTTCTTGTGGATCTGAGTGACTTGGGTGCTTGATGTCATGGGCTCCTGGTGTGTGTGGCATCTTCAGGCAACAGTCTGAACAGTGCCTCAACCATAGACTGAGAAGGCCGGTGCCAGTCTCCAGTCATCTGTGTCACTGTGGTCCCCACTCCAGTGTGTCACAAGTAGTGTATAAGGGATGAGTTTCCTTTTGGGTGGTCAAGGATGTGTCGGCAGCTGGGTTGGGCTGTCCTTGTCTGTTTTCTGCTGGGCTTCAGTAGGGAGGGCTGCTCTGGAACATTCCGAGGTGTCTGGGAGGTCTTACAGATCCTTCCTAGCATCTAAGGCCTTGGGCTGCAGGAAAGGACCCAGAACCCTGGTGGTGCAAAACAGTGCATGGCCTGCTACTTGGCCCAGCTTGAGAGCCAGAACCAGGCCAGTTCTTGTACGTAAGAAGACTTGAGGAAGTCAATGGTGGCTTAAGTCTTTCCTCTCAACACTCAGGAGGCAGAGGCAGGGGGATCTCTGGAGGCCAATCTCATCTACTTACAGAGTTCCAGGGCAACCTGATCTATATAGAGAGACCTTGGGTTAGAAAAGAAGAGAGAGGAGGGCGAGGATGTGGGCATCTTCACAGTCTATTTTAATAGGCAGTCAACCTCTCCTCTAGCCCACCACTCAGCAGTGGTGGAAGAGAAAAGTTATTAGGACGTGAGGGAAGTGGACCTGTTTAGAAATATTTCTTGGTGGGAAGCTCAATCTTTGTTGTCAGGGTATTAGCAGTTCAGTCCCTTAGCAAACACCAAATATGAGCCAGCAGTTGTGGTTTAATCCTGAAGAAACTGTAAGGCTAGCCAACCAGCCAGAGGCCTTAGAAGTGTCAAGAAGCTGCAGGAACCCCAGGAGAAGTTCTTTGGTGAATTTCCCTCTGACGTCACCACTAACGGGGCTCAGCAATGCAATGTAAGGCAGAATATGTGTTTTTTAGTGTAGAGCCAGGCAGAGCAAAGCAAACCAACACTTAAGCTCCCACTGTCTGTGAGGTCATATTTATATTCCTTCATCATATGTCATTTTCATGGGTCCGCTACAGCAAAACATCCTCCTACCCCCACCCCCCGTGTGCCCCAGCAAAACATCATTTGACATAACTGACTTCCCACTTCAAGAGGCCTGGAGAGATGTGCTCTTTGAGGAGTGACGACCTGATACCCTGCCCCACACATCTAATTAAAAAGTATTAAGATAAATAAATTATAAAGAAGAAAGGAGGGGAACTGAAACTGTGGCTGTGGTGATTGGTGGATGCTCACCTGCCATGCCTGAAGCCCTGGGTTCCATATCCCAGCACTTTGGAGCTGGAGGTAGGAGGATCGGGTGTTCAAGGTCGTTCGTAACAGCATAGCAAGCCTGAGGCCAGCCTGGGCTACCTGAAGCTGTCTAAGAAGGAAAAAGAAAGGCGTGGGGTTCTTGGCCTCTGCTTCTAGGCCTGTGGGAGTGATAAGGGACCAAAGAGACCCCACTTCAGTGAGGTGGTGTCCTAGGCTCAGTGTGTGCCTGGGCAGGGGAGGGTGTCTCCAGCTATGGCTCTGTCCCTAGGGACAAGCACAGTCACCCAGGAGATAGGGGCAGCCTTGGGTGGGTCTGGGAAGACCTGCCCAGAGTTGAAGTGTAGCCTAGGGGACCTAGACTAAATCACCTCCCTCTCTTAGCTTGGTTATACCCTTGGGGCACCCATCACCACAATTTCCCTCTAGCACTGGGAAAACTTCTGGCACAGATGAATCCCTCAGCCCAGGTGACCCGCTCCGCCCTTTCTAGTGAGTCAGGATTTTCCATTTTCAAGAAAGAAGAAACACCTTTCCTTTGGGCCTCTCTGGTGAGGGGAGGGAGACCCCCCACATGCTTCACTCTGCATGTGGGGGAGGGCCTCAGCCCAGGGAGTGGAGTTCACAGGCAGGGGTGGGGGGTGATAGGGTGGGGGGGTATGTTCTGGCCCCTAGCTTGAGTCTCCTCTCACCTGGCAGTGGATGGCTTGGGTGTAGGAAGGTCAAAATATCTTGTTCAGAAAGTACAAAGCGTCTACTGTTTGCTAGGTGTGGATTGGGAACCTACAGAGAGGGGCTCAGATTGGCTGGTGGGCAGGTTCCAGGAGGTTCAGGGTTCAGTCAGGCAGGTACAGCTGGAAGCTGGGAGCTTGGTCTGGAGCACCAGGAGAGAGCCAGGCTGAGTGGACAAACGAGAAAGTCTCAGACTGGAGGGTGCAGCTGGAAATGGGGAGGGGAGGCTACTGGGTGCCTGCTGGATGCTGAAGATAACAAGATGCAGAAACAAGGCGGACCTAGCCTTGCTCTTGACTAACTTGTGGGCCAGCTGCAGCCCAGTGGTCTGAGAGCATCAGCAAAGGCTGGCCGCATAGGTGTGGATTCTGAGGGTGAGCTCTGCTCTGGCTCCTGGGAACATCTGGGAGTATCCACAGCCACCACCCCCTCTTCCCAGGGAACTTGGGCAATCATTTCTGTTTCCAGGACCTTAGCAAAACAGATAGAACAGTGTTCAGTTTCCCTGTCTCTGGACTGACCAGGCCAGCTCAGTCAGTCAACAGGGGCTCAATCGAGGGAGTGAAGATCGAAAAAGAAAAAGGTAGACAAAATTATAACACAACTCCAGCCCGTACTGATGCTGAAGCAGCTTTAATTTTTCCCAGTCTGCTTTCATATCATTCTAGGTACATCCAAAAAAAACCATAGTCAGTTCTTAGATCAAAGACAAAATAATCAAGCGAAGTAGTAAACAAGGAGATCACACAAGATAGTAATTAAGTAACGTAGTAAGCAAAGAGATCACATAAAGTAATAATTCAGCAAAGTAGTAAGCAAAGCCCCATGGTCACTGTTTCTACTACTCTTATCTGAGCCTACTTCCTTGTCTGAGCCCAGTGACAAATGCCAAATTCCTAGAAGTGGCACCAAAAGCTCAACATATCCCCCCCTTTTTAATTTCATAAACAAGACTGTGCCTATCTTAGATGATTCTGACAAGAATGCCTTCCTTACCTGCCTTGGAATTTTCATTTTCAAAAACAATGTAATTCTGTCTTAGGTTGGTAAGGCACTGTACAGAAAATTACCTGTCTTTGACTGCCAGCTTGTTAGATTAATAACTCTGTCTGGGGATCCATTTTTAGTTTTGAGCCATGTATTTTGGCTGCCAACATGTCGATGTTGTTAAAGGCAAATTTTATCACAATGGCAGGATTAAAAGTATTCCCAGGACAAGGAGCGCCAACATGATCAAGCTGTCTAAGCCACCTTGAAGCTTGACCATGAAGGAAACACTGCTCTTAAGCCATGGATCAGGATGACCAAGGTTAAAGGAATGCTGCACATTCTTGGGCTGAGTTTACTTTAAGCTTTGTATTTCTTAAATTCATGATCTCCTTACGAAAAGTTAAACTATCCAAAGAGGTGTTAGAATTATGCCAAATACCCTGCAAGTCTTTGAATTTTCCATTGATATTTAGCACAACACTCAAGATGACTTATTCTTAAACTCTGAACCTCCTCTCCAGTAGTTTGAATAGTATCAATAAGAGCTTCAATTTGTTGTTTTAGATGTCTGTCTGACTCTTCTTGAATACTCAGAGCATTAGTAACTTTTTTTTTTTTTTTTGCTAAATGATTAACAAAAGTAGCCATCTATTAACTTCTTGTGACAAAGCAATGCAGAAGCATGGTGCTAGCAACTAAGGTCATGAAAGCTGTTATGCCATCAATAATCAAGCCCACTACTCTCTTGCTTAAGCTTAAACTCTGACTCACTTCTTCCAGTATTTTGCATGTCTTTTCAGAATACCAAGGTCCTGTCATACTCACAGTCAATAATACAAAAGCTGGTTGATAGACCACCATAACAGACATGTCAGATTTCAATATATTAATGCAATTAGAAAGTGTCAAATACTGTAGAAGAGACAAAATTTTAACATGAACAATTAATAAAAGATTCCAATTTTAAGGAAGTGCAGAAATATACCCATATTATAGTCTTTACAAAGTAAACAGAAATCCCATCACCAAATGCATTGAAAGTCATGGTCTTATTATAAGTTGGCTCCTCTGTCCAGGGAGATCCAAGCACAAGAATCTCCAGTCTGGACCACACTGCTGAATGTATCAAAGTAGGTCAGGAACATAGGCCCAATACAGATTCCCAGTCACCATTGTCAGGGCACTCAGCAAACTCACAGGTCAGTATCATTCTTCGTCCCAGCATCAGCATGTCTCACCAATCACTCTGGCAGCCACCATGCTCCTTCAGGATCCTGCAGGGGGTGGGGAGGAGGACACAAACATGCCCTCTTCCCCATATTAAATACCTGATCCGGATCATGTCATATGCCAGTAAGTGGATTATGGTGGTTATTCCTGGTTGTCAACTTGACTATAACTGAAATGAACTACAATCCAGAATTGGAAGACTCACCTGTGATCCTGATCTTGAGGCTGAAAGATACAAGTTTCTGACCTGGATCTTGGCATGGAGATTTTAAGGCATAGTGGCCATGAATCCCAGCAGACTAAGGCCAGAAGATCTCTGAGTTCAAGGTCATCTGGGACAAAGTAAGTCCCAGATCCAGGCGTGGTGGTACACACCTTTAATCTGGGCCACACCCTCTGCTGGAGACCTACATAAGGACTTTGGAAGAAGGAAGATTCTCTCTTCGCCTGCTTGCCTTGTGGGCCTGAGCAACTGCTTGATCCTTGGACTTCCTTTCACAGCTGCTGCTGACCATTGTTGGGGAGTTGGACTACAGTCTGTAAGTCATCAACAAATTCCCTTACTATATAGAGACTACCCGTAAGTTCTGTGACTCTAGCGAACCCTAAGACAAGGATGAAAACAAGGAAGACACACTACTAGTGTCAAAGAAAGCAAAGTCTGAGTCCTAATAATAGCTACGGCCTATTGACAAACTGGTTCTTTACCCCCTCCCCACAAACTCCACATCAAGGTGCAGTGGTCTCTTGTGAATGACTGACACCACACTGGGTGTCTGCTCATCAAGTGCCAATTCAATGGAGCAGGTGGAGGGGATGCCGTGCAGTTGTGGGGAAGGCATAAGCCTGTGAGCTTGCCAGCTCGGATCACACATTGCACTTTTCTCAGGGAAGGAAATGGAAACAAAAAGCCAACAGTGGGGCGGAGGCCGACAAGGTCCAGGGTGCGGTTGGCCAAGCTGGCCAGTTGGGCTCCAGATCCATGAAGGCCCCCAGGAGGAGAATCAAGTCCAGAAGAAGATATTCCTTCAAGCAAGCCTAATAGGATGGCATCTAGTATTTTGGACCAACTGAAGAACCTAAAAACATACTCAAGAAGACAAATCTTCCAGGAGGCAAAGGAAGTTGGATCTTCAATGAATCAACTCCTGTGCAAACTTGACAATGTCTGAATCCCAGTGGGAAGACCAGTGACATATTTGGGTCCCCAGTCACTGCCACTGAGCCTCTGGCTCACCCAAACAAGCCCAAGGATCATGTTTTGATATATGAAGGCAAAGACTCTAAGTCTGACCTGAAAGCTGCAACCAACTCCACACCCAGAGGAGAGCATGCAAAGAAACCGGAGCCAACACCTACAGTTGACAGTCATGAGCCCAGAGTGGGGCTGCGACCTTGACCTCGCTCACACAACGAAGTCCTGAACCCACCAGGAGGCAAATCCAGCATCTCCTTCTATTGAGAGGATCCTGCTCTGCCTGTAACTATATCAGAGAGACATAGGGTATTGAATGTTTGGCGTGGGAGAGGGTTAGTCATGTGTGTGGGGTTGGCTGCTCATAGGCCTGTTGTCACTGGAAGAGCTATGCAGAGGACTGCCTTCTAAACTGCCAAGATATACATTGTGGGGATAAACTGGGACGTTCTGGTCCCTCCTCTCTAATTGCTCTCTGTGAAATAGATCTGTAAAGTTGTGGGGAAGGCAGAAGAGATGGGACCTGTTAAACAGAAGGATGTCAGGGTCTTTTTTGTTCTTGTGTCAGCAGTCTGCTGTTGTTGGGCATCTAAACTGGTTTGGTTGAAAAAGAACCCAAACTACCCTCGCTGTGGGATGGAGGAGACACATAAGCAGAAACTCTTTTTTTTTTTTTTTTTTGGTTTTTCGAGACAGGGTTTCTCTGTGTAGCCCTGGCTGTCCTGGAACTCACTCTGTAGACCAGGCTGGCCTCGAACTCAGAAATCCACCTGCCTCTGCCTCCCAAGTGCTGGGATTAAAGGCATGCGCCACCAACGCCCGGCTAAGCAGAAACTCTTGAAGACAAAGTGGAGTCTACATTAAGCCTTTCCTTTCGGGAAATGCCTATCACTAAATGGTTCTACCTCTGAGATACCTCAGAACCCTAATGTCTCCTCCCCCTCTCCATGATGTCACCCTATAGTAGTGAAACATGATTGCTCTTTTTGGTAGCAGCCAACGGAAAATCAAGCAGTTATTCTCAGTCCTGTTCTGGGTGGAAGTTTTTCTTTTATACACCAATCTTCTGAGTTGTCCCAAACCTGCACCTAACACCATGGCCAGGTCTGAGGTAGCAGCCTGTCTTCCTCTATAGTTGGCTTGGTTCCTGACATGCCAGATTTGCATGTGGGTTGTTCCTTTTGCTTGTCTCCTCAGCCGTAAGCACAGGCCTTAGTGTGGCACCTGTGCGGGCTTCTCTCTTTTCATGGTTCTTCTATACATAAGGTCTCTGGCCTCTGCAGGGCCATATATGTCCAGGTATTGGGTGGATTTCTGTTCTCCTGCCTGGCTTTGTTCCTGCAGTTGGGAGGAAAGCCTGCTGAAGGACATTGGGTTGGGTTGAATTATTTACCAAAGTTTGGCAAGGTGTTTTTAGTGTCAGCTTCTTATAAATACCCATGCCCTGCTTCAACGCTTAGAAAAGCGCTACCCTGCACACCAGGCTGGCCTCGAACTCAGAAATCCGCCTGCCTCTGCCTCCCAAGTGCTGGGATTAAAGGCGTGCGCCACCACTGCCCAGCTCAGCTTTAGACTTCTTGACCTTGCTCCTTGACAGTGATCCTTAGGCTAGGACTGTTTTGCAGTAAGGTCACAGTGTCATTTGACAGCAGAGGTACTGGACCCGACAGTCATGTCACCTCATCTGTCCGCCAGATGTCCCTCTTGTTCAACCCTCGCAGGCGAGTTGTCTCCCCTCTGGTGTGCGTCTGTGAAAAGGGCTTCTAAGTGGTGCTACTTTTGCTTCTAGTGCCTACAGAGAGCTCCATAGCAGGTGCCAGAAATGCCCTCAGTAACTTTTGGGAAAGTGACAGTCCTGTAGTCACACTCACACCGGCCTACAAGGCCTGCAGGAGCCACCTGCCGAGGTCAGCTTCCTGCCCGGTCTGTTGAGGGGTCTGACTGTGGTTTTGTCAACCAAAGAGTTTCCCTCTTCAGCTGCCCTGTATCCTGGAGCCAAGTACCATGTGTTACATGTATGTCATTCTGTAACATCTCAGATGTTTGAGGATCAGTCATTATGAGAACATTATTCGGAACTCAGAGCATGTGTTTCCATTTAAGAAAATGTCATACATGATGTTTGCTTTATTTAGCTCATGACTTCATGAATTCTTAGGCAAATGGATGAACCTGAGTGAGGTAACCCAATCACACAAAAGAAGTATGCACTCACTGATAAGTGGATATTAGCTCAAAAACTTGGAATACCCAAGATACAAATCACAGACCACATGAAGCTCAAGAAGAAAGAAGACCAACGTGTAGATGCTTCAGTCCTTCTTAGAAGGGGGAACAAAATACTCACAGGAGGAAATATGGAGACAAAGTGTGGAGCAGAGACTGAAGGAAAGGCCATCCAGAGATTGCCCCACCTGGGGCTCCATCCCATCTGCAGTCACCAAACCCAGACACTATTGCAGATGCCAAGAAGTGCTTGCTGACAGGAGCCTGATATAGCTGTCTCTTGAGAGGCTCTGCCAGAGCCTGACAAATACAGAGGGAGGCGAATGCTCGCAGCCAAGCATTGGACTAAGCACTGGGTCCCAGTGGAGGAGTTAGAGAAAGGACTGAAGGAGCTGAAGGGGTTTGCAACCCACAGGAAGGACAACAGTATCAACCAACCAGACACCCCCACCCCGGGGCTCCCAGGGACTAAACCACCAACCAAAGAGTACACATGCAGGGACCCATGGCTCCAGCAGCATATGTGGCAGAGGATGGCCTTGTCGGACATCAATGAGAGGAGAGGCCCTTGGTCTGTGAAGGCTCAATGCCCCAGTGTAAGGGAATGCCAGGGTGGTGAGGTGGGAGTGGGTAGGTGGGTGGGGGAAACACCCTTATAGAAAGAGGGGGATGGGGGATGGGATAGGGACTTTCCAGAAGGGAAATCAGGAAAGAGGATAACATTTGAAATATAAATAAATAAAATATTCAATTAAAATTTTTTTCTAAAGAAATACAGTAAAAATTACTGTACAACTCAAACATTGTTTAAAATCCTATCTCTTATAAGTCTGGTTTCTAGGACAAGAATTACCCCAATCCCAATTTAGAGGTATCGTTAAAGACCTGTTTCCCTGGGTGGACTCATACCATGTGTTGTTGTCTAGAATTACTCCAACCCTGAGTTACCAGTTTTTGCTTTTTTTTTTTTTTTTTTTAAGATTTAAATCTTTAGATTTATTTTATTTGTGTGAGTACACTGTAGCTGTCTTCAGACATACCAGAAGAGGGCATCAGATCTTATTATAGATGGTTGTGAGCCACCATGTGGTTGCTGGGAATTGAACTCAGGACCTCTGGAAGAGCAGTCAATGCTCTTAACTGATGAGCCAACTCTTCAGTCCCTGAGTTACCAGTTTTAAGCCAGCTTTTTGTTACCAGTGTTACAAATTTTTAATCATACCGAATAACTTATAAGCCAATAATCTATAACCAAGATATGCAAAACATATTTGTACATTTAAACAAACATAAAGTGGCCACATTTTACTTATTTACTTATTTAGACTAAACAAAATTTTCTTACTTTTTCTAGCTGTAATTTCAAGAGAGGAGCACCTTGTCACCTGCTGAACCTAATAATCACAATCACAGACAGAGATTTTGTCGAAGAAACAGCCATCAGCTCCAAGCTGCTGGCCCCTTTAAGAGCAGCTTAAGCAGCCAGTCAGCTCCCTGCAGGGCCTCTCCTGCTGTGCTAGCCTGGTAGCTACACCTGCAGGGTGACTTCTCAGTGTTTGTTGTGCAAATTGAGTTTGAAATGAGTTAAAACTAAATCAAGGGGTGAAAGGCCAGCAGATAAAGTTTTAGCCATTGTTTCTTTTGAACATGAAACAAAGAGCGACAATCACACAACAAAACAAAAACAGAGATTATAAACTGACATGGACAGATTGGTGCACTAAGGACAGACAATAGACAGAGAGGGAAGAGAACTAAATGTGCCACCGAAGGAACCCAGACCCAGAACAAAGCATTCCCCCAGTAGGAGCCAGAGAGGAGGCAGGACATCTCCCGACCTCCTCCTGTCCCTAGGAGAGTTCTGGAGCAACTGATGTTCACGTTCCTTCTCTTTCTCAAAAGCATCGCACACAGGGGGATGACAGCTTTTCTGAAACCCATTCTCTCTCTTGTAAACTATCTCCAATCAGGACCCAAAGACTAAAGGCATCTATGAAAATTATCTTTGCTCCTCTATATTCTATCATAACTCTAAACACACAGACTAAATACATTCTACCATTACCTTGTTGCATTCTTACAAGGTTTATTCCAAATTTGCTTTTTTTTTTTTGTCTTTCATTTAAATTCTACCATTTCCTTGTCTCTTTTTTACAAAGTTTATTCACCGTTGCCCAAATCTTGTTTTCTTTTACCTTTCCTTTTCCTTTTCGAGCGCTCCTCTCTCGATGGTGTCCTTCACTGTATCGCACTTACTTGAGCCCAATGTTGAGGCGTCATCTGACTAGGCCAGCTCAGTCAGTCAACAGGGGCTCAAGCGAGGGAGTGGGGATTGAAAAAGAAAAAGGTAGACATTACAACATGACTCCAGCCCGTACTGAGGCTGAAGCAGCTTTATTTCTGTCCAGTCTGCTTTTATATCATTCTAGGTACATCCAAAAAAACCATGGTCAGTTCTTAGACCAAAGACAAAGTAATCAAGCAAAGTAGTAAGCAAAAGGGTCACACAAGGTAAAAATTAAGGAAAGTGGTAAGCAAAGAGATCACATAAGGTAGTAATTCAGCAAAGCCTCATGGTCACTGTTTCTTTCTTTTGTTTGTTTGTTTGTTTGTGTTTTTTTTGTACCCCCCCGGTTTGTTTGTTTTTTGAGACAGGGTTTCTCTGTGTAGCCCTGGCTGTCCTGGAACTCACTCTGTAGACCAGGCTGGCCTCAGACTCAGAAATCCGCCTGTCTCTGCCTCCCAAGTGCTGGGATTAAAGGCGTGTGCCATCACTTCCTGGCATGATCACTGTTTCTAATATTCTTTTCTGAGCCTACTATCTTGTCTGAGCCCAGCAACAGACAAATGCCAAACTCCTAGAAGTGGCACCAAATGCTCTCAACACCAGCCTTCTGATAACAGAGGAGAAAAGTGCTCTCCTGGGGGAAGAGAAGAAAGAAAGAAAGAAAAGAAAGAAAAGAAAGAAAGAAAGAAAGAAAGAAAGAAAGAAAGAAAGAAAGAAAGAAAGAAAGAAAGAGCCAGGCGGTGGTGGCGCATGCCTTTAATCCTAGCACTTGGGAGGCAGAGGCAGGCGGATTTCTGAGTTCGAGGCCAGCCTGGTCTACAGAGTGAGTTCCAGGACAGCCAGGGCTACACAGAGAAACCCTGTCTGGAAAAAAAAGAAAGAAAGAAAGAAAGAAAGAAGAAGAAAGAAAGAAAGAAGAAAGAAAGAAAGAAAGACAGGCAGTGGGGTCTCAAGGGCACCAGAAACTTCTGGGCTCTCCCTGAAGTCACACAGTAATGGAGGGTAGGTCAGGATAGGGCTGTCTGCACCACCCCCTTCTAGTAGCCCCTCATCTAGCAGACTTCTGCCCTGGAAGCTCACGGATGCCAGGCTTTGAGTGTCCACAAGGATGTGGCCATTTCCCTACAATAAAAGCTACTATAGCAAACAACTGTGGAGCCATTAATGAAATACAAATTTGTGAATGAACCAGTTGTAGGACAGCCATTGATAAAATGTTAATGCTTGGTGCACTGCAGAGGGGTGGATAATTAGTTAATGTATTAAATGCAAAATACCCACACAGTGGAGTTGACTCACCTGGGATCCTGTGAACTCACTCCACCATTTATAGCTGTGTGACCTTAGGCCAGACCTCTCTGTTCCTATCAGCATATTGTCTTCACTTTTCTTTTTCTATGATTTTTGAGGGTGGAACTGATTCCCTCTGGGACCCAGTTTGTCTTCGGGGACCTGGGCATAGTAATCTTCCTTCAGGCCTGGAGTGATGTCAAGAGTTCTTGAATCTTGGCTGGTGGCCTCTGCTCCCTCACCCCCTGGGAATGGCTATAATTAGCCACAGCCTAGCAGCCACAGATGGTATTTTCATTTTGGGCTCAGTGAGGTTTTTCCCACCAGGTGTTCAGGGCTTCCTGGCCAGGCTGAGCCTCCCCAACACGGGGGTGGGGACGGAGGTGTGACCCCCGAACCTCAGTGTTCTTGTCTGAGTAATGGATGTAATTTAGTTCCAGCTATACCCCCATCACTTAGGTCCCCACCAAAACCCTACTCCATAGCCATCCCCAGGGTGTCAGGAATCCTGGGAGTCACTTTTTGGGCAAGGGCTGGAGAGTGTGTATGTGTGTGTGTGTGTGTCCTTTCTGTGCAGTCTCAGCTCCAGGTCACCCGGCCTCAGCCTGGCCACTGCATAGTCCATGTCTTTCCTTTGTCTGTGACCTGCATGAGCCTCAGTTTCCCCTCTTGTCCAATGCGATTGTGTACCCCAGCATTCCAGCAGAGCCCCTGGCGTAGATCCCATGACATCTGGAGCAGCCCAGGCGGAAGGCTCTGCAGGCGGATGTTTGTGTGGGAGACACAACCTTGTCATTGAAATGGTCCAGATGCGGGGCCTGGGGAACGTCAGGGAGACGGAGTGACACGGGGACCTGGGGGCTGGAGCGGTGCTGCAGCGCTCCAGGGATGCCCTGTGATCTCGCAGTGCCTCAGTTTCCCCCACGGGAAAACAACTACAGGGTTTGTCATTCGAAACGTCCTCTCCCAGGAATGAATCTGAGTTACTGTGGGCTGCGGCGTCCCGGTACCTCAGGGATCTCTCTCCCTGTGAGGGGATATCCTTCTCCAATCTCCCACTTGACTCTGAGATAGTCTCACTCTGAAGTCTGAGGTGTCCTTGAATTCGTGGTAATTCTCCTACCTCAGCTTCCCCAGACGGAATGGCAGATGTGTCCGATCACAGGGCATCTCGCTCTGAGGCGGTTCCCAGCCCAGACACCCATACCAACCCTTAAGGCTGTGCTTGGTGGCTACCTATGGGAGGCTGAAGCGGAAGTACCATGAGTTCCCAGTCAGCCTGGGTACACAGTGAGTTCAAAGCCAACTAGCTGAGGCCGGGTCTTAAAAAACAAAAAGTGAATAAATAGAAGTTAGAGAATAAAATCTCGGGTATGCTGAGCCTCAGTGTCCCCGCAGTTTCCCCCAGGGTGGGAGACGCATAGCGATGGGCGGAGCCTGGTCCTCTCGCTCCGCCCCAGAGCATCTAAAAAGGTCCGGCTTCCCGAGTCCGGACTCACCCCGGCCATGCAGGGATCCACGGTCCCTGGCTCCCCCCGGGAGCCCCTGCGCGGCTCCCCCGGGCTCTTCAGGAAGCTGCTGGTGAATCAGAGCATACGCCTGCAGCGCCGCTTCACGGTGGCCCATCCGCTGTGGTGAGGGGAGCAGGGTCAGACACAGGGATTCGGGGTGACACGCAGGAGCAGCCACAGCCACGCTAGGGTCAGGCGTCCGTCTGTCCGGCCGCCTCTCCCTCCTTTCTGTCCTGTCTCTGCCCGCCTGTACCCTCCACTCACCGCTTCGACGCAAGCCGAGGGGGCCTCACCATTATTCTCCCCGTCCCTGTGCAGCTGTGCGGTCCTGCAATCTCGTTCTGACCTAGCTGGCCTAGGGCGGGGCGCGGGGGAGGAGGTAAGGGAGTTTCCCTCCGATGTCCCACCGCTCGTCCGCACGCGGGGCTGCGGGGTCAGGCGGGGGCTTGGGAAGCAGGGGTGGAGTACCCAGGTTCCATTCCAGGTTCAAATCCTAACCTGTGCTAAGGAGCTGTGACCTCATAGGCTGTGCGTTCATGCAGAGTCAAGGCAGTGACTTCTGGGCGCGCTGTGACCAGCCTCGTGCCGTCATTTTGCGGGAACTGCTTGCGGGCTGAGTGTAGCACCCTGAGACGGGGTTCCCTCACCCAGGTCACACAGCCATTTAGTGACAGCTAGGGGGCGGGGTGATCCTTGGGAGCTTGGGATCCTGGGGTCCTGTGGGATCAGGACCACAGCCATCAGCCAAGAGCGGCCCCTCTAGGGTCTGAAGGGAGTGTGCCACCTGGTACCCAAAAGTGAGCCTGAGGGAGGAGGGCAGGTCCTCAACAGGTTGAAAATGAAAACAGGTCTGAGGTTTCTCTGCGGCTCGGTGCCTCAGTTTACCCGTCTGGCCCACGCGCCGTTCCCACAGCCAGGACAGAGACCTCGCAGAGTGCTGTTCACGTCATGGAACGGCCTCCTGACCCGACAACCCCGGCTAAGTTTAGAGCAGAAAGAAAAGCAGCCTTTCAGGCCCCAACATATCGCTAGCCCGCCCTTAACCCTGCGCGCCCGAGGGCGGGGTTAGAACCTAGCACCGTAAAGTTGCCCCTGCCTCAAGTTTTTCCAGTCGTCCCCAGTGAGACGGGGACCACCTGAAGTCCTTGGGATGGAGAGTTTGGGGCGCTCACGGGGACACCAGGAGCCCTGGGCCTGGGGACAGTAAAGACAGAGGAAGCCCCGCTCCACGTGACATGAAGTGTCCAAAACCCGAGAGAATCTGGCAAAGAGAAGGAGGGTAGCTGAGCTCACCCGAGTGAGGCGGGATTGGGTGGAGGATGCGCGAACTCATTCGAACTCGCCCAATCCTTGCCGGAAACAGCCGAATCGAGCCGAGCTTATCCGGCACTACTGGTGAGGACCAGGATGGAGTGACCTCTAGGGTAGAGCAGATGAGCCAGATGATCACGTGACCGCGTCTCCGGCCAGCGGGCAGCGCTTCCCAAAGTCACCACCGTCCTCCTGCACCCAGTTCCTGACCCACACGCCTCTTTCTAGAAATGTATTTATCATCGTGTGGGTGTTTTTTCTGAATGTGTGCGCGCCACGGTCGCCGGAAGAGGGCGTCAGATCCCGAGTACTGAGTCACAGTTGCCGTTACGTGGGAAGCGAACCCCGGCTCTACAGCCCCGAACCTTTCCGAGCTCTAACCCCAAGGAGAGGGGTGTAGACCCGCTCCTGCCGGGTCAGAGGCAGCGGAACCTGGAAGCCTTGCAGAAGAGGGCGTGGGCGATGGAGAGGGGCGGTGCTTGTGGTGGGGCGGGGCTTTGGGGTTGGAGCGCGGCTGATTGGCCCAAGGCATTCTTGCGGGCCAGGCGTGATGGAGGTGGGAGGGGGAGGGTCCAGGGAGGATAGGACGGACTTACAGACAGAAGGATCCTGCCCTGAGGTTGTTTTTCTGTTCCCACCTCCAGCTGTGACCTGGAAAATGGGCTCCCGAGCGGCAGGGGTCTCCTGGACGCTCAGTCTGGGCCGAGTGTCAGCCGCGCCCTCCAGTCCCCTGTCCATCACGGCCAGCGGCGGGAGTCCTTCCTGTACCGCTCGGACAGCGACCATGATTCTTTACACAAGGCTGTATCCCGGACCTCTTCGGCGGCCAGCGACCTGTGAGGCCCCTTCCTCCGATTAGTGAGGTTTTGAAGTTGAAGTAGGAGTTTCCCAGAGCGTGACTTTGTGAATGTCCAGCATGTGGCAAACACCAGTGGTCTGTGCTTGCTTGGCCTTAGGCCATGTTGGGGACAGAGTGGCATATTAATTCGGAAACATTAAGGCCCGTTAGTAGCAACTCAACAAATACTTTTATTTGAGCTCCCTAGTAGTTGTGATGAAAAGGGAAAAACCATTCTTTCTTTCCTGACTCTGCTAAGACCCCTTCTGTCTGTAGGACTCAGTTTCCCCATTTTATTTTATTTTTTATCTTTTCGTTTTTCGAGACAGGGTTTCTCTGTATAGCCCTGGCTGTCCTGGAACTCACTCTGTAGGCCAGGCTGGCCTCGAACTCAGAAATCTGCTTGCCTCTGCCTCCCAAGTGCCGAGATTAAAGGCGTGCGCCACCACCGCCCGGCTGGTTTCCCCATTTTAGATATAGATAACGTAGGGGATTGGTGGGAGAAGCTGGAAGGGCCTGGGTAGGAGTCTTGAGGGGAGGGCTCGCTGAAGCCAGCAGATGCCCTCAGTGACGATCTTGTCCTGCAGACTTGGAGAAGACATGATTGTCACGCCTTTCGCCCAGGTGGGTGTCCCCTGCTGCCCTCCAACCCACCCGAATGCACAGAGGGAGCTGTGCCTTCTCTTACCGCTGAGCACCGCTCTCGCCACAGGTCCTGGCCAGTCTCAGGACGGTCCGTGGCAACGTGGCTGCCCTTGCACATGGCCTAGGCAGTGTCACCAGGTATGGAGAGCTTCAGGAAGGGCGGGGTCTGATGGTGTGGGGTGAGGTGGGCCCCTCTGACGTCCCTGTCCACAGGCAAGTGCTTCTTGGGACCGCTTCGAACAGCAGCCAACAGGAGGCCCCAGCAGGTATCACCCCCACCCCTACCCCGAGGGCAGCTGTGAAAGTTCTCCCATCCACATTTGAACTCAGAGGGCCCCCCCCTCCCCTGCCACACACACACATTACAGACCAGAGAGGGTCTTGGGCCTCTGTCTGGAGTGACAGTCACTCACAGGAGGCTGTGGAGCTGTGACCTTGGGCTCCGGGGGTTGAGGTGCGGAGATGAGGGCGGCACAAGCTCCCAACGGGGTTCCTGCCCTGACCCACCTGGCTCCCAGAGGACTCTGGGCTGCAGCTGGCACAGGAGACGCTGGAGGAGCTGGACTGGTGCCTGGAGCAGCTGGAGACACTGCAGACTCGTCGCTCGGTGGGCGAGATGGCCTCCAACAAGGTGAGGACGCTGCACCCTTGTTTGCGATCCTCCCTACTCACCGTCCTCCCTGCTCATCCTCCTCCCGGGTCCCACAGTTCAAGCGCATGCTCAACCGCGAATTGACCCACCTGTCAGAAACCAGCCGCTCAGGGAACCAGGTGTCCGAGTTCATCTCGCAGACGTTCCTGGGTGAGCCACCTGACAACCTTTGGAGGTCGTAGGGGGTTTCTCCCTCAGATGCCATTGCAGCCCTCTGTGGAGGACTAGTGAGGTCTCAGCCAGCACAGTTGGCCAGGGCTGGAGGAGAGGGATGACAGAGACACTTTCGGGGGAGAGGACATAACAGGTAGGATTTTAAAGCACAGGAAGGAATTTGCCAATGAAGACAAGGGGAACACATGTGACCCTAGACACAGCAAAGCCTACAGATGCTCATGACAGGAGGGGACACCCGTGATAAACGGGATAGCTGGGCCTGGGGTCCTGAGTCAGACCTGCTCAGTGGGTTGGAGTCTGAGCCACCTGCTCTCTGCAGACCAGCAGGCTGAGGTGGAGCTGCCTAAGCCGCCCACGGAAGACAACCCGTGGCCCGTGGCCCAGATCACTGGGCTGCGACGGTCCTCCCACACCAGCCTTCCCACATCTGCCATCCCACGCTTTGGGGTCCAGACAGACCAGGAGGAGCAGCTGGCTAAGGTGGGTCTCCGCAGAGCCACGGGCCTCAGTTTCCCAACCTGTACAGGGGGCTCAAGGGACAGACACAGTGCTGCTGTCACCCTTAGGAGCTTGAAGACGCCAACAAATGGGGATTTGATGTGTTCAAAGTGGCTGAGCTGAGTGGGAACCGGCCCCTCACCGCTGTGATGTTCAGTATCCTCCAGGTGCCTCCCTCGCCTTTGCTTTGGGCTGTCCTTCTATTCCAGTCTTGGAAAGACCCAGACTGGAGTAGCGGGGCCCTGAACTGTACTGGTGGCTTGAGTAGAAAAGGGGACAAAGACAGAAAGAACTCAGGATGGCAACAGCACCAGGACATCCTGGAGGAAGGGGCATTGGAGGCAGAGGAGGAGTGGGGTGAGCTGAGCTGGAGCCCCGAAGCCAAGGCCCTGAGCCAGGTCTGTGATGCACCAGGAACGGGACCTGCTCAAGACGTTCCAGATCCCAGCGGACACGCTGCTGAAGTACCTGCTGACCCTAGAGGGGCACTACCACTCCGACGTGGCTTACCACAACAGCACGCATGCTACCGACGTGCTGCAGTCTGCGCATGTGTTGCTGAGCGCCCCAGCCCTGGAGGTACCACGCCCAACCAAGTACATGGGGTGGGCAGGGCAGAGCGTCACCCACGGCCCTGATGCCTAGGCTCTACCCAGGCCGTGTTCACGGACCTAGAAGTCTTGGCAACTATCTTTGCGTGCGCTATACACGACGTAGACCACCCAGGTGTCTCCAACCAATTTCTCATCAACACCAGTAAGTGCAGTGACCACAGTGTTTCGGGAAAACATGCAGACTCAGACGGGTGTCGGCGGCTTGGATGGCTTTCTGTTGGAAGGGGCATTAGAGTTTGGGCTTCACTGGATACGTTGGAGTTGGCCAGTGATGTTCTCTCCTCAATAGTGTTTGGGTGGAGTTGGGTCTTGAGACCCTGGTTGTCCCCACAGACTCAGAACTGGCCCTGATGTACAATGACTCATCGGTGCTGGAGAACCATCACCTCGCGGTAGGCTTCAAGCTCCTGCAGGGGGAGAACTGCGACATCTTCCAGAACCTCAGCACCAAACAGAGACTGAGTCTGCGCAGGATGGTCATAGACATGGTGACGTCACGGCGTGGGGCGGTGATGCCCTGCGCGGGTTAGGCTTCCCACACAGGCTGCATGGCAACAGGCACGGGGTTTCCAGTGACCTGCTTGGTTTTCCCCTAGTCAGTGGGTGGTCGGGGGTTCAGGGTCGCATATTTTATCTATAAATTCAACACTTACTAGGTGCCTGTTGTGTACGGACTTCACCTGTGCCCTTTGGGTATTCCTTTGCTATTTACATTTTTTGGAATTCATCCCCCTGCCTCCACTTCTGTGCCCACAGGCGGGCAGCTTCAGTTGACAACTGTGCTGCCCAGCGTTTCCATCTTGCTCTCACAGATGGGGCTACTGAGGCACAGAGGGTCTCTGAGGTGCAGCGTCCTTAACTTCATGTCCTCTCAGGTGCTGGCCACAGACATGTCTAAGCACATGAGCCTTCTGGCCGACCTCAAGACCATGGTAGAGACGAAGAAGGTGACTAGCCTTGGCGTCCTGCTCTTGGACAACTACTCCGACCGCATCCAGGTTTGCCCAGAGCCTCAGTTTCCCCTTTAGCTTCCTGAGAGAGTCTTTTCACTCTGTAGCTCAGACTGCTTGATATTGAATATTCTCCAGCCTCGAGTTCACACCACCACACTGCGCTCAGCTTTGGGATGTGGTGAGAGGTGTAGCCCTCTGAGTCCCCCGTACCCCACAGGTCCTCCAGAGCCTGGTGCATTGCGCCGACCTTAGCAACCCCGCCAAGCCGCTACCCCTCTACCGCCAGTGGACGGAGCGCGTCATGGCTGAGTTCTTTCAGCAGGGTGACCGGGAGCGTGAGTCAGGCCTGGACATCAGCCCCATGTGCGACAAGCACACAGCCTCGGTGGAGAAATCCCAGGTGCGGAGAGGGAGCTGTGCCCCACTACAGGGTGGAGTCGTTCTTTTTTTAAAAATATTTATTTATTTATTTTATGTATGTGAGTATATTGTCACTTGTCTTCAGACATACCAGAAGAGGGCAGCAAATGCCATCACAGATGGTTGTGAGCCACCATGTGGTTGCTGAGAATTGAACTCAGGACCTCTGGAAGAGCAGTCAGTGCTCTTAACCGCTGAGCCATCTCTCCAGTCCCTCCAAGTCATTCTTGAGACAAGGCTTTTTTGTGCAGCCAGCCCTGGCTGTCCTGGAACTCACTCTGTAGACCAAGCTGGCCTCTGTCTTAGAGATCCTCCTGCCTCTGCCTCCCAAGTGCAGGGATTGAAGGTGTGCACCACTATCCAGCTAGGGCAGATTTTTGACTTGTTGTTTTAAATACATCTCATTTTGTCACCCTGGCTGGCCTAGAACTCACTGGCTCCAGATCAGCCTGCTTAAGTCTCCTGCATGTTGTGCCAGGATGGGTTTTTTCAAGAGGATTTTGAAGGATGAATAGGAGTTGGCAAATGAGCATTCCAGGGACTGAGAACACCATGCAGCCGACTGTGAGATGGGGCTGATTCTAGGTCTCACTGGGACTTACTTACCCCTTTTTGGTTTCCGTAAGGTGGGATTCATTGACTACATCGCTCATCCATTGTGGGAAACATGGGCTGACCTAGTGCACCCCGATGCTCAGGAGCTGCTGGATACCTTGGAAGACAACAGAGAGTGGTATCAGAGTAGGATTCCCTATAGCCCTCCACACAACACTGGCCCGGACAGGTTCAAGTTTAAGCTGACCCTGGAGGAGACAGAGGAGGAGGAAGAGGCGGAGGAGGAAGGGCAGCACACAGCACTGAACAGGGAGTCCTCAGAGCCACCAGCACTTAACTCCTGTCCTCCAAGGCCAACCCAGAGCCCAGCGTCTGTTTGTCCAACAAGAGTTGGGCTAGCCTAGCGCGGACCATGAAGTCATGGTCAGGCACCTATGGGCACTGGTGCCTTCTCTTTCTGCCAGTCAAAGATACAGCCAAGATTTCCACATAGCCAAGCTTGAGGTCCTGAAAGTCTGTGGCTGGGGTTAACTCTGACCACAGGCTTGGCTGGAATGGCACCAGGGCCTGGGCAGTGGCACCTCACGCATCTCAGAAGATGGACTCGGCTTCAGTCTGCACGCAGGCTACAGCAGGACTCTGTGTTCTGGTTTAGTTGGTTTCTTTTTGGTGCTGAAGATGGAACCCCAGATTCCCATGGGCTCTGTGAGCATAGTGACCCCCCAGCCTCAATGTCATCCCTTGATGTCGTGCCTTCACCAGTTCAGCCGCAAGCCTTTACTGAGTCCCTCAGGGGGATCCCTTTCATAAAATGCAGGCAGGGACCGCCTCCCACAGAGGTCTCCTGACACCCTGGCTACACAAGACTCTTCTTAGATAGCGGCAGACCAGTGACCCCTGCAGGCCTCAGGCTTGCCATGGGCTGTCATACACTTCAGGAAACCGGTGGTGAATCAGTGAGGAGCCCCTTCTCCAACAAGATCGAGCTTCTCAACCCTGTGTGCCGAAGCACCGCTGTTCTCCACAGGCGTTCCCCAGATTCAGGAGGTGGAGACAGCTGGTCCACAGTGGGCAGCGGGACCAAAATAAAAAGAGCTGGAGTGTGGCTAAGGGGTGGGGCCAATGAGGGGAGTGGGGCGTGGCTCTGATAACAGAGCTTTAGCTTGTGGGAAGTCCTGAGTTCCATTTCTATCGCTTGCAAAATAGAAATAAACCTGCTTATTCACTTGTGAGGAAACTGAGTCATAACTTGTCCCTCAAAGCTCTTATGGAGAGTGGGCACTGGTTCTGGTAGCCCCTGGCTGTATGACTGATTTCCTGTTTGTTGTGTACCATTCTTTAGATTTTTGAGACAAGGTCTCACGTCTCACTTTTTTTTTCTTTTTTGGTTTTTCGAGACAGGGTTTCTCTGTGTAGCCCTGGCTGTCCTGGAACTCACTCCGTAGACCAGGCTAACTTCGAACTCAGAAATCTGCCTGCCTCTGCCTCCCAAGTGCTGGGATTAAAGGCGTGCGCCACCACTGCCTGGCAAGGTCTCACGTTCTCAAGTCCTGATGTCAAACTTGTTTGCCACAGAGGATGACACTAAAATGATTTTCTTGCCTCCACCTTCCAAGTGCTTGGCTAGGGTGACAGGCATGCGTCATAGGGTGGGTTCCCTCCCTTTCCCTCCCTTTCCCTCCCTTTCCCTCTGGGCCTGTAACCCTGCACTTGACCAGCGCCTCCAAGGAGCTAGAGTGGCAGGCGACTTCCTCTGTAAATATTATGACTCCGCTATTCATCCCCTGGAGGCACAAAAGGCCATCTTGGGTCACACACTGGGACATTTCCTTCTTCCTTCCAGATGTTTTAAGAGGTGACCCTTAGAGATTTCTTGTTAAACAAAGTAATATGTGTTCACTGTGGGAGAATTTGGAAGTCAAACTTATAAAGAAAATAAACTATTGGGCCAGTGAGATGGCTCAGCAGGCCAAGGCGCTTGCCGCCAAGTCTGATGACGTGAGTTCCATCCCTCAGACTCCCTAGGTTATCCTCTGACACTCCCCTCTTTCCAACACAAATAAATGGGTATAACTTAGGAAGATCTGAGGAGTACTGTTTCCCTGTCTCTTCTGCCTGTGCTCTCGTTTTCCCAGGCCTTTAACACACTCATTTCATTTCTCGAGGCAGCTGTGCTGTATTCACTGTGTAGCCTTGAACTCAGAGATCCCTAAGTGGTGTGTGATTAAAGGTTTTGGTCACCATGCCAGCAGTTTTACCCATGTTTATAGTATGTTTATATGGATCACTTTGTGACCCAGGACGATGATGAACTCCCATCCCCCCCCCGCCTCAGGCTTCCAAGTGCTCCAATGAAGCCTTGCCACCTTCTGAAACACAAGCACAGTTCTCATGGAGCCCTTGCTTGGTGGTCGAGGCGACTGGGTTCCCTTTCCCTGGCCTTATCCCTTGGGAATAAATCCAAATCAAGCTCGGGGTGCCCAGGTTCCCCCGGCATTCTCTGTTCTCAAACCTGGACGGGGGTCCCCACCGTAAGTGGGCCCAGAGCTCGCTAAGGAACAAATTGATGGCCACTTTGAGTCTCTGCACGAAAAGCAGGGAGGCCCAGGATTGGGCGGAGCTCCAGGCTCCTCGCGGGGGTGGACGAGCATCCAGGCGACAAGTTATTCTGGTCCCTTGGCGCCTCCGCAGCTGGCGGGGCGGTCTATAAATGGAGCCAGGCCACATTCCTCGTTCTGCTTCCTGTGGGGATGAAAGAGATGGGGACCCTGCCCGGCCACATGGCGAGGGAGACCCCAGAGTCCCACCTTGGCAGGCGGGTTTGCAGGAATGAGTCGTATGGTATCATGGCCTGGAAGTCTGCATTTCTGCACCCAGCTTCCTGAGACACAGGGTCGCCTGGGCCTAGTGTCCATATCGTAAAGGGCGTGGGGTTGCCGAATCTTATCTGCTTCCTTCGTCGTGTATTACAGCTTTGGAAGACTTACGGGTCAGGATACTTCTGAGCCCTAAGTTCGCAGGGAAGCAAGGGGTTCTCTGGAGACCCGGCAGACTCTCTTTTCTTTGCGCAGAACCGGATTTTCTCCTTTATTTCTTTGCGACAGGGTTTTATGTGGATCAAGCTGGCTTCAAGACACTAGCAACTGAGGCTGACCTTGGACTTCTGTTCCCCCGCCCCCGACCCCCAGTGCAGAGAACAGGGGCCCTGGATCAACCCAGGCCTTTGCTGTTACAATGCAGGTTTCCCGCCAAACTGAGAAATATCCTCAGCCCATTAGAAAACAGTTCTTTCTTTTTTTATTTTTATTATTTATTTATTTGCTTGTTTGTTTTGTTTTTTGAGACAAGGTTTCTCATCTCCTCGTAGTCCTGCTGTCCTGGAACTCACGCTATAGACCAGGCTGGCCACGAACTCACAGAGATCTGCCTCCATCTGCCTTCTGAGTGCTGTGATTAAAAACCCTTGTCTTTTCTTTAATGGGTCTTTTGAGCCCTAAAATGTTGTAAGCAAGATGCATGCCCTGCCATCCCAACACTTGTGAGGTACAGGCAGGAGGATCAAGAGTTCAGGATCAGCCTCTGCTACTTAGCAAGTTCAAGGCCAGCCTATATGAGATCATTTCTCAAAACAAAAATCTAAACTCCTGAATGCTGCACATCTCAAAAGCAAGGGCCAAGGACTTCGAACCACAAGTTAACCAGAGCTGGATCCTAGCCTCAGCCTCTCCGCCCTTCCAACACCTGACAGTCACCATTGGGCCGCTGAAGACGTAGGAGAGTGCTGATTCGATATCCAGTCCGTCGCTCGAGAGCATTAGCCAATGAGAACTTCATGCCTCCCGAGAGCCCCGTCTCCTGTAGCTTACCAGGCCCCGCCCCTCCCCGGCCTGTGCGGGCCAGTGGGGCCCCGCGGCTGTCGATGCGGTCCCTCCTCTAACGTCACAGCTTCGTTTGCATAGAAAGCCCCGCCCCTGGCTTTGCAGGACGTCAGCGAGGACTGCAGGGGCCTGAGCCTCCACCGCCGCCTGCAGCCCCCGCATCCTTTTCTGTGGCCCAGTCGCCAGCACAGTCGCCACGGTTGCCGTCGCCAGCGTTGTCTCAGCTTAGAGAGGGCAAGGTGAGCGCAACTCAGGGCCACACACCGCGGAGCCCGCGTTTCACCGACAGCCGGGGGGATCAAGGGGGAGAGCGCGACTCGGGTGTAGTGGCTATGGGTCTCGCATTTGTCCCACACCCGGCACCCCTCACCCTTAACCTGGCACCTGGAGCCCGGGCTCTGCGACAGAGGGGGAGGGGAAGGCCAGGCCTTGCGGGAGGCTTGTGCGTGCTCGTGCTTGTGGGGTGAACACGCGTGTGCGCGCCCGCTGGGCTTGGAGAGGCTCGCGTGACCTCAGGACGCGCAGCGTGCACACTTGTGAAACCTTGTGCGTGCATGTTGCGCGTGCGCGGTGCGCGTGGGTCCCAGTTCAAGTATGCGCTCACACGCGTGTGAAGCCATGCGAGTGTGTGGTGTGTCCTCGCAGATGGCCAGGTGTAGTAGTGCATGGGTGCAGGGAGCAGTGCTCACACACGGGCTTGCACACACCATACGTGTCTGCTTGTTTCTCCAGTTAGCACCACTCATGCACGCAGGGCAGGGGTTTGGGATGAGAGAGAGGGGGAGAGAGGGAGGAAGAGCGCGCACACGTGCGCGCGCACGCGCGATTTTGTGCGTGTGAGTTTTCGTTCATCCAGTCTCCATCACGTGATGCGGCTGTCTCAGGGCCCCAATTCTATCAGGAGAGGAATAAGGATGAGGGAGAACTGGGGATCCTCCTGTACTCATACTCCCGTGTAGGTCTCTTTAGGGTAATTAGAGACTGATGGGAAGGCAGAGGAGGCCTCAGTGTCCCTTCAGGGTGCTGGGGAATCTGAGGTTCACAGCCTCCTTAAAACCTTGGGCCTGTCAAGGTCACAGCTCGGGCTATGCTTGGGGGGGAGCGGGCATGTGACATTGGGAGGGTCCTCCCTACCCTTGTGCAGTGCCCACCCTGTGTGTGGTCCTGCTGCTCCCCTCAGGCGCTCTGTGTGCCCTGCCTCCCGCAGATGGCATCGGCCACAGACTCTCGCTATGGGCAGAAGGAGTCCTCAGACCAGAACTTCGACTATATGTTCAAGATCCTGATCATTGGCAACAGCAGCGTGGGCAAAACCTCCTTCCTCTTCCGCTACGCAGACGACTCCTTCACTCCGGCCTTCGTCAGCACTGTTGGCATAGACTTCAAGGTCAAAACCATCTACCGTAACGACAAGAGGATCAAGCTGCAGATCTGGGTGTGTAGGGCTGGAGGGGAGATGTCACACCCCCCTCCTCCCAGGGGCTCAGGCATGCAGGTGTTCTCACTCTCTCACTGTGGTCCATAAGAACAGGAAGCTGGGTAGCTGAGGCTAACCCTCAACTGGTGCTGGGATTTAAGGTCTGCATCTCTACCGCCCAGTATGTGTTTCTTGTCTTAAATCCTGTGTGTCCCCACTTCACTCCTGGCATAGTGTGGCACAGGACACATAGTGTGGCACACAGTGTGCGTCTGTCGAGTGACCCGTCTGGGTCACTGCCTGCTTTCCTTGACCCACTGTCCCTGGGCCTCAAAGTGGTTGCCTGGACAACCTCGGAGCACATTTTCTCTCAGAGAGGCTGCTGTGAGGTCCCTTCTGACCGCTCTCTCTTTCCCCCAGGACACAGCGGGGCAAGAGCGGTACCGTACCATCACCACAGCCTATTACCGAGGCGCTATGGGTTTCATCCTAATGTATGACATCACCAATGAGGAGTCCTTCAACGCAGTGCAGGACTGGTGAGCAGCCCACCCACTCAGAAAACAGAAGGCTCTCAGAATGGGACTGGAGGCAGCCGGAGCCGTGGCTTAGCTGGTAGACGCCTGCCTGGCTAGGACAAAACTCAAGTTCTTCCCCGGCATGTCCAAAAGACAACAGAGAATAGGACACTGCTGGGACAAACCAGGTGGCTGTTTCCAAGGCTTGGGGTTGTAGAAGGACACAGGTAACTGTAAGCTAGACAAGGGGCCTCCCACTGATGTCTAGCATTTACCTGTTTTGTCCACCCAGGCGACGGTAAGGTCAGGTCTGTGATCCCAACTACTTAGGAAGCCCAGCAGGAAAACCACTTGAGCCCCCTTGTCTGAGATCAAGCACTTGCCTAGCATGTGTGAGAACCTGGATTCCAGCCTCGGCACCACACATGAACTCCCTCAGGTCTCAACATTCAGTCAGATGGAACACTGGCCATCGTCCCAGCATCTGGGAGGCAAGGGGATGGAGAGAGAGGTCCAGGATAACCTGGGCTCATGGGGAAGGCCTATCTCAGTCACCAAGGGGTGGGTGGTCTCTCAAGGGCTAGACACAAGGACTCAGGGATAGGGCTAGGTCCTCCAGCGTCCCTCTCAGCCTCTGGCTGCCTCCGCAGGTCCACTCAGATCAAAACATACTCATGGGACAATGCCCAGGTGCTGCTGGTGGGGAACAAGTGTGACATGGAAGACGAGCGAGTGGTGTCCTCAGAACGCGGCCGGCAGCTAGCTGACCACCTGGGTGAGTACCAAGAACTGTGGCCCTTATCAAGCTGGACCAGGGACCTGGACACCTGATAACTACACCCAGTGTCTCATGGATCAGGGTTGAGTCCAGGTGGTTCACACTTGAGAAAACTAGGCCTTATCCAGGAGGCTTTGGCCATGGGTTTTGATGGGCATAGAGGTGTTTACTGTCAGCTGTCAGTCATGGGCTACCGTCAAGGTGCTGGGCTTGTGAGGTTTTTGAACTGGAAATAGAAACATGAGTGGAAGAGGCCAAGCCTGGCTTCCTGGAGCAGGTACACATGCCTGTGTAGGAAGGAACGGTGGCTGGTATAGGTAAGGTAGTGACAGCGGTGCATGATCGCCCCCTAGAGGAACTGTGCCTGTCACTACATGCTGAGCTGCCAGGAAACCAGGAAGTTGTCTCTGGAAAGGGACTATGCAGCCTGGCGGAAGGCAGGTGGAAGGGGTGTCTCACTAGGGTGCTCTGTATTATCCAGAGGGTGGTAATGGACAGGCTAGTGTGGCCCTCCCTGGGGACCCTCCAGTGCCTTTAAAGGAGTGGGAGCAACCCTCGGAGAGGGCCTGTGTTTAGAGACTGCAGCTCTGTTGTCATTCCTCCATTCCCCCAATGCAGGCTTTGAGTTCTTTGAGGCCAGCGCCAAGGACAACATTAATGTCAAGCAGACCTTTGAGCGTCTGGTGGATGTGATCTGTGAGAAGATGTCAGAGTCCCTGGATACCGCGGACCCTGCGGTCACGGGCGCCAAGCAGGGCCCGCAGCTCACAGACCAGCAGGCTCCACCTCATCAGGACTGTGCCTGCTGAGTCACTTCCCTTCCTGCTGCCAGGGGCTCGTCCCCCATCCCCTGTACACCTATTTATTATTGTAGCTATTTATTTATTTATTGAGGATGTGCCCTGAGTGCACCCCTCCCCACCCTGTACATATCCCCACCCAGCTCTGCCTGGTATACTGTGGTCACTGCTGCTCCCTCCTTTTAAGACCCCTCCCGCCGTTTTTGTTTTTGTAAACCATCCCATCCACAGTTGTCAGTTGTGAAGAGGGGACCAGATGTCACTCTGCAGCAGGGCTGATGGGAGATGGCAGGGCCTGCAGCTCTGCAGCTGACAGATACTTTGGGATAGATGGGGTGTGGGGGGATATATTCACCACTTTGTGATACCCCCCAAACCTGTTCTGGCGTCATGAGTGTCAAATGTGTCCCACACCTCCCTAGAAGTTATGAACACTACACACAGTCAATAAAGCGAATGGACCTTGCTGAGTCTCTGCTGGCCCAGCCCCTGCACACACCCCACAAGGCAGTCCTTGACATTAAAGAGAGAATTTAATGGAATTTCTGCACCGCTACCCAGCCTTGCATCCAGTTTTCTGAGGCCAAACCAGACCCCACTTCAAGGCCATGGAGCACACCCTTGCCTTTGCCCAAGCAGACCAAGGACTTCATGGTCCCAGTGGAAAGCCACACGGGGACAGTCTCTGGTGGACTCAGAAGGGACCGCTGGTCCAGGCACGGTTGGCCTGGGATTTGGACATGGCCCAGAGCTTTTGACCTGCTTCGGAATCTCTGGTGGGAGCATGTCCATCGACCAACTCATCTGCTGGGCTTCCGGTTCAGTCTGCGCAGCCCGGAGTCTGAAGGGGTTCAGGGGCCTGTATGCAGCAGAGGGACGGTCACGCGGGCACAGGGTGGAACCCACGCCCTCCCCACTCCACGGGGTTGAGCTCACCCAGTACTTCAGATAGGACAGGTATGTGTCCCAACCTAGGGTCACCCCGTTGATATAGGTGACTCGGAAATGAGAAGGGATGAAGAGGAAGTTCACCAGCTGGGCAGCTGGCCACACACACCAGTCAGCCTACGGAAAGGCAGGGCCACCGTGAGGACAGGGCGGGTACGAGGGCGGGGCTTGGAAAGTGGGTGGGGTCGAGGCCTTGGGAGTGGGTCTGGAGGGTAGAGTGGGGGTGGAGCCATGTTGAGAGAACCCACACGGGCACGCCCACCTTGTAGAAGTCCCAGAATTTGGCCCGCAGCTCCTGGAAGCTCTCCTCTAGTGTCTGGCCCTCCAGGCTGCCAAGGCCTGGGAAGAAGACCAAGAAGTGAATGTAAAGGCTGAGGTGGCTGCAAGGCAGAAGCAGATCTCAGGCAGAGCACCAGGGCGGGTCCAGGGGAAAAGAGAGGTTTGTGTCAGGGAAGTCATGAGCCCATGAGTTCCTCTCCTCAATCGATTCGAGTTCACTCCTCAATCGTGCCTCAGTCCCACCCCCACCCTATCCCTCAGGTCACTCTCCTGCAGGTACTACGGTCATGCCTGGACTAACTGCAGCCTTGCACCCAGGCTATCCCAGCAGTTCATCAGGCATTGTCTTTGCCACCTAACTCTCCCATCTGGTCTCCTAACTCCTTTGGCTCCCTGAGGGTCTGCCCCATTGGAGGGATACTCTCTAAAGGAGAACATGAAAATGCAATATTGTAACCTCAGTTGTGGGGGGGGCGAGGCAGGGCTGTCACAAGTTTAGGCCAGACAGGGCTACACAGTGAGACCATCCCCGTGCTAAAAGTTACCTTATCAATTTGACTAGAATCATCAGAGAGTCTCCAGGGGCTGTCTACGTGCATTAGCCTGTGGCATGCTTGTATAGGCTTATGCAATGAAGTTAATGGATGTGGGAAGACCCAGGGTCCTGGGCTGGAGAAATAATCTGAGCAAAGCAATGCAGTTCTCTCTCTGACTGAGATGTGACTAGCTGTGTGCAGTTCCTGCCTTGATTTCTCCACAACTGTAGCTGGAAAACCCTCCCTGCCCCAGTTGGTAGCAAACTTAAGACAGCCCGAGTATATGATGTCTCCTAGAACAACAACAACAAAAAACAAAACCAAAAATAATGAAAGCCCCCACCAGGCGTGGTGGCACATGCCCATAATCCCAGTACTCGGGAGGCAGAGGCAGATGAATCCCTGTGAGTTTGAGACCATCCTGGTCTTTAGAACAAGTTCCAGGACAGCACGGTCTACAAAGAGAAACCCGGTCTCGGGGAAAAAAAAAAATAGAAGAGAAGCCCCGTCAGCACTCCCCTAAGCACAAACCAGGCCTTGCCTATCACGACCCCTGAAGCCAAAGTGCTCCTTACCCAGGAAGTACCAGACACCCAGTATAGGGATGCCACCGTTTGATCCACAAGCACCTTCTTCATCACACTCGGGAGGCTTCGTAGGCCCGACGCGGGGAGAAGGCGGTCCAGCCACAGGTACCAGAAGTGTAGGAAGGGCCCATGCTGCAGCCCACCGCGAACATGCTGGCTGCGGACAGGGAGAGTCAGGGCAGAACCTCCCAGCAAGTTGCAGGGAGCCCTCCAGGGATACTGACAGGACCCACGAGAGAGGGTGCCGGGTCCCAGGGTGACCAACAGGTCCCATCAGAGCAGGTGCCTGGTCCCAGAGTGATTGACAAGCCCCAGGAAGGTGGCTGCCCAATCCAAGGGTGACCGATAGGTCTCTCTGGGTTCCGGCTAGTTCGCAGAGCGGTCCTGCTCACCTGAGCGCCGCGCGCTGAACCTCTGTCCAGGCCGCACGCGCACTTCCCAGGTCTGTCGCGCGCCATCGCCCGCGGCCATGAGCACGCCGCAGCCCAGGGTGTTGGTGACGAGCAGCGCGCGGCCCTGGAACAGCGGGCGCCCGGCAGCCAGCGCCTTGCGAGCCCAGCGCCAGCCTCCAGTAGCCATTGCTGGGACAGACACTAGGGAGCAGCGGCAGCCGGAGCGCCGGCCCCGCGCCAATCACATGCCGTGCTGAAGAACCGCCCTTTTCAGATCGGACCAATCCAAAGCCCCAAAGCTCCGCCTCTCGAAGGAAATGACCAATCGTCCTCAAGCGTTGCGGCACGCCGCTCACGCCGAACACGGAAGTCCTGTTTTGCTTTATCTGCCCTTTTCCTGCTCTCAGCGGACCAATGGGCAAGCGCACATGAGTCTCGCGGGCATCCCCCGCGGTGTCCCGCCCCCTGAGCCGAGCTGGCCAATCGTGGGTCGTTGCCTTCCGCGGATCGGCCTCACCCACAAAGCTTCCTGGGAATGGGCGGGGCGAGGAGTATTTGCAAAGCTGCTTGGGCTTGACCTTGGTATGACCTCTCCTGTGCCAGTGAAGCTGCTCAGACAAGTTCAAGGACACTGGTCTAACCTCAGCTGTTTGAGACCTGATCTCATGTAACCCAGACTGGCCTTGAACTACTGCTGTCTCCATCGCCCTGCCGACGATTAAATCGTCTCCATCGTCTGCGTTTCGAAGACTGAATAGGAGGAGTTCATTATGCAAATTTCGTGTATTGATCTCTTCACAGCAACTTTGTGTCGCTGCAGAAACAAACATCCTTACTTCCTTTACTCTTTAACCGTACACGAGAACAAGCCACCAGACTGTTCTCGGATGCCCAGCTTCTCGACCTGCCCTTTCCAGGAAAGTCTTATTTTTCCGCAGTGAACACATCCTCTCGACCCCCATCAAGTCTCTGCCCCATCATGGGTTTTATTGCTACGGATTTATCCATGAATTTCTGTTCTGCCTAAGGAACTCCTACTCATTCTTCAAAACCCAATTCTAAAATGCCTATCTTACTTATACAGACTCTTAAAGCACACATCCCATTCTTCCACTCCTCATTCCTCGCCCTGGTCCATCCTGGCTTCATTAAACTAGAGATAGGTTTGGTTCTGCATTTCCTGGACAGGGGATGGACTCATCAGTAACTGGTCTTTGGCATCTTTGCTTTTGTTTTAGGTTTTGTTTTTGTTTTTCGAGACAGAGTTTCCCTGTGTAGCCTTGGCTGTCCTGGAACTCACTCTGTAGACCAGGCTGGCCTCAAACTCAGAAATCTGCCTGCCTCTACCTCCCAAGTGCTGGGATTAAAGGTGTGAGCCATCACTGCCTGGTGGTCTTTGGCATCTTAAGGTTTGATGGTCAATACTGTCACTCAGACAGGATCTAGAGTGACCTTGAAGATAAGCCCCTGGGCCTATGAGATGGTTGGTCTAGGACAGAGGTTCTCAACCTTCCTGATGCTGTGACCCTTTAATACTGACCCCAACCATAACGTTTTATTGTTAGGTAACTTTGCTACTGTTATGACTTGTAAATATCTGATATGTGACCCCTCTGAAAGGGTTGTTTGATCCCCCAAAAGGGTCTGGACCCACAGGGTGAGGGCTGCTCCTCTAGAGTGTGTTCACAGAGGTGACAAGATCCCTGCCCCTGAATGTGGGTGTCACCATCCTATGTGCTGGAGTTCTGGACGAATTAAAAAGTTGCAAATGGCTGAGCAGTGGTGGCCCACACCTTTAGTCCCAGCACTCAGGAGGCAGAGTGAGTTAGAGGTTAGCCTGCTCTACAGAGCAAGTTCCAGAACCGACAGGGTTACATGGAAACTCTCTCCACACACCCCGTCCCCCAAATAGGAGAAAGTGCATGGGGCATGACGAGCAGTTCCGAAGCACCTGCCTGCTTCCTGACTGTGCATACAACGAGCTCTTGCCCAGACTGACTGGCATACACACAAGACACACACAGACACACATACAGACACACACAGACATACACAGACACACACACAAACAGACACACACAGACATACACAGACACACACAGAGGCACACACACAGACATACACAGACACACAGACACACACAGAGACACACACAGACAGAGACACACAGACACACACACAGACACACACAGACATACACAGACACACAGACACACACAGAGACACACACACACAGAGACACACAGACACACACATACACACACAGGAGATGGGCTATGCTCCCACAAAGTGAGCCAGCATGCACCCTTCCTTAAGTAGCTTTTGTTTTTTTTGCCATACAATGAAAAAGTAACTCATAGAGACAGGCACTGTTTGGCTCTTCGGAGGAGGCATGAACTCCAGGGCCTGGGGCACTGAGTGTTGAGCAGGTGCAGAACCCTGGGTTACAACTCCACATTAAGGACAAAAAACACAACTCCAACTCTAGGAAAAAGAAACTATAGCAATATAGATGATTTATTTAATGAATTTAAATTTAGCACCATTTGAAAATAAGGCAAGATTCTTGATTCTGAGAAGTTTTGAGTCTGGGTTTCCTGGGACATGTGCAGGGTTTTCCTGGCTAGGCAGCAGTTCTTGCAGGTTCTCAATTTGAACAAGCTGGGCAGGTTTTCTTAGGACGGTGGCCTTCACTTATAGCAGACCTCCCTGGGGGAGTCGGTCATGGAGGAGCAGATGTCTGGCTTCTCCAGTCCCTGGAGGGGGATGAAAGGCCAGGAATGGGGAGACTCTGGGAAGATTCAATCCCTGCCCCAGACGAACCCCATGATTTACACCCAGCTTACCTGGTACAGCTGACAGACTAAACTCAGGAGCTGGCTGGGGTCCTTCAAAGGTTTCTGCATATCACAGGAGACATGGTTAAGCACAGCTGGGTCAGGGGCATGAGCCTGGGAGCTGAGGTAGGAGGATCACTGATCGTTCCAGAACAATCTCACTTGTACTGACCTAGGCCGAGGATCTGAGCTGTCACTCTGATATGGGTCCTCAGAGTCCAAAGACTCTTGTGTGAGGCCAGAGCTCAAAATGGGGTATCTTTCTTGTCTTTTGGTATTTCTGTTTTGGTGTCTTTTTGTAATTAAAATATTATTTTTAGATTTGTTTATCTTATTTCATGTTTTGCCTGCAAGGATGTCTGTACACCATGTTTATGTAGTACCCGTGGCGCCACAAGAGGGCAGTAGATCCCTGGAGCTGGAGTGTCGGCAGCAAGCAGCTAGGTGCTTGCTGGGATTCGAACCCAGGTCATTTGCAAGACCGGCCATTGCTCTTAACCGCTGAGCCTGGAGTCACTGATGCAGCAACACTTACTTTGCCCATCTTTTTACATGACTCTGGGGCTTTGAACTCAGACTGTGCTGCTCTGGCTGGCTAGAGAGGTCTTACCTCATTGACCAGCACCCAGGGCACATACTCATGGGGTGGCTGTAGGGCGTCTGTGAGCTGGGCGTTCTTGTGCATGAGCTGTGTGCCCTGTTTTCCGGTGGCACACTCCATGATGCTTTCTGGTGACACCTCCGGAGCATACACCTGCAGGCACTGTGAGGAGAGGACACATTGCTCAGTTCCCTCAGTATTTCGTCATCAAATCCCCAAGTGGCTCCAGAAAGGCCTCTCCCCTCTCACTGTCCGCCTGGGTGGAGGTTCCTTGAAGCTGAGCCTTTGGGTGCTCTCGCCTCCCAGTAACACCGGATTTGCAGCCTCTGCCCCCTGGTATCTCATTATCTCAGGGCCTTCTTGCATGCTGATCCGATCCCTCTGCTGGCAACACCCTACTACTTCCTTGCTGTCTCCTAGGTATTCACCTTCCTTCGCTCTCCAGTCCCACCAAAGGAGCAGGGCTGGGAGTGTCCCATAAGTTCTAGGAGGCTGAGAGACCTGATGTTTGATAAGCTACGGTAGCGGTTGAAAGTTGTGAATCCACCTTTGGACGTTATTTCCCACAATGCCCTGGGAAGCAGGCTCGGCCTGGCTTATCTCCTGTCACCTGTGTCTTGTGTCTACAGATAGTGAAGATCCCAGGCTCTGCTCATAGACATAAAGGTTTTCCCTTATAAAAACCCTAGGGGGGGAAAAAAAAAAAACCCTAGGGGAAAGTCACGCTCAGGGCTAGGGGCGTGACTTGGGGCGGAGCCCTGCCTAGAACCCCCCAGTGAGGGTCTGGGGGCGTGGCTGAGGGATGGAGCCCCTGTCTAGATATTGGAGCCCTGGCTACACAACTTCCCACCCAGCAACTCACCGGTCCGAGTTTCTTCTCCATATCCTCCATCGCCTCCATACAGAAGATGGTTAGAAATGCCGCCTCCTTTTCCAGCATATCCAGCAGACAGGCCTGGAGAGGCCGGCAAGTGTTATCTGGAGAAAGAGGCCAACCCCTCCTCCCTCCGCAGCAGGTCTGCACACCGGCTTACCTCCACCTTGTTCAGTCTACACTCTAGCTCCCCGTGTTGGCACGTGAACTCCCACGTACCGCTGACATTTCTCTCCTACAAGATACCGATGGATCTTAGTGAGCTCAGGTGACCAGGCGTTCCTGTCCCTGGGCATCCTCCTGCTCCCCGGCCCCCGGCCCCAGCACCTGTGCGTTCCCGTAGGGCACCAGGGTGATGTTCATGATTTCCAAAACCATCAGCCAGGTTGGGAACAAATTTCGGACGAGAAAGTAGCGACAGGCTCCACACAGGGACTCATAATAGAGGCTCACTCTGACAGGTGGTTCAGGGGTCAACGGGCGTGGCCCGAAGAGGCACAGGTCATGGGCCTAAAAGGAGGAGAGGTGTCTGGTGAGGTGCAGCCCCGGTCACCCCTGCAGAGGGCAGCCTTATGCCAAGATGCTTATAATTCGGTCAGTCTTGTGGCACTGTAGACTAGAGGTTTCTTTGCGCACGTTGGTTGGGTGAGCGGTCTCCTGATGAGCCACGCCTCAGGCCCTCTGAGGTTTTCTAGACTCTTGTTCCGCAATCACAGTTTATCTGCAAAACGGAACCCGACAGCCTCTCAGACAGTAGGTGCTCTGTGAATGCACAATCCTTATCTATATTCAGGAAGTGCTAAGACATGCATATTTCTAACACCCGGGAGACAGAGGAAGAGTTCGAGGCCAGCCTGTGAGTTCCAGGACAGTCAGCACTACACTGAGACTCTGTCCCCTCCACAAACAAAACAGAAAAACAAACCAAATCAAAACAAGAAAAGTAAAGTAAGAGAAAAATAAGATATGTATATTTCTAGTTGCTGCTCTCTCTTAGCCTTGTCCAGAGATGCAAATTCTGAAGTCAAATGCATTCATTCTCCCTCCCTCCCTTCCTCCTTCCTCTTCTCTGTAATTTTGCGCACCACAGCTGAACTGATACCTCTCACCCACAAGACTCTAAGTATTCTTCCTCTCCAGGGACCCAGGGAAACTTCACCTAGTCTCACACCAGACTAGACACAGGAGGTGCCTGATGCGTGCAAAGACTTCCGGTCCCCGGGGAGGGCGGCCGGAGTCTGAGCAAGGATCTAGGCGTGCGGGACATGTGTTTCCTTCATGTCAGAAGCAAGCAAGCCCTCTCTTCTTCGGCTGGAACGCACGCGGTAAGGGACAAGAATTGCGTGAGGGTGGAGACCAGACAGTGGCTCAACAGGTCTGGAGCAGATCACCCCCTCTACACCCTGCACGCGCGCCCATTCCTCAGCTCTTGAGTCAGACATATACCGTAGGTGGTTGATAAATGCTCAGGCAAGGAGGGCAGGGATAGCTGCGTTTTGCAGACCTAAGATGGGGAAGCGAAAGGACGTGGACAGGGTGCTCAGAGTCTAGGGATTGGATTAGGGCCCTGAGCGTGACAGCTTTCCCTGGGGACTTTAGAGTTCCCCGAATGAGTTCACGGAATAAGTGCAGAGAAGTTCCTATGCTGACAGATTGGCGGGCATCTGACCCTCGGCCCCTTCCTGCGTCGCGGTCCATACCTTGCAGGTGGCTGCGCCCTCGGAGGATGCTTGCTGCAGGGACGCAGTGGTTGCTCTGGGAACCTCGAGTGGGAACAGCAGAAGCAGAAGGGAGAAGAATGGTAGGAGAGGAGACCAGGGCATGGCTGCGGAGGAAAAAGCTGGCTGGACTGCTTGGCCAGGCCAGGAAGGCGGGAGACTTTAAGCAAGTGGAAGCCCCACCCACTGAGACCACGCCCCACTCAGGCTCCTCCTAACTTTGGGCCCTTCCTAAAGGCTTCCTCCTCACACCCCCCCCCCCCCCCCCCGCCAGCCAGGTACTGGCCCCAAATCACGAGGCCACAGGACTCTGTCCAGCTTCCCCTCCTCCGCGGCCAGCATGTCCGGTCACGTGAGGGTTTTGGATCGGGAATGAGAAGGGGGATAGAGGGACAGGAGGCAGAGTCTTCATATTCTTCCCTTGAGCTCAGCGGAGGTCGGGGAGTAACACAATCTCATCACTAATTCTTAGCCCACCACTCCAGGTCAGGGCAAGCCAGCCCCGCCCGGCACATCCCCCCACCTCCGCTGATTAAGGCCGCTGCAAAGAAGCTAACTCAGGCAGGGAACTTCCCATCTCTGAGGTCCTGGGCCCTGGCTTGGGTTGAGGACACAACTCGGGTACTTGCTTCCAGCAACTGAGTGTGTGGGCGGAGACCTGCCTGATTCCAGGACCCTGCCTCTATCAGCTGCGGTTTCCCATCTGTGAAATGGGGCACAAGTGACATAACTGTGGATAGTCACCAGGAAAGAATCAGAGGTGACCTAGGCTGAGCTGGAGCCTCTGCACCAAGTCAGATTGAAAAATCACTGGGTCCCGGGATCAGTGAAAGGCCACCAGCAGAAGTCCCAGCTTCAAGAGGGAGAAACCTTGGTGTTCTGTGCAGGAGACAGCAAGCTAGAGGGGATGGCAATTCCCAGAGTTCCCCAGCTGACTGGGACAGCTACAGGCTGAGGGGTTCTGTTCTAACCAAGACTTGGTATTCCAACAACCATCCTTCCACAAGCTGGGCAGAAACCACCCGTGAGCTAAGCCCTCAGTGTGGAGATTCTGAGGGGTTCCACCGGAGTCATGCCCCAAGCACAGGTAACATTTGTTCATTTGTGTCTCTCCAGCTAAGGAGCTTGTGATTCTGCCTCAGCTTCCCAGGATCTGGGATCACAAGGTGCCATTTGTCTTAGATCACTCGCGGAATGCAGCATGGACTGAGGGCAACTGAACCCACAGGGTAGTGGGTCAAGAATGGGCTCTGTCTATTCCTATCCTGGCTGAGTCCAAAGGTGCTCTCAAGTGATGCAGGCTGGTGAAGACTGAAGGGGGGATGGGAGCACTCAGCGAAGTACTCGTGCTCACAAGTCTTGATGTGTTCCTACTCCAGGGCAGGACTATTAGGTTTCTCAATTTTGCTAATAAGCACAGGTCCTGGGGGTCTTGTTAGCAGGTGCTTGGCTCCCCTCACAATTCCGGGAGACTAGGGACAGGAGACATCCGCCTGGTCGCTGGGAGGTTGTCGTCACCTCTCTTTCCGATGAGGAAGTTAGGAACCATAAGGGCGTCACTTGAGGGCACAGCTGGTGTCTGCCTGAGCACCCTGGAGCTGGGGCACCAGAAGAGGGTCTGTTCACGGGTTTGGGGTTCCCTGGCAGGCCTGGATATGACTATGGGGCAGGGCCAAGTTGCACGGCATGCTGCATGACCAGACAAGCCAAGGTCTGTCGTTCATAACAGAGGTTAGGAATTCCAGTCCCCAAAGACACTCAGCCAACTGGTACAATGTTTCATATTTGTATCAATAAACGTACCGTACAAAACCCGCTGCCCATCAGCCCTGGGCAGGTATGGGGACAAGGGAGCAGGGACACACCCAGGGCCCTTGTCCCAAAGGGGAGGCGATTGCACAGTCGGAACAGCACAGGGCCTGGGCGAGGGCCACAGTTTGTATTTAGCCCTCCAGGGGGGGAGCTTCTCGGCAGCTGCAGGGTAACCCCCTGTGACTGGTTTCACTTCGACCTTAAGAGGGGAAGTTGGGGTCTGCGGGGCGGGTCCCGCCCGGCCCCGAGTGTCCAGGCCTGAGTTCCTGGAAACCACCTAGCGCAGTTCCTTTCTAACCCCGGGGATATGGCTTGAAAAACTCGGGGGGGCCCAGGCCACTAGCCCCGCAGCCTCTGTAAACATGGCAGACGCAGCGGGAGGGATGGCCTCCTGCGTGTGTTCACTAGGGGAGGGGATTTAGAGACAGAGACATTGACAGGGAGGCAGGCTGTGGGTTGCTCAGCGTGTTGCAGGCGGCGGGCCAGGCCCAGGGGCACGCACAGGGTGTGCGAGGGTGACGGTGAGCGCGTCGTTGTGCTGCACAAGCGATGCGTGCTGGTAGTGCAGCACCAGCTCCTTCAGGGACCCGTACAGGTTATAGGGCTCTGCGAACCCGAAGCCGGTGGCCGTGCGGTAGATGACACAGTGCTTCGTGTCGCCGTCCACCCTGCGTGGCCAAAATGGTGATTCAGAGGAGAAGCCATGCCTGCCTCTCCATGCAACCTGCTGGTGCCCCTCTTCCTAGCCAAGCTCAACAGGGCTCAGAACACAATGGTTCGCAACACAAATGACAACCCCAGCCAATAGCCCAGCACTCACACAACGGAGCATGCGTAACAGCCCCTCTGGCTGCTCTCCCGGATGAGGAAGGTCCCATCTCGTTTGCCACTCAGCATCTCCTCCGCCTGTGTGCGGTTGATCTTGCCCACGTACCACGTGCGCTCCTCGTGGTGGGGGAGGGCGTCCTCATCCTCCATTAGTGAATACTGGCTGTAGGGTGAAGCAGGAAAGGAGCCACTGCCTGACTCTCATCCTCCAACACCAGCACAAGCACCCCGCCCTTTAGGAAGTCCTTTTTGCCCCTTGCAGCATGTCACTCACTCCTCAGTCTCATTCTTGATTCCCAGCCATTCGTTGATCTTCCTCTGTCGGGCACCTTTCTGGGTGAGCCACCTGACGGGAGAGGTAAGTGAGCACCACGGAGTGGTGCAGGGGACACTGAGGTAAACCAGAGTGGGTTCCAAGTGCACTCTCTCTGGCGGCCAGAAGGGGCGCCTGGAACCTGGTGGTTTACCCAGCACTGCAGGGATGCGCACGAGCGCCCCCTGGCGAGCAGGAGAGGGTGCGACTCACACAAGGTACTGGTCCCTGATCTTGCGCAGCTGCATGAGATCAGGCTTGAGGCTGTTCATGCGCTTGTCGATCTCGCGGTTGTCCGAGGCCTGCGCCCTTAGATCCTGCTCCAGCTTCGTGCGGCTTTCATGTATCTCCGCGATGCGAGACTTGAGTCGCTCGGAGTTCAGCAGGATCCTGAGCAAAGGGGGGCAGGGTGAAGGCCCATGCACCCTCCAAATTCCATCTGCACTTGCTGACCAGCCTCCTGGTGAAAGCCACATACCTCTGCATCTCCTTCTCATTGCCCTCTCGCCGGAAGCGCTCCAAATACTCCTTGCTGCACTTCTCCTGTGTCTGGCCCTGTTCTTCGAAGATCTTGATGGTCTCATTGAAGGCCTCTATGGCTGTGCGCTTCATCTGAAGCTCCTGGGGATGGGGTGGGTCTCAGTTAGGCCCAAGTCCCTAAAGTTGGTCATTAAGGGTAATTCTGCTCTGTCTCCTTCACTGGGAACAATAGTGCAGGCTCAGCGAACTCTGACTCAGCCTACAAATCTCACTCTACAAACCCATCCTTCCTTCATAGCCAATTTTGGGACTCCAGAACCTGGACCTCTAAGAACCACTGGAAGGAAATGGTGTGTAGCACTGAGTGCTGGGGGGAGGGGCACACACTGGCTTGGCCCACCCCTCTGTACCTCAGCCCTCGCCTCCCCCCATGTTCAGAGCCCAGGTACCTGGGAGGTCCTGTGTATTCTTCATATAACTGGTCGTATTCGCGGCTCTTGTCCTGGTACTGCTGGTGGTACACCTTGAGCTGGGCACCCACAGCCTCTACGCTGTCCTCCTTCACCACCTGGTCCTGGACCCCACAACACACCGTGAGTGCTTTCCCTCCCAAACCCAGGCCCGGCACCCCAGCGCAGAACACACTTGTTGGTACTTGGACACAGGGTAGAGAAGGCGCGTGTCCAGCTTGGCGTTGTACTGGGCCAGTGACTCGTGGCGGTAGTGGGAGATGAGTTCTACCACGGAGCAGAAGGTCAGGGGCTCTGAGAATCCATAGTGACCATCCCGGTGGAAGACTTTGATCAGCTTGTTGTTCCCGCCTTTCCTGTATGCAGGAGTGGGGTCATTATCCTGGGAAGCCTCCCCAACCCGAGCCCCCACCCCCACCCCACCCCACCCCCACCGCCCAGGCGCCGGCCCTACCTGAGGGTGAGGGTGTATTCTCCTTGGATCTTGCTGGATGCATCTCGGACTAAGAAGGTGCCATCAGGTGTGTCCCGGAGCCTCTCATTCACCTCTTCCCTGGGGAACGGGGCATGGAGCCACTGACACGCTCTGCCCTCCTCCACCCTACTCCCCGTGCACACAGGAAGCTCATCTTTTGCTGCAGCAGAACTACCTGGAGATGTCCCCCCAGTACCACTCTGCATCCTGAAGCGAGGGCGGGCTCCCTCCATTGGCCAGGGCTGTTGGTGCCGGCTTTGCCTTAGAGGGTTTAGGTGGCAGTGCTGGGGACAGAAAAACACACGTGCATTACACACCAAGTGTATACTGCTGCTGCAAAAACCATGCAGTCGTTAAGTACTAACTGAATGTGCCGCTGGTTGTAGACTTGCCCATCAATGAGAACGGGAGTCACCTGGGGGTGCAGCGTCTTGCTCCTCCACGTGCTCCTGCAGCAGCCTCTCTAGCAGCAGCACGGGGAAGTCGGGGACAGACTCACTCCTAGGGGCAAGGGGGGGGGTGTCATGGCCTGGGAGTGACAGCTGCGCCATGTGTGAGAAGTTGGGGCAGCAGGTGTGGAGCATAATTGGCAGCGTGGGAAGACAGGTGCGACAAGGCATGTGCAATAGGAACTCCGAGAGGAAAACAGGAAGTAAAGCCGTGCCCACCTGCAGGCTTAATGGACCCTCTCTGCTTGTAGCTCCCTCACTTTAGCCCCCGGAACTCGGATCCTTACTCTCTCCCCCAGGTGCCACCCCACAGTGAAAACTCTGCCCATATGCAGCCACCCCCTGCCCTGCTCCCTTTGGCTTAGACCCAGTCTTTCTGCCTTATAAAGAGGCTCTCCCTGGTCCTGCCTATCTTGAAGACCCCAAAGCTTTGGGTCCTGCCTGGCTCCTCCCATCCAGGAAAACTACTTTTCCCCTTCCATCAATTCTGGGATTCAGCCCACACAGTGACGACCACACCCACCAAGCCACACCCGTCACGGGCTCCGCCCACTCACCCATCACCCTCGCCCCCTGGCGGAGGTGCACGCAGCAGCAGCGGCCCGAAGGCACTGGCCAGTGCATGGACGGCTATAGCTGGCGAGGGCGCTCTGCGGGCCACGCGGCCCAGGTGCTGCAGCAGGAACCGCAGCGTGAGCGCCTGGTGCAGCGTCAGCGTAGGGGGTTCCAGCACCAGCCCCACAGGCCCCGCAACCTCTGCAGGCAGAGACAGCCAGCCAGAGCTGGTCAGTGACCACCCAGGTACCCACCCCTTGGTCCCTTGCCCACCCTGCTCTGTCAGGCTTTACCCCGCAGCGCCCGGAACGCCTCTGCTGCAGCCTCAGGGGTCACCACAGCTGCAGGCAACGCCAGCAGGAAGCCCTTAACAGCATCGTACAAGGTGGTGCGGTCCCACTGCTCCAAGTCACTCAGGGACCAGTCTGCAGGTATGGCAAAGTGTCAAGTCCAGCCTGGTAAATGTGCCTGCCCCTCCCATCACCAGGAGAAGTGAGCAGAATCCCTAACCTGTCCGAGGTGCAGGCAGCTCCGGCCTACTGTAGCATTCACTGTCCAGCTCTGGGAGAAGGGGACTCATGTGATCAGCATACATAACATGGGGCCCAGGACACCTCCCCATTAGCTGTCACCCTTTCCCCCAGCAACAAGGGAACTCATGGTATCCCCCTCTGCCTGCCCACAAACAGACCAGGATGCAACCCCCACCCCAACAAGCAGTCAGGCTGGACCTCACCTGCTTGTTCAATGGCTTCCACCAGCTTCACCAGAATCGGGGGAGCAGGGTCAGGTGGGGAGAACTGCTCTGCCAGGTCTGGCAGTATGTGGCCTGGAAGGAAGGGACAGGGTGAACCTGTATGCCTCTATGCCTGCTGCACTCTGTGCAGCCGCCCTGCTTGGGAGCCCAGGGCCATAGGGAGCGCTGTGTCAGTGGGGTTATTTCTCAAGTTTACCACAAGGAATCTGCAAGCCCAGGACGGTGGGGGACACAAAGGACGGTAAAAGCTGAGTGCAAGGTGTGGGAGTGGACATCCAGCACTCCAGTACTCTGGGGTTGAAGACAGGAGGATGGCTGGTTTCAGGCCAGCCTGGGTTACACAGAACCTGTCTCCAAAAGCAAAAGAGGTGGCAGTGCAGACAGCTTTTGTATTAGGCTGGAACCGGCAGAGAAGCAAACGCCAGCCCTCTTCACTTGAAATACCTGGCCTCCACAGACATATATAGCTGCACCTATGTGGTTCTGTAATGACATCGTGTGGCAGCAAGCGAAGGTCACACAGGCTCTGCCTCTACTACGGTTGGTGTGCAGCCCTGACCGCAGAGATCACGGTCTCTGGCTTTACACTTCAAAGAAAATCGCCAGATTACAGTATCTTTTTGTTTTAGATTTTATTTTGAGACAGAGTCTCAGTATATAGATCAGGCTGGCCTGGAACTCACAAAGATCCTCCTGCCTCTGCCTCCTAGAGTGCTGGGCTTAAAGGCCTGGGCCACCAAGTCTGAGGCTCTTTTGTTTGGCTTTGAATCAGAGATCCTACTATGTAGCTCTGGCGGCCTCAAACCCAAAGCAATTCTCTGGCTGGCACTGCAAGCAACCCTCCACCTGGCTTCCACCCTCCCCCACCCCAGCCTCCAGGCCCGGCCCTCTCCCAGCAGTCCCTGCCTAGGCAGGGCCTTTTGTGCACAGGTGTCTGCCTGGCCCTCGGCAGGGATGCCCTGGTATGCAGCAGAGGCAAGCCAGGGCCTGCGGGGCCTCTCTGAGTTGAGCTGGCCCAGCTGTATTGGGGGGAAAAAAAAAAAAAGAAGAAGAAGAAACCCACCCACAGGAGAGGAGAGGAGGTGGGCAGCACTCTGACAGCAGGGGAGGGAGGACACAACAGCCAGGGACCCCAATGCCAAACGCAGGCCCCACTGGTAAAAGCCTCCCCCCCTTTGAGATGCAGGGGAGTACTGAGAAGTTGGCTGAGTGGTTCCAGGTGTTCTTCAGGACCTGGAGGTGCAGCCTTTGCTGGCGGGGAAACTGAGCCTGCAGAGGGCCGCCCTCAGCCCTGAAGGTTTGAGGGTGAGGCGGGGCGTGAGAAGTGGCTGGACCTTGGCCAGCCTGGGGAGGGAGGCGGCTGTTACTGGGGCAGCCACAGGCTCTGGCTGTGAGCCCGGATGGGCTGGGGCCCTGCAGCTCCCAGGGCCTGGGCTCTGGGGACGCCAGATGCTGCGTGGCCTGAGCCAACCTCCCAGGCCTCAGCTGTGCTGCAAATCCAACCCAAGTGAGGGGCTCCAGCCACGTAACTGTGTGCATTGGGCATCGAAGCCACATAGCTAGCCCCAGAACTCTCTGTGATCCTCCTGCCTCAGCCATCCCAGTGTTGGGATTACTGGCATGTACCACCACGTCTGGCTGCCTGATTGTCCTCAACAGGTTTGTGGGGCCCTGGCCTCCCAGTCTGTTGCACGCAGGGCCAGACACCCCACCTTTTCTGGGATTATGGCTCGCTAAGAACAGGGTTAGAGGATCACATAGAGAACTTGCCTGCAGCTTGCAGGCCTCTGCATCCTACAGAATACTTCCCAAGTTGGGTCTTCACTCCCTGCTGGCTACTTCCTGAACCTGCCTCTGGGCCTTTGCAGGAGCTCTGTGGCTGGAGGGCCTACGCCCTCAGCTCCTAGCCACTCATCACCAGAGTGACACTTTCTCGCTTCCTGAACAAGGACCAGGACCTGGCTCTGGGATCACAGAATAGACTGACGGTCTGAGGGGACATGGTCCTTTTCCAAGGTGTCTGCTCACCTGACTCAGAAGGTCCATCCAAGGGCCTGGCGGGCAATGGACGGGGCCCCCGTGGGCGAGGGCCTGGTCGAGCCAGAGCCACGGGTCCTAGGAACTCCACATATGTTCCAGGGAAGTCCCCACGCTGTCGGGTGCGTTCGTTGAAGCCAGGCATCCAGCCCACGCTGTGTGGGCAGCGCTCTCCTCCGTCAGCCACACCCAGTGCCTGCAGGGCAGCCCGGCTCACCACCAGGAGGTCACCAGGGAGCAGCTCCAGGTCCTCAGGCCGCTCCCGGCGGAATGGGTACACAGCCCTGTACTGGAAGCCCTCAGCACCTGCCATGGCTGGGCCTGGGAGTCTGGACAGTCAGGTGGCTCCCGGGGGCTCCAGGGGCCCCATGGGCTGGTGCGGCCTGTGTGGTGGCTTGCAAACCTCTACTTCCAGAAGTTACAGGCGACCTGGGGGACGCACATGCCTAGTTGGCCATTACTACAAGCTACTTGTCACAGAGGCCACCATTTAGTCACCTGTGCAATGATGTTCCTGGTGTTTTCTCAAATCACTTGGCTTGTGTCCCCCATCAGATGGTCAAGCTGGGATAAGTGGATCACTCCTTCATTAGTGGGGCTGTGGGTGCCCAAGCTTGCTGGCTCTTCAAGGTGTGCCTGACACCAGATGAGGGAACCCAGACAACAGGCTGTTACCATGCTCAGACAGGGACACCAGCCTAGAGGACACGGACAAGGCAGAGTTAGCCAGGCCAGAATCCCCCAATGACCTTGGGGCTGGCCCCGTCCCACCGCTCATGAGTCTCCCCATCTGAGAGTCCACGGTAACAGCCTTCGAAGTGCTGGGAGCCGAATGCTTTGCTGTCCCCACTAGGGTTGAGGAAACCGAAGTTCAGAGCTCTCTGAAGGACCCCACTCATCAGGAGGAAGTCAAACCACAGATGCACCAGAGTTCAAGGTAGGAACAAAGGCAGTGACCACATGGCCAGTTAGACTTGGGGCTACTGGGGGACCCCAAGAAGGGTTGAACACCTGAGCAGTGGACATGGCCCAGCAAGCTGTGGCCTGGGAGGGCATCCAAGGAAACAAAAGTCTTGGTTCTGGCAGGGGAGGGAGAGACAGGGTGCAGGGGTGTCCCCAGCTTGCCTTAGTCTGGGGTTCTCTGGTGATGCAAGAAAGGGGAGGTGTCAAGAAGAATCATGGTCACCTTAGTGCCACTGGATGATGGGGACAGGGGTGGACACCACCACATTGGGTCCTAGCCTGGGTCCCCATTCCAGCCTGCAGTTCGGTCCTCTGTGTATCCTCCTGAAGGACCGAGGGTGACAGGTCCCCATATAGGGACAGGACAATGCAGAGACAGATTGGTTCCTGCAAAGGCCTGATGGTGAAAGACGCCGGCCTAGGATGCACAGTGGCTTTCAGAAAGGAGCCATCAAACAGGCGTGTATCGTGCCAAGGGGAGGGTCTGGGCTTTATCCCCAGATCTCGGGGACCCGGTGCAGGTGTCCTAGAGGGACTTAGGGCTTCATGGTCCAGAGTAACTCACTGTCCGGCCTCTTGTGGCCTGCATGTTACAGGTAGGGAAACTGAGGGTCGGAGAGGCCTCTCCTAAGAAAGCCACCCGTCCACCCGCCCCCCCCCCCCGTGCCGAGCACGTCTGCACACCATGGGGGAAGGGTATCGCCGAATCCCCAATGCAAAAGGAGGGGCCTACGGTGCAGGCAAGATCTGCATGCTCACACAGACGAGCCTCTAGATCCTCGTGCACCCCGAAGACCCCCCGGACGACGGAAGTGGCCGAATCCGGGGTCGTGCCCCAAAGCTCTCCGCCCCGTTACGGGCGGGGACCTCCTGGCCTTAGAGACTCCGTCTCTACAGGCTGCACAGCCCCACGCTCGGCTCGGAGACCGGTTCTGCGTGGAGGAGCCCCACGCTCCTCGCCACCGCCATCGACTCACCTACTCCGGCCGCCGTCGCCACCACCACGACCGCCGTCGCCGCAGCCGCGGGATCCCTGCGTCAGCCGCCGTCGCCGCGGTTCTAAGCCTTCGGGCCCGCCCCCAGGCGGAAATAGCCGAGCGCACTCGGGTCGGGAGGGCGGTCCTTTCACCCCGTACGAGGCGGAGCCCGAGGCACGCGGGTATGCTTCCGGAAACTGCCGAACGTTCTCCCGCGGGAATGGTTTGCCACGAGACAGCCGAGGCTGGCCGGAAACAGCCGAGCACAACCGATTCGAGAGAGCGCTCACCGGGCTGTCGGCCAGACCGGGAGGCAGTCGAGGGCTTACGGAAACACTGAAAGTGAGAGTCGGAAACGCATTCGGTCTGAAGCTGGACTCGGTAGGACTTGGGACTCTGAATAACCTGAACCATTCCGGAAATAGCTGAACGTGCTACAGCAGGTTTTTGGGTTTGTCTTTTTACGAAGTCTTGAACCTGCAAGACCGAGGAGCGTGTCTGGAAGGAATCGAACGACCTCGAATACAGGTCTTGGGAGTTGTCGGAGGCCGCCGACAGCTTCCGGAAATTGCCGAAGTAATTTCCCGTTCCACTGGACGAGATAGGCAGCGGCACCCTCGGTAGAGAGCTGCTGGTGGAAGGGATGGAAGGCGCAGGCACTGCCATGGCAACCCTGGGCGTCCGGAAACAGCCGAAGTGTCTCCGGCCCAACCGGCGCGAGACTGCGGCTTTATCGGAGTCCGGAAGCGAGATTGTTTCCGGAAATATCGACAGACGCTGGCAGTTGGGGCCGTACGGCCGCCAAGAGAAAGAACCTGAGAGAATGAGAACCGGAAGTAACCGAGCTTGTTCGGCTGCTTTCCGAGGGATTTATTTATTTATTTTAGCTCAGCGCAAAGACCGGACTAGAACACTGGGACAGGGTTGCAGCGAGAATTCGGTAGTGCTCACGGCTCTTGCACAGGATCCAGGTTCAGTAAATTACAGCCGCTTGTAACCCGACACCCCTTTTGGTGTCTCTGGGACTCGCAGGCAAGTGGTAAACATACACATTAAGTATACTTTAAGGGATAATATAGAAAGATGGGCTAATTGAAAGACTAAATTATTTGTTTGAGACGGGGTCTAACTGTATGTAGAACATGCCGGAATTAAAAGCAAGTGCTATCACGCCCAGGTTTTGGGGGCTTTTCTAAGATTTATTTATTTATTTGGTTTTTCGAGACAGGGTTTCTCTGTGTAGCCCTGGCTGTCCTGGAACTCACTCTGTAGACCAGGCTGGCCTCGAACTCAGAAATCCGCCTGCCTCTGCCTCTCAAGTACTGGGATTAAAGGCATACGCCACCACCGCCTGGCAGGATTTATTTTTGTGTTTTGCTTCCATGTACATCTGTGCGCCTGTGTGTACCTGGTGTCTGTGGAAGTTAGAAGAGACATTTTATGCCCTAGAACTTGAGTTATAGATGGCTGTGAGCTGCCATGTGGGTGCTGGGAATAGAACCTGGATTCTCTAGAAGAGCAGCTAGTGCTTTTAATCGATTCATCCTTTGGCTTTATTATTTTTTGAGACAGGGTCTTGTTATGAGCTCAGACTGTATTTGAACTCATGATCCTTCTGCTTCAGTGCCCCATCCTCCCCAATTAGGATTACAGGTGTATACTGCCATGCCATTTTAGAGATGAGATTTTGCCCGTTGCTCTGTCTAGTCAGGATCCAGCCTGGCTTGGATTAAGTGTTTAAGCAAACCCCTATACAGCCTACAAAACTCACCTTAGATGACACACGATAGTTGTTCCCCACCCCCAGCCACTCACAAATGCACACACCAGGGTCAGATGTCATTCTGGGCTTTATTTGACACCAGCTCCAAGATGGGTGGGGGGCTACTCATGCACAGCCTTGGTCTCTCCCAGCAGACGGTACTGGCTGAGAATCAGGGAGGGTGCAGAGGGTTTGAGTGCCTGCAAATTCCCTCAGTGTGGAGAGCTGCATCACTGGCAACCCACTAGACGGCTGCTAGATCACACAGCATTATGGGGTCAGCTTGGGCTCCCCCATGGCCATGCACAGTGGGGCCCCAGGAGCGAGATCCTGTCCTGAGCCAGGAATCTTACTGGGACATTGTGGGACAAGCCTCTGGCCTTGGGGACCTCAGATGCTTGGATCACACAAAACTAGGGGTAATTCAGGTGTGTTCAGTGCACACAGAGTGTGCAAGTCGCTGGGGTTAGTCTGTAAACACAGCAGCACAGGCACAGAGTGGGAAAGACACTCCTCCAAAGTTACACAGCACAGTTGGGGTCCACACTTGGTCCTCTGGCACTCAAAGGAGATCACATTATGGTCCCAGGCTCACCATGCTGGACCTCACACACGGGACTGTGCATGTGGGCATTGGTTTTGTGGTACAGGGCGGTTGGTGGTCAGGCATGGTCCTCACTTGGCTACACAAGTGCTTTGTCCCATCCCTGCAGTGGACACCTTCCCTACCTTGATGGCCCTTGGGTTCATCAGTTACTTCCTGCAAGGTGTATGGGCTATTCTGCCTTAAACCAGAGCATTCCTCATCCCTCCAAGCCTCGCCCGTGTTCCCACACTTCCCCTACACTGAAGCATGCAGGATCACAGGCAGAGTGGAGTAAAGACAGTCTGAGGAGAGCTATTCAGACACAGAAGGAAATCTGAGTGTAGCCTGCCACTGAACTGGTGATCCTCCTGCTTTAGGGTGCAGCTTCCAAATCCTGTCCAAACTCAGCAGGGACCAGCTTTTGTGTGCCTTTACGTGGGTCTTGGGTTGGGAATGGGATGGACAGACAGACACACACACACACAACACATACATTTGGAAAGGACGGGACAAACTAGAAAGCACATAAGTCCAAAGTGCTTCACCTTGGCCCAGAGAACAGGGTCTGTAGGCTGTGCTCCAGGGGCTAAGGACAAGACAGCAGGAGTCCACCAGGGGGCCATCCTGGCTATTGCTTATAAAAAGTAATAAATTAGTCGCGAGGGCTTGCTATTTACAAGTCACTGGCACCCCCATCCCAGACTTTCCTGGGAGGGGGCACCCTCCAACTGAGTCCCAGGCTGATGGCTGCACCCCATCTAGGTGTGACTTGGTGAAGAGGGTAGCTCTGTGGGGAACTGCAGCCAGAGAAGGTGGTCAGTCTTTTCTTGCTGGTCCTGGGGTTCCAGGCGTGGCCTCTGCACCCTGCACAGCGATCTTGGGCACCGCGCGAGACGGCCCAGGCTCCTCATCGAAGCTTACCTCCTGCACGGCCTCCTGCTTCTTGAAGGAGTCCCGGCGCTCTGACAGATGCAGCCTCCTCATGACTACCAGCTCGGCCTCTGCTCCCCGGCCGTGCCGGCCTCCGTCCCCATCCAGCCTGTCACTGGTGCCCAGGCCCAGCTTGTCGGCCGACTGGCCCCTACGCAGCCTAGGGGACCGTGCAGGTATGGGGATGTGCCCGGGAAGGGGCGACGGTGAGCGTGGCGGGGGCGTGGGCACTGGTGGGCAGGCCAGCGGAGATGGAGGGATACTGCTTGTGGACTTGCGGCGGCCGCTCTTGTGTCGAGGTGGTCCGAGCTTGGCTGCCAGGCCATGCAGTGAGCTGGGACGGGTGTGGCCAGTGGCTGGAGATGCGGGGCTGCTGGAGCTTGGGGACACACTGGGTGGGGATGCTGTGTCTGTGGGCAACAGGAATTGGTCAGTGTCCCGCTGCTAGAGGTAGGGTCTGGACTGACCAAACTGGCACTGCCCATGCCCTCCAGTGTTGCCACCCACCATATAGGGAGTCTCTTTGGCCTCTCTTTAGTGAACTCTTACTCATCCATCAAAGCTAGGCCTCATTTCCCCTTCCTCCCAGAAACCTCTGCCTCCTCTTTGCATAGCCTGACCGTTCTCCAGAGCTGAGTCTGACAATGAACACAAAGCCACCAAGCCATCCACTCAGCTCAAGCACAGCCCATGGCTCCTTAGTGACTGTATCACAGGTATGCATATATATATGTGACTGTTATCACAGGTATGCACATATATGTATGTATGTGTGTGTGTGTGTGACTGTTATCACAGGTATGCACATATGTGTGTATATATATATATATTGTGTGTGTGTGTGTGTGACTTATCACAGGTATGCACATGTGTATATATATATATATATGTGTGTGTGTGTGTATATATAGATGACTGCTATCACAGGTATGCACATATATGTATGTATATATATTTTAGTTATCACAGGTATGCACACATATGTGTGTGTGTGTATATATATGTGACTGTTAGCACAGGTATGCACATATATGTATATATTCATATTCAGAGGCAGGGTTTCATAAAGCCAGGCTGAAAAGACAAGGCTGGCTCAAACTCTTGGTTTTTCTGCCTCGTCTCTTAAGTGCTGAGATGAAGGGCACTGGCTACCAGGCGGCAGTTCCATCTGCTCTGTAACCTGTGGCCCAGGCTGGGAGCTCACCCACCTGTGGGGACTTCGGGGGCCGGGCTGCGGCAGGGCGTGGTGGGGCTAGGGGACAGGCTGTGAGTGGGTGATCCGGGGAGGCTCTCGCTGGAGGACAGAGAATGCTGGAGGCCCGAGGAGAAGCTACGGCTGGTGTGGAGCACAGACGATGGCTTCGAGATCCTCTTAAACAGAGACTTCCGTCTGGGGACAGGCATGGTATCAGTGAACGGGGCTGAGAAGGCTGGGGTGCTGGGCCTCCCTGCCCCCCTGCTCACCGGTCCTGGGTCTCGCGCCGGCGGCTGCGCTTGCTCCTGCGGGCCATGCGGCCCTTGGCCACGTTCTTCCGTGCAGGCCCCACCTTGATGGAGGTATTCTCCAGGGCTGTGGTGCGCAGGGAGATCTTGTTGCCACTCTGCAGAAGGGACACCAATCACCCGAAAGCTTTGCAGGGGGCGGCAAGCACCTGACACTCAGGTCTCCGCAGCCCTGGACCCCAGGATGCGCAGTAGGCACACACTCAGGCCAGGGACTCAGGCCAGGGGTCCACGGGTTGTACCTTCAGCAGCAACTCCACCACGTCCATGTGCACCAGGCCCAAGACCGACTCCCCGTTTATGTGTGTGATGAGGTCCCCAGCACGCAGTCCCGCCTCCTGGGCAGGGCTCCCGTCCTCCACGCTCTGTGGGCGGGAGCAGCACAGCTTGTCAGGTACTGCAGACCACACCCCAACAGGCCCATGTGTAACCCGAGTAAGGCACTGCATCAGTTTCCCCAGCTATGGAGTCCGGCAGGGCAGGCCCACTCGGGGATGGACAGCACGCTGGTTCCCATGGCCAGGTCCCACAGCCTACCCAGACCACATGGTGCACCGTGTACACGTCGCTGTCGCCCATGTAGACACGAATGGCGCGCAGGCTGAAGCCGTACTTCTTGCCCGAGCTGTGGATGACGATGGGGGGCCGCAGGCTTCCACACACTGGTGATGGGTCCCGGCTTGGTGAGGAGTCTCGGGAGGAGGGGTTGGAGGACAGCGAGCGGGGCGACAAGGGGCTCATTAGGGGACCCCCACTGCCATCGTCTGTGGAGGGTGGGAAGAACACTACGTGTGGGTCTCTATTCTCCCACGTGGCCACACGGCCCTCAACCTGGAGCTCCATCTCATAAGAAGCACCCCACTACCCGCCACAGGGAAAAGTGACACATCACCTGCCGTGATGATGAGGGACAGGGCGGACACAGAAGCTGACTTGGGCACTCGACCCCCGCTGCCACCAGGGGAGGCCCGGGGCTTCTCGGGGCCTGGGTCTCTTGAGCCTCCTAGGCGGCGGCCTCTGCCAGCATCCAGGGGCCGAGGAGTTGAGTGCCGCGCGCCTGTACTGTTACTTCGAAGGCGGGCATGGCTGAGGACAGCTGTGTCGGCTGAGGGGACAACTGGTGTGAGCTTGACACCTGTCCATCTCACCCAGCCACGTCCCTACCCCCAGCTATATGAAGCTAGAATGAAGGTTCAGGGTGTGTAAGGTCTGTCTACTCTCAGTTTGTGATCTCTGGAGAAACTTCTATTCCTGTTTCAACAGCCCCCCACCCCAGACTCACCTTGAGGCCCACTTACCAGAAAGGTTGCAGGGCTTGGGTGTCACTGGGGTGGTTGGGGGTGGGGGATCAGGCTCTCCAGAATGAAGACAGGCTTTTGGGGATCAGCGGGTCCCGAACCTGCTCCCTCATCTTCAGAGGAGAAGGCAAACTTGGGCATCACGTCCAAGCTTATGGTGCTTAGGAGAGCAGGGCTGGGACCCCGGTCAGTCTGGCAGGAAGATGGCTGACAGGAGGAGGCAGGTGTCCAGGACCTCAGCCTGTTTGAGAGAGGAGACTGTCACTCACCCACACCTGCTTGCAGAACTATTCAGTGGAGAGGGATTTTAATCCAGCAACTCTGACTGGAACACCAACGTGCCTTAGCACGCCCCTATATTCCCTCTGGCTGGAATACAGAACGCCCTTAGCACACACCTTTAATCACAAACAGTGGAGGCAAAGTTAGTTTGTAGAAGGAAGCACCCATGCTTGGAAATGATGTCTAAATGAGTGGCAGACAAAATGACGAATCAGAGAAAGATTTGACAAAATAGCACATGCCCAGCTCTCAGGAGAAGAGGAAAGGGAAGCTACTTGAGGGGCAGTGGAGAGAGGAGGAGGAGGCAGTTTGCAGTTTTCCTGGGACAGTTGCACAGAGGCAGGCTGCAGAGAGAGAACGACTAAACACGGGGGGAAGACAGAATGAGCCAAAGAATCAGAAGGAGCCAGACGATTACAACAGATTGCCAGAATTAGTATGAGGCCAAGCAGGGCAATTCAGGGGGAGAGGGAGAGGGGCCAGTGTGAGTCTGTCAGCCTGGAGAGGAGGTAGAGCAGGAACAGCTGAGTTGAATCAGCCAGCCGGAGTTCAGAAAGAACTAGAAAGGGTGAGCGTGTTCAGCAATACGTCTCAGAGGCTGAAAACATTCTAAGTCTAGATAAGATTGAACGGAGGGTAGAAGCTTCCAGGACTCGGCCTAGGTTAGCAGAGGGGGGTATAAGCCTCAGACACAACACTTCCATCTAGTGAATAAAAGTTACTCTTCAACCCTAAAAGCCCAGTTTCCAGCTCCCACTCTCTAGCCAACATTGTTTCTATTGAGTCTGGAGCTTGAAGCAGGCATGGAGTTTATTAGCCATGTGCATTCGGGGTAGAAAAGGGCCATGGAGCCGAAGTCAAGCAGTGTTATGGAACACAGCAGCCATTATGTCTTAGGAGTACAAAGCTGTAGGAGCAAGACTGTCTGGGACCGCCTGCCTTTCACTCTTTTCTATTAGGCCACTGGGAAACTCCTTCTACATGAGATTTTGTAATCTGGTTCTCCTTAACGCCTCAGCCCACCTACCGGAGGTCAGTGCTCAGCCGGCGGCCACTGTCCCCTTCACTGTTGTGTCCCCAGCCTTCCTCTCGGTCCTCACTGAAGCTTCTTTCAGCAAAGGTAGGAGTGGGCTGGACAGCCAGGAACTCGGAACTACTGTAAACCTGTCAGGTTTGTTTTTTTTTAGTGTCAGTAATAGGGGGAATGGTGACAAAGGTCATCCCAGCACCTAGGAGGGTGTGACAGGAGACCCCGTAACAGAACACAGGACTAAACAAAACGCACAGGTAGACAGACTCAGGAGCATGCTGCCGCAGGCCAGCTCACCTTGCTGAAGCGGTGGGAACAGGACGAGAACTGGGGGATCTCCGTGGAGGACTCCTCGTCATTTGTCTCGTCGTCCTCGGAGCCCAAGTGGCGGTACCGCTCAGAGCGAGCTGTGGGAGGGAAGGGGGAGGCTGGGGCAGCCAGGGACACCCAGAGCCCGAGGGCTGTGCTGCTGAGGTACAGAATGGCTCAGCCAGCACGGGAACCTGAGCTGGAACCTGCCAGGCATCTGGGAACAGACTTTTGCACAACAAATCCAAACTCTGGTGGTCCGCACTGTGTCCCCCAAAGCTGTGTGGTCACAGCAGGAATTCATGCACCTACAAGACGTCTCAAGGCTGAGGAACATCCCATTTTACATAAGAGGAGCAGACAGGGGTTGTGGGCAGGAGACCCTCCTCTGCATCCATAGGATCCCCACTTACTGTCAAAGTAGCTGGTGTCGTCCTCCGCTTCAAGCTGTGGGACAAACTCTGCCTTGTGTCTCAGGAGCCCTGCCCAGTCCAGGGCCAGGAAGAAGGGGTGCTGTTTCACCTCATGGGTGCCTCCTGCAGACAGACTGGCTGAGCTCTGCACAACCCCCAACTCCCTGCCTCCCTTCCCACTGAATGGAGCCAGGACAGACCCAGAAATGTGGTTAAAAAAATGGGGAGCACCAGACCCAACTACTTGCTTCAAAGTTTTATGCATGTTAACTCCTACAGATCCTTCAAAACCCTAGCTCCCTCCTCCACACAGCCTGGTAAGCAGGGTCCTGAATGAATCTGCCCCATGGACTTACCAGTCCCCAGCCTGTCCATTGGGCTCTGACGCAGAAGCCTTGTAATGAGATCCTGAGCGTCTGGGGGAAGGGCCTCATCTCCCTCTGGCCACATGATTTCATCTGAAATTCCAGGTGGGAGAAGCGACAGGATGCCCTTTCTAGCACTTTCCACCACAGCCCACCATGCGGTAGCACTGTGGTCAGCCCACCTCCCAGTCTCAGACCCTTTAAGACGCACCGCTGACAACTTGTCCAAACAGCTCCTCAGGCGTGTCCCCGAAGAATGGCACACAGCCCACCAGGAACTCATACAAGATGACACCCATGGCCCACCAGTCTACCGGCTTCCCGTAGCCTTGGCGGAAGATCACCTCTGGTGCGATGTACTCAGGTGTCCCACATACCTACACAAATGGGGAAATGAGGCTGGCCTGGCCCCAGGGGCGGGGGATTTGGGGTGGGTGGGTTCAGTCTGGCCCTTGGGTTGGGTCACACCTGCTTGTCCACAAACTCTCGGGCATCCTTCTCAATGTGGCCTTCATACAGGTTGGTGGCCATGCTCATGAGACCGATCTTGGACAGGCCGAAGTCTGTCAGCTTGATGTGGCCGAGGGAGGTGATGAGCAGGCTGTGGGGGAGGTCAGGACCTCAGGCTGGCGGGAAGCCCAGAGCCAGCATAGCTGCCAACACTGGCTGAAGCTCCCATATACTGTTCTTGTTTTGTTTTGAGACCCAGTATCCTAGGTAACCCATGTCAGTATGCACATGCTTTAAAAAAAAAAAAAAAAACAGCCAGGCGGTGGTGGCACATGCCTTTAATCCCAGCACTTGGGAGGCAGAGGCAGGCAGATTTCTGAGTTTGAGGCCAGCCTGGTCTACAGAGTGAGTTCCAGGACAGCTAGGGCTACACAGAAAAACCCTGTCTCGAAAAAAAAAAAAAACCAACCCTTTTTGCTCAGGTAGCCTAGGGTGGCCTCACACTCTTTAGGTAACTAAGCCTGGCTTAGTCTCCTGAGTACTAGGATGACAGGAGTGTTCCGCTATGTCCTGCTGTGACCCTTTTTATGCACCTTGCAGATACATCCATTCCTTACAAATAAAGTCCCCAAAGCTCACTCTCGTACACTGCTATTCTCTCACTGGCCTCTCCTATTTTATGCCTGGGCTACACAAAGAAGCACATTTCTGTGTGTGTCACAGAAATGAAGTGCCGAGATAAACAGCAGGTGTCAAATATTATCTGCTGAGCTGAGTGCAAACAGCACCAGGCTCTAAACACTTCAGCTCACATCTTCAAACGGCACATGGCTAAGAAGCCAGAGATCCCTGCTTCAGAGTCATCCTACACACACAGAGTAGGTGCATGTGTACAGGGTCTCTGTGATGCCATCCAGGCAACCCCATTAAGGTCCCAGCAGCACCTACGGGACCCCTAACACTATGGCCCCGCCTAGAGCCCCGCCCCCGAGTCCCAGCCACACCCCCGACCACTTACTTGTCAGGTTTGAGATCTCGGTGCACGATGCCATAGTTGTGCAGATATTCCAGTGCCAGCACCGTCTCAGCGAAGTACATGCGTGCCATGTCCACGGACAGTGGACCCATGTTTTTCAGGAGCGTGGCGCAGTCACCTCCTACACCGGGACTTGGATCAGGCCTGGGTCCTGCCCATGCTGCTGAGGTCAGCAAGGGGCAGGGACTGTCTACAGGTTCTGCTCAGCATCGTAGAGTTCTATGACGGAGCTCTGCACACAGCTAGCACACAGCTAGCACACAGCTAGTGCCTAAGTGCATGCTCTTCCCCTTGCACAGCAGGCCACTATCCTAAGCCCTCCAGGGCCACATCCATCCCTCTCTGGACCTCCCAGCTGTGCTCAGGGGTGGAAGTGGGGGAGGGGGTTAGCAGCCTAGTGGCCACACCTTCTACATACTCCATGACCATGCAGAGGTGGCGGCGGGTCTCAAAGGAGCAGAACATGCCGACTACAAAGGGGTTCTCGGCAAAGGTGAGGATGTCGCGCTCCACGAACACCTGTTGGATCTGGTTGCGCAGAATCAAATTCTGCTTGTTGATCTTCTTGATGGCGAAGCGCTGCCGCGTATCCCTGTGGCGCACCAGGTAGACAGCCCTGTACACAGGAAGGGGGACGCTGAGCACCCATCAGTCCGAGCCCAAAGCTGCACCCGGTGGGACGCTGAGCACCCATCAGTCCGAGCCCAAAGCCACGCCCAGCGGGACACTGAGCACCCATCAGTCCGAGCCCAAAGCCACGCCCAGTGGGACCCAGGGCTCACCCATAGGCCCATTGCTAATGAGCTTGATAGTCTCAAAGTCGCTCTCACACGGCTTCCTCCGAGATGGACCGCCCAGGCCTCGGTTCTGCAAGGGGAGAGCTCAGGGTCTGTCCACTGCAAAGCTGTCCCCAAGTCTAAGCTGCTGTCTCACTGACGCTGCTACTTCCTCTCGGTTCAAACTTGTCAAATCAGTATGTAAGTTTCTTAGGGGTTTTTTTTTTTTTTTTTTTTTTTTTTTTCTTTTTTTGAGCAGAGCCTGCTTCCTAGCAAATTTCGACACATCCTTCAAGACCCACTTTTTCAGTGCCCATTACAGCCCAGCCCAGCTCTGGGATCCTTCTATGATGGGGCAGTCCCACTGCAGCCACAGCCCAAATCACACATTTGTTCAGCATATACTTCAGCAAACTCACCTCCTAATCCAACCACCCAGGAAAGAGCAACACAGGACACAGCTTGTAACTCACCTCTGGGGATCCAGGAGCTGGGGGCTGGCCTTCATCAAGGTCATTCAGGGGCTGGATCTCTGTCAAAAAAGAAAGTTGTTTTTATTTTTTAAATTTTATTTTTATTTTTGCTTTTTGGACAGGATTCACTATGTAGCCCAGTAGCAAGAACTATAGAATCTTCTAGGAAAGCCACGCCTCAGAGCCTTAGCTCTGAAGTGTTCTCCAGGGATTGGCAGGTAACAGCTGCTGAGTCTCTGAGGGTTACCCATAGTGGCAGGGGTCACTGTCTTAAAGCAGCAGAATGAGGCTGGGACTAGGAGGCCGAGGGAGCGCCTAGTCCAATCCAGCTCTTCCCTGTTGTGGGTGCCCCTCACCTTCCAGCGGGTCCTTTGCAAGGCCCAGCTGGCGGATGATGTAGCGGGGCAGATCGGTCTTCACGCCCTGGTCCTCGCGGGCCTGACCTTCTGCTGCCTCCAGCAGATGGTAGAATTCTTCGGGGTCGAACTCCTGCGCAGGAGAGGCCGTGAGCCCGGAGCCCTCACCTGGTCCCCAGAACCCCAGGACCGCCCGCGGCTTACCAAGCACTCGAGCAGTCGCGCCGGCCTCGAGATGATGATGAGCAGCTTCCGGACCAGCTGCACGATGAAGCCAACCTCCGCGCTGTCTGACCGCTCATGAGCCTGTGGGTAAGTGCACCTGACGAAGCCCGCCCACAGAAGAGGCCCCGCCCACACCATGATACGGAACAGCGGTGGCTCTGCAGACCCTACCCCAAAAAGGTGTGTCCCCAACACACCCCACCTCTGTGGGCGTGACCACCTGCCAGGCCCCGCCCTACGTACGTCCTGCAGCAGCCTCTCCAGCTTGTCCTGCATCTCCAGGAAATAGCGGGAGGTGATCAGAGCCTCGCCCGACTTGGCCAGGCAGTCCCGCGCCAGCTCCACGATCTGGTGGTGGATGAAGCCCAAGACACCGTCTGCCAGTGCCAGGCGGTCGTCAGGAGCAAAGGTTGCCAGGAAGTCCTGCAGCCGACCCTCCATCTGCGCAGTGGCCTGCGGGGTGAGCAGAGGTCAGTGGCGAGAAGGGGGGGTGTGTGTGAGTAATGACAGAAGTGGATCAGAGGACGGGCCAGAAGTCAGAGAAGACGGTTCAGCCGGGGACGGGGCTATAGTCAGACAGGACAGGCAGAGGGGGTGAGATAGGAATAAAGAGTAACTGATACAGAGGTGGAGCTGGTCAGGGAAATGACTGACAGCAATGATGAGGGTTCGGGTGGCCTCAGCAGAGGGTCTGATTCTGGTGGCTGGCAGAGAACAGAGCCTTAGTGGTGGGCAGGGTTCTGGTAAGTGACAGGGTGCAGGGCCTGGGTGGCAGACCATGCTAGCAGAGGGTTGCATCTGCAGGGCAGAGGGATGTGCAGCACACCTTGGGGAAGCGCTCCCGGTACACGTGGTTCATCATTACTATCTCATTGTCGAAGGTTCCTGACGTGCGTCCAGGGCTGAAAGGGTGACATAGGAGGGTGAGGGTCACAGAAGAGGCCCTGGTGGGGTGGAGAGGTCCCGGCCCAAGTCTACCTGAGGCTGCGTGAGCGGGGGCGCAGGCGCGGAGAACGGCCTCCGTCCTCGTCCACCACACTCTCTGAGCTGCGGAAGTGTTTGGACAGGAAGCGCAGCTCGTCTGCTGTGGGCTGGAAGGGGAGCTGGTGTAGCCGCTCCCGGGAGGACGAGCTTGACTGGAGCAAGGAGAAGGTTGGGGTCACAGCCCAGACCCGGCACCCTAGCATCCCGCGGGCCCACTGCAAACCCTCACGGCCTAGAGTGGGAGCCCCACAAACCACAGCAGGGTGTGTCCGCTCCAGTCCACCCCACCCCATTCCACCTGCCCAGGCAGCTGTCAGTACCGACACGGTGGAGCTGGGAGTATTGGTCCCATAGCCAGAGGACGGGAGGGAGGCAAGCGACCATCTTCTGCCGTCAGCCCTGGAGAGGGACAGGAACAGATGGAAAGACAGCTTGGCCCTGTGCTGGTGGGGACTTGCGGCAAGCTGTGTTGGCAGATTCCCACTCTGGATCAAGGCCCCCATCCATCACCTCCAGGAAGCCCTCCCTGATAAGCTGCAGCCCAAGCCTTGGCCAGTCAGATGTTGCTCCTGGAAAATTCTAGCCCACAAACAACTCAGGGATACTCCACAGGGGCAGGCTTTAGCCCCCTGTTCCCACACACGGCCTAAATGCTGGAACTAAATCCCACTGTGCTCAGTCCTTGGTGGAACTGAAGGCCCTGGGCACACCATGTCAGTTCGTGGTTAGTGAGCTAATGCAGCTGCTAGTGAGTTATTGATTTAGTCAGGCTGCAGCCCCTTCTTCCTTCCCGGAACTCTGAATTACCTGTCACCGTGAGAGAGATGGCTGTGGAGGGCAGAAGCCGCAGGAGAGACCACCACCAGACACCGGGGCAGGAAGGGGCCGAGGGAGGGGGACAAAAATCAATGAGGGACAGGTCTGGCCCTGTGAGGTTACCAGCCCTGTGCAAGGCCAGGACACTTACCTCCGGGCAAAGGGGAAATTGATGGCTGCTGCCGCTGAGAAATTCCGAGGACTGTCCAAGGGGCTGTTACCTGCTGAGGGGAGGTGGGAAAACTGTCATCTTGGGTGGTGGACAGACCCAGCCACCCACCTGGATCTCCCCCACTCACCAGTTGGGACGGAGAGTGGTGACAGAGGTCTGGAGAGAGTGGGTGAGGGTGTCCCCACGACCAGGCTCTTTCGGTTGCCACTGCGGCAGCTGTGGAGGGGACAGCAGGGTTAGAAGGCAAACCTGAGGGACAGGGGTACATGGATCCAGTTGGGAGTATGCTATGGCTGCTTGCATGCTGGCCCAGACCAACCACATGTCTCTGTGGTGGGTCCCTTTAAGGGGTTCCTGACCCATTGGGAGCACCCCTAGGCAAACATTCCCTTCTTTTTGTTTTTTTTTTTTTTTTTTTTTTGAGACAGGGTTTCTCTGTGGAATCCTGGCTGTCCAGGGAATCACTATGTAGACCAGGCTAGCCTTGAATTCACAGAACCTGCTTCTGCCTTGCAAGTGCTGGGATTAAAGGCATGTGCCACCACACCCAGCCCAAACATATCTTCTTATTCTTTTTTTTTGTTTTTGTTTTTGTTTTTGTTTTTCGAGACAGGGTTTCTCTGTGTAGCCCAAGCTGTCCTGGAACTCACTCTGTAGACCAGGCTGGCCTCGAACTCAGAAATCCGCCTGCCTCTGCCTCCCAAGTGCTGGGATTAAAGGCGTGCACCACCACCGCCCAGCGATATCTTCTTATTCTTGAGACAGTCTCATATAGCACAGGCTAGCCTTGGGACAGACTCAGAGGTGACTCTGAATTCCTGATCTCCTAGGATGAGACACATGGGACACAACCTGTTTCAACATTCCCTTTCCATCCTCATTACCACCATCTGACACGGTGGGGTGGGAGAAAACCCATCCAGCCTTCTGGGGACACTGGCAGGTGACTAGGACACACTGACTTCTTTCCCAGCCCATGGCCCTTCATCTTACACCACGATGCCAGCCAAGCACACCCCAGGCACACCAAGATGTCTGGTGGAGAAGACTAGGAGATGCCCAGAGGCTGTGGTTGTAGGAAGCCAGCTCCACTCTCCCTCCCTGTCCCTGAAGCTGCTGTCCCCACCTTCCCAAGATCCTGCCAAAGAGCTAACTAATGCTTCAGCCTGTGGTATCACACACCTTTAATCCAAAGTCTCTGAATTGGGGGCCAGCGTGGGCTGCATACAAACCCATGTCCCTTTTGTCCCTGCCCTGATGCCCCAGCCCAGGTCTCCGGTCCCTTCTGCCCACCATACCCTGAGCGTCGCCTCCACCTTGGTAGAGGTGAAAGCACTGGGATGCTGCCCTCCTTCCCAGCCCCCACAGTCACCCAGCAACAGCAGTCAGCGGCTGACTGGAGACAAGGAGAGCAGCCCACACAGCCCTCCACCAACGCAGCTCTGCAGAAGTGTCTCAGGGAGGGAGCAGCAGGCGGAGCCCTAAGGAGGCAGGGAGGGTTTGGGGCGATAGAGGGGGGCACGGTTTGCAGGCCAAGAAAGGAGGCATCACAGGCAGCAAAGGGCATAGGCCAGAGGGTGGTAGGGAGCTGGGCCTAGCCTGTTTGCTGCTGCAGGAGCCTCTGTTCCCCCCATAAGGACACCCAGAAGCTGCACAAAATCAACACACCCTGTGAAGCTGGCCGTTGGGGGACCTATGCTCTCAGAGCCTGCCTACAGGATGCCACGCCCCCTGTCTTAGTCAGGACTTATTTTCCTGCACAAAACATTATACATTATGACCAAGAAGCAAGCTGGGGCTGGGCAGTGGTGGCCCACGCCTTTAATCCCAGCACTTGGAGAGGCAGAGGCAGGCGGATTTCTGAGTTCAAGGCCAGCCTGGTCTACAGAGTGAGTTCCAGGACAGCCAGGGCTATACAGAGAAACATTGTCTCGAAAAGCCAAAAAAAAAAAAAAAAAAAAAAAAAAAGCAAGCTGGGGAGGAAAGGGTTTATTCAGTTTACACTTCCACATTGCTGTTCATCACCAAAGGAAGTCAGGACTGGAACTCAAGCAGGTCAGGAAGCAGGAGCTGATGCAGAAGCCATGGAGGGATGCTACTTACTGGCTCGCTCAGCTTGCTTTCTTATAGAACCCAAGACTACCAGCTCTGGCCCGGCGGTGGTGGCACACACCTTTAATCCCAACACTTGGGAGGCAGAGGCAGGTGGATTTCTGAGTTCGAGGCCAGCCTAGTCTACAGAGTGAGTTCCAGGACAGCCAGGGCTACACAGAGAAACCCTGTCTCGAAAAACAAACAAACAAACAAACAAACAAGACTACCAGCTCAGGGATGTCATCACCCACAAAGAGCCCTCCCACCCTTCATCAATTGAGAAAATGCATTATAGCTGGATCTCATGGAGGCATTTCCTCAACTGAGGCTCCTTTCTGTGACAACTCTAGCTTGTGTCAAGTTGACACACAACCAGCCAGTACACCCCAAGAGTCAGCTGAGCCACAGGTGTGGCCACAGTACAAACCAGTCTTGAACTGGGGACCCACCATCTGTGCCTGCTCTCCACACAGGGAAATCGGGTTACAGCTACCACGAGTGGGAAGAATTGCCCCCTAGGCTGAGGTGTGGGTGCAGAAGCGGAACCCAAAGGGCCCTGCAGGACTTCCTGTCGCCCCCCTCTGCACACGACACACACTGGCAGCCACATCCTCTCCCTGCCCGGGCTGCCCCATAGTCCTGCACGGTAGCCAATGAGACTGGTTGGTTCTTCTCCGTTATGCTTACAGGCACTGGACACCTCGGAGAATCCGTATCATTCCACTTGAGCACACATTAAATGCCAACTGCTTACACTGTTCCTTGCTCTAAAAGGTTGGTAAGCCATGTTGGGCACCGCACTATCTCAGGGCCCAACCAAAGCTTTGGAATGAGCACTCAGGGTCCTTGCAACCCAGACTTTGCCTAACTATGCAAACCTAAATACAGAGAAACCCAAGCACAGAGAGGTTGAAGAACTGCCTGGGGTCACACAGCACGGTAAAAGCTATCATCCAATTAGAACCTGAGTGGACAGTTGCACCACCTCTCTTGGCCTCTCTGTCTTGCAGAGGAGGACCTGGGCCGAGGAGAAGCCAGGCATGCCTTGGCTGCAGACCTGCCACCCACTCGTCAGCCTGGGCCATGAGTATTTGCATCTGCGCCAACGTTTCCGCTGAGTTCAGGACAGACTGCTTCATTATTCCCAAATTCCTCGCTTTGCGCGGTCCGAGTCCCGAGTTCAAATCCCGGGGTGTCCCATAGCTAGACCCTGCGCCCCAAGCCGCCCCTACCTTTTGGAACGCTGTAGCAGCGCACCTTTGGCCAGGCGGCTGCGGTGTCCGGGGGCCGCCACCGCGGTCCAGTAGCTGGGGTCCGACATGCTGCCGCACTCCGCCTGCCGGGGCCTCGGCCAGATCGGCCGGATTCGGCCTGAGCCCCGCGGAGCGGCCCACCGGCCGCGGGCAACAAGGAGCGCGCGCGGTAGGAAGGAGGAAGCCCGGCTGGGGCCCCGCCCAATCATAGGGCGGAGCCTGAGGGGGCGTGGTGTCGTGATGGAGGAGGAAAGGGGGCGAGGCGTTGCTACGGCGCTAGGCGGGGCGTTGCTAGGGTCCCCAACTAAGGAGCTTTTGTTGCTACAGCTCTGCCGGAAGCGATGGGATGGAGCGCAGTTAGAACGCGCCTGTCGGTGCCCAGCGTTGCCAGGGCCTTGAGGGACAGCGCGGAGCGTTGCTAGGGTCCTGAGCAGAGGGACGCGGCGGAGTGGACGTTGCTAGGGCTCTGGGACGAACGTGAGCGTTGCTATGCCCCTAGCAGCACAGGCAGGGCTTTGCTAGGATTCTGAGCATAGGGGGCGGGGTTACCTGGCCGTTGCTAAGGCTCTGGGTGGCGAGGGCGGGGCGTTGCTATAGACCTCAGCAACACAGGCAGTATATTACTAGAGCTCTAAGCACGGGGAGAAGCACCCTGGGATGAGGGCGGGGCGTTGCTATGGACCTCATCAGCTCTGGCAGGGTTTTGCTAGGGTTCTGAGCATTGGGGGGCGGGGTCACCTGGCCGTTGCTAGGGCTCTGCGCGGTGAGGGCGGGGCGTCGCTAGGGCCACATCAAGCGGGTGGGGCGTTGCTTTGGCCTTACCAGCGATGGCCAGGCGTTGCTAGGGCCCGGACGGCAGGGTCCGGCTTTGGCGGTGCTAGTGCAGGCCGTGACCGGTCTGCCCTCTGACTCTGAGGTGTCAGCCCTGCCTGGCGCTGCCCCTTTCCTTCCCATCTGTATAATGCCTGCGATGAACGCGGCGTGCACGGTCACGAAAGCCATTACCAAAGGCGATAAGTCACATACTCTACAAACCAAAAACGTCCTTCTCCCCCAGGTCCTAGGTAGCCAGTGGCAGTCATTTTGACAGCACCCGGTTCCCTGGATCTTTAGATACTTCGGATCCGAGCCTTGCTCGGATTTGAAGCTCAGACCCCATATTTGGTACGAGAAGATAGCCGAGAAAACTGAGGCACAAGTGCCCAGGGCTTCCCCAACCCATCCTTCTCAAGTCACCCCGAGACTCTGCCACGTTTCCTTCTGGCTCTGTGACACATCAGGCGTTCCCCCACGCTGCTGGCTGGAGCACAAACCCATATCCAGTCATTTATTCACTTGATAAACATTTATTGAACACTTACAATCTGCCTGCCTCTGGGACATTTAGGGGTGACTTCAAGGGTGGTAGTCCTTGATCTTAGATAAGGAGACAGATGAAGAATTTCAGAAAGAGGGATATACCTCACCTGGCAGAATGCTTGCCTGGCACGGAGGGCTCCATCCCAGCCCTCACCACACTTGGAGGTGGTGACACACACCTGTTGTCACAGGACTTGAGGGGTACAGCTAGGAACTTAAGATCAGCCTGGATGCTATTTCTCTCTCAAGAAATAGGAAAGAAGGCAGGTAGGCAGGCAACATAATGACTTTAACCCTGAGAAAGAAGAGAATCAGTGTGGGCATGGGGGAAGGGTGCCACAGACGGGGAGGAGGGTGCTCACTGAGCTAACCACACAGCTGCAGTAAGGACTGGGGCTCACTGAAAGTGCAACAGGAAGCCATGGGTGATGTTAGAGCTCCTCCATGTCTGTCCTGGGAAGCAAAGAAGGACCTTTGAGGAGCTGGGCTAGAGGCTTAAGCCTCCAGTGAGGGGAGCTGGCGGCGTGAGGGAAGAAAATTGAGGACCACATCATGGTAAGACCTGGAGAAAGTGAGTGGGCTAGAGCCCATGTTCTGAGTCCCAGGGACAGGCCCTGCAGCAGCCACGTGTGGCAAAGAGGATCAGGATGGCTACTGGTGTCAGGTCTGAGTCCTGACTCTGGGGACCCAAATGGTGATGGAGCCCCGGGCTTCATACACCTCCAGGAAGAGCCTTCCACCACCGTTGTGCCTGGAAACACACCTCCACAACACACCCAATACGCAGCTGTTCCCTTATCCCCAACCACAGAGCAATGCCCTGGCAGCCCAGCCCGCCCATTTCCTACTACTAAGAACTGGACTATGCAAACTACCCAGAGTGCCTGCCCAGCAAGGCTGAGCCCACAGGGCTCCCTGCTCACAGGCTGTCTGCCCAGGGGTTCTGGATGAAAACCTCTTGGGACAGGGGTCATAAAGTCACCTGTGACTAGCTCTGGGGACTTGACTTTATCTCTCTGCTGCTACTTAAATGGCAAAGCCCTGAGTGTGTCTTAATTTTTTTTTTTTTTGATTTTTTTTTTTTGTTTTTGTTTTTGTTTTTGTTTTTGTTTTTTCGAGACAGGGTTTCTCTGTGTATATCTGGCTGTCCTGGAACTCACTTTGTAGACCAGGCTGGCCTCGAACTCAGAAATCCGCCTGCCTCTGCCTCCCAAGTGCTGGGATTAAAGACGTGCGCCACCACCGCCCGGCTTTTTTTTTGATTTTTTGAGACAGGGTTTCTCTGTGTAGCCCTGGCTGTCCTGGAACTCACTCTGTAGACCAGGTTGGCCTTGAACTCAGAAATCTGCCTGCCTCTACCTACCAAGTGCTGGGATTAAAGGCGTGCGCCACCACTGCTTGGCTCCTAGGTGTTAATCTGGCCAACCTATCCTGTCCCCAGCCCCTCCCTATACGCTGCATGCCCCAGATAAATACACATTCCCTCTGTGCGTGGCCTCCAAGCCCTGGGCTGTCTGTGGCCTGTAGGGCCAAGTCGAGATGGTCTTTGACCCTAAAGGACAGCAGAGCCCCTCTACCTGCTTTCTATTCATCCATGCCAGAGCATCAAATAAGCACCTGCTGCATACTGGGCCCTGTCCTGAGCATACAGTGTGAGCAGAGAGATTCAGGCCAAGTCTTTTAGGGCCTCTCAAAGTTGTGAAGGAAACAAACAAACGTGGCACAGGAAGATGTACTCCTTCCACCAACACTGGGATCTGAAGGATGCACCTTAGAGTGACCTGTGCCGGCACCGATGGGGAGAAGCAGATCCGGGACCATAAGGATTATGGGACACACAAGGACCTTTTTCCGATAGTATGCGGGTCAGAGGGCTCTTTAATATTGAGGTATAAATGGTTGCCAGACAAACCACATTTCCCTGTGAGCCACTGTGAGGCTCTGTGGCTGCAGGCGAAGTGGCTCTGCTGCCCTCTGGTGGTGACTGTGGCTGCCTGGTAGGCTGGGCTCCAGTCCCCAACAGTGCCTCCATTTCCTCTAGGTACAACCTGTTCAGTCACATGTAACCTCAATTTAGAGTCCTTCCCTTCCCTCTCACCTGCCCTCCCCCGGGTTGGAACCAAGGACTTAAGAGATGTCTGACCTCACACTGTCTCCTAGGATGCCCCTGGATCTCCTCCACCCACTCCTGAGGAAGTGTGGCAACAACTGTGCCTACCTCCCACTGGGCAACCAGTTCCAGACAGACCAGCTTTTCTCCAGATGTCCTAGTCCTCCAAGACTTTATTCCCCTCAAAAGATTGCCTCAGGACCTTTGCACACTCAGTCCGTGGCTCCCACCCCCAAGGGCTCACCATTTGAACACAGTCACTCATTTGCTTGCTGGCCACCTCCAACCGACTGAAAACCCTCGGAGGGAGATGTCTGTCATTTTTGTTCACAACTAAGGACTTTTTACTTGGCACACTGGTTAGGTGCCTAGTAAGCATTTGCAGAGTGAATGAAGGTAACCCAACTGGGATTCACCATGGACACCATAGTATTTTGTCTTCCCCCATTCAAAATCTATGGAATCTGCCAAGCAGCTCATTCATACTAAGGTGTAAGTGGCTCCCAGGTAAGTCAAGACTTGACTTTCACACGGGCAAGCCCCTGAAACCTGCCCCAGAGTCACAGAGGGTGGTGCTGATTCTCAGTAGGGTGTGGTGGCCAAGCTGGCCCCCAGACTTAGGGAATCACAACAGGTTTGTCTCTGAGCCTCAGTTCCCTCAGTAGGAAATAATGATCACAGCAGAAATGGCTATTTTCGGTCTGGTGCAGCCCGTTGGGTTTGTGTGTGACCACAGGAGAGTTTCTGGCAGATCCCCGAGGTCACCACCCAACGGGGCTCTGGGAATCCAGCACCTGTCTTGAGAAGTCCTTGGGCTCAAGTTCTGACCTGGGCTGGGACACCTGTCCAGCTCCAGCCTGCAGCTGGGTGTTCCTGCGGGTTGCGAAGCCAAGGAGGGGGTGACACTGAGGCCTGGGGCGGCCAGGGGGTGTGAAAGGCCCGAGTGGAGGGTGCGCATGCGGGGCGGCGCCACTCACCTCCAGGGTTGCAGGCCCAGCGATGGGCTGCATGGGCTGCACGGGCTGCCGGGGCTCAACAGGCATGGGCTCTGGCTGCTGGGCGACAGACTGCAAGACAGAGGCGGGCGGTGACCCCGCGGCGACCCGGCGTGACCCCCGCGGATTCCCAGGGGTCGCACCGCGGTGCTCGGGCCTCCGTACTCACTCGAGCGTCAGCGCGGGGATCAGTAATTTCTCCCTGCGGGACTTCATGGCGGCGCCGCGGGAACCGACGCCCGGTGGCACCGGGCGCGAGCAGACGCGCTGGGACTATGGACAGAGGGACGCGCGCACCGGCGGCTGGCGGGGGCGGGGCCTCGGGGCGGGGCTACGGGTCAGGAGGCGTGGCCAGGAGTCGGACAGACTGCGGACCGAGAGGCAGGACTGTAGGCAGTACGACGGTGACGCGGAGCAGGACGAAAGGATGATGGGGCGGGGTTACAAGGTTCGGGTGGGGCTATGAGGTGTGGGCGGAGTTACGAGAAGGGCTACAGGTGAGGAGCCGGGCTTCGGGGAGGGCCTCAGTAAGAAAGTGGGCGTGGTCCTGGTGTGTAGATTAGGTTATAGAATGAGGGGCGGAGCTATGGGAGGTAAGAGGAGGCTGGGGGGGCAGGGAGGAGACTCAGAAGAGGGCGGGACCTAGTACAACAGAGCCTAACGCGGCTGGTGGGGTAGGGCTCAAAAGTATACTATCGGCTGGGCGCTTGGAAGCAATTTGCAGGACCCCAGTCGCGCGGGGGTGGGATGATGGGCGGGGCCTCTGAGTGTATGTGGCCTCTGGACTGGCTCTACCGCCTGTGTGGGCGGTACCACGTAAGAACTGCGGTGGGGGGCGGGAACAGAGGCGGAGCCTCGCGCGGTGGGGCGGGGCTGAGCGCCCAGCTCTGGAGAGCGTGCGCGCTCGGAATACACAGACCTGCGTGCAATTCTGGGGGGCGCAGTCCGGCGGACACTCAGCCGCCCGGCCACGCGCCTTAAGAGGAGACCTAGGTTCTGTGGACCGGGATCTCTCACCCGAGATCGCATTGTCGTGTCCCCACCCATCGTCGCGCTCCCTGCTCTGGTCCCTGACAGCCCGGGATCGAGTCACGTACAGCACGGGTGGCAGAGCTGGCAGCTCCCGGGGGACTCTGGCCCTGACTTTACCCTCGAGGTCGGTGCACTGCGCTCTTCCAGCCCCCGTCCCCGCCCCCGGTCCCTCACAGCGCACTCAGGGTAAGGTCCAGCCCCGCCCCAGCCGTAGTGCACATGAGGTTCGGGCGACTGAGATCCTGTTCTCAGAACCTGCTTTTCTTCCTCTACCTCTCCCAGTCCCTCCGCCCCCCATTGTCAAAGCGGGTTCCACTCCTGGTCCCCCTGTCTGGAATTGTCTCCACACTGACCGCCTCGCCGGCCTCCTCCTTCCCTGCCCGCCACTGGTCCTCTCCAAGACCAAACCTAACCTCCTCCAAATGATCCCGGCGCTTGTCTCTTTCCATTTAATTTCCCCTGAGCACACACTTTTCACGTCTTGTGTATCCCCGCCCCAATAAGAACCGGGGCGCCAGAGGGGTTTGACCATCTCTTTCCCCTGTTTCTCCAACGGGCGGGGCCCAGCACTTCATAGGTGCTCAAAAAATACCGAGCTTGTCAGTCTCCAACTGAGACGTGCAACTTTCAAAGATGGGACGTCCAAGGTTGTTTGCTCTCTAGAGCGAACAGGAGGTGAACCCCTCCCCCAGTCTTTGTTCATCCATCTGTAAACCCGGGACGCATCGAACAAAATGTTCTTTGAGCTCCAGAGCTCCCCAGATGATGGCAGCATCACGGATTCTGCTGGCGGGCGCCAAAAGGAAGCGAGTCTCTGTCATGCAAGCCCATTCCAATGTACTTGGGTTAAAAATTAATATTTCATAACCGTCCCTCCAGTGCTGAGAATCAAATATGTTTCTACATTTATTTATTTAGTGAAAGAGGTCTGTCCCTGCACACACCCGGAGGTCTGAAGACAACTTTGGGGCCGCCTATGCATCTGGAGCATGACAGCAGATTGTCTTTACCCACTGAGCCACCTCTCGAGCCTATGGCCTTCCAATCTTTGACCAAGCCTTCTACACTGGAGTCACGCCCTCAAATATTGCCTTTTTTTTTTTTTTTTTTTTTTTTTTTTTGTGGCAGGATCTTAGGTAGCCCAGGCTGACCTGGAACTGTCAATCTTTCTACCTCAGCTTCCTGGGTGCTGCTGGGATCACAGGCACGACACTGAACTATGCTTTGGCTGGATCCCAAGATGGGAAGTGTTTTATTTTGTTTGTTTGGTTTTTGTTTTATTTTAAGATTTATTTATTTATATGTGTGAAGATTATCTCTGTCTTCAGACACACCAGAAGAGGGCGTGGGATCCCATTACAGATGGTTGTGAGCCACCATGTGGTTGCTGGGAATTGAACTCAGGACCTCTGGAAGAGCAGCCAGTGCTCTTAACCGCTGAGCCCATCGTCTCTCCATCCCCGGGAAGTGTTGGGGTGGGGGAGGAAGGGGAGAGGCTCAATGGTTAGAGTGATGGCTGCTCATGGTGAGGATGTATGTGAGTTCAGGTTCATAGAACCCACGACAGTGGCCCACCTGTGATACCAGCCTTGGAAGGCAGAGACAGGGGATCTCCAGAGCAAGCTGCTGAGTTCTGGGTTTGATTGAGGTATCCTGCCTCAAAGGATGGCACAAATAGAAAAAGAGAAGGCAATGTTGATGTTGTATTAATCATCGAATACATTACTCACCCGCGGCCCCGTCGTGGAAGGCTCAGCTCCTTCTGAAATGAGACAAAGACAGTGGGGTCACCCTAGGAAGTGTTCCACCCGTTGCACCCCAGCATCACTGCACCCCACCTGGCCAAGGCCTCTTCCCCGCTTACACACTGCCTCAGGGTCCTTGCACCGACTGCGGCCTCCCATGATGTTCAGAAGCTTAGTCCTTACCTGCAGTATTCCCACCCGGCTCCCAAGCTGCCTGACCCTGCTAGTGGGGAGGGGGTGTGAATACATATCTAATTGGGGCTAAGTGGGAAAGGGGGCTTGCTGCTAAACCTGACCACCTGAGTTCGATCCCCAGGACTCACATGATGGAAGGAGGGAGCCATCTCCTGCAAGTGGTTGAGGATGTGTTCTCACACACAAGATTAATGAATAAATGTAATAAAATAATGAAAGTTAAAGAAGAAATGAAGGCAGGAACATCATTCCAGCCTGGATTACGGAAGGAGACTTGCCTCAAGTAATAATAACATATAACAAACATAGAACTTCTGTACTAAGACTAGTGGGACACACCTGTCACCTCAGCACCCCCCAATTTAGTTCTCCAGATCCCCAGAGCCTATGAAGTTGTGGGTTCTGGTCAGGGATGGGGACACTTAGATTTGCCCTTTGAGAACTCAAAAAAAAAAAAAAAAAAAAAAACCCTGGCCTTGGGCTCCACTGCCTCTCCGGAGTCCCTTCTGATCATGTGATTATGGAAAACTCCTGTTGTTTTTGCCTGTGTGCTTGTGTGCACACACACACTGGGTCATGGCACATGTGGTAACTTGCAGTGTGGATCCCAGGGAGAGACAGGCACCAGCTTCCTGGCAGGTGGCTTGACTGGCTGGGCCATGGCCCTAACATGAGAGACAGGCTCTCTCTACGCAGCCCAGGGTGGCCTGCAACTCATAGTGATTCTCCTGCCTCGGCTTCTCAGCTGCTGCTGACAGGCTTGCACCACCACCTGCTTCTTCAGGGAGATTTTTTTTTTCTCTTAGTTTTGAGAAAGCTGTGTTAGAAACTCTTAAGTCCCAGACCCCCTGGGAAGGCCTTGCAATTGCTTTAGAAATGCCTTGCCTCAGTTTCCAATGCGATGTGGGTTTAACATCAGGAGAGCTGTGCTAGTGACCAGGCCCATTACTTTTGGCTGCCGTGGCTCCAGCTTCTGTTCAGCCCAGCAGCAAATTAAACAGAAAGGAAACATGATGTATCTCATTGACTCAGCATCTACTGTACAGGCTCGGAAACTGAGGCACAGAGGCAGAGCCGGAGAGTTGGGAAATGGACTCTCCAGACCCCCCCAGCTCAACAGGCACGCTCATTGGGGCGGCCACTTTGGGGACACGGACTATTTTTACAATGGTGGGTTCCAGACTACCCACGTCCCTAGGCGGGTGTTTGTCATGGCAACCAGTGGCGTCATCTGTCCCCACAGCCAATTGGAGGGGGGCGGAACTGCCAGGCACTGGACCACTTGACTGGCAAAGGGGGAAAGATGGACCCCTGCTGTGCTCGGATTCCCTTAGGGTCTCCTCTCAGCCTTATCCACTCATGGGGACGGGGTGTCTTTACATCAGCTCCCCCGACTACCAAGCCAGAAAGAAATAGAATTTGAACTCGAGGGTTCAGCCTGGGATTCCACCATCCTGGCCGTTTTCTTGGGATCTGGCGGTCCTGCTGTGTGTCGTCCGCCAATTGGCCTAACCTCTCTGTGCCTGAGTTAACTCATTTAGAAAACAGCAGGTTCCATAGGGCCCAGCGCCGCATCCTCAGCGACGAAGAGAAGTTTAAACGCGTTCCCAAGATACAAAAGGACTCCAAGCGGCGGGAGGGGGGTTGGGAGAGGGGCGTGCCAGGCCCGGAAAGCTCCCCGGAAGTGGGCCCGCGACGTCCCCGCGCCATCTGCTTCCGCGGCCTCCTCTACAGCTGCTCCTGTGGCAACTCCCACACGGACGCCCAGCTACTGGCTGTTATTTTTCTTAGGGCTCCTCTCTGTAATGCAGACTGGTGGCCTGGAACTCGCCATCCTCCTGTCTCAGCCTGCAGAGTGCTGGGATCACAGGCGGACGCTGCCTTGGCCCTCTGGGACTGCTATTTTGTTGTTGTTGATGATGATGAGACAGGGTCTGTGTCGCTGTCTGTCTCTGTCTCTTCCCTCCCTTCTTCCTTCCCCGCCTCCCTCTGCCCAGGTTGCCTTGACCTCATGATCCTCCGATCTGCACTTCCTGAATGCTAGATTGATGGAGGCTTACATGATACTGGGGATGGAGCCCAAGGGCTCCATGCATGCTAGGCAAACACTCAGCCACACGCACTCTGCCTACTGAGCCAACTGCGGCTGCCCTTTAAATGTTGTGTTTAGGGATTCCTCATGGATTGGGGTGCTGTCTCCCCAGGATCCATCAACAGCCTATATACAGATCACCCAGTTTGGAGGAACTAGACATTATGGTGGAGCCTCACTCCGGAGGGACTTGTGGCACCCAGGCACAGGAGCCAGGGCTCCCGAGGTCAGAGGCAGCGGCTGGACACGGCATGCCAGGGCTGATATGGGCTGCCCATTTTATAACTGAAGAGACTGTGGGTTCCAACAATCCTGTGCTGTGAGCCGCTTCGGCTCCATCGGAACCCCAGAGTCCACCCTCAGAGCTTATCTGACTAGTGGGGATTTGGTTTTTGTTTTTTTAAACACAATCTCACGCTGCAGCCCCAACAGGCCACAGAACTTGAAGCAATCCTCCTGCCTCAGCAGTTAAATAAGTCAAAGATAGCTCAAAAGCATGGCTTGGGCTAAGTTTTAAGGAGTTTCCCAACTCCTGTGATAATAGGTATGCACCATCACCATTAACAAAAATCCCAGCTCAAGGGTTTCCTGGAGGAGGTGGCTAAATAGATCTAGGGGGCACTCATTCCCAAATGCACCATTCTGCAGCATGGGAGAGCATTGCCTGCCTTCCAGCTACCCTAGAGGCTGAAGTGGGCAAGCCTGGCCTACACAATGAGCCTGATCTCAAGTTGGCACACACAGCCTGGGTCCCATCCCCTGAGCCAGTAGGCCGTCCTGATGTTGCTCAGGAGGAGAGATAAGAAGATTAGAAGTTCGAGGGCAACCTTGGCTACCAGAGGGGCTGCCTCCAGCACTTAGGAGCGGAGCCTAGACCTCCAGGATAAGCCTCCAAGGACTCCAACTAGCTGGCACAGGTAGACTGGCCTTTGATTGGCTGAGGCTCTAACCTGTTAAATGAGTCAGAGATAGCTCAAAAAGCATGGCTTGGGCTAAGTTTTTTTTTTTTTAGACAGGGTTTCTCTGTGTAGCCCTGGCTGTCCTGGAACTCACTCTGTAGACCAGGCTGGCCTCGAACTCAGAATCCGCCTGCCTCTACCTCTCAAGTGCTGGCATTAAAGGGTGCGCCACCACCGCCTGGCTTTGGACTAAGTTTTAAGGACAGAAAAGGGCATGAACTTCTATTACCACCCGGCTTGTTTTCTTGTTTAATTACAGAGGGCACCACCTTGCAGTCGAGCTAGTAGAGCTGTGTATGTAGCCCAGGCTGGAACTTGCGGTTACAGACATGGACCAGGCCACTTTAAAGTTATCCTACTCTGGCCTTATTCCAGTGTCCTCTAAGCGCTCTTGTCTCCTGTTTCCAGGTCTTCCCTCTGGATTTCCAATCACCTTGCATCGAAGTTTAGCTTTATGGTTTTTTTTTTTTTCTTTCTGTTTTCTTTTCTTTTTTTTTTTTTTCCCGAGGAGATAGGGTTTCTCTACATAGGCAAGACTGTCCTGACGATCTCTGAAGATCAGGCTGGCCTCGACCTCAAGAGCTCCGCCTGCCTCTGCCTCTGAGTGCTGGGATTAAAAGCATGCGCCATCACCACCTGTCTTTTTTTTTTCTTCCTTTTTTCATTTTCTTGTGTGTTTATTTACTATATGTGTGTGCCCACGTGCCTCAGCGCATGTGTGCATCTCAGAGGACAAATTGTGGGGATCAACTCTCTCCCTCCACCATGTTGATTCTGGAGATTAATTAAACTCAGGTTGTTAGACGGTTGCAAACGCCTTTACCCTTGGAGTCTTCTCGTTAGCCCCCAAAATTTAACTTCTTCAAAACCTCACCATTATCTTTCGCACGCAGCTCCAACTGAGAAATGGTTTTTTCTGGATGGTTTTGTTATTTGGGTTTTTCAAGACCAGTCTTGCAGAGCCTATGCTGACTTTGAACTCCTGGATCCTCCTGCCTCTGCCGCCCAAGTGCTGAGATTAAAGGCGTGCGCTTGCAGGGCTGGTTACTAGTTTTAGTTCCCCTTACAAACAACACCCAGCCGTGGCCTCCGGGCCTTTGCACTTGCTGAGCCCGCTCCTCCCGTCCTCCAATTTCCAGCAGCCGACCTATGGCTGTCTGACCCTGAGAACCGCTGTACTTCGGGACTCAGTTTCCCCGCGTGTAACGTGGAATCTGTCATCTGAAAATATTTACCACCCATGTGGAACAGGTCGCGCTTGTTGACGTCAGCCGCGCCCCCATTCACTCACCCGGAGGCGGTATCTCTATTTTAAGAGGCCGAGGGCGGGCTCGCATCTAACTGGGGCCCGGGCGACACCCGCCGCGCACCAGCCCCGCCCCCACTCCCGCCTTCCCGCCAGGGTCTCCGCTCGGCGGCTTCTTCGGGGAGGGGGACCCGCCCCACTGCCCCTGTCTAAACAGCTTTACTTAATCTTCACTTCCCCAAATTCCTCTGCCCTGCGTCCGCCTCCCGCGGCCGGTGCCACCCTGCGCGGTCAGCTCTAAGCCAGTTGAGGTTTTGCACACTGTGGATGCAGGGCAGACGTTAGCTGCGAGGATCCCCGCGGCACAGCTGTTGGGCGCTTAGGTGTGCGGTCCCAGTCTTGGAACGAAGCAGGCAAACCTCTATGAGTTTTGCAGGTGTTACGATGGGGAAAGTGAGATCCAGAGAAGCCAGAGGCGTCGCCTCCAGAATCCCACAACCCGGGAGTGCCCTGGACTTGCATTTTGATCTCCCTGCACCCACTTTCTTACTTCCCGGAGGCGCAAAGCTAAATCGAGAAACTGAGGCTCGGAGAAGGCACCACTATCACACACCCTCAGGTCTTTCGTGATCACACAGGTCTGTGTTCCTGCAGAGATGGAATCTCAGCTGGACAACTTCCTTAGGCGAAACCCTAGGTTTGCTTATCTTTGGAAGGAACCGGAGGCAGGGGACTAGCTAGCTGCTAGAGGCGACCCTGGCAGGCAGCCGGGTTGTGTGGAGCTCCGCGCCCTCTGGCAGGTGTGGTGCGGGAACCCTCGAGTTCCTTCTCCCCATGCCCAGCCTCAGTTTCTAGTTTCCCCATCTAACAGAGCTCACCTCCCTTCCCATCGTGCGCAAACCGTTCTGGACAGCAGATGGGCAGAGGGCGTGATCTGATGTTTCCCGCCTTCCTCACTCCCTGCCTCAGTTTCCCGCCTGGAAGGCTCTGTCCGCGCTCCCACCGCACCCCGCCTCACCTGGAGCCCGCGGCGCCGCAGGAGGCTCGGCTCGTCCATCGCTGAGTGTCCCCGCGACCGGCCCCGCCTACAGTCCCGCCCCGCCCCAACCCGCAGGCCCGCCCCCGAACACCATTGGTCCTGTCGGTCAGCTGACGCCCGGCCGGTCCCGCCCCTCCGGCCCGTGGCTCTTCACAACGCTGCAAGCAGAGGCACCGAGAGGTCTGAGCGTGCTTGAGGTCATACCCAGGACAGTCGCGACGCTCGCCTCGATATAAAACTGAAGAAATTCCCCAACTCCATCTTTAAGGAAAAATTGGGTTTTAAAAATGTTTTACTAATTTTTAGAATTTTTTGGACGGTGTCTCATGTAGCCCCATGTTCCAGCTGCACATGACTCTGATCTTCCTGCTCCCACCTCAAGTGCTGGAGTGACAAGTGCCGCCGCGACCGAATTTACCTGGTGCTGGGCTCGAACTAGTGCAGGGCTCCATGCATGCCCAGCCAGTGTGCTGGCAGCTCTACGTCGTGGTTCCTGCATTGCTGGGCAAAGCACTTCACACACACTAAGTCACCCCCTACCACTGAGACCCCTCTCCAACCCAACTATATGGATTTTAAAAAGCTGTGTGGACTGGAGCCGGCCGTGCTAGTGCTCATCCTTCATCCTAGCACGAGAGGAGGCGGAGCAGATCTCCTTAGGTCATCCTTGGCTACATAGAGATTGGCAGGTTAGCCTGAGCTACATGAGACCTTGTCTCAAGACAAATAAGGGGTTTTAGTACATTCGTCACCACCACCTAACCCTAAGATACACCCCCCCCAAAAGAGCCCCATCCTCACCAGCGAGCTCTCTGTGCCACAGCCCCTGGCAGTCCCACTCTTTGTCCTTAGATTTAACTAAGCTGACCTTTCACTTTTTTTTCAAAAAAACCCCACGTCGTTGGGTTGTCATGTGTGCCTTCCTTTTTATGGATGAGTAGTATTCCCCCACTGGTTTACCAATGGGTAGCCATTGGCCACTTCGTTTTGTAGCTACCCTGGGGTAGCTACAATGACTGTTCCAGAACAAGGAATGTCTTCTTTTGGCATGCTTTCCGTCTTCTTGGATGTATACCTGCAAGTGGACTCCCCAGGACCATATGGTAGCTGTGTGTTTTCAAGGGCGAGGAAGTGCCAGTTGGTTTCCCAAAGCGCTTGCCCGCCAAACAAATGTCAACAAAGTGACTAATTCTGTGGGACACGCAGGCTGGAGTCTGGCTGAAAACCCATGTGCAAAGTCTACTCAAACTGAATGCCGTGTTTGCTCTCCCCAGGGAACAGAGCATGCCGCTGGAGCCTGACAGCTCCGAGGACCAAGGCTCCTGTCCTCTTATGAGCAATTCTCCTGTCCTTAGTCGGGCAGCAGGATCAGGTGTTCAAGGTCCGCCCGAAATACATGAGACAACTTAAAAATAAAGACGTAAATGCCTTTGAACAGTGTAGCTGAGTGATTTTCTAAACGTTTTTATGGGGGTTGGAGAGACGGCTCAGTAGTTAGAGCATCAGCGGCTCTTACAGAGACCCAGGTCCCAGCGCCCACATGGCGGCTCACAATTGTCTGTAACAATTGTCTGTTCCAGGGGATCTGGCGCCCTCTTCTGGCAGCCGCCATGCACACATGTGGTGCACAGACATACATGCAGGCAACCACCACACACACTAAATGAGAATAAAATCTTTTTTTTTTTTTTTTTTTTTTTTGATTTATTAAAATTTATTAAAATTTATTCCATTACAGGCATGGATGGATGGATGGATGGATGGATGGATGGATGGATGGATGGAAATGGCCTCCTTGGGACTGGGCGGGTCCAGAGAGTCTCTGGGGGCGTGTCCTGGGATTCTGGGGCGTGTTCTAGGGCCCAGGATGTCCCCACAGGGCTCCGGGGGGGGGTCCTGTGTGGACCTCTGTGGGCGGGTCCTGAGCGTCTGTGGACCTATCTGGTTTCTCGGGGGGAGGTCCCAGGGCTCCGTGGGCGTGTCTGGAGGCGGTATCGAGTCTCTGGGAACCTATCCGGTCTCTCTGGAGGCGTGGCCAGGATATGGGAAGGCGGGGCTCCTCATCCAGGAGGCAGGATAGAGTCTCTGGGAACCTATCCGGTGACTCTGGAGGCGTGGCCAAGATACAGGAAGGCGGGCTCCTCTCCCAGGAGGCGGGATCGAGTCTCTGGGAACCAATCCGGTGACTCTGGAGGCGTGGTCGAGACAGTGGAAGGCGTGGCTCCTCATCCGGGAGGCGGGATCGAGTCTCTGGGAACCTATCCGGTGACTCTGGAGGCGTGGCCAGGATACAGGAAGGCGTGGCTCCTCATCCGGGAGGCAGGATCGAGTCTCTGGGAACCTATCCGGTGACTCTGGAGGCGTGGTCGAGACAGTGGAAGGCGTGGCTCCTCATCCGGGAGGCGGGATCGAGTCTCTGGGAACCTATCCGGTGACTCTGGAGGCGTGGCCAGGATACAGGAAGGCGTGGCTCCTCATCCGGGAGGCGGGATCGAGTCTCTGGGAACCTATCCGGTGACTCTGGAGGCGTGGTCGAGACAGTGGAAGGCGTGGCTCCTCATCCGGGAGGCGGGATCGAGTCTCTGGGAACCTATCCGGTGACTCTGGAGGCGTGGCCAGGATACAGGAAGGCGTGGCTCCTCATCCGGGAGGCGGGATCGAGTCTCTGGGAACCTATCCGGTGACTCTGGAGGCGTGGTCGAGACAGTGGAAGGCGTGGCTCCTCATCCGGGAGGCGGGATCGAGTCTCTGGGAACCTATCCGGTGACTCTGGAGGCGTGGCCAGGATACAGGAAGGCGTGGCTCCTCATCCGGGAGGCGGGATCGAGTCTCTGGGAACCTATCCGGTGACTCTGGAGGCGTGGTCGAGACAGTGGAAGGCGTGGCTCCTCATCCGGGAGGCGGGATCGAGTCTCTGGGAACCTATCCGGTGACTCTGGAGGCGTGGCTCCTCATCCAGGAGGCGGGATCCAGTCTCGGGGAACCTATCCCGTGACTCTGGAGGCGTGGTCGAGACAGTGGAAGGCGTGGCTCCTCATCCGGGAGGCGGGATTCAGTCTCTGGGAACCTATCCGGTGACTCTGGAGGCGTGGCTCCTCATCCGGGAGGCGGGATCGAGTCTCTGGGAACCTATCTGGTGACTCTGGAGGCGTGGTCGAGACAGTGGAAGGCGTGGCTCCTCATCCGGGAGGCGGGATCCAGTCTCGGGAACCTATCCGGTGACTCTGGAGGCGTGGTCGAGACAGTGGAAGGCGTGGCTCCTCATCCGGGAGGCGGGATCCAGTCTCTGGAGGCGTGGCCAGGATACAGGCTACAGGACCCTCTCAGCTCAATCGGGGGGCGCGCGCGATCATTCCCGGCGGCGGCGGCGGTGGCGGCGACGTGTCCGCGTCGTGCACGCGCTCTACCGCCGGCGTGCACGCGCAAGAGCGAGCGATCGAACGAGCGAGCGAGGGTTCACGGCGGATGGCGGCCCCGGGGCCGCCATGTTGCGAGAATAAAATCTTTAAAATTGTTCTTCTTGATAAATGATGCCCGTGTGCTTGTTAAGGAACGTTTGTTTCTTGCAAACTCCTATTCATTCTTCACCACCCTCTCTGAATGTTCTTTCAGGGCTTCAGAGTCTCTGGGCACAGGGAGGGACCCTTACTCCCTTGACTGGGCCACAGGCAGCAGAAGCCGAGGCCATAGGGATATTCAGTGGTTTTTTTTTTGCTATGGTTTCCGGGGCCCTTGTGACCTATTCCTTCCTGCTCCACGCCCCCATGTGTGTAATGTTCCTGAAAGTGGGGCACTGAGCTAGCTACACTGAGCCTTCAGAGGTGGAGCCAGTGGGAGGGGGAGGAAGACATGTGTGGGTGCCCCACACTGTGACCTCAATAAGGGGAGACCCAGCACTCCAGTGTGCCTGGGATCTCCCCACTCACACACCCTCCATGGCTCCCTATTTCCTTTCCAGCTAGGCAGGCCCCTCAGCCTGGCACTAGAAGAAACTTGAGGCCATGGGCTTGCTACCACCAAGCACCGACTATAGATGCCTGGCTGCCATTCACCCAGCCCAGCCTGTTAGGAGAAACAGAGCCAGATATATGTGTTTGTGTGAAGGCAACATTGGCAGAATGGGGACAGCCCGGAAGAACCAAGTTTGACCCCCGTGCTGCTCCATGACTCCATCTCTTTTCGTCCAGCTGGGGCCTCTGGACTCAGTTTCTCCCTCTGTGATATGGAGTAAGCCATGGCAGCCTTTCTGAGAGCAAGGCCATTTTAAGACCATGGTGGGGGAGGACAGGTCAAACTCATGCTATAGTCTTCCATGACCTCCCCCCTCTTTTTGGATGGCCTAGGACTCACAGCAATCCCCCTGCCTCAGCCTCCCAGGCAAGTGCTTGGAAGGCAGGTTTGTGTTACTGCACCTGGCCTTCCCCGAGTGTCTATTCCATCTCCCTGACTCTGCCCGTCTCCCCAGCCCCCAGCCCTCCCTGTGAGTGCCCATGGGAGTCAGTCTGTGTGGGGTGTGTGTCAGGGCAGAGACACAGCCTCATTGTCCCAGAGCTGCTGACCTCATAGCCCTCAGGATGCTTGACCCTGGGCCAGGCCGAGCCAGCTGTCCTGGAACAGGCTCCTGCCCCAAGCTGACCCCCCAAAGACCATGAACTCATCCATATGGACCTCAGTTTCCCCTTATGCCCACCCCACAAAAGTATTTATGTGTGAGCCCTGGAACTTTTAATTTGAGATCGGGTTTCTCTGTGTAGCCCTGGCTGTCCTGGAACTCACTCTGTAGACCAGGGTGGCTCTGAACCAGAGATCCCTGCCTCTGCCTCCAAGTGCTAGGATTAAAGGCTGTGCCCACCACCCCCTGCTCGCTACATCTTTAAGCACAGTCGCTATCCGCTAATTGTGTTTACTTCCCTTTTGTCTGTCTGTCTTTCTTCCTTCCTTCCTCCCTTCCAATCATATAGTACAGGCTGCCCACACAATCATGGCCATCTCCTATCTCAACCTCCCTGTACTGGAAAAAGGACTTTAAGACCCAGCCTACAGCCGGGCTCAGTTTCTAGAGCGTCTGCTCAGCATGTCTGGGCTCCATCCCGTCCCCAGTCCCACTTGGATCAGGAGAAGTGTGGTACACACCTGTCGTCTCAGCACTGGGGAGGTGGAGGCAGGAGTTCAAGGTCAGCCTCAGCTACAGAGTAAATTTAAGTCCATCCTGAGCTACATGAAACCCTATTCAAAACAAAAAAGAACCTCCTCCTACTCCCCCTAAAAGATTTCCAGGCTTACTTACCCCAAGGTGGGTTTGTAGTGCAGAGGGCCCCCACCTCTGGGCTCACTTCCTGGCTTTCACTTTCACTTTGACTGGCCCTAGAAGGTAATGAGGTTTTCTTTCTTTTCTTTCTCCCCCTTCACTTTCTTTCTCTCTCAGTGTCAGTGTGTTTCCGAGTGAGGACAAGGTGGCTGGGCCCCTTCAGCCCTGTAGAAGTTCCTGGGGAGAAGTTTCTCATGGACATGATGGAGCTGCCAGGGACCAGCAAGCACATCACCTTCCTCCTGCTTTGCCAGCTAGGCGGTGAGTCTCCACTGATCCTTGCCCCACATCTCCTGGGTAGGGAGGAGTCCATGGCAGGCTGCAGGCTCCAAGTCCCCCGGTGGTCTCTGAGGCTGTCTTGCTCTTTGTCACAAGGGATCCCCGTGGCCACGGATCTAACTTAACTCTGGGTTTGATTTTCCCATCTTCTTAAACAAGAAAAGCTGAAGAAGGATGGCAGGCACATGGAAGATAGCATGTTCTGCACGCAGCTTGCCAAGACTCTCAGACACAGGATATGCACAGGCAGATTCTCAGGACACCACATGGACCACGCTGAGAAGGGCCAGGGCCCCGTGGATTCACTTCAGTCATGGCTGCTGTGTGCCTCTGGGCAAATTCTATGTCTCTCTGTGCCTCTGTATTCATCAGTAGGCCAGAGATCTGTAGCTTGTTGGCTCCAGGGATGGCAGTCAGGACTGCCATAGCAAAAGGGCTGCAGACCTTTGGGGACACCGTGAGCTAAGAGACTCAGCAAGAGCGGGTGGGAGCTTAATCCCAGACTGGGAGCAGGAGCGATCCGATCAGGCCAGGGCTACCATATTCAGGACAGCCGGTCGAGAACTGTTCGAAAACAAAAAAAAAAAAAAAAGATCGAGAGGGACAGAACGACAGGGCTCTCTGAGGCCTGGGTGACGGAGGAAGGCAGGCTCGGTGAGGTCACCAGAGGAAGAGAGAAGACCCTCACCTCAGAATCCAAATAGCCAATTTCACCTGACAATCCTGATATGCTCCCAGTTAGGCTAACTCTTTGACTGGGGTGTTCATCACTCTCATGCAGGCTTCTGGGGAGACCCTGGTGCCACCACAGTGGAACCTGCCCACAGGACATCACTGTCTCTTGGGGATTGTTGCTAACCCTGACTGTCACGGGGCTGTTACCCTCCCCCACCAGCAGGGTGCTTTAGGGGGAGTGTGCTGGACTCTGCTTCTCCACTTGTTCCCCCCCCCCCCGCCCTTCCTGTGCCCTTGGCGGTCATAGAGGGACCCACAGAGCCACCTGGGGGAGCTTATAACCAGGGATAGGGAGACGGATGATGGCTGAGAAAGGACGGACTGGTGGATGATGGATGGATAGGTGGGTTGGGTGGGTCTGCAGGCAGCTGTGTTGATAGCAAACAGACACAGACAGATGGGGGGGGTGGGAAGCTGATGATCTCATCGCTCCTGTGCTGTCCCAGGATCACAGGACTTACTCTTGTCTTTCAGTCTCCAGCCGAGGTGACAGCTGCTGCGTGGAGAGGACGTCACACTCTGAGGAAGCCTCAGGTCACCCACGTGTGTCGTGTGTCCCTCCTTCCAGCCCCTGCACAGCTGGACCCTACCTGTCCCTTTCAGGCACACATGAGCACGGTGGCTGGCCCCTCCTCCTCTGCAGCCTGCTCTCAGGGTTTAAGCGCCTGTTATTTAGATGGGCCAGGGTTTGGGACAAGCACCAGCTACATATTTGCACTCAGTCCCTAAGGGGAATATTTATATTTATTAACAAATATCACAAAGGAACTCCAAGAAACAGGGCCCCAGTCCACTGTTGGAAGACTGTGGTGGGGAGGGGGATGGAGTTGGGGGGCATCAGGGGTTCATAGTCAGCCTTAGCTAAATGAGGTTAAATCAGCCTGTCCTACATGAAACTCGCAAACAAAGCAAACCTGGCAGGGCACTGGGGCGCAGCTCCCTGAGCTGATAGGAAGCTGAGGGTTTCCAGTATTGAAAACAGAAAATCTTCCTGCTTAGGGGCCGTGGCCTCATTCCGCCGGGCCCATGCAAAAACAGGTGGAAGTTGGCCCTGTACCTGAGAGGTCCAGAAAGGGTGCTGGCAGTGGGGAGGAGGGCAGGCTTGGGGGAAGGGCATGGGGGCAAGGGGTGGGTACACCTGGAGCCCCACTTCTCAGACCTCCACAATCTCCCAAGGCTCCTCCTTAGGACCCAGGAACTTGAGTTGCTACAGGGTTTCCGGGGCAGACTAGAGTGCTCCTGGCAGTATGACGGCCCCGAGGACAGTGTTGCTCACTTCCTGTGGTGCTGGTGAGAACCCATTCCCACAGCCTCACTTGTCCCCCAAATCCCTCACAGACAAGATCTGTGGTGAGCTCATGTGAGCTCACACTGAACACGGTACCCGCCCATCTCGGAACTCACTCTGTAGACCAGGCTGGCCTCGAACTCAGAAATCTGCCTGCCTCTGCCTCCCAAGTGCTGGGAATTAAAGGCGTGCGCTACCACTGCCCGGCGAAAACACATTTTCTAGGCTCTCTGTCTCTCTGTCTGTCTGTCTCTCTCTTGTCTCTCTGATCTTTTGAGACAAGGTCTCACTATGTAGCCCAGGCTGTCCTTGAAGTCACATTCATAGAGATCCTCCTGCCTCTGCCTCCCAAATGCTGGGATTATACAGCAGTTGACTTGCTTTCTAGTCTTTACTTCACTCTCAAACTGACTTATGATTCTCCTCCGCCCCCTACCCAGCCCCCTCCCTCCTCGGACTCATTGCTAACCCTCTCCCCCTGCAGCTTTGTTCGTCAGAATACCAACTTTAGCCAAGAGTGCTGCTGCTACTTTTCTCAGGCCGGTCCCGGACTGTGCAGTTCTCGGAACAGGATGGTGTCCCTACGCTGTCCAAGGTCAATTTCTGGGTGGAGTCTCGGCTTGGGAACCGGACCATGAAGTCTCAGGAGATATCTCAGTACCTGTACAACTGGAGTGAGTTGTCGGTCTTACCTGCCCCTCTGTTACCACAGATGCCCCCAGTTCCCAGCCTGAGAACATCCCAGGTCCAGGGTGAGGCACTGGACATTACTGTGTCACACAGGACACCTGCCACTGGGCTCTTAGGTTTTTTCTGGCTCCAGCCTGATCCTCTGTGAAGCTGTATTTTCATGACTCAGCGCGTCTTGACAGAGCGCTGTCCTTAGTGTGCGTGAGGATGTGGATTGTGGGAAGATTCAGGAACGGATGTGGCAGGCAGTGAGGGAGTGCACCCTTCCACGAGGCAGGAAATTAACCACGGCAGAGGAAAGTTCACTTCTCAGTGGGAAACACTGAGCAAAAGCGGTTGTTTTAAATGTTTTTTTTTTTTTTTTTAATTTATTTTTTGGTTTTTTGAGACAGGATTTCTCTGTATAGCCCTGGCTGTCCTGGAACTCACTCTGTAGACCAGGCTGGCCTCGAACTCAGAAATCCGCCTGCCTCTGTCTCCCAAGTGCTGGGATTAAAGGCGTGCGCCACCACCGCCCGGCTAAAAGCGGTTGTTTTAGAGGGATGGATCCTGCTAAGGATGAGACTCCTGATTTCTTTATACTCTGCCAGGAGCCACGCCCACAGCCCCGACTGGGGATTCGGGCAAGGACTCTGCCTGAGCCACGCCAGACCGACTGGGATTCTGGCAGGACTCGCCTGAGCCACGCCCACAGACCCCGACTGGGGGATTCTGGGCAAGGACTCTGCCCTGAGCCACGCCCACAGACCGCTGGGATTCTGGGCAAGGACTCTACCGAGCATGCCACAGTATTTTATTTTAAGGTTATTTTTTATTTTATGGGTATGTATGTTTTGCCTGTGTGTGTGTGGCCATTACAAATATGTCTGGTGCCCAGAGAGGCCCAAAGAAGGTGCTGGGTCCTCTGGAATGGTGGCCACGTGGTTGGTGAGACCAGAAAACCGGGTCCTCTGACCCATGCTCCTAACCCTTGAGCATCTCTTCAGCCCCTTGATACAGTCCTTTTTAAAAAAAATCATTAGATTAGAGATACAAGTCAGTACATAGACTCGAGCTAGCGTACTAGGACCCTAAGGTTTCATCTCGGGCACGGCATACGTCAGTTGTGGGGGTGCATGTCTGTCGTGATCCCTCTTGGGAGGGATCAGGAGTTTACTAAGACCTTGTCTGAAGAAACAAACAAAAACCGCCAAGACAAATCCCCTGTCCCCCACCCTTGGTACAGAATGCCTGCCTTAGTCAGGGCAGCCCATAGGTGGAGCTGGGCAAACTCCCTGGACATTTGTACTCAAGTCACAGGGATGTGTGTCGACCCCCTCCCCCAACAGCCAAGATCACTCCTCCCTGGGACACATCAGAGTGTCACGATCACACGGGCAGTTGCGAATGGACTGGAATGTGTCCGATGAGGCTGGTGCTGAGGTACAGTTCAGGCGCCGGATGCCCACAACGAATTGGACCTTGGTGAGTTTGTTTCACAGGTCAAAGGTCACCATCCCACCATCAGTAACCCTCAGTTGGCAGCTTCATCCTCAGAGCTGTCCTTTCTGCTCTGTTGCTTGCTCCAGTGCACGCGCACAGCCTTCCCTGGATGTTTTTGTCTTGTCAGCATCTCGCTTCTTTGACAAGCTCTGGGCTGCCTTTCTCTGCTGGGTCCCTGTGGTCCAAGCTCTGGCCTTCTATACTCTGTTTGTGTGAGGGCTAGCCCAATCATTCCCCACCCACCCCCAGTGTGAAGGGCACCTCTTACTCTCAGATCCGTTCTCACCCTCCCTCACCCAATCACTCCTCAGCCACTGGAGTCCCCTGGTTCCCTCAGTTTTCCTCTCAGATAAACAGGCAGTGAAGTCAGAGGAGCCTGACCTTGTAGCATCCACCTTGGGAGTTGCAGGAGGGAGGCCCTGGGGGCAGTGAGGAGGGAGGGAGGGAGGGAGGCCCTGGGGGCAGTGAGGAGGGAGGAGGGAGGCCCTGGGGGCAGTGAGGAGGGGAGGGAGCGGGAGGGAGGCCCTGGGGGCAGTGAGGAGGGAGGGAGGACCCGGGCTCGAGGGAAGGCTCAGTGTGCACCCAATGAGGACGCCAGGTGAAGGAAGGAAAGCAAACCGGAAACTTTCCACCTGCACCTGTCTGAGCCACAGTACCTAGCCTCTTTCTCTTTTAGGGTGACTGTGGACCTCAGGTTAACTCTGGCTTAGGTGTGCTTGGCGACATTGATGGTAGCAGTTCTGGTAAGCATTCATGAAGTCCCCCTGCTCTATGCAGGGCCTGTGGCTCTGCCCTGTTGGTCAGTGTGGGTTTATTCCTATTCTGCAAAGGGCAGAGTGACAAGTGCAACAGCCAAGGTCACAGTCAAGGGTGGGAGCAGAGCTCCAGCCCAGCAAAGTCCCAGAAGCCGGCAAAGGCCTCTGGCAGGCAGAGCTCACAACTGCTGTTGGGTGACCTGGGTCTACATCTGGGCAGCCCCAGCACACTGACACCGCAGTCCATGTCCTCTGTCTCCCAGAGTCCTGCCTCTGCCCTTCTGAGAACATGGCCCAGGAGATCCAGATAAGGCGGCGGCGGCGGCTCTCCTCAGGGGCCCCTGGAGGTCCCTGGAGTGACTGGAGTACCCCTGTGTGTGTTCCACCTGGTGAGAGGGGCCTGGGTTACAAGTAGTGGGAAGTTAACAAAGCCACATGTGGTGGTGCATGCCAATTACCCAACACCAAGAGAGCTGAGGCAAGGGGATTCTGTTTTTGATGTCAGCCTGGGCTTCATAGCCAGACCCTGTGTCAAAAGAAAATAATAAAAGATATGGCTGCAAATTTCAGACATCAGGCTGGGGTGTTGTTAGACATCAGGCTGGGGGTTAGACATCAGGCTGGGGGGTTAGACATCAGGCTGGGGGGTTAGACATCAGGCTGGGGGGTTAGACATCAGGCTGGGGGATTATTAAACATCAGGTTTCAGGGTCAGGAGGGTCCTTCCAGTCTGGGACCAGCTCTGCTCTCCTTACAGATCTCCTCCCCAAGGCCAAGATTAAGTTCTTGGTGGAGCCCCTGAACCAAGGTGGAAGGAGGCGTCTGACCATGCAGGGGCAGGTGACTGTGCTAGCCTGGGCTGGGGGTGACAGCGGTGGCAGGTTATGAAGTTAACTTTGAAAGATGGCTGGGCATGGTGGCCCACACCTGTCATCCAGCACAGGTAGACAAAGGAAAAATGAGGAGTTTAAGGTCATTCTTGGCCAGCCTGGGCTACAGGAGACCCTGTCTGTGCTGCTAATGGGGAGCAGGAGCATGCCTGTGAGGAGGGAGGGTAGTGTCACTGCAGCGCAGGTCTGTCCTGGATCCCCACGCCCCTGTCCTCTCTGCAGTCGCCACAGCTGGCTGTCCCGGAAGGCTGCCTGGACAGGCCTGGTGCGCGGGTGAGGAAGCATTTGGTACTGGTGCGCATGCTGTCCTGCAGGTGCCAGGCTCACACCTCGAAGACCGTGCCCCTGGGCAAGACGCTGAACCTCTCCGGGGCCGCCTAGACCTGAATGTGCTCGCCGAGACTCGCTTTGGCCGCAGCACCCTCCAGAAGTGGCCGCTTCCCGCCCAAGAGCTCACAGGTGCCCGGGTCGCCGGGTCGCTGGGGAGGGGCAAGAGGGAGGCTGGGTCCGCTCTGCGCTGAGCATGCGCGAGGCCTGGTCCACGCCTCACTCAAGGAAGACCGAGATTAATTTAAGGTCGCATCAAAAATGCTGTTTCCAAGATGTGCAGTGTTTGATGCGGGGCTTTAAAACCTTCGAACGGCGTGGGTGGGGCACTCAAGGGGCTGAGACTGGAGGATTTCAAATTCCAGGCTTCACATAGACACCTTATCTGAAAACTACAACAGAAGACCCTTGTCGCCTCCTACCTCTTGGCCTCTCATTAAACCTTTTGCCCATGCACCTGTTACAGTGTCCAGGCACAGGCACTTGACAGGCTGGCACAGCAGTGGGCTCTGGCTTGGGTGATTCAGGCTTTGCTGGGCAGACTCAGGCTGGTGGTTTTCCCTCTCTGTGCCTCTGGTTATGTTTGTGCAAAGTAGGGCAACCAGCCAGGCCTAGTGAGATATGCCTTTAATCCCAGCATTCAGGAGGCAGAACCAAAAGGATCTCTGTGAGTTGAAGGCTAGCTCGGTCTACAGAGTGAGTTCCAGGACAGCCAGGGCTACACGGAAAAACCCTGTCATGAAAAAGAAAAAAATAACAAAAGTCCCACTTTGTAGCCTGTAAATGTTCAGCTATCAATCAGCTTGACATACAGTTGGTGCTCAATAAATGCTGAGTTGACCTCAGAGTGGGAAGCCCAGTCTGTGTCTGTGATTATTACTGACATGCTGGTGACCCCTTGTCCCTATGTGACACTTGGTCTCCTTCTAGGACAAGAACCCTGAATGTCAGCGTGGAAGGCAACGTGACATCCATGCAGTGGGCAGCCCAGACTCCAGGCACCACCTACTGCCTTGAGTGGCAGCCGTGGGGCCAGGACAGGAACCACACGCACTGTACCCTGATTGCACCAGAAGATGGGACCCTGCCAAGAGGGGTAACATTGTCAGATAAACGTCTCTGTGATATCACATGGTGAACTCCAACCTTCAGGGTCTGTGGGACAGGGTGTCTGAAGCCCAGAGCCATCTGCACTTACTCAGAGTCACACAGCTCCCGGTGGGCGCCTGCATCTGCAGCCTTTTCGGGGTTCCTGTGTCCTGCCCGAGCAGGTCACACCGCAGCCGATAATGAGTCTCACATATTACGGTGATTTAAACATTCCCCGACACCATGGAAGGTGGCAGTTCACAGTTGCTGTTGGCAAATTAATGAGGCCTGGAGAAAGGCAGGCAGCAGGACGGTGCCTGAGGTGTCTTGTTTTAAGATGTCCTGCTCTGGGTTTTGGCTGGAGTCCTGATGGACACACTTTTGGGGTTCTTAGAGAACCCCGCTGGGACTTTGGAGCTGAACACAGACTTCTCTGTATGCTGTAAGGCTGGAGTAGTTAGATGAGGGATCCAGGGGAAGAGGTAGAAAGGTTTTGAAACACGAGTAGGAGTTTTCTAGGCAGTCCCAGAAGGCAGCACAGCCAGTGAGCCAGTGAGCCGCGAGAGTCCATCAGTGGCCTCTGTACTGGTGGTCCTTCTAGTGACACACAGCTGGAGCTCCGAGCCGACCCTGGACCAGGAGGAATGTTACCACATCACTGTCTTTGCCTCCAAGAACCCCAAGAATCCCATTCTGTGGGCCACAGCTCTGTCCAGTTACTACTTTGGGGGTAACGGTGAGTGAATCGATCCCTTGGTCACCCTTGGTGTCCCTTGGTCACCTTGGGGTGGCTGTGGCTGAACCAAGGATGTGAGCTGGCCAGATGCTATCTCTATTGATGCCACCCAGTAGATGTGGCTAAGGCTATACGTAGAGCCCTAAGCTTGTGGAGTTAGGGTGCTGGGCGGATCCAGGGCTGTGGGTGGGACTGGCAGCCACTGTGGTAGACGTAGCCACCGTGGAGAGGGCGTGGCGATGTGTGTGGTCTGCTTGAGCAGGCGGGACCTTCCCTTCGGCTGCCCCTCGCTGACTGGGGCGTTGCACAGCCTCGAGAGTCGGGACTCCGCGCCACGTGTCGGTGAGGAACTACACCGAGAACTCGGTGTCCGTGGAGTGGACGGCGTCGCAGCTGAGCACCTGCCCGGGGTCCTAACGCAATACGTCGTGCGCTGCGCGGCTGAAGACGGCACGTGGGAAGTCAGGTGCGAGGGGTGTGGGGGTGTGACGGGTGTGGTGCGAGCCCCGCTGCTGTGACCTTGAGACAAGATACAGCGACCCCCAGCGAGTGTGGACCCCAAAGGGCTGCGCTGGTCAGGCTCGTACCACAGGTCATGAAGGGATCCCTAACCCACTGCTGCCTTCCCCAGCAGAGTGGCTCGTGCCACCCACGAAAACCCAAGTGACACTTGACAAGCTGCGCTAGCCGCGTGGTGTACAAGGTTCAGGTGCGAGCCGACACTGCGCGGCTCCCAGGCATCTGGAGCCATCCCCAGCGCTTCAGCTTTGGTGAGTGGAGACACAAAGGACAGCTGACTGCTCTTCCCCTAATGACCCCACAGTGCCAAGGACCAGCCTCGGCTTGGAAAGGGGGTCCTTAGGAAGGGGTGTTTGGGAGTGGCGAAAGAACAACTTGAAGTCATTGTGGGGTACAGGATAGATCTCTGCTTGAGACATCTGTCTGCTAGAGAAAATTCTAAAAGCTCTCTGGATAGTTCATGGGCTTTCTGACTAAAGTCAGAAAAAATTCTTAGATTTCCCAATCAAGTCAGAAATCCTGTTAGAAAAAATTCTAAAAGTAAATCTTGAGTTTTCTGATCAAAATCTGAAAGCCAGAAAATTTTCTAAATACCTGTGTTAGCTCTCCAAGTTCCCTCCTCTGGGGGTCTCTCTCTCTCTCTCTCTCTCTCTCCCAGGCCAAAGCCCAGTCTTTTATTCTTTTATTTACATATCAATCCATCATCCATTTATCCACCTTCCCCTTGATCATTCCTCAAATCACCAGCCCCCGATTCTTAGAAAAGGGCAGCAAGTATGTTCTTTTTTCTTTTTCCTTTTTGAAGTTTTTTTTTTTTTAAATTCATTTATTTTATTTATATGTATACACTGTAGTTGTCTTCAGACACACCAAAAGAGGGCACCAGATCCCATCACAAATGGTTGTGAGCCACCATGTGGTTGTTGGGAATTGAACTCAGGACCTCTGGAAGAGCAATCAGTGCTCTTAACCGCTGAGCCATCTTTCTGGTTTTTTTTCCCTTTTTCTTAGCATTGCAAATGAATTCAGAGATCTGTCTGTCTTTGAAGCACAGAGACTAAGTTTAGCTGGGTGAGATCCTGCCTGAGATTATCATTCCCTAAATCTCTCATCTCCTTCCTCAGTATCTTTCTGACAAGCTGCCCTTGTCCTTTCAGATCTGGGAAAGCCCTAATTTATATATAATATATCCTTATATTTTGCATAGTTGAGAAATTATATATTCTTGAACTCATGTTGTCAGAGTTCTTTCCCACAGCCTTACGGACTGTCCTGAAGGTCTTATTTTTATTTTTATTTTATTTATTTATTATTTATTATTATTTATTTATTTATTATTATTGAGGAGACATTAGACAGCCTGGACTCATGGACTCATGCTGCTTCTAATTATCATTGAGTCGTTAACCTTGGCAAGGAGAACATTTTACACACACACACCCACACTCATGCCCAGCAACCATCAACACTCCTTCAGACCAACACCCTCCTGGCTCTGTTTCTGGAGTGGGACAGTGTCCCACCTCTCTTCCATGACCATGCAGGACTCGGCAGCACATCACCCTACTGGCGGACTTTTCCTTTGTGGCTTTCCATGGGCCTCTGGGAAAAGCACTAGTCAGAATTCCTTTTCTCTGGCCCGCCTTACCTACCTGCAATATTTGATTCCTCCCCATTTGTCAAACTCCTATTTATCCTTCAAACCCCAGCTATAAAGTTCCCTCCTCTAGGAAGCGCTCCCTACCTGTCTCTGATTCACAGTGACAGAGTAACCACCCCTCTGCTCTCTTTGGCTCCTTGGGTTGCTGTATGTGGGTCGAGTTGCGTCTTCCCCAATCAGGGTAGGAACAGGGCACACGTCCTACAACCCGAATTGTCCCGCCCCCAGAGGTGCAGATTTCCCGTTTATCCATCGTTTTCGCGTCTCTGGGAAGCTTCGCCAGCGTCCTCCTCGTGGGCAGCCTCGGATACATTGGCTTAAACAGGTGACTCTCGCCTTACCTCTCCTGCCTTGTCTGTTAGAGCAGTATTGAGAACACTCACGACCCCAAAGCATAGATCTGTCCTGGTGTAGATGAGGAAAGCAAGGCACAGAGGGCCCGAACCGGATGTGCGCTGCAGGCAGAGATGCTTGTTGCTGTTGAGTGTTCGGGACTCTCCTCTGGCCCACATCACACCCTTCACAACACAGCGGGTCAAGGAAGCCTCAGGAACACCGGCTCCGATCTGCCACCTTCTGTTCCTCAGGGCCGCCTGGCACTTGTGCCCACCCCTGCCTACACCCTGTGGCAGCGCTGCTGTGGAGTTCTCCGGCAGCCAGGGCAAGCAGGTAAATGGTCCTTCGCGGCTTCCCACTCTTGTTGGGTGTGTCCTGCGGTCACTGGGTATGCTCCAGCACAGCTAGCCCAAACTGAAGGGCGACTGCAAGAGCCAACAGGCCGGAGAATTCTGGAAGTCATTTTAGAATCAGAATTTAACGTGGCTTCAACCGAAGGGGAATGTGAAAAACAAACTTAAAGCTACGGGCTTCAGGCATGGCTGGATCCAGGGGACAGGGGGGTCCTCATCCCTGGCTGAGAAACTTAGAAAAGGGTCTCCTGAGAGTGAACCCGCTCCTCTAGGCACTGGGGAGGGATTTTAGAGGTTTTTCAGCTACATTGTAGCCTGGCTCCGCCCACCAAACCTTGGTCCCACCCAATGACATGGCTCTTCCCATTGTCCTGGCTCCTCCCAAGTCCTGGAGGCATCCAGCTACATAGCTCCGCCCACAGCCCTAGCCCTACCCTCGTCTCTTTATTCAGTTCTGGTCCCGCCCTTTTCCTGGTCCGTCGCTCAATTCTGGTCCTGTCCCTTCCCCCTTCATTCAGTCCTGGCCCCGGCCCGCACTTTACTCAGCTCTGGCCCCTCTCATGCACTGGCTCTGTTCCCCCTTTAGGCTTGGCAGTGGTGCAACCCTGAGGACTTCCCGGAGGTGGTGTACTCGCGAGACGCGCTGGTGGTGGAGATGCCCGGGGACGGAGGCGACGGGACAGAGTCGCTCCAGGCCGCCCCTGAGCGTGGCCTGGACACAAGACGGCCCTTGGAGACTGAGAAGCAGGTTCAGGGACTCTCAGAGGCCAGGCGCCTGGGCCTGGCTAGAGAGGACTGTCCCCGTGATGACTTGGCCCACGTGACACTCCCGCTGCTCCTGGGAGATGTGACCCAGGGAGCCTCTGTACTTGATCTTGGAAGACCCTTAAGACCGTGGAGCCGGGACCGCCCACTTTGGGGCAAGAGGCCTGACTCTTCCATCTCCAGCCTGCTCCCTCTTCACAAGCCCCTAAACTGCAACAGCTGCTCACAATGGCTGTCCTATTTTATAGATGTGACTCTTGAGGCCAGAGAAGGTGAATGTATCACCTGAGGTCACACAGCGTTATGCAGGATGCAGACCCAGGACTCTCTCTCCGCGCTGTAGCATCCCTATCTTCCCCTCCCACCCACTCCCTCCAGCCCCTATAGCCACAGCCTGTGAGAGGAACACAGAAACTGCCAAGAGGGGGGAGTGCTTCCTTCATGAAGCCCTGCCTGGTATCCTCAGGGCAAGGCTCGACCCCATACTGGTTGTTTATTTTGGTGAGTCCTTCCTGTCTGAGGGGACATGAGCACAGGCTTAGTTTGCCTCCAGCATCCTGGTCTGGGGTGTAACCCCAGGAGTACTAGACAGGATAAGTCTAGAGCATCGTAAATTAGGTCACCTAAAAAGTAGGGCCGAGATATCCAAGGGAAGGTTATACAACTGGACTCAGCTTCCCCGTTGGAGCACTGGGCACTTAATAAATGGGCTGTCTGTCCCAGGGACTGACAAACTGAAGCTGGCAGTGCATGTCTGTCATCCCAGTACCCAGGAGGCAGCTGCAGAAAGATGAGCCTGGACTACATAGCGAGTCCGAGGTAACCTGGGCGACATGAGACCGTGTCCGGAGGACAGTGTGGACAGTCACTCAGAACTCCGAGATAAGACCTGCGTAGTAGAGATAGTTGAGGCGAGAGGCCTCAGCGTCCTTGGGTATCCCCAGCCCCCTTCCCATGTGCCCGAGCACCCTGAGTGTCCCAGCGCTGTAGCCGTGGTAAACGCGTGTCCGTAACGTCTCACCTTGGCCACTAGGAGGCAGCAGCGACGCGTGTCGCCTCCGTCGCCCTGCACAGGGGCCTCAAATCCGACTTTTCCAGTTTGAACCACCCAAGGTTTTTGAGAATCCTTTTATACAAGAGTATGAGGCCGGGCGGTGGTGGCGCACGCTTTATCCCAGCACTTGGGAGGCAGAGCAGGCGGATTTCTGAGTTCGAGGCCAGCCTGGTCTACAGAGTGAGTTCCAGGACAGCGGGCTACACAGAGAAACCCTGTCTCGAAAAAAAAAAAAACAAGAGTATGAGGGCTAGGCCTCCCCGACCTAGGACCTGTTTTACCATGCAAAGCTTCTAGCTGGTGAAGGAGCCATGGTCTCCGGGTCAAGCCACACAGAATTACACATATAGTTCGGTTATGGTAACCCCAGTCTCCAGTGCTGGGGTATGTTGGGGTTCCTCCGGGGACCCTGGGAGGCTGAAGCAGAGGACGCTGCTGCGCTTGGGAGATTTTGCCATCACAGCTAGAGTCTGCCTGGACTCGGGAAGAAGGCGAGACCAGACCTGGGGGTGGAGAGTCTGTCACCTGCATCCAGCCACGTGTCCTGGACAAAACTTTCCGTCCAGATCCTTTTTCATGAAATATATTTTGTGTCCACCAGGCTCCATCTGGCTTCTGGCTAAAGGAAAGATGGATGAGTGGGGGACAGAGTGACAGTCTAGGATCCTCCCCCTCCCCCGTGGCTGGGGGCGTGGATCGAGGGCAGCGTGACAGCCTAGGATTCCCCACGAGGGTCTAAGGGCGTGGCTCAGGCTTAGAGAGTCTAGGATCCCCGGCGGGGAGCTCAGAGTCAGGCTGCTTAGGAGTCCCAAAAGGGGCTGGGGGCGTGGCTCCAGGCTGGGATGATCATCTTCATGCTAACCGCCTTGGTTTGACCATCACCAGTGCAAAACAAAGTCCTTGAGTGTTCCAGGCATCCTGCGTGCTCAGCCTGCGTGGCATGGGATGTCCACAGGCTGCTGCAGGCAAACACGGATGCAGCCATCATCACACACACACTTTTTAACAAACCAGAACTTTGATGAGGAGTTTAGGGGCTGGCTGAAGGGCCAAGGGATCCTGGAGGAGGGGAAGCTGTGACGGTGGGGACAGCCAAGTGAAGGGACTGAGGTAGCAGAATAAACTCCATTTTGTTCTTATTATTTGTTTGTTTGTTTGTTTATTTGGTTTTTGAGACAGGGTTTCTCCGTGTAGCCCTGGCTGTCCTGGATCTCACTCTGTAGACCAGACTGGCCTTGAACTGCCTCCCAAATGCTGAGATCAAAGGCGTGCGCCACCACTGCCCGGCCTCCATTTTGTTCTTAAGACTCCATTCTAAGTTAACTTGCCCTCAGAGGGGCATGGCCCCCTCCCTTGAGCTCTGAGAAAAAAAAAAAATCACGAAACGTCCTTGGCAGTTGCAAAATAGACACTGCAGCTGGCTGATAACAACATAGTGGGCTAAGAAAACGTGTCTTCCCCAGGTCAAGGTGCTCCTTTTTGATGTATGCTCCCTCTGTTAGCATTTTGTCCAAGCTCAGTCCCACAGTTACCTGGCAACAGCCAGTTGTGCCTGACCCACTATAAAAGGGGCTGCTTGCCCCCTCCTCTTGTTCTCTGGCCCTCTTGGTCTGTTGCCTTCTTGCTCCCTCTCTGTCCCCTCTCCTCTTTCCCCCCTCTCGGCATTCCCTTCCTTCCCCAAGTGCTCATGGCCGGCCTCTACCTCTACTCCTTCTTCTCTCTCTCTCTCTCTCTCTCTCTGCCTCTTACTACCCTCTTAACTCCCTCCCCATGCCCTGAATAAACTCTATTCTATACTATGCCTTCGTGTAGCTGGTCCCTCGGGGGAAGGGATGCCTTGGCATGGCCCCACCGAGGCACCCTGTTCCCCCATACTTCACCACACCTCCACAGAACATATCCCCTCCTCTCTTTATCTTTTTATAAACACATCACCCTCCTTGTGGTTTAACCAGATGCTGTAAACCAACTAGCTTAAAGACCACCATTCCTTTACCCTCTCACAAAATGCCCAGACTTGGAAACCCCTGCTTGCTGTTTTTCCCTTTTTAAACCCCCTTTGCTCAGACCTGGGGGTCACTCTCCTTCCTGTTCCATCAGGAAACAAGCTTGAATAAAGACTCTCGGGTGCTTACATCGGCAGTGTGATTCCTGGTGGTCTCTTTGGGGGTTTTATAATCTGGGCACAACACAAGAACAGCCAGTGCGTTGGGGCGTGGCACACGCCTTTAATCCCAGCACTTGGGAGGCAGAGGCAGGTGGATTTCTGAGTTCAAGGCCAGCCTGGTCTACAGAGTGAGTGCCAGGACAGCCAGGGCTGTACAGAGAAACCCTGTCTCGAAAAACCAAAACAACAACAAACAAAAAACAATAAATATTAAAAAAAAAAAAAAAACAAAAACAGCCAGTGCAAAGGTCCTGAGGAGGCCAAATAAAGGTTCTGAGTGACAGGCAGCCAGGACCTGTTAGTTTAGCCTGGTGACCTGGAGAGAAAGCTTGTGACTTCCCTCCAGCTGCAGCCCATGCTAGATCAGAATTCACCATCCCCCTGCCTCAGCCTCCAGTAGGTGTTTGGGATTGACTGCTGAGGGCTGACAGGCCCAGTCCCCTGGCCCTCTCCTCATCCTGCTTACTGGTTTCTGTCTGTCAGTGGCCTTGTGTGGAGCAGGGACATGAGCTGCCTCAGTTTCCTTCCCAGGCACCTCCCAGTGTGGGCGATTGTCACAGGCTCTAGGGAACATGATGTGTATCGGTGACTCGCACAGAGCAGCCCGGGTTCACTGGTCAGGTTGCCCATTTAAAGGTTGCCCATTTTAAAGAGCACAATTCGGTGACATTTGGATTCACTCGGTGTGCATACAGCACTTCTGACTAATTCCAGACCACTCCATGCTAAATGCAACCTGTCTGTCCCCATGATCTGCTTCTGAGATTCCCTGGGCACACTTTCACAGCCCTGAGCCTGATCGGACAGCACTCACCAGAGTCTGGGCTGACGTTGTCAATCACATGCATTGTAGTTTTGAAGGTTTTTTTGTTTTTTTTGCTTTTTGTTGTTTTTCGAGACAGAGTTTCTCTGTGTAGCCCGGCTGTCCTGGAACTCACTCTGTAGACAGGCTGCCTCGAACTCAGAAATCCGCCTGCCTCTGCCTCCCAAGTGCTGGGATTAAAGGCTGCGCCACCACCGCCCGGCCTAGTTTTGAAGTTTTTAACACGTGTTAATGCCTCTTTCCTTTTCATAGCTGAGTACTATTCCACCATGGGCCTAGAAAACACTTTGTTTCTCTGCTCATGTCTAATGAGGGCGGCTCGGGCAGCTCTGCATTCCTGGCTGCTGCGGATCCTGGCCTGCGAGCTGCAGTTGTGGGTAGAAAGATTCTGTTCTCTCCTCCTCCTTTCGTTCACTCTTCCCTTTCTGCGTCCCTTGTCTTTCCAGCATTTGCTTTTCTCTCCTCTTCCTTTTTTTTTCTTGCTAAAGATGGAACCCAGGGTCTTGTTTCACCAGAAGCAGAAACCCACCCCTGAGGCACGCCCCCAGCCCCTCCCTGGGAGATTTTAGGCTGTCACTCTACCCCGGGCCACGCCCCCAGCCCCTCACTGGGAGATTTTAGGCTGTCACTCTACCCCGGGCCACGCCCCAGCCCCTCCTGGGAGATTTAGGCTGTCTCTACCGGCACCCCATCCCCTGGAATTCTAGGCAGGAGTGAATGACAGACTGACCCCTTTGCACAGGTCACTCTCTGAGCCACAGCCCTCGCCCCCATCCCGCAGCTTGCCTCTCTGCCCTCGGAGCCTCCAGAGTCATCAAAGTTGAATCTCAGCAGCCATGTCAGGGCTTCAAGAACCTCCCGTGGCCCACAGCGTCTCAAAGCCACTGTCCCCAGCACCATATGTGGTGGCCCAGACACTGAATAAAACAGGGAGTGAGGCGGGCGGTGGCGTCGCAACGAGGCGGCAGGCGGATTCTGAGCTGTCCGAGGCCAGCTGGTTACAGATGAGTTCGGACTCCGGTCACAGAACGCCAAAAAAAAAAAAACAGGGTTGGAGGCGTGCTGCTCCAGAGTTCCGTGAAGTGCCCCTGCCCTGGCTGCGATCTGCTCTGACCGCTGTCCCTGCCCTGGGCTGGCCCAGCACTGGACCCTTCCTGTGAAAGGAAGACAGTGACTTCCCTTCTCAGAGCCAGGTGCTTTCCAGCTAGGACCTCAAGGAAGAGGTCATACATGCATCTCAGAGAGAGGGCTCAGGCTGCTTATGGATCTCTCAGCCTTGGCCTTCGCTTCCTACACCGTCGACCTGCACAACTGTGGTCCCTTCCTCAGCTCTGATGACTGTTCCCCGGGACTGATGGCGGCTCACACCGGCCTCTGCCTTCACTGCTCAAGGGCTGATGGCCTAAGTCACCTGAGTCATGCTGACCCCTGAGTCACCCCCATCCAGTGCAGAGCCTGCCATGCTCCCCACCCCCATCTTCCTCAGCCTCCTAACATTCCCCAAACAACTCAGGCATGCTCCTGCCTCAGCACTTTCTCATGGGTCTTGTTTCTGCCTGGTATCTTTAATTTCTGTTAACATCCTCAGGTCTCCCTGCCCCCTGCCCATCCTGGATCTAATTCCAATGTCCTTCTCTGTCACATGTCCCCAATATATGGAATCTTTTTTTTTTTTTTTTTTGGTTTTTCGAGACAGGGTTTCTCTGTGTAGTCCTGGCTATCCTGGAACTCACTCTGTAGACCAGGCTGGCCTCGAACTCAGAAATCCACCTGCCTCTGCCTCCCAAGTGCTGGGATTAAAGGCGTGCGCCACCACCGCCCAGCCAATATATGGAATCTTAAACATTTCCACCTATGGCATATTTAGCTACTGCATACAGTTGGGGCTTAAGTAGTGCACATCTGAAGAACAGACTGAGGTTTGTGATGACCCACAGGTCATCACAATCAGGCAGTGGGGGGCTCTGAGGGTCAGGAGCCAAAGAGGGCTTCCTGGAGGAGGCAGCTTTGGTGAAGGCTGGATAAGTGGGAGATCCTGGGGTAGGAGACCTGTAAGCATGACCACAGGGCAGGTGTGTGAGGTTGGGTCCCCTCCCTGAGAGCAGCAGGGGGGACTTGTGTGGGTTTCAGAGAGTTCACAGGTGGAGAAACTGAGGCTGAGCTATTCCTGCTAATCCACCACATCTGCCACTCCCCCATACAGCCTGCCTGGGGACTCTCTCAAGGGCGGAGAGAGTGGCAGCCGGTTTCACAGGTGGCTGGAGGCTGGTATCGATTTGCAGATGGCACACCGGATCATACTGCCTGGGGCGGACGGGGGAGGTTGGCTCTGTCACCGTGTACTGGAGGAAACAGGGCACCAGGCCATGGCCGGGACAGGGGCAGGTGTTGGACAGGGTGGGACCTTGGGTGCTCAGCTGGGACCCCTACACTGCTGTCTCTTATTACCCAGGCTGACCTGGTACCCACTATGTAGCCTAAGCTAGACCCTCCCTTGTCAACCTTGGCAAAAGCCTCCAGTGGCCTAAGCCAGTAGGGCCATGGTTCCAGCTTCCCTCCCACCCCAAGTCACAGCCACCCTGTGGCTTGGCAAGTCCTCAGACCTGAAGAGGTGGCATGTGCTCCTGGCCCTTGCACCTTTCTCTCTGGGAGCTCAAGGTTTGCAGGTTTCTGAAGCCTCCCCCACTGTGTGGATGTCCTGAGTGGATGCATGGGGACACGCCTCAGAGTGCTGATTTTGGAACTTTTGTCAGTCATGTGGTAGGAAGCTGAATGATGTTTGCAATTTCTTCCAGAGCCTTGGGTCTGTGGCAGCTGCATCCCACCATATTCCCTTGGGTGTGGGCACCTGGGCTCTTGTGTGTGTCATGGGAGTTCTTTATGTATACTCTATACTATTCTTTCATTGGCTGTAATAAACACCACTACCAAAAGCAATCTGGGGAGGAAAGGGTTTATTCAGCTCATAGTTCATTACTGAAGGACTTGGGGCAGGAACCTGGAGGCAAGAGCTGCTGCAGAGGTCATAGAGGGGTGCTGCTTGTTCAGCCCAGGAGTGGCCCCCACCACAATGGGCTCTGCCCTCCCCCATCAATCACTAATAAGAAAATGCCCGCGGGTGTGCTTACAGTCCAATCAGATGGAGGCATTTTCTCAACCAAGGTTCCTCTTTCCAAAGAACTAGCTTATGTCAAGTTGACAAAAAAACTAACACACAACAGATGTCCTCTGGCTTATGGTGGGGTTTTGTCCTGACAAACCTGTCTTAAATGGAAAATACCAATGGAAAATACACACAGCCCCACTTTTCTCAGGATCCCAAGGCCAAGGGGTAAGAGGAGGCCATGGCTCACGGCACTGCCTCAGACTTCATTCTTTGGGACTCCTCTTGCATAGGAGCCGGGGTCAGTTCCTAGCACCCACAGTGCGGCTCACAGCCTCCATTCCAGTTCCAGGAGATCCGACGCCCCCTTGTGGCCCCTTTGTCCTCTGCACTCACGTGCACACACAGAATTAGGTAACACAGGATCACCTGCCTGGCATCGGGAGGCACAGCGGGTGCTATTTATCTTTTCATTTTTCTTAAGGCATAGTGTGAAGAACAAAATGTTCTATTACTTTTTAGAATTATTTATGCATTTCATTGTGTGTGCACTTGCATTCCTGCCTATGGGCAAGCAGAAGCCAGGACTCAGATCTGGGGTCTTCCTGGGCTGTCCCGACCTTGCTTTTCATTGCATTTTAACTAATCTATTTGAGGGTAATATGCAAAGGTCAGAGGACAACTTTCAAGAGTCAGTTCTTTTGGTCCTGGGGATCAAACTCAGACAGTCAGGCTTGGCAGCAAGCACCTTGACACTCTGAGCCATCTTGTCAGCCCATCTTGTTCCTTGGGACAGTGTCTCTCAGTAACCTCAGTGCTGACATCTGTGACCCTCCTATGTCTGCCCTGAGGGCTGAGGTTACAGCTCACTCTGTAGACCAGGCTGGCCTTGAACTCATGGATCCACCTGCCTCTGCCTCCCAAGTGCTGGGATTAAAGGCGAGCGCCACTACCACTCAGCTCGCACCTAGCTGGAGATTCAGACTTCAGTCCTGATGCTGTACGCAGGCATTTGAATCCCTGCGCTGCCTCCTTGGCCTCCCTATCCTTAATGCAGGCAAATTTGTACACATTAATCTGTTTCCTTCAGGTTTTTTTTGAGACAGAGTCTCCCTCTAATAGCCCAGGCTTGCCTCAGACTCATCATTCTCCTACCTCTGCTGAGTCCTGGGACTGTGATCATGTGCCCTGCCACACAGTCCCACTTTGAGCTCAGTGCCTGCCGTCTGAGTGCTAGCTCCGTTGGCCCCTCCTTCTGGGGAAAGACCCTTTCAAGCTTAGGGCAGAGTTCGTGGGCCAGGTGGGAGCCTCTGTGGGCCCTGAATTCCAATATGTTGGCCAATGAGCCCCTCCCTGTGGCAATCTTTCTGATGTAACCACAGGCTGTGAAATTGTGCCCAGGGTCTGGTAGGACCAGTCTCACCACCTCACTTTTCTCCAGAAGTGCTGGGCCCTGCAACACCCTCTGCTTAACAGGGCCTTTTGTTGTTGCTGAGACAAGTCTTATGTATGTAGCCCAGGCTGGCCTAAAAACATATTATATAGCCAAGGATGACCTTCAACCTTCAGCTATGATGCAGACCCCACCAATCTTTGCTGTTGTCATTTGAGATAGGGGTCTCAGTCTGTAGCTGTCTGACTGGTCTGGAACTCAAAGCTATCCTCCTGCCTCAGTTTCCCATGTGTTAAGATGTGCCTTCATCTTCCTAGTATGATGATGAATACTTCTGGTAGTGTTGGCACTATGGCTGAGTGGGTGCTCTCTGCCATCCTGAGGACCTGAGTTCACTCCCTGGGTCTCCCTGGAAGGAGAGCTGACTCTAGCAAGCATGAGAATCTTGCCACTGCACCTCACAAAGTAAAGAAATAAAATAAAAACGTACTTAAAACACACACACACACACACACACACACACACACACATATATAATTTGGTTTTTCAAAGCTGGCCTCAACTCAGAAATCCACCTGCCTCTGCCTCCCAAGTGCCCGGCCACTTGTTACTATTTTAATTAAGTCAAGTCTCTTCTTCCTTGTCGTTTTCTCACTCGTGAGCATCCAGATTGCTCAAGGGTTCTCAGTTTCCCACAGCCCTGCAACACCCGCCCCAGAACTCCAGTGCAGAGCTGTGCCTTCCTGGAGAGGTGGCCGCGCAGATCCCTGGATCCACGCGCGGCAGGAGCATTACCCCCCCCCCCCCGTCCCCGTCCCCATGAGGCTCCCGCAAGCCGCGCAGTGCCAGCTGAGCCCCTGTGCCTCTGGGACAGAACTAGGCATCTTCCGGCCAGGTCGGGAACCTCAGGTCATTCTGAGAGTCCTGGAAAATTCCAGACCTGCGCAAGAAGCCAGGAACTAGCTCTGATCTGCAACGACCTGGCTGATGCCGCTTGCCGCCCTGGTACTGACCCCAGCACCCTCCCACCCCTACCCCCGCCCCGCCTGCATCGCCGGGGTCACGTGACACATCTGAGCCGCCGCCCGACCCCACGGTCACCGTGTCCCTCAATCTGCGCCCCAAGTATCGGCTCTGGGGCTTGTTAGAGGAGCACCCGGGAAGCGGATGCACGAGGACCCCAGCTCCATGCTCTGGCTGAACTGCTAAGCCCAGGGTTCGGAGGAGATCCGGCTTCAGAAATGACAGTATGAACGATGGCGAGCTGGCGACAACTACAGTGCCACGAAAAAAGGGACAGGATCTCTGTGAACAGCACTGCAGCCTGGGGTCTGCTCCACACTAAGACCCTGGTGGCACTCATCACCCCAGTCTATCCGAAGTGACACGCCCCTCACCCCCAGTTAAAATAGACTCAGGTGGCAGGAAATAGTTCAATCAAGCTTCAGGCCTGTTTGTCACAGCTAAGCATGTGGGCAGCACTTGGGCCTGAACTTGGAAAGCTGAGGCAGGAGGATTGCCATTAATTCAAGGCCAACTAGAATTAATGAATAGTGAGATTCTGTTGTAATAAAAACAATAAAACTCATTACTTAACCCCAGCACTCTGGAAACAGAGGCAGGTGGATCTCTGTGAGCTTGAGGCTAGCCTTGGTTCTGTGAGACTTTATCTCAAACAAACAAACAAAAAGTAACAAAGCCTTAAACAAACAAGAGAGAGCCGGGTGGTGGTGGCGGGGCGCGCACGCCTTTAATCCCAGCACTTGGGAGGCAGAGGCAGGCAGATTTCTGAGTTCAAGGCCAGCCTGGTCTACAGAGTGAGTTCCAGGACAGCTAGGGCTACACAGAGAAACCCTGTCTGGAAAAACCAAAAAAAAAAAAAAAAAAAGATTATTAAAAAAAAAAAAAAAGAGAGAGAGAGAGAGAAAGCGTGCGGCTCCTCTTGCTCCAGACTTCCTCACCCTCCTTACACAGGCCAGAGAACTCGTCTTGCCCACAGAAAGCCGAGGCGCCGCTGGGCACCCTGCTCCGTTCCTAGAAGAGCCGGGTTGTAGGAAGGCTCTGCACACAGCCCCACGCTCCGGCAGACTCGGTTGCTATGCAGGTGACAGAGAAGCACTGGCTTCCTGCTCGAATTTCCAAGCCGTGAGGCTTTTCTTTCTTTTTAGCTCTGTGCCTGGAACCTGGGTTTCCATCACTGAGCTCCAGAGGACCAGTGAGGCTGAAACACAACCGCAGTGCCCCAAGTCATCTGGCCTCTACAACCCCAGGACCTTTGCATGTGCTCCCTGCCTGGGACACCGTTGCTTTGACAGGACTTGACTAAGTTGTTCGTGTGTTTCTGCTGCTTCCTGAATGTTTCAAGATTTATTTTGTTATGTATTCATTTTGTGTGGGGTCAGAGAACATGCTGCTGCACTCATGTGAAGGTCAGAGAACAAACAGCTCACAGGAACCAGTTTCTCCTTCTGTTATGGGAGTCCAAGAATGGAACTCAGGTCAACAGGCTTGTCTGCAGATGCCTTTGCCTGCTGAGCCATCTAGCTGGCCCCTTCTTGCTTGTTGATGGGAAGTTCTCAGAGAGTGAAAAGGTCCTGGGATTGCAGAGGCTAGGCCACAGCTAGGCTATCTCCAGGTGGCACATCTGTAAGCTCACACCTTGACCCCCCCCCCCCCCCAAAAAAAAGAGACAGAAAGAAAAAAAGAGTTTCACTGTTCATCTGAAACGGAGCCATCTGGGACATTGGTGTTTTGTAGGGGTAGCCTCTACTCACTTTTCCATTCAGTGAGAAAGCTAGGTCCATCAAGGCTGAGGAAGTGTGGCATGGTGGCACAGCCAGCTGGTAGACAGGCCGAGTCCAGGAAGGCACCATAAGCTCATCCTTGGCCACCTGGACTTGGTGTCTGGCAGCCAACCTGGCTAGGCCGTGCCAACAGCAGGCTGGGTCGTGCCAGCAGCAGGCTAGGCCATGCCAGCGACAGGTTGGGTTTCCCCATCAGCACAGGCTGCCATGCTGCTCTATCACAGCGTCACTCCTGTGACCCAGTCTGGTCACTTGTTGATATCACTTGATACTTAGTAAACATTGTCCCCATAGGGGCAGCTGCCAGTTCCAGCTGGGATGGGGCTCCTGTCGGGCCATCCTGCAGGCACGGTGGTGGAAGAGCTGGATTTTGTGGTGTCTCCCGGGCAGAGCCACGAGCTCAGCAATCCACAGACTGAGGGAGAAAATAACCATGTACTCGACTCCAGGCAAGCCCCTGCCTCAACAAGTAAAAGAAGCTAATTACGTGGAGGCTGGTGTGGGTAGCCTGTAGGACCCAGCCATGTGGTCATATTTGAGAAATACAGTCCTAGCTTTCTTTTTCTGTGGTGCTGGTTCCCTGAGAGGCCTCAGCCTTGACCAGGATGACAGGAACAGTGACCCATACAAGATACAAACACCCTCAGGTGGTGAGGGGTCAGAACCAGGCTGGAGAGGCAGAGAGGGGGCCAGGCTCAGTTGAGGGGTTTTGAAGAGTGACTAGAAGTTTACCACAAAATGTAGCATCCTGGTAATATGAGAGAAAGTGGGACTCCAACAATATCAGGGCAAAATGACTTCAGACTGGAGCTGTTCCCATTTGATGTAGTCAAGATGAAGGCCCTGGAAAGGGACATGGCCAAACTGAAGCTGGGGTCCTTGTTTAGGGTTCAGCGGGGTCTCCTGTCTCCACCATAGCTACCAGCATGGCCACAAGGAACGACAGGCCTGTGGTCCTCAGGACGGTGACAAGCCAGCCTCTGAGCAGTCCTTGCATAGGGGTCACCGACAATGCCCACGCTCAGCTGGGCCAACCTGGCAAACGCTCAGGTTGGGGCTCCCCCAGGACCCGCTTTTTGTTTTGCCCATGCAAGGAACAGCTTGTGTTTGGGAAAGGACTCTGGCACTCCTCAGCCGATCCTGAACCCTGCAACCTCCTCACCGACTACAGGTACCTGAGGAAGAGACCACAGTGGCCACTGCCTGTTCAGGGAAGACAAGAGTTTAGAGCTGCCTCCTGACCTGTCCTACTCCCTGGGCCAAAGATTCACACCTGAGGAAGTACCAAGTCTTCCTGACCTGTGACTCCATTCCTGGGGCTCCCAAGGCCACTTCCCCTCAGCCCCATTCTATTCACTGCTGCCACAAATGCCCCAGCATCTTTGACTACTGTCTGCTATGTCACTGTAGAGACTCTTTCCTGTGGCTGGAACACACTTCCCAGACAAATTCCTCTTCATCCACCAAACCCCAACTCCAGTGTCCTCTCCTCTTTCCAGGCCCTCCAGACCCACGTACTTACCACGGCTCCACCCTGTGTGTGGCCTGGACTCTGTCCCTCCCTGTCCCCATCCAGGTGTCCCGAGACTCTGCCCTACTGCCTTAGTTACAGAGGTAGACAGAATTGGATTACCTCTGCTGAGCCCCCAGTCTGATGGGTTCTGTCAGGACCCTGTGAGCCAACCCCAATGACTCTGCCAGATCAGATGATCCGTGGTCACATGGAGCCCAGAAACGAGGAGCCCTAAACAGTTTCCCTGCAGGGGGGTTGCCCTGTTTATGTCCTTCTTCTTCGTGGCTGTATTCCCCTCCCCCACTAGCCACAGCTGGCACCACCCGACCCGGGTGAGTCACCGCTTCCTCCTCAGCTTTTTGGGGGACTTTCCTCAACATTATAAACAAAGCCTAGAGATCAGGGCTGGGGCTCAGTAGGCAGAGCACTGGCCTAGCGTGGGCAAAGCCCTGCCTATCCAAGGAACACACATGGTGAATGCCTGTCATGACAGGTGGAGGCAGGGGCAACAGGGAGGAGTTCAAGGCCAGCCTGGGCTATATAAGACTGTCTCAAAAACAAACAAAAGTAAAAACAAACAAGGTTCGGAGGCTGGGGGGCAGGAGCTGCTGGTGGTGGTGGAGGTGTAAAGGCCCTGGGGTTGGAGCTGCTCTGCCTCCTCAGGAGCCGGGAGGGGACTCTGGAGGCTGTGCTGATGGGAGGTAGGGACAGGGTGTCCTGTAACCGGAGCCCAACTGGACAGCAGCCCCCTCCCCGGCACCCCAGGGCATCCTGCTCTGGACAGAATGTGCCCGGAGCAGCCGCGAGATGGCGAGGGCGGCCGGGACTGTGGGTAGATTCCTGAACGGCCGCCCGGCCAGGCCAGCTGCCAAGTGTCTGTGCCCTGCGTGCCTGTCACCCCGGGGCTCAGAGGCATCAGGGACACCGTCAGGGTTCAGAGAGACAGAGAGGGACCTGGAGTTTGACACTGAGCCCTCATTGGTCAGATTAAGGGTGTTTTGGGAGCAGGTGGGTGGAGGTGAGCCCCCTGCCTTCAGTCCTGTAGTTGCAGGTGACAGCAGAGGGAGGAGAGAGCGAGGAGGGGATCTGAAGCAGAGAAGAGGGGGCCTGAAGCAGCAAGGACCTCCGGAACTCGCCTGGCCCTCTCCTTCCTCTGTCCTGGGACCACTGAACCAGCCCCTTCCTGCTAGTCACTCACCTGACCCCAAAAACCCTCTGTAAGCATCGGGTCCCCACAGCTGCCGGCTCAGGTGTCCGGCTGTCAGCTGGCCTGGCCTGGCCTGAGGGAACCGCCCTGGAACTGTCGAATGTCCCCTCTTGGGTCTCAGGAACACACCTGGAAGTGGGATCCCGCACCCACGTGGTGGGGACGCAATGTCCTTGGCTGCGGGTTTGGGAGACAGTAGTAAGGATGGCTTCCTAACCTAGATACCCCAGTACCCGATGGCTGTGCAGGGCTCTGAGAGGGATCTGCACTACCTCTGGAGCCCATCTCACCTTGGGGCTCTGGCAGCCAACGCCACTTAAGATTGTAAAAGTTTTGTGTGTTTTCCTCAGGTGGCCCTGGCTAGCCTGGAACTTCCAGAAATCCACCTGCCTCTGCTTCCCAGTGATGAAATTAAATAATAGATAAATGGAATCTAATTATTGCTACCGTTTCACTAGGTAGCACAGACTAGCCTTGAACTCACTGAGATCCTCCTGCCTCAACCTAAGTGCTGTATTTATGCACTGATGACAACCATATGCTCTGTGCCTCAGGGAGGGGTTCCAGGGATCATATGCAGGTACCACACCCAGGGCTGGGGAAGTTACTCTAAAACTTAAAAAATATAAACAGAGCAGACCTGCCAGAGGTTAAGACCTGGGTTCTGTCCCCAGTACCCACGAGGGCTCATGGCTGTCTGTCAACTCCTGCTACAGGGACTTGATGCCTCTCTGTCCTCCATGGGCACTGCCTCAAAGTGCAGAGATATTCAGCAAAATACTCAGGGAGAAAAAGAAACAAATCTTAAAACAGCAGACAGAACAGTCAGCAGGTGTGTGAGGCGGGGACAGGTCCAGTGAGGCTCCCAGGAAGGGGTCAGAGCTGCGCTGGCCTCCAGCTGTCATGAACAAATGACAAGACAGCCCTGTGTCTTCTTTCCATTTATTTATTTAATATACAAAAGTGATCGATTCTTCAGACCGTGGAAATGGTCTGGGATGTGTGTGTGTGTGGGGGGGGTTGCCCAGCTGCCCCCAGTTGCCTGCTCTCCCTGCGATGTCCCTGTCTGGATCCTGATCCCTGAGGAGGCTTGAGGTTCTGAACATGGCAGATCACAAGGGCAGCTCTGGGCTCACCTGGGCCACCAATCCTCAAAAGCTGGAACGCTGGACCCTCAGGTCCCACTAACCTCCCCTTTGTGTCTGTCCCTGGGCCCTCTGTCCTGCTATCCTCACAGTAAGACCATATCTAAGACACCTAAACGCCTGGGCTCTCAACCCTAGGAAGAAGGAGTGGGTGCTATCTGCTCTGACATTTCCCACATTTCCTCTGTGCTTGTCTGCTTGCTGAGCTCCTGCTCATACATCAAAGCCTCAGCTAAAATGCCCTTTGGAAGCCTTCTGCCTCCCCTCTGGACTTCTGGCTGGTTCTGGTTCCACGAGACTGGAAGTGTCTACCCCTAGATTCATCTCCCGACTATAATCCCCTAGAGGAGCCTCGCACTGCTTGACAGCCTCGTTCGTGATCAAATGCAGAGAGCCGGAAGCTTTGAGAAGATGAACTGTCCACGAAGCCATGCTGCTCCTGAATCCTGTGCGACGCTGGAAGACACACGGCCTCATCTAACCCTGTGTTCCCAAAGCAGATGGTGGGACTTCAGCAGCCAAAGACTGTGAACCTGGTACCGAGGGGCCAGTCATGGATCAGCAGGTCATGCAGCGTGGCCTCACAGCCTCTGACGGTGGGTTAGGGTCCTCCTGATGAACAGAGCCCCAGTGAGCCCCAGTGTGCCCCACCACCCAACTCCTAGAGATCAGCTCAGAGAACAGGCAGTCAGGGGTCCCGAGGATCTTATGATCCTCTTGCCTCAGCCTCCCAAGGACTGGGACAACAGGCCTGTGTCACCACACCCTGCCCCATCAGCTCATCACCAAGCAGCCCACTGAAGAGGGTGCAGGCAGCTTACCTCGGAGTACAGAGGAGGCGGGCGGTAGCGGAACTCCTGGAGACAGGCAAAGTAGGGCCCTTCCATGGTCACACCTGGGTCATGCAGGAGGGAGGAGGGCCCCTGTGACCCAGCTTCCAGCTGGCTCTCCCTCACCACCTCCGAGTACTCAGGCGGGGCTGGAAAGGAGAGACAGCAAGTTACGCCTTGGGAGACCCCCTGGCTGTGACATTACGACTGAGCCCTTTTCCCCTGGGGACAGCTTCACTTGTTCAGGGTGACATCCAACTTGTAGCAATCCTCCTGCCTCAGCTGGCAGCCTGGACTCTTTAGTTTTGGCTACTGGTTTTTTTTGCATTTTTGAGCCAGGATCTTGGTGTTAGAGCAGGCTGCGCTCTGATTCTGGTGTTAGAGCAGGCTGTCCTCTGGATGCTTACTGGTATTATAGGCAGGTCTTTCCACACCCTGCTTTGGTGTGGCTTTTAAGTCCAGGTCTCCTGAAGCCCAGGCTGGCTTCTGAATTTTTAAGTACTGGAAGCTGGCCTTGAACTGACTCCTTAGCCCTCCCTCAGTGTGCAGGTTTGATGGGTGCCTGGGATTAGTTCCTGCTTGTATAGAGACCCCGGGGACAAAGAGCAGGGCCTGGGTTGGCCTCTGCCACCCACATCCCTTGTCAGTTGGCTAAGCTCACCCTCTGGCCGCTCCATCAGGGTGCACAGGCCCCAGTCTTGCAGGAAGCTGGTGCGGCTGCCTACGCTAGCGGAGCGGCTGCCCAGAGGATGCAGGGGGACCGTGCCGATGACCAGTGGCAGCTCCAGCAGCAGCTTGGAAGAGCCTGGGATGTCCACGCAGACCTGAAGGGAGCAGAGGTGAAGTGAGCAGCCGCCCACCTGTGCCCTCCCCCTTGGTCTGGCCGATGAATGTAGGAGAGTCTGGGGTACCTTGAGTGCGTAGTCCACACTGAGCACGCGGCAGTGCAAGATGGACGGACCCACTGGGGGGATACGCAGCGCACGGCCGGGCCACAGCGCACGGCGCCCGGGGCCCACAGGCTCCCCGTCCACACTGGCCACCACAGCACGCTTCTGCTTGCGGGCACCTCGGGCCATGAAGGTCTGTGTCTGTACTAGGGCGGCGCGGGGCTGCACAGCTCGCGTGGAACCATTGTCAATCTCAGCAAAGATAGGGATGACCTCCCCTGCAGCAGATAGTAGCTTGCCTCAGTTTCCCCACTACCGACTATCCCTGCTCCAGCTGCACACAGCTCCCCCTGTTACCTGGAGTGTAGCCTTTTCGGTCAATCTTGGCTGAAAGGGACACAAGGCCACGGGTGCAGTACCAGGATCGGGCCACCTTCTCTCGGGCTCCTGCCTGGGGTTCCTATGGAGACTCCAAGGGTCACTTTGGGCACTGGGCACTTGGAGACCCTAGTCTTATACAAAGGCTGGGACACGGGGTTGTTGTAAGTTTTGATCAGACACCCCCAAAGAATGTAACCCTGTCTTAAGAAGCCAAAAGTTGAATAAAAATTAAAAACAAGACTAGATGTGGTGGCGCACACCTTTAGTCCCAGCACTTCCATCTCTGTTGGCTTGAGGCCAGCCTGGTCTACTCAAGTGAGTATCAGACCAGCCAGAGCTACACAGAGAGTGACCTTTCAAAAATTAAAAAAAGAAAAAGAAGCCGGGCAGTGGTGGCACATGTCTTTAATCCCAGCACTTGGGAGGCAGAGGCAGAGGCAGGCGGATTTCTGAGTTCGAGGCCAGCCTGGTCTACAGAGTGAGTTCCAGGACAGCCAGGGCTACACAGAGAAACCCTGTCTCGAAAAACCAAAAAAAAGAAAGAAAAAAGAAAAAAAACCCAAACCCAGTAAAAACAAAAACAAAACAAAAGCCCCATCATATCCTGTTTTCCAAACAGGGTATCTGAGGCTGGGAACAGCAAGAAACCTGCCCTCAGAATTTGTACCTAGCTATCGTGGCTTCTGTACTCACCACTAACTTCTGGCTCCCTGTTTCAGAGGCCACCTGAGACACTCAAATCTAAAAGGCGTCAAGCAGCCAGGCTGGACCCCCCTCCTCCCCACACAGGGCAGCCACTTGCCAGCAGGGCAGGTGTGTTTATGTCCACAGGTTCAATGACAGTGAACATCTTCCGGGCGCGGCGCGCAGGGACCCATGGCCGGTGCAGGGTAGCTTTGATGGAATAGCGGACGCTGCCGTGTTTGCCCTCGAAGGATGTCACCAGAGAGCTGGGGTGGCAAGAGTGGGGATCAGGGGATCACTATCAGGAGACAGTGAGGTGAAGGTCATGCAGGAGGGGTGTTCCGAGAAGTCAGGGATGAAGGGACCCTAGATGCCCAGCCAGAGGGCGACGGCGGGGCTTACATAGGCAGCTGGAAGCTGAAGGGGAACTCGTGGCGTCCAGCGGGAAGCGTGACGATGTCCCCCGAGTCTAGGAACAAGACCCAGGGCTCAGCGGACGTAGGCCTGGGGATCGCATGCTCGGTGCGCCCCAAAAGGTCCCCAGCCCGTACCTGGCGCGAGCAGCGTGGCGCGGTGGTTCACGACTTCCACGCGCTCGCTGTAACTCTGAGTATAAGCAGTGCTGGAGCCCGCGCTGCGCGACTCCGTCCAGTGCGCGCGCGCGCGGCCCCTAGCGCGCAGCCTGAGCGCGCCCACGCGTGCCGCGCCCGCAAGCTCCAAGAGTACTCGGCCCGCCACGGCCTGGCCTCCGTGGAACACGGGCTCCGTGCCTGCGCGTGCCCCGTCCAGCTCTACCACGAACGCCTTCACCTTATCGAACAGCATTGAGGTGACGGTCGCGAACCCAAAAACAGACCGACCCGGTGCTCGAACCCGCGATAAAGAAGAGCTAACGACTGCGACCGCAGCAGGCTCGAACTACCGACACTCACACGCGGGACAGCAGGACTGAAGACCGCTGGGGAGGGCCCGCGGCTGCGACGCTCTTATACGACGGGGCGAGGGCGGGGCCTGAGGAGGAGACCGCACCTACCGGAAGAGGCTCCGCAAACACGACAGTAGGGGCGGGGCCTGAGGGAGAAAGTTGCGTTCCCCAGAAAGGACTAGGCCAATAGAGCGGCGAAGGAATGGCCTGAGGAGAAAGCCACACCTTCAGGAAAAGACCCCACCAATAGCGCGGTGAGGAGGCGGGGCCTGAAAAGCCGGGCTCTGCTGAGAGAACTAGGCCAAAGGCGCCTCGAAGTAGGAAAGCCGCGCCCCCTGAAAGGGGCCAGGCCAATAACGTATGAGGGGCGTGGTCTGAGGGGAAATCCGCTCCTGCGGAAGTCAGTAGCTGGGCGGGGCGGGGCCTTAGAGAAAGCCTCGCCTACCGGAAAGAACTTCACCAATAGCGCAGTGGGGCGTGGCCTCACGAGGCTGCAGACAGCGAGCTGAATGGGCGGTGCTGCAACGCAGTTCTGCCGTCTTGGGTCTCGCAAATACACAAACAAGGAAACCCAGGAGTGGGGGACCCCGTCCTAGTCACTCAGCATGACAACTGTCACTGTATTTTTTCCTGTTATTTTTTGAGACTGGTTCCCATATAACCCAGCCTTGCCTGGGACTTGAGACAGTCCCCCTGTCTCAGCCTCCTGAGTGCTTGGATGATAGGCAGGGTTTCTCTGTGTTCCCTCGGTTGGTCTGGAACTCACTGTGTAGACCAGGCTGGCCTTGAACTCATAGAAACGAGATTTCCACTGTTTCCCATGCCAGAATTAAAGCTCAAATCGGATTTTTGAACCCGAAAACTTTATTTTCTTTTGAGCACAGGGTGGTCTCCAATTCACTACGTACTCAAATAAAGCCTGACGTTGAACTTGCCCTCCTCCACCAGTCTTCCAGAGCTGGCCTGATAGGCCTTTGCCACAGTGCCTGGCTGTTTCTTATGTTTTGAGTCAGGATCTCACACAGTAACCCAGGCTGTCCCGGAACTCCGGTCTCAGCCTCTTAGGCGCTAGGCTGGTGGCATGGCCAGAACCTGCTAGATTAATCATCAACTCGCTGCCGCCTGAAGACCTATCTGGGGCACTCTACTACAGGCCTATTGTTTCCGCGGTGCGAACTGATGGGGACAGGGAAGGGTTGGGCCCCCGCTCACCTGGGGGACGCTGGCAAGGGACAAGGAAGACGCGCTTCCGTTCCCATAGGGCCTGGGGGAACTTAGTCTCTCAGAGCCAGAAGTGGATCGCCGTGCATACGCAGCAAATCCAGGAGACCCTGACATTTTGTGTCAAGGGCTGCGGTGTGCCTGGGGACAGCCTCAGAGTCCCCTAAGAGCCACAGGAAGAATTGCTCCTGCTGGGAAACCTGTCCGGCGTTTGTAGGATATGGGCGCCCCCTGGTGGACGTGGGATGCTCTGCGGCTCGAATCCATTCCTGAGCCCAGCTGTGTGAACACAGGGATCCCCAGGCTGCAGCACCCCTCGCCAGCAGCCTGGAGAGGACGGGGCGGCCTAGAGGACCAGAGAGGTCCCACATGCCTTGGCCTAAATAAAAGTGCGGGAATTGAGGACCGACCCTCCTTGAGTGAGTGTACCACACAGATCAGCCTCCGGGAACCAGAGAGGGCCTGGCTTTCCGCCTGGAGTCACACCCACCCCACCACGTGTGTGTGTGTGTGTGTGTGTGTGTGTGTGTGTTAGAGGAAGTCAGTGAGTGAAAGTCTGGGTAACTTCAGGATTTCCTTTGAGTCACCTGGAGAAGAAAGTTTCAACGGGGGTCCCTTCCTGCCCCACTCGGACGGAAGCTGACTTCCTTCACCCAACTGAGGATTTATCTGCTCAGAGCTGCTGGAAGCGATGCGGGCCCCGCTTTTGTCCTATTTCACGGTCCAGCATAGTGAGGCCGGGCTTAGCTGAGTGAGTGAGGGGCAGGAAGCCCAGAGACCACATCCGCCCTGCAGCCAGCCACACGGCGGCGCTGCCGCAGGGATCGGAACGCCCTAGCGGTCGCTAGGTGAAGTGGGAGGGGTTATGACCCCGATCCACAGTGGAATGTCCCCTAATCCAATCCCCACGGGCTCCTCCCTAGTGGGAGACATTCCCTTCCTACCCACAAACACTATCAGACCTGCCCACTTCGGGGACAGACCCAGAGTAGCAGACAGGGCAAGGCAAACTGAGGCAGAATTCTAGGTGCACACCCGAGAAGCTTTGAGAACTGGGGACCCCTCACCTGGAGGTCCTAAACAGGAGACTCTCGAGCCCACCCGGGTTTCAGCAGATCCTGCGTGGGGCCTGAATCGCCCACTTTAATGCAGTGTCCCACTGTGAACCTCGATTTCTAGGTTGTCAGAGGTCTGAGATAGGGACTAGGCGGGATTCGTCTAGGATGGATGTTGTGAAATCCCACCTCTGGGAGCCCTTACGACTTTTGTGACAGTATATGGTAGCCCAGGCTACCCTCAAATTACGAACTCGTGATTCTCCTGCCTCAGCTCGCCAGTGCTGGAACGACAAACAAGCGAAGCCACATCTAACTTTTATTTCTCGTGTTTTGAGTCAGGGTATCTAATGTAGCTCTGGCTGGCCTTGAGCTCCTGGAAATCCTCCTGCTTCAGCTTCCTGAGTATCTACTGCGTAGGGCGCCCCTGCTTCTTCGAGTTCACCTGGGAGTAGCATCTGCTGGCGAGCAGGTAGGTCTCCGCTGCGGTGAAGTCGCTGGCCACGGTGTTCACGCCCACGCCGCGCCCTCCAGCCAGTGCGTGGCCGTCCGGTCCCGCGCCACCACCACCACGAGCGTTTGCACACGCAGCGGCGCGGCTGCCTCGAACAGCACCTGGCCCAGCACCCGCTGTCCCCCACCCCCACCCCCACGGGCCCCCGCTTCCCGCAATTCCAGCGCGAAGCTGCAGGGAGCCCAGCTGCATGTCCCGCGGGCTGGGTCCCCGAGACACCGGACTTCCTGCTCCGGGGCCCGGAGAATGTGGCCGCTGACCAAGGCGACCTGTGACCTCACGGCTGAGTTTCTTACTCTCACCCAGTCCCATCGAGCCTCCCCGTGATGCTCGGACCTAAGAACTTGCAGTGTGCAGTGAATGTGAAGGACCCTGTTGTCCGCCACGCCCAAATGTCACCACTGGAGTCCCAAGTCACCTACAGCCTTGTTTATTTCTGTGCTGCCCCCAGGTCTTAGTGTGTATACACTGCAATCCACCTGCCTTTGCCTCCCAGGTGTTAGGAATAAAGGCATGTGTCACATTGACCTGCCTTGTTTATTTCTTCCGGTCCTGTTTGGATTCCAGTCCCCTTCCTGATGAACAGGAGCTAACACCGGGCTCAGAAGGGACACGATGAGGCCGTGTTTCCCAAGCCCTCATGGGCTGTCTCAGGAAGGAGGGAGCATTTATTGAGCACCTACTGTCTGACCCATGTGGGGGTTGGGTTAGGCCTGTTTCCCTGATACAGACTTGTCGGTCCACAGTTCCTCCCACAAACGTGTAGAGTCCAAGCCGGGCCTCTGGGAACCCAACCCAGGTCCCGCCAAGACAGGTGGCTAATGGTCTTATCAGCGGCTGCTCTTGACAAACCACCTATCACTATGAGGTACCCAAAGTCTGGAGCCTGAGGTCTGAAGGGACAGTGGTGATTCTGTGTGTCTGTAATCCTGGCCTCTCATCCTCTCAGATCCCTCCCGTGTGCCCTTACTTTGATACCAGGATCCCCAAGTAGAATCTATGCTGTTTGCCAAGTGTGTTTACCTCAGATCATTGCTGTGTGGCTGCAGGCAAGTGGCCTCACCTCTCTGAACTTTCATTTGTTTGTATCTTACTCCAGTTAGATAGATCCTGAAGAAAAGCCATTGTATCAGTCCCTGTATACAGCAGGTACTCAATGCATGTTCAGTGACTTTCCACCCTTTTCCCTGCTCATTCAGGAATCCTCAGGCTGGGTTATCCACCTCCTCTGGGGAGATGCTCACAGCTCCCTGCCGTGTAAACAGAAAGTGGGCCAGAGGCTCCTGATTTACTTAGAAATGTCGAGGGCCCCGGCCACTACTTCCTGCCCTTCTGGGGCTTGGGACAGCTAAGGGGGCATGGATCCTGTAGTCCCTCCTCATAGGAATGAGTGCCAGTCCAGTCGGCCCAGTTCCACCCAAGCCTGTAAATGCGGTAGTCCGGAAGGTCCAGAATGGTGAGGAGTTAGCTGTGGCCCCACGATGGCCGAGATCAAGCAGTCTAGTGACCAGCAGTCCATCACCCACAGTCTGATCCAATGGTGGGCAGCCAGTGGCCTCGTGGGCTCTGCGTGGCTGTGGCCAGGTGACCAGGCCCAGGCCAGGGTGGTGGTAGAGGGCATATGGCTTGGGCAATGAGGCCTGGTAGGGCCTGCAGGGAGGCGCCCAGGACGTCCAGGCGGCTCTCCAGGGCAGCTAAGCGTGCTTCCAACTCTTCCTGCTGGGCCTGCAGCTCTGACACCACCTCATATGCGATGCTCTGTGCCTGCAGCAATGGAGAGACACACCGAGTGACAAAGGAAGGGACCAGGAGATGGCTGAGGATAGAGGACTAACGACAGTAGAGACCACCTTGAGGATTAAAGGGCAGGCGTTTGAGCAGTTTCTGTTCCAGCAGCTTGCCAGCTGTGTGACCAGCAGGGGACGCCAGAGGTGCAGAGGCCCAACACAGGCGCCACACTCACCACCAGGGGGTTCCTGAACATGGCAGGCTCAGGCTGAGCTAGAGGCTGGTCCTCTACTTTGGGCCACCATGCCTTTGCCCAGACTGTACCTCACCTGTCCCCACTTGTCCAGAAACCAGGATGTGGCATCTGGAGACACCTATAACTATAGCCAGCCTTCAATCGGCTCATAGCCCTCTCTGGTATTTTATTTACTTATTTATTTATTAATTTACTGAGACAGGGGATAAATAACCATGTAGCCTTGGCTGGCCTGAACTCATAAACCAGAGTTCTGGGATTAAAGGTGTGTGCTACCAGACCCAGCTTGGCTTTATTCATTCATACATTTGTTTGTTTGTTTATATATGTGTGTATTTTCTGAGACATAGTCTTCAGGCCGTCCTTGGATTTGAAGCAATCACTCTCCTGCAGCCATGTGAGTACTGGAGTAAACTATGTGACTCGAACCACTATGACTTCTGAACTCTAGAAGCTGAGGCAGGAGGATCAGTTGTCACTGTGAATTCCAGGACAGACCGGACTACATGACACACTGTTTCAAAAGCAACAAAAAGAATTTAACAGCCGGGCGGTGGTGGTGCACGCCTTTAATCCCAGCACTTGGGAGGCAGAGGCAGGCGGATTTCTGAGTTCGAGGCCAGCCTGATCTACAGAGTGAGTTCCAGGACAGCCGGGCTACACAGAGAAACTCTGTCTCGAAAAACCAAAAAAAAAAAAAAAAAAAAGAATTTAACAGCTTCCAAAGACATTACTGGGTAGAAAGGGACTAGGAGTGGAGTCCCAGCCTAGAATCCCCCAGTGAGGGGCTGGGGGCGTGGCTCAGGGTAGAGTCCATGTCTAGAATCCTATGCTGTATATGTATTCAATGCTGGGTCTCTATATAGCCCAGGCTTTTTTTGATCTCCTGGACTCAAAGGATGCTTTTGCCTCAGCCTCTGGAGGAGCTAGAACTCCGGCTTGTGGTCTCATGCCTGGAATATTATGCATGACTTTAAACTGAAAAGCCAACCTGGGCAGACTCGATGCTGCACTGTGGGTTCCCAGCCTCCTCTGATTAAACACTATTCCTGTGTCCCTGGAAGCCCCGTCCGCCTCTCCCGTCCTGCTCACCTTGGCCAGCTCAGCCAGCGTGTTGGCCTGATCATTCACCTTCCCTTGTTCAATCTTCACACTCCGGAGCCTGGGGATAGGACAGGGACGGGGCAGGTGAGGCTCCAGCAGAGCCTGGGGCTGAAGATGGGATGCATTTGTAATCTTGGCCCAGATCAGGCCATTTCCAAAAACCTGGATGCGGGTCCATCCACAAGACAAAGACAGACATATTCTCTGCCCACTAGTGACATGCCTGAGGCATAACCCCTGCCCATCATGCACCACCAGACTTCCAGTAACCCCAAGACTTACTTCTGAGCCCTGGGAGGAGCCAGTAGAGCATAGAAAAAGAAAACAGAGAAAGAGAAAAGTACAGTGCAAATTTAATCTCATGCAGCGACATGCTAAGTATCCCAGCCCCATCGCCAGGTGCCTCCCCGGTTCCTGGGAGTGGGTCCTGGGCTGCCAAGGAGCTGCTGCCTCCATGGGGCAGGGGTCTGATTTCACAAGGCAAGAGGCCAACCCCTTAAGACACCTGTGTCCTGTCACCCCAGGGACTTCCTGGTAGCGCTGGGTAGCTGCCCTTCCCTGCCTTTCTTTCACAGTCCCGTGAATGGTAGGTGCAAGGCACCATGCCTCCATGGGCACCTTGCTCAGAAAACATCCTGGATGGAGACAGAGGCTGGCAAGGGCAGTGCCATGGACATCAGCACAGAGACAGGATGTGAACGCACAGCTGTTGATCGGTGTGGGTGCCCTTGACCCCTGGAGAAGGGGCTGCCAAAGGTGGGTTCTACTCTGTGTGCCACCTCAGGGTGTTGACAGCCTCCTAAGGCCCAGAGTTCTGACGTGGGCACCCTGGGAGTGCCACAGCATCACAGGCAAAAAGGAAAAAAGAAAAGAAAGAAAGAGAGAGAGAATGGCAGACAGATGCGCAGCACATCCAGTACCGGGGCTCATGAGGACCAAGGAGCCGCAGCCTCTGCCTGCCGAGGACACCCCATGGCTGGGAAGGTTCAGAGCCCACCTCCCGCAAATGCATGTGCCTCTGTGTATTTTTCCCAGGACTGTTCCTTTTTGGTTTTATGTCTTTGGTTTCCCAGGAGCTCAAACACTAGTTCCACTGTCAGGGCTCTCCTTCAGCGCCCCACTAGTTGTGATGGCTCCCCCCACCTCTCTACCTCAGTATGGCTGCCTCTGGGATTCCTGTCCTTGCCTCTGCCTCCCACTGGGCCCCAATAACTGCTGGAGGATACAGGGAGAAGTGATGTAGGGGTGGGTAGGGGCAAAGGAAGGGAAGGGCGATGGAGGGGCGATGGAGGGGTGATGGGGGACGGGGGGGGGGGGGAGGGGAGGGGCTGCATCAGACCGCCATGTCCCAGACACAGGTGACTCACACAGGGATACTGTCTCCCTAGAGCCTACTCTTCAGTCCCCCAACCTCCCACTTTCCTCTTCTGGAATCTTTTCGAACATTCTTGAACATTCCCTGAGGTCAGCACTAGGGCAAAACTGTGTGTGGCTCCCTGGGAGCCAGGTGAGCGGAGAAAGGCTCTGCAAAGGAGCCGGACTTACTGATGGATGGCCTGAAGGAACTTACGCTGGTGTTTCCGAACCCGGCCTTGGTCTGGCTTCTTCACTAGCCTGGTGTGTTTGTAGATGAGCCATGTCTCCCTGAGGACGTTTGCAGCAGCGTTTTTTACCTGAGGATCAAAAAGAATATTAAAGGGTTGTAGCATTAGAAAGATTGAGAGTCATGGTTTTACACGGTCGTATGTAGCCCAGGATAGCTTCAATCTCATTGTGTAACTGAGGCTGGCCATTTTTGCCTGCCTCTGGCTTGAGTGCTGGGATGGCAGGCACACACACCATGCCTGATTTGTGTGGTCTTGGGAGGGAGGGAATCCAGGGCTCTGTACATGTTGGGCAAACACTGCCAACTGACTTCCAGCCCCTCATTTTATCACGGGGAACCGGAGCACAGAAAGGGCCATGTGCAAACGCTGAAGAGTTTGGGGTATGCACTTAGCGGCTTGATCCAGAGCTGGGAGTACAGTATGACCATGTCTCCTCCGTGTGCTGCAGACACGTGGACACTGGGCTGAGCCTGATGCCACTTTGGAACAGCCACGGTGGTGACCCACAGAGACAGGAGTGACCTGCAGGTGCCTTACCCGCTTGGTGAGCTGTGTATCCATCATGAAGTTGTGCACGTGCTTCTCAGCCTTGGTGAGTTCCAGCTTCCGGGCCACGACGGCCACCACCAGTGCAGTGCAGCCTGCTCCCTGTGTGTAGTGGGAGGGCGTATCAGAATCCCAATGTCAGGCACACCTTCCTCCAGGAAGCCCTCCCAGTGTCCTGACCCCTCTGCCACAGTAGGAGGGAGACATGAGAAGTTACATAGGAAAGAGGGAGGGATCCTCCAATATCCAACAGGTGCCATCAGGCCATGGAGGGAGGAGGCAGGTGCTGGGCCCAGGCATAGTGACCACAGAATGCAGAGACCACCTGTCTCAACCCTGGTCGGGGGACCAACAAGTCTCTTTTAGGGAAAAACCACATTGACAAGGTCAAAGCTACTTGCTGAAAATTTCTGGAGGAAATACTACAGAGTTAGGACAAAGAATAGGGAGAAGGAGCCATACGAGAGCACAAAAGAGCCAACAACTGTCACACCAAAGTCACCCATGTCTGCCTCCCAAAAGGCGGGGCCACGAAGCCTCAAGTTCAAGGATGGGTGCTGTGAATAAGAAAGCCAAAAGTGAGACTGTTTGCCCAGAAAAGGAAACAGGACGACAGGAGACAGGGCAGAAGAGAGCTCCGATGTTGCAGCTGTTCAGGAGGCAGAGGCAGGGGGAGCCCTCAAGTCTAGGAGTTTCAGGACTGCCAAGATCATAGTAAGACTGCCAAAAAATTAATGGCTGGGGACCTGCTAGAATCTCCCAATGATGGGCTGGGGGCGTGGCTCAGGGGTGGAGCCTCCTTGTCTAGAATCCCTGCGTGAGGGGTTGGAGTGTTGCTCCAGCTGCTAGTTAGAATTTTCTGAAAGGAGTCATACTTTTAAAACTATGTCCATTGAGGACTATGGTTAACCACAGAACTTTCTGGAAGAGATCTGGCCCACTAGAGAATGTAGTTTTGTATTCCCTCCAGGCCACTCTGGGCTGGAAGGTTTCAGCTCTGTGCTCTGAACAAGTGGGCCAAAGCCCCACCCTTGTTCTTCCTCTTTTCTTGGGTGGAATATGGCCAGGTGAATTAGCCAAGAGTCCATGCAGCCTTTTAGGGAGATGGGGTCACATGAGCTTGGCCTGGCAAGAGCCAGCTAAAGTTTGTACAGCTGAGAAATTCTTACTTTTAGTTTAGTTTTGTTTTGAGACAGCATCTCTTACAATAGCCCAAACTGGCCTAGAAATGGCCATCTTCCTGCCTTGGCTTCCCAAATGTTGGGATGACAGGCATGTGCTACCATAACGGCTGATGATCCTGTTTTTGCAAGAATATTGTGCTTCAGCAAGAATGGCTTAGAAAACTGCTGCCTAGCCTGTGCTGGTGTTGCCTAGCCTGTGCTAACTACTGCCTAGCCTGTGCTGGTGTTGGTGCTTGCCTTTAATCCCAGCACTTGGGAGGCTGAGGCATTCGAATCTCTGTGATTTCAAGGGCAGCCTGGGCTACATAGTGAGACCCCTGTCTCAAACAAAGACACGAAAACTGTTGCTTAACAGGGAGAAAGGGATCTGATGTCCTGAGTGGACCATATCCACTAATGTGGGCTCCCTGGAATCAGATGTGGGGTCAGCTGAGACCTCTAGACTCAGGTGTGGTATCCCCAGAATTCCCTAGACAAACCCTTCCAACACTAGAGCCAGACTTGAGGTGCAAGACAGGGGCTCTTCACTCACCATGATGCCAGTAAGCAGACACACGCCCTTCCCACAGTAGGTGTGTGGCACCATGTCGCCGTAGCCGATGGACAAGAAGGTAATGGAGATGAGCCACATGGCTCCCAGGAAGTTGCTGGTCACTTCCTGCTTATCATGGTACCTGGTGTTGGGGGGACAGACAAGGCTTGTCATTCCATGCTGCCCTCACAGTCTTCATTCATCACATCCCTAGGGGGGATAGGACTTTGGGGAGCGATTCCCTGGTTGCTCAGGGACTGGGGTGGGGGCTGAGTGGTGAAGGCTAGGATGTGGATACCATGCCCTCCTCCTCCCCCATGGTCCTTCCAGCCTCTCCCTTTCCTGACACCCATGCTGCAACCCACCATGCCTGCCCTCCCTAATCCCCACGGCATGACCAAGGATGGCCCAAAGGCACAGTTACATAGAGAAGACAAGCGTGTAGGGTAGACACTAGGAAGAACTTCCCACGGCACAGCCAGCAAGGCCTGAGGAAAGGGGACTGGGGGAGACAGAAGGCCAGAGGTGGCTATAGTGTAAGGAGGGGGAGGAGTACTGAAGAAGGTGGGAGACAGGGTGCAGACGCACATGCTGTCCCCAGCCTGAGGCCGTGGGTGTGGAAAGGAGAGAGTGCTGGATAGCACAGGTGGATTTTAGCCTCTGCAGGAAAGGCAGCCTGAGACCTCACCTACTAGAACTGTGGAGACTGAGTATCCTGACGGGTCAGGGACTGCTCAGCTCAGGGGTAATGGGGACAGGGAACATGCCCAAGCTTCCCAGCGATGGTTCCGCAGTGCGTGCACTTAGTGTTGGTCTTTTTTTTTTTTTTTTTGAGACTGAGCATCATGTAGTCCATGCCTCAAGCTTGCTGTGTACTTAAGAATAACCTCCTGCCTCCATCTCCCTAGTGCTGAGATGACAGGTGTAGTCCCCATGCCAGACTGCAGCTACAGGGTGACCCAGGTGTAAGGATGGGGACAGAGCTATGGGAGTAACAGCAAGGCAAGGTGACAAACAGTAGAGCCCAGTAACGACAGGCTGTGTGCTCCTCTCCTGGGCTCCCAGCTCAGAGCAGGGGTGCAGGGAGGGTCCTAACGTTCCTGCTGTTATCAGGTGGGGCTACAGGAACTGTGGGTATATCAGACCCCTGAGAGCCAGCCTCAGCCCTAGGAGGACAGAAGTGGGGAGTCCTGGGTCTCCCACCCAGGCTCTTCCTGCACAGCGCAGATGGAACTCATACCCACCAAGGCACTCCTGTCTCTGCTTAGTCAGGTCTGGGAGCCCTGGCAAGTCCTTCAGTCTCCTTTGGTGGAACTTCAAGGGGCATGACATTTCCTCCCTCACTCCACACCCCCAGCCAGGCCTTCGAGTGATCTGAGACTTCTGGCCCCCAGAGCTGACAAAGACCCTGGACTCTGAGTGTTCCTTCCAGCCAGGCCCATCCTGGCTGCCAGCTCCCCTCCGTCACAGCTAATCTTAAATTCTTGGCTGGTGGGACCACAGGGGTAGCTGGGTGACTGAGTCATGGGAGGGGTACAGGGTGGGGGTGGGGGGCTGGTGGGACCACAGGGGTAGCTGGGTGGCTGACTCATGGGGTGAGGGCTGCAGGCAGCTCAGCTGACCTGGGACTCACATGTTCCCCTGGGGTCTGGAAGGCCAGAGACAGGGAGGGAAAGTTAACATTAAACTCCGGCCTGTACCTGGTGGCCCTGATCCCAGAGTTCTATCCCAGCTCCCCAGAAATAAGAAAGCGGGGGTATCAATGGAGGGACCGGGATGGGGGGCAGCTCTGAGCCTGCCGCTCAGAAGCTGGGCTGAAGTCAGAGGTCAGTGTGGGATGCCTGGAGAAGGTCAGGGGCCAGGGGTCAGCGTGGGATGTCTGGAGAAGGTCAGGGGTCAGGGGTTAGCGTGGGATGCCTGGAGAAGGTCAGGGGTCAGCATGGGATGTTTGGAGAAAGTCAGGGGTCAGGGGTCAGCATGGGATATCTTGAGAAGGTCAGGGGTCAGGGTGGGATGCCTGGAGAAGGTCAGGGACTGACCGATGGGTGTCCCCGGGGACAGTGGAGGCTGAGGACACAGACAGGGATGGACACATGTCCCAGTCAGAGACACTGAGGTCCCCCGTGCAGGCTCCTGAGAGGTCACAGGACAGGACAGGAGGACTGTCTGGAAGTGCATGGAGTGAGGTGGGGACCTGGGTTTTGGGTTCAAGGACAGGACGGTGGCAATCCATGTCAGTCACCTCTCGCACACACGCACTGTCCACGCAGCAACGATCCAGGAGGAGATGCTGAAGGCCAGCAGCACAGTGCCAGGGCAGACGGTCATGAGCGTCTTGGTGACGAATCGCGTGTTGAAGGTCACGCGGTTAAGGGCCCCGATGCTACGGCTGGACGCGTCCGTGAAGATGCGGCTATGCAGGAGCATGACCCGGGCCAGCAGGTAGAGGCGCAGAAACATGGGGATGGACAGAAGCACATCCAGGTCTGCCTCAGCTGCCGATGGCACCAGCGAGAAGGCCAGCCGCGCCGTCCACGTGAAGCGGTAGTGGCCGGGCACCGGGTGTATGGCACACACAGCCAGCTCCAGAGAGATCAAGGACACGCGCTCCCACGTCATGGCGATACGCCAGTCATCGGCACCATTGTCCACCAAGAACAGCTGCAGGAAGGAGGTGGCTGAGTGGGTCCCTGGGGATGGGGCGACCCCTCAGTGGGAATGCTGGCATAGGCCTCAGCCCACCCCCCCACCCAGCTCAGGATTTGGACAAAGATTATTCTTGTTTGTGTACTTTTGAGAGAGGGTCACATTTAGCCCAGGCTAGCCCTGAACTTCTACATAACCAAGAAAGAACCTGAAGTCTTGATTCTTATGTATCAGTCTGCCAAATACTTGATGACAGGTGTAAAACACCCCATTTAGCTGGTTTTGTTGTTTGTTGTTTTGTTTTGTCTTTTTGAGACAGGCTCTTATTATAAAGCTCAGAGGGGTGTTGAACTATCAGGAATCCTCCTGCCTCAGCCTCCAAAGCACTAGGATGATGGGGTACGTGCCATGTAGGACACGTGCTTTCTCAGCTGCAGCCAAATTCAGAGCTGGCAAGCCCGAGGACCTCAGTTCAAGTCCCAGATCCCAAAGAAATGCCTTCCACTCATGCACATGCACTCATGCACATGCAAAAAGAAGAGAAGAGAAGAGGAGATGTTGGGCTGGACTTTGGGGAAAGTGCTTGCCAAGCTGCCCTGGGTCTGGTCCTTTAGTTTAATGTCCATCTAGCCCTGCTGGAGACATACAGTCTGACACTGTCTTGGGACACAGTGGTGATGGCAGGCCTCTGCAGCCTCTCTGCCATCAGGAGGGGACCTGCTCCACACTGCAGGTGACACCTCCTCCATGGCCCAAGGGCCAAGCACTGACCTCATTGCTGCCAGCTCTCAGTCCTACTCCCTCAGCCCTGGAGCCCAGAATCTGTTCATCTTAGCAACTTCCCCATTCTGGAACCTTCTCAGCAACGCAGAGCTACACCTATGGCTTTGTGGCCTCCCTCAGCCTCCATCGCTCTGCCTTGGGTCAGAACGCTGTGGGTCGGAATCAAAGGCTACCTGCCTTCCCAGCATCTAAGGGGTGGCAGGAAGGAAAAACTGGTCTTAGCTGGGCCCACACTGTCCTCCCAGCACTGGGAGATGGTGACAAGAAGATCAGTAGTTTCTAGCCTGGGCTACTTGAGACCCTGTCTCAAAAACGGAAAGCAGACACAGCGGGGACATTGCCCAGCAGCATGCCCCACCTCTGATGCGTTGAGTACCAACCTGGATCTCGCGGGCATGGTAGAGGATGACGAGGCCAAGTAAGATGACAGTAGACAGGCTGATGAGACATTTCAGCGCAAATGAACACAGGGACTCCTGCGCACAGAGAGGGAGGGGACGCTGCGGGCTCCCAGCATAGCTGAGTGGGGACAATTGCCACCCAAACAGGGTCTGTCCCTGTGGCTTCCCCCACTCCAAGCCTTAGCTCCTCTGGCTCCCAGAAACATGTCAGTGTCACCCAGCCTTAGGGATCTAGACGACTTGTGCATGTAGCACCCGTCTGCATCCCTCTCCTGTGTCCCTTGCCCTTGCTCATGGGGCCCAGCCGAGATGCCATCCCCACGCTGAGTAGATGTCAGGGGACTGGGCCTACCTTGGTGTATACACCCCAGGACAGCTCTGTTTCTGTCACCATGACGACAATCCCAAACATGCCAAAGATGAGCGCGTAGTCACTGAGTCTTTTACGTTTCTCAAAGAGGGCCCTACGGTGGCCCAGGCGGTGGCTGACCGTTGGGGGCTTCCCCGAGCCTGTCCTGTCCTCCTCTTCCTCTTCCTCTTCCTCCTCCTGTTCCTGGGGGTGGCCCCTGGGACCACCAGGTGACAGCCTGGTAGGCTGACCCTTGACCACCATCTGCAGGCCTGGGCCTTGGGCGGGCTGTATGGGGCGGCCTGCCTCAGGGTCCACAGGCTCCCAGCGAAGGAATCCAGGCCCACTGCCCAGAGGCCGCCCCACGCTGCCATTGTGGCTGCGGCTACTCATGGCCACCTGCTTCCGTGGGCTGGACTTGCAGCAGGCCCGTTGGGGGCCAGCATGGTTCAGTAGCAGGGTTTCCAAACGGACCTGTGGAGACAGGAAAGAGTGACCATCGTCGTGGCCATTCCAGAACATTCCAAGGAGTCAGGAGAGTTCAGGATGCATTGGTCATCTGGGAAGTCAGTGTGTACCTTCCCCTGCTCAAAGCCTGCTTCAGCTTCCAGCGCCATCTCTAACCTCCCAGACACCAGCATGCCCTGTAACCACCCTGGCCCACAAGCACCCGTTCCCCTCCAGCTACTGACAGCAGGTGACAAGGTGGCCTACTGCATACCTCTCCACACATGGATGAAGAGGCAGTATGGGGCTGTGACTCAGCTGCCTGACACGTGTGCCAAGCCTAGGAGCTGCCATGCTGAAACAACCTCCTCCTGAGCAGGCTGGGCTGGCACAGAAGGACACAGACCAGGCAGGGGAATCTGCTTCAGTGACCAGTCCTGCATTTTGAGCCTCCAGTTAAAAGGACTGTCTGTCACCCCAGGCACAAGGGGAACTCCTGGTTTTATAGAGAGTAAAGCTGACGGAGGTTGGGCAACCAGCTGGGTCCTCATGTGTCACCAAGTCACACTAAGTCACTAAGTCAGACTAAGGAACACTTTCTGGCAGTGGCTGAGGGCAGGACACTGACAGGGAACCAGCGTGGCTCTGCCCCTGAGGGCCCGTGAGCTGGGGACAGACCTGCTTTCCATCATGAGGCCTGGGATACAGCTCAGTCCATTTCTTTCTCTTGTCTTCTGTGATTCTATTTATGTACTTTGGAGACAGACTTTCATTCTATAGTCCAGGTTGGCCTAGAGCCTGTGACAAACACCAGGTGCTGGGATGGCTGGTACGAGTTGTCATGCCAGGAACTGGTGATACATACCTATCATGTCAGCAACTGGGGAGGCTGAGGCAAGACGTGCTGAACGGCAAGGCTGTTCTATGTAAGTTTGAGGCCAACCTGGGCTACATGAGAACCTGTCTCAAATAAATAAAATAAAATAAAATAAAAATAAAATAAAATAATAAATAAAATAAATAGAATAAAATAGGATCAGTAGGTGCCCCTTGCTGTGAGTCTCAAGGAGGAACCCACATCCCATACCCCTTTGCAGAAACTACAGTGAGAACAGCCCATGACTGAAATTCCCAGGACACTAGACTTGTGTCAGGTGGCCTCCCCAGCAGCGGGTGGGGGAATGGGGAGGAGGAAGGGTGCCAGAGTTCTTCTCACCAGGCTCACTGACTCCTCAGGGTGACCAGTTCTGCTTGCCCTTTGCCCACCGGCTACCAGGGAGCTTACAAGGCCAGGCTGGCAACCCAGGTGCTGTCACTGAGCGCCTTGACCTCGGTTCAGGGTGGCCAGCGAGCGAGTGCTCAGGTCGCTGCCTGTACCACATCCACCCTTGTGCACGGACTTCGTGGACTCAGCGTCTCCCACTCACAATCTTCCCTCACTGGGGGACATGCGTACCCACTCTTCTGTGTCCCTGACCCTGATCCTGCGGCGACATCATCCCCGGCGTCGTCCCTAGCCGCATAGCCCAGGGACTCGCTATTACTGCCCCCCACCCGCCCTTCCCCACCGTTTCCTCTTGCCAATACCTGCGGGCGACGGCGGGGACCTGGACCCGCGTGCCAGCGCGTCCCCGCCGCGGCCAGCCAGGGAGGGGGAGCAGCGCCGCCCCGGATGAGCGGCGCCTTGGATTGGCTGAGCGCGCTCAGGCCCCACCCCCGTGACCCGCAGGCCCCGCCCATGCTTAAAGCTCCCTCCTGGGCACTCTGCAAGAATACGGTGATGAACATCTGTGCACGGGCAGCCGGCTATTGCAGGGGATCCTGCACAACCGGACCTCATCTCTAGGGACAGACAAGCCCGCTCACCTCAGGGACCCTGGTCCTGAACCCTATCAGCCTTGCTGGTAGAAAGAGCTCCAGGGAGCTGGAATCATCAGGGCTAGGGAGACCCCGAAACCTGCTGTCCCCCATCACCCAAGCCAAACCTGCAGAGCTCACTCATGCAAGTTTTTGTTTTGAATCAAGGTCTCACATAACCTAGGCTGGCGTCGAATTTACCAGGGAGCCCAGGTTAGCCTTGAACTGGCTTTGTAGCCAAGGATGACCTTGAAGTCCTGTTCCTTCTCCCTTCACCTCCTGAGCACTGGGACAGGCTTGGGCCACCCTTCCAGCACAGGCAACATTTTATGTTTTTCTTGGGGGGGGGGGTTGATAGCTCTGTAGCTAAAGCTGGTCTTGAATTCACTGAAATCCTCCTGCCTCAGCCTTCTTCCTAAGGTGCTGGAGTTTTAGGTGGATGTCTCCTAAAACACTCCAGAGATCAAGGGGTAGCCCTGTGATTGCTGACAACTGGGGAGCTGGGGTTTGTCTGCAGCCTCAGGTGCCCCAGGTGAGGCACGCCCTCCCAGCGCCACCTGCTTCCTTCCTGGCCCAATGTCTGCAGTTCAGGGAGCCTCCGGAAGGACTGAGGGGCAGGTGTGTGGCCAGCAAGTGGCCCGGGAGCAGGGACAGCACTGAGTCCCAGCAGAGCCACCAACAAACACAGTGACAGTCCAGCTGTTGGGGGTCACCACCACATCCGCACTATCCACATAGGTGGGGCCAGAAACTAGCCTGGGGTGACAGGTTCCAAGAGACACCACAGAGGAACAGGTCAAGAGCAGCAGATTCTGTCTCCAGCCCGCAAACCTTTGCATACGGTCACCTCATCCTGCGGCTGTGGGCCTTACCCTACTTGTATTACCTAAGATTTTTTTTTTAGAAAGGGTTTCATGTTGGTGAGGCTCAAACTCACCATAGAGCTGAGGACGACCTGAAACTGACCCTCCTGTCGCTACCTTTCGGGTCCTGTCTGAGAGGACAGGCCTGGGCCATCAAGCCGCATTTGTTCAGTGCTGACAACAGGGCTTCATGAACACTGACAAAGCACTCCACCAGTGAAGCTGTAAGCACTCAACGTCCTGAGACACGCCCCAGCCTCTCACAGCTACCAGGGGTTGGGGACATGCCCCTGTTTGTCATGAAAATTGGGGTGCTCACTGCCCATCTAGCTCTCCTCAGGGACCCCCATGGTGCCCCTGACCACAATCAAGTCCAACAAAAGGAACACACAGGCTCAGCAGCCACTGCCTCTAAGACACGCCTCTTCCCTCTTGGGGCCCACCTTGCCTTCAGGGAACCCCTTGAGGAGGAGGTATCCTAGCAACCAGTTGGGAAGTTTTTGTTTTGAATCAAGGTCTCACTTAACTTAGGTTGATGTCAAACTCACTGTGAAGTGCAGGCTGCCCTCGAACTTACCAGGGGTCTCAGGTTAGCCTTGAACTGGCTTTGTAGCCAAGGATGACCTTGAAGTCCTGTTCCTTCAGTCCCCAAGGCTTCTGTGAACCTCAGCCCTGGAGACAGAGGAGCCTGGGTGGTAATGGAGGGACTGCTTCTGGGTTTGAGTGCAAACTGGCCACACCTTCGTCCTAGGTCAGGCGTGGGCTCCAGGGGGGCCATGGTGGGCAGGAAGGGAGCAGTGGAGCCACAGATACACTTGGGAAACTGTTAGACTCCTGTGACAGGAAACAGCCTTGCAAAAACTGCCCTTTGGAGACTTCTGAACACAAGGCCCTCCCTTAGGGCCTGAGGGCTGAAGGACACCAGGGAACCCAGAGACAAGGGCTGAAGCAGAGGTCGCCTGGTCACACACACTCTCTTACCTCCACCACACCCACCAAGCTCTGAAATCAGCCAGGCCCAGCAGCACAGGCTGGTCATCCCAGCACTTGGGAGGTGGAGCCCTGAAGATCATGAGGTAAAGGCTAGCCTTCCCTACACAGATAGGAGGCCAACTTGGGCTACAGCCTTGTTGCAAAATGAACAGAAAATTAGGAAAGAGTTTGACATAGCTGAGTGTGCAAAGACCCTGAGGCAGGAGCAGAGAAGGAAGTCAAAGGATAAGTAGGGGTACACATCTTAGGGAGCTAATTCTGGGGTATCTGGGGCTCAGGGATCTTGGTCTCCCATCAGTGTGCCCTGGGCCTGCCCTGTACACAGAGCTTGTACTCTCAGGGACAACAGAAGCCAACAAGCCAGACCTCAAGTGGGACAGCACTGGCCCCAGTCCTCTCCAGGAAGGTGGTCCCCCAATAATACACAGTGTCTCCAGCAGCCTCCTAAGGAGGCTTTTGAAGACCCAGCCCACTCATCTCTGCAACTATGAGGACCTCCGTTTGTTCCAAACCTTCATAATCTGACCTTATTCAAAAGTAACATTTGATATTTTTTGTTTTAAGACAAAGTCTCAATCCCTACTATGTATAGCCCAGGGCCTCTTGCATAGTAGCTGGCTATGCGGTGTTTGTTGATTGACCAATACTGACCCCATGGACAGCTCACAGCTGACCTTAGACATCAGTCGGGACTGGAAACTGAGGGGTGGGTCAGGATTCTTTTGGACCTGCCTTTAACTCCACCAACAGGCTGTGTGACACTGAGCAGGTCACCAACCTCTTCAGCTAGCTCTCCACCCCTGCTGAGAGGACAGAACTGGGCAATGTCTCCCACCATGTCTGTGGTTTTTACTATACGGTGCCTTTTCCAGGCCTTTTCCTTTAAGCTTCAGGAGGTTTTGCTGTTGTTGTTATAGGTTTTAATTTTTTTAGTTTTTATTTTCTTCCCTTATTTTCTTGTTTCAAGGTGGGGTCTCATGTAGCACAAGCTATCCTCAAAATCACCATGCAGCCAAGGCTAACCTCGAGCTTGAGATCTTCCTGGTTCCATCTCCCACATGCCTAGTTCTCCTGGTGCTGGGAATGGGAGCCAGGGCTTGGTGTGGGCCCGGCTAGTGTTCAAGGTGAGCAGCTCCAGACCTTTGAAAATATTTAGTTTTGAGGGCAGAAACCCACTTCTGTAACTCTGATTCCAGATGATCCAACATCCTCCTCTGGCTCCCAAGGTCAGCTGCACTGCACCTGATACCCAGACATATATGCATATCACACACAGCACACGCACACGCACGCACGCACGCACGCACGCACACACGCACACACGCATGCACGCCACACACACACACACCACACGCACACACGCACACGCACACTCATACACACACACATACACACACACACACTCATACACACACGCACACACACACACACACACACACACACACACACGCACACGCGCACACGCGCACACGCACACACACACACTAAATCCTTATTTTTTTTTTATGAGGGCTAGCAAGATGGCTTCGAGAGAGTACCACTGCTCTGGAAGAGGCCCAGGCCCAGCACCCATCAGAGGCTCACAGCCTCCCACATGCCACCTGTGTTCAGTGTGATGACTTCGCAGACATATACTTTAAAAAAAAATCAAATTAGGACACAGTTGGTGATGTGAGCACTGGGGCACTGATTTGATTTGGGCCACTGCTCCAAGCAAGTTCCGGATGCTGGGCTATGAGGCAGTGCGAATTAAATAAAAAAAAATTAATTGACTTCAAGACTGTGTGTGTGTGATTTAATTGACTTCAAGACTGTGTGTTGTGTGGTTTGTTTAGGGACAGGTCTTGCCAGAGCGTGTCCAGGCAATCAGCACTTGGGGCTAGAGGCAGGCGATTTCTGAGTCTCGAGGACCACCTGGTCTACCCGAACGAGTTCCAGACAGCCCGACTACACAGAAAAACCCTGTTCTGGAAAGAACCAAAAAAATTATGAAAAAAAAAAAGGGACAGGATTTTAAGTCACCCTGGTCTCAAATTCACTACAGAGTCAAGGCATAGCTAAGCTTCCCATGTACAACCGCCCAGTGCTGGCATGTCAGGCCAGCAGACCGATGTGGGCTGGTTTTATTTATTGTTTACTTATTTGTTATCCTGTATGTGTCTATTTGCATCTTTGTCTCTGTCTCTCTCTCTCTCTATGTGTGTGTGTCTCTTTCTCTGTCTCTCTGTTTCTCTTTCTGTCTCTCTCTCTGTGCATGTTTCTCCCTCCTCCTTTCTCTCTCTCTCTCTCTCTCTCTCCTCTCTCTCTCTCTCTCTCTCTCTCGTTTGTGTGTGTGTGTGTGTGTGTGGTGTCCCTGAGCAAGCCAGGGGCTATCAGGTATCTGTGGATCACTCTTGGATTTATACCCTTGACACAGAGTTTCTCACTCATTTGGAGATGGGCTGGCAGCCATCAAACCCTGCCATCCTCCTGCCTCCACCCTGTCCAGTGCTGAGGTTCCAGGCACAGGCATGGCCACACCCTGTATCCTGTATGCATGCTGCATGCAGACCCACAGTCAGGTCCTCTTGCTTATACACTGGTTCTCCCACCTGAGTCACCTCCCAGTCCTGTCTTTGCTTTTTGTTGCTGTTTTTTGAGACAAAGTATCACTCTGTAGCCCAGGCTGCCCCCCACCCCCAACTCAGACCTGGCAGTCATCAATGCTCCTATCCCACACCCAGGGGTGACCAGGGCTAGGTAACTCACCCTGGGGTGCAAGGGGCTCTGGAAATCACCAACCTGAGGTCCGTGTTCTTCAGTGCCTTGAAGTTGCCCTCAGAAGTGGGATGGGTCTGCCTCTGGCTCTTTTTTTCTCCGCACCTGTAAGGATCAGATATGAATACCCTATGGGAGGACCACAGAGTTCCTTTTCTTGTTTTGCTTTGTTTTTAGTCTCTGAGACAGATCTCTGTGTAACCCTGGCTGTCTTGGAACTCTCACTGTAAACCAGGCTGGCCTTGAACTCAGAGATCCACCTGCCTCTGTCTTGTCTTGTGAGTGCTGGGATTAAAAAGCATGTGCCCACCAGGCTGAAGGTCCATGGATTAGTGGCTTTGGCGGCTGTGAGACCCACAGCTGAGAGCCCAGCATTTGAGGCAGGAGCATCTCAAGCTCGAAACGTCTTGGGTAAGATACTGTCTTTAAAAAGCCAAAGAAACAAAAAACAATCAAACCAAATCAAAGAAATAAACAAGGTGGAGCAGGCAGCCCACACCTTCAGTTCCATCACTCAGGGCAGAGGAGCCTTGGGAGTGTAGCTTGCTCCCCAAGCTACTCAGAGGCTTTCAGAGGCCGCGCCCTCCTTGAGTCCTGCTGTTCCACACTTCCCTTCCCCTCCATCTCCTGGTTCTTCCTTGCTTGCTGTTGTGAACTTAAACCTGACTCTTCTCTTTTCCCAGGACCTGGGCAAGGGGCAGTGGCCACCGGTAGTGGTGGGGCTGTGGCCCAGGAGAGCTGACAGTGGCTGGGGAGGGCAGGGGCTGCCAAGGTCACTCTGCTGGCCTCCTCCAGACACCTGCCTCATAGGTGATCCACAAGATTGGCGACTGGGCCCAGCCAGCCCAGTTAGATTGTGGCCCTGAAATGAGTCTGGGGATCCTAACTAACCTCCCCTCTAGATTCTGGGCACCAGATTGAGGGGCTTCACACCCCATGCTTAGGGATGGAGCAAAAAGCCCAGACAGGACCCCACCCAGGGGTTGTTGGGTTCAGGACTGCTCTGCTTCCTGCCTTGCTAGGTGATCTTGGGTGAATACTAGCCTTCTCTGGATCCCCCAGCTACCCACCGCAGGGGTGGCTGACCGAGTAAGCCAGAGGGAAAATCGGAGAGTCTAGCAGGTCAGCTCAAAAGCTCCTGTCAGTCACCTCTGGGGGGAATCCCCGCCAAACATGGGGACGAATGTCTAAGTAAGGAGCCATGGGGAGTTGCGAGGAGGACTGCCACCCTGAATGGCTGGTAGTCTCTAGGTTCCCAGTCTCACCTGAAGCTAAGCCCCTTTCTCCCAGGGACTCGGCGTTCGTTCTGGGGCAGAGTCTGCTCCGGGTTGTCTGGGGAAGATGAAGGGACATCCCGCGGTTCCCGCAGGTCTCCCAAGCATCGGTAGACTTAGTGAAGCCCAGCAAAGAGACACCCCCACCTCATGCCCCCCCCCCCTTCTGCCTGTTCACTCACCAGCAGTCTCCGGCCGCAGCTGCTGGAGTCCCTGCGTCCCGGCCCGAGAGCAAAACCGAGTGAACAAGCAGCCGGGCAAGGGCGTGGGAACAGAGGTGCGCGCGCCGCTGCAGCGCAGACCCCCACCCGCGCGGCCCGCTGGGGTCGGTCAGGTGTCCCCCTCCGCGGCGGCTCCCAGCGTGCTCCCCGCTGAGGCCGAGGACAGTGACCGAGGACACGTCAAGGACTGGGGCGATCCTTGGTGTCTGCTGGCTTTACGCGCACAGTTTACAGACAGGGAAACTGAGGCTGCGACAAGGACCGGGAATCCTTGCCCTTCAACCCAGTCAGTCACAGCAGCTGTCGCCTCCCACAGGGGATTGCACTCCAGTGAGAAGCTGAGCCTGGGGCAGGGGAGGGTCGAGAGGGAGAGACTCCAGCAGCGGCTGAGTTGCCGGTGACTCCTGGTTGGGGGGTGGGTGGGGGTGAGGGGTGGGTGACCAGGAAGAGAAAACTTCTGTCCCAGTCTGGCTGGAAGGTGCCGCTCACGCAGCTGGGGAGCCCCCCCCCACCCCGCTCCCCTAACGGCGGATGCCGGAGTGGCGGGACCGTGAAGGTCAAACTATCCAGCCAGAACAATGAGCCTCCTGGGGTCTTGAGTCCTCAAGGAGCAGGAAAGCAGAGCCTGGGGCTGGGGAGAGGCCGAGACCCTTTTGGTGATCTTGGCTAGACCCAAGACTCAGTTTCCCCAGCCCACTCTGGGGTGTCTCTCCAAAACCGAAATGTGGGCTGCTGGCTCTGTCCTGCTTTGTCCTCTAAGTGTCGACCCCCACAACCCTCCCTCATAGATCATTCTCCTAGCCCCACCCCTGAGCACCCACCCACCTTCTGCCACCGCCTGAGACAGGGGGATTTCCTCCCGGGAGTCTGGAGGCCTTTAAGAGTCTCCATCATTTTTCGTTGTTGTTATTTTTGTTTTTGTATTTTTTTCTTCCATATGTTTTAAAAATAGCCGTTCCCCTCTTGCCAGTCCCCCAGCCCCGCAGCGTGTTGTGAGCTGCGCCGCGCTCCCTGTGGCCGGGGATTCCTCGGACGGGCGGGGCTGGGATGCACTGGCGACAGGCGCGGGCTGCGAGCGCCCCTCCCACCGCAGAACCGCGGGTGGGCGGGGAGAGACAAGACAGAAAGGGGGACTTCTGGGTCTGCAGAACAGTGCTCGAGGGAGGGACGACAAAGGACTTCCATCGCTGTGGGGAACCCTGAACCTTATATCGCCCTGAGTGGAGTCCTTCAGCCACGATTCTTAGACTCCCTACAATCCCTGACTCATGAAACACCTTGATAGCCTGGTGACAGGATACATTCCTGTCCCGCACTTTCCCCCTGTCCCTCCTTGCAAGCGAGGAAACCAACCTGACTTTTCCCAGCCCCATAGTCTTTCCCAGACCCCTGGGTGACACCTGACTAAACCCAGCGTCCGTCGTCCGTCGGAACCGGTCCAGCGTCGGGAGCTTAGCATCTGGACCCTTTGGCCAGCTCTGCCCTGTGCCAACTACTCCCACCTCTCATTCACAGTCTGAAGGTAGTCGCCCCCGATCGGAGTCCCTACTGGCCACCTCGCCCGGGTTTCAGGTCCCCGACGCCCTCCATTCCTGATACATTCATCCTCCTCCCTAAGGAGAAAGAGGAGCCTAAAGACACTTAGGGAACCGGGAGGAAGCTGCAATTGGGACGAGTCTCAAACAAAGGTGCCAGAGAAGGGAGGCTGTACACAGAGACCTGGGAAGAACCTTTGGATCCAGCACAGAAATCTTTCATGCCTTCTGCAGGGCATCCCCGAAACGTCAGTAACGCAGTGTGGCAGCCCCATCGCTGGGGACCGAATACAGTGTGTGTTCAGGGTGTCCGCTGAGACCTGACCCTTCTTGAGGCTCATTGTTCCCATAGCCTCGTGTCACACGCTCTCTCCACAAAGAATGGAAGAAAGCTTTGTACTAAGGACAAAGGCGCAAGGAAGGCGTCTGAACCCTAAAGAGGGTGGCGCTGCGGCCCACGACAGGAGACTGCCCCTCTGGACACTACCACACACCTCTAAGTGATACGGACGGAGAGGCACGGGCTGAGCCCTGGGTCCTGGAGGACACCAAAGGCGCAGCCCCGGGGCCAGTCACCGGGTTGAACAGCGCGGAGCTATGCGAGGCGCCGCGTCTTTGCTCACACACTCTGGGCTAGAGTTCATGGCACCGGGGGGGGGAGAGGTTGGAGATGTGGGGAAGTAGAGGGGGGAAGGGGAGAGGCTAGGAGAGATGGTTGAGGATGAGGAGTCCCAGGAGGGAGGGGGAAAATGAGGAGTGGAGGACCGGGAGAGGAGCCAAATTATGGCTGTAGGCTCTGTGCCGCGAGATCTATTTTTGATTTTTTTTTTTCCACAAGGGCTAATGGAGCCCACATTGGCCTTGAACTCCTAATTCTCCTGCCTCCACTAAGTGTTGGAATAACAGGTATGGCAACCGTGTGGGGCTGACCCGGCTATTCTGTACAGCAGAGCGCGGGTTCCTTTGTCCTTGTAGCCCCCGCCGCGCTAAGGGGGAACCCCGGCCCTGCCGGCGCATGCGCACATCTGCCCGGCTTCCCTGTAGCCCTCACAGTGCATCCCCCGCACGGTTACCATGGCGACCGCGAGGGCGGAAACCTGGGGAAGACCCCGCCAGCAGCCCTCCCCCGCCGCCCTCGCCAGGAGCTCCTTCCTTGTTCGAGCCGATTACCCCGGACCGCGTGGGCACTGGGGCGGTGGAGGATTCCCCTAGTCCCCTGGGACTCGCAGGGGCTGGCGCATGCGCTCGGGGAAACCCTCCCCTCCCCCCACACACAGGGAAAGCCCAGGTGAAGGAAACAAAGCACCCGCGCATGCGCAGCGCGTGACTCTTTGGCCTGCCTGGTCTCCTTGGCAACTGCGCGGAACTCCCGTCTAGCAACCCCTCTTGGAGTCAGGGATTTCCCCGCTGCTAGTGCGCAGGCGCGGGCTGGGATTCCGGGGGGAGATGGGGCTTTTCTACAGAACAAGGTTGTTGCCTCCGCTCTAGTCCGCGTCTTTTTTATTTTGACACAGTGTCTCTGTATGTGGCTCAGCCTGACATTGAACTTACAGTAATGTTCCTGCCTCAGACTCCACCACATTGCTGGGATGACTGGCAAGGGCCACCACATGTGGTTCTTGTCCTTTATGTCCTTACTCTATAGGAAAACAGCCAGCCACGTGACTCCGCTTTGCTCTGCGGTGCTCTCCCAGGCCCCTGCCCCTCCTGCTGGTTTCCTCCTGTCACCAGGAGAGTCCAAGCGGTTCAATGGGTCGCCTTCTTTAGGGCATTTGTGCTTTTTCAGCGATGCCTTACACGGTGTGGCCAGTTCTGCCTCGTTAGTGATCCTGGAAGCTGGGTGTGTCGGTGCATCCCGGTACCAGCAGGAGGCCTCGGAGGAGAATAAGTTCAAGGTCAATCTTGGCTTCATCTGACTCTGTCTCAAGTTTTTAGTTTTCAACGTTTATGTGTATAGTGTTTTGTCTGGACACACACATATAGACACACATAAGTAGATATGTGTATCTGGTGCCCTTGGAGGTCAGAGATCATCAAAGATCCCAGCAGTGGAGTCACAGTTGTGAAGTGCTTGTACCTACTAAACCAACTCTCTTGCTCCCTCAGTTCTCTTTTTTGGGGGGTAGATGGGGTAGGTGGAAGGTCTTTGTAGCCCAGGTTGGCTCCTGCAGCAGCCTTACAGGAACACAAGATAACTTTGCTTAAGATCTTAGCAGCCACCCCGGTGGTATACCAACGTTTCTTTATGGGGAGCTACCGGGAACTGTTTTCTAGTTGAGGCACCTGGAGCTGCAGGCATGGTAGGCTTCTCCTCCCGTGTCCCAGCTGCTTTGTCACTGTGAGGATACCACACAGGGTACAGAGACAACACATTCAGGTACATGGACTTCCCGCTGCTGCATGGCACCGTCCCCCAGCCCCTCACCTCACCAAGGTTACCAGGTCCTTTCCAGAGACACCAGGCGCCCTCTTGTCCTGTTCCCAGCGCTGCCTCTTGGTGCACTGCAGGCCTTGTTCAGTTTGCTTGGTACATTTCTCTCCCCACAAGGCCTTTAGGACCACGTAGGCCAAGTTGGCCTCGGCAGAACAAAGGATGACCAGGGTTCCTGGCTCTACCTGGCAAGCTTGATGACAGGCAGGCGCCCCATGCCCAGCTGAGGACCTTTCGACTTTCCAGTTGTGGGGCTGGAGCTCAAGGCCCCACACATGCTGGCCTAGTGCAGTCAGATCTTATCTGACAGATCTTGCTATACTTCTTACTGTTGAAGATTTCCCAGCCAGATCCAGTGTCAGTCAGTGAGCCTCTCCCTTGGCATCAATGGCCTGTCCCTCTTGATTAGGTACAGAACTCTTTCACATTCTTCAAAGGTCCACTCCATGAAACTTACATTTATATGGGACCCTCATCCAGCCCTGGCCCTTGGGAGCAGGGGACACCTGCATCATTCCTGGTACAAGAAACTGGGTGGACAAAGGTCCTGAGTGAGACAGTTGCTGTGTCGGGAAAATCCAAGAGAAAACTAGGAGCTGACAAGGGCACAAGCTGCAGGTGACCACCTCCTGTGTGCCAGGTGTCACTAGTGTAGGACTTGATAAATCCTGCCCTCCAAGTCCACCCCTGGGCCTTAATTTCCCCATGACAGGCCATCTTAATGTCCTGTGATCACTGGGCCAGGAGTAGAGCATAAGTTCAGTGCCCACATCTGTTGGACAGTAAGTTCTACATTCAGTATGTGCTGCTGATTATCTGACCACTGCCTCTCAAAGGTGCTTCCACCAGCCAGTTTCAGATGGGGACATGGCCACAGTGCAAGTCAGCCTCCCTCACAGTGGCATGCAGTTAGTGCTGCCCACAGGCTTGTGGGTCTCTCTCCAGTGCCCTCTCTGTTCTTCTGGACTAACGCTGCTAGAAAAAGCAGTTCTGGGTTCAAACCCTATACTCTTCTCCATCATGACCAATGACCTCCACCAGCCAGCCTCAGCCCAGCACACTTGTATTCCCTGCATGTCAGCCTGGAGAAAACTACCTTACACTTCAGGCTTAGGGTGGGCACAGCCTGCAGCTCTCCCGCTGCTGTGTGACTTCAAGCCTCAGCCGCCTCTCTAATCACCTTGCCATATCCAGGGGGACCTGCAAGTCTGGACCAGTGGCTCAAACATGGTCACCACACAGCCCCTCCTGCCACCCGTGGGCCTCATCACACAGACAGACATGGGCCTCAGACAGCCTCACCACAGCCTTTATTGGGCGAGTACTCCACCGAGCTCTGCAGGGCGCACGGGGGCAAGGATGTCAGAGTGGGGACCCTCTGGGTTGTTGAGGGTGACCTATGGCGCAGCTGGGAGAGGCCCGGAACTCTATGAATCCCTGGTCAGGCCTGGCTGGAGGGGGATGAACTGACTTGAACAAGCTGGACTGAGCCTGGTTCTGTCACTTGGGCGCATTAAAGGGCAGCGCCCGCTGGTTCATCGGGTTGTCAGGGGAGCGCAACCACTCCTTCTTCAGCAGCTGCTTCAGTTGCGACAGCCGCATGTTGGGGTTCTCCTGCTTCAACCGTGGCAGCTGCACCTCCTCAAATGCTGTGAAGGCCGCGCGCATCCGGCGCTCAGGATGTCGGTCGGCTTCCTCCGCCACACTGTAAGCCAAGGAGTCAGGACCCAGGCCTAGGCCCCGCCCCCACCACGCTGCCCTCCTCAGGGCCCCGCCCACACACTCCCGCCCCGCCCACCTGAGCACTGCTATGGCGTCTTCCACAGTGCGTGCCTCCACGCTGCCCTCCTCCTGCAGGCGCCGGTTCAGGTTCTCCTCCAGGGGCAGCTCCAGGTGGCTCTTAGCCTTTTCCGCTGCGGGTGACAGGGACAGGATATGAGCACACTGCAGTGGGCGAGGTCCTGGGGGTGGTGGTGGGGGAGTCTGCCCTGGGCCATGTGCACACCTGGCTCCGCACGCTGCTCTTTTCGCAGCGAGTCCTCGATCTGCGCACGTGTGACCTTGGCGGGCGCCACACGTGGGGCCTTGCCACCTTTGAGCCGTGAGTCCTCCTCCTCCAGCAGGCGCTGCGTCTCCTTCTTGCGCTCCAGCTGCTCCAGGCGTCGCTTCTCCTTCTCCTCCTGCAGGGGCAACAGGGTTACCAAGGGAGACAGACAGAAGTCCAGGGTGGGACCCAAGACCCTATCCCTCCGCCCCTTGTGCAAAAGGACCTGGACAGCTAAAATGTTTCACAAGGGTATTCCATGTGCCTTTGTCCCAAACGCTGGGAGGAATGCCTGTCTGGGGTCAAAGTCAAAGGAATCCTGAGACTCCTCTGCCTCAGCCCTGTCCCGCTACAGAGCCTTTGCATAGCAGCCTGCCCTCTGAATTCCTCCACTGGCTCTGAACATCCCACTCCTAGTCTTCTGAGGACAGAGGGTCTGGGTAGGGTTGCACACCAGGACAGTTCATCTCCAAAAGAAGGAAGAGTTTTCGGACAGTTCCAAGAGCCCAGGACCAAGTGGTCACAGTACTGAGACACACACGTTCATGGTGCAAACCTGGAAAACCACTGAGCTACAGGGGAAGCTGAGGCAGGAGGAGAGGACGAGTCCAGGTGTTCCAGGCCAGCCTGGGTCAGAGACCCTAAAGGCAAATGAAGCTGGTACTAGACATCTCAGCTGGCCAGCAGGGCGAGGGTTGCCACCTAGTGGGTAGACTTGTCAGCACCAGGCGAGAACCACTCCAAGTACCAAAGAGGCACCTGTGACTGGCTCAAAGATAGGCCTCGGTCAGGAACAATGACACAGTGAAGGCTGGAGACAAACGCAGACCCACTTCAGCTAGCTTCTGCGTATGCATCCTTCCACAGCCACCTCCAGTCACCTTTCAACACCAAAGCCCCTTGGCACCTACCTTGCGTTGCTCCTTCCTCATCACGTGTTTGTCCTCATCCTTCCAGTAAGCATCTTCCAACTCCTTCTGTTTCTTGGCATCAGCTGCAGCCTTGGCTTCAGCCCTCCGTGCTCGGGCAGCTGCCGACTTGCTGTTCTCGCCCTGGAACTTCTTGGGCATCCCTCAGCAGGCTGCAGGAAGGACACCATGGAGGGGCTAGACTGTGACTAGGGCCCACCCCTCTCCATGACTTTACAGACCCCATGCAAAGTGATGTTTTAAAAGATAGGGTCTCACTATGTAGACCAGGTTAGCCTGACAACATGATCCTGTCTGACCCTTAGAAGCTACTGGGATAGCAAGGAGCAGTGTGTCCCTCAAGTCAGCATTTCCTCTCATTTTATTAACATATATAACTCTGCACTCACAAAATGTAGGCAGGGCCTCCAACAGGGAGGAGGGAGCCACACCCGAAGCTCCACACTGGAGGATTCTAGACAGGGGCTCTAGCCCAGAGCCACACCCCCAGGCCCTCCCTGGGGATTCTAGGAAGGGGCTCTACTGTTGAGTCTCTTCTGAGGCTTTTGAAACATTTTTTTTAAAAGATGTATTTATTTATTTAATGTATGTGAGTACACTGCTCCTCTGTTCAGACACATCGGAAGAGGACACTGGGTGCCATTACAGATAGTTGTGAGCCACCATGTGGAGGCTGGAGACTGAACTCAGGACCTTTGGAAGAGCAGTCAGTGTTCTTAACCACTGAGCCATCTCTCCAGCCCATAAATAATTTTTTAAAACTATAATTACAATGTTGTGTAAAGACCACCATTGCCTACTCCATTCCTATCAGCTGTCACTTCTGTCCCTTGCTCCAGCCCATGAGCTGCTTCCCCTCTGCCTGTCCCTGGAAGTATTTCCTCTTAACAAATTATTCATCATGTGGCCTTCTGTATGGCTGCTGTCACTCAGCACTGGGTTTTGTGTCGTTGTGTCAGAGCCTCCGTGGTGGCATAGGCTATGTGCAGCATGTCTAACCATGCCCTTAAGGTGTAGGCCTTTACAAGTCAGTGTAGCGGACCCCTGCAGGGCAGGGACTCCCACAGCTGTTGGGGTGTCCAGTTTTAGACTGTGCATATGTGAGTTCTTTCACAGTCCCCTGGCTCAGAATCTGTGTAGATGGGGGACGCTCTGTGGCCTGTGAGCCTACACTGGATCCCACCTGATGAAAGGAGGCACAAATAACGTGTCTGGAAGAGACATCGTATGTAGACTGACTCAACTGTACGCCCCCAGAACGGTAACTGTGGGGTAGTCAGTCATCCCCAGCTGAGGGGAGGCCATGCTGTGCTGGTATATCAGGCACACCCGTTCCTATCAGGTGTGGTGGGATGTACCTGCGATCCAAACATCTGGGAGGCTGAGGCATGTAGATCACCAGTTTCAGGCCATCTTAGCCACACATAGAAACAACCACACCCAATATGACCTGCCAAGGCCTGCAACATACTGGGCCAGACTCCCCTACTTAGTGCCCTCATCTGGAACATTCTCTGCCTCAGCCCCATCAGTGCCTCAGAATGAGGGAGACAGTTCTGAGTGGCCCAGGACCACCAGGATATCCCCACCCTCAAGCCCTCTGTTTCCCTCTACGGGAAACCCCGTGCATGCACAGTCGTGTATCCTATCAGAAGGACTCCCTGCAGACAGCTTGGGGCATGCATAGGTCCTGTGGCAGGAACCAGGCTGTGTTTATAGTGTCCACGAAGGCTTTGGTGGGTGAGTGAAGGGTAGGAAAGAGGAGGGAGGCAGGGCTGGGGACACACCCCTATCTGGCTTACAAAGCCCCATTCGGATCCTGTGGGCAGGGGTCTTGAGAGCTGGCTATGAGGCCAGGTCATGAAGGGTGGAGGGCCCTGACCTGGCTCCTAAGCACTGTCTGGCCTCAAATGGGCCATCACACAGACGAAGTGCAAGGTGGACCGCAGCGCCTTGGGTTCCTGTGGCCTTGGCACTCCTGTCTGCCTCAGTTTTCTCACAGGGACGCTGTGAATTCTGACCCCGCATCATGGGGTAGGCACCAGAGCCCTGCACAAGAGATCCCAGCTGGACCCCAAACAGTCCCTGACTCCCAAGCTCCTCACTGGGCTGGCAGCAAAACTGCAGGGCTCCCAGGAGAACGTGCAGAAGCAAGGCCACCCTCCAGGACACCCAGGGAAACTGAGTGCTGTCCAAGGCACAAGTCTCTGAATTTCTTCCTTGTGACAGCCACACCTGCCTCCGTTTGAGGCTTCCAACACACCGATCAGCCCTGCCTCAGGACCTTTGCACCTGGCCAGGAACTTTCCATCCTCCTGCCTCAGCAGGGTGACAGGTGTGCAGCACTATGCCGGGCTCACATCTCTCTAAATTTTTTTTGTTTTGGTTTTTCGAGACAGGGTTTCTGTGTAGCCCTGGCTGTTCTGGAACTCACTCTGTAGACCAGGCTGGCCTCGAACTCAGAAATCCACCTGCCTCTGCCACCCAAGCGCTGGGATTAAAGGCGTGCGTCACCACAGCCCGGCTCATGTCTCTCTTCTAACCCAGTCAACTCCTGTTGAAACTTCAGGGCCAGGTTGGGTGTGACGGCCATGCCTCTAGTCCCAGCAGACAGGTGGATACCTCTGAGTTCCAGGCCAGCCTAGGCTACACAGTGAGAGCATCCCTTAAGAAACAAACCAGTTCAGGTGTGGCCCCAGTGAGAATGCCGACCGAGAGAGAGCTCTCTGATTTCCCCAGACCGGATAGTTCTCTTTAAGGAATTTGGTGGTGACGTCGTGTGTGTGTGTGTGTGTGTGTGTGTGTGTGTGTGTGTTGGGGGGCGGGGGGATATCCAGAGTCATTTTAATCCAGACAGAGCCCCGGCATCTTGCCCAGGCGGACCTGGAACTCACAATCCTCCTGCCTGAATGTCGACTGTATATTTGTCATTTAACAAACCATCCTCACCAGCAGATTGGGATCATTAAGGAGTCCGCGAGCACGGACGGCAAAAGGACCCTCCTCACCAGGGACCTGATCAAATCCGCACCACCACCTCCGTTTCCCGACCTACGAACGGCGACAACTACCAGGAAAGAGAGTCCGAGGCTGGGCATCCTGGGCCCACGCCTGTGATCCCAGCACTTGGCAATGCTGAAGCAGAACTACACTGAGTTCGAGGCAGCCTAGGCTACAGAATGAGCCCAGAATTCTAAATAATCCCCTTCGAAAAGTGCCTACGTAGTTCCCCATGACTGCCAGGCCGCGCGCAGGAGGAAAGTGATGGAAAAACCGCCTCCTCCTCCTCCAGGAAGCCCTCCGGGCTCGACCTGGGCCGGAAACTGGCTGAACTCTCCGCGAGCTTCTGCGCCTGCGCGCTGGGAGCACCCACCACCGGGCACCCCATGTCTGGTTCCGCCTTCCCGCCAGCAGGACCCCAGGCCGAACCGCGCCCGCCCGGCATGCCCCGCAGTCCGGCTCCGCCCGCGCCACAGTCGTTCCTACCTCTTCCCCCGGCACCGTCTCGGTCGCGTGTCGATGACGTCGCCGCGCCTGCGCACTTAACTATCGGTGGCGCTCTGCTCATGACGTTCTCGGATGCCGCCATCTTGGTAGAGGCTGTACTAGTTTTTCTCTAAGCCAAAATACTAAACTAATGTTGCCAGCTCTTTTTCTTTCCAAGCAAAATGCTTCTTAGAATATCATGTTATTGGCTCACTTCAGACATTGGTGAACAAAAGCAGAAGATAAAAGCTACACTCTGTAACAGTGACCTCACCAAGATGGCCCCTGCCCAGAGAAAAGATGGCGAAGCCAGCCCTAGCCCTATGCGCGACGGCCCCACGTCGTTGCCGTGCCGCCAGGGGTCGTCCGTGGCCCACGCAGGGTGCGGGCCTGACTGCTCTGGGCTCTTTGTCAGGCCAATGGCTCCTCTGACTCAGGGCAAGAGTCAGAAGACATTTTTGCCCTGTCCGAGTCGGGAAACTGACGATCAGAGGGGTAGAAATTGGATAAAACTAAATGCAACCGACATAGCCGTCATGGTATCATTCATCCCAGCACGATGGGGCCCGAAGCAGAAGGACTGACTGCAGGCCTGGGCTAAAAGTGACACTGTCTCAAAAATAATTGAACATAACTGAATCGTTAAATGAATCGCAGCTACTAGGTGTCCTCTGCTGCCCACGTCACCCCTCCTTGTTGCCGAAGCCGACTGTCACTGTTTAATCCTTTTGTTTTTCTTTACTCACCCCTCCCCTAGTTCTTTTTTGATGCTTCTGTTGCTTCATTGGCGATTACATTCATCTTAGTCTGTAATACTTAAGATATTGTGCATCTCCGTCACAGTTACTGCCACTTCGGGTCATCCTTGGAGTTTCTGGGTGTCAGTCCCCTGAGGAGGGACAAGTCGAGTCATCCCTCCCAATGGCACCTGAGTCACCCCAGGGATCGCTCTTGCTCTAACATCTGCCATGGCTCCCCATTGCCTGCAGGTCTTCCTCCACCGCCCTAGCACCAGCTTTCCTGTTTCCCGTCAGCCACAGCCCCTCCAGTTTCCTTCCCAAAATTGCCAGGCCTGGTCCTGCCTGATTCTACTTTCCCTATGATGTGATGTTGGGAACAGGGAACCTGCGGGCATTGGGGTGGTGTTTGGCATCCGGAAAAGGGGAGGGGGCACAAGGACGGGGAGGGGCTGAGCTCATCCTCACACAGTAAGGCGGGGATCCTTTCTTTACTCACTGCGAGGCTGGGGACTGGAGCACAGCTCCCCGCTTTTCCCTGAAGCCCGAGGAGCTCCCGACTCTTCCAGGGAAATTGACTCAGGTAAAAACCGGATGCTCAGTGAGGATGTGACTAAGCATGCAGGTTCAGTAACACGAGTGGGAGGCCCACCTGGGGCACAGGCGATGATTTTCGGGGAAGAGCCTTGCTTTGATAAAAAGACATTTACATTTTTTCAAAATTCCATTTTCCTTAAGGTGTGAGTGTGTTTGTGCATGTGCGTGGGGGTGTATGTGCCTATGTGTGTGCAGCTGTGTGTGCGTGTGTATGCACCTGTGCGTGCGTGCCTGTGTGTGTGTGCATGTGTGTGTGTGTATGCATGTGTCACCTCCCAGCCTAGGTGCAGGTGTTGAGGTCCGAGGACACCTCCAGCTGCTGATGGGGATGTGACAAGGCAGAGCTGCTAAGGTGCATGCATGGATTTGCCCTCCCGAGAAATGGGGTCCTTGGAGATGACCAGGAAATTTCAGGTTTCCAGTCAGGGAGGGAGGGGCCTTGAACACTGGAAACTGTCAGGCTGGATTCTTGCTTTGCCAGGTCCCTGGGTGAAGGGTTCCTCTCTCATCTCAGGTTCCCACCATTCACACCCCAGCCTGACTCAGGTATGGGGGTGCACAGACCAGGACTGTACCTCCCATGAAGACTCTGACCTCAGATTTCTATTTATTTATTTATGATTTTGAGAGGCTCTAACTGTCTAGCCTTCGCTACCCTTGGAACTCACAGAGATCCTCCTGCCTCTGGTGGGGCAGGCAAGTGTGTACCAGCACACCTGGCTCTGTTGGCTGGTTTATTGAGAGAGTGCCGTGTAGCCATGCATGACCTTGAGCTTGTTGTCCCAGGAGCTGGGATGGCAGGCATGCCCCTGTAGGAAAGAAAGCAGAAGGTGCGGTTTGAGGAGTCTATCACTGTGAGAGAGAAGAATGCAGGGCAGGAAAGATGGCTCCATGGGAAGTGGCGCTGCCTCACCCCCACCCAAACAACAATCTGAGCTGGCTCCCCCATCCATGAGGTAGACATTGGGAAGGACAGAAGGAAAGACATACAGCTGTCAACATGGTGTTTCAGTTTGTGGACTGCTAAGGTCGGCTTTTGCAGGCCTTTTGGAGGTCTCATCAGTCTCAGCAGTGATGGCAGGGAACGGGAACGGTGGATGGCCTCCTGCTGGGCCTGCACACAGCATTTCTGTTGCCATGGATACATTCCGGTTATATGAGAGTCACAGGAAAAAAGTTAGCTGAACAGTACCTGGTGTGGCAGCACTGGGAGGCTGAGGCCAGCCTGGACTACAAAGTAAGATGTATCTTTTAAAAGCAGGTGTGGGACTAAGTTATTAGAGTGCTTGTAGCTCGGTTGGTAGAGAGCCTGTGGCTCAGTGGGTAGGACACTTGTGTGGATAAAGCCCATAAGCTGAACATGGTGGCATCCACCTGTCACCAGGACACAGGAGTCTGAGGATGGGAAGAGTTCAAAAGCTAGCCTTGAATTTGAGGCCAGCATGGGCTACAGGAGACCCTGAATCAAAAACAAAAAAAAAAAAAAAAAAAAAAAAAAAAACCATGCAAATGCTCTGTCTGCTTCCCTGACAGAAGGAAGGCTTGTCTCTGTGAGAGGCGACAGCCCAGAGGTACCTTTAGAGAAATGCAAACATTTGTTCCTGATAATCCATCCCTTAGTGTTTGTTTGTCATTAAACTTATTTTATCTGAATGGCAAAGTTCACAGATGACATTGGTTTGGCATGATAAGTTTGCAGGTTGTGCGGAGACAGAAATTCTTGTAGTAGCCAGGTAGACTTCTTTTTGTTGGTGGTGCTGAGACAGGATCTCTCTGTGTCCAACAGACTGGCCTAAAGGATTCGCCCTCCTCAGCCTCCTGAGTGGCAAGAGTAAAGGTGTGGGTGCCGTACTCTGATATGGTGGGGATGGAACCCAGGGCTTCATTCACGCTAGGCAAGTTCTATACCACTGAGCCACAAGTACTTTTAACAACTGAGCCACAAGCACTCTTAACAACTGAGCTATAAGTACGGTATCAACTGAGCCACCAGCTGTGCTGCTGCCCAGTAACTACCACTTTCTATGAAGTAGGTTTCCCTGTGAAGATTAGGCTGTCCTCAAACTCTGATGTTTCAACCGCTCATGTAGAAGGTGACAGAAATAGGACTATGCTTAGCTCAGAATCAGTGCCCACATCACCTCAAAAACTAGGGGTTGGAAGAAAAGACCAGGGAGACCTAATCCTGGGACCTAATACCATAGTTTTAAGCTACCTTCTCTGACACAGCACCTCGGAAAACACCTTGAAGAACTTTCTATATACTCCTCCCAAAAGGTACATTTTTCACACGCTTGCGAAATTCGTCTACCAGAATCATGCCTTAATCTTGTGCACATGATATACTTCTGAGGTCACGCACCCACCGCAGTCAGCAAGCCCAGCCATCCACAGCCAGAGCAAACTGCGTTATCTTCATACACAGTCAGTATGGCCCAGAGGTACCCAGGGCTACAGTGAAGAGGGCTGGGGACATGGCCCATGGGTAGAGCCTCTGCCCAGAATTCCCAAGGGAGGCTCAGTGGCGTGGCTCGGGGTGGAGCCTCTGCCTAGAATCCCCAGTGATGGGCTGGGGTCTGTTCTTAGTTCTGTCCCAAGCAGTGGATGTAGTAAAACAAAGCTTGTGTGTGAGAGGAGAATGGTCAGTTTAGTTACAATGAATCCAAGTATCTAAAAAGTCTCTGGTTACTCAGTTAAAGGCAGAAGACTCCATATGTTCTTGTCACCAAGCCAGCACCTCTACACCAGAGGAATCTCCTGGGAGTAGAGTTGGCCTTCAGGGCCTCCTGCTGCTGTGAGACCCAGGGCGAACTCCCAGGGTTCATGGGTGGGTTCGGATTCCATTTTGCCAGGGAGCAGAAGAAGCTGCTTCCAGTTTCTGCCTTTGACCTGCAACCTAGGCCGGTCTTGAACTTGTGGCCTCCACTTGTGCATTGTGACTGGCTGTACGACGCCTGGCCTCGGTTTTATTTTGTTGTTTTCGATTATGTCTCTGAGTTACTTGCTTTTTCATTCTGTGTGCGTGTGTGAAGCCCCTAGGATGGCCTTGGGTGCCTTCCTTGCTGCTGTCTGCCTTCTTTTCTGAGATGGGATCTCTCACTAAACCTGGAAGTTACGAGATGGCCAGCCAGTGAGTCCTAGGGGGCCCCTTGTCCCTACATCCCCAGTGCTGGAATGACAGCAGCATGCCTGGTGTATTTTGCCTTTTATTTTATTTTATTTTATTTTATTTATTTTTTAAAGTTTGTATGCGGCTTTATTGTATGCTACAGCCAGTGTATATAAAATAGTTAAACCTTGTGAAACAGAAATTCATGAAAATTCAGAGAGGTAGAACTGACAAGTAGAAGATTGTGTATTATGGCACATGTTAAAGAGAAACTTTCGCCGGGCGGTGGTGGCGCACGCCTTTAATCCTAGCACTTGGGAGGCAGAGGCAGGCGGATTTCTGAGTTCGAGGCCAGCCTGGTCTACAGAGTGAGTTCCAGGACAGCCAGGGCTACACAGAGAAACCCTGTCTCGAAAAACCAAAAAGAAGAAGAAGAAGAAGAAAACAACAACAACTACTACTACTGTATTACTCTTCTATCTGCTTGTCTGGGTGCACCATATGCATTCAGTGCTCACAGAGGTGGTGGGTCCTCTGTCAAGTCGGACTATTCCAACACCAAACTGTTGTCAGCCACTCGGGCTCCCCTTCAAGCCCTTGCTGCTATCCCAAGCCACCTTGAGCCCTGGCCTGTTCTAGACCTTTCAATCAGTGGAATTTCTTGCTCTGGGAACTTCTGTTCCTGCACTGTCACAGAGGGGCTTCTGTGTCAGTTTCCTCCCTGCAGATTCCTGGCCTCTGTCCTAACACTGCGCCTTGTGCTTGTCCCCCCTCAGGACTCTAGGCCACTGTGGTCCCAGATCCTCATTTGCCCCCAGGGCCTGTGCAGCTGTGGCCCTGCCCCAGCTCTCTCCCTTCAGCTGCCCTGGCCATGACTCACCTGCAGGCATCTTGTCTCAAAACAAATGTTTGAAAAAGAACCAAATCCAGCCCTGTTCGGAGGTGGGCTGGGCAGGCATGAAGCCCAGCGTGACAAGGCCCCTGGGGACACAAAGCAGAGGCCAAGGGCCAGTTTGCTTTCTGGGGTTGACCCCTCTCCTCCTCTCCTGCGGCAATCTGTTGCACTGGATAATGTGGGCTGTGCTGATAATGTGGACGGGCCACAGACTCTGCTGACATCAAACAGCCGCCCTGTGGGGTCTGCTCTTGTGACAGGCATAGCTCCAGGAGACAAAAAACCAACCCCACATTCCTCCTTCCCTCCCTCCCCCACCCCCTCTGTTCAAGACAGCTGATTATCCTGGAACTCACTCTGTAGACCAGGATGGCCTGGAGTTCATAGAAATCCTGCCTCTGCCTCCTGAATGCTGGGATTAAAAGTGTGTACTGCTCTGTCCAGCTGAATAAATCTTGTTCATCTTTGATTTTTCTTTTTAAAGATATTAATTTTGATTTTTTAATTATGTGGACTGTGTGCCTGGTGCCTGCAGAGGTCAGAAATGGGCATTGGATCCCCTGGAGCTGAGACACCTGATGTCACCTGATGTGGTTGTAGGGGACCGCTACAAGAGAATTCCTGAGCCCTGTCTCTAGCTCTTAAAATCTGCCTTTTTAGCCAGGCGGTGGTGGCGCACGCCTTTAATCCCAGCACTTGGGAGGCAGAGGCAGGTGGATTTCTGAGTTTGAGGCCAGCCTGGTCTACAGAGTGAGTTCCAGGACAGCCAGGGAAACCCTGTCTCCAAAAGCCAAAAAAAAAAAAAAAAAAAAAAAAAAAAAAAGAAAAAAGAAAGAAAGAAAGAAAGAAAAGAAAAAAAAAACCCAACAACCAAACAGATTTAAAAAAAAAAAGAAAAGAAAAGAAAAAAAAATTGCCTTTTTATTTTTGTTACAGAGGAAATGGTGGGATTGTTCTTGAGTTTTGTTAAAAGTCCTGAAGCCACAGGTTGGATGAAATCAAGAAAACCATCAACCCAATCAAGGAGCAGACAGCACTCAGCATCCATCACTGGTTTGGGGCTCAGGACTCCAGGCTGACACTTTGACAAGCCCCACCAGAACCAGCTAGGCTTCAGTCCAGTCCAGGCCTTGTTTATCCCGACTCCACAGCAGCTCTGTGCACCTGGCCGACCTCCCCTGGATCCCACCTCCATCCCGAAGAGTCCCGTTGAGCTCACGCTTTGGCGGGGGTGGGGTGGGGGTGGGGGTGGGGCCGCAGCTGCACAGGAGGCAAGGGAACGGGATGGAAGCCAGGAACCGGGAACTCTTTTTCTGGCAGTATCAGCAGCTCACACGTGATGGGCCGCTGCTCTCCTGCTGAGACATGTTCCTGATCCAAGATGCAGGATTTTTAGAAGAGCACCCTTCGGAATTTGGTTGACTTTGTGTTGTTAGGGCAACGGCATCTCAGCTCTTACAGTGTAACCCATTGCCTGGCCAGCCCTGGCGATACAGTGTGGAGAACCAGAGAGGTGCAGCCACAGGGTGCGGGTCAGAGGGCAACCTCATGGGATTCTGTTTTAGTGGGTAATGCTGTCTGCTGAGGAGCCCTCGTTTTGAGGGAGGACCCCAGTTCTGTCTCCAATGTCCTTGGACAGGTCTTGAATCTTGGAATTTATTTGTGGTTGCTGTTTGGGACTTGAGACAGTCTTAGGTAGCCCAGGCTGCCACTGTACTCACCCTGAAGCCAAGATGACACTCTGAGCTTCTGATCCTCCCACCTACCTACACCTGCCATGTGCTAGTATGCCAGGCATGTCCCACCTAGCAGGGTGAACCTTGGGTTTCAGCATCGCAGGTGTCCCTGGAGCCAGCCAAACCCGAAGCTGACTCAGCCAGAGGAACTTAACTGCTTCCTGCCTGCTGCAGGCTCTGTTCCTCCTGGCTTCCTGACAGCGCCCCTGCTGCCCCAGAGCCTACAGGAATGTCGGCAGGCTCTTGGCTTGAGCCACAGATGCCTACACCAGCAGGGGAGACAGACACAGCCACCAGCCCTGTAGGGGAGGCCCCATCTGGCCCTTTGGGATTGTCAGCAAGGGTGGGATGTGGAGGTGAGGAGAGGGAGGCCAGGGCTCTGTGCTTGCTTGGTCTGGGCACAAGCAGGTCTTCGAGAGGGTCTGCAGTGAGAGTCTGGGATGAGTCAGCAGGAGTGAGAGTCTGGGATGAGTCAGCAGGTAGAGAGCTTGTAGGATCCCTACTCAAGGCACCACAGGATAAAGCAGCTGAGAACAGCGGAGAGGGGTGTGCAGGAGACGGCGCATGCAAAAATGCTAAAAACAATATTAGGAGATTGAAGCAGCTGTGCTTCGGAGGCCGAGGCCGGGGTTGTGCAAGGTTTTCATTCCAGGGACCAGAGGAACCCTGGAGCTCCAGAGGGCCTGGATCATTCAAACATGAGAGGCAGAAAAATTCCCAAAGAGCAGCTCACCGTGCTGAGGAGCCTGATAACGTCCACCAGCCTTTTGTGCTAAATGAGGGACTGGGGAGATTTGGCTGCTTCAAGCCAGGGAGTGGATGGGGCTGCCTGCCTCACGTCAGGATAGACGCTACACATTCAGGGTGAAGCAGGGCTGCCGCCACCCTGGCTGGCAGCTAATGCTACTGTGGAGATGTTTGCCATTCCGATAAGAAAATGAATCAAGGCAAGGCAGTGGTGGCGCACGCCTTTAATCCCAGCACTTGGGAAGCAGAGGCAGGTGGATTTCTGAGTTTGAGGCCAGCCTGGTCTACAGAGTGAGTTCCTGGACAGCCAGGGCTACACAGAGAAACTCTGTCCCCCCCCCCCCCAAAAAAAAAGAATCAAGGCCAGAGTGAAAGAGAAAGGAAGGGCCAGAGAGAGGGCTCATTAGGCAAAGGGCTTGCTGCCAAGCCTGAGAATGTGAGTTCAATCCTCCAGTCTTACAGAGTAGAAGGAGAATACCAACTCCTGCAAGCTGTCAGTCATCTGACCTGCCGGCGCCCTGCTTTGGTGTGTGTTTGCATACATAAAAATAAAAGGGAGCAACCTTTGGGGGAAAAAAATAAGAGAAGTGATGCCCATACAGTGGTGGTGCAGTTTTAATCCCAGCAATGGGGAGGCAGAGGCAGATACAGGCAGATCTCTGGGTTCAAGCCAGCCTTGTCTACCTATCAAGTTTCAGGACAGCCAGGGCTACCTAGAGAAGACCTGTCTCAGAAAAGCAAAAAAAAAAAAAAAAAAAAAAAAAAAATGGAGATGGTGGGGTCTGGAGGAGAGAGATTGTGGGAGGGCTCCCAAGCTTATTGCTAGACAATATGAGGCAGAGGCAGGAGGATCAGGTGTTAGAGATGTTATCTTGGGTTATATAGCCAATGGGAGGCAACCCTGGGCTACATACTACTTTGTCTCAGTCCTGCCCCTAAAACTAAACCATGGACACCCAAGAAATGAATTCCCCAGGAGAAGCATTAGTGCGGTGGCCTCAGGAGTGTGGCTTGCGGGACACCATGCATGCTCAGGGCCCTGTACCGCTTGTGCCTGCACAGAGTCAACCTGCACAGCCTTCTAGTGCGTGGGGACAGAGCCTCTGGCATGTGTAACAAACTCTCCAGGTCACAGCACCAGCTGTCCACTGATTTGTTGTCCTGTAGGTTTTGTTTTGTTTGTTTGTTTTTTTGGTTTTTCGAGACAGGGTTTCTCTGTGTAGCCCTGGCTGTCCTGGAACTCACTCTGTAGACCAGGCTGGCCTTGAACTCAGAAATCCACCTGCTTCTGCCTCCCAAGTGCTTGGGGTTAAAGGCGTGCGCCACCACCACCCGGCTTGTCCTGTAGTTTTGAGACAGGAAAACATTGCACAGCCCAAATGAGTCTGGAACCCATAGCCCTCTCCTGCTTCAGCCTTCTGAGGGCTGGCTCACTGTGCACCCCACGCCTGACGTGCTCCTATGGACACCCAAATGTACGGAGCAGAGTCAACTCTGTAGATATTTCTTACACCATTTGTCTAGGGAACCATGACCTCAGAAGAAGGCCGTGTATGTTCAATGAAGTTACTCTTTTCAAATGTTTTCCATCTATGGGTTCATGGACCACACAGGTGTGGGGCTGGAGACTGACAGCCAACGGATTACATCACAGGCATTGCACCTGAACACCTATAGCCATTTTATTTGTTGTACACAAAAGCTGGAAACAATGTAGCTATCCACCCACTGGGAATGGATGACATAATGTGGTATGTCCTTACAAGTCAACTTGGCAATGAAAAAGAATGAAATACTGATAACACACAAAAGCTCTGAGTGATAGCCAGATAGCAGCCAGGCTACCTTAAGACTCTGTGTCAAAAATAAAATAAAAATGGAGGTCTAGGTGTGAGGTTCAGTGGTAGAGCAGTTGCCTAGTGTGTACAAAGCACAGGGGTGAAGGGCGGAGAGCGTGGGACATGGGGTTTGCTGGCCCTCCTGGAAGCTGGAACACATTAGCAGAGGCTAGGTGGCGATCACAGAAGAAACACGTTCTCTGATAGTCTGTCTGCAAACCATCAGTCCAAACTCGAGGAGGCAACTCATCCATCCGTGTGTCTTGTGAGACCTCTGAGAATCTGTCCCTTGGCGCTTCATGGTAGCTTCACAATCCTTGGGGCTCTGTGTTCTGTAGACACCCCATTCTCCCTCTGCCTTGGTTTTTCGTGTTTAAAAAACTCCTTTGTGCCAGGCAGTGGTGGCACACGTCTTTAATCCCAGCACTTGGGAGGCAGAGGCAGACAGATTTCTGAGTTTGAGGCCAGCCTGGTCTACAGAGTGAGTTCCAGGACAGCCAGGGCTATACAGAGAAACTCTGTCTCAAAAAACAAAACACCCCCCCAAAAAAAACCCCAAAAAACAAAACACTCCCCCCCAAAAAAACCCTTCGTGTTGGTGAGGATGGAATCTTGGGTCTTCTCTGTGCTGGGAAGCCTTTTATCGGGAAGCGACGCTGCTCATCCAGATTACCTATATATATATTTGGGGGTGGGCAGGGTCTTTTGTAGCCCAGGATGGCCTATGCCTGTAGCTGAGGATGACCTTGAACTCCTGAATCCCTTGACTCCACTTCCCCGATGTTGGAGTGACAGCCCTTGGTTTCTGTCTGTTAAATGGGAAAACCTCACAGTCTGAAGGACTAGGTCTGAGTGTTCTCAGCTGCCTACTGCAATCTACAAGGTCACGAAGGTTCCAGAGGGTTTCCTTTGTGAATAGAGAACCAATCCTCATTTTGGGGGTGGGGGTGGGACACAGGGACTTCCGGGCTGGGCCCGTGTCAGCCAAGCTTCTTTCTGTACACGCTCAGGTCCAACCATCCAGAGAGGAGGCTGCTGGCCCCAGGCCTGTGATTGGCTTTCTCGGGCCCCGCCCTCAGAGGTTGGTCTCAACATCGCGCCCCAGATACAGGGGGTGGGTCTCGGCGTCTGGCCTGAAGCCAGGGGGCTTCTTGGTCTCAGCAGGGATGTCTTCCGGTCCCTGGGAGAAAGTGGAGGACATCATACACCCGCCCCAGATAGGGCCCCCAAGGACTAGGTCAGCTATGTGCAGGGTGGTCCAGCACCCCTCCACCAGAGTCAGCTGCTGCCGAGGCTAGCCTAGTAGCTGAGGTTCATCCTCCTGCCTCCACCTTCCTGGTGTTGTCCAAGTGCTCCACCAAAGCCCAGCCCCAGCTCTATTTCATTCTGTTTGCTGAGACAGGGTTTTACTCTGTTATCCTGGTGTAACCTCAGACTTGCAGGGATCCTCCTGCCTCAGTGCTGGGATCACCAAGGTGCCTGTATCAGGTTCATAACCTTATTTTATTTCTATGTTATGGAAGTAGGGTGTGGGTGTAATGCCTGCGTATGCCTGGAGCCTCAGATCCAGGGAAACTGGAGTGACAGCCGGTGGGGCTCACCGTGTGGTGCCAGGAACAACTGGCTCCTCTGTGGGCCCAGGCGGTGCCTCCAGTCCCCTTCCTCCTGTCACTTGAGATAGGCTATCACCGGGCCCAGGCAGGCCTCAGGCCTGCCATGTAGCTCGGGTTGGCCTCGAACTCCTGGCCTGGCACTCCACGTTTCTATCTTTGGTGTCATGTACTAGAAAAGCTTCTTCTTTCTTTGTGTCATTCTGGTCACTCGACCCGAGGTGACAGTATCTCCTACTTTCAGGTCATCGACCAGTTCTGCAGTCCCCAGCCTCAGCTCTAGCCTAGCTCCCCTTACCCCGCTCCCCATTTCTTATGTAATTCTGAAGCAAGTAATGTTATCTTAAGAATATTCTTCATGAGTTTCTCTCTCTCTCTCTCTGTCGAGAGGAAACCAGTTTCCCCTGCCCCAGGCAGGAAATAATTGTTTAAAAAAACAGATATGATAAAAATAGACAGCGCTCTTGTGTCGGCCCCTGGGAAAGGGATGACTTTAACCACAGAGAGGAATCTGCCGGGCTCCTTTGGCCACACCCACCAGGTCCCCATGGCCTTGGCGCCCAGTGACTTGGGTTAGATCTGACCTGACCTTCACCAGGCTGTCCTCCTGGGTGGCTGTGTCCTCCTTTGGGGCCACAGATGCTGTCTGCCGAGCGAGGTCCCACCACAGCAATCCGGGGCCCAGGGAACTGCGCTTGGTGGGGCCTGAGGGGCGGAGAGCACAGGGACTCAGGGTTGAGTGCTCGCCCAGCCCCATCTCCAGCCATGGTGGCCCACCCAGTTCATCTCAGTTGCTTCATCTGAATCGTGAGGGGTCCAGTTGGTTTCAGTCTTAGGTTATTTTTCTCTTTTGAAACAGGGTCTCCAGCTACAGCTCAGTCTGTCCTGGAACTCATGGCAGTCCTCCTGCCTCTGCCTTCTGAGTGTTGGCAACACAGATGGGCACTATTACCTCAGCTGGCTGGAAGCACCCAGCATTTGGCCCCTCACGGTTTCAACCCTTATGTTTAGAAGTTTAGCCACAGCCTGAGGGCATCAAGTCTCGCTGAATCACGGGAGCAAGCCAGACTGGGGCTGAGGGGTCTGGTGTGTCTTGGAGGGTAGAGAGAGTGCTTGCTGTGCAGGCAGCCCTGGCTTCCATCCCCAGAACCACATACACAGGTAAGGTGGTGCATGCACTCAGGAGCAAGTGGAGGAAGGGATCCTAAATTCAAGGTCTGCTTCAGCTACATAAAGAATTCAAGGCCAGCCTGGGCTAAGTGAGACCATGTCTCAAAAGGAAATATATGACTAAAGGAGAATACAGCCTGTGTTGAGTGCGGTGACACACGAATGTCATCCAAGCACTCATAAAGGTGAGGCAGGAGGATTGTCACGAGGGTCAGCCTGAGCTGCAGGGTGAGACACTCCCCGAAACCATCTCAAATCCAAGCAAACAGGATGCTGTTAGAGCCCAGGAGCCTCCCCATGCTGAGATTTGCTTCAGGACCGCGGACAGCGTCCGGCATCCCCCGGCCATAGTGGGGGATGGAACCTGCCTCATTTAATTACCGCATCTGCAAAATAGAACCGGCCCTGTGAGGCGCGGGGTGTCTCGAGGATGACGAGGATGACGCGAAAACCTGCTAGCTCTCAGCTGGATGGGAGCCTCTTGCATCTCTCCCTTTGGGGAATCGTGGGTGGAGGCAGGAGGATGAACGACTGACCCCGAAGGAGGCCGCTGCACTTACCAGTTAGGTAGCTGATGAGAGCACCGCAAAGCATAGTGGTCAGCGTGCCCAGAGCCCCGTAGTAGAGATAGGAGATGGCGTAAAGAGTGTCAGCAAGGGCAGGGCGGCCCGCGTCCATTCCGGAACTGGGGTGGAAGAGGACAGGCATGAGATGCCCTCTTCCTCTGTCTGTCCACCAGCCCACTGTGTCAGCCATCCCTCAGATACGGAGATGTGTGCAGTGGTCAGGTCTCTCCTCTTTCTGTTACAGTCTACCACCCACCATGGCTGCCCATTGACCTTGCAATTAAATGAAACTGAATGCTTAGAAAAAGAACCTTCTCGTCAAAACCTCCATGGCTGTACATGACGAAGTAAGTTCCTAGACATGCCCTCTGAAGGGGCACACACAGGGAAATGCCAACAGGACCTGACCAGGCTTCAGAAGGTTTTATATGGGCATGGAGCTTTGCCTAGCATTTTCTCTTCTTTTCTGTATTTTTCTAGAAGGACTCCAGAACTTTTTTTTTTTTTTTTTCCTCTGTGTAGCCCTGGCTGTCCTGGAACTCAGTCTGTAGACCAGGCTGGCCTTGAACACAGAAATCCACCTTCCTCTGCCTCCCAAATGCTGGGATTAAAGGTGTGCACCACCACTGCACGGCCAGGAACCCAGGACTTCTCCAATGCTAGGACAGCACTCAACCAGACAGCAACATCCCAAGCCCAGGGCTCTTTTCGAGACAAAATCTCAAAGGCCTTAAAGTCACAGCCTCCCCAGGGCTGGGAAGAGGAGCCTGTGCACACTTGGCTTTGTGCAGAAAGGTTTATGGAACTCTGTTCACAACATCACCAAGCAGGGCATCACCCACATGGCCACCCACTGATAAGCAGTTAAACATATGTGGTATATCCATTCAATGGAATATTACTCAGCCCTGAAAGGGAAGGAGTTGATGGTGGACACTTCAGTCATAGATAATTAATGTCCAAAACAAGGTTGGATGCAAAAGTTCACATATTCTAAGATTTTGTTCTTAGGAGGTGCCTAGTAGAGGTGAACCCAGAGATTTAAAACATGGATCCTCCCAGGAGCTGGGAGAATTAAAAAAAATTAAATTTGTTAATGTGGACCAAATTGTCCTCAAACTCTGTAGTCAAGGATAGTCTATGATCTAGCCTGTTGCCTCTAAAATGCTGGGAATCTTGGCCACTACACCCAGCTAAACCTATGCTTTTATGGTTAGCTGTGTAGCATGTGAATTACATCTCAATAAAAAATACAATAATTAATAAAGACAGATGACAGTTCTATATGAGTTTGAGGCCAGCCTGGTCTACAAGAGTGAGTTTCTATACAGCTAGGGCTACACAGAGAAACCCTGTCTAGAGAAACCTCAAAGGAAGGGGAGGGGAGGTGAAGGGAGGAGAAGGGAGGAGAAAGAAAAGAAAAAGAAACAGAGTAGCCAGATATGTTGGAGCACACATGTCACCTCAGCATGCAGCAGGTGGAGGAAGGAGGGTCAGGGGTTTGTTCAGGGTCACGTTTGGCTACATAGAGAGTTCTAGGACCAGCCTGGGTTACATGAGACTCTCTCTCAAAGTACTAAAATGCAGGCTGGAGAGATGGCTCAGCAGTTAAGAGTACAGACTGCTCTTCCAGAGGTCCTGAGTTCAATTCCCAGCAACCACATGGTGGCTCACAACTATCTGTAATGGGATCCGATGTCCTCTTCTGGTTTGTCTAAGAGAGCGACAGTGTACTCACATATATAAAATAAATAAATCCTTTTAAAAAGTAAAAGCAAGCCAATTCTTCTGCCTTTGGCCTCTCTGCCCTTCTATTAAGCACAGGTCACCTCCCTGTAGCCTTAGAACTTGAACGTGGCGTGGCCCTAGGGCCTTTCCACAAACCGCTTTTGTCCCCTAGAAATGCTCTTTCCTTGGCTCCCAGTCCATTCCTGTTAACACCCTCACATCACACCCTGGACCCTGACCCCTGGCTGTTCACCTGGGGATCCCACTGGAAGTGTTGGCGGCTCCAGGTGGGTCCAGGAGGACGGAGGCATTGGTGCATCCCGCAGCTGAGGTGGGTAGCACCCCCATGGTCTGCTCTCCTGGCGGGTACAGTGTGGCTCCCACGGCCACCCACAGGGATACAGCTAAGCCTGCTGTCAGTCCGCAGAGGACGCCCTGGGGGCGGGGCCGCAGTGAGGGGCGGGGCACATTGACCACGCCCCTCATAGACCAGGCCCACCTCCCTCTCCACTCACTGGCGTGTTGCTGGCTGGGAGCAGCATCCCAAGCGTGAAGGCGCCTAGCAGAGGCCCACTGATGACACCCATCACGGTGAAGGAACCCTGCAAGGCAGGTGGAGAAGGGCTGGGCTTACCCACCACGTCTCGGGACTCAGCCTATGCAATACCACTGCAGGTCTTGCGATTCCTCTGTGCCCCAATTTCCTGAATCCTATTTCTCCCCCAGGCTGGTAGACAGAGTCAGTGATGGATTTCACGTGTGCCCTCGAACTCTCTATGTAGCTAGGAATGGCCTTAAACACCTCATCTTCCCACCTTAGCCTCTAGGATGACAGGCGTTCAACACCACGCCCAAAACCCCCAGCCCCGCCCCCCAACGTCGGCTGAGACTCCTGTTGTAGGTGCAAGGCAGGTGGGGTGAGGTCTCACCTGGAGGACCCCACCTCCCAGCAGCGAGGACAGAGCAGCTACAGTGAGGCAGGCGGAGCCGTAGATGAGTGCTGTGGGGGAGAGGTAGCTCAGTCAGTGTGGGGCACCACCCTGGTCCCCAACTCCAGTGCCCCAAACTCACAGAGTCCTTTAGAGATGAAAACCAGTTTCCGAGGTGCCAGGCTAGGCATCCTCGGCTTGATGAGGTCCTCCACGGTTACAGCTGCCATGGCGTTGATACTGGTGGACGCTGTGCTGTGCATGGAGGAGAAGCAAGCCTGAGGACAGGGCGCGGGCTGCCTAGGCACGGGTCACAGACACATCGGACAGAGCTGGCGCAGTCTGCCTGTCTGGGGCCATCTCCATAACTGATGGACAGGGCCAGAACTTGGCATCCTCCAGGAGATGATGGGCAGTCTGTGAGGACCAGAGCCTCCGGGGGCTGTGTCACGCTGAGGGGCAAGTGGGGGTTCACCTGAGGGTGCCACTGTAGGCACAGGCCAGGAAGAGCCCGGGGACTCCAGGTAGATCCTCAAAAATGTCCAACACGAGCAGCGGCATGTACTGTGGAAGACAGAGGCCTCTGTGACACGGGGGACAAGGAGACAGGCCAGCCTTGGCTACATTGTGAGTTGCGGGTCAGCCTAAGTTACATGAAACCCTATCTCCACAGCCCCTGACCCTCCAAAAGGAAGAGTCTAGCTTTTATTATCTTAAGTATCCTGTCATGATGGCCTGAGGTCTTATCTCTTCTTGATGTCCTCGAGGGCATTTCTGTGACTTTCAGTTGAAATGATCCTATGGCCTCCCAGGCTTACCTCCCGGCTCTCCCTAGACCATCCTTTGAGCTCTCTGTCTCACAAAGTTTGCAGCCTGTGCCTTCCAGAAAGAATGCTTCTCCAGCCCCACCCTATGATGAGAAAGCTGGGCCGAGTTTGATGTATGCGTGCTCACCTGGTCAGGGGCTGAGATGCGACCTGTGAGGAGGGGGTCGCAGTCCCTGTAGTAGACGAACATGACAACGCCACAGCAAGCTGCACTGGCCACAATCAGGAAGAGGCCCAGCTGGTTGACAAGCAGGGCCCTGGGGGATGGAGTGGCCTTAGGAGTGTGTAGGGAGGGGGCAGCCTGTCCCAGAAGCCTCTGTGTGGGTCCCTCACCTGCATACTCACAGCTTGGCCTTTCTCTCTGTGCGGCAGGCCACGTAGCGCTGTACCTGGGCTTGGTTCACACCATACATGGAAAGCCACACCAGGGTGCCACCCACTATAAACGTCCAGAAGGTGTAGCGGCTCCGAGGATCAGGGTCAAAGCTGAGTAGGGAATGAGGTAGGTTGACAACCATGTGAGGATGTCACCCTTCCCAGATCACCCATGGCTTTTCTAGATCCTAAGGGGACATTTGCAGTGAGTTTTGAAGTATGAATAGGAGTTTTCTATGTTGAATTTTGTTCCCCTCTGAGACACAGTGCTGGGAAGGCTGAGGGACAGAAGTGGGGTTAGCCTGGGTTGCACAGTGAGGCCCCATCTCTCACTCCATCAAGTTGATCGGGAATGGTTCTGAGCGAGACTAAGCACTTTCCAGGGATTTCCCACGAGAATGATGCCTCGAGCCAGGATCACCCAGAAGCCGACAAGCATCACCACGACCTGAAACACGTCTGTCCACACCACCGCCTTCATACCACCCTGTGTGGGAGAGGGGACAGGTCACAGGCCTGCCCGGGGCTGCTGGGGCACTGCTGGAGTGCCCCCAGCTCACCCTGCCTGGCTCCCTGTGGCACAGGGAATCAAAGCCCCTTTCTTGAGCTTCCTTCCCGTCTGTGAAACAGTGTGTCTTCCCATGGTCGGTGCGGACATTAGACAAGGTAAGGGTGAATGGATGCCACGGCCCCAGGCAACTCAGCAGACAATCCAACACCTAGTTGTATCACTATCCCTTTTGTTTGTTTCTGGCCCTTGTAGCCCAGGCTGGCCTAGAACTTACAAGCTTCCAGCCTCGGCCTCCCCAAAGCTGCTGTGACAGGAGCCAGGCAGCTACTTCTGTTTCACAAACTATTATTTCTCCCTGCCGTTCACAGAAATCTGAGCCTCCATCGTCGAAAACAGCAACCAGAACATGCCAGCCCCTTAGGTGGCACAGCCAATCAGGGGACCAGAAGAGCAGGCCAGAGAGTCTCAGGCAGATCTAGCTGAAACCAGTTCACTGCTGGGCAGGAGCCAGGAAAGGCAGAGGGCCAGCTTAGGCACCAGAGTGACCACGGGAAGGCAAAGCTCTGTCAGGGCTGCTGGATCCAGCCGCACCTGAAGCTCACGTGTCCATTACTTCATATGTAGGAGAGGCCAAGGGGCCAGTTAGTCAGGGGCTACCTCAGGAGCCAGAGAGCAGGAGTGGAGCTGCCCGCCGGGGGTTCCCCATGTGTCAGTCACCACAACCCACTTATCCACTTACCACAGTTGTGTACAAGGTGCAGATGATTCCTGTGGACAGCAGCGATGCCCAGATGTCCAACCCGGTCACTGTAAAACACACGTTCTGTCAGGTCTCCCTCATCCTGCCTGCTCACATAAAGTCCAGCCTGGGCTTCTGGCCCCTTCCCTCCCTACAGTCAGACCTTGGTTCAGGATGAGCGCAGGCGCGTAGATCACGATGCCTGTGTACAGCATCTGTGGGTGGGGAGGGCGGTGATGGCAAGGGGCGGGCGAACGGGGTGGAGCCAGAAAGAGGAGAGCGGGGATCAGGCAGAAGGAGGGGCGGAGCCAGGTTGCAAGAGGGTGATTTAGGTGGGATGGGGTGGAGGTAGGCAAGAAGGTACCCCTAGGCAGGTGAGGGAGGAGCTATGGGCGCGGTCCTGGTATGTCCCACAGAAGCTGAGCTCAGTCTGGGAGGGGCGGGGCCAGGTAGGGTGGAAGGTGTGGCGTGAGGTCAGGTTGGGGCGGGCTGTGAGAATTGCTCGTGTGGGCGTGGCAGGCGGGCAGCTCGCTCACCGTGGCCACCAAGTACTGCAGCGTCCCGCAGAGCCGGACCGCTCGGCTGAAGCGCAGCTCTAGATACTGCAGAGGGAACCAAGGGCTGGAGTTGCCGGGCAAGTGTCCCCTCAGCCACCCTCACGTTCCTACTCTGTCCCGGAGTGCCCAACTGCGCTTATACAGAGTCCGAGTCTCTGTGTAAGCCAAGCCGGCTTGGAACTCTCAGCGATCCTCCTGCCAGAGCTTCTCTAGTACTGAGATAGCAGACATGGGACTTCAAATTGTCACTACACTTGTTGGACGGTTGCAGAGTGCCCAATTGCGCCCTCAGATTCGAAACTGGGGTCTCGCTAGTGAGTTCAAGCTGGCCTGGTACTCATGGCAATCCTTCTGCTTCAGTCTCCCTAGTGCTGAGACTACAGACCGATGCTATCCCGTTTACACAACGGTTGTCGAGCGGTTGGGGGAATCCTGCACCTCGCTGCAGGCGTTTGAACTCTGTCCGGCGCCAGTGGGTGGCTGTTCTGGGGCATACACGGGGGGGACCGGTGTCAGCGGGAGGCCACTGCCCGGAGGCTGCTGAGAGCCGTGGAACCAGGGCTCGCTCTTCCTCCTTCCTGGCCCTGGCCGGTGCCCGCGGCATCTTCCCGGAACCTTCCCGTGGGACCAAGTCCCCTACCTGGTAGGTGCTGGTAAGGCCTAGGCGGTAGAAGATCGGCAAGAAGAGCAAGGCTGTGAGCAGCGAGTTGAGCAGCTGGCCGGCGCACATCCACAGGAACTTGAGGCCGTAGCGCGCCGCCTCAGCGGGGACCCCGAGCACCTGCACAGCCGACATGAAGCTAGCGGCCAGCGACAGCCCCACAGGCACGGCCGCCAGCTGCCGGCCCCCGGTGAAGAAGTCGTCGGCGCTGCGCTGGCCGCCGCGGGCCAGGCCGACCCACAGCCCGATGCCCGTGGACACCAGCAGCATGGTCGCGAACACGCCGTAGTCCCAGGCGCCGAAGGTGGCCCGGGTCCTGGCCTCCGCGCCCTCCATGGAAACAGGTGACTCGGCCCGAAGAGGATGCGGAGGACGTCGGGGATTCTCGATCAGGGCGAGCGTCGCAGCGCGAGTCCCCGCTGGGCCGTCGATCCACTCGCTTTTCGCGCTGCGGATTTATTGGGCTCCGGGGTCAGCGCGGCTCCGCCCCCAGCTTGGGAGGCGGGCGCGACCCGCACCCTTTCCGTCCTGGGGCTAGAGGGCCTGCAGGGGTGCGGGCAGCGAAGGTGGGGGGGACCCTTTATCCCACATCTAGGGCTTGTTCCGTGTAGGGTTGTGGACTGACGACGGGAAGGGCCATGGACGGCTCAGACCTCCATTCCCACAGCCTACGGGATTTAGGAACCGGAGCTACAAGGAACCCGGGGACTGGGGTTCACTTTCGGGGACTTCCGGGCTCCATAAGGAAAAGCGCGCGACTTGAGCCCTTCCCCCAGAGAGCATCTGTCTTTCTTTGCAGCGTGGGAGAAGGAACTGTCCAACCTTGCTAACCCGGTGACAGGCACTCAGTTCTCCTGGAGAATTTCTTCCCTCTGTTTAGAACTCAGTTTTCCCATCTGCACAAGTACAGTCTGAACCTATGGTGTGTGTGTGTGCGTGTGTGCGCGCGTGCACGCGTTTGAGGGTGAGTCTCACGCAGCTCAGGCTGGCTTGGAGTCCTGACCTGGGTCTACCCTACCGGCAGGAACAAAAGAGTGTGCGCTACACCGGACCTAGCTGTCCTCCCCCTTCCTGTTTTCTCTTCTTTTCTTTCCCACAGGTTGATTTCAAAGGTGTGGCAATCTTCCTGCCTCGCTTCCCTAGTGCTGGGATGACAAGTGAGGGTTCGTTGGGCACCCCTTTCTCCCTTCTATCACAGGTACTTTGGCATAACTGGGTCCAGAACAGAAGTTTGCTGGTAGTGGCTTTCAAGGGACCTAGGGCCTGGGGTGATGCAGAGCTGTCACCGTGGGACCTTTTTCGGGTGACCTGACCGTTTCTGGGGTGTTCAGTGTTGATTCCCTGTAGACCCCCCCCCCCACTCCCCCGTCTCAGATGGTCTGGCAAGTAGAACTAAGGCACGCGCCCCCTGGTGGCCTCATATGCTGTATATAGGCTCCACGGCCTGCCTGGAGATGCTGTTCGAGGTCGGGCTAGGGCGGTTTCCCAAGCCTAGGTGGTAGGCTTGAGGGCTTTACTGAAGAGGTTGAAAGGGCTTTAAGGTTTGCTTTTTTTTTTTTTTTTTTTTTTTTTAAAGACTTTATTTTTATATTTACATTGTAGCTGTCTTCAGTCACACCAGAAGAGTGCATCGAATCCCATTACAGATGGTTGTGAGCCACCATGTGGTTGCTGGGGATTGAACTCAAGACCTCTGGAGGAGCAGTCAGTGCTCTTAACTGAGCCATCTCTCCAGCCTGGGCTTTCGGTTTTTTTTTTTTCGAGACAGGGTTTCTCTGTGTAGCCCGGGCTGTCCTGGAACTCACTCTGTAGACCAGGCTGGCCTCAAACTCAGAAATCTGCCTGCCTCTGCCTCCCAAGTGCTGGGATTAAAGGCGTGCGCCACCACCGCCCGGCGCTTTCGGGGTTTTGAAATGCTTCGGAATGAGTAGAGCTAAGGTGAGATGGCATGTGCACCAGGCTTTCTGAAGTCATGTGGGAGGAAACAGTGACAAGCAGGAGGGATGGAAGTCTTCCGAGGCTGTACTACTCTGCAGAGGCAGGCCAGACTGCCATGTTGGGACTATACTGCAGTCATGCCTGCTGCTCTGGCATCAGGGAGAGCTGGGGCTGGTTGTGTGCCTAACCAATGCTTTTTTTGGTGCTCTAATTTTTTTTGAGATAGGGTCTCTCTGTGTACCCCTGGTTGCTCTGGAATTCACCTTGTAGACCAGGATGGCCTCAAATTCAGATCTGCCTGTCTGCCTCCTGAGGGCTAGGTTTAGTCAAATGTAAAATTCTGTGTGTGTGGATAGTTGCATATGAATACAGGTGCCTGCAGAGGCGGGGCAGCCGATGCCCTGGAGCAGGGTTACAGATGTGGGCCTAATATAGGTGCTAGGGACAAACCCAGGTCCTCGAGAGGACCATGGATTCACGGCTCCAAAGCAGAGCCACTGGCCACTCTGCACAGGGAAACTGCAGTCATAGGGGCCGCCCACTCCTTTGATGTGGGACTCATGGACTTAGTGGGAAAAGGATTCATCTCCAGACCAGATGCCCTCTTATGGCCTTCAAAGGTATGGACGTGGGCTCCCCACTTTTTTTCTTTCGAGACAGGGTTTCTCTGTGTAGCCCTGGCTGTCCAGGAACGCACTCTGTAGACCAGACTGGCCTCGAACTCAGAAATCACCTGCCTCTGCCTCCCAAGTGCTGGGATTAAAGGGCGTGCCACCACTGCTTGGCTTTTTTTTTAAAACAGGTTTTATTTTATATATGTGAGTACACTGTAACTGTCTATAGACACACCAGAATACATCAGATGTCATTACTGGTGGCTGTGAAACACCATGTGGTTGCTGGAAATTGGACTCAGGACCTCTGGAGCAGTGCTCCTACCCACTGGGCTCACTCTCAGCCCCGGGACTTGGGCTTTGAAACACTTATACGTATCCATTTTTGACAGGGTTTTACTTTGTAGTTGGTACTGGATGGTCGGGAACTCATAGATACCTCCTAAGTGAGGCTTAGAGTTCACACATCACCACCCATTGAAGTTACTCTGGGCTATGCTAGTCCCTCCCAGCCAGCAACTGTAGGCAGTATGTTTCTCCCTGTGACCAGCAGGAAGCCTCTTAGAGCAGTGATAGTGCCAGGAAGCTTCAGGCCTGTCCCCCTTCAAAACTGGGCACCATGATGGTGCTGGCCACACCCAACAAAAGGAAGCCTGTCTCTTCCATGGTCCACTGAAGTGTAATCCCCCACAGAGGCTCAAGGTCCCGGGGCTAGGCTGGCCTCATTTCCACCTAGCAGAGGCTTAGAGCCAACAGGATAAAGAGCTCAACCCGGTCCCCAGGCTTGGATTATGCTCATGTCTGGAATTCTCAGGCCTGAGCCAGCACCCTGGAGACTTCAGAAACAGACCGCTACCACTCAAGTGTCACATGCAGGGCCCAGGCTATGCCCTACACAATTGCAGTAGGGTTGAAGTTAATTTAATGGGAAAGGCAACTCTAAAAAGATGCCAAAGCAGGCAGGCAGGGCTAGTGTGTTGTTAGGGACCTCTCCAGGGACACAGACGCAAACAAGCAAGGACAGTCTGAAGTTTTTATTCAGTGTGTCTCTGTGTCTAGAAGAAGGTGTTGGGCCTCTTGGTGGTGAAGCGTGGCTTGTGCTGGCGCCGCAACACGCGGTGGGGCAGTGGGAATTTGATCTTGGAGTCCTGTGGGAGGGAGGAGATGGATGTCAGGGACTTTCCATGCGCAACGACCCCCTGCAGCCCTGCGTCAGCCCCACACTCAGGGTCACTCACGTGGAACTGCTTGACAGCTGGCCGGCGGCACTTGCCAGCTGCAATCTCTTCCACCTTCATGATCTGGATGGAGTGCGCGCGGGCACGGTGTCGGGCACCCATGTCGCGGTCTGTGCAAAGAGAAGAAAGTCAGCCCCCCCCACCACCCAGAGTATCCTCAGGACTGTAGAACCTACTGATTCACTCTGGGGGGCACTGCACAGCCTCCCAAAGGCGACGAAGCTCCTTTGCTGTGTGCACCTCTGTTTAAACAGCCGCTACAGGCAGCGGCAGTTCTTGGGTTGGGTGCCAGGGGTTGGCAGTGGGTTGGAGACTCACAGCACTGTGTGACCGCGCCAGCAGTGGTCAGGTCCCGGTACTCTCGGTACATGTTGTGTGTGCCACTCCGGGAGTCGTAACGCAGCCAGATGCCGAAGTTCTTCACACGGAGGGGTGACTTCTCAAACACCTGTGGGGAGTAGGGAACACATGAGTCGTGCGTGCTGCCCTGGCTCCGATGGTACCCAATGACTGTCATTCTGGGGGCCCCAGGCCTCACCTGCCCGCAGTACACAATCTCCCCGGATGACTTCTTCATCTTCTTCAGCTGTGACACAAAGTACCAAAAGCGGGACTTGGCCACCACATGGTTGGGTGCAAAGATTCGCATACGGTACAGTGGCGGTGTGTGGCATTTGGGGGTTGGCAAGCAGCGCCCCACCACCTTGTATTCCCGAAGCTGAAAGGAGAGGAAGTAGTAAACGCGTGGGGGAGGGGTAGAGGTGGAGCCTGCCTGAGATCCAGTCATCACACAGGCTGGGTGTCCAAGCTGCCACCCCCACATATTGGCGACCACTTCCAAAACTGGGCTCACACACTTCACTTTCCAAGAGCCCAGTTGCAGGCATGTCAGAGTGCTTGTGCCCTGCTAGGAAGCTGCCTCAGTTTCTCCAGTTCCAGAGTCTAGTTCATATACATGTGGCAGGTTGCTCTGCTCTCCCTGAAACTCCAGGCCAAGATGACAATGGTGGCTCATGTTTTTAATCCCAGAACAGGCCAGCCTGTTCTACACAGAAAAGACTGTCTCTGGATGTGGACCAATGGATGATTCCAGACTAGCTTCTCACCAAAAGCTAGAAGGATTGCATCTGTCCCCAACACACCAGCCCTGTGCCTCTCACAAGTAATTCTGTTCACAGGGCTAGTCTGAGATTTGGCACCCTAGGCTACTGTTTGCTCATTATTCTTTATGGTTATCAGCCAGCCTTTAAAACTAGCTAAGGATGATTCAAGTGACCACTGTCTCGATCTCAAGTACTGAGCCAAGTGTGTAGCACCAGGCTCGGTGTACCCAGCGCTGGGAACAAGCCGCAACGCCTATTAGACCCTCTCTAAAACTGAAGCAGAGCTGAGCGTCCAGTTAAGTCTAAGTAGACCAGGTTAGCTTTGAATTTGAAGGCGTGAGTCTCATAAGAGAGTAAACAACCACGGAGTAAGATTTGGCAGAGATGCCGGGCAGCGGTAGCGCACGCCTTTAATCCCAGCACTTAGGCAGGTGAATTTCTGAGTTCGAGGCCAGCCTGGTCTACAGAGTGAGTTCCAGGGCAGTCAGGGATACAGTGAAACCTTGTATCGAAATCCGCGCCCTCTAAAGACTTGGCAGTGAAAAAGAGCACAACACTGATATACACGAATGCTTGGAGAGAGTCTTACGGTGCACCCGTGATCTAACCCGCTCCCTCCCCGGCCGCCCAGCACGCGGCGGCCCGCCATGTTGGCCGTAAGGAGTCTGGGCTAGGAGGGCTGCTGCCCGTGACTGGTGAGGGACCCTGGCGGCGGAACGCGACGCCATCCCGGCAGACACAGTCAACCTGAGCGGCTCTGCCGCCAACGCCGCGCCTCTCGCCCCACCGCGGCCTCCTTACCGTGCCCGACGCCTTCATGGCACTGTGCACTCGTTCACCACCACTCACAAAAGGAAGTGTCGCCTTTCGCGCAGGCTCTCACCATGGTCTCTGACGGAAGTCCCGCCCTCCTGATGCCGTGCGTCCATTGGATAAAGCTACTAGCATTCTAAGTTCTTAGCTTCTTTATTGGCTACTGATCAGGAACGTATAATTCCCGCCTCTCTTCACGAAGACTACAGTTCCCAGGAGGGAGCGCGGCGAACTTGTACAAGTTTCTCCGGGGGCACGACCCATCATCGCGCGCGGGGGATCCTGGGAGTGTCATCGTTGTTCCTAGTTAGACTCCGGGTTTTTTGGTTTCTCTCTATTTCATTTCTTCTTCCCCTTTTATTTCTTTCTCTTTCTACATCATCCTTCTGTGCATCTACCCACCTATCACCGATCATCCATCTTTTTTAGGAATTATTTCATTCTTATTTGAGGTGTGTGGATGTGTTGCTTACTCCGCCGGCTTGTCAGTTGCCTTGGAGGCCCGCAGAGGGCGTCAGTCCCTCAGTACTTGGAGTTAAAGGTTGTGAGTCGTGAGGTGAATGCTGGAAATCGAACCCCATCAGTGCTCTTAGCTATTGCCATTATCTCTTCAGCCCCTTCTATCTTTTAATCTGTCATCTGTTTTTTATTTTGTATTTATTTATTTATTTATTTATTTATTTATTTATTTATTTATTTAATTTATTTCTGTTTATTGAGACAGTGTAGCTCAAACCAGCCTGTAACTCACTGTAATTCTCCTGTCTCTTCCTGATTCTTGGGATGCTGGAGTGTGCCACCTGCCGGCCCAAGTAACTATTTTCTTTATGGAATTGTATCAGAATTGTGTCACTGTCTTAACATTGTCCTTTTCCTGGCCAGGTCCCGTACCTGTAGGCGACAATATCCGCAGTATGTTTCCTCTAGTGGCCACTAGGTGGCGAGCGCGTTTCTTTGGCTCAGCGGCAATGCTGGCCAATCTGAGATGAGTGCCTCTAGGTCCCCCATTTCCATTGTGCTAAGGCGCATACAAGTGTGGGCCCTCAGTTTCCCCAGCTTCATTAACACTCCCCGGCCCATAGGATAGTTGTAAGATTTAGAAATTGGTTGTGGTGGTGCATGCCTGAAGTCTTACAAATGGGAAACTGGGCCAGGAGGCTCACGACTGAAGAAGGCCTTGGCGACACAGACAGATCTCATCTTACAGTCCTCCCACCCCGAAATAAACATGATGGTTTATGAACATGACGGTGTGCAATGGGCAGGCTAGGACACAGTCTACCTCTGCTGGAACACATTGCTACATGCCTGTGTTCTTTCTGCAGGCTGCTGAAGTGGGGATATATTCTGTAAGATGCAGGACAGATCCTAGGGTGCAAATTATGTACTGAGAGGGGACGGGAAAGGTAATGGAAAGACAGGAGTATGAGGAAGAGGTTGGTACCTACAGGCCCAGCCTTAACCTTGGGCTGGGTCTTGGTGTAAATGCACACTTTACAAGACCATGTGCCCAAGACCCAAAGCTGGAGAGGGGCCGAAGGGAACAGGTGCTGGCATTTCACTTCCTGCTTTGCAGATGTCCCCTTTGCCCTTTCCGAGTGGTGACAGGCTCCAGCCTTAACAGACCTCCCCTCCAACTGGCTCCCCTCCTAGGGACTATGAAGAATCCCAGCAGGGCCACCTGTCGGTAAGAGCTCAGGCATCTGTCACGACAGCCCTGTCACCACAGCTGTGAGTATTCTGGACTCTGAGGTCCACTGTCTGGCCTGTCCCCTCTGCCTTTGTCCTTCTGCAGTACACCTGTTAATCTGGGGTCTCAGGCCACCGGCTTTTATTCCTCAGTCCCTAGGCAGAGTTGTCCCTGCCTTAGTAACCTCAGTTCTGTCCCTTTGAGAACTGGGCAGGATATTGCACCAAGCCCTCAGACCCTAGAATGCCTTCAAGCTTACTTACCTCAGGTTTCCCTTGTTGGCAGCAGACCTTACACTCTGAGGAGGAACACACCCAGAGATCAGATCCTTAGCATAAAGAACATTTATTTAACCCCAGGGACAAGCAGGGGTGGGGTTTGGGGGTGAGGACTTGCCTCTGGATTGGGAAAAGCAGGTGTCTCTGCAGGAGTGGGTTTTAAGGGGAAATCTGTGCTAGGGTGAGCTGGGGAGACTCCCCAACTGGACAGGTCAGCCAGTGTAGACAAATAATGAATTTTGATAGCTGGATTTTGTTTTATTCAGGCATAAGGAAGTAGCCCTTGGTGGCTAGCTTGAGGAATGTAATCTAACAGTTCAGCAAGGGAGTGGGCAAGACCTGCTGGTACCGTGTTTGCCATGCTTGGGTCCTTCTGTAAGAGCTCAGGCGTCTGTCACGACAGCCCTGTCACCACAGCTGTGAGTATTCTGGACTCTGAGGTCCACTGATTGGCCTGTCCCCTCTACCTTTGTCCTTCTGCAGTACACCTGTTAATCTGGGGTCTCAGGGACATCTGTCTTTCCCTCTCTGCCCATTCTATGGGGTCTGTAGGCAGGTCTCATGCCTCCTTTTGCTTTTTGAGACTAGGCTTCCCTATCTATATAGTCCAGGCTGGCCAGGGACATCCCATTTTCCTCAGCCTGTGGATGCTGGGGTCACAGGTAAGCATCCCCACATTTACCTGAAAGCTTCTTTTTTTTTTTTTTTTTTTTTGGTTTTTCGGGACAGGGTTTCACTGTGTATCCTTGGCTGTCCTGGAACTCGCTTGGTAGACCAGGCTGGCCTCGAACTCAGAAATCCACCTGCCTCTGCCTCCCAAGTGCTGGGATTAAAGGCGTGCACCACCACCGCCCGGCAACAAATGACACTTTTAATTGATTACTTAATTGTATTATTTTGAGACAGGATCTCACTCTGTAGACCAGGCTGGTCTCATGCTCAGAGATCTGAGAACTGCCTGCCTCAGCTTCCCCAGTGGTCCTATTAAGGTGTGCTCCACCATGTGCAGCTTTTTCTGGGACTTTAAACAATTTTATCTTATGTGTTTGGGTGTTCCCTGCGCGCGTGCGTGCGCGCGTGCGTGCGCGCCTGGTGTCAGGGAGTTGGGGGAGCTGCTTTGTCATGTTTGTGTCTCACTCTCAACCCTCGATGGTGATGAACCCCGCTGTCAAGAATGTTCCATTTGTTTCCTTTTGCTGAAGCCTGGCTGTGCTCACAGCACTCTTGGGGTTATGGGGTCAAGCCATTCTTGTTTTCTTCATATTTACCTTTGATCAGTTGATTCCTATTGATTCTGAAGTTCCAGGGCTCAGTCCACTGTGTTTCAGACGACTCCAACATAGATCTGTGGGTGCTGCGGCTGGCTGTCCCCAGTCCTTCCTTCCTTCCTTTTTTTTTTTTTTTGGTTTTTTAAGATAGAGTTTCTCTGTATAGCCCTGGCTGTCCTGGAACTCACACCACACTGGCCTTGAACTCAGAAATCTGCCTGCCTCTGCCTCCCAAGTGCTGGGATTAAAAGTGTGCACCATTATTGCCCAGCTTCCTCAGTCCTTTCTGTCAGTGGTTTTCTCTCCTGGTTTTTAGCATCTTCAAGTCTCACCATTACTTTGTGGGATGTGGTGGGACTTTCCTGTCACCCCAACGTTAGGAAGACAGGCCAGAGAGATCAGGAGTTCAAGGTCAGCCTGAACTCCATAAAATGTGATCTCAAAACAAAACAGAAAGAGAAAAAGAAAAGAAGCCTGTAAGACGGCTCAGCTAGCAGGAGCATTTGGTATCAAGCCTGAGGCCTGAATCAGAGCTGGCTCCCATTATGGTGGAAGAGAACTTACTTCTAAAGGTTGTGCTCTGTCGCAGGCACGAGAGTGGTTGCACAAGCACACACACATACACACAGAGACACACACATAGACACACACACACATACACACAGACATACAGGGACACACAGACACACAGAGACACAGAAACACACACACAGAGACACACACAGAGAGACACACACAGAGACACACAGAGACACACACAGAGACACACACACAGACACACAGAGACACACAGAGACACACACACAGACACACAGACACAGACACACAGACACACATAGACACACACAGACACACACACACAGTCTATTTTACTCAGTGTGGACAAACACATTTGACTAGCCACTCAGGAGACTAAGACAGGAGGAATGCAAAATGAGGCCATCTTGGATAGCAAGTCACACCTCATGCCAGATATTCTCAGTTTAGGTGGAGGTTCCGAAAAGGCCCCCACAGGCTCTGAGGTGTTACAAAGTTTGCACATGTCAAAACATTCCTGAATAGAGGGCTGGAGAGATGGCTCAGCCTTGAAGAGCACTGGCTGCTTTTCCAGAGGTTCTGAGTTCAGTTCCCAGCAACCACACGGTGTGTTTCACAACCATCTGTAATGCCATCTGTAGTGGGATCTGATGCCCTCTTCTGTCATGCAGGCAAACATGCAGATAGAGCACTCACATAAACCATAAATAGATCTTTAAAAAGCTATCTATGCTCATGGTTTATCAAACATTCAGATTTTATTAAAAAAAAAACCGAAGTAAAGCTGGGTGATGGTGAAGTATGCCTTTAGTCCCAACACTCAGGAGGCAAAGGCAGGCAGATCTCTACATAGTTTCAGGACAGCTAGGTAGATAGATACCCTGTTTCGAACAAGCACCCGCCTTGCAAATACCAAAAACAACCCCGAAAACAAACCAACCAACTGAGTCCTGTTGACTGTCCCTGCGGGCATTTGCATGTAACAGGCTCACTTAACACTAGCTGGATCTGAACGAGCAGGAGTGAGGGGCTCAGCAGTCAACCATTACAGACCTGATGGAGTAAAAAGGGGCGTGGGGAGGAAGAGGGAAGAGGACATGACTCGCTGAGGGAAAGCTGTCACAGAAGCCAGTGCGGAAGGTGAGAAGGCGCTGCCTGAGAGAAAAGGCTCTGACTGGCTTGTTAGGGAGAGAGAAAGGCACAGGATTGGTGTAAACTGGAGGGGGCGTGGCCTGGGGCTCCCTCAGTGGGACGCAAGGGACTGACTGAGGCTGGCGGTGGCTTTTGGGACTGGAAAAGCTCAGCCTGGGATATGGGGGACTCTAGAGTTGTTGCGGGGAATGCATTAGAGTTGTTGGGAGGAATGGAGAAGTCTGTGGTCGTTGTCAGAGCTACGCAATGGCTCACAAAGCTCAACAGGGCTAAACTTGGCACATCTGGCAGCCCATGGTTGTGAGATGGAGTTGGGAAGATTCTAAGTTCCAGGGGAGCCTAGTTTATGTCTGCCTAAAAACCTCTAGCGACTGGCTGGGGGCGTGGTTCAGAGGAAGATCGACAGCCTAGATTCACCCAGGGAGTGGCTGAGGGCGTGGCTCAGGAATAGAGCGATAGTTTAGGATCTCACAGGGAGGGGCTGGGGGGTATGGCTCAGGGGTAGAGTGACAGGCTAGGATTTCACTGGAAGGGGCTGGAGACTGGCTCAGTGATACGTTTGGAATTTTGGTTTCTTGAAAAAACACAGAAATATAAGAAAATGTTTTTATTTTAACCCCAGGTGTGCGGCTACGGGGGCTGCTTTGGACTGGCTGCAGCAGTTGGCCACGATTTATGTCATGCTCTAGCAGAGGCGTGGTTTTGCCAGCTAGTACGATGATAGGTATAGGATAGGTGTGTTTTTGTCAGGGTTGGTTGTGGTTTGTTAGTCATATTCGAAGAAATAAAAGGAAAGAAATTAGATTCAGAGATCTCTCCCCCCTCTATCCTTCTTTCTCTCCTAGGTATTGACAGGGGTGAAACTTGGGGATAAAGGGTGGGAAAAAGAACCCACAAAGTTGCAAAGACGGGCTACAACTCAGGGATAGGATGTCAGCCCAGACTCCCTCAGGGAAAGTGCTGGTCACATGGAGCCCCAGGCCTGACTGCAGAGGTAGAGAAGGATGTCTGGCTAAACAGCTTGGGAGTGTTGCAGACTAGAAAGTCTGACTGCCCCAAGGGCTCACAGCTTCCTCTATCACTTCCTCCCTTCCCTTCTTCCATCCCTGTCTCCATGGAGACCAGATAGCTGCTCCATTAGCTGACTGGATCTAAGTGTGGATAGAGGTGAGGAGTGTGACCTGAGTCCTTAGTCTGGCATTGTGGAATAGACCACTGATTCATCTTCTCTCGAGGAGGCTTGCATCCCTGCGCTCTGACTCCCAACCCTGGGGACAGGAAAAACTCAAGGACATTTCTCTCTGTCTCTGTCTCTCTCTGTCTCTCTCTCTCTCACTCTCTCTCTGTGTGTGTGTTTTATAGAACTTGAGGTTCACAAGATCTAATGGAAACCCTTTCCCCAGCTGATTCACGGCAGAGATGCAGTGTGGAGCTCCAGGCCCAGAGTGCAGATAATGACATTAATACTCACTACTAATGTAATAGTGCAGTCTGTCTTACCCAAAGCTGAAAGACTGAGTCAGTTTGAGGCTGCTGTGGAATATATAGAGGTGGAAAAGAGAGAACAGTAGAGCCTTAGGCAGCAGGAGAGTTCACACTTCAGCCAAGGGCTCCTGGGTTCAAATCCTGAGGGACTCTGTGAACAAACATGAAAAGACTGAGCAAATGAATGAGTGGGGAGAGGGGGATGGGCTGTTGGGTCCGTTGTGCAGAGCTCTCAAGCTCCTGCTGTGTCCCCTGCACAGAGGGACACAGAATCAGAGAGCACAAGCCTGCTGGTCTTCACCACAGCTCCAGCTCTGATGTTGTGGTAAGATCTCACCGTGCAGCTCTGGCTGGCTGAATACTTTCTATGTAGACAAGGCTGACCACATACACAGATCTTCCTGCCTCTGCCCCCTCCCCAGTGTGCCCGAATTAGATGCATGCCAACATGCTGGTCTCTTCTTTTTAAAAGATTTCTTAGTGTCTGAGTGCATGCACATATGTGTGCATCCATAGATGTCAGAAGGGGTGCCGGATCCCTTAAAGCACGAGTCCTTGCAGTTGGGACCTGTGCTGTGGGTGTTGGGAATGGAACATGGGTCCCCTGCAAGAGCAGTTAAGAGCTCTCTAAGAGTTAAGCTACCCTGTAGTCGCTTGTGCTGATTTTAAAGGACTACCCCGCCCCCAGCCTTGCCCTGGACTCACTTTATATTCTGGGCTAGCTTTGAACTCCCTGTGTAGCCCAGGCTGGCCACAGATTCTCCAAGGTCATCCTCCCTCAACCTTCTGTGATGAGTCAGGGATGTTGGGATGCACTGCCAAGCCCATTCTGCACTTGATCTTAGCCAGAGGGCCAAGAATGGATCAATCCCAGTTCTGTTTCCGTTATAACGACAGAGGAAATCACAAGCCGTCAACTTTTGCAGGCTGACTAGCCAAGGGGGAGGAGTCAGGATTCAGGAAGCCAAAAAAGACAGGGAAATTAGTATCCAGGAACCTCAGACCATGGCCTGAGGCCATGGCTGTTGCTACAGACTGACGGAGAAGGAAGTTGGCTTGGACAAGTCCCGGATAGAACATCAGTCAGCAGCAAGCTTGATTTGGCTTCCTGATGCTTCACATCAGTCTGGATTTGCCTTTTGCTTATTTTTCGTTTGTTTTAAAACAGTCTGTGTAACCCTGGCTGTCTTGTAAACACTGTGTACACCAGTGTTGGCATTGAACTCACAGAGATCCTCTTGCCCGTGTCTCTAGAGAGATGAGGTTAAAGGCATGAATCTTTGTCTTTTTAAATTGTTGTTTCTTTTTGATATATGACCTGATGTAGCCCAGGCTGGACTCATATTTTCTAGGTAGCTGACTGTGAACTTCTGATTCTCCTGCCTCAGCCTACTTGAGAGCTTAGTTGTTTACTCCAAAGACAGGAGGCTCACTCCTGAGGGAGCCAGCTGGTCCTTCTTGGGATGCACAACATTTCAAACAGTTCATATGGAATGGCCATAAGAAAAGTAAGGTTGGACTGGGCAGTGGTGGAGCATGCCTTTAATCCTAGCACTTGGGAGGCAGAGGCAGGCGGATCTCGGTGAGTTCGAGGCCAGCCTGGTCTACAGAGCAAGTTCCGAGACAGCCAGGGCTACACAGAAAGACCCTGTTTCGAAAACAAACAAACAAACATGCAAGTTTGGGGTAAAAATGTTTCAGAAGGTCTAGATGGGAGCCACATAAGCAGTTTCAATCACACATAGCCCAAGTGAATTCCAAGCTATCTACTGTCCCAGCGTTTGAGAAGCTATGGAAGCAGAAAGATCGCTAGTTCCAGAGTCATCCAGAGACAAAATGACTTGGTGTCAGATGACTTTGTGACTTTACCCCTCCAAAATGTCCTTTCTTCCAAAATGATAGGAACAGTGCTCATACTGTAATGTCTGTCTCCCTTGGATCTGGCCCACCACACACACCTAGCAAGCTGCTACATATCCCAAAGCACTCTCTGTCAAAATGCTAACTTAGGAAGCTCACAGTTCCTATCAAACTCTGGTTCTCTGCGGAACCCCTGTGATGGAATGAGTTTTCGGGGGGCAGAAATTCTAAACGCTGCTGAGTGGGAGAATGAATGAGTGAATGAATGAAAAATGAATGGATGAAAATTTGGGAGAGATAACGGCGTCTTAGTACACAGCCAGTCTCAGTCGGCTAAGGAAGGTCTCCCAAAGCCTAAAGAGCACTGACAGAGAGGTGGAGAGGAGGGGGCGCTTCCGGCCGGGGTCTCCGGTGCTTCCGGTAAGCTTCTTGAAGGGGCGTGGCCAGCGGGCGGGGCGCTCAGAGCGTCGGGGCGGTGCGAAGATGGCGGCGGTGATGGCGGCGCCGGAGGCTGTGGAGGCGCCCAGCGCCCTGCTGTTGCTGGTGGTGGGCGGCGAGTGTGGCTGCCCTGGGCTGCTGGCCTACGTCCTGGAGGAATTGGAAAGAGGTCGGGTCCATGGGGACCTGGGGCGACGGTAGCGGGCGGGGCGTCCGGGGTGGGGGTTCCGGCGCGCGGCGGGCCGGGGTCCGGGTGGGGTGTGGGGTCCCCGGACGCAACGTTCCGGGCGTGGCCTACGATCCAGGCGGGCGTGGGGGTGCGCATGTGCCTAGTGGCCGCCTGGACAAAATGCTGCCACATGGGTTACTGGGTCTGGGTGGGGCGCAGCGGGCTGGGATCCGCGTGGGGCACGGCAGATGGGGCGTCGGATTCCGAGGATACAGGGTTCGGGGAGCGGCCTGGGGCCGGGTGGGCGCTGAGTCCCTGGCTCCGGGGTTCCGGCGGTGTGCGGCCTTCCTCCCGTGGCCCCTCCCTTCTCCTGGCTAGCACTTTCCCGCGGCGCCTGGGGGCCTGCTTTCCCCCGCTGCTAATTGGTGCGTGGGTGGCGCGGCCGCCCCGGGGATGCTTGGCACGAGGGGAGCTGACTCAGGTGCACCTGCCACACTGGGGCATCGGGTGCGGCAGCATCGCCTGCAACGGGGCAGCGAGTGCGATGCATGCGCATGTCACCCCTGCAGTCACCCCTGAGTTGAGGCCAGAGGAGCACTGCCAGTTCCAGGCCAGCCTGGGCTACAAGACAGCCCTTTCAAAATAAGTGTTGGGGTTCAATCAATAGAACTGAAGTTGCCTGGAATGTTCAATTCTGGACTTCATCTCCAGCATCCTTCATTTGTCATCTCAGCACCTTTGAGATGGACGCCGTCTAAGGGGCTTGTCCTTAACTTGATAGAGCAGTTGCACCCAGCCTGGACTACGTGAGACCGTGTCTCAAAAAATAAAATCCCCAGAACAAGGCAGAGACAGGCGGATTTCTGAGTTCGAGGCCAGCCTGGTCTACAGAGTGAGTTCCAGGACAGCTAGGGCTATACAGAGAAACCCTGTCTGAAAAAAAAAAAACCAAACAAACAAAAGGCTAAGGAAAGACTCGTAAAGGAACATTTCAGTGAAGCAGACACAGGAGAGAGGATATTCTACTAAAACAAACACATAAAAAGACACATGACAAAAGATCCTTTACTAACATCACACATGGATTGGTCCTCCTTACATTGTGTAGTTGAGCTACATTTGTTGAGACTCCACAAAAAACAAACAACAACAACAACAACAACAAAAACCTGAAGAACTTCTGATGATATACTACAGTTTCTTGCCATACTCTGACTGATAAGACACAGGTGCTGAGGCAAGATCCATGCTGAGACAAGACACATAGTGGACACGTGTTGGAGGGTATAAATAGACTCCATGGAATGACAGAGACAGAGCTTGCCTTGCTGGTACAGCTAGCTGTGCAACACTTGTGTCTCACATCTTTGCTGATCTTCCGTTCCCTGAGAGAGGCACAGCTAAGAACGTCTGATGTTCCCGTTGGTCCCTTCTGCTGACTCAAGCTGAGGCAGAGGCCTGGCTATCTCTCCGAGGTCATATCACCACTGTTGCTAACCGGACTCTACCAGACTAGACTGCTGACCTACCCATAAAGGATTTACAGATAGATCAAGTTGACACTGCCAACCTATAAATTGATTTCTAGACAACACAGATGAGAGTTACTCCAAAAACCCTTTCTAAACAGGTCCACTTTTCCTATATCCTTTCTTTTTTCCACTACCTCTAGTGAGTAAGACTACAAGAGAGGTTAAAACATTTAAAATCCATCATTAAAAATAAGATTTTAAAAAATTAAAGTTCCACCTGTGTTCAATTCCCAGCACCCACATCAGTTGGCTGCAACCGCCTGTCAGTTCAGCTCCAAGGTATCCAATACCCCTGACTTCCATGAGGACCCACATTTGTGTGTGTGTGAGAGAGAGAGAGCGCACATACACAATTAAAAGTCTTTAAATAATTTATGATTTGGGGTCACAACATGAGGAACTGCTCACAGCATTAGGAAGATTGACAACCACTGGCTTAGAGAGATGCCTGACTGAGAGTCTGAAGGAAGGGGACACACTTAGGGACCCTGCACATGGGGAAAGGTGCAAGGGGGTGCTTCTCAGGTTGGAGTAGCCCAAGAGAGCCAGGGGTATGATGTCAGTTCTTTGGAGTTGGAGGCAGGGGACTGTTGTACAAGCCAGTGTGTGCTAGTGTGAGAGACTGCTGCCCCGATTCAGTGGCTAAGATGGCAGAGTAGGTCATGTGCTGAGTACCTGTGACTGTCAGAGCTCAGCTTGGCAGTGTGTGCCTGTAATCCCACAGGAGGGGTGGGGACAGGATAGTCCTGGACACTCACTGGGAGCCAGCCCACCCACATGATGACCTGAAGATTTATTGAAGGACTCTGTCCCTGAACGTAAGATCCAGAGCAGTTGAGGAAGACACCGAGTGTTGACCTTTGGCCTCCATATGTACACACAGTTATTCATGTGCATGCACACACACAGGTACACAGGTGTGCACATGTATACATGTGCATACAGAAAAATCTCCCAGTAGTTCAGGATCCTAATAGAGCAGAGATGTGAAGCAGATGGCCACCCAGGCACTGGTCATCTTGTTGGTCAGGCCTCAAGTCAGAAATGCCGAGGCCTCCTTGAGACCCTTGACTCTGCCTCCCCAAGATCTAAGCTGTGGGAGCCAAGCAGGCAGAAGGGACGGCACTGGCGCTCGGTGCTCAGCTTTTGTCTACTGCTGTCTGCAGGTGTTCGCTCATGGGAGGATGTGGACCCCGCCGTCTGCAGCCTGGATGAGCAGCTCAAGGCCTTTGTGTCCAGGCATTCAGCCACCTTCTCCAGCATTGTGAAAGGTGACCTGCTCCACTCTGCCTCCCTTGGGTCTTCTGCCACTCACTGGATGCCAAGCTGCTGAGTGGCAGCTGTATGTTGGGCATGGCATGTGAGGCACTGCTAAGGCCTACACAGAGGGACCTCTGGTGTGCGGATGCATACAGGCTTTGGGACAGTAGAAGCAAGTCATATGCTCTGTCCCTAACTTACAGAAGGCTGCAGTGATTGAGGGAAGGGCCTTAGAGCTGAGAACCAATAGGGAAGCAGAGACACAGGACAAGCTCTCAAGGGATCCTGGGGTGGCCAGAGCAGCCCCTTCCTGGGAATTGCTTGTAGCTTGGCCCCACCCAGTGGGTTGACTCAGCACGTTCAGCTGCAGGAGGGGAAGGAGGAAGTGTCCCTTTGAGTCACAGTGACTTCCTGCTCTTTGATCCAATGGAGAAAAAGCTGGAAGTGACCTACTGTGTACCACAGCCCCTCTGAAAGCCCCCTCTGGGTAGTCCCGTGTTCTCCGGTCTGGCCTGCTGCAGTCGTAGCAGCAGCTTTCAGGGGAGGACTGAAGCTGCCCTGTCTGCTCCGTGGAGCCGCCTGGTGCCTCTGGCTTAGGTGCTGAGCTGTGCTGGTGCTGGTGAGCAGCCTAGCACCTCAGGCTGATTTCTGTGTTGTCCCTGCTTGAGGCCCAGGGCATCCAGGGCTTCTTCCATTTTCTCACATGTTCTGAGCTATACCGGATGCTGTAGCACCCTGTGTGGGTCCTGCAGCTTGAGTACCTGAGGGTCTCCTGGACCCTAACTTGGCACTAGGCAGCCGCGTCAGGGCCTGGACCTGTCATCCCATAGGGCAGCGGAGCCTGCACCACCGTGGAGAGACCCTGGAGACACTGGTCCTGCTGAACCCCTCCGACAAGTCCCTGTGTGATGAGGTAGGAGCAGGGCCCTGCACTACCCTGACTCAGACCCAGCGTGTGTGCTTAACATTCGTGCGCCTGCTTCCTCTCATAGAGGTGGGGCAGGAAGGCTGGAGCCTAGAGTCATGGGATGTACTGTGTCTAACTGGAGGCGGTAGGGACTGAGTGTCACTGTGCCCTGGGTGACTAGGAGTCTTGGCTTTGACCAGCCTGCACCTTCCTCCCAGGCGGAAGACAGCTCTGGGACTCTGCTGCACCCACAAGCTGATCTGGGAATGTTGTCCCAGGCCTGTTGTCCCAGCAGCAGGAGGCAGAAGCAGGAATAGGTTAAGGCCAGCCTGTGTTTTCATGGAGGAACCTGCCTAAAGAAAGAGAAAGGGCTTGGTGGGTCTCCACAGAAAGGACTCTCATGTTGGAGGAGCCCTACTGGTCAGGCAGATGTCAGCTGGCCTTGGGGAAAGGGAGGGCTGTGGTGGGCACACCTGGCTGGTTCTGCTTTCCTTCAGCTTCTCAATTGCCTCTGACCATGAGTTCAGAGCTGGGGTCTGGCGCAGTGCTGCTCACGAGGCCACCCACCTCACCCACAGCTCCGGAACCTCCTGATGGATCCCGCCCCTCACAAACTGCTGGTCCTGGCAGGGCCCTGCCTGGAGGAGACTGGGGAGCTGCTGCTGCAGACTGGTGGATTCTCGGCCCACCACTTCCTGCAGGTGCTGGGGGATAAAGAGGTGAGCGGTTCCCTTGTCCCTTCTGCACGGACCTTTCCCAAGCTTGTGCTCTGGGGTCAGAGAAGGGCCCGAAGCCTCTCATCCACTGCACAGTGAATGGGGAGGGTGCAAAGAACAGGGCTGCGGACCAGGAAGGCAACTCCACCAGAGACCCTGGTGGGCCTGGGGTGACCAGTGATAGCTGGTGGGGATTAGAGGAAGTGGTGTCGAGTCCTCGGGTCCAGGTGGTCCTGTGCTTGCCCCACAGGTCCAGGATGCACTGGCCTCGGCACCAGCAGCCCCAGCCCTCACTGTGTCCTGTCCAACCTTTGGGGACTGGGCGCTGCTGGGCCCTGTGCCTGGACTGAGGCTGCGACTAAACCCGCCTGCGCGGCTGCCGGCCTCAGAGGGCCTTCGTGCCTTTCTGGAGTATGTGGCTGAGTCGCTGGAGCCGCCATCACCCTTCGAGTTGTTGGAGCCACCGGCTGCGGGCGGCTTTCTGCGCCTGGCTCGGCCCTGTTGCTATGTGTTCCCGGGTGGGCTGGGAGATGCTGCCTTCTTTGCTGTCAACGGCTTTACGGTGCTGGTGAATGGTGGCTCCAACCCCAAGTCGAGCTTCTGGAAGCTAGTGCGCCACCTGGACCGTGTGGACGCCGTGCTTGTGACCCACGCGGGTGCTGACAGCCTGCCCGGCCTCAACAGCCTGCTGCGCCGCAAACTGGCAGAGCGTGAGGCAGCCGCAGGACCACAGGGGCAGCATGAGGAGCGGCTACGTCGCCTGCTGTCCCCTGCGCTGGGCGTGGTGTTCCTGAACGCTCGTGAGGCCGCATCGCGGTTGCGTGGGGGCGAGGATGAGGCAGTGTGCGCGCGGAGCCTGCTGCGGAGCCTGGGCATCGCGCCTCTGCCGCTGCAGCGTGGCCCACAGCCCTCGTGCCCCATTGTCCTTTTCGAGAAGCTGGGCGTAGGCCGCCTAGAGCTCTTTGTGCTGCACCCTCCTCCTGGGGACCCTGCGGCGCCTGCCTGTGCTCTGCTCGTGTGGCAGCCAGCGGCGCCTGGCGACAAGGTGGTGCGGGTACTGTTTCCTGGCCGCACGCCGCCCGCGCGCCTGCTGGATGGGCTACAGCGCCTGCAGCACCTGCCGTGCCTGCGCAGGCCGGTGGTCACCACGCATGACCTGGAAGCGCCCTCCAGGGCCAACAGCCAAGATAGTCTGGCCTCGCGGGACAGCGCACGCAAGGAGCCAGTTCGTGGCACTGTCGGCTGCATCGCCAGCAGGAGTGCAGTGCGAAGGGAGCCTGCCCTGGCCACTCGTGACCCGAAGAAGGACACAAGATCTGGGCCCACTCGGCCTACAGCCAGAGACACACGCCGCTCCGGGCCTGGTGTGGTTAATACAAAGCCTCGCGTGTCACAGAACGGGCCTCGTGCCCCTGTTCCGGCAGCGCCACCCACAGCCCCTGTGCCTGAGTGCCCCGGAGAAACGGAGAACATCACGGAGTCTGAGCGGCCACCTGCCCCATCCCCGACCCTATCCCCAGCTCAGTCTCCACCACCTACAGCACCCGGCAATAGTCCTGAGCGCCTGTCACTCAGCCCTCTGCGCCCAGAACCTGCCCCTGATGCGTCACCCTCAGCTACAACGCCCACACTGACCACGCCCTCTCTGCCCGCGGAGCTGGGCTCACCTCATTCAACTGAGGTGGATGAGTCACTGTCTGTGTCCTTTGAGCAAGTGCTGCCAGCAGGCGACTCGGGGCTTAGCTTGCCCCTGCGCCTTGCGCGCCGCTCCACGTCTCCTCATGATGTGGACCTGTGCCTCGTGTCACCCTGTGAGTTCTCGCACCGCAAGCCACCTCCTCCTGCATCCCCAGGCAGCTCGGACAGCAGTGCTCGGTCACAGGAGCGGCCACCTGAGACACCACCCACATCTGTGAGCGAGTCACTGCCCACTCTATCTGACTCTGATCCCGTGCCAGTGGCGGATTCTGATGATGACGCAGGCAGTGAGAGTGCGGCTAGGGACCCGCTGCCTACACCTCGTGTGCCACCACCACTGCCAGACGCACCAGGAATCTGCATGGTGGACCCGGAGGCACTACCGCCTCGTGCCCGGCAGCCCCTCAACACCACCAATCCCAACCGTAGCCGCAAAGCCCCTGCTAGGCCGAGCTCTGCCGCTGCCACCCCCAGAGCTGCAACTGTAGCTGCCAAGACAAAGGGCCCTGCCGGGGACCGGAACCGGCCACTCAGCGCCCGGAGCGAGCCTGCTGACAGGCCAGGCCGTGTGCCCCTCACCAGGAAGCCTTCGGTCCCTAAGACTGTCCCCAAGACGGCCCCTGCCACAAGGATCTCCTCCGGTGAGTCCCTTAATCCTCTTGCTCCCGCTTGACCATCTTCAGAGAGGCCTTCCGAGCCTGGCTAAGTTTGCTTTCTAGGAAGTTCCACTAGATCCTGGGCTTTTCTGCTTCTCTTCACCCTGTTGAAATGATAGTATTTGAGACATCTGTTGTCTTGGTCCCCGCATGGCCTCTGTCGGGTGCTGGGTGTTGCTGACAGTGTGTGGTCTTTCCTGTTCACCACTGCCTTCTGTAACTAACACCTACTTAAGCTGTCCGTCTCTTGTCCTGTGCTTTGAGATGCCTGCATGTCCTGCCTGCTGAGGCTGAGAGGGCGAGCTGCTGTTAGGCTTAGCTCTTTTTGGTGTTGTGAGCAGCTTTTGCGGGCATGGTGGTGCAGACTTTCATCTTGGCACTTGGGAGGCAGAGGCAGGTAGATCTTAGGGGTTTGAAGGTAGCCTTGAGAGAGACCCTGTGTCAGAGACAGACTGAGAGGGTTTGCACTGCTGCCCAGGCTAGCCTAGAACCTGAAATGGTCTCCTTGCCTCCCTCTGTGAATGCTGATTTAACAGATGAGTGCCTGAGCTTGACTTTGCATGTGAGTTCCAAGGGCAGTGCCTTCTGGACCCCCAGGCCTGCCCTGAAAGTAGGAAGTGGCTCCCTGCCCACTGCCCAGCCTGGCAGCACTGGGCCTGTCTCTGGCCTGTCTCCAGCAGGGCTATGGCCGCAAGCACTGCTGCATGTCAGATCAGTTGGGGGGCTAGTTGCAGATGGCACCGCACTGATGAGAGATTAAGTGACTGGCAGAGACTTGCTAGAGTGGCTCCCAGTGACCTCACTAGAGACAGGTCCACACCTCTGAGGTTGGGTATAGCTAACCATGGCACCAGCTCTGTCTATGTCAGATCCAGGCAGGGATGATGTTTACAGCTTCTCAGGGCTCACACATACCCAGAGAGGCCCAGGCTCACAAGGGCCTTGCAATGGCTGTGACTTGGGTCTGCCCTGTCCCTCTGCAAAATACCCAGCAGGGCTGTCTGTCCCGAGCAGAGCCGCCATTGACCACACTGTGGCAGTTCTCTGCAGGCACCTTGTTCCTCATGGCACCGAGGCTGCTGTGGGGTCTGTTGTGCTGGCTCCCTGTCACTTGTGTCTCAGCACCTACCATGTGACTAGTTCTGTGAGCAGCCTCAGTTGTGCAGGTCAGACTGCATGCTGAGTCTACTCCCCAACCACCCGTCTCCATGGCCTAGTGCAAAGCCCCAGTGATTACAGGGTGCAGGGATCTGGGGTGTCCTGTTCTTGCCAGCGGGAGGTAATAGCCTCCTACCACAGAGGTGCCTTGTAGCTACATGATGCCACCACCAACCTTTACATCCCCACAGGACCCAGTAGCCGCCCTGCACCGCTGGCTGCTGGCTCCCCTGTGTACCTAGACCTGGCCTACCTGCCTGGTGGCGGTGCCGGCCACCTGGACCAGAACTTCTTCCTGCGTGTGCGCGCACTCTGCTATGTCATCAGTGGGCAAGGTCAGCGCCAGGAGGAAGGCCTGCGTGCCGTGCTGGATGCACTGCTGGCTGGCAAGCGGCAGTGGGACCTTGACCTGCAGGTGGGTGAACCACAGGACTCTGAGGTCTTGCTTCCAAGAGGTGTTTCCTGCTCAGCCTAAGGACCCAGGGGCATGGGGCCTAGGTGCCCTGTCCCCTGCAGGACAGCTCTGGGGAACGGGTGATGTTCATGAAGCTGCGAAGTGCCATCAAAGGGTTGAGTGCTCCAAAGCTGTGTGGGGCCAGGGCATGGGGGCTGACGGCCTCTGGTTGAGAAGCACATTGTAGGCTGAGCAGATGGCCGGGCAGCCCTGTGTGCATGTATCTGCTTCTGGGACAGTAGGGACAGAGGCCCCATGCCAGAGCTGTACCAGCTGAGTGGGGCTGCAGCCAGGGGTGTGTAGAGCCATTAGAGAGCCCAGGGACAGTATGGCTCAACCACAGTGCTGTGTGGGAGACTCATGGGTGTGTGGGGAGCGGTGGGCCAGCCTGGGCTGTGTAGTAGCACCTGACTATGAAAGTCTGCTGGTGCTACAGGGGCGATGGGTCGTCAGGGAGGGGAGAGGAAGGTCACCTTCTGCCTGCTGTCCCCAGGTCACACTGATCCCCACCTTCGACTCTGCGGTGATGCACAGGTGGTATGAGGAGACGCACGAGCAGCACCAGGCACTGGGCATCAGGGTGCTGGGCAGTGGCAGCCTCGTGTCCATGCAGGACGAGGCCTTCCCTGCCTGCAAGGTGGAGTTCTAGCCCCACGCTGCAGGGCGGCCTGGGAACACAGGTCCTCACTGACCAGGCTAGAGCTGTGCTCCATGTGGAAAACCAGACACCGCGCTTGAGTGAGCCACCGTGTGACATCCCAGCTTCCATCTCCTGCACCAAGGACGTGACCCCGAGCTGCTTTATCACGTGTACATGCCCTGCCATGTGTCGCGCACAGCTCTCCATGCCTTCTGTCCTAGAGCTCAGGTTGCAGAGGCAGGGGGATCTATGTGGAGTCCAGGCCAGCCTGGGCTACATAGTGAATGAATCCTTGTTTCAGAAACCACAAACAATAAAGCAGATGACTGAGAATTTGGTCTTAATGTCTTAGGTCTCTGTTGCTCTGTCAACACCATGGGCACAAAGAACTGAAGAAAAGGGTTTGTTTAGAGCAGGAGTTCGAGTGACCCGGAGGCCATGGCGGGCGCTGCTTGCAGGCCTGCTCCTCACCCAGTCAGGTGGAGGCATTTTCTTACTGACGGTTCCTCTTCCCAAGTGAATCTAGCCACCATTTAGTAAGGAATGAAGGCTAGGGTGTGCTGGGTAGTTTTCTGTCCACTCGACACAAGCTAACATCATCTGACAGGAGGGAACCTCAATTGAGAAAATGCCTCCATAGGATTAGGCTATAAACCAGCCTGTGAGACATTTCCTTTTTCTTTTCTTTTCTTTTTTTTTTTTTTTTTTTTAAGAAGATTTTATTTTATGTATATGAGTACACTGCAGCTGTCTTCAGACACTCCAGAAGAGGGCATCTGATCCCATTCTAGATGGTTGTGAGTCACCTTGTGGTTGCTGGCATTTGAACTTAAGACTTCTAGAAGAACAGTCAGTCAGTGCTCTTAACCACTGAGCCATCTCTCCAGCCCAGGACATTTTCTTAGTGATCAATGGGGGAGGGCACAGCCATTGTGGGTGGTGGTCCTGAGTTCTATAAGAAAATTGAGCAAGCCATGGGGAGTAAGGCAGTAGGCAGCCCCCTCCATTACCTCTGCATCTGCTCCTGCCTCAGGTTCTGCCCTGTGAGATCTGTCCTGATGGCCTTCAGTGTTGACCTGTGCTGTGGAGGCATAGGCGGAAGAAACCCTCCCCCTGCCCCCAATTTGATTTTGGTCATAGTGTTTCATTACAGCTGTCGTACCCTAAGACACTGGGGTGTGACCAGCCTTGGAGCTTGCTGGAATACCCAGTGTCATGGCCCTGTACCAGTGCTGTCCCAGGCAGTGAGATAGGCACCCACTCTTGTAGTAGAGCCTTGATTCTGGCCTCACTGCTCCAGACCAGGCCAATGTGAAGCAGCTATGGGCTGTGTGCCATCACCAGCCCGGCCACTTGTACTGCAGGCTCTGGATGGGTGCTAAGTGGGTACAGAGCTGCTGGCATAGATCATCTGGAGTCCAAGAGCAAGGCTCTGCCCCACAGGTGTGTTCTGTGGGGTAAGTCACATGTAGTGAGACCATGGGAGTGAGCCACAGCCTCTTCATGACCAACTGCTCTCCTGACACTAGTCCGCTGCAGCCTTACCCCTTCCAAGGTGGACACAACCTCCCTCCCACGACCTTGACGGAGGGTGGGAGCCACCATCTCGGCCACACCATTGCTCTCTGTCTGACTCACTTTGTACTTTTTGGCACATTTGTTGCACTCAGAGGACACCTTGGAGGGATGGCTTCCATCCTTCACTGTATGGGTTCAGGGGTTGGACTCCGATGTTTTGGTTTAGTTGCAAACACCTTTAATGGTTGATCCATCTCCCTGGATCTGCTGAGGCAGTAGTAATAGCCCAGGCTGGCCAAGAACTTGGAGCAATCCTGTTTTAGCATCCTGATAGCTGGTGTGACAGGCATGGTCTCAGGTCTAAATTGTTTTAGTCTTTATTTTATATATGTTAGTGTTTGCTTACACATATGTCTGAAGCACGCACCTGCAGTGTGCATAGGGGCCAGAAGAGGGCGTCAGATCCTCGGGAGCCACCAGGGTTCTCTCCAAGTGCTTCTTAGCCACAGAGCTGTCTCTTCAGCCCTCAGGTCTGTACGGGTACTGCTGTGTTAGAGGCCGGGCTACAGCAGAGTGTGTGGTTAGAACAGGCCACACTGACACCTTTGGCCTCCCCAGGCCTGTAGCAGGCAGCAGAGCTCCAAGGGCTTCAGCTTTGGAGTGTTGTGGCTGTGAGTTAACCTGCTTACCTGCCCATGCGACAGAAACCATAGGATGTGCGTGAGTCCTGGGCAGGAGCGCCAGAAGAGCCATCAGTGCACCAGTGTCCTGCACCCTGACCCTCCCAGTCCACTCAGTGTGGACACCTTGAACTCCTGGTGTCCTGCCTCCACCTCCAGCTGAGGTGTTAGGATGATAGACCGGGGCCACACCGCCAGTGCTGGGTTGCTCGCAGATGCAGGGCAGTCTTTAGACTGAGCCACCAGCTTGCCTGGCTGTCCAGTGATAAATGCTTTACAGATAGATGTCTGAAAGGAGGGCCTGAGAGGCCTGGCAGAACAGCTCAGCTCATGGCCAGAATGTGATAGGGTGACAGGAAGGGGTCAGAGAGGCCTCTCTCCAAGGCTCTGTGTCCAGTCCCTGCCATCTCCAACAGGCTTCCTTACAGCCTCCCAAAATGATGTCACCAGCTGAAGAACAAACATGTGAAACAGCTGCCACTGCCAAGGTGTGAGCTGGTGACCCTAGTAATCGAGACTGTGCACCTGGCCATACCTAGAAGACAAGACCCAGAGCAGGTTCTGAACTCAGCTTTTTGCTTTTTATGGCTTTTAGACAAGCTGGCTGTCTTGGCACTCACTCTGTAGACCAGACTGAACTCAGGTTGGCCTTGGTCTGCCTCTGCCTCCCCAGTACTGAGAGGCCGAGTTTAAGTGGACTCATGGTGCTTGGGCGAGGGAGGCAGATGGATCTCTGCATCCGAGGCCATCTGTCACAAAAAAAAAAAAAAAAAAAAAAAAAAAAAAATTCTTTGTCACTTTAGTGTGCTGCTGTGCTGCTTGGGACTTCGTCTGGGCCTTTAAGCTAGGCACTGACTCTCCCTGACTTCTTTGCTGAATGGACTCACCTGCTGTATTGTCTACATTGTCCTCAAACCAGCCATCCTTCTGCCTCAGCCTCCCAGGTACCTGGCTCTCTCTCTTTTCCTCTCAGGCTGTGCGCTCATTCTGCCTAGCACCCTGAAGTGGTCACAGCTCCAAAAACTGGCCAGGCTGTCTGGATGCAATTTGGTCTGGTCAAGAACAGCAGACTTTGTATAAAGGGCCACAGTGCTGCGGCCCGACCCTGGGAGCCAAGAAGACAAAAGGCAGCATCAGCTGTTGCTTTGTCCATCCGAGGCCAAGGCCTGGCTTTGGGCTGCACAGCTAGGCGGAGAGGCTGAGTGGTCATTTCTGGAAGCCATGCAGTTCCGAACCCTTTCCCCCATAGGACCACTGACCCACTGACCCACTGACCCACTGACCCAGAATGACACAACACTCTTCATGACTATTGGGGCAGGTCAATCCCATCTGAGGCCCACTACAAAAACAAACAAAAAGAATGGGGCTAAAGAGAGGGCTTATGGGTTATATCTCTCCAGAGGACCTGGTTTGATGCCCAGTACCACAGGGTGCTCACTACTGTCTGTAACTCCAGTTATTTATTTTAAGACTTATTTATTTTATTTATTTGAGTACACTGTAGTTATCTTCAGACACACCAGAAGAGAGCACTGGATTCCATTACAGATGGTTGTGAGCCACTATGTGGGTGCTGGGTAATTGAACTCAGGACCTCTGGAAGAGCAGTCAGTGCTCTTAACTGAGCCATCTCTCCAGCCCCACACTGAACATTTATCTCTGCCCAGCATGGTGTCGAATGCCTTTAATCCCAGCATTCAGAAGGCTAAGTGAGGCAGGCAGATCTCTTGAGTATGAGGCCAGCCAGGACTACACAGAGAAACATCATTTCTCTGTAAACAGCAAAAGATTTTCTGTTCTATATATACACATGTGTGTGTGGTACATGCACATTAGTGCAGATGGCCTTGGAGTCCAGAAGAGGGCGTTAGTTCCCCTGGAGCTAAAGTTGCAGTCAGCTGTGAGCTTTCTGACATAGACGTGGGAAGCAAACTCAGGTCCCCTGCAAGAGCAGTGTGTGCTGTTACCTGTGACTCCATCTCTCCAGCCCTGGCCTTCTCAAGAAGAGGGAATACTCTGGGAGGATGGAACTGGTGTCTTGTCCCCATGACCTATACTGACCATGCACCCTAGGCCTGTGTGGAAGGCAAGGCAGGAAACGGGACAGTAGAGAAGACTTGAGTCAGGTATTCTGGTCACTCACTGGTGAGCCCATGTGTCTTAGTGTTTCCATTGCTGTGAAGAGACCCCAGGGCCAAGGCATCTCTTATAAAGGATAACATTTAATTGGGGGTGGCTTACAGGTTCAGAGATTCAGTCCATTTTCGTCATGGCAGCATTCAGGCAGACATGGTGCTGGAGGAGTGGAGAATTCTATATCTTGATCCAAAGGTAGCCAAGGAGGAGACAGACTCTTCTGCACTGGGCATAGTCTGAGCAGTAGGAGCCCTCAAAGCTCGTACATAGTGACACACATCGTCCAACAAGGCCACGCCTCCCAATAGTATTACTTCCTTTGGACCAAGCATATTTCAATGTCCACACCATGTAAACCTCATGAGCTCTCTGAGCCCCTGAGCCCTGTAGCCTTGTCTGCAGCAAAGCCAGGATGCCAACAGTGCCTGACTCAGTGAGGTCCCTTGACGACATCGTTCCAGGGCCAAGGACTTGGGTTCATCATTGCAGGACTTCACAGCTGGGTTCTTGAGACCCTCACACCTGGCATTCCAGCCCCCTGCATCTGGCCTTTGGCCCTTTATATTTTACCTTGTGACACAATTGAGCCGAGCTAGGATTAGGTGGAAGAGAAAGTTTGCTCTGGACACAGGAGGCCTCAGCCTGTATTGGCTTCACAGTAGCAGGGGCCTTACCTGTAGGAATCACTCACAGTCTGATGAACCAGCTTCCCCGGGGTACTGGGAAGGTGTCTGCATGGAGGGTGTGCTGGGGCCGTAACTCAGAAAGACAAGTAATCTCCTGAGATGAGGGCCATGATTGCCAGTGGACCCCCTAGAGCTCAGGGACCATGGACACACACCTAAAAGGACTCTCCCCTACCCACGGGCTGTCGCTGTCTCCCCTTCTGTGAATGGAAATACCTATTATCAACCTAGCCCATGCAACTATCCAAGTCAAAATAGGGCTGGTATTGGGAGACAGACACATACACATAATGAATATTTTTAAAAGATTAAAAAAAAAGTCTGGGACCATTAACAAATGACAAAATCCTCAGAAGTTGTAGAAATCTGTGATAGGGTTCCCTTCTTTGAATTATTACTGTTTTTTTTTTTTTTTTGTGTTTGTGTGTGTGTCCCCACCATGTATGTCTAGTTTAGAATGTGTCCAGTGTCTCACAGAACCCTGGTACTTTAAAGCAATGAATCCCCTTCCTTCCCATGTCCTGGCTGCACTGCATCTCTCCAGACTTAGTCTGGACATGTCAGGTGAGGCGATGTTCCATGTTTGTCCTTTTACATCTGACTTATGGCTCGGATATTTGGAAGAAGCAGAGATGAGTCGTGTCTCAAATGCAAGACTGGACCTCCAGACAGATGGAGCAGACCCTGGCATAGGTTCGATCTGACCATGACGGGTGGGGCTGAGAGACCATTGTGGTTCTGGCAGCTCTCAGCTTCTTCTCAAGCCTATGAACTGCTCTTTTAGGAAGCTTTGGGTTCTAGTGATTCGGTTTGCTGTCTTTGGGTCCCTATCCTCCCAGAAACTACATGCCATGCGCTCGCAAGGACTGAGTGTGTTTGACATCCTAGAGGGGATCTATGTTCCTAGAATTCTGCAGACCACAGGGGCCACTCTCTTTCCCCCTAGTTTCTGATCCAGAATTGGGTCAGTGTTCCTTTTCAAAGCAACTACCATGGAGGGCCACACTGGCCATGGTGTGACTTAAGTATTATGTAGAATTGGGGGACCTGAACTGGGCAGGGGAGGAAGAGAGTGGACTGGGGCTGAGAAGGGTGTCAGGGCAGGAAAATCTGCCCCAGGGAGAGGTGAGGCAGCAAGGAACTGGCCTTCCCTTGTCCACCCAAGGCTGCCAAGGCCAGGAGTCCCTGACCAAACTCTCCCACACGGATCGAAGGCAAGTTGGCCTCAGATGAGGCTTGGGAACAGAATTGGTAGCCTTCCTCAGGGACAAATTAGCTGTCCCTCACCAGTGTGTGCTTCTCTCATGGGCTGGTCTCTCTCAGTGGAAGGGTCCTGGGGATAGGAAGAGATGGAGGCAGGGAGCTGCATGAAGTACGTCAAGTCTTCAAGAGGATGGTAAGTGCTCTTCCTGAAAAGGTGCTTTTTCACCCTGGGGATGTTCCAGAACCTTAGAGAAGGTAGCATGGGGTTCTCACCTCCTGCAAGCAGCCTGTGGGACAGGAGCTGGCAGAGCTATATAGCCTAGCAGGCCAGGCTGCTCAGGATATGGTGCCCATCCTGATGCCCCACCCAGTCTACCCACCAGTCAGGATCTCAAGTGGCTTGCATCAATGCCACAGAGCCCAGCCTAACTCAAGATGCACACACAAGACTGGTGGTCCAGCTTGGTGCCACTACACCGAGACCGTCTGTGGCCTGCACTCCTCTACCTTGTCCCTTATTAGGAACCAAGGGTTGGGCCTGGGACCAGGTGACCAGCTGTGTCCTGAGAGTAATTCTGGCATTTGTGTAGAGACAGAGGATTGTGTCAGGGATGTCCCTGGCTGGGACAGAGGGTCACCAGGCTGTGTGCATACATGGGCTACATAGTAGTTTGAAGATAGCTTAAGCTAATCTGTCTGGAAGGAAGGGAGGGAAGGAGGTAGGTAGGTAAGGAGGGAGTCAGGAAAGAAGGGAGGAGGCAGAATGAGAGGAGTAAAGAAAAGGAGGAAGGGAGGGAGGAATGGGGAGGCTTACTGTGTCGTGTCAAATCACAAGACAAATGTAATGGAGCTCGCCACTTTCCTAACCATCTATGAATTAGTTTTTAGGGCAAAAAAAGTCTAGTTTATTGTACCAAGGGAAAAAATTTAAGCTGTGTTTCCTATGCTCTGTGTGGTGACACATGCCTTTAGTCCCAGCACTTGGGAGGCAGAGACAGAAAATCTCTGTGAATTTACCATCACCAAGGCTATCTGGTCTACATACTGAGTTCCAGACCAGCCAGACCTTCATAGTAAGACCCTGTCTAAAGAAATTTAAAAAGATATTTATTTTATTTGTGGGTAGGTACCCAGAGAATCCAGAAAGGGCATTGGACCCCAGACAGTGAGAGTCACAGTTCCCCTTACTTGGTGCTAGGAACTGAATTCTTCTGAAAGAGCACCAAGTGCTCTTAACTCCTGAGTCAAGTCCATGGATGCAAAAGAGGAGGAGGGGGAGGGGAAGTGGGAGGGAGAGGAGGAAGCAGCCTGTTTGTACCTCCTCCTATCCTCAACCCAGTGGGTTTGATGGGACCAAATTGGTGCATTGGAGTTAAGACTGGACTCATTCAGGGCCCACTTGCCTTGATATGCTCTTAGCCACACACAAGAACACAGCACACACCCTTGAAAACACACGGGCCCTCTTGTTACATTTGTCATTGGAACTAGCCAATCTGGGTTTTCCTATGCTGAGACTCTGTTGAGGTGACTTACATATATTCTCTGATGTGCCATAGCCCTCTGGGCCATCATATGTAAAGTAGTTTTACTTACAAATAAAAATACAAGGAAGCTGCCTTCTTTTGTCTTAACCCTTCACTGCGTTCTGGAGTTGTATGGGTTGGTCACGTGTGAGGTGCACTAGCCTGACTGAAGATGGTAGACACTGAACAGAGGCAGAACGTGGGCAAGGCTGGGAACACCCTTCCTGTCACCATGTGAAGTCAGCATCCTGAGCAGACACCAGGCCTGGTCATACATGTCCCCTGCAGGGTTCATGGAGAAATGTCACAGTCACATCAGCTGGCTCACTGCTGCAGACCATTAGAATAGCCGGTCACCATCCCATCTCTCATCTTTAAAGTGCAAAGGATGAAGAAATAGTGTTAGAGCACCTGCTACTCTTGCAGAGTGTGTGTGAGCACACACACACACTACAACACAAAGGGTTTTTTTGTTTTTTGTTTTATTTTAAGACAGAATTTCTCTGTGTATCTGTGTATCCCAGGATGTCCCAGGAACTCACTCTGTAGACTCGGCTGGCCTCTAACTCACACAGATCCACCAGCCTCTGCCTCCCAAGTGCTGGGATTTAAAGACAGGCTGACAGGAGCCTGATATGGCTGTCTCCTGAGAGGCTCTGCCAGCGCCTGACCAATACAGATGCAGATACTCACAGCCAACTGAGGACCCCAATGGAAGAACTAGGGGAAGGACTGAAGGAGCTGAAGGGGATTGCAACCCCATAGGAAGAACAACATCAACTAACCGGACTCCACAGAGCTCCCAGGGACTAAACCACCAACCAAAGAGCATAACACATGGTTGGGTCTGTGGCTCCTGGCACACATGTAGCAGAGGATGGTCCATCAGTGGGAGGGGAGGCCCTTGGTCCTGTGGAGGCTTGATGCCCTAGCATAGGGGGATGCTAGAGGGGTGAGGCAGGAGTGGGTGAGTGAGTGAGAGAGCACCCTCATAGAGGCAAAGCGAGGGGAGAGGGAGGATGAGATGGGGGTTTGTGAAGGGATAACCGGAAAGAGGGATATTATTTGAAATGTAAATGAATAAAATGATTGATAAAAAAATAATAAAAAGTAAAAAGTATCACTACCACCTCATCTTAAAAATTTGTTTTAATCATTAAAAAAAAAAAATGTGCTTGATATCAGAGCCAGGACTGTGTGCTGTTCAAATTCTGCCACTTCTAGCCTGGGCTTTTGCCAACTTTCACTCCTAGATAATTTAATTGAATTGATCAATTAAGTCCAAATAATTTTAAAAACTTATAGTAACAGTTAAATAATTTCAGCACTACACATAATTTTTTAAACCATTTTTTTTTTTTTTTTTTTTTGGTTTTTCAAGACAGGGTTTCTCTGTGTAGCCCTGGCTGTCCTGGAACTCACTCTGTAGACCAGGCTGGCCTCGAACTCAGAAATCCACCTGCCTCTGCCTCCCAAGTGCTGGGATTAAAGGCGTGCGCCACCACCGCCCGGCTTTTTTAAACCATTTTATCAAAGGAAATTGTGCATGAGGCTGTGCCATCTGCCTCATGAGATTTGTCACCTCCAGCACAGATGCCTAGGAACACGGGATCCCGGGAGAGAAGGCATCACACAGGAAGGGAGACAGCTTGCTGGTGATCAGACTCCCACAGACGTCCCCTTGGTCACCGCTCGACACTGAAGACCCCACAGGAGGATCATGGTTCTCTTGTCCAGTGAAATTGAGAAACAGCAGCTCTCAGTTGCATGTCAACTCACCCTGGCGCGGCCCTGGGTAAAGACAGCCACTCAGACATTAGAGGCATGCAGGGAGTTAGTTACCTTTGCTCATGTGACTGCCTGGGGTCCTTCCGTGTTCTGTGAGTGGCTCTGGAGATCCCTCTGGGGATCCCTCTGGGGATGTCTAACCTTAGTTGAGACGCTGCACCCTCCTGTAGGCTGGCTGGGCTCCCTGTGCCCAGACAAGAGAACACATGTGTGAATATCAGCTTTCTGTCACTGTGACACAATGCCAGAGACAAATAACTTACAAGGAAGAAAGGCTGGTTTGGCTCATGACCTTGAGATTTCATTTCCTGGTTGCTTTGCCCAGTTGCTTTGGACCAATGGAGGATAGGCACATCATAGGAAGAATGGGACACAGGAAACTGCTCAATCATAGCAGGCAGGAAGCAAAAAAGAAAGGAAGGGAGGAGGAAGGAAGGGATGAAGGGAGGGAGGAAAAGGAAAAAGAGGCAGAGATCTGAGTCCCAGTGTTTCCTCATCTCCCTAAGGGTGCGTGAGCCTGAAGACCGAGACTTTAACATGGGTGCTTTTAAAATCTGGTCACATCCTTGCAGGATGCCACCATCTCTGGTCTGTGGACATCACACACCCAGAGGAAGGAACCTGTAAAATCCTTATCATGGGGCTGGAAGGTGAGGAGCACCTGGGCACAGGTGTCTTCAGCTGCAGGTAACAGGAACTGACCTGAGCTGAGTACGGACTGGGTTCATGGGTGGATACAGCGCATCACCTGAATGGAAACAAAAATGGAATCAAGAAGCCAGCTCCAGTGGCAGAAAGTCAAAGGCTTGCAATGCCTGTGGCCTTTCCAGGTATTGGTTACATCGTGCAGGTTCCTGTAGGCCGGTCAGCTTCTCTTCATCATCATATGTATGAAGGGTTCCTTCAAAATCCCTTCAGAGCAAGAATCAGAGGTCTGAGAGAACAGGCATGTGTTGGCAGGAAAGGGATAAAATACCTCCTTTCCAGCCATGTGGCACCAGCAGCCCAAGGAATGCTCACCATGGCCACTTTCTATGCAGAGCACCCCAGCTGACTGCTCCTCTAATCAAGAGCCACAGTAGACAGAAGACAGCGTCACGATTGGAGTAGGCCTCCCTGCCCAGCTCTGTGTACTAGGCATGCTCATATCATCATTGTCTTATCTTGCTGTGTGACAGTTCCTGCCACCTTACAGGAACTCTGGCAGATGCCAGCCCTCTACCCCCATTTCACAGGTGTTACAGGTTAAAGGTTCCCCCAAACTTGCATGATATGGTCCTGTCCTCCACAGCCTCTCAGAACACGACTTCATTGTGAAGATCATTGGCTACATCAGTTGGGACAATGTCGTGCTGGAGTGGGCGCCCTAATCCAATGACTGGTGGCCTCATAGAGGAGGGAAGTCTGAGCACAAAATCCCAGAAAAGAAAACCATGAAAGGTCACAGAGAGGACCACGTCCATGGGCCCAGAAGAGCAGCCTTGGGAGGACCTGATGACCTCTGATTTCTGTTACTGAATCTTGACCTCTGGTGCCACACTGGGAGGGAGAGCCAGTGGAGGAGGTAGGTTTCTAGGGCTTAGAAGCTGCAAGATTAAGCCACTAACTGTTAAGGCTCAGAGGTCCTGGCCCATCCTTCCTAAGCAGGAGCTGGGGGTGTAGGGCAGCAGGTCACCTCCTGCTGTGTTGCTGTTTCTACTGGAACCTACTGGAACCAGTAGGAGAGTGAACGAGGGTCTATTCTGAGGGTGATGCTATCTACTGGAGCTGTGACTAGACGTGCTCAGAGGAGAGTGAAGCTGCCCTGAAGAAGAGTGAGGGTGGGGAGTCAGAGAGTAGAATCCTGTCAGATTTTAACCTCTGGTGTCTCAGAAGCAGCATCAGATTAGGTGAGAGAGGGTGGAAGGCAGAGGCCCTGTGAGTCAGGGGAACTTGGGAACTGGGCAAGTCCTAGAAGTGAGTCTGTCCCCTGACTCTGCATGTGCATTCATGTTTGCTTGAATATGTATGTGCCTGTATGTGTGTTTATATGTGTATATCAGCATATGTGTGCTCACATGTATATATGTACATGTATTCACCTATGTGTATGTGTTTTGTGTGTGTACATGCATATATGCCTACATATGTAAGTTCCTGCATGAGTGTGCCTACATGTATGTCTCCTGTATGTATATGTGCAAATATAGATGTATTATTACATAAATGTATTTTTCACTTGTGTGGTTATATTATATTCTTTCATGTGTTTACTTAGTGTGTGTATATGTGCATGAACATTCCTGCATGGGTATGTACCATCATGTGTACATGCTTGCATGCGAGATCCTGCATATATCATGTATCTACACATGCATTCCAGCATTGTGTGTTTGCACAGGTGAGTTTGCATAGGTGAGCTTGCACGAGTGTGCACCCGTATGTATATTTATTTTTATATGTGTGTCTGCATGTATGTATCTTCATGTGTGTCTCAGTTTATGTGTTCCTTCATGTATGCATGCCTATATGTTTGCATTTTCATGTGTATGCACAGGTAAGTGTGTCTTTTTGCATGTATATATGTATATGTGACTGTGTGTGACTTGGCATGCATGTATATATAGTATGCTGTGTCATGTGCATGTCTGTATGTATGTTCAGGTATGTGTTGTACAAAAACTGATTCAATCAACCACAGATCACATAAACCAGATAATGCCGTAGCCATTTTTAGTTTGTCTACACAAGCCGGATATTCACAAAGTAAGACAATTGCTTTGTAATGCATTTTCAGAAGATAGCCTGTGCTGTTAGTTTTTGTCAACTTGACACAAACTAGAGTCACTTGGGAAGAGGGAATCTCAATTGAAGAATTCCCTCCATCAGACTGGCCTGTGGGCGTGTCTGTGGGGCAGTTTTTTGACTGATGGTTGACATGAGAACTTTGGAATAAGCATGCCAAGCAGAATGTCAGCATCTGGCCTCGGTGGACACTGCCATTCTTACTGCTGGTCAGAGAGTGTGAGCCCAGCTCCACATGGCTCTTTATCTACACTTTCTCCATCCTCCTCCCTCCAGCCCCTCCTGCTCTCGGCTTCATGCTCTGCCTCAGAATTCCATGACCAAGGGACATCTCCTCCCTACAGGGTCCCGCCATGGACAGCCACCTGTGGCTCTGTCCCCTTCTTTGTCTCCTTGAAGAGATGGAAATGGGATCTCAGAGTGCCTGGTGCTGGTGGCGAAAGTCCCAAGATTTCTGCTTAAATGCAGCAACAAGGTTTTCATTAATTCTCCATTAGTCTAGATGTTCCCACCGGCACCAATTAAAGTTCTCTGTGGAGCCAGGTTCTAATTTGACTACTGAACAGTCTGCGCCACAGCAGGACTACTGAACTTTCCTCAGAGCCTGGCCTGCTGGGGGAGGGCGAGCAGCTGCCCCTCCCCTACCTCCTCTTGGCTTCTCTCCCATTGGGGTCCTTGCCATATTAGTAACTCCCACCTTGGGCATGTGGGCACATGTGTTGGGGGAAGGGTTGGAGCTGCTGGAGGTTGAAGCATGACCAGTCGCCTAGGAACTCCTGCTGAGTGGGTCTCAAGGTCCCATGCTCTCAGTCTGTCTGTCTATTACCCATTCATCACCAAGAGAGCTTCCATTTTCCCACTAGATAAACCTTTTGCCATCGTCACTTCTTCAAAAATTTAAATTAATTGTCAATATCTATAAGCTTTCCTGTGTGTGTGCTGTGTACATTGTATACATGCATTTATATTTGCATGTGTGTGCATGGCATTTGCATGTGTGTGCATGGCATTTGCATGTGTGTGCATGGCATTTGCATGTGTGTGCATGTCCGAGGTCGACAGAAAGTCTCCCCCTTTGTTATTCTTGGCTTTTTATTTTGAAACATGGTCTCTCAGCAAGCCCCAGAAATCTACTCGTCACCGCAGTACTGAGGTTACAGATTTGTACCATCATGCCTTGCTGGCGATCCAAATCCAGGTCTCTAGGCCTTCATGGCAAGCACGTTACTGAGTGAGTGATCTCCCTAGCCCTGAGATCTTTGTACCATAGCAATTCCCACCTAAAACATCTCTGATGTCCCTGTAGGTGTTCAGCAATGTGGCAAAGTGGGTCTGAGCAACCGAAGCTGCTTCTAAAAGAACTTTGTGCAAATTCAGTTTGTAACAATTCTTGTTCAGCATGCTGTGGCCATTTGTTTCTCCTCTCTGCTATGTGGTCAAATGTAGGATAGTGTTTGCAGAGATCTCAACTGATGGTGATGTAATGCCACCATTATCTGGATCTTCACAAGTGTTAGCGTTTCTTCTAAGCTCCATCCAACAGTTACCTAGCAACAGCCTGGCTTGCTATAAAAGGACTATTCGGGCTCTCTTTCTCTGTCTCTGTCTCTCTCTGCCTGACATTTCTGTAGCAGCTTGCTGCTTCCAGGGCCTTGCCATAGGTGGGTGGGCAAGCCTGCTGGTTTCTTCAGGATTGAACTAGAGCTTCCTGGTGTCTGCTTGCTGAAAGGACTGGACTGTAGCTGCTGGTTTGTGCCTGGTGTCTGCCTGCCTTGAGGACTGGCCTTCAGCTGCTTGGTTGTATTTGGTGTTTGTTACAGGACTGAACTGCTGCCAAAGAAGATCAAACCCACCCCCAAAGAACTATTGCTGAACAGGTCCACTTCCCTCATATCCATAATTTTGCTCTTCCACTGCCTCTGCTGGGAGGTGGGCTAAAGGATAGGTTGAACACTTATGAAATGTAAGATGCAAAAAGATTTATGCTCCCACTATGGTTTAGGCATAATGGGTAACTCTTCTTCTAATGTGGTAGAAGAAATGGCAGATTATGAGGGGATAGCAATGTTGCTTAAGGAAATTGACAACAAGGCAGCTACTGCCGCTGGGTGGTCTACTATGGTGTTTCCAGAGGGGTTTTCTAGTTTTTCTTTGTAGAGTTCACATATACTATTCTGCAGAAGATTGGAGGGATATTATTTTGAAATCATTTTATCTGAGAGCTTCACTATATATATATTTTTGAAATCTTCTTCCCAGACAACACAGACTATCAGTGGTAACTACTGGATAACTCTTCTTACCAGTAATTAACAAAACATATGCTCTGCTCCTTCTTGTCCATCTGACTGGGTCAAGTCAGGAATGGTAGTCATTTACCAGCACACATTTACTCAGAAGAAAAAACTTTATAGTTGAGACATAAACATAACCCATTATTATGTTTTAATACACCATCTTTGGTATAATCTTAATATTTTATAAATAGAAATAATTTGAAGGGAAACAAAATTACATCTTGTGTGCACTATTATATTATCAAAAATAAAAACACAAAATTAAATATACAAAAATTACAAAAAAACCCCAACCCACAAACACTCACAAAATAAATAGGGACACGATAAAGCTGGGAGACAGAACATAATAAATCCTGCCATAGCACTGATTTGTCCCTGCCTCAGGCTCCTGCTTCTACCTCATTCAGAACCCAGGCTTCCCATGCAGAGCTGATCCTGCTCCCATTCCTCCCTGAAATCAAATGGGAAGATGTTTCTGATGATGAACGTCATGAATTTTTTTCTAACAGCTTTATAAAAAGCAGTGTAGGTAATGGAAGTACAAAGATTTGTTTCTGTTGACAGCACTTTTTCAGAAGGATTTAGACACTGTTTTACTGCTACTGATAGCTAATTCTTCAGAGCTCCCGATAAAGCAGAAGATGGTGCGATGTGGAAATAAAGGCAGCAAATGACTGTCCATTCAAGAGTCCAGCCTCATTATTTCAATTATACTGACAATAGCAACAAGAAACTTCAGGAAAAATATAGGAAAGCCTTCATTCTGAATGTCATCACAGGTGGCCATGGACACACACACCTGTTTTGAACAGTGTAAGTGTAGAATTAACATTTAACAAACAAATCCCAGAGGCAGGTTTGCTACCTACCTCAATGGTTTATGTTCCTGAATGAAAGACACACACAAAGGCTGTATTTTTGAGATGCCTTAATCAGCAAAATAGCTGGGCCACTGCCTAACCTCCACACAGCTGATGCACCTCCCACCAATAATCCCAAGTTTTCACTTACTAGGTTCCATATTCAATCTTGTCCGCTCTGCATCCAGAGGGCTGCCCAACTGGGCCACTCTGGGCAGTGCTCTCCTGGGTCCTTCACATGATGGCTATGATTCTCTGTCCTGTGCAATTCTCAGACATGGCGCTCTCCTCTCTTCTGCACTCTCCTGGCAAGGTGGATCTCCTTCGCCTTCCCAATCTCAAGGCTGGGAAATCTAAAGTCCTCCCTCTGTCTGCCCTGCCCAACTATTGGTGTTGGTATCTTTGTTTACTGTTCAGAACCAACTGGGAGCAGGTTCCCAGAAGCTCCATGCAGACACTCTCATAGGAACAGTCTTGGGAGAATATAATTAGCATTCATAATACAAGCACCTACATGTGAGCGTCTGCAACTCTGTCCACATACCTGAGCTTGGACCACACATGGTATTCTATGAACAGATGTTTAAATCCATGAACTAGAAGAGGCTGCCAGGTTCTGTCTGACATGAAGTCAGAAAATAAAACTCAGTAGACAAAGGAAATATTAAAGTGAGACCCAGAAATGAATATAGGAGATAGAAAACATAATTGTCTAGAGCAAAAAGAGATCATGAGAGGCATTTGGAGAATCAATAAAGGCTTACAGGTATAGATGTATATATCCCCTTTGTCATTCACTTATTTTGGCCTTCCTTTTCTCCATGGACACTGTTGGCTGCCAGCTTGAGAGGACAAAAAGAGTAGAGGCAGAGAGCAGGGCTCAGACCTCTGTGGGATGACAGAATGACCTTCACAGACTGCTGCAGCAAGAAGAGTCTACTTTATTGTTTCAGGAGAGAGTATGTTAGGGTCTTTTAGGGGTGTGTGTGGAAAGGGTTCATTGGTCATGGCATGAAGTGAGCTAGAAGCGGTGATTGTTTATAATACAGCCCCTACTTATCATGTGGTCAGGAAGCCAGAGATGGACATGGGTGCTGAGATATGCAGCACTGCAGAGAGCTCTGTGTAAGGTCACTATTCAGACATGGTTAGCCAAGGCCAGCCACCTGTGCTTAGAGACATTTCTCAGACCAAGACAGGCAGATAGATATAGGGAAGACTTGTTCAGAAAGGGAACCCCCACGCCTTTTGCATGGAGCTTAGAAAGCCATACAGTCATGGGGAACTGCTACCTTACTAACAGAGTTCTCCAACAACATATGGTGTTTTTGTTGTGATACACAATTAAAGGCCAATATCAGGTCATCTTTAATTCATGAAACAATTCTATGGTCATATCATGATTGAGGAAGAGTACACTCCCTGAGAAAATATTTGTCTCTGACTCATACCCTTTCCAGCACCAGTGACGAGAGATTTCTTCAGTGTTTTATCTATTGACTTATCAGGCTGAGGAAGTTTGAAGTGGGAGAAGGATTATGGAAGTGTGTGACTGGGAAGGGGGCAGTGAGTGGGATGTAAAGTGACTAAGTAAAAGTAAAATAAGGTAAAATAATTAATTAATTAAACAATGTCCCCAAAAGGCAGTTGAAGCCTGATCTCAGCCACTGTGGCATCACGGATCAGACCATTCACTAACGTTTTTGTTTTGTTTGTTTGTTTGATTTTGTTGTTGTTGTTTGGTGTTTTGTTTTTTTTTATTGGATATTTTATTTATTTGCAATTCAAATGTTGTCCCCTTACCAGATTCCTGCCCCAGAAACCCCTAATCCTGTCTCCACTCCTGCTGCTTCTATGAGAATATGCCCTGACCCATCCACCCACTACCCCTTTTTCTGCCCTCAAATTCAACCACACTTGGGCATCGAGCCTTCATAGCATCAAGGACCTTCTCACCTACCAATG